>CM058040.1:67832514-69232346 GCA_030169165.1 Centaurea solstitialis
GTTGTGGCGAAAACTGTTGCGACTGACTAAGGTGCATGATCAAAGCAACCATCTCCTTGTGCATGTCGTCTTTCATCTTTCTTTTGTCGATGCTCGTCTTGCTCCATCAATTCTTGCACTTGGGACCTTAACGTTTCCATGTTCTAAAAGATGAAGAATAGTTTAGAATATTTAATTAAATCAGCAAGATCTAATAAAGTCCAATAGATTTGTTAAAACACAATAAGATTCATTAAAGCTCAAAATATATCCATTAATTCCAAATAAGATTCATTAAAGCTCAATTTGATACATCAAAGCCCAAATATATTCGTTAATGCCTTATAAGATCCATTAGAGTGCGTTTAGTATGAAGAACAAGATGAGAAAGTATAGAATAGAACAGTATAGGATTGTCCCATGTTTAGCAGGTACCTATGTGGAACATGCTGGAACTAAGTAGAATAACAGTGGAGCAAGCATTCTCCTTCCTACCCCCTGGAACTAAGTAGAATAAGATCTGTTGTACCATTATACCCATCATCATACAGATTGCTCTTCTCTTTCACGATAATTTTTAATGCTTAGGGGTGAGCAAAACCCGACCAAATCTGAAAACTGAAATTTAATCCGAAAACCCGGAATCTACCCGACCCACATAACCTGAACTTACCCGATCTCCAAAATCTGACTTATTTGTGCGTTACTCGGTTCAGGTAAGGTCTAAACACCCATCACCTAACGTCACTTGAAACTAAAATAAATCTTTTTATTAATATTTTGTGTAGCTTTTTATGTAATTCATTGAGATTTGAACTTTATATTTATTATTTTAATTGTTTAGGGTTAAATTAGTTGAATGCACTTTCTATTTCTACTAATTTGGTGGGAAAAGAAAATAAAATAAAACATATGTTGCTAAACCCCCAAACCTAAAGCCAATTAAATTCGACTCTGACATGGCTCGAGATCCAAAATCCTTCATACCAGATTTTGATTTTTTCAGTGGCTACATTTTATATTTGAAACCCAATCAAAAATCCAACTAAAAATGTATACTGCAACTGTTTATCTTCGAATCTATGATTTTAAAAATACCCTTGTCATATTTTTGTTGATAGATAGATTGTTGTTTTGTGTTTTTGTTAGTTTTCATTTAGATTAACTATTTGATTAAGAAAACACTAAAAACCTCATTATATGTAAATTGGTCATTTAATTAGTCATGTTATGTCCAGTTCTGCCCTATCATGTTTTACCAAATGTTGAACAACTGTTATGTTCTATCTTGTCTCGTCTTATCTTGTCATATTTTCTCTATATACCAAACAGATCCATTAAAGTCCAATTGATCAATTAAAGTCCAATAAATCCATTAGAACCAACCAAAGCCTGCCGGTAACCACAACCCAATAACATTCCTTGCAATCAACTAAGATGTTTATATATATATATATATATATCATGTTAGGTTCAAATGTGAGCTCATTTTTCATTGTGAACGTGAGGACAGCCGAGAGCGCACCACGTGCCGTATTTAGTTTGAATATTCATGTCTTATTCAAACTGAATAACACTGCATTCAGTGTTATTAAACTGAATAACACTAAAACGCTGAATGATGTGTTATTCAGTGTGAATAACACATAATATTCAAACTGAATATTCACATTTAAACTTTTCTCTATATTATATGTGTGTGTATGTGAACAAAATGTATATGTAAACCATGACATTTGGACCAGATGTGTTTGTACTATGTATATAAGCTTATACATGTAAATTGCTACATATATATACAGATACATATATGTTTGCATGTGAACCAAATGTATCCTCAGGGGCGGCTCTGGGCCTAGGCCAAGACGGCGACGGCCCAGGTCATCATCAAGGGGCATCATCAAGTCTAGCCCAAATACCCGTTAGTGGGTTCATTTTTAGACTTTTTGTGTAACAGCTCGATTCCAGTTTACAATATTTAACGGAAATCTTTAACAAAAACTCAACCAAAATAACCATGACAGCGGAAATATTGAAAAATAGTAAAGTTTTAAAATTCATAATGATTTAAATAAAATCCAACATTTAATTCAAAGAAACTCCTCAACGAGGTCCAACCAAAACTAGATAATAAGTTTCAACCAATCAAAACCATTATAAGTCTCAAATTATAAATTAACGTTTTTCCCAATGAACTGAGCCGAGCCTTGACCATGTCGGAGCATCAAGAGTAAACAAGAACTGCACATGCAACACACAAATGTCCTTACGGCTCTCTACCATTAAGGACCGTAGACTCTGGTACCAGGCTACCACACCACCAATACCCACGGTGGCCACCACCACTACAATGGGTACTTGCCAGTCTCATATAACCACAACACGTATACGCGCAATTAGCATACATAGCTACATATACAAGGTTAATGTACTTACCTGTCACAACGCCTCAAGACACATGCTTAAATCACCACAAGTATGTATCAAACACCTATAACACATACATATGCACACACACACACACATCAAAAACCCAACCTCAAAGAGTTCTAAACCACAACCTGACCCCTTAATCGAAATGACCTCGCTACACTAGTCCGATGTCCCCCAAATTTCACGGAACACCATGTACTATCTTCCCTTAGGGGAATATAACCCAGAAAACCCCAAACGACCCTTAACAAGAAAAGTCCAAAATCAATACAGAAATATTTTGCGTTCGCAAGATGTAAATTTCGCGTTCGCGAGACGATGATGAAACGAAAAACTCCCGAAGCTGGGAACCTCGCGGCGCGAGCACATGCTTCGCGGCGTGAAACAACCCCAGATTGCCCAAAATCGACTTCCGATGGGATTTCGTCCCAAAGTCGAGATTTCTACCTTTAGCACTAGTTTTCGCAACCATTAAGCCAATCGATATAGAATCATCCCCAACCATAGCTTAACAATCTAACATCGAATTAACACCCAAATTCTAACAAATCAACCATCAATAAAACAAACCCCAACCATATAAACCCTAACCCATGAAAAACTCAAAATACGATAAAAGCTCGACATAAAATTTATACCTTTCACCAATAACACCAAGAAAGTGTGAATTGAACGATTGCTAAGCCAATTGATGCTCCTACTTTTCCAATTGAAACTCCAAGATCGCCACCCTCTTCACACCCCCTCAAAAGTCGTTCCATGTAATTATGAGAGGAGTTAGGGTTTCTAACCCTTTATATACAAGTCATCAACCTCCCTCAAGTTTGAGAAATGACCCTTAAGCACCCAAGTTCTACAATTCACATAAATAACCCAAAACTTAACATCACACAAAACTAACCCGTTAAATTACTAACTTTGGAAAACGGGGCGTTACAACTCTCCCCCACTTACCAAAATTTCCTCCCTGAAATCGCTCAAGCTTGGAATAGCTCCGGATAATTCGCCTTCATCTCGGCTTCCGGCTCCCACTTCCACTCCGACCCCTTGCGATGTTCCCATTGGACCTTCAACAATCCAATCTCTTTATTCTGCAAAGTCTTGGTCTTTCTTTCCAGTATCGCAATCGGCCTCTCCACATAGTTGAGCCGATCATCAACTTGAATGTCATCTATCGGAATGTGAGTCGACTCATCAACTAAACACTTCCTCAATTGAGACACATGAAAGGTGTTGTGTATCTGACTGAGCTTCGATGGTAACTCAAGTCTATACGCCACTTTACCCACACGTGCTATCACCTTTAAAGGTCCGATGAATCTAGGGCCGATCTTGCCCCTCTTCCAAAAACGAATTACCCCTTTCCATGGTGATATCTTCAATAACACATCGTCACCCTCACTGAACTCTAAATCCACATAGAGAGCCACATCTTGTTTCATTCTCGGCCACCAATAATCGGTCTTTAGATCCCGATACATTTTGGTAGCTCCCGGGTGAATAGAGAATTTCGACTTGTGCGCCTCATCTTGTTGAACCTCTTTGTTGTGAAGAGTCAGAAAATTCTATCTTTACTGCTTTCTAGTTAACTTTCAGTTAGTTGTAAACAATTTACTTTGATGTTGCCCTTGTTTAGAGGTTTGTAACCTCGGGGGCCTTTTGTGACAATCTTTGTTTTTGCCTCTTACCTATATAAGGAAAGAGATGTTTTAGGGTTTTGATAAGAATACTTAATCATTGGAAAATTGCCTTTTATTGATATACTCATATTCCTCCATTGATGATTTATTAAAGCTTGGTGTTCTTCTTCATTTGTATGATTTCAATCCATTTCTCCTCATTATCTGTATTTGTGGGACAACAATTGGTATCAGAGCATTACCTTGTTGATTCCTTGGTTGATTTTGATTGTTTTAAAAAGGTTTTTCAAGTTTTTAAAAGTTGGGTTTTTCTAAACTTTTTGGGTTTTTAATCCAAAAAGGGTTTCAAAAGGTGTGTGTATAAGTGTTAAGTGTTTCCCCATTGTTTTCTAACTGATTTCCTGCAAATCGGGGGTCTTAACACTTACTTTTTAAGTGTTTTTGAGGGTTTTTGAGAAATTTTTCAGAGTTCCTGTACAGGTTTTCCGAATCGGAAAACAAGGACTGAAATATCTGTTCAAAATTTCCGAATCGGAAATTGTACTATCCTCCGAATCGGAATTCTTCCCTTTTCCGAATCGGAAAACATTGTTTTCCGAATCGGAAAACGGACCTGTGATTTGGGGTTTTGCTCCTTGAAATTGTTAGGGATTATGTGCAGAGTTGACAAACCAAGTGATTATATATCCAATGTTACAAGACACTTGAGGGTCACACCTGTGAGGACCTATAAGTCGAACAAGTTAGATGAAACCCAGAAATGGAGAGTTAGGATTTATAATAGTATATTGTAAATCAATTGGATAATTTCAGTCAGGATTACCGAAGTTGGAGGATTATTAATTAATTAGGATATTATATATTTATTAGATAAATAAATATATAATAGTTAATTAATAAGGTTTTATATATACATTAGATAAATATATATAATTATAATTATCATATGCAAATTCTTTTCCAGCTATTTAAAAAGGAAAAGATTTGAGATAATTATAATAAGGAAACTAGATTCTATTCAAACTGTATTTTTCCTCCATATAAATAAGGCTTATGGGTTAAAAAAAAACAAGCTTTTCAGTTAAACAAAGCAGTTTCAGTCTCTCTCCTCCTCTCTCTCTCAAAACCGGCGCTAAACCCCCCCCCCCCCCCCCGGTCGAATTTCCGTTTTGTTGCTCGGGTTTCATACAGTTCAACTAGAAGAACGTTCGCTGGTCAATCACCGGTGGACTATCATCAAGCAATCCAGGTAAATTGACCTAATCTAAACTATTAGGATTAAAACTAGAAACGATTAAAGATCATTAGGCTAATAATGGGTTTTTAGCTTTTATCGCTTCCGCACGATTAGATCGGAAACAGCGTGTTTCTGATCACGTAGGTTTTATCAGTTTGATTAACCTATGTGATTTATCAAGCCAGCGAGGTTTGTTAAATCCGAGATAATCCTTGAGTCAGTTTGATCCAAGGATACCCACAAAAACCCAACAGTGGTATCAGAGCCATTGTTAACAAATCGTTTAGTTTTTATCTGTCTATCAGTTTATCAGTTTATCTATGTGTGATCCGTTATCATTATTGTTTCTTGCGTTTCAAGTTCTTTAAAAATCTGATTTTTATTCACTTCTTAAGATCCATCGAGATTTATATAAAAATTTGATTTTAATTGTTTCGTTATCATCTTGATCATATAAACCCTAATCGACGATCGGCGGTGTCCAAGCCACCAGGCCGATCGCCGGCGTTCATGAACAACGAACACCGGCCGCACCACAGCTTGTGGTGGCGGCGTCGGCAGTTGTGTTCCTCAAACCACAGGACCGAACCACCAGCTTCGGTGGTGGCGGCGATTGGTGGTGGCCACAAACCGCAACCACCAGCATGGTGGTAGCGGTGTCTATTGGCAACCACGGCTGCCGGCTAAAACATTGAAAAAGCCACCGTGAGTGGTGGTGGCGACGGCTATGGCCGAAGCCAATCACTGCACCACGGATGGTGGCGGCGGTGTTATCGACCACCGAGGCCGAGTACAACCAAGGTGGTCGGACGAATAAACTACCACGGCTGCACCACCAGTTGGTGGTGGCGACACTTTATGATGACCACGGCGGCGGTGGGGAGGCGATCATCCCTGCTGCTGTTGCTAGAAACCATGGCCGGAAACCACCGTGACGATGGTGATCGGCGAATCCCAGAAACTCGACCACCAGAAACCACTTTGGTGGTGGTGGTGCGTAGCGTCGTTGGTGACGAGAGAAACAACCAACCACCGCCGGCTGCCATTAGGCCGCGCCATGCGGTGGCGGTGTTCGACCGGATTACGGCAACAGACGCCGGCCGCAAGACAATGCGGTGACCGGGTGCCATGCCTCGACCACACCACAAAAGAGTGGTGGTGGCATCGGCTGTCACTTCAAACCACCAGGCCGCACCACACGATGGTGATTGCGGCGAATGGTGGTGATCGATGGCGTTGGTTAGTGGCGGTAGTGGCGTTCTTTACGCTGCTGTCGTTACCAATCAATGATGATGGTTACGTGGTGGCCATACAACGATCGAACCACCAGCGTGATGGTGGGCGGTGGTTGTTGATCATGGGTCGTACCTAGGGTTTTCGTATAGTTGGGCCAAAGTGATAATAGGCCCAAAGCCCAGTTCTTTGGACCAAGTTATGGCCCAATAGGACTCGGTTTTTGGTTTTAAGCCTTCTTATCCAAAATTGATTTCTATTTAATTTTTATCTAATAAAATTTATTCAAACCAGTTGGATTGTTTTTCCGGTTTGATGAATTTCTTATAAAAATTAAAATTTTACCTGTTTTTCAAAAAGGCCTAATATTGTGTTTTTAATTAAACTCGAAGGCCAGTATTTATAAAATTGGATCAATAAAACTTGTTTGATATAATTTTTTGGGTAAGTGGATTGTTTTTAGATAAAATGGTTTTAGTTTTGTAAAATAGGATTTATCGTTTATAAACCACAGTTTTAGGTAAAAACCATTTTTCAGTCTAAAGTTTTTGGGTTCATAAAACAGTTTGTTTTTCGAATCAGTTATAAAACCAAGTTTTGCGATAATTGAAACAAAATAATTTTAACGGATCCAGTTTTATTTCTCGTAATTGCTTGAGCTCGATATATGGATTTCAGTTTGATTTTACATATATATATATATATATATATATTATAGTGTTTTGCCAACCTAGACCCTTGACATATTTGCGGGGAGGCCTGCGTGCCATTTACAACCCCTTATGTAATAATGACCTTAGGATAGAAATTTTTTTTCTTTCGGGATGACGAGGCCAGTGGGAGCTACTAAAATTCTTCATCCTACCGGAGTGCTAACAAAACATGGCGAGGCCAGTGGGAGCTACGCGAGTTTTAAAGCTTTTAGTAAAATAGGTCATTGTTGGTCCCTAGGAAACGTTGGCAAAAACTATAATTAGGTACCATGTGATTAATTATTGTTTAATTGCATAGTTGATTAATTATTTGTGATATCTTGCATGTTAATAGTTTTAAATAAAGTTGTTATTTTAAAACTAGGTTGTATCACAAAAGGTATATAGGTTTTATTATTATCAGTTTCTTCAAACCTTTTAAAAAACAATAGTTTTTGTGTTAAAACCTATAGATGATTGTTTTATATAAAAGGCAAGTTGACAAAAACAGTTAGTTTTAATCAACTAGGTGTGCTATTAAAACAATTAGTTTTAATTAGCAAGTGATTTTAGAACAGTTGGTTTTAAAATTACATGTATGTTTGAAACAGTTAGTTTAAAACGTAAGTAGCCTTTATAACAATCAGTTTTTCAAAAGCCTGGAAGTAAAATTTTTCAAAACCCCGAAAATCATAGATCAGTAGTGCAACCCATCTAGGGGCACCTTCGGCGTAAAGTACATGGGCGTTGTAAGTGATCACACATTCAACGTCCGTGTTCAAACTGAAGCTGGAGGGGTTACATAACTCTGTGAATTATCTCCGGGTGGTACCGGCCAGAGTATAGTGATCAGGTCCCCAAAATGGTGAGATCTGTTTTGGTACTATAATGTTTACCGGGTGGTACCGGGCCAAAAAGCACTTAGAGGGACTAAAACATGCACAGGTAGTTGCCATGGTTCCGAAAAGATCTAGGAGTCATGTCAGCTAGACATGATTGGTAAAAGTCCTTACCTACCAAAATAAATACGGGTCTGGTGGAGCAAGAACATTACGCACATCAGGACGTATGAAATAAGGATCCTAGTCCAATAAATTGATCATTTAAGGGTTTATTGATATTTTATTGGAAATTAATCTATTTACAGTTGCTAAGACCAAAAGTTTTATTTTGTGTAGATGGCAAGCACTGTTACCAGCACTAACAATCTTTCCCTCCGCTCTATCCTAGAGAAGGATAAGCTGACCGGCTCTAACTTTCTCGACTGGGAGCGCAATCTGATGATTGTGCTCAGACATGAGAGAAAGTGGTATGTGCTTGAAGAGCCACTTGGGGAGGCACCTCCGGCAAACGCTCCGGCTGCTGCCAGAAATGCCCACAAGAAGCACTCGGATGATCTCCTTGATGTCGCCTGTTTGATGCTTGCAACTATGAGCCCAGATCTGCAAGCAGGGCTCATAAATACAAATTCTTATGACATGATCCGCCAGCTGAGGGACATGTTCCAGACCCAGGCTCGTACAGAACGTTACGATGCCACCAAAGCATTTAATGAGTGCAAGATGGCAAAAGGGACATCAGTAAGTGACCATGTCATGAAAATGAAACGACACTTAGATCATCTGGAGAGGCTTGGTCATCCTGTTCCGTTGCAGCTAGCAACAGACACCATACTCAATTCACAGCCCTTCGTAGTCAATTACAATATGAATAACATGGAGAAAACAATAGCAGAGTTGCACTCCATGCTTAAGACAGCTGAACTGAATATGGGGAACAAGAACAAGACCAAGGATGTCTTGATGGTGAAAGACGGAGGGGTGAAAAAGAAGAATGGGCAAGCTAGCACCAGTAAAGGAAAAGGACCAGTCCAGGCCATCCAGAGTGCACCCAAAAAGGGCAAAGGCAAGGGCAAGGGCAAGAAAGTTAAGCCAAACAAAGCTAGGACCGAGAACCGCTGCTTCATATGCAATGAGATCGGTCACTGGAGGCAAAACTGCCCTAAGCGTCATGAAGCAGGTATGTAAACCTCAGAAAATTTATGATTGCTTTGACTTGTCACTTCTTACTTGTCGGTTTACAAGTATACTGATACCTAGAGCAAATGATTATTGCAGGAGGTCAGAAATGAAGTGAAGTGCCCAGGAGTTGCTGAGGATCTTAAGTACAAGATGATTTAAGTCAAGACATTTTTGAATTTATAGTTTTAAAACAGTTGGTTTTGGGGGTTTGTTTTTTAAACAGTTCTTGGATAATTATACTTTATAATTTAATGGTTTTATTTTCAAAAGTTATTGTCTTGACATTGAGATATCTGTTTGTGCTTAGTATTCTTAAATCGGTAAGATCCTAGTTGATTGCCTGTTATAATTACTTTAATACAATTGAAGTAATTTGTATAAAAACTAACAAAACACAAGGGATTCCATAGGAATGTGTTTTGAGAATAAAACATTTATGAATAATTGTGATCAAATTTTAAAGAAAAGAGAGAATTCAATAACAGTATTTATGAAACTAGAAAGATTCCAAGTTCTGGAATTAGGATTTGACAAAATCCAGTTAAAGTTTTATAAAGAAATTCTCAGAATTAACTAATCAAGTTTGATCAAGTTTTATTATTCAAATGTTCTGAAAAGAGAATTCAGGATGTTAACTCAGATAGCGTTAATAACAGTATTTATGAAACTAGAAAGATTCCAAGATCTGGAATTAGGATTTGACCAAATCCAGTTAAGTTTCATAAAAGGGAAATTCTCAAAGTTCATTACTTGAAATTAGGATTGACTAATCAAAGTTTTGACTAAGTCAATAGTAAATTTTGAGTAATAGTTAGTTTTTATACAAGTAAGTGGGAGCTCAACTTATTCTCTATCTAGTCTAAGATAAAAGAATAAAAGATATAATTATTGATATATCTCGGAATTCATAAATCCAGGTAAGGTAAGAATTCATAAGATATAATTTACCCTTTTAGTCAAAAGGATAAAAGTTTCAAGACCCATGAAGCAAAGGTCGTGACTGACTTTAGAATCAATAATTAAAGTGTTGGATTAAAATATAGGATTCCAGTAGATTTGCCAGCATTGCAAATGGAATCTGATTTCAGGTAGAAATCGTTCATCTACACAGCAACTAAGGAAAGTTGCAGTCTTACATATTCAGGAACTGGAAGTTGGTCCAGGTCTCCTAGTTCATGGAATGTGATAAAAGTCTAGTTATTGTTTTTAAAGGTGTTTGCAGAACAATAATTAGCAGGTACAAGTAAATTGTATAAACAGACTTGTATTTTTGGTTATCACTTTGATTAAAATGGTAAACTTTAATCAAATGGTTTAAACTAAAGATAGGTAATACTTTATTTTAGACCAGTATCTAACAAACGTTAAATAGATGTTATGAAAGTTATTAAAGAAAAGATATTTGATTTTGTTATCATTACAGCGTGTAATGTGGACTATACAAAATTGATTTCTTTATTACTTTCACATTTTGCATGTTTTAATAAATCCAGGAATGAAACCAGTTTCCAGTTTTCATTCAAAACTTGTCCGTGACGACTTATCATTGTGGGAACATGATAAGGTGTTAAAGTCATTGTGAACTTTTAGGTAGTTATGATCAGTTGCTGAATAACAGCTACAAGTGTTGTAGACTAAAAGTTGCACAAATATTTGATAGAGTAGCAAATATCGGACGTGATCCGCGGTTGAGATTACTTCTTGGAGTGAAGTCATAAGTGAATCTCACAGTGGTTGTCCCTATCACCTGAGGTATCTGATTTGATATCATGAGGACTACTGAATTCTTAGTGCACTCAACCGCTACGCCGTAACAGGGTGGCTATAAAGGGTGTGACTAGATTCAGCGGAAGCCGTGGTGTTAAAGGCAGATATGCAAGATGGGATTTGCACCTCTTCTAAGAAGAGAGATATTTCTGGGCCCATCTTGACTGACTAAGTATACTGATGAAGTGCATGGCCATGCCCAAACGAACTGATTAGTTCTTTGTCGTTTACCTATCAGTGAAAGTCAGATAATCAAGAGAACAGAATCTTGAGTATTTAGAGTTGACACTTTCCAAGCTCATACTCACAGATGAAATATCGCGATGCAAAGGGAAAAGCCAAGATATACCCAATCAATGAACAGTAGTTTCATAGATACCAAGTTCCTTATGGAATGTTTATATCACCAGTCTGGGTATAAGAGTTCTTGTAACCTGGTCAGCCTAAGTGCCTGTCTAGGGGCCTCCTTAGGTCCGTATAATCAAGAGTGGTATTGCCAACTTGCACAAGTGGGAGTCTGTTAGGGATTATGTGCAGAGTTGACAAACCAAGTGATTATATATCCAATGTTACAAGACACTTGAGGGTCACACCTTTGAGGACCTATAAGTCGAACAAGTTAGATGAAACCCAGAAATGGAGAGTTAGGATTTATAATAGTATATTGTAAATCAATTGGGTAATTTCAGTCAGGATTACCGAAGTTGGAGGATTATTAATTAATTAGGATATTATATATTTATTAGATAAATAAATATATAATAGTTAATTAATAAGGTTTTATATATATATTAGATAAATATATATAATTATAATTATCATATGCAAATTCTTTTCCAGCTATTTAAAAAGGAAAAGATTTGAGATAATTATAATAAGGAAACTAGATTCTATTCAAACTGTATTTTTCCTCCATATAAATAAGGCTTATGGGTTAAAAAAAAACAAGCTTTTCAGTTAAACAAATCAGTTTCAGTCTCTCTCCTCCTCTCTCTCTCAAAACCGGTGCTAAACCCCCCCCCCCCCCGGTCGAATTTCCGTTTTGTTGCTCGGGTTTCATACAGTTCAACTAGAAGAACGTTCGCTGGTCAATCACCGGTGGACTATCATCAAGCAATCCAGGTAAATTGACCTAATCTAAACTATTAGGATTAAAACTAGAAACGATTAAAGATCATTAGGCTAATAATGGGTTTTTAGCTTTTATCGCTTCCGCACGATTAGATCGGAAACAGCGTGTTTCTGATCACGTAGGTTTTATCAGTTTGATTAACCTATGTGATTTATCAAGCCAGCGAGGTTTGTTAAATCCGAGATAATCCTTGAGTCAGTTTGATCCAAGGATACCCACAAAAACCAAACAGAAATCTCATTTTCCGCATCCAAATTTGTCTTTTCCGAACTCAACATTTTCCGAATCGGAAAACACACTTTTCCGAATCGGAAAACCTGATTTTCCGAACCCACCAATTTTGAGCCAAATCCGATTCGGAAAACGTCAGTTTCCAGATCGGATTTCGCCTCTTCGAGCCGGAACTCTTGCAAAATTATTCCCCGAATTCGACACCTAGCTACTTTTCAAAACCTTTTAAATCTCGAAGCTATCTGTGTCCCGAGGCGCTCAAAATATCTGTTTTCGAAAACCTTTTTCTTTTAAGCCAAGTGAGTCATACGAGGAGATCCTGTCAGTGAGTGAGAGATGTCGAAGGAAATCATCGGAATTGGATCCGAATCTCGTCCTCCCGTCTTGGTGATGGGCGAGTATCAACAGTGGAAACGCAGAATGATACACTTCCTCGATCTGTTGGATGAGAATATGATGAAGTCCATCCGCGAAGGGCCTATCAGACCGACCGTCACTGTTGCCGCAGTCCCTAGAACCGATGCATGTCCCGAACTACAGCATACGTGGTCGAGAAGCCTATCGACATGTACAACCCAGAATAGAGAGCCCGACACCTCATCGACAAGCGTGCACTTACCCTTTTGATCATGGCTCTCCCAAACGACATGTACGCGAGAGTTGACAGTCTAACCAACGCGCGAGACGTCAGGATGGAAATTGAGCAACAAATGCAAGGAGGTGATACTGCTTTGGAGAGTCAGAAAGAAAGCGCGCTTAATGCCTACGAAGGCTTCAAGGCCAGGGAAAACGAATCCCTCACAGAGTCTTTTCAAAGACTGAATGCCTTCGTCAATGATCTGAGACGGCTCGGGGTTGAGAAAACGAAGTACGAAGTGAATGTTAAGTTTCTGAAGAATCTCATGCCGGAATGGCAAAATATGGCAATCAACATTCAATTAAGCCGGAATCTGGGAGGAATGGGTCTGCACGATTTATTCAGCATGATGGTTCAACACGAAGAATTCATCACCGGTGGACGAACCAAGAAAGCAGTCGATCCTCTGGCACTGTCGGCCGTGCCCTTCGGAGGACCAAGCTCAGCACCTATCCAACCAATGCCATACAACAATATTTCTCCCCAGTATCATCAAGAGGAATACAATCAAGAGTTCAACTCGAACTATGGCCCAAGCATCCAACACCCCGATGAACCTGTGATTATTTCCATTTCAGATGAAGAACTCTTCCACGTGAATGAGTCCCTTGCCCTCATCTCACACAGTGTACAACGACTGAATGCAAATCGTGGATACAACCGATCACGGGGATCAGGATTTCCTGGAGGAGGCCGAATGGGGCAAGGCAGGGGAGGACATCTCCAGCAAGATAAAGCTCAGTACGTAAATCCAGGTAGAGGAAGCTATCAACAAGGGGGGATCCAGGCATACGATCAGGGAAGTTTCCGCAATAATCAAGGGAGGTACCGAGAAGATCAAGGAAGGTACAGGGAAGATCAAGGCAGATTCAGAGATCAACCCAGAAGAGACAACACATACCTAGACTATCAAGGAGGCCCAGGGAATTAAGGAGATTAGAGAGGTCAGGTCTCCGACATCAACTACCGAAGAAGCTTGAGGCAATATACTCCTGAGTCTGGGTATATCGATCGTCAAGGGTATGAGAGCGGGTACGGAGGAAGACATGAGAGTGGAAGGCTAGATCAAGGACCAGGCTATGGGTATGAGCAGGATAGGAATGACAGCAGAGTAGACGAGAGAATGGATCGCGGGAAAGGAAGCTTCAACGGAGGTGATTCCAGGGGAAACAGTTCCAGGCAAGTTCAGAAGGAAGATCAACAGATTCAAGCTGACCAAGGAATTCATCGGTCAAATCATCCCCAGGTTCCCATAACCCAGAACCCCGCTCCTCAACAAGCCGCTAGTCCCACTACCACTTGCTACAAAGTGCGGTAAGTTGGGACACTACGCCAGAGAGGAAGGCCGCGTTGATGAGGAAGAAGGAAAAAGGGGTTGCTTTGTTGGTTGATGAAGAGAACTGGGTTTGTGAAGAGGAGAGCTTAGATGAGGATGATCATTTGGTGAAGGGTCTATGCTTGATGGCTGACTTCGAGGGATCAGAAGCCGTTGGACCAAGCACTTATCAAGACATTGATCTATCTGAGGTATCCTCTATTCCAGATATAACTGATACTGTGGCAATGTTGGAATCTAAAATTTGTGAATTAGAGAGATGTCTCCAATCGGAGAGGACTCTCGTCACGAAATTTAGAATCGACAGTGCCATTTACAAAAGCTCTCTCGAGGATTTGACCATAGTTTATAATCGTGAAACACTTGAGTCTGGCATTAGAGAGTCCAATTTAGCAAACAAACTTGGTTGTCTTCAAAAAGCCCATGAGGAACTCAACAGTGATCATGGGGAGCTCAACATTAAATTCCAGTTACTTTTGGAAGAAAGAACTCGGTTGTTTTCTAAAATCCAAGAGCTTGAGGACAACAATTTCAAAAGAGGACAATCTGAACAGACTTTAAGTATCCTCACTCAGCATGCCAAAAAGAATCCTTTTTATAAAGCCAAACCCGGCCTAGGTCTATCTGAAAACCATGTTTTAGATAAAACACCTTCTCATCTATACAATTTTGAGGATATGGCCACCTCCAAGCCCAAACCTGCCCTAGTAGGAGGACATGTGACCGAGGAATTCGTTAGGGAGACTGTCACGTACACCGAAGTTATAAACGGTGAGACCATAACTAGAACCACCAGTCCAACGAATAGTACCTCTAGTAGTCCACCCACTAGCCCACCTCCTAATAGACAAATCTTTGTTCCGGCTAGCGATCCGACCAACACTGAACCCACATGGGAAGGCATAAAGGCCAGAACCCCTAGAGTAGCAATGCCCCCCATCAACTATACTGACCTTAACTCAAGCTATGACACTAGGGAAATGGAGTTTTCAGAGGAGACCTTAGTTATCCCACCCGAGGATACTTCCGCAACTAAGAGTCCTGACCTAGTCAAGCTAGAAAAGGAGGTGTTTGCTCTTAGGTTAAAAGCCATGGATTTGGATGCATGTCAACATCAGATCTTGAATCTGAAAGTAATTCTTTCGGAGAAAGACACCTTGGTTCGCACTCTGGAAAAAGACTTGCTCGAGGCCAATGCCGAGAGAATTAGTCTTTCTTCAGAATGTGAGACCGCAACCTCGGCTTTTACTGATTTCCAAATCAAGGTTGCGGATCTTCAAACTCGATACGTTCTCCTAGATATCCATTTTGAACTTTTAAAAGAACTTGATCATGATGAAAGGATAATGTATCGCCGATCTTTAAACAACCAACTTGTGTCTAACTCCATTTTGAAAAGGAAAGTTATGAATCTTGAAAACCTTTACTGTTCAGAATCAGTTGATGATGAGACTGCTCCAATCCTTAACCATCCAGTAGCCAATCCCCAACCCAAACCAGTCATAGATCTTGAGAACCATTGCTCCATAGTCTCGGATGATGATGAACCCCCTAATTCACACCACAGGATAGCTGAACCCAAGACTGTCCATGATCCAAATATTGAATATGATATGAAGGTGTTTTTAGATGAAGGTGATGATACTTCAGGCTTTATTCCAAAGAAGCCAAAATCTGTTGTTGTCAAATCTGAGAAGCCTACTGAGTCACGAGCTCCTATTTCTGAGAAAAGTAACCCTAAGGGTGAAAAATGTGTTGGTACTGACAAGGGTAAGTCAGTTAAGCCTCACGCACCCAAAGGACTCCAGAAAAAGCATTCAAAGTCTAATGATGCTCGTAACTCAGTTAAGCCCATTAAAAGTCTTGACTTTCATTCAAGTACCTTTGAAGTGGGTGAGACTTCTCAGTTACAACTTAATCAACCTTTCAATTCCACAAAACCTAAATTTTCTAAAATATCATCTGGAAAAGGTGGCAACTCCATTCCCACAAAGCCGTCCTCTAACTCACACTGTGCTTTTCATGCAGATGCAAGGAGGAAAGATGGTGGATAGAATGTGAAGCCACCAAGAAAGGATCATCATGGAAGGAACAACTCTTTTTCTGCTTTCCCTAAGAAGCATAGTCCTAGCCGTGCGGGTTTAGGCTATGTTCCACCTAGTGTAGGAATGAATTCGAACATGTCTGTTAATTGTAATCGCAACTTAAACGATGCCTTTAATACGTTTCGCAATGACATGTGCTTTATGTTTGATAATTTCCTGCGTTATGGTGTGTCTAACTCTTTCAATGCTCCTCAATCTAATGTCAAATCCCGAAAGAGAAGGGGAAGAAAAAGAGGGAAAGCTAAGTCCTCTTCGTCAGTGAAGTCCCATCCGCCTAAGGAGAAATCCGAAAAGGGGACTACACCGACTGATTTATCTGTCTCTAACCCAAAGGAACCCATTTGGCAATGGGTCCCTAAACAAGCTTAGTCTGTCTTGCAGGTCAGTCATGTGTGGTACTTTGATTCCGGCGCATATAGACACATGACTGGTCAGAGATCCTTCCTTTTCGACTATGTTGAAAGGTTTGAGGGATATGTTAAAACAGCCGACAAGACACCTAAGCCAATGGTGGGTTATGGGAAAATTACGGATGGGAGATACATCATCAAAGATGTAAGGTATGTCGAGGGGTTAGGATACAACATGTTTAGCTCCAGTCAGTTCTGCGACAACGGATACTGGGTGAAGCAATTTCAATACGGAAGCGACGTGAATGATGAAGACAACAACGTCATCCTTAGTGCACGGAGGAACGGCAATCTTTACTCCACCGTCATCCGTTCAATCCCTCAGACACACCCACAGTTTGAAGCAATTTCTGATCCGAGGAATACAATCTGTTTGCTCGCAAAGGCATTAAAGGAGGACAGTTGGTTATGGCATCGAAGACTCTGCCATCAGAATTTCAAAGACATGAAAAAGCTGGTTTCGAAAAACCTCGTCAAGGGACTACCGGAGACTCGCCTTTCCAAGGATACATTGTGTCCTGCTTGCGAACAAGGAAAGATGACAAGAAGCTCTCATCCACCGAGGATGGACACGAATAGCAAGAGTCCCCTTGACATGATTCACATGGATCTGTGCGGACCTACAAGAACCGAGAGCCTAGCCAGAAAGAAATACATGTTAGTTCTCGTTGATGAGTTCTCTAGGTTCACCTGGCTTGAATTCCTACGAGCCAAATCTGACGCTGCCGATCGAATCATTGCCTTCATCAAGCGGATTCAAGTTCTCTTGGGTCGCCGAGTGAAGAAGTTGAGAAATGACAACGGAATCGAGTTTCGCAATGCAAAGTTGCAATCCTTTCTTGAAGACGTGGGAATCTCTCACAACTTCTCAGCCGTGCGCATTCCTCAACAAAATGGGGTAGTGGAAAGGAAGAACCGGACGTTGGTCGAAGCAGCGAGATCCATGATGGCTCATTCCGACGTTCCACAATCATTTTGGGCTGAAGCAGTATCAACAGCATGCTACACGCAGAATCGGACCTTGATCATTAAGCGGACTGGTAAAACCGCCTACGAGATGGTCGAACAGCGTAAGCCTAACATCGATTACTTTAGAGTTTTTGGATGTAAATGCTATGTTTTAAACGACCGGGATGATTTGGGAAAGTTTGAACCTAAGTCTGATGAGTCCATCTTCATCGGATACTCACATAACTCAAAGGCTTATAGGGTTTTCAACAAACGAACCCGAACCATCCTGGAAAGCTCAAATGTTGATTTTTCCGAAACCGAAACTTATTTTGTTGCAAGTCCAAGTAATGTAAATGCCTCATTTCCTGAACTGTTCACCGCACCACCGAGCACAGATTCTTCCACTAACTTTTCTGCTTTAGACTTCTTAGACCTCGCAGATTATGATCTACCCACACTCACGGGTCCGATTGTAGTTCCTGCTCATACTTTCAACATCTACTTCCGTGACATCCGATGCTTTCGTCACTGAGCCTTTTTCAAGCACTTCTACAAACACAGTGACACCAGAATCGGCGGTCTCTCCCCTGAAACCTCATCCGCTGCCTCACCGGAACCCGTCCGAGAACAGACTCCACACCCTGTTCTTGCACCTATACCGGAAGAAGCTCCGCTACCCTCACCCAGTTCAGCTCAGAGAACTTATGCTCAGGTAGTGCGTGAGCCCCGGTTGGAGGCAGCACCACAGAATAATCTGGAAGCCAGATCATCGAGTAGAAACCCGCGAGAGGTCTTTGCCGTGTAAGATGAGAACGACGCCACCAACAACCAACAAGCTTATGTCACTCTTCCACACACTCGAAAGTGGACACGAGATCATCCCCCACCCAGATCATCGGGAGTCCATCACAACCTGTACAGACGAGATCTTCCAAGAACGTAGAAAACCTGATTCTATTCGGAGGGTTCCTTAGTGAATTCGAACCTTTGGATATTTCCCAAGCTCTCACCGACCCTGATTGGGTTTTAGCGATGCAAGAAGAGCTTGCGGAGTTCGAGAGAAACAAAGTATGGCGTTTGGTAACCAGACCTTGGGGAAAATCTATAATCGGGTTGAAGTGGATATTCCGAAACAAGAAAGACGAGAACGACCTCATCATCCGGAACAAAGCCCGATTGGTTGCCAAAGGTTATCGCCAGCAAGAGGGTATCGATTACGATGAGACGTTTGCGCCCGTAGCTCGGATCGAGGCAATTCGGATCTTCCTTGCGTATGCCGCACACAAGAACATGACGGTATATCAAATGGACGTCAAGTGTGCCTTCTTGAACAGAGTTCTTCAAGAAGAGGTGTACGTCGAACAACCGGAAGGATTCGTCGATCCCAGATTTCCAGACCACGTGTACGTGTTGGACAAGGCGCTTTACGGTCTCAAGCAAGCTCCTAGGGCATGGTACGAAACTCTCACTGATTACTTGCTAGGAGTTGGCTACAAGAAAGGTACAATCGATCCCACTTTGTTTCCTAAGAGATCAGGTAAAGACTTAATTATAGTCCAGATATACGTGGATGATATTATCTTTGCATCTACGAAGCCTGAGATGTGCCAAGAGTTTGAAAACACCATGAAATCCCAATTTAAAATGAGCATGATGGGCGAGTTGACGTTCTTTTTAGGACTTCAAGTTCGACAACGCCCTGATGGCATTTTTATAAGTCAAGCCAAATATGTTCAAGATCTTTTAAAACGCTTTGATTTCGGTGGTTCAAACTCTGCGGCAACACCAATGCCCAGAAACTTTCAACTAAACGCTGATTCTTCTGGTAAACCGGTTGACCAGAAGACTTATCAGGCAATCATTGGTTCTCTCTGGTATCTTACGGCTAGTAGACCAGACATTGTCTTCTCCACGGGTGTATGCGCTCGTTTTCAGTGTGATCCACGTGATTCACACCTGTCTGCAGTCAAAAGAATCCTTAGGTATCTGAAGGGCACACCGGATTTTGGCCTTTGGTACCCAAAGGATTCTGGGTTTGAACTAATTGCATATACAGACTCAGACCATGCAGGTTGTAAGCTCAACAGGAAAAGCACATCTGGTGCTTGCCAGTTTCTCGGAGACAAACTGGTGAGTTGGTCATCCCGGAAGCAGAATTGCGTATCCTTATCCACCGCGGAGACAGAATATGTTGCCGCCGCCTGCTGCTGTTCGCAAGTTCTGTGGATGAAAACCCAACTTGCCGACTTCGGATACACCATGCAACGTATTCCCATCTATTGCGACTCCAAGAGTGCGATTCAGATCACGAAAAATCCGGTTCAACATTCTCGGACGAAGCATATCGATATCCGATATCATTTCATCAAAGACCACGTCGAGAAAGGTAATGTTGAACTTTACTTTGTTGAGAGTGACTATCAGCTTGCTGATCTGTTCACAAATCCGTTTGACGAGAAACGGCACTTCTTTCTCCTAAGCAAGTTAGGAATGCTAGACCTCCCTACCTGAGGTCTAGGGGGAATCGGGAGTTCTTTTGATGTATGTATATGTGTAGGGGGAGTCGGTGAGAGAATGCATGTATTGAGGGGGAGTACTAAGTCTTGCCTTGAATTTTTGTTGTGTTTGCTAACGTTCTCGGATCCACAACACCTTGGAGACCATTTTTTACTTTAATTCGTAGGTGTGGATCCCCACGACGACTTCTGGTTACTTCAGATCAGAACTCGCACAAAACCCAGTTGAGACGTACCAGGTAAGTCTCTTTTCTCGGAAATCGGGGTCTGAACTTGTAAATTTTTGTGAACTTGAAAGTTCAGGGGCCGGTAGAGAACATGTCTTGAACTTACAAGTTCGGGGACTAACTTTGCTACTTTCTGATTCTTAAGTTCAGGGACTCGTTTTGCACCTTTGTGAAACTAGTAGTCCAGGGTCTGTTTTGAAAATTTCTAAAACTACAAGTTCAGGGACTTGTTTGTAAGTTTCTTGAAACTTCAAGTCCAGGGGTGGTTTTTGCCAATAGGTGAAAGTCGGGTTAAGAGAGCCAAACAGGAGAGCCAAACAGTATTTTCTTTGCCAAACACAGTGTAATCTTGGTAAAAATATAAATACCGTCTCTTAAGATTTACTGTTCACAATTTCACATTTTTCACTTTTTCTCTCTGAAATCTCACCCGATAACCACTTCGCGCTCGTCTCCGAAATCTGTTCGTTTTTGCTCCGATCGTCAAACCGTTTACGTTTTTGGATTCCTGGTAAGTAATCGATCAACCCTTACGTAGTTATAACGTTTAAATCTATCGTTTAAAGGTCTGGATCGAAGCCTAAACTTTTCAAAACTTACCCGAAACCCAAACTTCTTGGAATGGGATTTCGGGGTGTTAAATCGATCCAAAAAGACTTCTAAACTTGTTCTTAACTGATTTAGGATGCATGTTACTAGTTTAGAGCGTTAAATCGATGTTTTGTGAGCGGTTATTGAGTTTGGAAAACGAACCATCGCGGTTTTCCGAACTCTTCAACGATGAGTATGCTTAAGTGTTTTCCGATTCGAAAAACCAGATAAATCCGATTCGGATTATCAGGTTTTCCGAATCCATCTTGTACCTCGTTTTTCAAGTGTATCTTTTCCGATTCGGAAAACATGGAATTACCCTTATGGGTTTCCGAGGTTTTCCGAATCGCGTGTAAGGTCAAGTTCTGCTCGTTTATTTTTCTAAATGTATTCTTTTCCGAATCGGAAAACAATGTTTTCCAAATCGGAAAACCCAGCTGTTATACATGATTTATTTTTCTAAGTGTTGAAGTTCTTCAATTCGGAAAACCATGTTTTCCGAATCGGAAAACTTGTCCTTAAATGTGGCTTTTTTTTCTAAGTGTAGAGTGTTCTCCGATTCGGAAAACCCTCTTTTCCGAATCGGAAAACCCCCCTCGTGTGTTTGCTCGTTTTTCGACTCGGAAAATACGAAATACTCCATTTTGGGTTTTCGAGGTTTTCCGACTCGCGCCTAGTCGAGGGTATAGTCTTTTTCACGTAGCATCTTTCAAAACACTTAACTTATTTCATGATTGTGACTTGACAGAAATGGCTCGTCAACCGAATGCTCCTCCTTCCCCGGTCAACAACGCTGCTGACCGAGCCCTCATAGCTCCGAGTGACATCCGTCCGATCCACCAGAACAATGAATATGTCGACCTGACTAACTTCACTGTTCAAGACGAGGTGGTACTTGAGATCCTCAGGGCGCATCCACTGCCGACATTCATGTGCTTTACCTTCAGCAGTTCTGGAGGACCTCTCACGTGGAGACTAGAGATGGCGTGCAGACCATCGTGGGTCGTGTTGACCACACCGAGCTGACTATCACTGTGCAGGATCTAAGGCGAATCCTCCATCTGCCTGCCGCCACTCCCGAGGCCCCGTTCGAACCACTAGTTTCCGGCCCCGAACTCTTCAGCGAGATACTCGCGCTTGGGGTCCACTTCACACGGAATCAGAGACCGAACGGGATCTCTCAAGTCACTCAGGGGATGCTGCCTCCCATTTGGTTCTCCTTCTTCAATATCCTCAACCACACGCTATCTTCAAAGACACACGGAGTGGACCGTGCTTCAACCCAATTCTGGCACGTCATTCATGCGGTCGCCTACGGAAGGCGAATCGACCTTGCTCAACAACTTTGGGCGGACATGGTCAACGACGTCAGGGCAGGGCCTGCAAGGACTCGTCACACATCCATCCCTTGGATGCGGTTCTTCAGCTTGATCATCCGTGATCACATGGATCACCATCCGGCAGTCAGACGTAGATCCGGCCACCAGCGCTTCGAAAGCCAACAGATCGGCAGGATGAACAGAAGGAATCTGCGACCTGGTCAGGTAGAAATGCCTATCCCTGACAATGTGCTTAGAATGGAGGACCGTAGGGCAGAGAGCGTTAGACTTTACCGAGCGTCCATAGGTTTAGAAGACGCATCCACGGACTCCTCAGAACCGAGGAACCCTACCCCGGACGCGCGACCCGTCCTTCCTAGGAGCCGTGCCACTGGCACGGCAGGCCAGAGCTCCAGTGGGGGAGCTCCTGGCTCGGGAGTGATGAGTGTGGTCGTTAGAAGAGAAGCGGGTAGAGTTGTTAGAACGTCCGCCACACCGCACATGTCGCGAGCCGAAGCTTACCAGATGATAGTCCAGAACCGAGCCCGTCGAGCACGAACGCAAACATACGTCGATGAGTCTACCGAACAAGACGTCATGAGAGGCTACCGTGTAAAGCAGTACACCGGGATTCTCCAGCAATCCCCGGTACACTCGTCATCGGAAGAGCGCCGATCGCCATCACCGCCGCAACAACCCGAACAGACTGGTGAGGAAGTGGAAGCTTCCCCACAAGAATAAGCACACTTGCCTTCACCACCACACGCGGCGGCCGTTGCTACACAAGCAGGCGAACCCTCTGGCGAACCCTCCGGCGATGACTCCGACGGTCATGAATCTTCAGAGCACACTCCGGCGATGACGGCGGAAAGGCCCAAGTGATCGATATTGATGAAGCCACCTCTTCCTTCAACGACGACAGGATTTCGGGGATCCCGTTCTAGCAGGTGATCTAGCTTCAGATGACCGGACCGTCGGTCGTGAGGAAGAAGGTGAGGCCGAAGTGGCTACCGGCTGGGGAAGAGAAGATAGTGAGGAAGAGGAAGAGAGAGAGAGGAGAGCAAAAGAGACCGAAGATGTAAAGGTCCAGTTAGACGAGCCTTGGGCTCAGATTCAGGAGGGAGGCGGAGAAGAAGAGCCGCTTAGGATAGAAACGGAAGTTCCCATTACCCAGAGTCAAGCCAACACAGAGGCAACCCTCATCGCGACCGGGCACCCTACGGTGTCAGGTCAAGACGCTAGCAGCCAACTAGCGCATTTGCACACCTCTACCAGCCACGCGACCATCTCTCAATAGATGGTCGTTTCAGTCAGTCACGGGGATATAGCACAACTTCCACCGGCCACTCAATCGGAGTCTGCCGGTGTTGAGATAAGAGAGGATCTGCCCCACCTCTCGACTTCATTTGATGCACGTAGAGTCGTAGAGCCACTTCCCGGGACGTTTACGATCCCTTCCATCATTAGGCCACGATCTATGGTACCACAAGCGGAGATCCCACGGGACTCTGCCGGAACGGGGAGAGTTGGTGCGTCAGGTAACGCCCTTCGAGGATCCGTCGAAAGCCCTGACACTGTCAACATCATTCCAGCGGTGACATCAGGCCGAGAGAGCACCTCAGTAGGACTCTTCTCGACAACTGGAGCCCAAGCGGCTCTGGGTTTAGTACTACCGAGACCGGGTCCGACAGACTCGAGCGAAGTCTCTAAAGACGCTCACGCAACACCGAGGCTTTTAGGCCTGACGGATTCGGGTGGAATCCCTAAAGCCACCCCAGTACCAACGGGACTTTCAGGTCCGACGGATTCGGACGACATCCTAAAAGTCGTCCACTCATGACTACTTGCGATGGAGAGAGCCAACGAGGCTAGGGATGCACGGGTCGAGGCATTGGAGCGAGCCTTGGCCGAAACCGAGCGAAAGAGATTGGCGGATCTTGAGGCGTCGAGAAAGCTTCAAGAAGACAGGGATGCGGAGCTTTATGAGCTCAAACGGCGAATGAAGGGCAAACACTCGGAGGAAGCCCCGTCAACCGAAGCACCGATTCCTCGTCAATCTGAAGACGTCCTCCGCCTTGGTCCTCCTACCTCGGGCAACCTGCCTGACATTCTGGGGTACGTCACAGAGGCGGAGCATTCCATTCTGATCACTTCCTACACGACACAGAATGACCGCCTCTCCGCCCAGCTTCGCGAACGAGATGCCCAGATCAAGGTTCTACAACAGCGTATCCGGGAACTGGAGGCCATGTGTCGGTCTCAGGCTCAGCCTTCCAAACGGAGGCATGATGACCCTGATGACTCGGCACCGGGTCCTCATGAGGGTGAGGTGCAAGCTTCATCCAAAAGGCTTCGCACCGACCTCCATTCTGCCTCCGGTTCCGGCTCCACATCCGCTCCAGCATCAACGGCTGCTCGCTCGAGTGCTCCATCAGAATCTGCCGCCGCCGACACTCTCTATGTTGATTCAGACACGGAGGAGATTCCTGATATGGGGAGTTGGCACTACGAGCCGATCCCGGCAGGTGAGGTAGTTCAATTTCCTCATCTGACCGACACAGCAGAGATTGACGTCGTTCCCCCGGAAGCAGCACCGACAGATCTTTCAGATGTCCAGATTCCGGAGGAAGCCCGGAAGATTCTTCGGTCGCTAGCTCAGAGCCTCAGAATATTTCAGAAGGGGAGGACATTGTCCGGGATTCAGACTACAACAACTTCCTTTCAGCGTTCGAGTTTCCCACTCCAGAAGCTCCTCGGACCATCCACACGACGACTCCAGATTCCTCCGCTCCGACAGTCATCCAGTTAAACTGGAACCACTCGGTCATCTTCAGGCCGTTCCATGAGGAGTCTTTCACCCGCATCTTCCAGCAGGAGAAACTACACGTATGGTCCCGAAAGGTCTACTTCGGGATCTCTCACATCAAGACGAAGAGGAGAAGAACTGCTTATGTGCACCAGAAGATGTGCAACTGGGCCACCCACGGACGCCAAAGAATCAGACGTCGTTTCATCAAGGTAACTGCGATGCGCCCTTACAAACATGGACATCAGTTATTCCTTGAGTACGACGTCCGTATGTACGGGACTGGCATTCCTCGAGGAGAGTTGCAGAACTGGTCATTCACCGAGACAGATCTGGATCGGGTGCACTTAGAAGACCTCCTGACGCTCATCAAGTACCTTCAGGGCCCAATTCTCCGACCAGAACACTACCGAGACGTCACCGAGATTCTGAGAAGTACTGTAGTCGTCAGCGATCACTCTTGTGCGTGTGACGGACTACCAATTAGCGATCGAGAGCCGTCAGCCGAAGGTCAACTTGCTCAGACCGAACCTGTTCGTGCCTGGTATTGATGCTTACCTTCCTTATATGCCAACCAGGATACCGGAGCATGGGGTTCTGTATGTGACAAGGAAGAAGAAGGAACGCAGGTTTATGCGTTTTGGCGAGCTTGCTAAGTTCTGCGACGGGACCCTTCTCTATGTCTACAATGGGATGCAAAGTAGACTTCTGGCTGATCAGATACCCGGGCGGAAGATCATAGACGGAAAGGGAAAGCTACTGGAGGGCATGAACTTGATCGAGAGAAAGCTCAAAGGGAGGCTGATGTACAGACGTGTAGAAGCGACGATGCAGATGAAAGCGAGGATCATTGGAGACTGGGATGAATTCTTACAGATGTCGAAGTGGGAGCCGACGCTGGAGCTTCCACCACCTTTCTGACTTCTTCCCAAAGGGGGAGATTGTTGAACCTCTTTGTTGTGAAGAGTCAGAAAATTCTATCTTTACTGCTTTCTAGTTAACTTTCAGTTAGTTGTAAACAATTTACTTTGATGTTGCCCTTGTTTAGAGGTTTGTAACCTCGGGGGCCTTTTGTGACAATCTTTGTTTTTACCTCTTACCTATATAAGGAAAGAGATGTTTTAGGGTTTTGATAAGAATACTTAATCATTGGAAAATTGCCTTTTATTGATATACTCATATTCCTCCATTGATGATTTATTAAAGCTTTGTGTTCTTCTTCATTTGTGTGATTTCAATCCATTTCTCCTCATTATCTGTATTTGTGGGACAACACATCTAAAAGAGTCTGTCTCGCTTCACATGACACCGGCACCCAGATACGACCCGAACGAGTCAAAAGTCCCCGACTATCAGACACCAACTGAGTTAGTTGACCCTTAATCCTCTCTTTCTTTTGGTTCTCCTTTTTCACGGCATTGTTGATCTAGCTCCTCTGTGACTTGATAAAAATATCAATGATCATTTATGTAATAACTGAAAAGACTTAGCACTGCTTTGATGAGTTGAAAACTTCAACGAGCTTATCTCGCTGATAGTTTAATCATCAGCGATCACTGATTATCTGACTCCGCTCAGTAATGGTGAGAGCTGACATCAGCTAAGTATCCTTGGAAAACAAATAGTCATGTCACTATGAAACCATCAGCACCATCTATTGATGCAAGCTGATAATAGAGTCAGCGATGCTTATGATCTAAAGTTGATATCAGTGACAGTTAGCTGACTACTCCAACATGACGTTCATAAGAGAACAAGTCACAGCGCCTCCCTGATCCTTCCCATGGATCAGCGACCCTAAGGCCTGATCAGTGACTTGTACTTTAAGAATTCTATATTTGTCTTCTTGTCCTATATGCACAAAAAGGATTTGATTTACCTTTCTGACAATAGTACAAAAGGGGATGTCTCTTTACTGTTCCCTCAGTACTTATCACCCATAAGGCAACTGTTTACCATAGGCCATGACCCTACCAAGTACCAAGCATGGGCATTATTTTATGGTACAATAGTACAACAGACCCAATCTTTACATGACACATGTAAAGTTGGGGATGGCATGCATTTAATGCATGGGGTATAAATATGAACGTTGGGTTGTTCTTCAGACAACCTTGGTCCATCTTCTATACCCCAAATCCTTTCACTCCCTCTCAATTCTTCTAAGTTCTTTCTTTCTATCTATCAACAAACAATCTAATAGTAATCTATACAAAGACTCCATAGGATTCATAGATTAAAAAATATAGAAGAAAATGTGTTGATTGTATTCAACCCCCCCCCCCTCTACAATACAAAATACTATAATCTATCTTATTGGCCATCTTATTGGGACCAACAAGTGGTATCACAGCGGTTGGAAATATCTTCTTAACCGTTCCCAAAAGAAACATAGTTTTTAAATCCACAAAATGGCCATTCCTTGGCAAAGCCACCCAGATTCACAAAAGACACTTACTTCGAATCTGGATCCTTGGCAAAGCCACCCAGATTCAATGCTGATAACTTCTCTCTATGGAAGTCAAGAATGGAACTCTTTCTCTCTGGTTCCGATCCTCAAATCTTCTACTTCATAGAACATGGACCATATGTTCCCACCTCCATAATTCCATCAGTTGTTGCTACTACCACCTCTCCTGCTGTTCCAGAGAGGACTTTCATCAAGCAAGGGTCCAACTGGGCAGATGAAGACAAGCGCCCGGTGAATGCTGACACCAAGGCAAGGTCTCTGATAGCCATGTCTCTTCCTGATGAAGTATTTCACTCCATCAGCAAGCTCAAGACAGCTAAAGAGATATGGGATACTCTTTGTATCCAATATGAGGGTGCTGATGCTCTCATTGAATCTAGAAAGATTCACCTCATACGACAGTATGAGAAGTTCATCGCTGCTAAAGGTGAAACTCTGGCCCAGAATCATCAGAGGTTTAACTGCCTCTTAATTGATCTAAAGACCTACGATGTCACTTACTCCAACTCGCAGGTAATTACCAAGTTCATGGAGGCCCTCCCTGAATACTGGGAAAACTATACCATGACATAAAGACTATAACTCTCAGTGAGTTATATGGTATGATGCTCAACCATGAACAAACTAAGTCTCTGAAGTCTAATCTCCTAAGAGATACCAAGGATGTGAAAAGCACCTCTCTTGCCTTAGTCTCTGTCGCTGCTTAACCCTCTCCAACTCCTGTCTCAACAGTGACTATCACTGAGATAAAGACTCTGATTCTGAACCTGTCTCTGATAATGAGACAGAGTTCAATGAATCTCTTGTCCTTCTCTCCAAACACTTCAAGAAATTTGGCCGGAAAGGAAAGTTCCATAAGTCCAAGCCCTTGTCTATTGCTAACAAGCCTGAAACACTCTCTGGTGATAAGGCAACCTCTACCTGTTTCAAATGTCAGGGCAAAGGTCACTTTGTCACTGAATGCAGGTACAAGAAGAATCAGTTCGCTGAATCCTCAACACCAACTTCCAAGGATGGTAACTACCAGAAGATGAAGGCAAAGTATCGCAAGCTGAAATTCCAGTGAAAAGGCAAAGGCCTGATCGCTGAAGGAAAAGACTGGGATGAGTCTTCTGACGAATCCTCTAATGAAGAGGACACTAACGAGGTCACATGTCTGATGGCCATCATTTGTAGAAACCGAGCCTGCTCTTATGGCACAGCTCGAAGACATCCCTGAGGAAGAAGTCCTTGCTACACCTTCTTCAACCTCTGCTCTTCCACTAGCTCAGGTACCTACTCCTTCTCCTTCTGATACCATGACAGTGATGGATGCTTTAACCATCGATCTGTACAATGCCTTAAATGGCAAGTTCTCTGTTGAAAAGGTCAATTTTAACCTTAGGACTGAGCTCAAAGAGTGTCATGAGAAAGCAAACTATAAGGACCAAGTACATGCAAACCAAGTTCTTTGCATAAAAAGGGAGCTAGTCATCGCTGAAAGAGAAAAAGCTCTCGCTGAGCTAAATTCTGAGAAGGTCACTGTTAAAAGCTGGGCTGATGCCTCAGAAAAGGTTGATGAAATCATCTCCTCTCAGCAAAACCCTAAAAATAGAAGGTTTTGTTAAAGGTAAACAACATGAAATTGCCAAACCTGATAAATCTAAGTTAAAATATGGCATGTTTGTTTCTTCTGATCCTGACTCTCAGAGTTCTTCTTCCATTTCTAAAGATGTGGCTTCTACCTCTGTTCAGCCTCCAAAGAACTCTAAAGGCAAGAATCTTCCTAACCATCCTCCCAAACCTAAGAAACCAAACCACAAGACTCCTAAAGTCTTAGGTGGTGGTCCTTCTGGATCAAGGACTAAGAAATCTGGTCAAAGTCCTGTTCCCATAATCAAGATTGACTTGAAGACCAAACCAAAGGAGAAGACTCCAATTCCTCCTCAAACTAGAGATATAGGCATTCTTGAACCTGGACCTGCTCATCTTATGTTTAAAACTCCTAAGGGTCCCTCTAAGACTAAGACCTATAGAAACTGCTATCACTGTGGCCAAAATGACCATATTGCTAGCAAGTGTCCTCATGCTACCAAAGCTGAAAAAGCAGCTAAGGTAAAGAAAGGTCCTAAGGCAAATAAATCTGCCAAAGGAAAGAAACCTTTAGTCGTTGAGTCTGCCATCATCCCTGATCTTGTCAACACTGAATCCTCAGATATGACAGATGGATGTTCAGTCACCTATGTCGCTGATGTGTCTTCCTTCGCTGACCCTGATGGACCCAACTTCATGTGGGTTCCAAAGACAACTTAACTCTTCTTTCTATTACAGGAAAAGGGCATCTGGTACCTTGACAGCGGATGCTCTAAACATATGACTGGAAATAAACACGTTCTAGTCAACTACAAAGAAGAAGTTAGCCCTTCAGTCAAATTTGGTGGTGAAGGAAGAGGTATCACTAAAGGATATGGTTCCTTAACCAACGGCAAGACTACCTTTAAAAGGGTATCTTACATTGAAGGACTAACTCATAATCTGTTGAGTATTAGTCAGCTCTGTGATAAAGATCACAAGGTCTCTTTCTCCAAGAAAAAGCTGCAAGGTGAAGAACAGGCACAAGGAAATCATTCTCATAGGACAAAGATATCGTGACGTCTACATCATCAACATGGACACGTCCACTGAAAATGTGTGCTTCATGTCCAGGGCTTCTTCAGACATCAACTAGCTCTGGCACAAACGTCTCTCCCACCTAAACTTCAAGACCATCAACCAACTCTCCATCAGCAAGCTGGTGGAAGGACTTCCTAAAAACAGCTTTGCTAAAGAATCTCTCTGTGCTGCTTGTGATAAGGGAAAGCAGACAAGAGCTACTTTCAAATCCAAGCAAGTCTCTACCATCAACTCTCCACTCCAATTATTGCACATGGACCTCTTTGGACCTGTCAATATCCAATCTATGGGCGGAAAGCGATACACTTTGGTGATAGTGGATGAATACTCAAGATACACCTGGGTTTTCTTCCTTAGAGCCAAGAGTGAAACTCCTTAAGAAATCATTGCCTTCATTCTTCGGATGGAGAAGTTCAATCAGATCACTGTTCGTTCCATAAGAAGTGATCATGGCACTGAATTCAAAAACAGTGTCTTGGATCAATTCCTTATCAGCAAGGGAATTTCTTAAAACTTCTCTTCCGTTCGTACTCCTCAGCAAAATGGAGTCGTTGAACGAAGAAATCGCACGCTGATTGAAGCTACAAGATCCATGCTGATTGAAGCCCGTCTCTCTATTCAATTATGGGCTGAGGATGTAGAACAGGTCGCTGATCGTGAAAAGATTCAAGAAGACAGCCTACAAACTCTTCAGAGTAAGAAAGCCAAACATAGAATATTTCTACATCTTTGGTTGCAATTGTTATATCAAGAACAACAGAGATGCTCTTGGAAAGTTTGATGCCAAAGTTGATGATGGTTTCTTGGTTGGATACTCTACTATATCCAAAGCCTATCGTGTCTTCAACAAACAAAGGCAAACCATAGAAGAGACCATTCATGTCAAGTTTAATGAAACTAATCCCTTCTCTACTTATTCATTTTCTGATAATAATGATGTAAATCAATGGGCCAACTCTTACTTTTAGGTCCCTGAAAATGAAGCCCCTGAAGCTAACATCCCTGCTGCAGGAACAGCCTCATCAATCCCTGGTGGATTTGAAGATGTACATGAACTTCCTCAATGTTGGGATTTTGTGCGATCCTCGTATCAAACTGACACGAGAAAAACTGTTATCTCAAACCTAACTGGTCGAGACACACGACAAATCCACATGAAACAAACTGTTCCAAAGGTTTAACAATCAAACCTAACTGGTTTGATTAAGCGGAAGCAATAACGATTAAAATCCCGAAAACATCACAAATCTTATTTGTTTATCTTATTACAGTTAATATGTAGGTTTAGGATTATTACCTGGATTGCTTGAGATAGATCCACCCGTAAACGACCAAACAGAATTCCCTCTAGCTGGATCTAACCCCGGAACGCTTCACGAACAAACGGTACGCGAAGAACACGATCAATCAGAAACGAAACCGGATCTGGATTCTTTCTTGGTGAGATCGACGAAGAGAGAGAGAGAGGAGAGAGAAAGGTTTCTTTCAGAATTAATTGAATGAATTGTGTGTTTTTTTTCTGATAACCTGGCATATCTATTTATATGGAAAACCTTCCATCTATCAGATAGCCTTTATTCTTTCTTTCTCTCTAAGAAAGAATAATTTCCATAATTATCTTATTCTTTCTTTTTCTCTAAGAAAGAATAATTTCCATAATTATCTCATTCTTTCTTTTTCTCCAAGAAAGAATATTTACCAATTATATATTTTTCATATAATAATTACTAGATAATTATAAACCAATTAATTAACCCTTTTATATATTTATTTAACTAATAAATATATAACTGTAATTAATTATCAGAAACCTTTCACTTTGGGGTTTATACAGAAAACACCCAACAGTTTTATAATTCGCTATTATAAAACTAAACTCTCCAAACTGGGGTTATTAAACTATCCGAATTATAGGTCCTCACAGGTGTGACCCTCAAGTGACTTATAACGTTGGATGTGCGATCAAACGGTTTGTCAACTTATGCACATAATGCCAACAGACTCCCACCTGTGCAAGTTGGCAATACCAGACTGATGACACGGACCTAAGGAGGCCCCTAGACAGGCACTTAGGCTAACCAGGTCATAAGCACCCTTATACCCAGGTAGGTGATAAAACGTTCCTAAAAGGAAACAACATTTATGAACAAACTGTCCATAAATCGGGTATAAACTAGGCTTTTCCTTTTGCATCACGATATTTCAATTTTGAGTATGAGCATGGATACAGTCAACTCTGAATACTCAAAGATTATGTTTCTCGACTATCCGACCTCTACTGATTGGTAAACGACAAAGAACAAATCAGTTCGTTTGGGCATGGCCATGCACTTCATCAGTCTTTTCAGTCAGTCAAGGGGCCCAGGAAATATCTCTCTTCGAAGAAGAGGTGCAAATCCCATCTTGCATATCTGCATTTGACACCACGGCTTCCGCTGAATCTAGTTACGCCCCGTATGACCACCCTGTTACGGCGTGATGTTAGAACGTACTAAGTATCCAACAGTCCTCGCAATGCCAAACCAAATACCTCAGGTGCTAAGGACAACCTCTAGGAGTCTTACTCATGACTAAATCCATGGAGTAATCTCAACCGGCGGATCACATCCGATATTCGCTGCTCTATCGAATATCCGTGCAGTTTTTGGTCTACATCGCTTGTAGCTGTTACTCTTGTTTTATAACTACCCAAAAACTCACGATGACTTTAAAACCCTATCAGGTTCCCACCTTGATAAGTTGTCACGGATAATTTCAAATAAAACTTATACTAGTTTTATTCCTGGATCAAAAACATGCTAAGTTTAAAAGAAACAAAGAAACTAATTTTGTATAGTCCATATTCCACTCTGTAATAATAACAAAATTAATAGCATTTCTAAGTTACTTTTACGGTGTCTATTCAATGTGTACTTATACTGGTTTAAATGAAGTATCACCTTCCTTCAATTTAAACCCTTCGATTAGTGTTTACCATCCTAATCAAAGAAACAACCAAAAACAACACAAGTTCTTAGATAATATTTTAACTTGGTTCTGCTAGTTTTGTTTTGCAAACACATTTAAACAAAATCTAGACTTTTCTTTACCATATTGCCTAAATCTTGGAGATACTGGAATAACTCCAAGTTTCTTGAATATGTAAGTCAACTCCGCAACTTTCCTTAGTTGCTGTGTAGACAAAGATTTCTACCTGAAATCTGAGAAAATTTCCATTTACCAAACTGGTAAATTCCAGGAAATTTATCCTAGTGTTCTACAACACTTGATGGTCTAAAAAGGATACTTGAATATCTTTATTACAACACATATAATTATTGATTTTCTTAAAGTCAAAACTTTGACTTTATTGTTTCGAGACTTTGAAACTCTTGATCTAACCTTTTTGACTTAAAAGAATAGATCATATTTCTCATGAATTCTTATCCTCTCTGGATTATGAATTCCTAGAAATACAAATCAATAATATAACTTTTATTCTTTATCGGAAGCATAGATAGAGAATAAATTGGGCTCCCACTAACCTATATGAAAACTGACTATTACTTAAATTTGACACTTTATTGACTCAGTCAAGACTTGACTATTTAGTCAATTTTATTTTAAGTAATAAGTTTGATACTATAAACTTGAATTTTACTATTCATAAAACTTAACTGGATCTTATTAGATCCCTAATTCCAAAACTTGGAATTTACTAGTTTTATAAATACTGATATTATCAACGTCATCTGTGATAATATCCTAAATTCCCCTTTTTAAAACATATGAGTAATTTGAACTTGACTACAATATACTTGTTATAATCATATTACTCGTAAATGTTTTATTCCAAAACACATTCCTATAAAATAGTACTTCGTGTGTTTTTGACAGTTTTCATATATTACTTCGAATTACTAAATTTTGAAGTATATTTGTTAGTGTGGTAGACAATATCTAGGATCAACAAACTGAATCATGTCTACCTTGACTTAGATTCAAAATAAAATTAGATATATAAATCAAGACAATAATTTTAAATTTAAAATACCAAAATCCATAAATTTAAATCAACCAACATTTCAAAATATCCAAAATAAAATGTCTTAAAATAAGTTTAAAATGTCTTGATAATATCTAAAAGAAATCTTGTCTGATCCTCAGGACCCGGGCACTTCATTTCTCCTGATCACCTGCAATCATACATTTGCTCTAGGTGTCATTTAACTTGTAAACTAACAAGTAGTAATGATAAACTGAAGCGGTCATAAAACGTCCTAGGTGTTTATACCTGTTTCATGACGCTTCGGGCAATTGTGTCTCCAATGTCCGACCTCATGACACGTAAAGCATCGATTCTCGGCCTTCGCTTTGTTGACTTTGCCCTTTTTGCCCTTGCCCTTGCCCTTTCTATTGTCAACGGCCTTTGGTACACTCTGGCTGACCTGAACCTGGTCCTTGCCCTTGCTGGTGTTCCTTTGCCCTCTTTTCTTCTTCACTCCACCATCCCTGACCATCAGAACATCTTTGGTCTTGGTCCCCGTTCCCATACTTTGTTCAGCAGTTTTTAACATGGAGTGCAATTCAGCTATGCTCCTTTCCATGTTGTTCATATTAAAATTCATCACAAACTGCTTGTAATCATCGGACAATGAATTGAGTATGGTATCCGTTGCCAACTGCAACGGAACTGGGTGACCTAACCTCTCTAGGTGGTCAAGTAGCCTCTTCATTTTCATAACATGGGCACTGACAGAGGTCCCCTTGGCCATTTTGCACGCGTTTAGAGCCCTCGTGGCATCATAACGCTCTGTGCGAGCTTGCGTTTGAAACATGTCCCTCAGCTGGCGGATCATGTCGTAAGCATTAGTGTTCATGAGCCCTGTTTGTAGTTCTGGGCTCATAGTCACAAGCATCAAGCAGCCAACATCCAGCAAATCATCCGAACGCTTTTGATAAGCATTTCTGATTGCCGTACTGGCATTTGCTGGTGGGGCCTCACCTAGAGGTTCTTCTAGGACATACCACTTTCTCTCGTGCCTGAGCACAATCTGGAGATTGCGCTCCCAGTCGAGAAAATTTGGACCAGTGAGTTTGTCCTTTTCTAGGATGGAGCGAAGAGAAAGGTTATTGGTGTTGGTAACTGTGTTTGCCATCTACACATTTAAAACTTGGTTTTAGTACCTTTGAATAAACGGTTCCGAATAAATATCAATAAACCCTAAAGTGATAATTATCGGACTAGGATCCTTATTTCATACGTCCTGATGCGCGGTTTGCTCACGCCCCACCAGGCCCGTACTATTTCGGTAGGTAAGGACTTTTACCAATCATATCTAACTGACATGACTCCTAGATCTTTTCGGGACATCGGATAAAACCGTACATGTTTTAGTCCCTCTTAGTGCTCTTTGGCCCGGTACCACCCGGTGAGTTGTAACAACTACCAAAATAGATCTCACCACCCAGGACAGGATGTACTCTGGTCGGTACCCCCCGATATCGCAGAGTCTTTTCACCCCCTTCAGCTTGGGGTTTGAACGTGGGTGCTAAAGGTTCGACTCCTTCGAGCTCCAACGTACCTTACGCCAAAGGTGTCCACAAATGGGTTGCACTACTGATCTATGATTTTATGGGTTTTAGCTAAGTTTTTTGAAAAACTTTAAATTTCCAGTATTTTTTAAAAAAAAAACTTTGCTCTTTAAACCGACTGTTTAAAAGGCAACTGATGTTTAAAACCAACTGTTAATAAACATACATTCTGTTTAAAACTAACTTGTTTTAAAACACTTGCTAATTTAAAACTAACTGTTTTAATAGCATGACTGTCGACTAAAACCAACTGTTTTGAAAGTCAACCAGTTGACCAAAACTAACTGTTTTTGTCAACATTCCTTTATAAGAAAAGCGATCTTATAAATATAAGGTTATTTAAAATAAAATCTACCGTTTGAAAAAGGTTTGAAAACTTGGTAATTTTAATTTAAAAAACCTATCATATCTCATGATTGAAAAGTTTTAAAACTCTCTTTAAATTTTAAAACGTTTGATAAAAGCTAAGCATGCAATAATTATCAACTAATCATGAGCAAACACATTCACGCAGTTAAACATTAACAACTACGCAGTTGATACGTCTAATCATAGTTTTGCCAACTAATTCCTAAAGGCCCAAAATGACCTAACTAATTTTCAAAAATTCTAGTAGCTCCCACTGGCCTTATCACCTCTCGGTGGAATTTTTCGAAAAAGAAAAAAAATTATACTTAAGGTCATTAATATAATAAAGGAATTGTAAAACTATGCAGGTCCTTTCAAGAATAAAATAATGAGCTAAGTTGGCAAAATTTATAACAGACACAAATATACACAAACAGGTATAATATATAATTTATGCACATATATAAAGCAAATAAACAAGCAACATATATAAAGCATAAAAATAATCCTAGATCCGTTAAATAATATCTCGTTCGGTTTATCGCAAAATGTGGTTTTAACTGATTTATAAAACAAACTGTTTTACAAATCGAAACTAATATTTTAATCTGAAATCGGTTTTATAAAATTACCTAAGATTTATAAACTATAAATCTAATATGTAAAATAAAACCAATTTTCTAAAATATTTACGTTTATCCAAAACATGTCAAACCGGACATTCCGAACCAACTAATCGAAATAATAAGTGCTGGCCTAAAAACTGTGTCGTGGTTCGACCAACTGGTCAAATATGACACCTGGCCCATTTGACCAAAACGGGTCAAATACTCGGTTTGATAATCACAGGGATAATTATTAATAAAATCCCTTAAAATATTTTATAAGACAATAAATAAAATTATCTTAATAAAATTAATTTGGATAAAAGCCTAAAACCATCAAACCCTTTTGAGCCTCAAACTGGGTCCAAAATTTCTGGGTCTTGGGCCTCGGATAGGTTAGGCCCAATAAAACGAAAAACCCAAAAACACGATTTCGTGATCGATTGACATCTCGTCGTTGATCACGTAATCATCGCCTTTGGTGATGATAACAACAAATGGTTGCTAACACCACCGTGATCACCGCACCACCATTATTGCCGCTAGGGCGACCGGTGGTTATTGAAACAAACAACCACGGTCCGGCCACCACCGCCTTTGCAATCGACGCCATAGCGCCGTCGTCGATCGACACTCGCTCGGCCACCACCAATCGGGTGGTTTGGCTTCGGCTTGGCCGCGGTACGGTCACAGCCGCGCGGCGATGTTAAACGGGTGTGCGCCACCACCGCCGGTGCGATCGGTGGTCAAAAACAACCCACGCCAATCGCCGCCTATGCGATCGGGAAACGCCGGCCATCACCGAATGGTGATGCGGCTTGCGATTGTGAAACAAAACCAGCCACCACCGCCGCCTGGCGAGGCCGCAAGGCAGCCGGCGGACGGCTTGGTGGTTCGTGGTTCGTCCGGCAACGATGGCCACAGCCACCGCCACCACCACGCTTCAGCCGCCACTACCATCGCAATACTACCGCTAATTTGCGGTTCGGCTCATTTGCCACCACCGCGAATCGCCACCAACGTAAACCGTCAGCCACCGTTACGCCGATGGGTCGGCTTCGGTGATCCGGCCACAGCCGATTAGGCCACGGCCCACCACGGTGCGCGGTTTCTTACTGCCGCCGTTCTCGGCCACCACCACGCTGGTGGTTCGGCCACGGCTCGGTGTGGTGCGGGTCCGGCCATCGCTAGAGTGCGGTTCGGCCGCCGCCTGGCGGTCCGGTCGGTTGCTGCCGCCGAGCCGCCGCCGTGGTGGTCTAACTGGTGATCGGTGGGATGGTTGCGGTTTTCCACCGTTCCGCCACCGATTACGTTACCGTGTGTGATTTCGTGTTTTTAGTTTTATTGAGATATACGATAAACGAGAACTGATAAAAATAAATTTTTACACAACTGATAAAGATTAAACCTTTATCTAACTGATAAAGATTAAACCTTTACCTGACTGATAAAGTTTTAGTTTTTGAAAAAAAACTGATAATTACCCAAAAATCTTTATCAAACTGATAAAGATTATGTTTTATTCACAACTGATAATTATCAAACTGATTAAATCTTTACCAAACTGATAAAGATTAAATCCAAACTTTATTCACAAGAAACAATTTTAACGGATCTAATAATAACTAAAATAAACAAGTAAAACTGTGGCTCTGATACCACTGTTGGGATTTTGTGCGATCCTCGTATCAAACTGACACGAGAAAAACTGTTATCTCAAACCTAACTGGTCGAGACACACGACAAATCCACATGAAACAAACTGTTCCAAAGGTTTAACAATCAAACCTAACTGGTTTGATTAAGCGGAAGCAATAACGATTAAAATCCCGAAAACATCACAGATCTTATTTGTTTATCTTATTACAGTTAATATGTAGGTTTAGGATTATTACCTGGATTGCTTGAGATAGATCCACCCGTAAACGACCAAACGGAATTCCCTCTAGCTGGATCTAACCCCGGAACGCTTCACGAACAAACGGTACGCGAAGAACACGATCAATCAGAAACGAAACCGGATCTGGATTCTTTCTTGGTGAGATCGACGAAGAGAGAGAGAGAGGAGAGAGAAAGGTTTCTTTCAGAATTAATTGAATGAATTGTGTGTTTTTTTTCTGATAACCTGGCATATCTATTTATATGGAAAACCTTCCATCTATCAGATAGCCTTTATTCTTTCTTTCTCTCTAAGAAAGAATAATTTCCATAATTATCTTATTCTTTCTTTTTCTCTAAGAAAGAATAATTTCCATAATTATCTCATTCTTTCTTTTTCTCCAAGAAAGAATATTTACCAATTATATATTTTTCATATAATAATTACTAGATAATTATAAACCAATTAATTAACCCTTTTATATATTTATTTAACTAATAAATATATAACTGTAATTAATTATCAGAAACCTTTCACTTTGGGGTTTATACAGAAAACACCCAACAGTTTTATAATTCGCTATTATAAAACTAAACTCTCCAAACTGGGGTTATTAAACTATCCGAATTATAGGTCCTCACAGGTGTGACCCTCAAGTGACTTATAACGTTGGATGTGCGATCAAACGGTTTGTCAACTTATGCACATAATGCCAACACTCAAGACACTCCAGTTTACTCTGATGTCCCTATAAATCAAGTTGCCCCCACAACATCTCAGGAAGACACACCTTCAACCTCAGGCTCTTTTGAAGTTGCTCCACTCCTCGCTGATCTTCCTCAACTTGATGTAATCCCTGATAAATCATCTTCCACAGTTTTTGCTGAACCTCTTCATGTTGTCCCTCAACCTCCTGCTCTCAGATGGACTAGAGATCATCCTATTGATCAAGTTCTAGGTGATCCGTCTACTGGTGTAAAGACTCGACATTAGGCTAGTAATCACTGTCTCTATGTTTGTTTCTTATCTGAAAATGAACCTTCTAAAATAGAAGAAGCACTCGCTGATCCTAAGGAGTCCCATATGAAAGCTGTTAAGCGTATCTTCAGATACCTGAAAGGGACTCCCAACCTTGGTCTCTGGTACCCCAGGGACTCAGGGTTCGATCTAACTGCTTTTTCAGATAGTGACTTTGCAGGCTGTAAAATAGATCGAAAGAGCACCACTGGTGGCTGTCAGCTACTTGGTGGTAAGTTGGTGAGCTGGACAAGCAAGAAGCAGAACTTAGTGTCTACATCAACTGCTGAAGCTGAATATGTCGCTGCTGGTAGCTGTTGTGCTCAAGTCTTATGGATAAGAAATCAACTGATGGACTATGGTTTTCAGCTATCAAAATTCACATTTACTGCAACAACACTTCAGCGATAGCCATCGCTAACAATCCTGTCTTACACTCAAAGACAAAGCACATTGAAATCCGATATCACTTTATCAAAGATCATGTGATGAATGGCGATGTTGAACTCCACTTCGTTCCCACTGAATATCAGCTCGCTGATCTCCTCACCAAACCTCTTGATGAGAAGAGATTCAATCAACTCATCAGTGAACCAGGAATGTTGAACCCTGATGCTTGATCTTCAGCAAGATCTATTTCTAGTTTCTCTTGTAATTTAATTATGTCTTTTCTCTTCAGTGTACTGAACTGTATTCTACTTTTAATAAAATTAATAGTCTCGCTGACCTCACCTACCTTAAACACATTAAATATGATACGAGGACTCTGATAAGCTTTCGCTGATGACCTTTCCTATTCCTAGGTTTCTGGATAATCATCAAAAAAGTTATGTTTTCCTTTTGAAATGATTCGTATTCCAGAAAAGTTGTCATCAAAATGGGTTGTCCTATTAATGCTATTTAATGTGCACAAATTTGTATCAGGCGCGTGAAGGCGAGTGAAGGCGAGTGAAATGATATGATGGCGCTTGGTAACTTCTACCATCATTACTCCTAGAAAATTGGTCAACGTCATTCCACCTTTTTCCTTTTTCTCTCTCCTTCAACCCACTATATAAACCAATTTTTCATCCATTTTCTCTCTTTACGCTCACAAAATCTCTCAAGCACTCAAGCATTCATCACTTCCAAGCAAGAACAACCTTCGAAGATTTTCTTAAAGATCTTTGTGCATTTTCTTCAACTGGTAGGATGATCTTGTTTTGTTTTTATCCTTTTATCTAGTCTCAAAAACTTCAATCTTCAAAGAGTTTTATACATTCTTTCATTCAAAAACTCTTGATTCTGAAAAAAAAAATTCAGAATCGAAATGGTTTATACTTTTTCTTCTTCTTCTTTTTTCTTAAAACTTAAATTCTAGGGTTTGGATTCCCTTTCATAAAACCCTATCAGATGATCTTAAATCTGAAAGATGACAAGTATTCTTTTTACTTATCATTAAATTTGAAAGTCTTTCATCTTTCATGTTTAATTTTGAAAGTCTTTCATCTTTCATGTTTAAATTTGAAAGTCTTTCATCTTTCATTTTTTCTGAAAATTTAACTCTACTTCTTTGACTAGGCAGAATCCATGGCTTCTACTTCTGATCTCAACACCATCACCATCGATACCAGTGGCTGGAACACTGCGTCGGAACCAAACGCTACTGCTGAATAACCCTCTGCTGCAACAAATGTCATCCCTACTACTGATGACGACGTGGTGATCCAAGAGAACATCACCTCCAAAGACTCCAGCAAGGATCTCATCCTCGATAAAGATAAAGCTGAGGAAGAGGATAACAGCTCCAGATCTGACGGACTGAATGCAATCCTCTATATCACATGGAACTCAAACAACTTCCTTCCACTGATAGATCTCCCTGAGGGAAAAGAGTACCTCACTGATGCAAGAGACTTCTTGCTCAGTTTCCCTCTGAAGACGGCCTTCACTATCAACGATCCTCCCTGCCGAAAGCTTCTCAGCGCTTTGTGTCAGACAGCCGAGGTGGTTCCGCTGAAGAATCGCTAAGGAAGGACTGCTGAATTCATCAAGTGCAGTCTTCCTATCAGTCCCAAGGGCAAACAATCAGGGTCGCTGACCTTCGGTATCGGGAAGCTGCGTGAAGTGCTAGAGCTTCCTGTGCTGCCAGCCTACTGCAAGGAGCCCTCCAAGACAGTCATCACTAACTGGCTTGAGTGAGACCTTGGCCATTGATTGGGAGAAGACTAAAGAAGAAGAACCCATCAAGAATGCCTCCCAGGTCAAGAAGAAGTGCCTGAACCCCATTTTCTCCTACATCTGGACGCACTTCATCCAGTGCCTCACTGCCAAGGTAGGCAGCTTTGATCAAGCCTCCTTCAGCTCCACTGTGATGGTTTGGGGAGCCATCACCAACCAACCTGTCAACTATGCTAAATACATCTGGGATGACATGGTTGGTCGCCTCAAGCAATCACCCAGGAAGATGAATCTAGCCTATCCTAGATTCTTCTCAGCGATCATCGCTTCTTACCTGGGTGAACACTATCCTGCTGCCACCAAAGGACTATCCCACTCAACCATCGAGATAAAGGCCCTGGACCACGACTCCAACAACATCAGTGTAACGCTGAAGGATGTCTTGGTAACAGGAGATGTTGTTGATATTCATGTTGCTGATATTCCTGTTGCTCCCTCACAGAAGAAAGCAGCAGCAACTAAAAAGAAGGGACCCGCGCTGAAGCTGAATTTCAAGCGCCCTTCTTCCTTCTCTCCTCCCAAGTCCAAAAAGGCCAAGGTAGACCCTCAGCAGGCTGCTAAGCCACTGAAAGAAAAACCAATGGGTATGTTTCGCTCATTTATTCTCTTACATCTCTTTACCATCTTAATTTTTTTAACTTTTGTATCTCCTACTTTGTCTGCACTTCACAGGCTCAGGATCTCAACTTCCTTCGAACACTTCACACCCTCCAGTTGTCTCTGATGCTGAACTCAAAGAGATTGCGGCTAAAAAGGAAACTCTTGAAGCAGCGGCCGCGAAGAAGGATGAAGAGTTTCAGAGAAGCACGATGAGCAAGTGTTGCAAGTGAAAAAGGCTCAAGCTGATGCCAAGGATGCCGTTGCCTTGGCCAACACTAAGATGAAGTTGCTGAAGGCTGCCTCCTCATCTTCCCAGGACCTAGGGATGTTCCTCTCTATCCCTGCCCTAGGATCTATCAACAGGAAGGAAGATGGATATTCTCGCTAAGGCCTCTGGGGTCTTGGCCAACTCGATGGACGAGTTATGGGACCACCTTCTCCCTGAGATTCAACTCTCAGTGAAAAAGGGGCCTGATACGCTACCCTCCTTCCAAACGGAGGTCAGTCGACGCCTGGATGCACAGGATCAGGCTATCAAGGGCATACAAGATCAACTAAAGGATCTTCAAGCCCAGGTCGCTACCATCCCTCCTCCACGTGCTCCTACCGCACCAAGCTTCACGGACAGGGTTCGTAGCCTGCTAGAATCTGTGGCTGCATCCCTGGTCTGTCAATCCAGGGTGCAAACCAATATGGCACCCCTCCTCTCTCGCTGCTTGTCAGCTTCAGCACATAGTTCTGAATCTGAGGGGGAGGATCCAAGCAGTAGCCCCCTTGGGCACGCTGTAGAAGATGAAGAATTCCTCCTCATTGCTGAAGATGACAACATCTCAGGGGAGAAAACCAAGGTACGTCATCTCTTCTCTCACTCCCTAAGATTATTCCTAAAACTGCTGAAACCCCTTCTCCTAAAACTGCTAAAACCCCTTCTCCCAGAAACACCATAAAATTTCCTCCTCCACAACATCTTCTTCTGATGAAGGTGTTTTCTCTTTACCCCTCGAACCCATTCCTATATCTTCCATCCATCCCTAAGACATTATTCCTTATGAAGCACCTTCTTCCAAACCCGTAATTACCATCTCATCATCTGAGGAATCTTTTGAAACCTCCTCAAATGAATCAGATGAAGATTCTGACAACTCCTCACCTAACTTCAATAATGAAATTTACAGGGATGCAAAGTTGAAAGAGGTCGCCTCTCATCTTGAGAGTACGAGAATAAAGATCCCTGGAATCTGTGGTTTAGAGGGATCTTTATTCTCGTAGGGCTCAGGGAGCATGAGCTGGCCCAGAAGCAGCTCGAGGACGCAAAGATGAATGCTCTGCCAGCTCAACAAATTGCTGAAGAGTTTGTCAGAGAGGATCCCGAAATAAACACTGACTCAATCCGAGCTCAGCAGGCGGCCCTTAAAGTTTTTAAGAAGTTAAGGGATCAGAGAGAGCTTACTGCTGAAGAAGCGGATTCAAGCTGGTGCCTGGAGAAGATAAATAAAAGAAGAAGGTCGGGGAAGATTACCTCTGTGAAGCTGAATAAAACCAGATCTAAGAAGAACGCCCCCTGGTACGTAAGAATCACAGTTTTTAGGGAGGATGATAGAGATATCACACACTCACTGAAAACCTTAGAGGATTATGGACTGAACGAGTGGTATGAACTTCTTAGATGTCTGAAGAAATCAAGATCTCAGGCCAGACCTCAGATAGAGGAACTAATTGGCAATCTTTTCAAAAGAGTTCAAAGTTTCATATTCAACCAATTTCCTGAGGTCCAGCAAGCTGCTCTCGATGAATCAACTTCAAGACCTTCTACTTCTCAGCCATCTACATCAAGGCGTGGTGTCTCTGGCCCACGTTTTGTCCCTGCTGGTCCTTCCTTAGGCCTTCCTTATCATTATGCTGATACCTCAGGCCTGGATCTCTCAATCCCTGAAGGTCTGACTCTCTTCGAAAGGCAAATAATAAAGGAACCTGTCTATGGACTCTGCTTCGCTGACAGATTCAACAATCTAAACAAAGATTCAGCGAGATTCCCATCTCTCCCACAATGCATTTGTTAAACGTTCTCGTATATGCCACTTCTGCTAATAACCCCACATCAGAGTTTTCCAAGGGGATACGAGAAGAATTAAAGAAGAGAAGTCTCGCTGGAGAGGACATAGATCAATTCTACATTAAAGAAGAACCTTTTGGATAACATGTTCTCTCTTTACTTTTAGTGACTTGTAATTTGTTTCTATTTGTATTGTAATATTTACTCTCAAATGAAATGAATACAAGTGTTTATCTATCCCTGTTGTCTCCTCACTGAAAAAGATCACTGTTAATAGTTAAATAAAACAAGTACCTTTGACATGTTTTATTTCCTAACTATTACTTCTATACTTAGAATTTTTTTTAAGTTAATAGAACAAGACAACCTCTGTGTTGTCTTATCATTGATATTTAGGGGGAGATTGTTGATCCAGCTCCTCTATGGCTTGATAAAAATATCAATGATCCTTTATCTAATAACTGAAAATACTTAGCACTGCTTTGATGAGTTGAAAACTTCAGCGAGCTTATCTCGATGATAGTTTAATCATCAGTGATCACTGTTTATCTGACTCCACTCAGTAATGGGGAGAGCTGACATCAGCTAAGTATCCTTTGAAGACAAATAGTCATGTCACTATGAAACTATCAGCACCATCTATTGATGCAAGTTGATGATAGAGTCAGCGATGCTTATGATCTGAAGTTGATATCAGTGACAGCTAGCTGACTACTACAACATGACGCTCATAAGAGAACAAGTCACAGCGCCTCCCTGATCCTTCCCATGGATCAGCAACCCTAAGGCCTGATCAATGACTTGTACTTTAAGAATTCTATATTTGGCTTCTTGTCCTATATGCACAAAAAGGATTTGATTTTCCTTTCTGACAATAGTACAAAAGGGGATGTCTCTTTACTGTTCCCTCGGTACTTATCACCCATAAGGCAACTGTTTACCATAGGCCATGACCCTACCAAGCATGGGCATTATTTTATGGTACAATAGTACAACAGACCCGATCTTTACATGACACATGTAAAGTTGGGGACGGCATGCATTTAATGCATGGGGTATAAATATGAACGTTGGGTTGTTCTTTAAACAACCTTGGTCCATCTTCTATACCTCAAATCCTTTCACTCCCTCTCAATTCTTTTAAGTTCTTTCTATCTCTTATTTACTTTCTTTGTGCATAAGCAAAGGCTTAGTGTCTATATTCTAATATTGTTTTAGATCTTGACATAGTCTTGATCTTTATCAACAAACAATCTAATAGTAATCTATACAAAGACACCATAGGAGTCATAGATTAAAAATATAGAAGAAACTGTGTTGATTGTATTCAACCCCCCTTCTACAATACAAAATACTATAATCTATCTTATTGGGACCAATAGGCATCCGCCTGCGAGCTCTTAATCAGCTCCAGCAATGAAGTCGTCACCGGTCAATCTCATCAATGACACCTGCATGACCATGTTGTGACTCTTTCTGCTCAAGGCGTCCTCCAAAACATTAGCCTTCCCCGGGTGGTATGGGATCTCACAGTCATAATCCTTTACCACATTTAGCCACCGCCATTGCCTCATACTCAAATTCTGCTGATCAAGAAGGTAACGGAGGCTCTTATGGTCAGTATAGATGGTACACTTAACACCATAAAGATAGTGTCTCCAAATCTTCAGTGCAAGCACAACCGCTGTTAACTCCAAATCATGAGTCGGGTAATTGCCTTCATGCGTCTTTAATTGACGAGACGCTTAAGCTATCACCTTCCCATGCTGCATTAACACGCAGCCTAACCCGTGATAAGAGGCATCATAGTAGACTGTCATGTCCTCGATTCCTTCCAGTAGTGTCAACACCGGTGCCTCGCATAATCTTTCCTGCAACATCTGAAAAGCAGCTTATTGCTCCTTGCCCCAACTGAACTTCACATTCTTTCTCATGAGTTTAGTCAAAGGCACTGCTATCTTCGAGAAGTCCTGGATAAACCGTCTGTAATAGCCGGCTAACCCAAGAAAACTTCGGATCTCGGTGGGAGTCTTCGGAACCTCCCACTTCATCACCACCTCTACATTTATCGGATCCACCTTGATGCCCTCTTGGTTAACAAGATGTCCTACGAATTGGACCTCTTGTAACCAGAAGTCACACTTGGAGAATTTAGCATACACCTGTTCCTTTTGTAAAGTCTCCAATACCTCAGTCAAATGCCTCGCATGCTCCTCCGTTGACTTGAAGTAAATCAGTATATCGTCTATGAAAACGATTACTGATCTATCCAACATGGGCCTATAGACTTGGTTCATAAGGTCCATAAACACCGCAAGCACGTTCGTCAATCCGAACGGCATCACAACAACTCAAAATGCCCGTACCTCGTTCTGAATGCAGTCTTTTGTACGTCCGCCTCTTTCACTTTCACTTGATGGTACCCTAAACGAAGATCTATCTTCGAGAACCATGTGGCTCCTTGAAGTTGATCAAATAGATCGTCGATCCTCGATAGCGGCTATCGATTCTTCACGGTGAGCTTGTTGAGCTCATGGTAGTCGATGCACATCCGCATCGAACCGTCCTTATTTTTCACAAAAAGGATAGGTGCTCCCCAAGGTGAACTGCTGGGACGGATAAACCTCTTTTCTAACAACTCCTCCAGTCAGCTCGACAGCTCTTGCATCTCTGGAGGTGCCAATCGGTAAGGAGCTTTGGCCACTGGCGCTGCTCCCGGGACCAAATCAATCCCGAACACTACTTGCCGTTCCGGAGGAACTCCCGGAAAGACATCTAGAAATTCTGTCACCACAGGAACATCGGCCACTGTCTCCTTATTTTTCTCCCCCCGAGTGCCGGTCACATAAATCAGGTAATTGACGCCTCCACTATTAATGTATCTACTTGCCTTGGCCAAAGAGCATGTCTTCGGCGGTCGTTTTATGCCGTTCCCCGTGATGATCAAATCTCCCCCACTTGGATTTCAGATCTTCACTTTCTGTCCTTGATAGTTAAACCAAGCTTCAAGTCGACCAAGCCAATTCATCCCTATCACTACATTGATTTCTCTCATGGAATGGGTATGAGGTCAACACGAAACCTCACCCCTCCCAATTCTATTACATTTCTCCTATAAACATCACTAACCCACACGCTCTTTTTATCTGCTATCTCTACCTCTAAGAGTTCATCTAATCTACCCTTTACAACAGAAAACCTTTTACAAAAAGATAGAGATACGAATGACTTGCTAGCACCAGTATCAAACAAAACTAAAGCGGGTTTGGAATTAACAGGAAATATATCTATCACCACATCTGGCACCACTTTCGCTTCTTCTGATGACAATTGGAAGACCCTTGCACGACCTTTGGGAATCTTTGTCTTCTTGGCTGAACTAGACTCGATCGCCTTAACCGGTACCGAGCTAGATAACTATGTAGATCCCGCCGCAGTTGGGCACTCATGAGCGAAGTGGCCCGGCTGAAAACACTTGAAGCACAGCTTGGCCGGAACCTTGCAATCACGGCTCATGTGGCCCGATTTCCCACACTTATAACAAATGCCAGGACCCGCCTCGCACTTGCCTGGATGGTTCCGGCCACATTTGGAGCACCGAGGGTACTTCTTCTTTCCATCCGCTTTCGGAACTGAGGTCTTGAACTTTTTGCGTGCCTGATGCTGAGATTGTTCTTCCTTCCTTCATTTTCCCTGGCGTTCCAATTCCAGCTCCCTAGCCTGCGCCCGCTCGAGCATTTGTTGGAAGGTAGTGCACTGAGCCATAATCACAAACTCATGAATTTCCGGCTTCTGGATCTCCCCATAAGGGAACATCATCATCTTCTCACTCACCACGTATTCCCGGCAGAAAAGATATCGCTCAAGGAACCTTTCAATGATCTCATTCATGGACTCCGTGGTCTGCTTTATCAAAAGGAATTCACTAGTGAGTCTCTCCACCTCGATCTGTGGCTCGAACTCAGCCCGGAATAGCTCGGTAAACTCCTCCCAAGTCATAGCAACAACTTGCTCAGTAGTCCTAGACTTGGTGATCACATTCCACCAATCCTTCGCTGACCCTCTCATCAAGTTTGATGCAAACCTGACTTTCACCTCCGCCGGGCAAAAGCTAGTGAGGAACGCGCCCTCCACCTCAGAGACCAATCTGGAAGAAATGATAGGATCTTTCTCCTCCTCGAACTTCTGCGGTTGACACGCCAAGAAGTCTTTGTAGCTCACCGTTCTGGTGTGACCAGATTGGGAGTTTCTCGCCTCGTTTCTCCGCCCTGCCGTTGCAGCCTCCACTTGTTGTGTGACCACTTGGGTCAGCTCCCACTTCATTTGCTCGAAGAACCCTGGTAGTACTTCGTGGAGCACTTCCCCCACCTCAACTGCTATGATCCCTCTCAGATCAGGAGTTTCCCGATCATCCTCACTCGATGGTTGACCATTGCTTCTACGAGTAGTAACCATACTGATACACGAATAACATTCCTTAGAACGGTTTACTCTACTGGCTAGGTCCTAGCATGCTTCTCTCACCCAACCCTTCACATTTATATCTCATACGCCCTATCTTAGCATGCTACTATACCATCCCAACCTTATTTGGTTCGTAGATCCCTCTGTAACTCCGCCAAGTCCCAACATGTACAATGTAATTGTAATGATATGGGCCCTTATATCATCATATTACACCCTACATGTCTAGGCTCTATGTCATCACAAAAGGTCCAAATCCCCAATTTCGGTTAACACTAAATGATAATTGCACACACACAAGGTAACTCCCTTTTTAACATCATATAGTAGCTACATAAATCAAATCACATATAATGCTCATGCATAGCTCATAAATAAAATACAAATAGCATAGCATTAATAAAATTCACCACATGTATAATTTCTTAACAAGCTAACACAAATATCTACATAGCATGTAAATCCCAAATCAACAGTAACAATATACAACTTATGTGATATAACAAAGGGTGCTCACCCGACTTGTTGCTCCGACCCATGGCTCAGCTCATACCCCTTTCTCTTAGAATTCAAAGTTTAAGGTTACTTGTTTTAAAAACACAAGCTCTTGGGTTTAAGTTCAGGCACCCACCACGCGTAAATGCCCGAATCCCTTAAACCAAGGCTCTAATACCAATTGTAACAACTCGATTCCAGTTTACAATATTTAACGGAAATCTTTAACAAAAACTCAAATAAAGTAACCATGACAGAAGAAGTATTGTAAAAATAGTAAAGTTTTAAAATTCATAATGATTTAAATAAAATCCAACATTTAATTCAAAGAAACTCCTCAACGAGGTCCAACCAAAACTAGATAATAAGTTTCAAACCAATCAAAATCATTACAAGTCTCAAATTATAAAGTAACGTTTTTCCCAATGAACTGAGCCGAGCCTTGACCATGTCGGAGCATCAAGCAGGTCCATTTTCCTTATCCTTGTCGGAAGAACCTGCAACTAAAGAGTAAACCACCACGGGTTAAGCTTTACGCTTAGTGAGCACAAACCGCACTACATATACACAACATATCACATAATCACATACGTAAACAAGAACTGGACATGCAACACACAAATGTCCTTACGGCTCTCTACCATCAAAGACCGTAGACTCTGGTACCAGGCTCCAACACCACCAATACCCACGGTGGCCACCACCACTACAATGGGCACGACCAAAGATACTTTTCAATCTCATTAAACCAAAACACGAATACATGCAATTAGCATACATAGCTATACATAGAGGGTTAATGTGCTCACCTGTCACAACGCGTCAAGACACGTGCTTGAATCACCCCAAGTAAGTATCAAACACCTATAATACATACACATGCACACACACAAATCAAAAAAACCCAACCTCAAAGAGTTCTAAACCACAACCCGACCCCTTAACCGAAATAACCTAGCTATGTTAGTCTGATTTCCCCTAAATTTCATGGAACACCATGTACTATCATCCCTTAGGGGAATATAACCAAGAAAACCCTAAACAACCCTTAACAAGAAAAGTCCAAAATTAAACAGAAATATTTCGCGTTCGTGAGATCCAAATTTTGCGTTCGCGAGACGACGATGAAACGAAAAACTTCCGAAGCTGGGAGCCTTTGCGGCGCGAAACAGCCCCAGATTGCCCAAAATTGACTTTCGACGGGATTTCGTCCCAAAGTCGAGATTTCTACCTTTAGCACTAGTTTCCGCAACCATTAAGCCAATCGATGCTTATAGAATCATCCCCAACCATAGCTTAACAATCTAACATCGAATTAACACCCAAATTCTAACAAATCAACCATCAATTATGTTAGGATTATGTGCAAGACAGTAACAGGGATTACCGTGTCCAATGTTATAAGACACTAGTAGGTCACACCACTGCACACCTAATTTGAGAATATTTATGTGTGAGAAATAATTAAGGAGAGAAAGAAATAAATAATTAGTTAATTATTTATTAAATTAATTAATCAGTTAAATTAATTAATTAAGGAGATAATTATAAAGGAGTTATAATTAGATACAATCATTGCCTTATTTATCTCTATAAATAAAGGCTTAAAGTGATAAATCAGTTGATACTTCTTCCCGAAAAATTACTCTCTCCCACTCTCTCCTTGATTGCCGCCAGCTCTCTCACACACAAGCAACCGGAGTCGTTTTTCCGATCAGTCACGGTGGTCTAGCAACCTATCTCACGTGGTGTCAGTAGCGGTGTACCTCCTGCTCGCATTCCGGTGTTTATTCGCACAAAAAGGTAAAAACCCTTGAAACACTCTTTTTGTGTCTGTACTGGTTTAGGATGGGTCCTCTTTTGGGAATCGGTTTTTGTTTTCCGATGCGTGTATGTTTTTGCTACCGGTTCCTAACAGTGGTATCAGAGCCACTTCCTAAACCTACAGATCAGGTTTAATTGTTGCAGTTAGGTTTATAAAAACTTTGATTATTATCTTTTATCATGTTAAAAAATTGATTTTTCTTAAAACCTAACGAATCGGAAATTGGCGGTAGAACAGCGGCAGTTGGCTGACCGAACCACCAAGCCAACCACCGCAAAGCCACCAACGGCTCACCACAGTTAGTGGTGGCCGCCGGCTGTCGCACCCGAAGCCAACCGCACCACAATTGGTGGTAGCGGCGGCTGTTATTCACAAAAACAACCACACAGCCGTGTGGTGGCGATGGTGCTATGACGAAAACCAACCACCGCACCACCGTTTGTGGTGGCAGTGGTAATTGACTAGACCACCAAGGCTGACCACGGCGAAGGTGGTGGTGGCGATCCGAAGCGGCACCACAACAGTGTGGTGGCGGCGACTGATTGTCGTTCGAACCGCCGATCGGCAGCGGTGGCTATCGCCACGGTCGTCGACGGTGGTGGTGGCTTTGTTTAACTCGCCGGAAAACGACGGCGGTGGTAGCGATAGCTGCCGCCGTCGTCAACGTTTTTGGTTAAACCACCGGTCAGTGGTGGTGGCCGCCGCTGCCATCGTTGATGGCGGTGGTGGCGTTTTGTTTGTTGACCGCCGACCACGGCGATGGTGGTGGCGCCGAGCTGCTGCTGTTGCCGGCGGATTGATGGTGGCGACGGTTTTTAGGTGGTGGCGGTGGTCGATAACCGCCGCAAAGGGGTATCGGCCACTGCCGGTTTTGGTTTCCGATCAGGAGAGACGGCGGCGATGGCCCTTGGGCTGCTGTCGTCAATGAACACCAGTCAACAGCTCGCGCCACGAGGAGCTTCGGCTCGCGCCACGAGGAGCCCTAGCTCGCGCCGCGAGGAGCCCTAGCTCGCGCCGCGAGCATGCGCCTGTTAATGGTGGCTGTTGTTTTCCGAACACTGACCAGTGCAACGGCGATGGCAGGTGGTTGTTGCTGTTCGTGGTAGGTAGTGTTGGCCAAATTTCGGGTTCGGGCCGGTTCGGGCCGGGTTTGACCAAAACCCGGTTTGCTACAGTGTTGGTCAAACCCGGGTTGAGTCGGGCCCGGGTTCCGGCCGAGCTCGGACCGGTTTCCGGCCCGGGTTCCGGCCGTGTTCGGACCGGTTTCCGGCCCGGGTTTCGGGTTCAACCCGGATTCGGCCCGGGTTCCGGACCGGTTTCCGGCCCGCGGGCTGAGACCCGGGTTTGACCGGGGTTCGGGTCGGGTCGGGTTGGTCAACGGGTCGGGTTCGGGCTAGCCCATCGGTTCGGTTTCGTTTGGCTATCACTAGTGGTAGGTAGCATCGGATAAGGGTTTATCTTAAACCAGATAGGTTTGAAACCCTAGATTTTAAAATTGTTTTTAATAAATTAATTTTTGTTTAATTAGTTTTATTAAATGAAAATAAAATCTAGTTAAGGTTTTAAATTCGTTAATAGATGTCACGGTCATACCCTTCTGACCCGTGGTTGTGTTTTAAGCCTTGGTTGTTTATTTTATTTATCGTGAATATTATTTTGTTACGGGAGGCATGCGTGCCATTTACAACCCATTGTTATGTAATTTTGTTTAAATAAAATAATGAAGAATCAAGAACTGAAGACGGAGCACGGAAGCAACCATGGATCTTGGAGCCAGTGGGAGCGCCAAGAAGATCTTTTCTTGTGTGTTGTAGTCACTTAGGATTGAGACCGTCGTTTTGTGTTGGCTCACAAAACGACGATAGTTTAAGGGTTAAGACTGTGACATATTGTTAATTGCGTGGTTGTTTATATTTAATAGCCTGTATAATTAAAATTAAATATAAACTGTTAAAATAAAATGGATACAAATACAGTTTGGTTTTGGATCCAAGTTTTTGAAAACTGGCAATTTTTGGAAACCCTTGTTAAAAATCATAGATCAGTAAGTGCAACCCACTTTAGGGACACCTCTGGTGTAAGGTACGTAGGGCGTTGTAGTGAGCACACCTCTAGCGCCCGCGTTCAAACTGAAATTGGAGAGGATAAAACTCTGCAAATTATCTCCGGGTGGTACCGGCCAGAGTATGTCCAGGCCCCGGGTGGTGCGATCTGTTTTGGTAATTGTTTATTCACCGGGTGGTACCGGGCCAAAATGCACTAGAGGGACCAAATATGCACGGATTGAATATCTGATGTCCCGACGATCTAGAAGTCGTGTTTTCGTATTAAAATGTGATTGGTATAGATTTACCTACCATAAATCACATGAGTCGGCATGACGTGATCACATGCTTGCCGACACATGTAAAATATGGATTCTAGTCTAATAAATTAATTTAAAGGGTTATGATTTATTAGAGTTTTTTATAATTTTAAACTACATCCGAATTTTATTCTTGTAGATGTCTAAATCTGTAGTCCCGTTTTATACCCCTGGGGAATCGCTCCGCCTCATCAACGGTAAATGGAACTTACAGGACAAAATTTTCCAGTCTAGAAAATGCACCTTGACAATGTCTTGAGTGCACAGGGTAAGCTGTAAATGTTGGAAAAACCTGTTTCACGACCCAAGAGCAATTCTCCTGAAGAGGAATTTGCTCTGTACTTTATATATTTGGCGAATGAATCTAATGTCATGTCGATTCTGATTTGCTCTATATCACATGAGTTTTCGGGAGGTTTAAGAGATAAATCCTGTCATGAGGTCGTGAAAGACATAGAAAACCAGCTAGGTTTCTATAAGTACACAGGTAAGCTTCTGATTATGAAAGAGATACTTTCATTGAAGTAGAAGAAGAACCAATCAATTAAAGACCATCTCATAAATATAATGAGGCTCTTTAAATGCTTGACACGTCTGGGATACAAAATGGCTCAAGAAGAGTTAATGCATCTCATGTGGTACTCACTCCCGAAGGAGATATGTGACACAGCTAGTGCCTACATGAAGGAACCAAGGAAAGACGTGGCAGTGTTACATGAGGATATTTTGGCCAGTCTAGAGCCGAAACCAGCACCTGCTGAACTCATGGACACTGATTGGATTGATGAGCTGGGAGATCTGAGTTGCCTAGAATGCGGTAGCCAGGATATTTGCGAGCACTCGATGAATATCGACCAGATAGAGATCGGTTTACCCGATGCTCCAGGTATCTTTATGATAGATTGCTTAATCACTTCTTATGAATCATGGGTAATTGATACAGGCAGTGGTAACCACATTTGTAATCATTTACAGGGATTCACTAGAAGAGAGACTTTGAGGAAGGACCGTTCGAACCTACGAGTTGGCGAAGGCACTCCGCTGATAGCTGAAGCAGTAGGATCTTATAGTCTTAGTTTACCCTCGGGTCTAGTTTTGGAACTGGAAAATTGTTATTATGTTCCAAAGATGATTAAGAATGTTATGTCTTTTGATTTATTGGTAGACCAAGGATTTTATTATAAATATGATTATAAAATGCTTTCAGTCTTTAAAAATAATACTTTCTATTTTAAAGCTACACCTGTGAATGGTCTATATACAGTAAATCTGCAAGATGATAATAAAGAAATCTATCATATAAGTAAACGATCCAAAGACATTGAGGATCAAACTTACCTCTGGCATTGTCGTCTAGGCCACATAAACAAGAAACGCGTTGAACAACTCCTAAAAGGAGGTTTTCTTGGTACTTTTGATTTTAAACCTTTTGACAACTGCGAATCATGTTTATCTGGCAAGATGAGAAAGGAACCTTTCAACAAAGATAATGAAAGGGCTTCTGACTTGTTAGAAATAGTTCACACAGATGTGTGTGGACCATTTAGTCATGAGGCAAGAGGAGGATACCGTTACTTCATCACATTTACTGACGATTTCAGTAGATATGGTTATGTCTACTTGATGAGACATAAATCTGAAAGCTTTGAGAAATTCAGAGAATATCAGAATGAAGTACAAAATCAACTTGACAGAAAGATCAAGTTTTTACGGTCAAATCGAGGAGGTGAATATCTTAGTCAAGAGTTTGGCAATCATCTGATAGAATGTTGAATTGTATCACAACTCACACCTCCGTATACACCTCAGATGAATGGTGTGTCAGAAAGGAGGAATCGTACATTGCTTGACATGGTACGATCGATGATGTATCACTCTACATTACCAGTGTCATTCTGGGGACATGCGCTCGAAACAGCAGCACATATACTGAACAAAGCACCAACAAAGTCGGTGGAAAAGACACCATACGAGTTGTGGAAGGGTAAAAAAAACCCAAAATGTCTTTTCTGAAAATTTGGGGTTGTGAGGTTTACGTCAAGCGACCTACCTCAGAAAAACTCAAGCCCAAATCCCATAAGTGTTTCTTCGTAGGATATCCTAAGACCACTTTGGGATATTACTTCTACAACCCTGAAGAGAACAAAGTTTTTGTTGCTCGAAATGGAAAATTTCTGGAAGAAAAGTTTCTCAGTTCCGGGAACCCTAGAGAGGATGTAGATCTACAGGTAGTAGACGAAGAAAACACTACACCGACTGTTGAGCCAGAAATTCAACATGAGAATGTTGAACCTCAATCAGAACCGATTGAGGAAGTGCAAACACATGACCTTCGTAGATCCAATAGGGTAAGACAAGAACCAGATAGGTATCTTGGGTTTCTGGTCTCTCAGGTTGGTGGAGACTTGAATAAACCAACATCCTATGGAGAAGTTGTGTCAGGCAGTGAGTCTGAACAACGGCAAGAAGCCATGAAGGCCGAGATGCAGTCCATGTAGGACAACCAAGTATGGGAGTTGACTGATTTACCCCAGCACTGTAGAGCTGTTGGACATAAATGGGTTTTCAAGAAGAAAACTGACATGGATGGGAACGTGCACACCTTTAAGGCTAGACTGGTCGCAAAAGGATTCACGCAAACTCATGGTATTGACTATGATGAAACTTTTTCGCCAGTAGCCATGTTAAAATCAATTAGGATTCTAATGGTCATTTCAGCGTACTTTAATTACGAGATCTGGCAAATGGACGTCAAGACAGCCTTTCTGAACGGAAAGTTAACAGAAGACGTCTATATGGAACAACTAGAAGGATTTGAAGATCGTAAGAATCCTAATAAAGTGTGTAAACTGCTAAAATCAATTTATGGATTAAAGCAAGCATCTCGAAGCTGGAACTTACATTTTGATGAGCGAATCAAAGAGTTTGGTTTCGCGAAAAGTGGGTTCGAGCCGTATGTTTACACTAAGTTCAGTGTGAGCATAGTAACCTTCTTGGTCTTGTACGTAGATGATATTCTACTTATAGGAAACGATGTACCAACTTTACAGAGTGTAAAGAGTTGGTTAAGCAAATGTTTCCAGATGAAAGACCTAGGAGAGGCCGCTTATATACTTGGTATAAAGATCTACAGAAATAGATCTAAGCGGCTTATCGGACTTAGCCAAAGTACGTACATTAACAAAATCCTGAAGAAATTCAGGATGGATGAATCCAAGAAAGGATTTATCCCGATGCAACATGGCATAGTGTTAAGTAAAACACAGTGTCCTGTTTCTAGTCAAGATCAGGACAAGATGAAATCGGTTCCATATGCATCAGCAATTGGATCGATTATGTATGCCATGTTATGTACTAGGCCCGATGTTACCTACTCAGTTAGTGTTACGAGCAGATATCAACAGAATCCAGGAGAACCTCATTGGGTGGTTGTCAAGAACATTCTCAAGTACCTGAGAAGAACGAAAGATATGTTCTTGGTCTTTGGAGATTCTGAGGATGAAATTAGTGTCATTGGATATTCTGACGCTAGTTTCCAGACCGATAGAGATGATTTCAGATCACAGTCAAGGTACGTTTTTACCCTAAACGGAGGCGCAATCTCGTGGAAGAGCTCGAAGCAGGATACAATTGCAGATTCAACTACAGAAGCAGAGTATATTGCAGCATCTGATGCGGCAAAGGAAGCTGTCTGGCTGAGGAATTTTCTATCGGATCTAAGAGTCGTTGCCAGTATCTCTAGACCGATCGATATATTCTGTGACAACTCGGGAGCCGTGGCGCAAGCAAAGGAACCCAGAGAACATCACAAGTCAAGACACGTGCTCAGAAAGTATCACCTCATCCGAGAGATCATTGGAAGAGGAGATGTAAGAATATGCAAGATTCCAACGGAAGACAATGTCGCAGGTCCACTGACAAAGCCACTAGCAAGGGTGAAGCATGAGGCTCATGCAAATTCCATTGGGATGCAGCACCTGTACACCAGTAGCTAGTTTTAGTTTATTATTACAGTAGTTTAATTTTGAGACATTAGATCATGTAAAGTTTTATTTCACAGTGTAATTGAAATATTGGAGGTTTTAAATTCATGATTGTTTCAAAAGTTAAACTGTTTTTGCATATTTAATGTATCCATGATTTATGCAAAGTCTTGCGATAAAATCTAAATTTCCGTAGCCACTTATTGAAATGGAAATTTCAATAGGGAGTTTAACGCTATTATAAATACTTGATGATTTATTCAAAGTAAAGTGTAAAAGCACAAGTGATGTGACCAAGTATTTATAGATATTCATTAGAGTGTTTGAGTATTGGAAGTGACCAGTTTCAAGTCTGCTTCATGGAGCCCCAGTCATAAGCATTGACTTGATGATAGGTTGTCCTTAGACCTGAGATATTTGGTTTGGGAACACGAGGACTACTGTATTCTTAGCATGTTCTAATGCTGCACCGTAACAGGGCGGCCATATGGAACGTGCCTAGATGCAGCGGAAGCCGTGGATCCAAATGCAGATAGTCAAGAAGGGATTTGCACCTCTGCAATAGAGAGATATTTCCGGGCCCCTTGACAATTAAGATTTGCAGAAAACGCGTGGCCACGCTCGGATAGAATAACAGTAGTTATTTAGTAATATCCGTTACTACAGGCAATCGAAATCAGAGTCAAGAAATACTTGAATTCGAGGAATGAATCCTCCACTCCATGTCTCAAATTCATTTTAGAAATATCGCGTGCAAAAGGAATGAACCTGTGTACAATTTCAAGCGTGAATTGTATCTCTGGATATAAGAGATCTTATAACCTGGTTAACCTAAGTGTCTGGCTAGGGACCTCCTTAGGCTGATGGTAATAGTACAATTACATGTCTGGCACAAGTGGGAGTCTGTTAGGATTATGTGCAAGATAGTAACAGGGATTACCGTGTCCAATGTTATAAGACACTAGTAGGTCACACCGCTGCACACCTAATTTGAGAATATTTGTGTGTGAGAAATAATTAAGGAGAGAAAGAAATAAATAATTAGTTAATTATTTATTAAATTAATTAATCAGTTAAATTAATTAATTAAGGAATTAATTAATTAAGAAGATAATTATAAAGGAGTTATAATTAGATACAATCACTGCCTTATTTATCTCTATAAATAAAGGCTTAAGGTGATAAATCAGTTGATACTTCTTCCCGAAAAATTACTCTCTCCCACTCTCTCCTTGATTGCCGCCAGCTCTCTCACACACAAGCAACCGGAGTCATTTTTCTGATCAGTCACGGTGGTCTAGCAACCTATCTCACGTGGTGTCAGTAGCGGTGTACCCCCTGCTTGCATTCCGGTGTTTATTCGCGCAAAAAAGGTAAAAACCCTTGAAACACTCTTTTTGTGTCTGTATTGGTTTAGGATGGGTCCTCTTTTGGGAATCGGTTTTTGTTTTCCGCTACATGTATGTTTTTGCTACCGGTTCCTAACAAATTAAACAAACCCCAACCATATAAACCCTAACCCATGAACAACTCAAAATATGATAAAAGCTCGACATAAAGTTTATACCTTTCACCAATAACACCAACAAAATCTGAATTGAACAATTGCTAAGCCAATTGATGCTCCCACTTTGCCAATTGAAACTCCAAGATCGCCACCCTCTTCACACCCTCTCAAAAGTCGTTCCAGGGAATTGTGAGAGGAGTTAGGGTTTCTAACCCTTTATATACAAGTCATCAACCTCCCTCAAGTTTGAGAAATGACCCCTAAGCCCCCAAGTTCTACAATTCACATAAATAACCAAAAAGTTAACATCACACAAAACTAACCCGTTAAAATACGAACTTTGAAAAATGGGGCGTTACATTTTAGACCAATTTTTTACCGTTATGCACCATTCACTGGCCCGTTCATCTACCCAAACACAATTATATTTTCTCGGCCTGTTTCTTTCCCAATATAGAGTCCACCTTCGATTAATCGTCTAATCGGTCACACGAAACGGTTTAAGGCTACCACGAAAATCTATACGATTGAAGGAAATCGTCAAATCATCATACAAAACTTATGATAAAAGGGTGTTTTTTTGGCCTTTCGCCATGGACCTCAAATATCTTAGGACCGGCCTTATGTATACTATGTATGTATATAATAAGATGCATATATGTATGTATGTGAAGGAGTATATGTGAACCAAATATGTATGTAGTATGTATATGAAGGGATATCAAATATCTTAGGACCGGCCTTATGTATACTATGTATGTATATAATAAGATGCATATATGTATGTATGTGAAGGAGTATATGTGAACCAAATATGTATGCAGTATGTATATGAAGGGATACATATGAATCAATATATGAAGAGATACATATGAACCAATATGTGAAGCGCTATATTTAGTATCAGTGTATGCAATGATACATGTATTTGAACCTGTGTACCTTTACATATATAATCATATACGTATATGGAGTTAAGTTCTCGTGAGATCAAGCTGTTCTCGTAAGACCGGGGAGACCAACACTTTTTAGATGGAACTTCACAGCAAAACATTGTGAAGGTTAAAACAATTGAACATTCATCGTAAAAACATATTAAAAAACACTATCGAGGAAAAAATCCAAAAAATCCAAAAAAAAAAAAACAAAACCTTCACAGCTCAAGAAACTGTGAAGGTAACAAATAATTAATTCGAAAAAAATCGAACATTCACCTCAAAAACACCGTGAACGTAACATTTACAGTGTTTTTACAATGAATGCTCGATTTTTTTAACCTTCAGTGTTTTGCTGTGAAGTTTCATGTAAAAGTGTTGGTCTCACATGTCTCACGAAAAAAACTTGATCTCACCTGAACCCAAGTCTATGTATATGTATATATGTGTAACGCCCCATTTTTTTATTATTTACGTTTATTTAAATTATTTGTCTAGCTTTAGTTCGGGCCTAATAGACAGTGGACCTTAGGTTGGGTTAAGTGGGGTGAGATGGGCTTGGCCCAAGTATTAAACCCTTGGAACCTAGCTCTCTCCTCATTATTCAGTTATCAAAGATTTTAGAATTCAGAGAGGGAGAGAAAGGACGAGAAGGGAGAAAGAGAAAAAGAATCCAACCAAGGGTTTGGGATTAGCGTGGCTTCATTGTCAATCTCCGAAGGTGAGCTAGCATATCATCTTGTGGATACCAGAGACTTACTTACGCTTCCTTCAGATGAGTTTTCACTATGTATGATTTATACTATCATGTGTGTATGTATGCATAGTAGTGTCGTGTAAAGGGAACCGCATGCCCTTGATGAGTTGCGGGGGCAAACTCGTGTCCTAAGTCTGGCGAGCGAATAAAGGGAACCACATGCCCTTGATGAGTTGTGGGGGCCGACCCATGTCCTAATTGACGGGAGAGAGGGAACCACATGCCCTTGGTGAGTTGTGGGGGCCGACCCGTGTCCAAACTGACGGGAGATTTATTATCGATCTCATGAGAGTCGAGTGTTGGTTACGTGTCATGTGATATGTTTATGTTGATATGATATGGTGGTTGACTCATTGATGTGATTATGTGCCTATCGTGGATATGCGTGTGTGAGATGTATGATGCTTGCGAGTGTGTGTGGTACCTATTATGGGTACGTATGCGTGTGCTAGTGTAAGTTGTATATAGTGTCTGCTCACTAAGCGTTTCGCTTACCCGTTGTTGTTTCCCTTTTTCTCAGGTACCGGTTCGGGTACAGATAAGAGCGAGGCCCCGACTTGACTCCGAGAGCGATGATAGTTCCGACCGAACCTTTGACGGCAGTTGATATAAAACCGTTTTACCCGTTTTATTTTGAGGAGTTAGTTTAGATGATATTTTTTTATGTTTAATGAACCATACTCTGATTTTTAATTAATGACTTATGAGTTTTGGCACTTAAAAATAGTTTTTATTTAAGATTATTATTGAAACCGGTATTTTGGAAAATGAGTGTTACAACTTGGTATCAGAGCCTGAGTTTAAGAGAATCAGCACACACACTTGCGAGTGTGTGTGTGGTTGGACTTAAACTAGGAGATTTCTGAAAAGAGAAATATTAAAAGAGTTGGAACTGTCGGCTGGAGCTTCAAGACGGGGGGTGAGCAACACTTTATGTTATCGTGATATGTTTATATGTTGAGTTAATGGAATGTTAAAATTGCATGATAGACCATGTAAGAACAGTTGAGTATGATATATGTTGAGTAATTGTTGTGATTGATTGAGATTAGTTTATTTTCTGCTTAGTCTTTATATTGGGGTTGTTTGAGGATGGTACCAAAACCAAGTTTGTACAATGAGACATTGGTGAAGGGTTTGCTAGGCATGTTCTTGTTTGATTGTTGTCTGGTGATCCTAAACCGACTATCATTACCGGTTGGTTATAGTAGTATGGGCCCAAATAATAGTACTACTATAAACGCCCGTATGGATTTGGATTTGGTTAAGTCTTAAGAATCCCAATAAATGGACGACGGTTGGAAATTTTTCTTAGAGGTGAAATGGTTGGTATGAGTATGGGGTCAACTGTGCTTATTTTGTGTTCACATGGGTAGAGTTGTGATCTAGTCTTTAGGTTTGCATGTGCACCATAGACTGGTATTCGGAACTTACATGAACACTAGTTATGATCAGGGAGTATAGTGAGACACTCTAGTTGTAGATGACTAAATAACCTCAAGTAAGTGACGTTTCTAGATTGAAATTGAGTAAGTCTTGGGGATTTCAATTGACGGATGACAGTCAAGGGATTGACTGGTGCGTTGATTGTTAGTACGGCTTTTGTGACTAGGATTGTATTTGTTGCGACTTATGTAAGTCGAATGACATTGAGTGTGTGTAGTGTAGCGTGTGCACTATGAGATAAGCATCGAGAATGGATAAATTGGGTGGTAACCAATTCCTAGTCATTACCGTGTAGTTTGCCTGTTAAAGTGTTATGCCTTGGAGTACTTTGGGTGGTGGACCAAAGGGAGTTCTAGTTATGATGAGAGCTGATAAGACTGTGTAAATCGATGGCAGTTTGTACAATCAGTAGATTTAGTTGATCTTTCAGTAAATCAGGACGCCTAGTGGGGGAGTTAAGACCATATAGTAACGTTGGGTGGGGACCTCGTGGAGAACCCTCTGACCTGTTTTGTTGCTTGGGGTTCGAAGCACGATCCCTACGCCTAGCTTGCTTATAATGGTACGGACCCCGTACAATTACAAATGCCAGTACAGATTGGATCTTGTTAGAACTATACGGAATCATGAGAATCTGGAAAGGATTTGGTTGCTTGGTATGGACACCCTATGGGTTAAGTTTGGCCTTTAAAGTCAGCTTAGAGATCGGTTTGCATTATAGGTTAGTTTAACCTATAGAGACAGTTTGGAGAGCAGTTTGCTCATTAGAACACTTAAACAGTGGATGATGATCCTAGAGCAGTACGGTTAAAGATGTGTGTAGTACTTGTCATATGATACGATACTAGGTGTGCGTATTGTGAAATTGAGATGTGGTGGTCGATAGAGAGAGACCCGAAAAGATTGTTTTATAGAGACTGTAAGCCTGACTTAAGGAGGGATGTTTGTGTTTGAGGTTGGAGAGATACTCCAGCAGTTGTGGTTAGGATACTCTCCTTAGTTGAAGAGAGATGTTAGTCGGATGATACACCCAAAGATCGAGACAGCTCGAGCAGCTAGGAATCTAGAAGTCAAGGTCTATAGCAGAGGCGGGATCGAGGACTCAGCTATGTTGACGTCGAAACGTTTCCAAATGCTCTACATGGAGGAAGAGCCGGTGATTGTTTACGTGGTGGATATCAGGAGCGGAAGATGCTCCCTAAGCCGGTAGTGGTTTTGAATGTAGTTGTTAATTCTTCTTGGAAGAATAGATAAGGATAAAAGGAACTTAGAGTCGTGTTGGATGGGTTAGCATCCTCAACCTAAGGTTACTTTTAGTGGCTGCTTAGAGAGCAGTGCCTGATGTTTTTAGAGTTCATAGCCGAGAAGATCCAGGAGGTAGAAAATGTCTACAAGGAGTACACCATAGGCATCTTCGAAGTCAAGTTCGGATCAATCTCATACCAAACCCCACAGAAGTAATTAATGTGATGATTGGTATGGATTGGTTGAGTCGGAACCAAGTGATTGTGGTTTGTGCAGGCCAGTTGGTTCGTATCCAAGGCCCAAGTGGGGGATAGTTGGTCGTGTGCGACGAGAGTGAACGAATCAAGACGGCGTTCTATCCGGTCGTGATGACGAGAAGGTAACTGCAGTGTGGGTGCGTGGGTTAATTGGAGGACCGGTAGTCATTGAATTTTCGGACGTGTTTTTGGAGGACCTATCGGATTTTCGGCCGACAGACAGGTTGAGTTTGAGTTTGATGTGATACTCGGATCAGCATCGTTGCGAAGACTCCTTATCGTTTGGCGTCACCTAGGATCTAAGAGCTATCGAGTTTGCGTGAGCACTCAGAGGAAAAGGTTATCTGCCCGAGTAGCTAACTTTGGGGTGCGCCATTTATAGGTAGTGAGGAAGAAGAACGGGATTCATCGCATGTGTGGTGACCATCGGGAACTCAACAAAGTGACCATCAAGAATAGGTATCCCTTACCTAGGATGGATGACGTGTTGATCAGTTACAAGGAGCGGCAGTTTTCGAATATTGATCTTCGTTCTGGTTATCACCAACTTTAGGTGAAGGATTAAGGCATCCATGATGCATCATTCAAAACTAGGTACGGGCACTATGAGTTCATAGTGATGCCTTTCGGCCTCGCTGCTGTCCAGCTGCATTGATGGATTCATGAACCGGGTCTGTAGGCAGGTGCTTGATAGATCGGTGATAGTTTTAGAATGTTATTGTAGCAAATTATGGAACGAACGCTTGTTCGTGCAAAATCGTTGTTTGTTACAATATTCGAGATTGGAGGAAGTTTAGGTACGGGAGATGGTGGAAGTTGAGTTGTGGTCCAGACTAGTCTTACTTGACACTTGTGTTTCCTACACTGGTGATTACACTAGTAGGCTTCAAGGGTCAAGTAGGGACTGTCGGGATTGAGTGTTTGGAGTGCAGATCGGCAAGCGGCATTCGAGACTTACATCGAAGTTGTGTGAGGCTCCGATTTTGATGCCTCCCGAGGGCGTCGAGGAGATGACAGAGTATTGTGACGCGTCACTTTCTGGTTTGGGTTGTGTTGTTATGCAAAGCGGCCAGGTATTAGCTAACGCTTAGAGGCAGCGGAGATGCCTCGTTGTGGTCAAGGATTGCGACTACGAGATCCTTCACCATTCGGGCGAGGCTAACGTAGTGGCCGATGCGTTGAGCCGTAAGCTGAGTAGCGTGTTCCTTCGGATAGCGCTCCTTAAGATGACCATGACTACGTCATTCCTTGAGATGATTCGTCAAGCTCAAGAAGAAGCTAGTCGAGATGGGAACCAAAATAAGGAACGTGTTAGAGGTCTGTAGCTGTTGATTAACAGAGATAGCATGGAGTTTTTGGTCGAGATGTGATTGAGTGTGGGTTCCTCTTGCAGGCGGTACTCGTTTGAGGAAGTTGATCAGTCGAGGTTTTCCATTCTTCCCGGGGCCACGAAGATGTATAGGGATCTAAAGACCGATTACTGGCGGTCGAGATTGAAGCGTGACGTGGCGCTATATGTAGAGTCAGGTTTGACCTGCCTGAAGGTCAAGGTCGAGCACCAAAGGCCTTATGGCAAGATGCAGACTTTGGAAGTTCCGAGGTGGTAGTGAGGCATAGAGTGCATGTGTCGGTCATTTTGTTAGAGACTCGTTTGACCTCGCGATTTTAGGAGCGATTCATTTTGATTTAGGTACTAAATTGCACTTTAGTACCGCTTATCTTCCGCAGACCGGTGGGCCAGTGAACGGAAGATCCAGACGTTGGAAGATATGCTTCGGGCAGGTGTTCTTGTTTTTGGAGGTAGTTGGGATACATACTCGCCCTTAGCCGAGATCTTGTATAGAAGCAGCATTCACCCGAGTATTGAGATGCGATCATATGAAATGCTTTGAGTGAGGAGATGCTGAACCCCGATCCATTGAGGCGAGATTGTCACCGTATTCGCGGGAGCACGGAGGTAGTACATCAGACCTCTGAGCATCCGGAGGATTAGGGAGCGGTTACAGACCGTGCAAAGTAGGCAGAAGAGCTACGCGGATAGACGGAGACCGGGCCTAGAGTTCCAGGTGGGTGAGCGTGTTCTGTTGAGAGTCTCACCTTGGAAGGGAATGATCCGTTTTCGAAAGAGAGGATTACCATTTAGGTTCTCGCTCGCGTGAGGAAGGTGGGGTATCGTTTAGAGCTACCGAAAGTTTTGGGTCATATTCGCAGCACGCTCCATTGATTCAGGTGGATGAGAGCCTGAATTGTGTGGATGGACCGGTAGCGGTGTTGGAACGGAAGGTGAAAAGGTTACGGGACAAAGAGGGGGAACCATGAAGGTTCGTGTAACATCCCAATTTTTGAAAACATTCGCTTTTACTGAAAAGTAACCAAGTTCGTACAAAAGCGGAAGCTCGTCCAAAACCAACATTAAAACCCTTTATAAATCATAAGTTTTTAGAAAATATAAGCTAAATGCTTGAAATCAAGAACGTAGTTTAAACCACCAAATCCATGTGCTTACATGCCAAACCAAGAAAAACTAACTCAACCCTTAAACCTTGTTATTTATTAAACTCCATGCTTAGACTGAACTGCTGCAACCTCGGAGTCTCATTCGGAAACTTTCTCTTTTCCCTTCCGGGACGTACCTGACACTAAAAAGGATAAACAACAACGGGGTAAGCATAAAGCTTAGTGAGCACACACTTAACCACTTACCATCATGCACACACAATCACAAGTACATAGCAACTACATACATGTAAGTCTCCAATCTTCCTTACGGCTCAATACCATCAAGGAAGGATAAATGACACTGGTACCAGGCCTCTGCAAATTCCCTAGGGGTATCACTACCACCATAGGTACTCTCCCAAGTCCCCGAAGGAACACATCTCATAATAATTCCCTAGGGGTATTACTACCACCATAGGTACTCTGCCATGTCCCCGAAGGAACGCATACACATAATCACACATGCAATCGTAACCATACATACATAACAACAAGAGTTAAGTGAGGTACTCACTTGTCAAGATGCTAGCAATTCATACACTTCACAAGCTAACACAATCACTTCGAATCACCTAACCAATCACAAATACATAACACATCAAACATAGCCCAAAAGGACCATTCGATACTCCATACCGAAACACTAGTCTTAGCCATAGCTAGACTAGTCCATTTGCCCTCAAAATCTACCCATCAACATCTCATAACATCCCTAACATAAGCCCAAAGTCAAATCCTGAAAAGGGCCGCAAACGAAAAATATCAAAATCACCACAGTGGGTTGCGCGACCTACTTGCGCGACCTCAGGTCGCGGGGCCAGGTCGCGTAACTCACCTGGTCCGACCAAACTCGCGACTTTGCTCGAAAAACACATCCCAAACCCACTTTTCGACTAACACAATCCAAATTACGTTTCTACAACAACTTGGGTCGATAACTAGCGATTACACGCGAGTAATTCAACCCCAAAACATACCAATTACATCAATTGATGATTCAATGATCACCAATCCAACATCCAACCCTAACCATTGACAAACTCCAAATTACACATCAATTGACATCAAAACTTGCATAGAATTCATACCTTCAACGTATCTAACACGATTACTCCTCCAATTGCTTGATTATAACCTTCAATTGCCTCCTTGCTCCTTTCTCTCAATCGCTTCCCTCTCTCTTCCGTTCTCTGGAAACTGCCAAATGAAAAGGGTTAAGGGTTCTCAACCCTAAATACAACAACTGATTCAACCTCCCTTGCACTTCCATAATTTGCACTTAAGCCCTTGGACTCCGACATTACACAATAACCAGGTTAGAAAGTTGACTAACACTCCGTTAAGCCTTAAAATTGGAAACGGGTGTTACAGTTCGGTGGCAGCTTAGAAGAGGATCCAAGTGGACTTGGGAGCCGGAAGATGGGATGCAGGAGTTGTACCCGGAGCATTTCACATATTGATTTCGGGGACGAAATCCTTGTAAGTGGGGGATAGTTGTAACGCCCCGTTTTTTTTATTATTTACGTTTATTTAAATTATTTGTCTAGCTTTAGTTCGAGCCTAATAGATAGTGGACCTTAGGTTGGGTTAAGTGGGGTGAGATGGGCTTGGCCCAAGTATTAATGTTAGAGCAAATATTATTGTATCCGAGATCTCAAGATGAGGAAATAATATTCAAGTCAAACATTGTCAAAAGATGGAAGTCAAAGAAGAAAGTCAAGCATCAAAGTCAAAAGTCAAAGTATTAATTAGATTAGTCAAAGTCTTAATTAGAAATGTCAATGTAATTGTTAATGAGGTCAAAGGTATAAATAGTAAGTGATAAGGAGTGTTAGTTGTAGACTTGATAGAAGGAGCTTTATTGTAATATTCATGTGTGTGAGATCTAGAGAGAGATTCTAGAGAGAGAAAGTTAATATTGTAAGATTTAAATCATGAAATGAAGATTTGATTGTTTGATCCATTGTTTCTTGCACTTACAATTGGTATCAGAGCTATGGCAGAAGATTTGTGCACAATTGGATGAAGATTTAAAGAATTTTGATGAAGATTTGAAGAATTTTTGAAGAAATGGGTTTTTATAGGATTTTTGTAGATTTGTAGATTTTTGTTGTATATCCTGTAGATCTTGTAGTTTTGTTTGTGTTTTTGTGTTTCTGGTGTGTTTTCTAATCATCTCCAATCACTCTAGATCAAAATTGTACTCAAATTTGAGTTTTGATTTTTGAAAAGCTTCAAAGTTCATCCATGGAGTTTTTGAGAAAATTTTGAAAATTGGATGAATTTGATCTATTTTTGGTAAGTGTTGCTTCACAAAAGTTGTTTGTAATCATGAAGTAAGCAACATATTTGAATTTGATCAAATTTGGTGAAGATTTGTGAAAATCGTTCTTGAATTTTTGAGTTTGTGTTCTTGAGTGATTTGGTGTTTTGTTGTGTTTTTGATTTGTTTTTAGTGGATTTGTTTCTAAAAAGTGTTTTTGGACATAAATCTACCATTTGTTTTTGATTTTAGAGGTTAAATTTGTGTTTTTTAAAATTTTTGGGTTGAAGGTGTTCTTCATGTTCTTGAAGTGTTCTTGAGGATTTCTTGTTGAGAAAGATGAAAATTTGGGAGTTTGATCCAAAAGTTTAAGTTTTCTTTGCAAAAAGTTGTTTGTGAGTGTTAGAATGGTAATTTTGGGATAAAGTGTAAATGGCTCGAGACATCAGTCAGAGCTCGGTCAGACTCGAGACATTAGTCAGACTCGAGACGTCAGTCAGAGCTCGGTCAGACTCGAGACATTAGTCAGACTCGAGACATCAGTCAGAGCTCGGTCAGAGGCTTGAGTCATCAAAAAAAAATTAAAAAAAATAATAATAATAAAAAAAAAAAATCATTTTCAACCTTGGACTTTTAAACTTTCAAATTTTATCACTTTTAGTCCCTGAACTTGAAACTTTCCACTCTTTTACACGTTTAGTCCTTGTACTTGTGTTTTTAATGTTGTTGAGTCATTTAAGTTTCATGTTTTGTCATTTTTAGTACTTCAAGTTTATTTTTTACTCATTTTTCTTCGAATTTTTGATCTGTTCAATATAAATCGTTTGTGCACTATTCATACTTCTAATCGAAGTTTCTGTTGACGATCCTTATTATCCTCTGTGCAGATAACAATGGATTCTGATGATGAAATATGGTATGAAAGAGATTGAGATAAAACAAAGAGACTTGAACGTGAGAAGGCTAGTCTTACAACACAGCTTGCAAAAGCAGTTGCTCAATTTAAAGAAAAAGAGCTTCATATGAAAAATCATATCAAAGAACAAGAGCTTCAAATGAAAAATCAGATTAAAGAGAAAGAGCTTCAAATGAAAAATCAGATCAAAGAGAAAGAGCTTGATTTTGAAAAACAGATTGCAGAGACAAAGCTTCAATGTAAAAAGCAGATTAAGGAGTCAAGCAAGATAATTCAATTCTTAGATGAGAAGCTTCACAAAATTGGTGTATCTGAACGGACAATTTTTCTAAACAAACCCAATGCACTCAGAGATTTTTATGATGTTAAATGGGGTTTAGGATATGAGAATCCAAATTTGTTGAAAAAGGCTTTTCTGGAGAAATCTGCATTTTATGATCTTTCAAGTATGTTAATGAGCACCAGATTTCCTTCTTTAAAAGGTTTTGAAATGAAGGAAGAATTCTCAGAAATGCAAGAGATGAAAAAACATGATCCTTTATATTATGATCCTAAATATCATAGGGTCAAGTTTGTATATAATTCAGACACTCTGAGAATCAAATCAAAAGACTCATCTAATTCTTCTGATTTTCTGGTTTATCCTGATATTAATTCATCTCAAGAATCAGATGTCGAAGCTAAACCTTATGTTCCTACATTGGTTTTAGAAGAGAAGATTGTGGATCTTGAAAATCTTCTCAAAACGACTCAATCTGAGTATGAATCTCTCAAATTCAAAGAAAAGACTGAGCACAATGCTGAAAGAGAGATGCTTCTTGAGCAAATCCAGTCTCTACAACAAGTTGTGCATGAAAGTGAGCATGATCTGGTTAATGAAAGAAACAGGTTTGCAAAAGACAGAGAAGAATATGTTCAAGAGATTTTAGAGCTTCAAAGGACAGTGGCTGATCTTCAGAAATTGTTAGAAGACAAAGGTGGACATGAGAAGCAAAATGTGGAATTAGAGTTTGCAAAAGAAAGCCACATGTTTGAAACAGAAATTGAGCAGCTTACAAAGACTGTTTCTGATCTTCAAAATACTTTAACAGAAGAAAGAAAGGTATTTGATTTGAAAAGTGTTAATCTTTCAAAGAAAATATCTGAGTTAGAGAGGAAGATTATCCTAGACAAGAAGAATTCTTTGAAGAAATCGAGTATTCGTGCTAGGAAATATCAAAATATGATGCATGAATTTGAAGAAGAGATCCATGTTGTTAAATCAGAAAGGAAAGTTGATGACAAGAAAAGTATTGAGCTTCAAAAGCAGATTGTTGACTTACAAAATCATTTATCTGATGTAAGACATCAATTTAAACAAAAAGAGAAGGTTCTTCGACATGAAAAGAATGTTTTAGAACAGATAATCGCTGAACCTAAAAAGCCAATTCTTGTGGAGAAAGATTTTGCGGATCAAAAGGAAGCGTTTAAAGCTGAAATAAACAAACTTACAAGCAAGTTATCAGGCTTATCAACTGACATCATGAATGAGCAACAACTGCGATCTGATCAACAGAAGAAGCTTAATGATCTTCTTGAAGAGAGAAACAAGCTTTCTTCTAAAGTGAAGGAACTTGAGAAGACAATTTTCAAAGCTCATGATTCAAGCAATGTGGATAGTGCTTCACGGAGTAATATCAACTCAAGTAGTCAGATTCGTACTTCAAATCTCTTCTATGATCGTCGTGTTGATTATTCAGGTAATCATCGTTTTTCAAATAGTAAGTTTGTTTGGCAAGTCAAAGGATCTAATGCACAGGTAAATCATACAAAATCTTTTGTTTCGGAATCGACAGTTCAAAAGAAAAATTTTTTCATGATACATCTTTTGGTAAGTCTCAGTTAGTTTATTCTAGAAGTAAACTTCTTAGTCTTTCCAAAAGAACATCATATGGTTCTTACTCTCCAAGAAATGATTTTGTATGTGACGATTATATCGATGATAGATTTGGGATTTACAAGATTTTTTCTTATAAATCAAATGCAACTAACATTCGAGGATCCACATTCAAGTGGATACCAAAATCTTTCTTGTCTTGATTTTGCAGGTAAATGGCTCCTGAATAATTCAGTTCAGGACCCGATCTTCAATTATTGGTGGCTTCTAAACATTCATTTTAGGACCCGTACTTCATTTATGCGCTTCAATGTAAGTATCCCTCTAAACCCTTAGCTTAGAACTTGCGCTTAACTGTGTTAACCGTGGGATTCATCATAAGGAACTTACTTCTGTTAGTTTCTTTCCGATTTTACATCGTTTCACGAATTTCCACGCGTTATAATTTTCTTCACATTGTTATTTCCACATCTCATATATTTGTTGAAATTATTCGGTGGAAATACACTCGCTTGAATTCCAATTTGATTTCAATGCACGTTAGTTCATTTCAATGATTTAATTCTTATTCAGATTATTAATTGTGAATTGTTCTTCACAATTAAACTTTCTAATCATTGATTCATTTCTTGAATACACTGTGCTTACTGAGTCTATCTGTTTAGCGTTTGAATTTTGTTCTTTGGAATTCACGATCAAGATTTTTGATTCCTACAATCAATCATCACTTGTTAGAGCATTTGAATGAATTTCTTCAACATATGATCTCATCAACAAATGTTCCCCATTTCTGTTCAACATATGTTCCCCATATACATATTGTATCACATATGAATCACCATCATATCACGTTCTGGTATGAATATACTCAACGTTTCAAAGAATATCATTTCATGCTATCAACTTATGTGTGATAGGATATAGAAGTTTCTATGATCAATCCAGAGCCGGAGGATCTACCCAAGAAACACATCCCTAGGTTAGACCTAGTTTGTGGGGGTGTGCATGAGGTAAAATGACGAGAGCTTGAGTGTAGGGGGAGTAAAAAGAAAATGGTGAGTGTGAGACAGGATCAAAAAGAATAAAAGAAGATCCTTCCCAAACCGATACAGTTATCCGGGTAACCACACAATCTATTTATTCTCGTTCTTTGGAGATGAATATGGAAACAAGACATGGACCCAGTGTCATAACTCGTGTCACCCCACCAAGCTACTCAAATATCTCTTAAAAGATGTTTGTTTCAATTTCTCACAGAGAATTAGCACATCATCTATCTAATCTTCACTCGGAAGATTTAGATATTGAAACAAGGAAGACATCCTCTCCGGTCTCCGACCTTCATATTCTATGCACAAGAGTCATTGATTTTCAATCTGCGTCCCATGTTGAATCAATATTTGAGCCTAATTGATATGATGATATTTCTTTGACACTTGCACGAGTCTTTGTGATTCCAATTGCATATCTATGTGATATTGCCGGAACAGTCTGAGAACTTTGTTTTATAACTTTGATTCAGTGATGACTGGAAGTCCTATCAGTGCTACCCTATTGCCAACACTGAAAATAGGCCACACAACTCTATGAGTTGTTGTGTCAATAGTTGCTAAATGTGCTTCTATGTTAGCCGATTACCCATCATTTGAGGGGGAGCAACTTGAGCTGGATTTGAGGGGGAGCACTCTGATATGGATGAGATGTTTGATTGAGGGGGACATATGGTTCTTTGAATGGTAAACCAACTTTTGAGGGAAGTAGTTTCTGTGAATGAGACATTTGATGATGATGTCTTTGATTATTCATGATGCTCAGGATTCTCCTAATCATCATGAGGGGGAGAAGTTTCATCAAAGACATATGCGAAGACACAATGAAGGTATGGGAACTATGTGTAAGAGTTCAAAATGATATATGTTGAAGAGATCAAGATATCAAGTATGGTTGATTGAAGATTTCAAGATGTTTGGGTAAATCAAGTATCAATGTTGATCGTGATACAAGTGTTGATATTTCATGAAGAAAAAGGTGATAGTGTCAAGAGTTGAAAATGAAAAACATTTGAAGAACATTCTGATGGTGGATTGAGAGGAAATATGAATGAAGAGGAATAATTGATGAAGAATTTGAAAGAAGAAAGCAAGGGTTAAGGGGGAGCTAAAGAGAATTCTGAATTTGATTCTTTTGAATCTGAGGTTGAAAAGCCTTGGGTTTAAAGGTTGATATCAAGTTGTGAAGATTAATGAGAATGTTGGATTGGTCAAAGATATCAAAGTTGGTTAAGAAGCTTGACAGTGTAGTGGATTGATTCAAGTGATCTACAATGTTTTTGATTCAACAGAAGAATTATGCTTTTCTAAAAGATGAGTTCATGTTTGAAGACTTTGCTTTGAAGATGATGCTTGCATAAATGGGGAGATTGTTATTTGTATGACTTTTGTAATTGGAAAAAGTTTGTTTGACTTGAAGACATAAGATTGTTAAAACTGAAGCTCATTTTGAAGAGTGATCTCGAATACAAAGGGGGAGATTGTTAGAGCAAATATTATTGTATCCGAGATCTCAAGATGAGGAAATAATATTCAAGTCAAACATTGTCAAAAGATGGAAGTCAAAGAAGAAAGTCAAGCATCAAAGTCAAAAATCAAAGTATTAATTAGATTAGTCAAAGTCTTAATTAGAAATGTCAATGTAATTGTTAATGAGGTCAAAGGTATAAATAGTAAGTGATAAGGAGTGTTAGTTGTAGACTTGATAGAAGGAGCTTTATTGTAATATTCATGTGTGTGAGATCTAGAGAGAGAAAGTTCATATTGTAAGATTTAAATCATGAAATGAAGATTTGATTGTTTGATCCATTGTTTCTTGCACTTACAATTAAACCCTTGGAACCTAGCTCTCTCCTCATTATTCAGTTATCAGAGATTTTAGAATTCAGAGAGGGAGAGAAAGGACGAGAAGGGAGAAAGAGAAGAAGAATCCGGCCAAGGGTTCGGGATTAGCGTGGCTTCATTGTCAATCTCCGAAGGTGAGCTAGCATATCATCTTGTGGATACCAGAGACTTACTTACGCTTCCTTCAGGTGAGTTTTCACTATGTATGATTTATACTATCATGTGTGTATGTATGCATAGTAGTGTCGTGTAAAGGGAACCGCATGCCCTTGATGAGTTGCGGGGGCAAACTCGTGTCCTAAGTCTAGCGAGCGAATAAAGGGAACCACATGCCCTTGATGAGTTGTGGGGGCCGACCCGTGTCCTAATTGACGGGAGAGAGGGAACCACATGCCCTTGGTGAGTTGTGGGGGCCAACCCGTGTCCAAACTGACGGAAGATTTATTATCGATCTCATAAGAGTCGAGTGTTGGTTACGTGTCATGTGATATGTTTATGTTGATATGATATGGTGGTTGACTCGTTGATGTGATTATGTGCCTATCGTGGATATGCGTGTGTGAGATGTATGATGCTTGCGAGTGTGTGTGGTACCTATTATGGGTACGTATGCGTGTGCTAGTGTAAGTTGTATATAGTGTCTGCTCACTAAGTGTTTCGCTTACCCATTGTTGTTTCCCTTTTTCTCAGGTACCGGTTCGGGTACAGATAAGGGCGAGGCCCCGACTTGACTCCGAGAGCGATGACAGTTCCGACCGAACCTTCGACGGCAGTTGATATAAAACCGTTTTACCCATTTTATTTTGAGGAGTTAGTTTAGATGATATTTTTTATGTTTAATGAACCATACTCTGATTTTTAATTAATAACTTATGAGTTTTGGCACTTAAAAATGGTTTTTATTTAAGATTATTATTGAAACCGGTATTTTGGAAAATGAGTGTTACAATATGTATGTTTGTGAACCGTTAGATTTGGACCAAAAGAAGTTAATCGCTATATATATACATACATATATAGAGGGAAGTTCATTTAAAAACCAAAACATTAGTAAAAACCGATAAAACTCATGTTTCTTTAGCTTAAATCAACGATATTTTTTAGTGAAGTTGTTTAATATGATGCAAATGTTTCATATAATTCATTTTTTATGAAATTGTATCATATTTCGGTGTTTTTTATGTAAAATGAAAATGTTCCATACACTTTTATTATTTTTATGAAACTGTTTCAGAAAAAAATTTAATCATATGAAACTTAGTCATTTTTACAAAAAATAACACAAAAAAAAAATGAATTATATGAAATATTTGCATCATATTAAACAACTCCACAAAAAGTTTTCGTTGATTTAAGTTATGAAACCATGAGTTTTTATGGCTTTTACTAATGTTTTGGTTTTTAAATGAAGTTGACTCTATATATATACATAAATAAATATTTGCATTCATGAATAAGTATATGCATTTAAAGAATTTTATTTTTAATAAAATTGGAATTTTTTGTGATTAAAATTATGATAATGCAATTGGTAAAAAATAGGAATTTCTCAAATTATATACATTTAATAAATCAATTAAAATTGGCTTAACTTTAAATTTACTATATTGTCCCAACTTAAATTATTATTAATAAAAAAAATAAAACTAGTGTAAAATTGTTTTACATAGTTTGCATAAAAAAGAGGTTTATAATTGAAATGTCTAACATACGTATGTATGTAATCACATGTATGTAAACCGAAATGTAGCAACCGAAGGATTTTAATTTGAATCCATAGATACTAGATCTTAATTCTGGATGGATTCACTTTTTATTAATGAAATAAAATTTTAAGTTTATATTTTTTATTAATCAAATTTTAAGTTTAATCAAATTATATAGTTTAAAAAACTCTATAAAGAAAGAATTGACGCTGCCGAAAAATTATATTTTCTAACTATTTTCCACTTTCCAGTCACTATATTTTTATATTTATATATTCTTTGAAGGATTTTCGATGAAGGGTATTTTTTTATTTTTTCAAATTAAATCCATCAAAAATCTATGGAAAACTCTTTATAAAATAACTTTTCGATTTAATTACATATTTGGTCCCTATAACACTATATTGTATTGTTGATCTTTATTTTGATACATTTTCTTTTTTTTATAAGACCATCCTTAGTGGAAACGGTATGGAAGGCGATACCGGTGGCAACACTACCGAGGATGAATTGGTACCAAGCAACAAGCAAGAAAAACGACACCCCCATGTCGGTTGCCTACCCACCCCACCCTGCCCCACCCTCTCTCCCTCCTTTCTCTCTATCTCTCTCTTCCTTCTCTCTCTTCTTTTTTTTATTAATTATTTAGATTGGTATGAGAGTCAAGACCACTGTGGATGAAATGGTAAGGTGTTGGTAAGATAGTGGAAAGTTGATGTGGCGCTGAGGTGGTAGCTGATACCATTGGCAAAGGGGCAAAACCATTGTGGACGGTCTAAGGGTGTCTAGGCTAACGCCTGACTAAACATGGTCCCACTTACACGGGAAGGTTCAAACTTGGTTAGGACTTTATGAACCCCCCCAATAACCAATCCGCCACAACACTGGAAGACTTTATTATGAAATATTTATGAAAAAGGTCCATACGATTTGCATTATATTGCATTGTTGGTCTCTGTGGTTTACACTATATCGCACTATTGATCTATATACTTAACAGATTGATTTCACACGGAGTTAGGTTTAGGGACCAATAATGCAATCTAATGTAAGCCACACGGATCTTTTCCATATTTATTTCAAATAGTGACCAACGATGCAATATAATGTAAAATACATGGACCCAATATGTAATTTACTCTAACTTTTCTTGAAAATATTTTCAGCTGATTTAAAAAATAGAATTTTTATTGTCCACTGAAAATATTTATTTATAAAAATTTATAAGCAGGTGGAAATACATTATAAATGGAAACATGAATTTTCAAGAGAAATTGTATTTCGTCGGAATTTTAGCCGCTTTAAAAAATTGAATCCACCATAAATTTTTATCGAAAAGAAATTATATTTTGGAAAGATTTATTAGAAGTTATTATTATCTTTATTTTTATGATTCGTGGAAAAACCGCCTAAAGTTTACTTAAGAAAAGGAATTATACTTCCGGCGGAACTAAAAAACATATTTTTTTTTATATTGACAAGAAATATTTATTATAATAAAGAAGTTTTCATTAAGAAAAAGTAAAAAAATAAGTGTTACTTAAATGTAATTAACTAAATTTTTATGTGCAAAGTATTGTAAGATCTGATCATAATTTAGTAGTGTTTACTAGAATGATTTAGTTTTTGATCTAAGATTTTGATAGAGGAGCATATTCAAAGTTTAAGGTTCGTTTGGTATACAGACATGATAGGACAAAATAAGATAGAACAGGACAGGACATGACAGAATAGAACAATTGTTTAGTGTCTGGTAAGACAAGACAGGGCAAGACTAGACAGAACATGACTGATTAAATGACCATTTTACCCCTTGTGAGATTTTTAATGTTTTTTTACCTAATAGTCGATCTAAATAAAAATTAACAAAAAAAAACAAAAAAACTCTAGTCTATGTATCAACAAAACTATAATTATATAATCAAAAATAATAACTTGCAAGATAAATAGTAGCAATATACATTATTAGTTGTATTTTCGATCGATTTTCGGGTATGCAATCTTTTCCTCGAAAATCAAAATTAGATGTGAAGTATTTCGGACCATGTCGGATTCGGATTTGGGGGATTCAAGTTTGGATTTTAACAATATATGTTTTTCATTTCTTTTTCACCAAATTAGTAGAAAATATAAATAGTGTGCAACGAAATTTAAAGATGAATATATATATATATATATATATATATACAGGGGTGGGTTCAAATGTGAACCACTTTTTGGTTGTGAACGTGAGGACAACCGAGAGCGCAACACGTGGCAGATGACTAGGCACCACGTCAGATCCACGGCGGATGACTAGGCGCGATTCATGGGAGGGCATTGAATTAAAGAGGGGGGACCACACTGAAAGCCGCCACGTGTCGCGCTCTCGGTTGTCCTCACGTTCACAACCAAAAAGTGGTTCACATTTGAACTTTCCTCTATATAATATATATATATATATATATATATATATATATTTAAAGTAAGAAAATTTAAATAAAAAAATATTTAATTGATGAGAAAGAAACTTTTTCATACCAAAAACACCCTTATGAAATTTTTCATTGATGAGAAAGAAAGGAAAAAGGTTTGAAAGAAAATGTCAAATTTTTTTATTATTATTTGATTTATGATTATTATTAATTTCATAAATTAGTTAGTATTTGATCGGCCTAATAGACCAGGCCCATTTGGGGTTGCTTCGGACAGTCAGTTACAATCTTTTATATATGATATTGCATCGAAAATAAGGCCTGGTGTTATTTGGGACCGACTCAAATTTTTTATCTAAAATTTATTTTTAAGTATATGTTTTTATATCCAATTTTAAATGTACTTTTTATTAATATTTGACTGAACACGAAAATGTATTTTATTTTTATTTCTATTTTCAAGTAATTTTAATTAAGACATTTTTTAGTGTATTTAATTAATTCAATTAAAATATTATTGAAGTATATTTGATTCACTATATTCTTTATGATGAAAACATATTTTTTTGTTTATTTGATTTATCTAATTATAATAAAACGTACTTGTTAGATAAAAATTCTTTAAAAATTATTTTTTATATGTTAAAAAACAACTTCAAAAAAATAAAAATTAATAAGTGGGGACCGATTTGGCGCCAACATACGATCGGAATAGGTACTCATAACTAGGAGTGAGCATCGGACGGGTCGGGTTTTCGGGGATCGGTTTTTGCTCACCACAAATTCCACTGTGCATGTCTTCGTAACCACAATTTCCCAACAGGGTTTTCGGGTCGGGTTTTGCTCACCCCTACTCGTAACCGGGTCTAGTAAAGCTTAACTAGGCCAACGTATTTTGGTGGGGACAGGGACTTGTTACAAAAACCATTGTTAGGGATCGGGCCAATTTGGGTTTGGGCCAGGATTAATTTTTGACCATCTCTATAAGATAACACTAAATGTGTCATATGAAAAATCTAAAAGTTGGGTTATTTAATAATTTACATTTTCGTTCGTACAACTTTTTTTATTATTATTATAACAACACAACTATGTAGGTTATCTAACAATCTATATATATATATAAAGCTGAATCATGGCAATGCCACGTGGCATTTTATCCTTTTTTTTTATTTTTTTTTAATTTTTAATTTTATTTTAATTTAATGTTAATTAATATTACAAAAAAAAACTCTTTGTTTTTTTTAGTTTAACCGACAACTCTTCACTTGCTTCTTTTATTACATGTTTTTAATTCACAATAACACCATTAATTTTTCATTCCAAAAAATTACTATTTAAGGCACTAACATGGAAGACAAATAAGTTGCTCATAGAATATCGAATTAGATAGAACAAATCACTTGATCAAAACATTCCCAACATGTATGTATTCATAATATTGTTTAAGGAATGTGTTTTATTGTTATACAATCTTTTTCTCTATATTTTTTTGGGTTTTTTTTGTTTGTTATAAAATGATATTTTGTTTATGACTAAATTATATACATTCTTATAAATCTTGGATACTTTTGTGATTACGGTATTCAAGAAAATAACCTTCATCTCTAAAGCGACTTATGTTTTGTGGCTTATGTAGGTTGTTGATCAAAACATTCCCAACAGGTATGTATTCATAATATTGTTTAAGGAATGTGTTTTATTGTTATACAATCCATTTTTCTATATTTTTTTGGGTTTTTTTTGTTATAAAATGATATATTTTGTTTATGACTAAATTATATACATTCTTATAAATCTTGGATACTTTTGTGATTACGGTATTCAGGAAAATAACCTCCATCTCTAAAGCGACTTATGTTTTGTGGCTTATGTAGGTTGTTGATCAAAACCTTCCCAACAGGTATGTATTCATAATATTGTTTAAGGAATGTGTTTTATTGTTATACAATCCTTTTTTCTATATAATATTTTTTGTTATAAAATGATATATTTTGTTTATGACTAAATTATATACATTCTTATAAATCTTGGATACTTTTGTGATTACGGTATTCAAGAAAATAACCTCCATCTCTAAAGCGACCTATGTTTTGTGGCTTATGTAGGTTGTTCTATGGAGAACCAAATTTTATTTTCTTAAACAATATGGAAAAATCAACTCAATACAACAATGTTATGATCATAGACAAATCACTTGATCAAAACCTCCCCAGCTATGTAGTCCTAATATTGTTTAAGGAGTGTGATTTTTTGTTATACAATCCCTTTTTTTGGTTTTTTTGGTTATAAAATTATATATTTTGTTTATGACTGAATTATATACATTCTTATAAATCTTTGATACTTTTGTGATTACAGTATTCAAGAAAATAACTTCCATTTCTAATTATGTTTCGTGGCTTATGTAGGTTGTTCTATGGAGAGCCAAGTTTTATTCTCTTAATCAATATGGAAAAATCAACTCAATACAATTATGCTATGAGTATACAATGATGACTTAATGTTTGAGAAATTTGGTTGATTAAATTAACTTTTAACCTCCATCTTTTTCCAAAACAAGTATTTGTTTCACTATTAATGATACATCTTAAATTTTTCAAAACAAAAATATATCAAATGAGCAAATTAAATGCTAAGGAAGTATGTTTCAACTTAATTATTATTCATATAAACATTAAGAAGAAAATTAAAATTTTGTTGTAGATGAATGACATTACATTATAGAAAATGTAATGTGATTTTCTAAATAAGCTAAAAACCAGTATTTTAAATTTTGTAATTTTTTTATCAATATATGTAAATAAATATGTTTCATCTTAACTTGGTCTTATATTTTTTGTTATATTTTTTTTTAGAACTTTGAAAAATTAAATTGTAATTTTGCATTAGTAATCCAACATCAATGGCGAAATTATAAATTAGAGAACAAACTTGAATATATAAAAAGGATGTGAATGTTTTTAAAATGTAAAAATGTGCATTGGCTAAAAGAAACAACAAGAAATAATATGGTGGTTTCATATAAAATGAAATAGTGGTTCTTATTAGTTTAATATATAATGCATAATTACTTCTCAAAAATGGTTGTTACCGCCGCACAACGTGCGATTAAAGGAAGATGTTGAAGGTATGATGTGACACTATCTAATAGTAGGATTTGGTTCTAGAAATTTTTAAAAAATTTTGAATTTTTTTTTATGTATTAAATAAGTTAAAAGTCTATTTTACCTTTAGTAAAAATAATAAGGTTTATTCGGTAATTTGACTCACAATCTAAGTAGCTTTAACTTCTAATTTATTATAACTTAATGGAGACATTAATTTACTCTCTTCATATTCCCACTTATTAATTAAAATGAAAACCTACAACAAACTTCTTTATAAATAAGACCATTACCCATCAACATATAATGTATAACAATCTCTATGTTCTATGTTATATTATATTGAATTTGTATGTTTACTGTGTCTTTTTTGTAGAATCCATTTTCGTCGGTATTATTACTTAATATTCGTAAAATTTTCAGGTAAAATAGTTAAAGAGTTACTTGCGCTACCGCGCAACGCGCGGTTCCGACACTAGTATTGTAAATGAGGCAATACTTTTTTTTGTAGACGTATTTCACTAACTTACTAACTCTTGTCCTGTAAATCTAAAAATGCCCATAAAACTTATCATAAATTAGTCTCACCTACCTATTTGATGTAATTTATATAACTTGACAGATTATCTTATTTTGTTATAACGATTTATTGTAGTCTTTTTCTGTAATTAATTCAAATTCATGTTATCATATAAACTTAATATCTAACTAAATATCTTCTTAAAACAATTATAACCATCCAAATTAATAAATAAATTGTTTTGCAATAAGATATTTAACTTTCTAGTTTCAAATGGACAAGTTAAATTAGGTTTACCTACGTACTTATATTATATACGTTGTAGATTTTAGATGATATTTTCCATGGTAGACAAACAAAAGTTTAAAGATGATGCCAAAATTTCATTATTTTATTTAACTTTATTGAGAGTAAACATAAATCCAATTTTATAATCGATCGAGTGCATCGGTCCAACTTTTTTATTTCATTATAATATATAACCGAAATTGATATAAACCACCAAAAACTGAATCTAATATCTTTAAATTTATTAAATATAAAGTATTTTCTTTTGGATTTTAGTTTTATGCAGTATATTTCTAAAATTTTCATATTTTATTATAGAATTGAGATCTCAAAATTTAGGTACTGACTTATAAGCTATTTGATAGTTGTTGAATGGTTTAATACAAATGTACAAAATAGTAACTAAAACCTTTTATAATATAATACAAAATGAAATATGATTGTTTTTTAACTAATTAAAATATGTACATTTTTAATTTTTATTCAAATGTCTTTTTACAAATAATAAAAGTATCAAGATCGCCCTACGGTTTCTAATGCCCTAGACAAAAAGAATAAATATGCCCCTATTATTTAAAGGAAAAAACACAAATCAAGCTAAACATCTCATACCCGTCAACAGTGTTGTGGCGGATTGGTTATTGTTTGGGGGGTTCATAGCGCCCTAACTGAGTTCGAGCATTTCCGTACGCATGCCTAGGGACATTTAAGTGGGGCCATGTTTAGCCCCCCAAATTGCCGGGATTAGTCGGGCTTTGGCCTAGACACCCTTCCAAAAAAGAAACATCTCATACCCACATCAAGTTTTGTTAACTTTTATTGAATGATAATGTGTTTTTCGTTATGCATATCTTATAACTGTATCGTACCATGTAATATCAGGTTAAGCTGTAATATTAGGTTAAGCTAGACCCTGAAGACTAGCTTAATATGATAGGTTTGCTCAAAAATAATTTTGTATAAGGATATAGGATGTTTAATTTGTCTTAGAGCAATAGAGCTTAGAAAAACTAAATACGATACCTTTTAAATATGTAAACATCTTTGAATAACAAGTGTTGTGTAGTTTAAACAACCCTATATAACTTTAGGCAACAAACAACAGTATGAGGGACAACAAAATTGAATTTAGGAGATTGAACCTCAAATCAAAAGTATAAAACAAAATAAATCATTGATTTTGAGAACCATATTTATAACTATGGAAATCACAAATAAAGTAGTTGAAAGTATTTAGTAATTCAAATAATTTCATAAATGGTTTGCATTTAGAAAATATAGCAAAAGATGTTTGTCACTCCAAATTAAAGTTAGATAGTAATCTAAATGATCTCATGTAAAATTTGATCCTTTGATCCTACCAATTCCCTACAAGAAAAAATGGCCGACTGAAATAAAAATAGACTTTCAAATATTATCACGTGGTTTTTCAAAACAAAACCACATATAATGTATTAACTATCAAATATAAATTCATTTTATTTTATTTTAAATAAACAGTTGTTATCATAAAAACAAAACAAAAATCAAAGAACAAGAAAAAAAAATGAATAATCAAGAAAAGTAATTAACCAACTAAAACAGGACCAACGGGAAGTGGTAAGTAGATTTTTATATACGCTTCGGGTTTATAGTCCAAATTTTACTGTTGCTATGTTGATTTTTTCTTTAAGTTAATGACTTAGGAGGGTAATTAATTATTCATTTTATATACATATTACTATTGAACTATTTTTTATACCCAATATATTATTGAACTCTATTTTTTGTACACATAATATCATTGCAATAGGGAATAGCCCGTTTTAATACACGTGGCAAATAACGTGGCAATGACATGACATGTTAAATGACTTAGAGTAACGAACTATTCTGTTTGATTACATTTTACCATTAAACTTTTTTTTTTGTACTCAATATATCATTGAACATTAATCTTCCCATGAAAACCATTGTTTCATCTCTTCTGATTTTGAAATCGTTGGTTTTGGAATCAATATAATTTGATTGATTCTCGATATAAACTACCACAAGAGAATGTTTAACAAATGAGGTTGCTTGATTTTGTCTTTTGTCACAGTTTGACTTTTCGTGGTGAATGGTGTGTTTGTCTTAGCTTAAATGATAAAAAAAAATGTTCTTTTTGTTTGGAATGATGCATTGTTGGCATGATTAGAACAAAAATGAAGAAAAATGGTAATCTGATTATAATGCACAATGTTCTTTTTTATATAATTGGTGCGTCAAACAACAGTCATGTTAGAAAAGGTTAAATACGCAATCAAAATTTCCATTACTACCATTTAAATTGTATTTCTACTCGGTTGGTTGAAGTATGCATTGAGTATCTAATGAAAGAAACAAATACAAGCATCCAACATAAATGACACTTTCATATCCCTTGGATTTCAATTACAAAGATAAAGATGGACTATGGTAACATTTAAACAATTAGAAAAAGTACCGGGAAAATGGGTTATTCCCGGTTGCAATGGTATTATGTGTACAAAAAATAGAGTTCAATTGTATATTGGATACAAAAAATAGTTCAATGGTACTATGTGTACAAAATGAATAGTTAGTTACCCTCTCAAGTCATTAACTCTTTTTTATGCCATCCTTTATACTCCCTAACTTACCCTTCCTTACCAATGCAATATCAGCGTCTCATCATTCTCTTACTCCTAGCACTTTTCCTTATCCAATCCAATTTTACCCACACATTTTATTTTATTAAATTAATTAATTAATAAAAAGAAAATAAAAGAGAGAAAGAAGAGAGAAAGAGAGAGAAAGGGGGTGATGGGGTGGGGCTGGGGTTTATGGATTAGCTTCTCAGAGTCGAAGCATTTTACCCGCTTGAGGTAGTGGCAGTGTTACCGCACCAAACTGATGGAACCTTACCTGTGTGCCAACGGATAAGGTATAACGCAGGGACGGACCCAGAGAAATTTTCGAATGGTGGCACCATTTCCTATAAGAAATATATATAGAGATATTTTTTACAACGTCAATATTGGTTTAGTGGTTGGTTTCTCGTTTTTTAAATGAAATGTCTCATGTTCGATTCTTGTTATTACAATTTTTTTTAGAATCATAATAAGTGCTATATTAAAAGCTAAAAAACTAGAAAAATAACTCTTACAAGATTTGAACCCCAGGACCTCAAATTTGAAAAGCAAGGAACTAACCAACTAAACCAAGAAAAGCTTGTGTCTTTATTGCAGTTTCAAAATAAATATGGTGGCACACATCAAATTAGTACAGTAACACTTTTCATGATACTATATTTTTTATACTGCGACAGAAGAACGATATGGTGGCATATGCCACCATGGACATTTCATTAGATTGGTCCTTGATACAACAAATGCTTTTATCAATAATAAGTATCACTCTATCTAAAATGAAGTTTCTTTAGTTTTGATGCCTTAGATGTCGCCCGACTCCTTCCCCCTTTGGGTCAACCCTAAAAATTATCATAGGCAAACAAATATCATAACTTAATTTTAAAATTAATTAAGAAACAAAGTCTTCCCATTTATTAAAAATATTTGATTATATTGATTTGATGTAGATACTTTATTTCTTTATTTAAATCTGCAATTATCCATTGAAGTACATTATTATATATATGTAAAACCAGATTTCATATTAAGATTATAACTTCTGTTATACATTGTAAGTCAAGTCCATATGATGCGCCGGGATAACGTCCATATCATGCTCCGCGTTTGCATCTCAATTCACGTGTGGTTTTTGTGTCTACAATGATATTACTTTTTTTAGAAGGAGAATTTTTTCTATACCCTTGCTAAACTCCTAAATTACTTCTATATCGTTCCAAAATTTTAAATTACCTTTATATCGTTATAAACTTTTAAAATTAGCATCTATGTTCAAATATCTATTTTAATTATTATTAAATCATTTAAATATCAATAATATTTACCATCAAATTAGACTATTTAAAAAATTACTATACTACCCTTTATTATCTCCTCCAGTCTTCAAATTCATTTTCATTTTTCTTCATCGTCTAAAATCCCATTTTCATTTTCATCTTCATCTTCATCCATCACTTCCCATCCCACAAATCCCGTCTTCTTTATCTTCTTTCTTTTCCTCATGTTGATAATAAAGAAATCTTGCTCATCAGCTCATGTAATGGAAGAGAAGACCAAACTGGAAGAGGAGAAACAAGATTATGCTTCTGAAAAAGGAGAGAACCAAACTTGGAGAAGAGATGAAGCATTTGAGGTTGGAAAAGGAGGAGTCTTTGGTGGAGTTAACAAACTGCAAACTGTTAATGAAAGATCTGCAGATGGAATACGAAAAGTCTATGAAGGACTTGAAAGATGGTGCGCAGCAGATTGAATAGCTCATGAGGAAAATGCTACTTTTGAAGCTAAGATTAGCGAATTTGATGACTGGAAAATGAAACCACCAATAACGAAAATTCATTTCAACTCACATGTAACTTGGTTGTTGATGAACAATTGAAGCTGTGTCCGCCATCCAAATGAAGAAGATGGTGAAAATAGAAAAAGAAAGAAGATAAAGAAGATGTGATTTGTGGGATGGAAGTGATGGATGAAGATGGAGATGGGATTTTGGAAGATAAAGAAAAATGAAAATGAAATTGAAGAGTGAAGGAGATAATAAAGGGTAGTACAATAATTTTATAAATAGTCTAATTTGATGGTAATTATTATTGACATTTAAATAATTTAATAATAGTTAAAATAGATGTTTGGAAACTGATGATAATTTAAAGTTGTGTAAGGACATAGAGGCAGTTTAAAAGTTTGAAAGGATATAGAAGTAATTTAGGAGTTTTACAAGGAGATAGAAGAAATTCCCCTTTTTTTATATATTAAAAAAATCAAATACAATTTGAAATCCCCTTAATAATAAGCAAAGAATATCCGTCTTTTTACTAAAGAGGATGTATTGAACCCATAATTACTAAAGAGGATGTAAGTAAATTGCTCGCGGTTGTTCTTTGATAACCAGAATCATTCTTTGATAAATGACCAATATACGTCAGACTCAATAAAATTTGATTAATCCCTTTTTTCTGTCATTAAGGTGGATATAAATGAAAGTATACCAACTAAAACTTTAGTGGTACAGAGGAGCTATTTATTATTATTTTTACTAGATAACCATTTATCAAAAAAGATATTACCCTTGCTTACTTTATCGTATAATATTTCCGGACATTAAAATTAATTGTTGGTAAGCATCTATAACCCGATAAACACTTATCAGGTAAGAGTTATTTTCATTACCTATCAGGTAATACTCTTGGTTACGACTTTACCCGGGGTAAAGTTTCTTGTGGTTTCCATGCTCTATGTAATATCATAAAGATATTCGAATAATATAAACTATCATAAAGATAGTAGTAGCGTTTACATGTAAACATAAATGAATATTTATAAATGAATATTCTAATTAAAATGTACATACATGATGAACTTATATAAGTGTATGAACACCGGAGTTATTATAGACATCTATATTATCTATTAAAAAAAAATTTACTAACATCATCAATACTTGAATTGAGCAATTTCATTGGCCAATAAAATAATACATAAATGATGATGTCATGGTGTATCTTTTTTTCTTAATACCGTATTAATACTATATAAATATCATATTTAGAACTAAAAAATATGAAAAAAGTAGTCAATAATTTCAGTTTTACAATTACATTATGTATCATTAGAATTACTTGATTAAATTAATTTTTATCCCTTAGTTTCTTTTTTCTTTTTTCACTTTATATCCTTATCATATTAACATAAATCATATATATGAACTAAAATGTATTAAAATTTTTGTTTTTCTTTTCAATAAATTACATCATTCTAATCGTCTCTACAATGCCTTCAAAATGAGTCTAATATTGATTTTTTTAATTTAAATATCTAGAATACATACAAATTTATTTATTTTACACTTTTTACATTCTAATTTTTTTACACCCCTATCTATAATTTATATCTATATCTATATTTCTTGATCTACACTATCTATATCTATATTATTATATTATATTATAGTATTATATAAAAAGACTATTATAGTTAATTTCAAGAATTCTTGAAATTTGAATATTCTATCTTTTTAATTGCCAAATATTTTTAGCAAGTATTTCAAGAATTCTTGAAATATTTTTTTAACAAGTTATACCATTATAATCATCAAATCAAAACCTTCAAAATGAGTTCAAATGTTATGAGTTTGAAGACTCACTATTGAGCGAATCTTTTTAAGCTTTTTGACCAATTGACCTTGAATAATTGATACATATTTCGTGCTACAACACTCGCGGATACGTATCTAGTATATATATATATAGGATAATAGTTAAATGAAAACCTATTATTTTTGGTGAACTTGAAAATTTAGACCATTAAAATCTTTTAATCAAGGGTTATAATACAAGGAGACCATGATAACAATTCTTATATTCTTTTTATGTAGCCACACCCAATTATAAACCCGTAGAGGCCTTTTAGGCATTTTTAATGTCTCATTTTCTAGATCTAGCCTACCTTCTACCTTCTACGTTCACCTTTTACCTTCTCTTCTCAACTACATACTCTAACCCCAATCTTCCAGTTCTAGCTGCTACCTCCGCCATTAACGCCACCATCTACCTTCGATTTTCTATCGCCTCCCGTATCCGGCGACCAATCGTCTCCGCCACCAGTCCACCACCGCCTCCTCCTTCACCATCTGCCTTCTCTACCATTCTTTCTACCGCATGTAACAACCCAAACCATTTTTCACCAAATTTAACGGAAAAATTAACGGAATAAAATAAAAGTAACCAATGCAGCGGAAATTTGTCCAAAAAGATACTTTTATAACTTTAAAGGTTTAAACAGCATTCAAAAGACTTTCAACTCAAAATCCTCATAACGAGGTTCAACCAATAAAGTGTAACTATCTTATGAAACCATTGCTTAAAAATTTAAAACAACTGTTTCTCAAACCACCAAACAGAACTGAGCCTCTTGGGAGATCGGAACTTCAAGCCAAGCCCTTCCCTTTAACCTTCCCGGAGGAACCTGCAACTAAAAAGGGGAATCCACAGACGGGTAAGCTTGAAAGCTTAGTGAGCACAAACCACAAACACATGAACAATATATCACAAACCACCACGCATATGAGAACTAGACATGCTTTCACCAATGTCCTTACGGTACACGCCGGTAAGGACCACACAAATACTGATATCAGTTTAACACAAGGACTATACCCACGGTGGCCACCACCACTACAATGGGTACGCCATCACACAAACATGCTAGTCTCATAACCACATACGCATCACATGCAATTCGTACATAGAGCCACGTATAAGGGTTAATGTACTCACCTGACAATGGAGTCTGAGAGCTACACCCTTGATATATATCACACTCAAGAATTCACGCACCTAGAACATACATATAACGTACATATAAACAACCTTTCGACATGACTCTAAAATCGTACCCAACCTTCGAGCCGTAGACAAAGCATATCTATCTCAATGGCTCTCAAATTCTACTATAAATATCCCTAAGAGATTTCCATAAAAGAAAACCTCAAAAGATCGCCGCAACAAACAACTCAAAACATAACAGCATGTTTGGCGCTGATCTTGGCGCTAATCAGATCAAGCGGAGATTAGCGCCAAGGCAAAATTGCTCCGCGCTAAACATGGCGCTAAACAAACCAGCGCGCGACGTACCGCCGACACTAGGTCAGAAACCCATCAGCAGGTTTGGCGCTGATCTTGGCGCTAATCAGATCAGCGCGGAGATTAGCGCCAACCTGACAGCACCATCTTCTTCAACGCGATTTTGAACGAAATTCGAACCCAAAACCCCAAAACTCGTTTTCCTCACTAATCAGACCAAATAAGGCGTATATGATGATCCCTTAACGTAATTTAACAACCCTTAATCATCATATCGCCATACAACACTCAATTGATGATCCAAAGATCATCAATCCCCATTTTCCAACCAAAACCCTAACTAAAGACATGAATCAATCTTGCAAAATAACATGAAGAAAGTGAAATTGATGCTTACCTTGCGTTAGGAAACCCGTTCTAATGATCACTCGATGATCAATTGCACCACAAACACTCAAATTCACCTCCAATTGCACTAGTCTCCTTTAAAGCTCTCAAACCCTCTTCCCTTCTCTCTCTGAAAAACGTTCCACCATCAAAAGGGTTTGGGGCTTCTAAACTAGTATATAAACATAGGTCATCCACAACCCTCTACTATCACAAATAACATTCTAGTCCCCCTACCTGAATTTACATAAAAGACACTAAAAGTTAACTTAAGTTAACCAAAGTCAGTTAAATCACTAACTTGGGAAATGGGACGTTACAACTCTCCCCCACTTACTAAGATTTCGTCCCCGAAATCGCTTAATCGTGGAAAAGGTCCGGATAGTTGGATCTCATCTCCACTTCCGGTTCTTAATACTATTCTGAGTCATTTCCTGATCCCATTGAACATTCGCCATAACAATTTCCTTAATTCTTAAGGATTTGGTATACCTTTCCAGGATTGCAATCGATCTCTCTGCAGTCAACTCATTCAACAACCTAAATGCCGTCAAAATATCACGAGATGACACATCGACCAAATACTTTTTCGACCAAGAAACATTACAAGTGTTATGCATCTGGCTGAGTTCTGACGGTAACTCAAGGGGATCTTTTACCCATCCCATCCGTGTAACTATCTTGAATGGTCCAACAACATAGGACCCAACTTCCCTTTGTTATAAGATGTATCATCACTCTCCAAAGTGACACTTTATCTAACACATCACTCCACATTTCCTTTACTTTCATAACACTTCTAACAGCTCTGAGTAGTTTCCAATATATCTCTAATCATCTGAATACTCCCAGACGCCTATTGCATTAATACCATATGCCTATTTCTCGTTGTCCTACTTTTCCCAATAAATGGAAGTTCTAATCCTCTTCCATTAATCATCCACAAACCATTAATAAAACCTCGAGGGTTTTGGTAGTTCCCTCTTTCTACCTTCACTTTTAACTATTTCACAAGCTACTGCTTAATCATATCAACCAACGAGGTTATCACTACCAAACACATCGTCATAACCAAAAGAACACTATGCCTTTTCTACACAATGTAGCTGCTGTCACATTAGTTCTCCCCATCTGAGAAGAGATTCCACAACATAATCTTCTACAACTTCAATTTCTATCGACTCATGAAATAACACATGCTTTTGGGACTAGTGAAAAGGGTACACTTACCCTCATATAGGAAGTATCGCCATGTCTTAAGCACCATAACCACCACTGTGAGCTCTAAATCATGAGTCGATCATTTTACTTCGCACCTCTTTACTTGACGGAACCCATAACCATTCATTTTCTCACCTTCCATCCAAAACACAACCTAACCGTGTTAGGTTACGTCACATTAGACTGTCATGTCTTAACTCTCTCTCAAGAAGAGTTAATTCCCCGACTCATACCACCTCCAAACACTACTTTCTTCTTTTCTTCATGCAAATGTTTCCGCTCTTTCTGATCACTCTGGTTTTCAACATAGCAGTCCTGCATACAACATTCTCCTTTAGAGAATGTTTCATACAATTGTTCTCATGACGTCTCTACACTTCTTTTAACGTTTCACAACACTATTGATTCGAAAATCACTATTCATTCGAAGTTATTATTCACCATTCACTATTCAATATTCATCGCCTTCCCCAATAAACGTAAATAGTGAAACTCAAGATTTTCACTCCATATGAATCAGTTCTCCCCCACTTACAGTTCAACCCATTATTCTCTATGCATCGCATTCTGAACGAACACGACCACAACTGAGCTAATCCATGCTAACCATCTCATTGACTTATTTCATCACCACTAACCGCACTTGCTCTCTTCATGATTACCCAAAACACACAATAATTCCACCCAATAGCTCATTCCTACTACATCACAATGGGTATTGCCTTATCTAGACCAATTACCCCACACATGGTAGAATGATATTACCTCCTGATCTTGCCCTTCTTGAATTTAGATGGACCATAATTCATAACCACTTCATTTGGTGCCATCAACCAAACCCAACAATCTTCACTTGACCCTCGAAGCCTACGGGTGTAACCACCAGTGTAGGAAACACGGGAATCAAGTGAAAATCAACCTGGATAACAGGCTCAGCACCCATAACTCCCATACTCACTTCCTTCAACTACCTCTCACTATCGCATATAAAACTGATCAAATAGCCATAAAAAAAAATTTCCTTCTAATTTCCATCTTCCAAAGGGTATCTATACCACCAGTCATTAACTTCACTGATAACCATGTGGACGCATTAAAGACATCTTTCAAAGGCAAGGCTTCCCAATGAAACCATTTTATTCTTCAAACAAGACATTTACTAACAATCATACTCGCTAGACACCACTTATGAGTATAAATTACTCTGTCACCACATTACTAAAGTCAACGATCTAAGACTTCAAATATCAACTGCTGCTCACCATCTTAACAGTGAGGTCTAAAATCGACCATGACGGACATACCTTACATTTAATTATCTGAACTTGCCCCTATGCTTCATTCAGTCCTCACCATGACCTAGTGAGTTTATAGCCTTCATGTACAATGACACAATGATTTAAATTATTTTCGTAAATCTGAAATTTTGAAAATTTCGGTATGCACCATAGCATGAAAACAACTTAGATATGCATGACTTATTACCACCAAAAATGAATTACACACATACGATGATTTCAGGAATCACCCCTACACATCACATGGCATTTCACCACCTTGCACGGCCAACTGATGCCAAGGCAAAAGAAGTGACCGGAAAAGAACTTTCATCGTTTGCAAAATGCTAAACAAGATCCCTTTCACCAAATGAGTTAATTTGCACTTCCACTCATTGGTAGGATAGCAACATGTTTGTTTGTTTTTTTTTTTTTTTTTTTTTTTTTTTTGTTTCACTTATAAAGTTTTGTAACTAAGTGTAGTCATTTTTTTTTTGTACAAATTAAACAAAAATAGTTTGATCGTAAAAAGATGAAACAACTTTAACAATCACTAAGAAAATCTCTTCAAGAGATAACATAGGTTTTCTAGAAACACATTTTCCTAAATACTAGCTCTTTTCCAAAAGATTTAACAACCTCAATGAGAAAGGAAAACACATTTTGTTTAGACACAAATAAAATACATAGATTTAACTTTCAACAAGAAGGCTATTCACTCAGTCATGGTCAATCACCTACATTCCAACAATTCACCAATTTATGATTTAGTTCCTTCCTCCTGTCTTGCTTCTCTAATGCAAGCTTTTTATCCCAAAATTTTATGCATCTGATAAAATTCAATTCACCGTACTATCACCACACATTCCCTTATCTCAGATTCCAGTATCCCCACATATCAAATCGTCTTTAACTGCTCATTCGCCACATAATTGAACAAATGAGCGACCATACCCACAAACAGGTCGGTGATTTTATTCACCGACTCTGTCGTCTATGCCAACGATACGAACTCGCTCATGAGTCACCTCAACCTACGACACAACTACCTCCACTAAAATGTGGATCTCCAATACCAACTCTTACTTTGTTTGAGTAATAACACCCGGAAGCACGTCATGCAAAACCTTGCCGACCCAGAATACTGTCTATATAGGCCAATATTATCCTGCAGTGAGCCCATACAACCCCCTAATCCTTATCGGTATCCCAAGTTTCCTCATGATTCCGTCGAAATCAAATTTGTACCGGTGTTTCTAAATAACTCACATGTGAGAATCATGTTTTGAACCCCTCAACAACAACCAAACAAGGACATGCCAGAAAGTTCTCTACAAGATTCTCAGCCATCGATACAAACTTGATCTTAACTTCACCATTAGTATCCTGATTTACAGATTCATCAACTAACTCTACTGAATGAAGACATTTAATCCAAAAATAGTCATAACACTTCCCACATAACGAGGACACCTTTTTGTCCACGACCCATACTACCCCAAATGGCATCACACTTTTCGGATGACCACTTTCGGTCTTATCCGTCCACAATGTCCGGGTCAACGACCCTCACTACACCTTACCCACCCTAACAGACTACTGGGTTATATAACTAACCTTTTTGAGGACTCACACGAACGTCCTAACCCTTGATTTCTAGCATGCCCTTACACAATCCATCACACAACCACCCAAACTAAGGTTTATATAACCCATCTCAGCATGCTAATAACCCTTCCCAACCTAGTCGGTTCATAGGTACCCTTATAACTTCGCCAAGTCCGAACATGCACGATATAATTGTAATGATATGGGCCCTTATATCATCATAATTATACCCTACATGTCTAGGCTCTACGTCGTCACCAAGAGTCCTAATCCCCAATGTCGGTTAACACCACATAATCATTCACATTTACAAGGCAACATCCTATCTAGCGCAATAAGAGTTACCTCTACACATTTCTAGCCACTATAGTGCTCGTGCACACATGACAACATCGAGCATCTAATATAGCATCACATCACACATTACATGAACACATTAATCATACTATTACATCACAATAGTTAACATGATAACCATAATATCTAGCATAATTTCATATCATAATCATGCTAGCACAATCCACATATAGCATGTCAACCACAATCACAATTCAACAACATCGCAATATATTCAACATAACCTTCACATCTCACTAAAGTTAGGCACACTCAATATATCATGCTAATACGTCACCACGATAACATGATAATCATAATTAATTCACAACATAAATCATGTGATATAAGAACAATGTGCTCACCCCGTCTTGATGCTCCGATCCTTGGCTCAGTTCACACTCCCTTTTCATAAAAAAAAATCGAAGTTTTTAAAGGTTACATGCATTAAAACACAAACTCTTAGGTTTAAGTCCAAGCACTCACCTCTCGTGAATGCCCGAATCCCTTAAACCAAGGCTCTGATACCAATTGTAACAACCCAAACCATTTTTCACCAAATTTAACGGAAAAATTAACGGAATAAAATAAAAGTAACCAATGCAGCGGAAATTTGTCCAAAAAGATACTTTTATAACTTTAAAGGTTTAAACAGCATTCAAAAGACTTTCAACTCAAAATCCTCATAACGAGGTTCAACCAATAAAGTGTAACTATCTTATGAAACCATTGCTTAAAAATTTAAAACAACTGTTTCTCAAACCACCAAACAGAACTGAGCCTCTTGGGAGATCGGAACTTCAAGCCAAGCCCTTCCCTTTAACCTTCCCGGAGGAACCTGCAACTAAAAAGGGGAATCCACAGACGGGTAAGCTTGAAAGCTTAGTGAGCACAAACCACAAACACATGAACAATATATCACAAACCACCACGCATATGAGAACTAGACATGCTTTCACCAATGTCCTTACGGTACACGCCGGTAAGGACCACACAAATACTGATATCAGTTTAACACAAGGACTATACCCACGGTGGCCACCACCACTACAATGGGTACGCCATCACACAAACATGCTAGTCTCATAACCACATACGCATCACATGCAATTCGTACATAGAGCCACGTATAAGGGTTAATGTACTCACCTGACAATGGAGTCTGAGAGCTACACCCTTGATATATATCACACTCAAGAATTCACGCACCTAGAACATACATATAACGTACATATAAACAACCTTTCGACATGACTCTAAAATCGTACCCAACCTTTGAGCCGTAGACAAAGCATATCTATCTCAATGGCTCTCAAATTCTACTATAAATATCCCTAAGAGATTTCCATAAAAGAAAACCTCAAAAGATCGCCGCAACAAACAACTCAAAACATAACAGCATGTTTGGCGCTGATCTTGGCGCTAATCAGATCAGCGCGGAGATTAGCGCCAAGGCAAAATTGCTCCGCGCTAAACATGGCGCTAAACAAACCAGCGCGCGACGTACCGCCGACACTAGGTCAGAAACCCATCAGCAGGTTTGGCGCTGATCTTGGCGCTAATCAGATCAGCGCGGAGATTAGCGCCAACCTGACAGCACCATCTTCTTCAACGCGATTTTGAACGAAATTCGAACCCAAAACCCCAAAACTCGTTTTCCTCACTAATCAGACCAAATAAGGCGTATATGATGATCCCTTAACGTAATTTAACAACCCTTAATCATCATATCGCCATACAACACTCAATTGATGATCCAAAGATCATCAATCCCCATTTTCCAACCAAAACCCTAACTAAAGACATGAATCAATCTTGCAAAATAACATGAAGAAAGTGAAATTGATGCTTACCTTGCGTTAGGAAACCCGTTCTAATGATCACTCGATGATCAATTGCACCACAAACACTCAAATTCACCTCCAATTGCACTAGTCTCCTTTAAAGCTCTCAAACCCTCTTCCCTTCTCTCTCTGAAAAACGTTCCACCATCAAAAGGGTTTGGGGCTTCTAAACTAGTATATAAACATAGGTCATCCACAACCCTCTACTATCACAAATAACATTCTAGTCCCCCTACCTGAATTTACATAAAAGACACTAAAAGTTAACTTAAGTTAACCAAAGTCAGTTAAATCACTAACTTGGGAAATGGGACGTTACACCGCAGCCTCCTCCTTTTCCACCGGCCTTCGCCACCACCACCAACGCCTTCACGTTTCAAACTCCGACCACATTGACGCTCTCACGTTCGAAACTCCGCCACCACCGCCACTACAGTCGCCTCCACCTGCTCCTCAGCCACCACGACCACCACTGCCACCTCCTCCTTTCACTCTCCACCTTCTCATCCGCCACCACATCTTTCACTTCTGATTTTAGATCTGGTGACTCAAAATCCGACGACTTCACTTTCGTTTGTCGTAGAGCCACCGCCACCGCCACCACCCTCCACCTCTTCTCCGTCGATTCTATGCACCGCCATCGTCGCCTACACCGGCGGTGACACCAGATCTGGTGAGTTTCTATTGTTTTCTTCATCTTCCTCTCTAGATCTGGTTTTTAGTTTTGTTGTTGTCGCGATCTATTTCAATTTACTGGATGAGTTTTTGTTCATAGATTTTATGTGTTAATTGAACAATTTTAATTATTCAGTTGATTTATGTCTTGGTGTTGATGTATTTTTGTTCAATCTACTCAAAAATTGGAGATTTAAGGTGTGCATAGAAGGTGTTCGATGAAATGCCACAGAAAGATATGGTTGCTTTTAACGTGATGATTTCAGTGCTTGGGAAGCACAGTTGCTTGGAGGATGCTCGGGTTTTGTTTGATCGGATGCCGTAAAAGGATTCGTATAGTTGGAACTAGATTTAAATGTAAATGAATATTATGTTTGTATTCATTAGGTGAATTTATACATAAATGGATATTTTGTTTGTATTCATTGGATGAATTTACATGTTACTAAACATTATTTTTGGATTCATTAGATGAATTAGGGTGTTTTTATTTTTTATATAGTGAATTTGAAGATTTATAAGGTGAATATGAATTTTCATTTACTGAATATGAAGATTCACAAGATGAACCTAAGTTTCATCTAAGATTCATAAGGTGAATTTGAATTTTCATCTAGTGAATCGAAGATTCGTAATATGAATATAAGTTTCATCTAGTGAAGATTCATAAGGTGAATATAAAGTTTCATATTATAAATTGAATGAACCGTGAACCTTTTTTGGAAAATGACGATCATGTCCTTTATGCCCATCTTCAGATTAAAGGCTTAGATCGGTCCTTAAATTTTTAAGAATTAATTGGTCCTCCTTAGATTAAACCCATATATATATATATATATATATATATAGAGAGAGAGAGAGAGAGAGAGAGAGAGGGGAGGTTCAAACGAGAAACATATCAAGTTAAGAAAACATGAGAAGAAATCTCAGCCACTCATCCAGTCAACAAATGCGGCTTTGACCGGTCCCCCCCCCCCTTTATTAATCTCTACCCTCCCATGAATCGCGTCAATCCTCCGTAATCACGTCCACCATATCTGCGAGATGAGTGGTTGAGATTACTCCTCATGTTCTCTTAAATTGACATGCTTCTCGTTTGAACCTTCCCTTATATATAAATATATATATATATATATACACTTAGGATTAGGTTCAAATGTGAACTCAATTTTGGTTGTGAACGTAAAAACCACTAAAATTACGTCACGTGGCAATATTCACTCTGAATATAATGCACTATTCGAAGTGAACAAAGGTGAATTGAAGAAAGCTTAAGCACCTTTATTCACTCTGAATAATGCATGATATTCAAACTGAATATTGTCATGTGGCGTGATTTTAGTGGTCCTTACTTTCACAAAAAAATGAGTTTTCATTTGAACTTTCCTATATATATATATATATATATATAGATTTAGATTCACGTAAGACCAAACAGTTTTCATAAGACCACGTGAGACTAAGACTTTACACATGAAATTTCACACCAAAACATTGTGAAGGTAAATAAAATTCGAATATTCATACTAAAAAACACTATCGAGGCAAAAAAAATCCAAAACAAGGTAAAAAACGATACCTTCACAACGAAAAAAGTTGTGGAGATAAAAAATTATGTGAACCTTCACAATGAAAATGTTGTAAAGGTAAAAAAAATTATTGATCATTCACATCAAAATACATTTACATTGTTTTTACTATAAATGTTCGAACTTTTTTTACGTTCACAGAGTTTTGGTGTGAAGTTTCATGAAAAAAATGTTAGTCTTACCGGTCTCACGGACACAGCTTGGTCTCACGTGAACTTGACCATATATATATATGGTTATGTTCAAATGTGAACTCAATTTTGGTTGTGAACGTGAGGACCACTAAAATCGCGTCACCTGACAATATTCACTCTGAATATCATGCACTATATATAGTGAATAAAGCTTAGGTGCCTTTATTTACTATGAACAATGAGTTTTCATTTGAACTTTCTTATCTATCTATATATAATAAAAGAGTAACTAGATGCCACATGTTTTGCTCTGGTGAGCCGATTTTTTGGTTTTTCCCACCTAAACATGTATCTGGACGTTTTTACGTTATCGATTCAATATGCTTATGTGTCATTTGTTGACACATGTCATGCCACATATAATTTTCATTTAAACAATAATTTCTACCAAATTAATTCAAATATTAAATATAACAAACTATCTTTATTTCTCTCTACCTCTATCTCTATCTTTCTCTATATTATTTTCCTATCTAAATATTAGATGATTTATTTTTAGATGCCACATTTCGTGTTCTGATGAGTCGATTTCTAATTTTTTCCGCCTAAACATGTATCTAGACGCTTTTCGTTATCGATTCATTATGCTTATGTGTCATTTGTTGACACATGTTATGCCACGTGTCATTTATTGACACATGTCATGCTACATATATAATTTCTATGTGAACAATAATTTCTACCAAATTAATTCAAATATTAAATATAACAAACTATCTCCATCTCTTGTCTCTATCTCTGTCAACCTCTATCTCTATCTTCGTCTATATTATTTTCCTATCTAAATATTTAGACATTTATTTCTATCAAATTTTTCAAAGATTTTACAAAATATATCACCAAATTATATTACTAAAATATTTCTTATTTTTAATGAAACATTATTTTCCTATCTAAATATTTAGACTATTTATTGCTAGTAATTTTTCAAAGATTTTACAAAATAGAAAAGTTATATCATCAAATTATATTACTAAAATATTTTTTATTATTAATGAAACATTATTTTCCTATCATTTTTTAAAAAGTTCTTTAAAATAAAATAACTTTGAATTGTTTTTTATGTTTTTATATTTTATAAAACGCTATAGAAAATCTATTGAAAGGTAGTTTTTTGGAGAAAAAAAATCTTATAAAAAACTAATATTACAAATATGATTTTCTTAATTTAAATTATTTATTATAATTTAATTCATGTTTAATAGTTTTATTATATTCGTTATTATAATAAATGATATGCAATAAATCAAGTCGCACGTTTTTTGTACAATTTGTTTAATTTAAACTTCTTACTATAATTTAATTTACGGTTAATAGTAACTTTTTATAAAATATTAATTAAGTATTATGTTAAACTCAATGATTATCATGATTATAGTTTATAATTTCTATATTTAAAATGGGATGTTTATCCAATATAATTTAAATTGTTTACTATAAAGTATTATGTTAAAACTCAATGATTATGTTGATTTTATTTTAAAATTTTTTATATTTAAATGAGATCTTTATCCACTAAAATTTTAGTTGTTTACTGTAATTTAATTTATGTTTAATGGTATTATTAAAATTATTTAATTAAGTCTTATGTTAAAACTTAATGATTATCTTGATTTTATTTTAAGATTTTCTTATATTTAAAATGAGATGCGTAGGATGATATGTGTCAGCAAATGACACGTGGCAAGACATGTGGTAGGACATGTGTCAACAAATGACACGTATGCATAAATGAACCAAAAATGTAAAAAATGTCTAAGTACATGTTTAGGCAGAAAAACCCTATCGACTCACCAGAGCACAACATGTGGCATCTAGTTACTTTTTTATTATATATAGATTTAGATTTACTTATTTTTAGATTTTAACTAATTCATGATTTTTATCACGTTTTATATGATTTTTTTTTCATTTTATTTTAGATCCATTTTGGATAAGAAAATTTTCATTAAGTAATATTACATATGATATAATATTAACAATTAATTCAATATTTTTTTCATAATTATTTGAATATATGTTAGGTTACATGGAACACATTATTTGTTGCACATTACATATGATTTACTCTATGAATTTTGTACTTATTGCATATGATTCATTTTGCACATATTAATTATATGTAATAAAGGAATGGTAAAACATATAAATCCAATACCAATAATCATATGCGATTAGAAGGAATACTGGAAAATCTGATTTACACATATGACATATCACAGGTTATCGAAATGAATTTTGAAAATTTTAACAATCTTATCACATCTATATATAATAAAAGAGTAACTAAGCTGCCATGTGTCGTCGTCTCATTAGTCGGTTTCTGGATTTTTCGGTCTAAACATGTTTCTGGACGCATTATACACTTTTGGTTCATTTAAGCTTATCCTATTTTATCCCCTACTTTTAGTTATTTATTTTATTTTTAATCTCCTATTTTTTACTTCATACCTATATAATTAGTTATTTATTTAATTTTAATCCCTTAATTTTTTATTTTTTATTTTACACCTTTATCATATAACATAACTAATCCTATATTATGAACTAAAATGCATTAAAAATATGTTTTTCTTTTACAATTCATATCACTATAATCGCCGCATCAATACCTTCGAAATGAACCCAATTGAATACTTTTTATTTAATATTATTATTAATTATTAAGAATATATAGAAGGTAATATATTTCACATTTTTTTATGTTTTCATTTTTCACCGTTATCACATTAAAAGTACAGAATAACGGATTAACTAAAAGACGTTTATTGTTTTTTATATAAATTATACTACTATAATTACAGATTTGATAAACTTTGCGCTGCATTACACAAGTATAATCTAGTATGATAATATATGGATACCAACGAACTTTGAAAAATAACATTTATATAAATCCCATATGATTTACATGAGCATTGATCACCTTTTGATCTTCATAGGTACTTTATCACATAGGTACTTTATCACATGTAATTTACTTTTGAAAACTCAAACCTACGTGTTCATATATAACCCAACAACATCCACTGATTTTGATAAAACAATGGTTATGGTTGCCTCCTACGTCATCCACTAAATATGCATCATCTAGAAACATCTCAGTCTCATTAAAATTTTCTTCAACTTGTCGTATGATCAGTTTTCTTTGTCGTCATAGTCGACTGATGGATTCAATATTCAAGATTTCAACTATAGAACAAGTCTAGAAAATGTCCGATATTGTAATCTGGATTTTTTGTCATGGAAGATGAAACAGAATCGACAACAACACTAAACATGTGATATGATTACATGGAATAAATCGGTTTGGAAAGTAAAAGTAATCCTAGTTTATTAGGAGTTGACGATTACAGATAAATCTCTACATAAAAAAATGTCATTCATAGCCTTAAATAAAATTAGGTATGTACCAAAGGAGTGTTAGCCTAGTGGTAAGGCTTGGGCACTACATATTGGTGAACCCGAGTTCGAGCCATGGGGACGCATTTTGGAGGTACGGGGGCTTCGACCCCGGGCTGCATACTTTAGCAGTCGGGCTTCGGCCCAAAATTGCCAAGGATTAGTCTGGGCCCAATGTGGTATGGGATACCTCTTTCAAAAAAAAATTAGGTATGTGGTTGATATTTCTTGTTGGATTCTTGAAAATTTATTTGAATCTTCCATGATCCTTCTATATAAGTGCAATATGGTAATCAAATCAAAACCACAAAAAAATTATAAACACGTAAGATCATCCACATCCGTAGACTCTCTTGTCAATCGCCACATTAGTTTTTCACTATCTTATCCAAACCAACCCAATCTTTATCAATCCATCCACACCCGTACATCCCTTGCCCATCTAAATAATTTTAAAAAAAAGAGAGAGAGATAGAGAGAAAGGAGAGGGAGGGTGGGTGGGTATAGTCTAAGCAATCGGCAAGCACATACCGATTTTCACCCCTGCTGATCGGCCTCGGCGGTGTTGCCGATGGTACTGATAGGCAAACCACCCTTGCCGAAGCCTTGCTGATAGCCGCTGCGGATGGTCTAAATAATGAGAAGTAAAAAAAACTTTAAGTGAAACTTTTCTTTGTATGTAACACCCGTAATTTTTCGGGTTTAAGAACTTTTAAGAAAATTATGAAAAATAGGACTTTTGATCAAAACCTATATTTTATAGTCTTGTTGGATGGGAAATTGAAATACGAATCCAACGGTTCTTTCGGAATCGAAATCGGAGCTATAACGAAGAAGTTATGGCCAAAATACGAAAGCACCGAAATTGCACAGGTGCTAGCGTTCGCTAGCCTCGCTCCTAGCGATCGCTAGTGATAAAAATCCACTTTCTGCTTGTTTTTTTAAGGCTAGCGACCACTAGCTAAGACACCTAGCGATCGCTAGGTGTTTGGCAGACCGAAAACGCGTTAAAATGACCTCCTTCTTCATTTGGGCATATCTTTCTCATCCGTACTCCGTTTCTCCCGATTCTTTTTGCTATCTTCTCGGTTTTTCGAGCTCTTCAAGACTACATCAATGGATTTCAAGCATTTGGGAGTTATAAAACGTTGGTGTAAGTAATCTCTTCATTTCCTTCGAGTTTAAGCTTCGATTTGGGGGTTTTTCATCTCCAAACCTTTTCTCCCATATTTGGCTTAGATCTAGTATTGTTTTAGGTGGAATTCATGTTTTGAGAAGTGTTGGAGGCTAGATCTACTAGTGTGAAGGGTGGAGGCTTCCATGGCTTCATCTTCTCCACCTCTCACAACCTCAAACCACCATTGTTGCAAAGTGTTCTTCATCTAGGGTTTGTTCAAGATTTGGCTAGGTAAGCTTCATCTAAACCATTTGAGGTTGGATAATCTATGCGATAAGAGTTATGAAACTAACCTAAGGTTCGATTTACTTGATTTTAGGTTGCTCTCGTATTTGACCTAAATCGGAAGATTTGGGGGTTTTGGGTGTAAACCCTAAGGTGAGTTGTTAAAAACTATTTTGTTAAAACTGAGAGCACATCATCTTGATGATTTTACCTTCCTTGCTTGATTTTGTGGAAGAACGTGATTCTAACATGAAATGCTTATTATGTCTAGTTCAAGGAATTCCCCATGAAACGCATGATGAACTATGGTTATATGAACTACTTAAATTGGACGGTTGTATACTTGAATAGGATTATTGTATACTACTATGGTACGTGCTGAATCCATGAGATTGTGGAATGAATATATGTATGCGAAATACGTGGAATTATGGATGTTATGGAATTATGTGAAAAGGATTTGATATCCGTGCGAGTTGGCACATATGAAATGAGTAAAGGGCTTGAGACCCTCGATTTATGCCTATGATAGGTGGAAATGAATGTATGAGTCTTTTGAGACGGTACGTATATGCCTCTGATGGTGTCATGATAGATATGACATCGGGGTTGTTTGTAACTGAATGTATGAGTCTTTTGAGACGGTACGTATATGCCTCTGATGGTGTCATGATAGATATGACATCGGGGTTGTTTGTAACTAAATAACATGGACGAACCAACGCAGTATTTCCACACCGAACAGTCTTGGGAGGTTCTGAAATAGGAATGCCCCTATGTCGCCGGCCCTCGGGTTGCTCCTTGGTGCGCGGGCCTCTGATGGTGTCATGATAGATATGGCATCGAGGTGTTCGGAAGTAACGAATGATGGGGTATTGGTTGGGGGGAAATGGGTCGCTCCCATTGTTTCCGAAGATAATAATAAACCGGTTTAACATGCTATTTATATCGCTAATATAATCTTGTATATCTCGCATGTCTTAATATATCCTTCATGTATGGTATTATTTATACAACTCACTAGGCTCCTTTAGCCTAACACTTGTTTGGTGTCGATGTGTCTCTCAGGTGCTAGGGACGCCGTTCCCAAGTAAGCCTCGGGCGTAGAGTGAGCATTGGGGAATGTGGAGAACCGGTCCTTTAGGCCGTAGGATTCATTGGCGATCGATAACCCTTTTGTAGTCTTCCTCCTAGACGGAGTTAGACTAGTTGGTTATTGTAATTCTTTACTTGATTACAAATGTTGTAATTATTTCATACTTATACCCCATTTTGGGAAGAGCTCACGCCATGACGTTATATTTGTACACCACCTTTCGTTTAAATGAAAGTTTTTGTTCACTCTGATTTTTAGGGTGTTACATTGTAGTTCACATACGGTGACAAAAAATAAACATAAAAAAGTTTCCATTAATGAAAATTGTTCAAAAAATGAGAAGTAAAAAGTGATCATTGCCCTTCTTCATATGGCTAATATCAAATTTGACTGGTTAAAGATTACGACTTTGACGTATCAAGAATTACGACTTTGATTGGTCAAAATTCACAGCTATGCCAAAAATAGTGGTGAACCTGCGTGATTCACATATAGAATATATGTTCATATGTGAACCAGTGATATTCACATATTAACTATTTTTATATGATTTATGTATAAAATATACGTTAATATATGAACCTGTGTAATTCACATATTAATTATTTTTAACTCATTCATATATGAACATAATTCATATATAAGTTTGTACATGTACATGTGTAATTCACATATATATTAACTATTTTTAACTGATTCATATATGAACTAAATGTTCATACAATATGTGTAATTCACATACTAATTATTTTTAATTAACTCATATATGAACGATATATTTATACATGAATCTGTGCAATTCATATATGAACTTGTTTATCGTCTATTTATAAAAGTTACGAAATTACCCTTGTGTCTTGTACATATCTAGGCAAGGAATTATTTAGTATTTTATAGTCAAAGTCGCAAATGTTAATTACATAAAGGGTTAGGATCAGTTTTACTTTTCATTTTTTTTTGCACTTCTCATTTGAAGGATCATATGACAAGTACACTAATCACAAGAAGGAACATGGACAGATAATAATTAACAAACGAGAAAATAATTAATCTAGCCATTTTAGAAAAATCATTTAACCTCTTACCCTTTCTCTCCCGCCGATCACCAAAATACCCATCCGGCCGCTACCGGCGGCCGCTATTCACGGGCAGGTTTGGAGCGGGTGGAGTATATGTGTGAGCGGCAGCCATGGATATATATACACATATGCACACACATACTTCCATATATATATATACACACACACATATGGAGTGGCTGGAGCGGCTGGATATATATACACACTAGTGGCAAAACCGCGCGCTGCGCGGTAGCAAAAAATAATTTAAAGAAATATTTGTCCAAATACAGCTAAAATGTAATTATTCGGTTAATAATTTATAATATCTAAAATTAAAATGAAAAATATTTTTCATAAGTGGCACACACACACACACACACACACACACACACATATATATATATACTTAGTCATTTCTTGTTACAAAATGTTTGATACGCATCGTTCATAATTTTTTTTACTGTGTTTTTAAAAACCAAAGGAATGTCATATTATATATATATATATATATATTGTATTCTAATTCAATTTACATATTTAATTTGATTTAATCTAAGTAATAATAGAGTATGAATTAATTTATATGTATTTTTTTATTGTAATAAATAATCTTTTTCATCTAATATATTGATTTTTTTTAATTTAAGTGACATATTGCTTTCATCTTTTCTTTTACACAAATTATTTTATTGACTTTATTTTTTATTATACATTATTGTAGTCATTTTTTATTTTGTGTACTAATTCTAATTATACATATTATTTTATTTAAGTATGTTTTTAGGCGATATTAAACATGGTAAGTGTCTCATATATTTAGAGAACTATTAATAATATTTAACTATATATTGATTATAAATGTATTTATTTTATATTAATTATAATTTCATTTATATCTTTTTACTGATTTTAATAAGATTTATAAGGTTTAATATTTTTTATATAATGACTTCAATTATTTATCGTATTTTTAATTTTGGAATTAAAATTTCACTTGAAAATAGGTCTAATTGATATATATCGTATTTTTTATTTTTTTTATATGTTTATATAAGAGTGATGAAAATAGTATTTATACAAATGAATATATATGGCATAATCTACTATTTAGTATTTTAAACAATACATATAAAAAGTATTTTATAAACAATAGCAATTGATAATTATCATTAAAGTTATATTAAAGTATATTAATGATAAGTTATTAGATTTTTAATTAACATAAGTATTTCATTTAAGTAATGTTTTCATGATGTTAGTATCAAATATATAAATATACACATATTAATTTATTTATTGAAATACACATATTTAATTTATCATGTAAATAACAATATACATATTAATTATTGTGATTTCTTATATATAATAAGTTCTTAAATATGTTGATTATATTCATTATCCATATGTTATGTGGATAACAATATTAGAATGATGTGAATAAAAGAAATAAGGAAATTTAGGTGCCAAAAAAGAATATGAATAATTTAATTAGTACGTATAATACTTTGTTAATAACTATATTAGAAAAGGTAAATATTTTAGAAAAAAAAAAAGAAATTTGGGATTAGAATGTTTAGAAAATGTCATCTCATTGTTGGTGTTTTTTTCTTATAAATTACAAATTGATAAACTATTGAAATATAAAAGAATAAATAGATAATTCACAACAAAACCAAAAGTAAATAAACCACATAGATTATATTTTAGAATTTAGAGTTTGATTATTGTCAACAAAAAGAAACATTTTAAGAAACTATGAAAATAAAAACAAAACAAATTGGGGAAAAAACCTCATTTAAAACCGTCTTATAACATAAATATCAAGAAAACCAACAATGTGGAAAACACTTGTTTAATAACAATGTGTACAACATATATATTAAATGGAAAGATAAAGGAGAAAAAAAATTATAATTGTGAAAGAAATTCCAAATAAAACTCGAAAGTTTAGTAACAGTCACACATAATTCACAAAAGCATAATCATTATTTGAAATTTTGATAGAAAACAAAGGTAACGATGATACTTATTATATACACACGCAAAAATAACATATAACTTACATAAATCATAAAGTAAATAAAAAATGTGTTACTTCACCTGAAAATTTTACGAAGATTGGGTAATAATACCGGCAAAAATGAATTCTACAAAAAAGACACAATAAACATTCAAATTCAATAGGATATAACAAAGAACATACATGTTGCTATACATCATATGTTGATGGGCATTAGCTTCTATTTATAAAGAAGTTTGTTGTAGGTTTTTCATTTTAATTAATAAAAGGGAATATGAAGAGAGTAAATTAATGTCTCCATTAAGTTAAATAAATTAGAAGTTAAGGGTAATTAAATTGTAAGTAAAATTACCAAAGAGTCCTTCTTATAATTAAACATATAATTATCATTTAAGGGTATAATAGTCTTTAACTTATTTGATAATTAAAAAACTCAAAATAAGGAGAAAATTTCTAGAGGCTAATCCTTGTCTTAGAGAGTGCCACCTCATACTTGGAGGTTCTTGTTTTTATATATATAAATGATATACACACATAGAGGAGGTTCATACAAGAACAACCCAATTTGCAAGAACAAATGAACCAAGGAAATCACATGTGATTTTGTGTTGCGATGGAAAAAGCGTGTGTAGGCCACGCTCCGACAAGGCGAGTGGGTGAGCCGCGAGTGGGCGTCCATGCACAAAATCACGTATAATTTTGTTGGTTCTTTCATTCTTACAATTTGGTTTTGTTTTTGTTTGAACCTAATTCTGCACACATATACTTCCATATATACATATACACACATATGGAGGGCTGGAGCGGCTGGATTTTTCAAAAATATATATACCAAGTCTTTGTGGGTATGCACACAAAAATATAAAGTAGCCACACATATGCACATGGATTTGGAGCTCGGAATGGCTGGATTTGGATTTCCATATATATATATATATATATATATATATATATATACCAATTCTTTGTGGGCCGTTCGGAGCGGCTGCTATTTGGAGCGGCCCAAACCCAATTTTGGTCGGACGGTGGCTTTTAGCTGGAGAGCGGCTGGAATTGGTTGGGGAGAGGCTGTCGGAAGCGGGTCAATGGGTATTTCAGTCATTGGAAGGAGAGAGTGGGTAAGAGGTTAAATGATTTTTTAACAATGACTACTTTAATTATTTTCTCTTAACAAACACCGTCCGGAAAAAATATAAAATAGTTAGAAGTTTGGATTTACTCTTTTGAATTCCATAAATCCTAATAATCTCATTGTATCTTTTAAATAATTTTTTTTTTAAATCTAACTAATTCCTAGTTTTTTTATTAAGTTTTATATAATCCTTTTTCTAATATACTTTTGTAAAAAAAAGGTACAATTTTAATAAATATATCCTCAATTAATTAATTATTTGTTTTACCATTTTTTTTCTTTATTTTTTGGATCCATATATAAATCATATGTAATTAGATTTGTTTAACATATGATTTACGTGTATCAAACATGATCCGTCATGTGAATTTTTTTAGATAACATATGATAATATACGTCAAGGGTCAAATTTAAATGACAACTCAATTTTTGTTGTGAACGTGATAACCACTAAAATCGTCCTCGTAACAATATTCACTTTGAATATCATACATTATTCAGAATGAATGAAGACGCCTAAGCTTCATTCACTCTGAATAATGCATGATATTCAGAATGAAGATTCACACATGACACGTTTTTAGTGGTTCTCACGTTCACAATGAAAGATGGGTTCACATTTGAACTTTCCTCTATACGTCAATAAAAATATATATATATATATATATATAAATGATATATTATCACATGTGATAATATTTACATTATCTACTGTTATATAATTATGACATTTGAATATGTATTTAGAAAGGAATTATATAAAACTTGATAAAAAAATATTAAATTAATTAAAACTAAAAAAAGTAAATAAATTTAAAACAAAGAATGAGACTTTATTTTAAGGATTTTATCAATTCAAAATAATAAAGATCTTTATTTTAAACTTATTTTCTATCTTTCATCAATAATATCTTTTAACTAATAAAATATGTACCCCATATTCTATCTTGCCATCTTACAAATTACTTTATTATTTAAACCCTTATATACGTCCAGATATATTATATAAACATATATATACTATATATAAAGACAAAAGCAACTCATCATGACCATAACAGAAAGCCTTAAAAAAAAACATAAAACATCCATATGTAACCAAACATCCCATATGACACCTATTCTATTTATCTCTCTTCTCCTGCAGTCTTCTCTCTCTCAAATCCACCTTGAAATACTCCCCACATTCTCCTCCTTCCGCCACCGCCTTCCGCCACCTTCCACCACCGCCTTCTGCCACCTCTAACCTCCAAAGCCAAAAACACAAGGTGGGTTATAAACAACCAAAAGAATCATGGGTTTTAATTGGTTTTTGTTTCTTTCTTTAATTCTATGATATCACAGGAATCTTTGTAAACTTGCATCAAAATCTTGATAACCATTCAAGAATTGGGTTGGCTCTTTGTTTGGTCAAAATTAAGGATTACTTTGTTTTTGTTTTTGGTTGTTATCTTTTCTCAGATCAAACAAAGAGAAGTATCCCACTTGATTAAGGAAGGTTGAAATTGATTGAAGTTTGACTTTCATGGAGTCAATGGATTGTGGGAATGTATGCCCTTATGAAAAGGGTACCCAAAAAATCCAAGTTTGTGACCAGATTATAAACATGAAGTCTTCTGATAATGTTCATGTGGATATGGAGATGGAACCTTTTGCTCATCTCACAACCAAAGATCTCAACTTCAATACAAGATTCAATGTAAGTTTATTTACACTTTTTTTTTTAATTCTAAATTGAAGTCTTACATCCATTGTATTTGTTCTATTTTTGAGTAATAGTATGATAAAGTTTCGTATACTTTTTTTTTAAATTTTTTTTTGTTTATAAGATATTAGAATAAGAGACATTTTTTTTCTTTCGGATGAGATATATATCAATTAAGTATATTTATTTTGATTTTATTTCAACTCTTTCTTGATTTTGCTTGTTTTTTCGTTTAGTTCAATGCCAATTTCTTATAATCTAGCTATCACATAGTAACAAGAGTATTTTTATCATTGTATATATCTTAGTTAATTAATTTAAAAAATCTATCAAATTAACTACTCAATTTGATGTTTTATCTTAATCACGGGATACATTAACTTCTTTTTCGTCATGATTTTATCCATTAGAACAAGCTAAGGGTATTTTTGTAAAACTACACCATTTTATTTAAAACGAGATATATCAAGTATCGATATTTGGTTTGGTTACGTTACATTGCTTTCTTTATTTTTTGTTAACTTCATGTAAAGTTTCTTATAACGTATTCCATAATAAAGAAAAGGGTATTTTAGTCAGTCTAAACATTTTGTTAAATTGAAAGTTATTAATAACAATCGTATTTTATGTTATGTTTTTCTTTTTATGTCAAAATGCATGTTATCTTGTCTTATTTTTAGTTTTCCTATGTATTTTGGAAGAAAATTTTTTGTTTTTTTCCGTTCTTCCAACTAATTATTTTAAGATTTTTTCCATCTTTAGATTTTTTCTTTATCTTGTTAAAACAAGCAAAAATACATGTTTTTGTTAATTTTGATTTTTTTTTAAATTTCCTTATTAGTTTTTTTATTTTTGATTCGTTTACTAGTTTTAATCTATTTTAAAACGCGGGTATATGCGTCAATTTGTACATTAGTTCTTATCTAGTGTTTCCATTAATTAAATTCATTTATAAATTATATAACATATCGTATTCTATTTGTTCCATTATTTCTAAATTATATGACATACCGTATTCAATTAACATTTATTTTTTATTTAATACAATTTCTTATATATTTTACTATATTCAAATTTCAATATCTCATATTCTCAACAATTTACATACAAACAAATATATATTTTCATCCATCAATAACAAATCCTTATCTATAGCTAGTGTATCAATAATCAAGTAATTCATAAATCATTATCTAATTTATTAGTTAGTTGTCATACATAACCTTAATATATTAACTGGTTTCTTGATTTTTTTTTTGGTAATGTATTTTTCAAGCATATATTTATTGAGTGATTATTAATTAGTTGCAGAGGAGTTTATCAAAGAAAGGGGAAGATAAAAAGATGAGTAATCCAAGCGTTGACAATGAAAGAATTTCTATTTCTTCCCCAAAAGGTCAAACCCTTTTCCCTATCTTTATTTTAATAAAGCATTAGATGCATATAGTAATACATATATTGTATAAAAGGTTATTATTGACAACCTAATCCACCTACAATCGAATGCCAATTTAATATATGTATTATTATTTTTAAGATTTTTACCATTTTTATATGGATATAAGTTAAGTAATAAACTAAAGTTGATTTTTCAAAATAAAAATAAAAATGTGGAAGTGTTTAATTTGTCTTTTCGAAATTTAGATTTCAAAAGTTGGTTCTTCAAAAATAGGAAAAAAGCACAAAATTAATTCCATTATAAACCCTACTTATTTTAAGGGTTTATCCAACTTATTTTTGGGGTTACTTCACGAAATTGTATCCAACTTGTCACGAAAAGTTATTATATATATATATATTGTACTTCTATTTTTATGGTTTGGCATATCATTGTTTAAGAAATGGTCATTGTATGTATTAAACTTTATCATATCCTGTCATTTAATGTATTCAACTTGTCAAGAAAGTGTATTCAAGTTGTCACGAAATATATTAAATGATAGGTTTTGATAGTTTTGATACATCAAATGGTAAAATGGGTACATACACAAATTTTTACCTTATATTAAAATGTTCATTTGAGTATTTATAATAGTTGCATTAAAATTGAGAACATAAATTTTTTGGATGGATTTTTTTCACACCTACAGATTTTTAAAGCCTTCCTCAAAATAAAATAAAAAAAGTAGAGAAAAGAAATTTTTTACAAAAATTATATTCTATAGAATGTAATAAAAATATTAATATTGAAACTGATATTTTAAAGTCTAAAATGAAGAATTTGTTGTTGATACATATATAGAGTTTTGATTTTTATCCTTAGTTTGAGAAATTTGAAAAATATGTTAAAATGCTTTTATTTAAACATTTTTTTCCAACATTTGTAATTATTACACAAAAAAATATGTATGTATCCTAAAGCATGAAAACCCTTCAACATATTATATCAAAAGTAACATGCACAAGCAAGATAGGAGGATGTTTCTTGTTGGTTTACCAACTAAATTATATTTATATTATCGACGATTGATTTGATAAATAAAAAATAATTGTAAAGACACTTAATAGATTTTTCGAGATGATGTTGATAGGGACATAATTGACATTTCACTAATAATTGATTAATACTTAACTCTATGATAGACATTACGTGTCAACCAAAATCATATATCAACAAAACAAACCAACTCATTATTAGAGGTTAAGAATATTATTAAATGATTTTAGAACATTATAACGGTTAGAAAAAGACAATAGATTAAGACAACCTTTTTCACTATTTCTAAATAAAAGCACACCATTTTTATCAATGGTGTACAAATAAACCTTCAATTGAAATAGCCTAGTTTGAAAAAGTCCGGTCCTAATAAGCTTGAACTTAAATCCCGAAAAAGTCAAAAAGCCTATCCAAAGCCTAAAAACTACGAAAATTAAGACAAGATTTTCAGTATTCTTTACAAAATCCACAAACACAAAAGAAGTCTTACTCAACGTGAACCTAAAAGCCTCGACTTAGCCAAGAAGCCCAATCCTGACAATATTTTGAGAGCCCGAAAGAATTCAACCGAACAATTTTTCACACCTAAGTCTGATACGAACATTTGATGACACGAGATTGCTTGAAAAACCTACCCATGGTATCTCTAGCTCGAATGCCTTATTTGTTTCTTTGGTACATTGTACAAAAATAAAACCAGTTAGGCTATGTTTGACAAACTAGCTGATAACTAATAAGTTAGCTTATGAAAAAAATACTTTTAAGAAAAACTAGCTTATGAGTATGTAAAATGACCAAAAAGGCTATCTTTGAATTTAATAATTAATATTAATAAGGCTATAATTGAAAAAAAAAACTATAAAAAGTTTCCAAAAACTACTCAAAGTAGCGTTTCAAAAAGCTAGCTTATGGTACATATTTGAATGAACTACCTTATAAGCTAGCTTATTTTTGCCAAACACAACTTTATACAAATGACTTTTAGAATCTTTAACTTTAAAAAGAAGATTGTTGGACAACCTACTTTTGTAACCGCTTATTTTCAAAAAAACAAAATAGAATAGTATTTTTTAATTTGATAGCGTAAAGTAGTACTTAAATCAACAAAATGATTCCCTTCTGTTCCTATCCAAATTATCCCAAATTTGAAGTCATGGTTGCACATGTGACTTTAATTATTTCATACGTTTGGACATTGGGGTGGAAAAGTTGGTTACTTTGTCTATTTTAATATTTCATGTATTCTTTATAAGAGTAAATTACACTTTTGGTACTTGTAGTGTTATCCATTATTAATTATAATTGTAGTTTTGATTAATGTATTTGTCATTTTGTTTCATTTTTGGTTCCTCATACTAACTCATGTTAAATAGGTATGTTAACTTTAATTTAACAAAAGTTAGTATAAAGGACCAAAAATGAAATAAAATGACAACTATAACGACCAAAATTGTAATTAGTTGAAAAAAAGGGCCAACAACCACATGGACCAAAATTGTAATTTAGTCTTTATTTAATATTAATTGTATAACCATTTCTAATTTTTTTTCTCTCTCAATTGTTGGAAATATCATATCTAAAAAATGGATATAAATGATTGTAGGGATCAGCGAGCCACAAGTGCACCACCAAATTAGCATCATTACTAGTGGCACGGCCACCACTGCCATCGCTGGTGATACATCAACGAGAAGCAGACTCATCGCCAAACGATCAAGCAGTTTTAAGCAAACATCGGTCATTAATCCTAGAAGGATCCTGTTCTTCTTTGCCACCCTGTAAGAATCTTATCGATCATCACTTCTCAATAACGTATATACATGACACATTAAAGATTAGTAGAATACGTACGTACTTTTAAAATACCACCCCACAACGACGACTTGCAATTACTCCAAGGCATCCTACATTTGGTTTCGGGTTAGTATACTTGCACAAACAAATAGAAATTTGGGTCTGTTGATTGCAGTATGAGAGTTAAAACTTCATCACGGATTGGATCCTCGCAAGTATTACGTTTTTACCTGATGGGCCATTGCGTATCTGATTTGCCTCACACATGGTACTTTTGGGGCATCACAGTGCTACCACCTAGCTTGGGGGTTGCTAGTTAGAAACCCTTGGCACTGTTCAAAGCATGATTCATATGGCAACACAAACACACTAACAAAACTTTTACCTTGAGTTGAATACTTCTTTATTAACACACAACATAGGAACCGAACAACGTTACGTTGGTACCATATGCATTAACATTACTACACTTTGCGATGTTCAAATGCATGATTCAAAATCACCACCCAAAACATTACTAACTTGTGAACTAATAACACAGTCTCCCATGTAGTTTGCTTGCTTCTTTCTTTTATTTTTTTTCTTATACAATTTGAGGATCTCCATACAAATACCTCTCTACCCCACTGAAGTAGAGAAACAAGATCTTCGTAACTCATATACCCAGAGCGTGAGTCCATGACTAAATTGAAATAAAATTAAAAAAAAAAAACATGAAAATTGACCCCGTCTCCACACCTAACTTGAATCTCCATCATTAACTACGTTATGCTCTTTTTCCTATGATTCATCGAGATGTTCAAGAAAAAAGAATCGAACGAGAACACACATTGCAAAAAGTAACCTAAATTGTAAAAAACATAGAGATCGAAGGCGTACACGTTATTTTTGCAATTTGGGTTCTCCTTTGATTCTTTTTCTTGAAAAATGACAATGAATCAGAAGAATCAGAGCATATCGTAGTAAATGATGTAGTTTTGAGTTAGGTACGGAGACTGGGTGTACGGACACAATGGCCGGTTCCCATGATTTATTTTATTTTATTTTCTTTTAATTTAGATGAATGGGTTTGAAAAGCATAAAATTAAGAGTAAACTAATAATGCCGATGCATTTTCAATTTTGACAGGTCAAGCATGGGAACCATCCTACTGATATACTTCACGCTCTCCATGGCCAGGCACAATGGAGACAATAACTTGCTCGATGAATAGTGAATAAGGAAAAACAGTGTCGTAAAACTACAATACACAGGCTGCGAAACTAACATACCTTCCATTAATGGTGTTTGCAAGCTCTGCAATTTTCTCCTTTTTCTTTTCCTTTCATGGCTGCCTTTGTTCATACAAAAAGAATCAGATAATGATGGATATTACTGTGAAGAAGATTTGGAAAAAAAAAGTATTGGAAAAAAGAATTTATTGAAATAGTAAACACAGGGTACCTTTTGTTGATGTTTTGTGTATAATGGAAGACCAGAAATTGCAATTTTTTTAGTTCATTCACCTCTTTCTGTGTATCTACATTTGCAGAAGAGAATAACACCCAAAATACCCACACGAATCCTACTTCTACTTGGTTCTATTATTCATTTCAAACCAATAATTGGGTGATTTTGATGCGTATAGCAACCAAACTAACCCAATATATTCCACCCTGGTGGGGTCTGGGGAGGGTAGGATGTAAGCAGACCTGACCTCTACCACAAAAGGTACAAAGGTTGTTTCAATGATGACCCCTCGCTTGTGTAATGTATGTAGGCAAAAAGAAAGTTTGTATAAAAAGAACGCAGCAATTTATTAACCATCGCTACATGAATTCGACAAAATTGACGTAAAATCCAGTCTCCAAGAATAAAAAGAACTTGAAAGTAACACTTCATAATCAGATACATAAAGGATGGTTTGGATTGCCATAGAAAAAAAGTTAAAAACTATTATTAACCAAATAAAGCATACAAAAATATTATATCATCAGCTTATTTTCTCAAAAGTTGTAGTCTTTTTAAGCAACTTATTAAACTTCCAAAAGCAACAATATAGCATTTCTAGTAGAACTTTGAGATTCTTGGAGTTGAGCACCTGTGTTTCTGGTCTTGGTAGAGTCTCAATACAATGACAGCAATTTCTTCGATTGCTTTCCCAGTCACTTCTGTAATCATCACAAACACTATATTAATATTCGCTTAATTACTATTTGATATTACGCATCATATAAACCAAACCAAACCAAACCAAACCAAACCAAACCAAACCAAACCAAACCCAACCCAACCCAAACCGAACCGAACCGAAACCGAACCAAACCGAACCAAACCAAACCAAACCAAACCAAACGAATAAATCCCACAAAGAGGTATCTCCAAGGGGTAGAAAGGTCGTTTTCTTGAAGACCATCAGCTTGCCCAAAGGTTAGTATTGTTTTTCTAATCAAGTGGTAATATACTCAAAATCATCAAATTACCAATCATGCTTTTAATCTATGCTATCAATCTGTAACGCCCCGGATTTGCGGTAAGTCGTTACCTTACCTTATTTAGCATTTTTTTTTATTTACTTCTTTTACTTACGGTTTTATTAGTAAGTTAGTTAATTAGAAAAAGGTAAGGGGCCGGGTGACTTGCACGAGAAGTCAGGCCCGTGGCCCGTGTGTGTTATTAATCAGGCTTTTCCCTCTTTATAAGCTAACCTAGGGGAGCCTAGGAGTCACAATTCAGTCCTAAGAAAACCCTAGCAGCCGTAAACCCTAGCAGCCGTAAACCCTAGCAGCCGTAAACCCTAGCAGCCGTCTCTCTCTCCCACCCTTTCTCTCTCTGTTTTTCCGGCGCCAGCAGCAAGAAAGAGATCGGAGTCTCTCTCCCTTGTTCCGGTCAGACCTGTTTCTCTCTCTCGGTATAACTCCCTCTCCCTCTCTTTCTCTCGTCGATGGCAACTGGGACAGAGGCTAACGCCTCTGTTTCCTGCTATGTTATCGGCTGTGTTTGGCAGCTATATGCTGGTCGCCGCCCCGCCACCCCTTGCGGTGGTGGGTGTGGGTGTGTGTGCGTGTACAGTATATATATACATGTATATATACGATCTGTGTGAGTGTGTTTGCGTGTTTGAGTGTGCGTATTATATATATATATATATCTGCGATGTGTGTGTGTGCTGTATATATATATAAATACGATCTGTGTGTGTGTGCTGAATATATATGCGAGGTGTGTGTGTGTGTGTGCTGGAATATTATATATATAATTATTGATCTGTGTGTGTTATATATATATATATGATCTGTGTGTGTGTGCGTGTTATACATATATATATAATCTGTGTGTGTGTGTGCGTGTTATATATATATATATAATCTGTGTGGGTGTGTGCTGGTAAGTGTGTGTGTTTTTGTACTGTGTGTGTGTGTGTATTCAGCCCGCGGGTGTGTGCGTTATATGTGTGTGTGGGCTGTGTTTGGGTCTGTTGTGCGGTGGTGTGCTCGGTATGTGGGTGTGTATGGTGGAGCAACGGCGAACAGCCATAGAGGGAGGGCTGCTGCTGCCGTGTCAGTAATCCAGCCACCAACAGCCTTGGTTGTTGGTGGTGGCTGCCGGGAATCAGTCATGTAGGGTTTGGGAATTTATCGTTAGCTAATTCAGAGTTTTACGGGATTATAGGTTATACGGAGGTACTGTAGTCACGTGTGTGGGTGTTGACGATAACTAGGACTCGAGGTGAGTTCCTCGTCTTGCTATGATGATATTATATGCTTATCACTCATGCTTGATTGGTGATGATTGTATATCGTTGATTTGTTGTTTGTGATTGGATATTATCTGTTTGTTTGGTTGGCTTAGTCCCTAGATAAGTGTCACTGGCCCGGATGTCGGGTGCGGGGTGACTTTGTCTAGCCAAAGGTTCACGGCTATTCTTGGATGTCGAGATAGCGTGGCCTTGGGGGTGTCTGGATGTCGGACATCGGACGTGGAGACTCGTGGTCCCCTTAGAGGTACAGGTGTGGTATCGGTTAAGGGCCGGGTCTCCGGGCGTTTTATGTGTGATAACATGTGATTGACTTATGGCATGATGTAGGGATTCACTAAGCATTAGCTTACCCCCCCCCATCTTTCAGATCTTGCAGGTCCTAGTAACGCGGATACGAAGGGCAAAGGCGTGGCATTACAGTAGTCCCGAAAGATTCCGAACTCCCGACGGGCTTAGATCATCTAGTTTATTTAATGATTTTTGGACCTGGGTTTTATTTACTTAGTCGTTAGGATTTGAATTACGGTTTTTATACTAAGTTTGGTTTTTGAATGAAAAATTGGTTTGTTTTATTCTTTCTAAAACTGTTAAAATTTTTAAAGCCTTACAAGTTGGTATCAGAGCCGAGCTTGAGTGAATCAGGGGCACGGGTGTGTGTCTCTGATCTCAAGCTGGAGTTTGATTATGTAGGAGTTCGGGATCGGGAGTTCTGTACTGTTTGGCCAGCCGGAGCTCAAGGTATTTTGTATTAATATATGCATGTGGACTAAAACTGTCTGTTAATATCTAGTTAGTGTTGTTATTTTTGCAATTGAGTATCTAAGCAGTATGACTCTCTTGCATGTTATTTGTTTGGTTGTTGACAGTTGTGTGCTTATCTGAACAACATGCCTGTTTGAGCTAGAAACCACTATTTGTATAGGTTGTTTGAATACTTAGGGATCAATCGGAACCAACCATAGATCGGTAATGAGGGTGGTAGAAGAGCTCCTACCATTGTCATTACGGGAACTATGCTTGAATGTCCGAGAGATTTCGAAGGAGTCAAATGACTTGGCGTTAGATGAGTTAAGTACGGTAGAATACTTGAGCTTGGTCTGACCCACTATTTTGTTTCCCTTTTAAGATGGTGGTTACACGAAATAATCAAGGGATGACTCCTGAGGAGATTAGGGATTTAGTGGCACAGGAGGTGAACCAGGCATTCACCAACATGGTTCCTGAACTTATTAACCAGCTTAGGGACCAGCTCACCACTCTGATAGAGGAACGTATGGCCACTGCTACCGCGGCCGGGGGTGGGCAGCAGCGGGGATTCACCTATCGCGATTTCTCAGCTTGTTCCCCTCCAGAATTTAAGGGGCAGCTGGATCCCACTGCAGCTCTTCGGTGGGTTTCTGATATGGAAGGAGTCTTCCATACGTGCGGCTGTCCAGAGAACCTCAAGGTTCGTTATGCTTTGAATTTGCTTCGGGGATCAGCAAAAGACTGGTGGAAACTACAAGCTGCGGAGATGACCGAGGCTCAACTGGGAGCACTGCTTTGGGGCGAGTTTGTGGAGCGTTTTCGCCGACAGTACGTACCACGAGTGGAGATCGAGAAGATCACCCGAGACTTTCTGAGTTACAAACAGCAGAGCGAGTCTGTCACGGAACTTACCATCAAGTTTCGTGAGATGGCACTCTTCTGCCCTGAATACGCCAGGAGCGAGGATATGAAGATGGAACGGTTTGCGGGGATGCTGAGAGATGAGATCCGCGAGTTCGTGAGGGCTGTACCTCACACCAGCCTGAACCAGATGATTGAGGCCGCGCGGAGGCGGGAGCTGGAACTAGAGTATCAGGTGGGGAGCAAGAGGGCCGCTTCAGCACAGCCTGACTCTACATCGCAACCCAAGAAGTTCAAAGCAACCGATAGCCGGAATGGCAAAAGGAACAGTAGTAGCAGCCGTGGGCAGCAAAGCGGGTCGGGTCGGCAACAGCTGACGTGTTTCAAGTGTGGTCAGCCCGGCCATGTTATTAGAGACTGTAAGCAGGGTCTCCGACTCTGTTTCAACTGCGGCCAGGGTGGTCACCTGAAGAACGAGTGTCCCCACCCGAAGACTGGCGGGACGGGCGGTGGTAATGTGCGGGCCCCTGCTCCATCTACTCTCCGCATCACTGATGGCCGTAGTGGGACGACGGACACTCAGCCTGCTCGGGGTCGAGCGTTCCAAATGACGGCAGAGGAAGCTCAGGCAGCTCCAAAGGCGGTGACTGGTACGTATCCGCCTTGTTTATGTAAATTGCCTTTAGTTGCGGTATTTATCTGTGTAATGTTTACTACCTGTTAGGCACTTATTTTGTGAATTCCCTGCCTGCGCTTATACTTTTTGATAGTGGGGCAACCCACTCCTTCGTGTCACTGTCCTTCTGCGCAATGTGGGATCGGGAAGCGGAAAGCTTGGGTCATGTGCTGATAGTCGATGTGGCGGACGGGCGTACGGTGTCGGTTACAAGCATCTATCGCAATTGCTTGATGGAGTTTTCGGGAGTGAAGTTTAGCATCGATTTGATCCCTATTGCGATGAAGGAGCTGTGCGTGATCGTGGGCATGGATTGGTTGGACTCAGTGGAGGCAACGATTAACTGTCGTTACAAGCAGGTGTGGGTTCGAACCCCAAGTGGGGGAGAACTCGTCATCCAGGGCAATACCTCAAGGCATGGCGCGGCCTTGCGTTCGATCGGGAGGGCTCGGAGGCATTACCAGCACGGCAGTCGGGGTCTTCTAGCTTTCGTCAGGGATACTCGCGAGGTGGGTCCCGTGAAGACGGCCGCAGACGTGCCGGTGGTGCAAGATTACGCGGACGTCTTTCCAGAAGAATTGCCGGGGATTCCCCCAGAGCGTCAGGTGGAATTCAGGATAGACTTGGTGCCTGGGGCGACGCCGGTAGCCAAAGCCCCGTACCGGCTTGCCCCGTCAGAATTGAAGGAGCTGTTCGATCAACTGCAAGAACTGCTGGGAAAGGAGTTTATCCGACCCAGTAGTTCGCCTTGGGGAGCTCCTATTCTCTTCGTGAAGAAGAAAGACGGATCGCAAAGAATGTGTATCGACTACCGGGAGTTGAATAAGCGTACTGTGAAGAATCGCTACCCGTTACCCCGGATAGATGACTTGTTCGACCAGCTTCAGGGAGCTTCATGGTTCTCCAAGATCGACTTGAGATCGGGATACCATCAGATGCGGGTCAGGGAGGCGGACGTTGAGAAGACAGCTTTTCGCACGCGTTACGGCCATTATGAATTCGTAGTGATGCCGTTCGGGCTAACCAACGCACCCGCGGCTTTCATGGATCTCATGAATAGAGTGTGTAGCCGTATGCTTGATCGTTCGGTAATAGTGTTCATCGACGATATCCTGGTCTACTCAAAGACGAAGGAGGAGCACGAGGTCCATCTGCGGGAAGTTTTGGAGACGCTAAGACAAGAGAAGCTCTATGCGAAGTTCTCCAAATGCGCGTTTTGGTTGAGAGAGGTGCAATTTCTGGGGCACGTAGTGAATCAGGATGGCATCATGGTTGATCCGGCAAAAATATCTGCAGTCATGCAATGGGGAATACCGAAGACACCCTCCGAGATCCGAAGTTTCCTCGGACTGGCGGGGTATTACCGGAGATTTATCCAGGATTTCTCCAAGATTGCTCTACCGCTGACGAGCCTAACCAAGAAATCGGCCGCTTTCAGTTGGGGCAGCAAACAGCAGGGAGCATTCGATGAACTGCGCAAGCGCCTTTGTGAGGCACCAGTGTTGACTCTACCGGAGGGGGTCGAGGATATGGTGGTTTACTGTGACGCTTCTCACCAGGGACTGGGTGCCGTTCTGATGCAGCGCGGGAAGGTGATTGCTTATGCATCGAGGCAGCTGAAGCCTCATGAATGTAATTATCCGACGCACGACTTGGAGCTGGGGGCGGTGGTCTTTGCTCTCAAGATGTGGAGGCATTACTTGTATGGGGTCAAGTGCACGATATACACTGACCACAAAAGCCTCAAGTATTTGATGGATCAGCCGAATTTGAACATGAGGCAGCGACGGTGGCTTGATGTGGTGAAGGATTACGACTGTGAGATACTTTACCACCCGGGTAAAGCGAACGTCGTTGCGGACGCTTTAAGTCGGAATCCGATCGGTGAGCCCATTCGGGGTTTGTGTTTGCGCATGACAGTTATGACTCCTTTATTGGAGTTAATCAGGAAGGCTCAGGAGGAAGCAGTGTCAGACGTCAATGCAAAGCGTGAGCGGGTAATCGGCGAGATTCCGAAGCTCGTTAGGGACAGCCGGGGACTTTTGACGCGCTACGGCAGGATTTGGGTACCTCAGCTGGGGGGTAATCGCCAGATTCTGTTTGAGGAGGCCCATAAGTCCAAATTTTCCATTCACCCGGGGGCTACCAAGATGTACAGGGGTCTGCGAGAGGACTACTGGTGGCCTTGCATGAAGCGGGACGTGGCTAGATACGTGGAGGAGTGCTTGACTTGCCGAAAGGTCAAGGCGGAACACCAGAGACCGCACGGCAAGTTACAGCCCCTGGAGATTCCGGTATGGAAGTGGGAGCAGATCACTATGGACCTAATCACGAAACTTCCCAAGACGCCACGAGGGTTTGATGCTATCTGGGTCATAGTGGATCGCTTGACCAAGAGCGCTCACTTTCTACCTATCCAGGAAAGTTCTTCGGCAGACAAGCTTGCGGATATCTTCGTTCGGGAGATTGTGAGATTGCATGGGGTGCCAGTGTCTATTGTGTCAGATAGAGACACCCGTTTCACTTCTCGTTTCTGGGAGAGGTTCCAGAAGGAGATGGGTACTCAACTTCACTTCAGTACCGCTTTCCACCCTCAGACGGATGGTCAGAGTGAGCGTACCATCCAGACGCTCGAGGACATGCTCCGAGCCTGCGTGTTAGATTTTGGGGGCAGTTGGGACAGGTATCTTCCTTTGGCGGAATTTTCCTACAATAACAGCTTTCACGCGAGTATTGGCATGCCGCCTTTCGAGATGCTGTATGGTAGGAAGTGTCGGACGCCCATCTGCTGGGGCGAGGTCGGACATCGGGTTTTGGGGAGTACCGAGATAGTACTCAAGACGACCGAGTTGGTGCAGATGATCAGAGAAAGGTTAGCTACTGCACAGAGCCGCCAGAAGAGTTATGCGGATAGGCGACGTTCAGACCTCGAGTTTCAGGTAGGCGATTTCGTTCTGTTAAAGGTTTCACCCTGGAAGGGGGTGATTCGATTCAGGAAGAGGGGTAAGTTAGGACCTCGTTTCATCGGGCCGTACAAGATCATAGCACGAGTCGGGAAGGTTGCCTACCGGCTAGAGCTACCGATGAGTTGAGGTTGATCCATAACACCTTTCACGTTTCGCAACTGCGAAAGTGCGTTCGGGACGAGTCAGTAGTAGTACCACTGGAAGACATCCAGATTGACGAAAAGCTCAATTACGTGGAGAAACCGATCGCCTTGTTAGAATGGAAGGTGAAGACCTTGCGTAACAAGGAGATCAGGTACGTGAAGGTGTTGTGGCAGCATAGGAAGGGTTCGGAATGGACCTGGGAGCCCGAGGAAGAAATGCGAGCTCACTACCCGGAGTTGTTTGATGGAGTCGACTTCGGGGACGAAGTCTGAGTCAAGTGGGGGAGAGTTGTAACGCCCCGGATTTGCGGTAAGTCGTTACCTTACCTTATTTAGCATTTTTTTTTATTTACTTCTTTTACTTACGGTTTTATTAGTAAGTTAGTTAATTAGAAAAAGGTAAGGGGCCGGGTGACTTGCACGAGAAGTCAGGCCCGTGGCCCGTGTGTGTTATTAATCAGGCTTTTCCCTCTTTATAAGCTAACCTAGGGGAGCCTAGGAGTCACAATTCAGTCCTAAGAAAACCCTAGCAGCCGTAAACCCTAGCAGCCGTAAACCCTAGCAGCCGTAAACCCTAGCAGCCGTCTCTCTCTCCCACCCTTTCTCTCTCTGTTTTTCCGGCGCCAGCAGCAAGAAAGAGATCGGAGTCTCTCTCCCTTGTTCCGGTCAGACCTGTTTCTCTCTCTCGGTATAACTCCCTCTCCCTCTCTTTCTCTCGTCGATGGCAACTGGGACAGAGGCTAACGCCTCTGTTTCCTGCTATGTTATCGGCTGTGTTTGGCAGCTATATGCTGGTCGCCGCCCCGCCACCCCTTGCGGTGGTGGGTGTGGGTGTGTGTGCGTGTACAGTATATATATACATGTATATATACGATCTGTGTGAGTGTGTTTGCGTGTTTGAGTGTGCGTATTATATATATATATATATCTGCGATGTGTGTGTGTGCTGTATATATATATAAATACGATCTGTGTGTGTGTGCTGAATATATATGCGAGGTGTGTGTGTGTGTGTGCTGGATATATATATATATATATATATGATCTGTGTGTGTTTATATATATATATATGATCTGTGTGTGTGTGCGTGTTATACATATATATATAATCTGTGTGTGTGTGTGCGTGTTATATATATATATATAATCTGTGTGGGTGTGTGCTGGTAAGTGTGTGTGTTTTTGTACTGTGTGTGTGTGTGTATTCAGCCCGCGGGTGTGTGCGTTATATGTGTGTGTGGGCTGTGTTTGGGTCTGTTGTGCGGTGGTGTGCTCGGTATGTGGGTGTGTATGGTGGAGCAACGGCGAACAGCCATAGAGGGAGGGCTGCTGCTGCCGTGTCAGTAATCCAGCCACCAACAGCCTTGGTTGTTGGTGGTGGCTGCCGGGAATCAGTCATGTAGGGTTTGGGAATTTATCGTTAGCTAATTCAGAGTTTTACGGGATTATAGGTTATACGGAGGTACTGTAGTCACGTGTGTGGGTGTTGACGATAACTAGGACTCGAGGTGAGTTCCTCGTCTTGCTATGATGATATTATATGCTTATCACTCATGCTTGATTGGTGATGATTGTATATCGTTGATTTGTTGTTTGTGATTGGATATTATCTGTTTGTTTGGTTGGCTTAGTCCCTAGATAAGTGTCACTGGCCCGGATGTCGGGTGCGGGGTGACTTTGTCTAGCCAAAGGTTCACGGCTATTCTTGGATGTCGAGATAGCGTGGCCTTGGGGGTGTCTGGATGTCGGACATCGGACGTGGAGACTCGTGGTCCCCTTAGAGGTACAGGTGTGGTATCGGTTAAGGGCCGGGTCTCCGGGCGTTTTATGTGTGATAACATGTGATTGACTTATGGCATGATGTAGGGATTCACTAAGCATTAGCTTACCCCCCCCCATCTTTCAGATCTTGCAGGTCCTAGTAACGCGGATACGAAGGGCAAAGGCGTGGCATTACAGTAGTCCCGAAAGATTCCGAACTCCCGACGGGCTTAGATCATCTAGTTTATTTAATGATTTTTGGACCTGGGTTTTATTTACTTAGTCGTTAGGATTTGAATTACGGTTTTTATACTAAGTTTGGTTTTTGAATGAAAAATTGGTTTGTTTTATTCTTTCTAAAACTGTTAAAATTTTTAAAGCCTTACACAATCGCTATCGCTATCGCTATAGCAGTTAGCGCTCATGAGACAAAAAGTGGGGGTTAAATAGCGGTCTCACAATTAGCGGAGCTATTGATTGTTAAATGACACCACATTATGAACACAAAAAAGCAACCGCACGACCGCTATTTATAAATGGGTTTTTTCGGTCTTAAAAAGTAATTTTTGAGCTTTTGTTTAGGACTTGTATTCAGTCTTATTTTAGTCCAGCCAATATCAAGGCTTCATTGTTCTTATTTTTTTGGACTAGGACTGGATCTGGACACTGTCACTTTGACCTCTTGATTTAAATAAAAGTATTCACATTGTTCAGTTATTTTTATTTGGACTTGAACATCATTATTCTTACACATTTTATAATGAATACATAAAATACGTTGAATTATGTGTGCATAAATATAATTCTAATTATCATATAAGCCACTATTTATGGACCGTTAAGCCATCATGATAACCGCTATATCATATCATGGTCCTAACCACGATTTCATATTTTGACCGTTGTAACAGCATAGCAACAACATAGCTTGTAATCCATCAATTCAAAAATGGATATTTTAGCACATATGCATATGATGGTAGTACCTGGAATATATTTTGAAAAAAGGTGGATGTATTACCCTAAAAACATATTTACTTACCAATAACTTTCCATGTAGGATTTTGTTCAAATATCTTCCCAGCATAATCCAGCTCCTCCCTCAAATGAGCCATCTCTGCATAATTACTTCTTTCTTCTTCATCAAACTCCAAGCTCTTTGCTCTTTCTCGTCTTATAGTTTGCAACATAGCAAGATTTATCGTCAAGGCAAAAACCCTCTTCGGGTCGATCTCAAATAGAGTCTTTGGCAATTCAACACCCTTAACAATCGGAACATTTGCAACTTTAAAACCTTTCTGAGCCAAATAAATCGACAACGGAGTCTTTCCGGACCGTGAAACACCAGCAACAACAATGTCAGCCTTGTGCAAGTTCTGGGGTAAAGCTCCATCGTCCTGCCTTATGGTAAACTCGATGGCATCAATTCTTTTGAAGTACTCTTCGGTTAGCGGAAAATTCCTGCCCGGGGCCCCACGAGGAAGCCCAGAAGGCGAGACGCCTAAATGGGATGCAATTGCCTCTGTAATGGGGCTAAGGATATCGGTGGATGGCACATCCCACATTTTGCATGCGTGTCGAGCTGAAGCGGCCATTTTTTTCGTCGGCTAGCGTGTAAATGAGTATTGCATCTTCTTTGGCTGCTTGCATTATGATTTCCAGGAGGCGTTCTACGTCATTAATCTGTTAAGAAGAAGCAAATGAAATTTGGGGCTATTTAGTTTACGAGCCTTCTACAAGACTAAGGTGGCATTTGCCCTTGAAGGAATTGGAATGGAATTTGACCAGGCGTTTAGTTGGTAGGAATCCAATTCCTTCACCTAAGCCAAAGAATGATAAATTCTTTAAATTATGGAATTCAATAGGATTAAAAATGATTCCATCAAGTTCATTCCGTGTACCAAACATCAATAAGGAGGAATTTGGTCAAAGGAATTTGTCATTCCAATTCCATCAAATTCTACAAACCATACAACACTGACTTGAAGAATCGAAACATCTAATGAATTGTTAAGTTTTTAGCAATGAATTGTTAAGTGAAATTTGATACATGTGAGATGTGAATACTGCAATTCTTGTAATGAATCAAATAGTAACATCAAATGGGAATGAATTATTTTCAATCAAGGTAATGTGTAATTTGAACAAACAAAATCATATGATCCAAAATATTGAGACAGAAAATGCAAAGAATTGATCAAGGGAACATGCAATCTCCTCTCAAAAATGCAAATAAATGATCATGTAAAATACCTCAGTTCCAAAGGGATTTCGATTTAGGCTATGTTTGGCAAGCGTAGCTTATAAGCTAGCTGGTAGCTGATAAGCTAGCTATTGATTGATAAGCTTGCTGTTGAACAAATTATGTTTGGCAAAAACTAGCTTATGAGTATGTAAAATGACCAAAAAGAGTATATTTGAATTTAATAATTAATATTAATAAGGGTATAATTGGAAAAAGCTACAATAAGCTCCTCATAAGCTACTCAAAGTAGCGTTTCAAAAAGCTAGCTTATAAGCTAGCTGATAAGCTAGCTTCCTGGTACATGTTTGGATGGACTAGCTTATAAGCTAGCTTATGCTTGCCAAACAAAGCCTTAGTTCCACACCAAATTTGGTTTCCAATTACTAAGAATTCCCTATATTTCATCAACCATTTGTGCTGAATTAAAAACCATTTCCCATCGGATTCATCAATACCGTGATTTTGACTAATTTCTTAACAAATATATTGAACTTTTGTTACGCCCTGTTCTGGACTTTTTTTAAAGGAGGGAACCGAAAGCATTTCTAAATAAACTAACAAAAGTGTGTTGTCGAGTTTTTTTAGAGAAACGAGATGAAAGGATTTGAAGGGATTCGTGTGTTGTTGAGTTTTCCTTTCCTTCATTTAAAAAACTCGAGAACATACATATCCCTCTAAATCCTTTCCTTTCATTCGTCTAAAAAACTCTAGATCACACTTTTGTTAGTTTCCTTATAAATCATTTCCTTTCCTTCCTTTACTCGAGAACAGGGCGTTAGTTTTTAAACTCGAGAACAGGATGTTAGGTCTGCAATCGAAACTGCCTAATTTTCCTAAGAACCCTAGCAAAGTCAGAAGATGAAATTACCCCAGAGAACAAGCGAGTATTGACAGGACAACCACGATCAACCATAAATGCTCAAACTGACCCAACGCCGCATTCACCGAATGCTCCGCCGTCCATCCAGACCCATCGGAAACCATGTATATCTCCTTCCCACCTCTAACCTCCTCCATCTCTCCTCCTCCTCCTCCTCTACTTCTATTACCACCATCTTCCGAAGAACAATAACACCCACTACTACTAATATCATCATTATGGATAATATCAGTAGTAGTTTGATGATCAACAACGTCTTCAGTCTCAGTGTTGTTGTGATGTTCTTTCAGCTTACGCCCAGATCTAACCACTCGAGCTCTCGACCACCGTTTTAGCTGAGAGCTGCCATTGTTGTTCACCTTCCGGCCGTTTGGTTGTGTGTTGCCGGTGGTTGTTGGTGGGATCATTATTTACGGATTAGGCTTCTATCGCCGGTCGAGGCCTCCTTGTTAGGATTTTGGTTTTTTTTTTTTTTTTTCTTTTACTAAATGACAAATTTCGTCCTTGGTAATGTGAAAATTTTGGATTAGGTCCTCCTTTGTCATTTACTTGATAGTGACACTATCAAACCTTAGATCTACGGGTGTTGTTATATGAATCCCTTTCAATATTATTGGGTTCCACCTGTATTAACTCACATAACCTACCCATTTCTCTAATGGGAAGATCCATTTATAATCCCCATTGTTTGGGTGAAATTTTATCATCGAACGGGATCGAACGATTAGAATCGTAAGATATTCCAGGATAATATTCCTGTATTAAGATAAGGTCCGAAGTAAAGATATAATTACCATTAAAACAAAGATAAGTAATCATCGAAGATAATTGTGCGATATCATCATATGATCGTACGTTTAAACTAACAATATACATGTATGAGTTTATTCTTATTGCAGGGAAAGTTTATCCAAGATAACCACGAAGCACAGCCATCGTCCATCGAGCTTAAATCCGACCGTTTAAGCAAGATACGTCTTCTCATTAAAAAACACAGACGTTACGATCGAGAAATCAGCTTCAGTATGACCGATGCATTTATAGCTCAATTATGGGATGACAGTTACGATCCAAAGCAGCTATAAAAGAGATTCAAGATCCTACACTCAAGGGGACGGATTTCAAGAGAGAAATAGCAATACCAAAATTATTCTCCGTAATTTACGTTCATTAGTATTCATTTCCTTATTGTAATCGTACGATACAACTGTAACATCGAGGATATCACCCCCTTATTGGTGATCAATAGTGCAACGTCGACTATCCTATTTAGTCGGCCGCAGGTTTTTTTCCTCGATTTAGAGGTTTTTTTCTCCTGCGTCATCAATCTTTCTGTCAATTTACTTTCATTTATCGCACGTTTTATCGAACGAGAGTTCTTTCTTTTGACGATTTTGCCTCACGACATCTTACGATAATAATTTAAGTAAATTTTTACACAAACAGTTTGGCGCCCACCGTGGGGCCCGTTTTGAGAAAATCTTGTTCGATAAAAGCGTCAGCTTACTAACCTATTTCTTCGAGCTTCTTTGTGAATTAAGTGGCAGGAACATGGCAAGCAGTTCTCAACCAACCTTGCAACAAACAATTGGCGGCAGCAACAAGAACAAATCCAATGGTTGAATGAGCAGAATTTACAAATGAATGGCGAACTGTCTAGATTGAAGAGCATCGAATCCGCAAACTTCTCACATCCCAGTTTCCACTCATCAACCGAGGCCATTCTTCCCTCAAAATCAACCCCATGTTTCCCAACAACCATTTGTCCAGCCACAAATATCGCAACCTTTCATCCAACCGCAAGTGTCACAAGTCAGCTTACCACCGCCACCTCCAGTCAACAACTACAGTCCCATCTTCCCTCCGTTACCATCAGGTCCTTACCCAGGAGCAACCACGTTCACTTACAACCAACCTCAAACAGGGCCTCGTCCCTTTATACCTATTCCAGAACCTATATCGCACGTTCCCACCGCAGCTACCCCCATAACTCATATTCCAAACTTATCGAACGTTTCAGGAACCTCCAGTAATCCACCGCACAATGACATCGTGGATATTCGACTAAAAATGCTAGAAGAACCAAACAAAGCAATGCTCGCATTGTTAACCAAACTTCCTGGAGCTGCCGTACCCATCGAAGTTGAACCTAAAACTGGATTCCAAGCCTCACCCTATATCGATGAGATTGCTCTCGTTGATATTCCCAAAAAATATAACATCCCAGCCTTCACACCAAAATACTCTGGAATCTCTGATCCTGTGGAACACATCGCACAATACAAGCAACTAGTGTGGACAGTTCCTATTCCAACCCAGTTTCAAGAAATATGCATGTGCAAAGGCTTTGGATCAACACTTACCGGAGCTGCGTTGCAATGGTTAATCAATTTGAAACCCAAGAGCATCGCATCGTGGTCTGGAGTTAGTAAACAGTTTACTCGACAGTTTGCAAGCAGTCGCAAGATGGAGAAAACAAACAAGCGATCTCTACTATGTCGTGCAAAAAACAGGTGAAACCATCCCGTGAATATTTTAACAGGTTCAATGCAAGATGATCGAAGTTAAAAACTGCGAGTGCGGACAGCGATCGAAGCATACAAACGTGGGTTAGATACATCCTCGGAGTTATACACAGATCTAATGAAATATCCACCAGAAAACTTCGATGATGTACGAGCTCGTACGTTGGCAACACATGAGGATCGAAGATGACGCCATTTTCCGGCGTAAACACTTGAACGATAAAAAAATCTTGGAGCGCAAAAGAAACATGATTTCAAACCTAAACGAGTAAACAAGATTGATAATTCCCGACGCGATCAGAATAAACGTTCGAAACCAAGGTAAAGGTAAAGTAAGATATCCAGATTTGTCAACTTACCATTTTGCAGGTACAACGAAAGACTTGGTGGATTCTCTACGGAACTTGAAGTTAACGTACGATGGCCCAAAAAAAACCAGAGAATCCTAGCAAGGACAAAGACCAAACAAAATGGTGCGACTTCCATAGCGACTACGGACACAATACAGATGATTGTATTAGCTTGAAGAAGGAGATCGCGTACCTCAAATCGAACGGACATCTTAAAAACCTTCTAGGCGATGATTCGAAAAGACCAACGCCCCCCGTTCCAACGAAGGTTGTAAACTGCATTACAGGGGGATAAAAAAATTTGGGGGGGCCAAAAACCTTTTTTCCCCCCGGCCCCAAAAAAGGCCCGGGGGGGGAAAGGGGGCCAAAGGGGAAAACCCCCTAAAAATTTTAATTTTGGGGGGTTGGGGGAAAGGGGAAAAAAGGGAAGGGGGGAGGGGGGAAAAAAAAATCGTTCGATAAAAAAAGAATTTCCCGGGCGCTCTTAAAAAAAACCACCAAACCCCGGGGGGTTATTTTTTTGGGGAAAAATTGGTAACTGTTAACCAAAAAAAGGTACTAACAAAGGGAAGGAAGAAAAACCCAAAAAAAAAATTTTGGGGCAAAAAAATAAAAAATAAAGGGTTTTTGATCGGTCCAACTTTTTTTAGGGACGAAAAACCCCAAAAAATAATTGGAAAAAAACAGCCCCCAAACTTTTTAACTTTTGGAGAAACATAACCAGTCTTCGAAAAAGGGGAAAAAAAAAAAAAAAAGGGGGGAAGAAAAAATTTTTAAAAAAATTGTTTTTCCGTTAAAAACGCAAAAATTTAAAAAAAACCCCCTTTGGGGTTTTTTTGGAAAAAAAGGGGGCCGGGGAAACCAAAAAAAACGTATCATCAGAAAAAAAAAATTTTTCCCCGTCTAAAGGGGGCTGAAAGGGGATTTAAAAAAGGGGAAAAAAAAAATCGAAAGGGGGGGTGAAACAAAATTACAAAAAAAGGGGGCCAAAAACCCCCACGATATTTTAAAAATTTTAACACCCCCAAAAGGAGGAAAAGTACGTTTTTTTCGATGTTTTTAATTTTGGGGGAAAAAAGTCTTTTTTGGATCAAAAAAACCCCCAAAAATTTTAAAGGTCTTGGGGGGGGAAAAAAACCCCCCCCCCCCGATAAAAAAAATAGAAAAATTTTCTTTTTTGAAAAAACACCGGTTTTTTTTTTGCGGGGCCCCAAACCGAGGATTTTGGGGGGGGAAAAAATTAAAAAAATTTTCTTTTGGGGCAAAAAAGGAAAAAAGGGGGGGAAATCCACTTTAAAAAAAACCCTTTTAAAAAAAAAAAAAAGGAAAAAAAGGTTTCCCCCGGGGAAGGGGAAAAAAGGGGAAAAAAAAACGGGGAAGGGGAAAATTTTTAAAAAAAAAGGGAAAAAAAAGGGGAAAAAAAGAAAAGTACCCAAAAATTGGCTCGAAACCCGGGGTTTGGTAGTACAAAAAAAAGGAAAAAAGGGGGGGAGATGCGGGGATTTTGGGGGGAACCTAAACAAAGTTTTGAAAAAAAGGAAAACCCCTTTTCCCTTTTCCCCAAAAATTAAAAATTCGATGGTCGATGAAAAACGGGGGGGGCTTTGAGTTACAAATTTTTCCCTTTGGGGACGTTTTTTCCCGGGGATAAAAAGGGGGATTAAAAATGAAAAAAAGGGAGGGAGGGGGGGGGAAGATTTTTTTTTGGGGGCCGGGAAAAGGGGTTTAAAAAACCTTTAAAAAAATTTAATGTTTTTTTGGTTTCAAGAAGGGGGGGGATAAACCCGTCCCAAAAAGGCTCGTAAAAAGGTTTTTTCCAAAAGCCCCCTTTTGGGGTTTTTACGGGGGGAAAAATTATATTGGGGGGTATGCTCAAAAAAATGGAAAACGATCACAAGATAAAATCCGCATCTAAAAAAACCCCGTTCGAAAAAATTAAACGAGAATACAAAAAAAATAAAAAAACCCCAAACCCAAAGGGGGTCTTTCTATAATTGTTGTTACAAACTACCCTTTCTTAAAAATCTTTTACTTCGAAAAGCTAAACCCTTAAGGAGGGTTTTAAGAAAAAATTGGGAAAGCATTTATTTTGGGTAGCTTCAAATCAAAAGTACCCAACCAAGAACAGCGTTTAAAGTCTCAAGCGGTTGGGAGATTTCGTAGCTAAATTTTTCAGCCCCAGGGATGGGAAAAAAAACCCAATTTACGTTTTTAAAAAATCATTTATGTGAGTTAAAGACAACAAAAACCAGGGGACCATGCTTTGTTGACGGACTTTAAAAAACGCAACGAGGTCAGGGGGGGGGAGTAGTCCTAAAAAAACCCAAAAAGGGGGGCAATATGGTGTTTTTCGGTAGGGATTTTGGGGTTAAAAAACCCCCAAAAAAACAAAAGCAGAAAAATAAAACCCTTTGATCGGGGGGATTGGATATGGCTTTAAAAATTGGGAAAGAGGGATGGCTACATTTTAACGAAGTGATTTCGTATAGTTGTAAAACCAAACAATGGCAAAATTCCAAAAAAAAAAGATTAAAAGGGGTTTTGAAAATTTGTCCCTCAAGTTTGGGAAAAAAGAAAAGGTTTCGAAACGATTCGAAAAAAATTTTTCTCGAAAAGAAAAAAAAAAATCCCTAGAGATCTGAAAAAATGAAAGCCGTTTGCCTTGGCTAACTTGGGGGACCCCGCATTAAAAAACAAAACCCAACTTTTGGAAAAGTTTTTCCGATAATACATCTTTGTCCCAAAAAAACGAAAAAAAAAGGGGTTAAAAAATGATCGAAAAAAAAAAATTTGGAATTGGTCAAATTTTGATATTTTGGAATACCTCAAAAAATTTAAAAACCCAACTCCCTAAAAGACAAATAAGGGGGCCCCGGAAAAATCGGGATTTAAAAAAGCTCTCGTTTTTGATTTTCGATGATAAAACTTATATGGGAAAGTTTCCACAACGGGTCTAACCCTTACGATGCGTGGTAAAAAAAGGCAAAAAAAGGTCGATCAAATTCCTTCAAAAAGATGCACGAGGGAAAGAATGGGAAAAACCCCCTTTTCTGGGGGCGGGAAACCCCTTGCAAAACCGGAATTTTCGAGGGAAAGGGGGTTTTTTAGGCCTACTCTTCGAGGGGGATTTCGAAAAAGGTATGTTCAAAAAGGGGGGGGAAGCTTGTCAAAAATTTTAAAGGTACGTCACATTTTACCTTAAAAAACCCCTACCCCTCGTCTTAATCCCCTTTGGCCCTTTCATGGGGTTGGGGGAGGGGACATCTTTAGGAAAATTCCCACCTGCTCCAGGTAAAAAAAAGTTTTTTTTATTTTGTTTTATGATTATTTCTCTAAAGGGGTTTTTTTGATGGCCCCCAGCTTTCTCAAAAGGTTGGGGGATAAAAAAGTTATCTCCTTTACCCAAAAAACAAAAAATTTTTTAAACGGGGTTTTGGTTTTCCCAAATTCAAAAAAAATAAGTGCAAAATTAAGGGTTTTCCCAATTTAAAAGGTGAGAAAATGGGAAAAGTTCTGCGATAAAAACGGGGGGTTTTAAAACTAATTACATCGCCCCCAAAGATACCCAAAAAATTTAAAAAGGGGTTTTGGGCTGAAATCTAGAAAAAAGGGCCATTTTTAATTCCTTTCGAAAAAAGAGGTTGTAAAGCTGAAAAGGGGGTTCGAGGGGGTCAAAAGAGTTACCATCTGTTTTGGGGGAATCGCACAACACCAAAAAACCTTTAAACGGGAAAAAAAACCCCCCTTTTCCCCTTTATTTATATGGATGTAAAAAGCAGCCCTTTCCCAAATTGGGAATCACAAGTTCCTGTCGCGGGGGAAACCACTTTGGGATTAAAACAAAATCCGATGGGGATTGTTTTTACGATTTTTCGAGGTTTTGGGAAAAGAAACAAAGGGAAAAAAAAAGGGGGCCTTTAAAAAAAATGGCATCGCAAAAAAGGCCCTGGGTCAAAACGTTATTCAAAAAAAAAAAGGTAAAGTAAAAGGTTTTTCCAATTTGGGAAAAATTCATTTTTCCAAAGGAAGTGTTTTCCCCAAAAATACATGGGGGAAAACGAACGCGGGAAAAAAAAATTTTCCCATAAAAAGGGGGAAAAGGGGGGGAACCTTACATCTTTTACAAAAGTTTTTTGGGGAAAAGGGTTTGTTATAAGTTTTAAAAAACCCATAAAAAGGAAAAATTAAAAATTCCCAAAGGGTTGTTGGAATGAAAAACTCTTTTAAAAAAAGAGGTTTTTTACTTTTTAAAACCCCCTTTTCATTTTTTTAAAAATTTTTTATCGCCCGGGAATTACTGATTAAAGGGCTTTCGGAGGCCTTTGGGTTTAAAAATCCAAGGGCCCCAAACCCCTTACCCAAAATTTTAAATTCGCAGGAAAAAACGCAACGGTTTTTTCGAAAGGGAATTTCGCACAAATCTAGGGGAAAAAAAATCGCCCGATAAAACAACAGGGCCCCAAAAAAACGCATAAAAAAATTTAAAAAAAAGATGCTTTCCAATTTTTAAAAATCGCAGGGCGCAAGTAAAAAAGCCAGAGGGGCACGTTTAAAAACAAAAAAACGTTTCAAAAAATTTTTTTTACAAGGGGGCCTTAAAACTTTTGGAAAAAAACATCGCAAGTAAAAAAAACGCTACTTTTTAAATTTAAAAGGCCCTTAAAAACAATGAATCAGTTTAAAACGCACGTTTTCCAAATTTAAACAAAAATTTCTTAGAAACAAAAAAAAAAAACCCAATTTTAATTTGGGGGAACATCGAAAGATTGCAAAAAATTTAGAAAATTTTTCTTAAAAAAAGTATTTTTTTTAAAAAGTACTTTTGATTACATCGATTGAAAAAATTTAAAAACTTAAGGGGGGGCCTCTACCCCCAACCCCCTTTTTCTAAAAATAATTTTTAGGGATTGGGGGGAACGCCCTTCACCCAACCTTGTCCCCCCGATCCCGGACCCAAGAGGCATTTTCATTTTTTTTCCTCCCCCCCGGGGATAAATCGGGGAACCTTTCAGCCTCTTTGCTCTTTTCGGCACCCCTTCCTCCTCCTCGTGGGCCCACCCTTGGCTTTAAATAAAGCACCCAAGGAGCTCATAAAGTTTCCCTTCGCAAAAAGGGAAAAGGCCCCCGGGTTTCCCCCCTTTTAGCAGCTTCGTGGTGTACGTCCCCACCAATGAATTGGCTTTTTTAGGGGCTCCCAGGGGGCCACCTTTCCTGGGATAGCACCATCTCACCCTTTTGGGGGAACCCTTTGAATCTCAGATGATGGGGGTTTTTCTCTGGGGAAATCCCCCCATCTCCTTTACGCACCGCAGCAATTTTTCCTTTCCCCCAAAAATTAAAGCAATAGGGATTTTTGGGCCCTGCTGTGAGCCTTAACTTTTGATCCGATCAAAAACTTTGTTTCAGCTTAAATCCTTTTTAAAAAGCCATCGGGACCCACCCGCCTAAAAACCCTTTTTGGCCTCCGGGGATCAGCACCCATCTTTGATCCCTTTTCCCCTTTAGCCTTCTTCGCTCTTTTTCCCACCGAAAAAAGGCCCTTTTCACGGGGACTTCTTCTTCTTAATTTTTTCCCTTTTGGAACGGTCCCCAAAAATCTTTGATAAAAGGACCGAGCCCCACGCCTGGAAGGCCTACAAAAAACATAAGAGGGTTTTTAGAACGCAAAATTTTAAAAAAATCGAAAGAAAAAAAAAACATCGAAAGTTTAAAAAAAAAAAATTTTACCATGGGGGGGAAGTATCCAACTGCCCCGGGCCCCAAGCTCGCGGGATCCGGGGGCTTTATCCATATGACCCTTTTCTGCGTTGGAAGCAAATTTTTTGTTCGTTGGCGGGGAAAAAGGAGGTTTAATTTTGGTTGTTTGACATCCCCAAACGGGAAGGGAAAGTTCGAAAGGAAAGGGGGATATGTTGATCGAGGGGTCTCACCCCCTTTCCCCCTTCAAAAGGTTTAAAGGGGAAAGCTCTCTTCTCCTTTGGCATCAAAGGGGGGACATCGTCGGGGAGGGGGGAACGTGGGGGTTTGGGGGTTGCTTTAAAACCACTTTCGCCCGGGCCTGTGTGTGGTTTTCCTTTCGTTTGAGATGGGACGCCCCCGGGAAAAAAGGGGACCTGGTCTTTTAAAAGTTGGGGGCTCCTTTGCCCCAAAAACCCCTTCTTCTTCCCCAAAAGTTTTTTGGGCCCCCCGGGCCCTTTTTGGGCCAAAATTTTCTTCAAAGGGCTTTTTTTGGGAACCGGGAAATAAAAGCAAAAAAAAAAACAAAATTAATATTTTAACGAAAAAAGTTAAAAAAAAACGAAAGAAGTTGAAAATTCATCGTCCGGGGAATTTTCCTTCCATCTCTTTTCTTCTTCTTTTTTTTCACTAAAAAAATTGAATTTTCAAGCTCTTCGTCGCTATCCCCCCTTTGGGGGCTTTTTCCTTCGATTGGCGTACAAAATCTTTCTTAAAAAACCCCCTTTACTCAAAGAAGGGGATTAAAAAAGCCCGGTGGTTTTTCTCGAAAAAAAAAAAACCGATCTCGCAAAAAAAAAAAAACACTCGATAAAAAAATTTTATACGTTAAAAATGGGAAAAAAAAACAAAATTTAAACAAAAAAAAAGGGAACCTATCCCTTTGGGGGGTTCCCCAATTTGGAAAAAAACCCTTTCCACCTTCCCCCAAAAAAACGGACGAGGATCGCACGAATCATATCGGCCCTTCCACCCCTCGTTTAAAAAACGCTTGAGTACCTTTTGTACTAAAAAAGGGGGCTTTCCCCCATTACCCCTTGGGAAAAAAACCCCCTACCTATCTTTAATCAGGGGGGGCCCTTTTTCCCCGGTTTAGGGCCTGTGAAAAGGGTTCTTTGACGGTAAAGGGGGGGGCCCTTAAAACCCATTTTTTGGGGAAAACCACGTTCGAAAAAGGGTTTCACGAAAACCCCAAAAATTTGGGGGGCATGAGCTGCCCCGGGGAAGGAAAAAAATAAATGGGGGTCATAAAGGCACAAAAATTTAAGGGGGGCTGAAAAGGCCAGAAAAAAAAAACCCAAATTTTTAAAAAGGGGTATTTGGGAACAAAGGGCAAAAAAACCCCTGGGGGAAAGGCATCGGCAAGTCAAAACCTCGCCGGGTAAAAATTTTGATTACGGGCATTTTTAAAAGGCAATTCCTAGAAAATTTTTCCAAAGGTTTAAAACAAAGGTCAAATTTCCCCCGGGGGAAATTGAAATCCAAAACCCTCCGGGATTTCTCTAAAACTAAGCCGATTTTAAATCCTTTGTAATCTGTAAAAAATAACGCAAGAAAATTGGGAAATTTTCCTAGGATTTTTCTCAGTTTAAAAAATTTTTAAAAAAGGGCTTGAACTAAAATTGAAAAAAAGGAAAAAAGAAAAAAGATACCTTATAGGGGGAATTGGATTTAAAATCCCCTTTAAAAGATTGGGAAGGTTCAGTTGGGGGGGAAAATTTGGGAATTTAAAAAATTGGGAAAAAGGGATTTTGAGAAAATTTAGGGAAATGAAATCTTATCTTTATATAAAAAAAAACCCCTTTTCCCAAAAAAAAATTGGGGGTCAAAAATCGGGGGCTCAAACACCTTTTTTCCCATAAAAAAACCGTTGCATTTGACAGAAAGAAAAAAAAAACAGGTTGAAACGCCTTTAAACGTAAAAAACCTTTTTTATTTTCGATGGGATTAATCACGAAAAAAAGTAACGTATTTTAACGATTTGATTTTACGGGTATAAAAATTCAAAAAAATCTAAAAATTTTTTTTCAAAAAAAATTTTGGGGGAAAAACTTTTTGGGGTTTGAAATTTTATAAAATCAAAACGATCAAACCCCGATTAGAATCTTTAAGATTTTCTTCCAGGATAATATTTCCCAAAAAAGTAAAGATTTTAATTACCATTAAACAAAGATAAGTAATCATCAAAGATAATTTTTTGCGATATCATAAATTAGGGATCTTTACGTTTTAAAAATAACAATTTTCATGTATAAAGTTTATTCTTTTTTGCGGGAAAAAATTTTTATCCAAGAAAAACCAGGGAAAGGCAAAAAGGCCTTTCGTCCATCGATTTTAAAACCCGGGGACCTTTTTAAGAAAGATACGCTTCTTTAAAAAAAAAACCAGGACGTTCGATCGTGAAAATTCAGCTTCAGTTATGACCGAGGGGAAATTTATAGTCAATTATGGGAGGGACAATTTAAACGATCCAAAAAAAGCTATAAAAAAAGATTCAAAATTCCTACCCCTAAAAGGGGACGGTTTTTCAAAAAAGAGAAAAAAAGAAATAAAAAAAATTTATTCTCCGTTTTTGGGTTTAAATTTGTATTCATTTCCTTTTTGAAAATTTTCCCGATAAAAAACGGTTAAAAATCGAGGAATACCCCTTTTTTGGTGACCCAATTTAGTGCAACGTGGGGACAAATTCCTATTTAGTGGGGGGCCGCAGGTTTTTTTTTTCGATTTGGGAGGTTTTCCTGCGTCATCAATTCTTTCGGGCCCCCCAAAATTTTTATTTCATTTATCGCACGTTTTATGGGAAAGGGGAAGTTCTTTTTTTTTTTGGAAACGTTTTTGGGCCTCAGGGAAACCAATCTTACGATAATAATTTAAGAAAAATTTTTTACAAAAAACCCCCAAATTTTTTTAAAAATTAAAAAAAAAAATTTTTATTCTTTTTATCTGGAAATTTTAAATTTAATTTTTTAAAAACCCCCAAAAAAACTATTAGTTGGATGTGTCACCCCTTTCTTTTTGTTTTTTCCTTTTCCCTCGTGGATGGTGGGAAAATTCAAACCCAAACGAAAAAAAACCCAAAACCCCAAATACGTTCAAAACCGGGGGTCGGGGTAGGGGGAAATTTTTTGGGGATTTCTTCGGGTTCGGAGACGGGGGCAAGGTTTTCCTGGGGCGCCCCTTTCTATATAAAAAAAATTTTTTAAAAAAAAAAATTTTAAAATTAAAAAATTTTATATTTAGTATGTAATAAAAAAAACTATTTATTTTTGTTTATTAAAACAATGAGTTTGTTTTAAATTTTTATTTAGAAACTAATTTTCAATTTTAAATTTGTTACTTTTTAAAATTTTTCCAATATTTTTGTTTTTTGTTTTTTTTTTTTAAAATGGGGGGGGTTTTGGTTCAAGCCCAAAAATTTTAGGGGTTTTCCTCTTTGGGGTTTGGGGGTTCCCGAGGAGGGGGCCCAAAAAAAAAAAAACCTGACGGGGGGGCCCCAAAAAAAAAAAATTTAAAGGGGGGGTTTTGTTTTTTTTTAATTTTTTGGGGGATGGGGACGACGGAGGGAAAAAACCCGCCTTGTTTGCCATCCTTTTAAAAAAAAAGAAACATGGGGCCTTTTTTCCATTGTCAGCCCAAAAATCCCTTAGAATCTTTTAGAGAAAGAATTTGTCTATGTCTTTAAAACGGGTCACCATCTCCATTTTTTCACCCCCCTTACCCCAAATTGCCCCTTTTTGCTTTTTATTTTTCATCTTCAAAAAAGATATTTTTTTTTTTGCATTCATGTTTAAATTTCCCAAAAAAAAACACAATGTGTGTTGTTGTGTATTTTTTCCCCATGACGGGGGGGAAAATTAAATCCCTTTTCCCCTTTGGGGCTGTACCCTTTTCCCCCCTTTTTTGGGCTTCCCCCATGATAAATCAGATCTTTTCCCTTTGATTTTTTTTAAAAGATCAAAAAACTTTTTGGGGAAATTCCCTTAGGGGAAATTCCCAATCTCGGGAAATGTTTTTTTGAGAAAAATAAAAAGCAAGGGATTTTTCTTTGTTGTGGGATTTTTCTTCTTTTTGAGATCCCAAATCTTTAAACCCTTTTTTTGATAGCTGGTTCATTGGAGGGTATTTAAACCCGGGAAAAAGGATGGGGCCCAATTTGTGAAGTTTAAACCCTTCAGGGGGGGAAAACCCCAAAAGCTAGTCCCCAGAGGGTCGCCCCTTCTTTGTTTTTGGAAACCCCGGTCATTTTTTCCTCGTGCTAAAAACCCCCAACATGTTATAAAAAATTCATGAATTTCCTTTAGCTTGCCCAAATTTAAACTGGGGGCTAAAAGGGTGAAAAAGTGATGTTTTTTCATTCGGGGGGAAAGGTTCTTTTGGAAAAATTTCACGTTAATTTTTGAATCGTTTCTTTTCTTTTCCCCAAAAACGCCCGCAGTTTTCTTTTAAACTTTAACCGTTAAAAATCGGTTTTTCCGATTCTGTTAGCGATTCTTTGTTTCTCTTCCCAGGGGAAAAAACCTTTTTTAAAAAGCTTTCATGCGTTGTCCTTCTCCCTTTTTCAAAGGGGCTTTTTTCACCCCTTTTGTTTTTGTGTTCAAATCTCGATCCAAAGGGCTCTGAGCATCCCTTGTCTTTTCGGTAACGCCATGGTAAAATAGGGGCAAAAGGAGCTCGATTTTTTCAAGGGGCGGATGGGGAAACCCGTTTTAAAGCATTTTTACCCCCTTTTGGGGGCTTTTCTACCAACTTTATATCAAAAAGGAAGGGGTTTGGGGTGTCGGTTTTCGGTATTTTAAAACTACGGAAAACGGTTGAAAAAAGGGGAAAGGACCTTTTTTAAAATTTGGTTTTCCCAGAGGTTCTATCAATAAAAGTCAAAGGAAAGGTTGATCATGCGGCGCTTCCATTTTGGTTTCGAACAAAAAGCGGGGTTGGGGTCTTAAAAACACCCCAAAAAACCAAAAAACATTCTTTATTACTAAAAAGGGAAAAACCAAATTTTTTACCCCAAAAAAGCGGATGCGGGGCCCAAATTTACATAAAAAAAACCAAAACAAGTTAAAAAAACTTTAATCCAAAATTTTAAAAACCCCCACTTTCAAAAAGTAAAAAAAGTTTAGGGAAAAAAAATGTAAAAAATTTAAAGTTTTCAAAACACAAAAAAGTTCAAGTTTTAGCAAAACACTTCATCCAAACCACTTTCCTAAAATGAACTGCCACCCCAAAGGCCTTTTACGGAAAACCCTTCTTTTTTTCTTTTCGAGAAGTACCTGGAAAAAAAAAAAAAATTTAAACAACAAGGGGTAAGCATAAAGCTTAGTGAGCACACACAAAAAAACCGTTTAAAACCATCAGAAAAACACAATCACTTTTCCCATAGAAAATTTTAAACTGCAAAGTCCCCAAAAAAACCTTCCTTACAGTAAAATTACCATAAAGGGAAGGACTTAGGGGAACAGGGTTTACCGGGGTTTTCCAATTTTTCCCTTTATGGGTATTATTTACCACCCATGGGGTACTTCCCCAAGTCCCCAAAGGGAAAAAACCTTTAAACAAAAATAAACATATGGTAAACAAAAAAACCATGCAAAACAAAAACAAAAAAGGATTTTAAGTGAGATATTTCACCTTTTAAATTTGCTAGCAATTAAAAGAAAACCCTTCACAAGCTGGGAAAAAATTCATTTCCCGTTTCACCAAAACCCAATCTTTAAAAAAAAAAAAAATAAACAATAAAAAAAAACAACCCCAAAAAAAACATTAAAAACACTCCATACTGAAACACTGGGTTTTTTTGCCATAGCTGGGATAGTCCATTTGCCCTCAAAAAATTCCCCCTTTATTCTCATAAAAACCCCCAAAAACATAATTTAAAGGGGCCAAATTTTCCCAAAAAAAACCCAAAACGAAAAATATGAAAATCGAAAAACGGGAGGGGTTTCCCGCAAAACCAAACCCCCGGGGGACCTCAGGTCGGGGGGGCCCAAGGTCGCGGGGTTTTTCCCCAGTTTCCCACCCTCTTTCGAAAAACCTCCCTCGAACTTTTTTTGCCAAAAAAAACCTAAATTTGGGGGATTTAAAAAAATTTCCCAAAAATTACTTTTCCTTAAAAAAAAACTGGGGTTTTCGAAAAATCCAGAAAATTTTCATGGGGGTAATTGGGGACCCAAAAACATCCCCAATTTACCCCCTTTTAAATTCTTGACCCTAAATTTTCAAAACCCAAAAAAACCCAAAAAACTCTTGAAAAAAATTCCCCCGGAATTGAAACCCCAAATTGGGACTTTAAAATCGGTAGAATTTTTTTAACCTTTCCAAGGGCGTTTAAAGCTTTAAAAAATGCAAAACCCCAAAAGATTCCCCAAAAGGGCCTCTTTTTTAAACCTTTTGCTTTTCCTTCCCCAAATCGCCCTCTCTTCTCTCCCCTTTACTTTTTCCCTAGAAACGGGTTCTAGAAAAAATCTGAGGGTTTCCCCTTTCTATACACCCCAAAACCCCCCTTCCCCTTGCCTTACTTTAAAAATTTCCACTTCAGCCCTTAAAACTCCAAAAAACATAAACCAATAAAAAAATTAAAACTGCTAAAAAAAACCAAGGGTTAAAAAAGGAAAAAGGGTTTAAAAAAACGGGTGTTACAGGTCTCTTTTTAAAAACCCCTTTTTGTCGAAAAAAACTTTTTCAAAACCCTTTTCTCATTTAAAGGGGGTTTTAGGTTTCGGGGTAAAAATCTCAGGGGGTTGGGAAAAAACTTTGAAAAAAAAAGGGGTTTTTTGGAAAAAAAAAAAACCCCCCAACACAGAAAACCCCTTTAAAGGGTGTTAAAAATTTTAAAAAATACGGGGGCTTAGGGGAAATCCGAATCGGGGAAAAGGGCCAATGTCGGGAACTGGGGAAGTGGGGTAGTTCGACTCGGACTTTTTACAATCTCCGTTTTCGGAAAAAGGGTGAAAAAAGTCTGACTGGGAAAAAAGTTTTGAAGGGGCCCCCCCGGGGCCGGGGGGAAGCAAAGTCTGGTTCGGACAAATAAAAATTGCCCGGGCCCCGAAGAAGAAGGTGATTGTCCGTTTTTGGGAAAAAATGGGGGAAGTTTTAAATTAAAAACCAAAGTAAAATATCGTTTGGGGGGAAAAAGGGGAAAAATTTCCGACTGGGGGACAATTTGGAAAAATCTCCTGGGAAACTTGGGCCAAAAAAAAGGGCCCGACTCGGAAAAGGGGGATGTCCAATTCGGGGGGAACTTGAGGAGGGGGGGCCCTGGGCAAAATTTCCAAAACCCCAACAAAAAAGCGGGGACCAAAAATCATTTAAAAAAACAGTTTAAAAAAGGGTCTTCTAAAAAAAAGCTTTTATAAATCAGTGATAAGGGTTTTAGAAAAAAAAATTTAAAAACCCTAAAGGGAAAATTTTCTTTTAAAGGCCCTTTTTTTCCCTTTTTTAAAAGCCTTTTTAAAAAAAAAAATTTTTAAAAAGCTTTTAAAAAAAAAACCAAAATTTTCTTTTAAAAAAAATTTTAAAGGGAAAAAATTAGAAAAAAAAAACTCTTGGAAAATCCCCCCAAAAAAAACTTAAAGTTTTCCTGTTTCCCAAAATTTTGGAAGGTCCACAATAAAAGTAAAGAAAAAGATGGAGATTACAATGAAAAAGGAAAATTATAAAACAAAAAACCCACAAGAATTTGTATGTGGTTTTGTGTGGAGAAAAAAATCATAAAAATATTTAAAAAAAAAAATGTTGGAGGGGAAAAAAAGGGGCTGTAAAAAAAAAATTTTTCCCGAATATAAAAAAAAAAAAACAAAACACAAAAAACCCTAGGGGGGGGTATAAGTGTTTTATTTTATAGCTCCTTGGGTTGTAGTTACAAAAAAAAACCTTTTGGGTTTTAACAATGTTACTTTTAATTTGGGAAAAACAAAAAACTATTTAAAAGAGCATAAAGAAGAAATTTAAATTTAAAAACATATTTGGGCCCCCAAAAAAACTTTTTTGCAAAAACAAAATTTTAAGGTCTAAAAAAAACCCCGGTTTTTTTTTAAAACCCAAAATTTTTCAAAAAAAAAAACATACATCTTTAAATTTTCCAAAAAAAACTTTGGTTTTAAAAAAACACATTTAAAAAAAATTAAAAATTTGGTTTCAAAAAAATTTTTTGCTTTCGCCCTTCGTTTTTCCTTTCTAAAACTACACGCAAAGGGAAAAAAAGGTTTTTAAAAAATTAACAAAGAAAAATTCCGGGGTTAGATTAAAAGGGGGGACCGGGGAAAAATTAAAAATTTTTCTTTACGGGACTATGAAGGTTTGGCCTTGGGTTGCATAAAAACGCTAAAAATTTTCCTTCACCTTATTCCCTTTGGGGATTTTTTGTTTAAATTCAACCTTTAAAACTTTCCCGGGGCCCCTTTTTCCCGGGAAAAGGTGGGGAAAACTCGCTGGGGCGGGGAAAAAAAAGCCTTTTCCCCATGTCTTTTTTAAAAAGGTTTAAAGGTTTCATCCACGTCCAACCCGCAAAAAAAAAATCTTCAGGGTCACCTCCATTCCTATAGTAAAAATTTAAAAAAAAAAAAAATGTGGACAAAAGAAAAAAAGTAAAAAAAAACTTTTCCAAAAAATTATCAAAAAAAAGGTTTTTTTTCATACCACAATATTTAAAAAAAAAATTAAATTTTATATTTTTTTGTGGGTTTGGGAAAATGGGGGATCTAAAATTCCGATTTTTGGGATCAAAACCCTGGGGATCTTCCCCTCTTAAGACCCTACATGCGACCCGGCGGGGGTTTTTTGCCGGGGGGGAATTTTTAGGATCTTGACCCTTCGTTCAACTTTCCAGATTTTTAAACCCAAACCTGTATGAAAGAAATGACCAAAAAGGGCTCTCCTCAAAAAGTCGGGGAAACCCCCGGGGGCCAATTGGTGAGGATCCCCCAAAAAAAAACAAAATTTTGGGGGGGGGCCCTTCTTTAAATTTTAAAAAAAACCCATGGGAAAATTAAATGCCCCAAAAATTAAAAAAAACCCTTTTTATTTTTGCAAGGAAGATCCCATATTTTGATATAAAATGAAAAAAAAAACCTAAAAAATAGAAAAAAAAAAAAAAGGTTTTTGATTAGGGCATTTTTTAAAAAAAAGGAAAAAAAGGGTATATCGTTAAAAAAAAAAAATTTTTGATTTTTGGGGTTTTTAAAAAGAAAAATTTCAATTTATTGCATTAAAATTTTCTTGGAATGGGGTTAAAACTTAACCCAAAAGTTTTTTTTAGGGTTTTTTGGGAGTGCTTTTTGGTTTGTGTAAAAAAAAACTTTTTTTTAAATTTTTTTAAGGGGAAAAAAAGTTTTAGAAAAAGGGGAGTTGATTTTTTTTAAAATTTTCATTTTTTTTTTTTTGGAAAAAGCAAAAAAAGGGGAAAGTTTTTTTAAAGGGAAAAAAAAGTTTAGCGAAAAAAAAAAAAGCTGGGATTATTAAAAGGGAATTCGAAAGCGTTTTAATCGGATTAAAAAAACCAAAAACCCTTCCCAAAAAAGTGTTTTTAATTTTTCCCCCCCTTTTAAAAACGGAAAAATCAAAACCCCAAACCCAAAAACCCGGAATAAAACGCCCCTGAAAAAAGCTTTACTCCCCGGCTAGTAGCTCCTTTAAAAAAAAGCCATGTTGTTTTTTATGAAAAATTTAAAAAAAGTTTTCGGGTTAAAAATTGGTAGCTTCTCTTTTTTGAAATTTTACTTTGGGGAATTTTTAAGAAAAAAAAAAAAATTTTTTCCTTTTTTCTTGGAAAATTTTTTGAAAAAATGAATAAACCCAAAAACAAAATTTTAAATTTTTTTTTTTTTTTTCCTTTAAAAAAAAGGGGGAAATTTTTTTTTTTTCCCCCAAAACCAAATTTCCTTATTTTTTCCAATGTTTTTAAAAAAAAGGGAGTTTTCCCTATTGCCTTTTTTTTTAATTTAAGGCCAGGGCGTTGTGGTTTTTGGGGCTGCAAAGGGTTTGGGTTTTTGGTGGGCTGCGGTTTAGGGGGGTTTACCCGCTTTTTTTTCTCCCCACATTTTTTTTTTTTTTTTTTTTAAATTTTTGTTTTGGGGGTTTTTGGGTTTTGGGGAAGGGTTCAGGTACAAAACAGAGAGAAAATTTCAAAAAAGCTTATAAAGGGTTTTTTAAAAAAAGCTGATTTTGGTGCAGAGGGGTTAGAAAGTGGGGCTCATTGGGTTTAGAAAAGGGGTCGGGTAAATGAAAGGCCTAATAACCATCTAGTAAAATAGGGGGAAGGGGGAAATGGGGCAATAGTTCTCTTTCTTTAAAAATTTTTGCTTTTATTAAAGGGGCCCAATTTTAAGTTTAAAAACAAAAAAACAAATTTTTTCTCCTGTATTTGTTTTTTATATTTTTATGCAAAATTTTAATATACCATTTCTTTTATTTTGGGGGAAAGGAAAGTGGTTTTCCCCGGGTTTAAAAATCTTGCAAACCAATATCGGGAATTTAAAGGGTTAAAAAAAAAAGAAAAATATGTAGATGTGCTAAAAACCCTGATTCCTTTTTTAAACAAATGGTTTCCCCAAAGGGCGGGAAAAATTTTATATCATTTTACAAAAATTGATAAAAGTCTCCCCTTTTTAAAAAAAAAAACATCCATGTGATAAAGATCTTAAGTGCCTTTTTTCTACTTTCGACATTTCTTTTATAAAAAATTTAAGCCTTATAAACTCTTTTTTTTTTCTCCCAGTTCTATTAAATTTTTGGAAAAAGAAAAAGTGGGCAGAGGTTTTCATTTTGGTTGGCATAAATTTTTAAAGGGCATTTAAAAAAAATTTTACATATATAGTTTCATAAATTTATTTTAAAATTTTGAAATTCCCTTTTTCCTAATGATACTTTATATGTAAATGAAAACATTGAATCTTCAAAAATAAAAAATTTGCTAAGATCAACACCCAAAAAGGGCCCTATTTCCTTAAGGGCCCGGTTTTTTAAAATTTTTTTTTGGGCCCGATTTTTGGCTCCAAAAATTTTGGTTTTTAAAAGATACCTAAGGAAGCCCTATTTTGTGGGGGAAAGCAATTTTTGAAAAATCATCTTGAAAAATGTTTTTCTGAATTCCCCCCAAAACTAAATCTTTATAAAAACCCCAATTTTGAAATTTTCAGCTTTGTATCATGTTTTTTAAAAAAATGGGGGAGAAAAGGGGAAAAAAGCAATTTAGAACCCCCCTCGGACATGGCCCTTGGGTTAAATAACCAACCCCGATGTTTAAAAAATCTTTTTAGACGTCGTTTTTCTCCCAAAGGGCCCGAAAAAGAAGGGGGAAAAAAAAAAATTATTGTCATTTTGCATTTTGGGGAAACCTTGTTTTATTAAAAAAGGGAGGCAAAAATAAAAACATTTTGGGCCAAAATAAGGTTTTTTTGTTTTGGCAAAAATTTGCTTTATAAATACCTGTTGACTGGGTTAAAACTTGATTATAAAACTAGGGGTTTTGTTTGGGGAAAAAAACCCAGGCCTTTTTAAAAATGTAAAAAAAAGACTAAAAAAAGGGTATCTTTGGGGGGTTTTAAGATTTTTTATTTGGGTTCGGGTTAAACGAAACCTACAAAAACCCAACAAAAAAACCTTTTTTTTGCCCACAAGCACCAAAAACTGTTTTTCCCAACAAAAAACCCTACCAAAGCCTTGGGAAAAAGGATTACCCCCCAAAACCCCCCCAATTTTCCCCAAAATGTATATTTTTTTAAAAATTTTTGTATTTCAATAAAAAAAAAAAGAGGAAAAAAAAGGGGACTGAGAGGGGGGAGGGGAGGGGGGGACTTTTAAAGAGGGCTCCCCAAAAAACCCCCCGTGAAGGGCCCCCGGAGTGAGCTCGTTTTGGTGGTTTAGTACCCCCAGGGCCCCGGCGAGGCCCCCCATGCCCGCCCGGCATTTTCCCCTCGTTTAAGTCCCGGGAAGGGGGGGAAATTTGGGCCCTTTAAAAAAGGGTATAAAATGAAAAAAAAAGGGCTTAATTAAAAAAACTCCAAAAAAAAACTACTTCCCCAAATGCTTTTTTAATAAGCAGTTATAAAAACCCGCTTATCCGCTAAATTAATTTTTTCCAAAACAAAAAGCCTAAAATGTCCAAAAAAGGGTTCACAAAAAAAATTTGGGGGGGATCTGCAAAAGTAAAATATTACCTGAAAAAAAATTCCCAAAAGTTTGGGCAAATTTTGAGCTTCAGGTTTAGGTTTTAAAAAGCAAAACCATTTTCCCCTTTTTTTAAAAAAATTGTAAAAAACCCCCCAAAATTTTATTTTTGGTATTTTGATGGTTTAAGAAAAACCTATCAGTGTTGGGGGGCATCAATCCAAAGGGCTTGTTTGGGTAAATGGGGGCAAAATTTGGATATTTTGTTCATACGGGGAAAAAAAAAGCAAAAATGCTAGGGGGAAAATGTTTTTCCTTTTAAAAAAAATTCCGACTTTTTGGGCCTAGCTGCCCCAGCCAAAAATTTCTGATTTGTCTTTGTGCCAGCTCAGAAAAAAATCCATGGCGTTGCTTCATTGTTTTTGGAATTAAAAAAAAGAAAAAAAAATTTTAAGGGCAAAGGGAGGGATATCCAAAGGGATAAAACCCTTTTTATTAAAATTGGTTGGTGAATTTTGGGTTTAAATTTTTTTCTACCAAAAAAATATTGAGTTGGGGTTAGGGGAACCAATAGTCCCCTGCATTTTCTGGGGTTTTTTGGGTCGTTCACCCAAAAAGCTTATCCCGGTAAAAATAAATTTTCCAAGTTTAAAAATTTGGCTTTTGGGGGTTTTCGGGGCTACTTTTTTTTTTGGGGGGCCCCTTTTTGCAAGCCCCTTTAAAACCTAAGCTTTTACTGGCCCCCAGTTTGGCGGTGTTTGGGTAAAGCTTTGGAAATTTTAAAATTTTCATAAGTTTTAAAAACCCTTTTGAAGCGGATTTTCCCCCGGGAAACAGAAAAAAAACCCAATTGTTTAAAAAGAGTCAAAAGTCGGGGATAAAAACCCAATTAATGCGTGTTTTTTTTTGGGAAAAAAAAATAAAAAAAAAAGTATTTAAAATATAAAAACCCATTTGGGCCGAGGGGAGAAAAAAATAGTTAAATTGGAGAAAACATAGAAAAAAAAATTTGGGACCCTTTAAACACCTTTTTAAAACTCAAAGTCTAACTCCCCAAAAAAAGGTTTTTGAAGAGAATTGATTGGGGGGGAAAATTTGTGGAAAACCTTTATTAGTATTTGATTTTCAATTAGGATTGATCCCAAAGGGTTGGGGAAAATTTGCTTCTTAAAACCCCCTTTTCACCAAAAAAAGTAAAAAAATTATGTATAAAAGAATAAAAAATGTGATAAAGGGGAACCATTTTATTTTAAAAATTTTCATTCCTTTAAAAAAAAAAAACTTTTGTTGGAAAAAAAAAAAAAACCCCCTTTTAAGGTTTTTCCCTTAAATGAAAGTTAGTTAATTTTAGGGTCAGGGTTTTTAAAAGTTAAAAATCAAAATTTTTGGTTTTGAACGAAAAAAAAGGGAAACTTTAAAAAAAAAACCCTTTTTTGGTTTCCGGGTGGCGCCCTCACGGAGGGGTTAACGGATTCATGGGGGGGGTAAAAGTTATTTTAAAAAGGGGGGGGGAAACGATCAAAACCGGTTTTTTATTGGGTGGTTGGGTTTGGGTAAGATTGATTAAAAAATAAAAACAAATTTCCTCAATATTTATATAGGGGGTTTGGGGTTTAAATCAAAAACCCCTTTTTTGGGTTTTGAAAAAAAATTTAGGGGCAACCCAGGGGGCCCACCAAGTTTTCCCAAAATTTAAAATTTTTTGCGGGGGCTAGCTATTTTTTACTGAAAAAAAAAACCCCAAAATTTTTAAAATGAATAAACTTAATTTTTAGTACCCAATTTTAGGGGTTAGTCGTAGGAAAAAATTTAGGGTGGAAAACGCGCGACTTGGTTCCCCCCGGGAAAATTAGCCCCCTTTTTTCTGTATTTAATTAATTAAACGTTATTCAGTATGGGGAAAAAAACACTAAATTGTGGGCTTTTAAATCAGATGAATAACCTAAAGGGCAACGTAAAAATCAAAAAAAAGGCCCCTTTGGGGGTGCGCCTTTGGGGTTTTCCTCACGGTTTTACAACCAAAAAAATGGTTTTTTTATTTGAACTTTTCTTCCTTTAAACTCTCTCTCTCTTTTCTCTCTCTTTTCTTATATATATATATATATATAGGGGCAGGTTCAAAAAGTGAAAAAAACCCCTTTTTGGTTGGTTTAAAAGTGGAAAGGAAAAAGCCCAGGGTTTGCGGGCACGTGGCGGATGAAAAAAGGGGCTCCAAAGTCATTTCCCCGGCGAAATGACTAGGCGGGGATTCATGGGGAGGGCATTGAAATTTTAAAAAGGGGGGGGGCCACACTCAAAAAACCCCCCATTTTGTCGCACTCTCGGCTTCCTCACCCTTCCAAAAAAACCAAAAACGGGGGTTTTCACATTTTAAATTTCCTCTATATTTTTCTAAAAAGTAAAAAAATATTCCTCTATGGGGATTTTCCTCTTATAATATTTTTTTTAATTTGGGCCCCCAAAGACCCCCGTCACATTTAAAGAAAAAGGAAAAAAAGTTTATTTTAAAAATGGGAAAACCCCTTCTAGTTGAAAAATCTCCCTAGGGGGCAAAACCCCCCCAAAACCCCCTTATTTAAATTTTTATTTTCTTGAATTAAGGGGCTGTTTTTCGTTTTAATTTCGGGTTCCCCAATTTTCCCTTTAAAAATTTTCTTTTTATGGCCTTTTTTTTCCAAAATCTTCTGTAAAAAAACCCTCCCCTTTCCCTTTTTTTTTTTTGTTGAGAAAATTTTGGAAAACCCCAAAAAAACCATTGGGGGAAAAAAAAGGGCCAAGTTAGGATTTAAATGGGGGGATAATTTTTTTTGGAGGAAAAAAAAAAAATTGGAAGGGGGGTTGTAATCTATGTTTTTTCTTCTAAAAAACATTTTTTTTTCCCCTTTCTGAAAGAAAAAAAAATGCATGGAATATCCCTTTAGGTAATTTTATTTTAAAATTTTTAGTAGAAAAAAATTTTTTATTATGTATTTTAAAAAACCCTTAACCCTTTACTTAAAAAGAAATTTACCCGAGGGTTTAAAATTTTAAAAAGGTTTAAAAAAAAAAAAAAAAAAATATAAAATTTAAAAACCCTTTATGACCAAAAAAAAAAAAACAGCTTTTTTAAAAGGGGTTAAAGGGTGAAAGTGTTTCCTTTTTTTTTTGGGAAAGCACCCCCCCCAAAGGGCTTTGACATGGGAAAAATCGAAAGGGGGTTTTTCCCGGGAAACCAAATTTTCCGGGGTTTCACCTGACTAAAAACCTCGGGGGGAAACCTGGACAGGGGCCGGGAAAGCCCGGGCCCCTGGTCAAGGTTTTATGGGTTTTTTTACATAGAAAAAAAGGGTTTATGTTTTTTGGGAAATATAAAAAATTAGATTTAAAATAAAGTAAATTTAAAAAGAAATAATTTTAAAAAAACCCATGACGTCCTAAAAAGAGGGGACACACAAATAAGGAAAAAGGGGAAAGGCTTTGGGAAAGGGGGTGGCTTCTAAATAATTTCCCTTTTTTAATTTTTCCCCTTGGATTGGGGGTTGGGGAAGGGGAAAACCCCCCGGTTTATGTTTTAGAAAGAAAGGGGGTGGTGGGTTTTACGGGATACTTGTAAGGAAAATTTTTTTACGGGAAAATGGGGAAAAAAAAATTTGGGGTTGTTTTACTTTATTCCATGACAAAAAAAAAAATCTTTAATTAGGAGTTTAAAAAAAAAAGTATGGGAAAGGGGGAAATTTCAAAATTTTTTATTTAAACAAAAGAGAGAAAATTTGGAAAAAAAAACCATATTTAGTGATGAGGAGAAGGAAAAAAAATGCAAAAAAAACAACAAAAAGAGGCTAGACAAAAATAAAAATTCAGGGGGAAAAAAAAAACAAAAAAAATTTTTTAGGGTTGGGTTTGGCCCCTCATTAAAAAATAAAAAAAACGCTACAAAAAAAAAAAATTAAAAAACCCTTTAGAAAAAAAGGGCCATTTTTTTTTAAATTTTAAAAAAAAACTTGAAAAAAATTTTGTTGGGTTTTTGAAAAAAATTTTTTCTTCTGTCAAAAACAATTCGCCCAAAATTAAAAGGTAGGAAAAAAATTTTACGGAGGGTTTTAGTGGGGGTTTTAAGGGGGGGAAAAAAAACTTAAAATTTTGTTCATTCTCACATTTTTCATATAATTTTTCCCTTTTTCCCAAAAAAATCCATTTTTAGATACGCTTCTAAATCCTTTTTCTAAAAAAATTTCTTTCTAAAAAACCCCTTTTTTTTTTTTATAAGGGGCCTTTTTCCCAAATTTCTTCTTTTTTTCCAAAAAGTTTAAAAAACGACATGGGTGAAAATAAATTAAAAATTTTCCCCCATTCTAATTTCAAACCTTTTAATTTTACCCCTTGCCCTAAAATTAGTTTTTGAGGGCCTTTTTACTATTAGAAAAATTTTTAAAGTGCAAATAAAGTTTAAAAGGTTTCAAATATTGGGGGGCCCCTTTCACGTTTGGGAAGATTTCCAAAACCTACGTTTGTTTTCCCTTTTTTTATTTTTTGGGGTTTTTTGGGGGGGTGGAAAAATAGATTGTTGTGACACCAAGATGTTGAAAAAAGGGTTTTGAAAAATGGGTTCATTGGTGTCAGCTTTTTTAAATTTAGGTTTTCCCTTTTTTATTGCCCTTAAAAAAGTAAAAACTGCCATAACCAAACCCCAAAAATGGAATCAATTAAATTTTTTTGAAATTAAAATTTTGGTTTTAAAGGGATTTTTTTTTTTTTGCAAGGTTTATCTATTTTTCTAAATCTTGGCATAAAAATTTAATTTTAAAATTAAAAAAAAATTTTTTTTATTCTATATTGGCTTGTACTAAAAATTTTTTTTAAAAATTAACCATATAGCAAATTTTTTTATTTTTTTAAGTTAAATTTTTAAAAAAAAAATAATAAAAAAAAAAAAAAGGGACTATTGTAAAATAAATAAATTTTGAGCTTATAATGTTTTCAATTTTGTCCAAAAAATTTTTGGTTTTTTTGAATCTTGCTTAGAGCCCCTCCCAAAAAGTGATATTTGGGAAACCCTTTTAAAAAAAATTTTTATTTGCTTTATTTTTTTTTTCCGGTTTAATAATTGGGCAATTTTAATTAAATTTTCACCCTACGAAAAACCCACCTCCTTGTTCTTTAAAAAAAAATATAGGTTTTTTTTTTTTGTAAGGGTAAAGTATTTTTTAAAATTTGAAAAAAGAAAAAATTTTTACAAAGGAAAAATTTTAGTTTTTTTTTCAAGCCAAAATGGGGTTCCAAAAGAAAATTGTGATTGGGCAAGGGAAACCCCCATTTTTGGTGTTTTTTAATAACTTTCTTCAATTTTTTTAAAAAAAAAATGTTTTTTTGATTTTCATTGGAAAAACTTGAGTTTTTAGTTTTTATGTTTATTAAAATCTTTTGGGTTTCAAAAAAAACAAAAATTTTTAATTTATTTCTCAAGTTTTTTTTTTTTAAAACCCAATTTCCCAAAGTCTTACCAAAAAAAAATGTGTAAAAAAATTTTCGTTACAATGCAATTCAAGGAAATTTAAAATGGGGGCCCCAGGGGGTTAAAAGTGATGATTTAAAACCAAGCTTTTGGGCCTTTTTTTAAGCAAGTTTTTAGGGAAACCTTTTTTATGGGTTTTACAAACGAAATTTTTATATATAAATAAATATAAACCTAGGGGAATTTTGAGTTCAATGCAATTTTGTAAGGGGTTTTTTATTAAACTTTCTCATTTAGATTTTTTGAAGTTTATTATTAAAAATTACTTTTGTAGATTTCCTGGGTTTTAAAGGGTATTAATTAAAAAAAGATTATTAAATCAAATTTTTACTTTTGGGGGTTACAAACCAATTTGTTTTTAATATTAAAAAAAAAATTAAAGATTTTTTTGGGGTACATATTTACAATGTGTAAACGAAAAAAAATTTTTCCAAAAAAAAAAAAATATTGGGTGATTTTAAAATTTTTTTTTTAAAATTGTCCCCTTTTATGAGAAAAAATTTAAAGGGATGCTATAAAAAGAAAAAGGGAAAAAATAAGCTTTTTACACTGCTTTGTTTTTCTTTTTTTGGAAAACCCTTTTTTTTTTCTCTAGCAATAAAGGGGTTGTAAAACAAAAAAAAAATTTTTTTATTCCCAGTTTATAGGGATGCAAGGGCATTGGGTAAAAAAAAATTAAAAAAGGAAAAAAATGATAAAAAAAGAATTTCAAAAAAAAAATCTTTTAAAAAAAGATGGTGGCCCAAAAAAAAAAAATTTTTTTTAACATTTTTTGCAAAGTATAAATTAAAGGGAAAGGGTTTGTTTAGAAAGGGCCCAAAAAAGGGGAAAAAAAAACATTTTTAAAAGGATTTGGGGTTTTATATTTAAAAAGCATTTTAATTTTCCCTTTAAAGCCCATCAATGTCAAAGTAAAAATTTTTTTTTAATTTTTAGGTTTTAGGGAAAAAACCCTTATTTTTTGGAAAAAAAAGAGAAGAAATAACGAGAAGAAGGGGAGTTGCAAAAATGAAGGGGAATTTAGTAAAAAAAACAAAAACAAAGAAAAAAGATGGGGGGTTAAAAAAAAAAGTTAAAAAACTTTAAAACTTTTTTTTAAAAAAACTTTATCTTTTTTTTTTTTAAAATTTTACGAAATTTAATTTTTTTTTTTTTTTTTTTAAAAAAATTCTACAAAGTTTTTTTGGGGAAAAAAAGGGTTTTTTTCGGCAACCACAAAAAAGACCCACCCGGGGTTGCCCCAAAGTTTTTGTTTTGGTAGGAATTTTGACCCCTCCAACGGTTTTTGGTTATTTGGGGGTTTGTGTTTTCGGGGTCGGGTTTTGGGAAAAACCCCGGACCATTTGATATTTATTGCAAAAATTTTTTTCCTCCCACCCAAATTTCCAAATTTTAGGCTATTTCCATTGGCAAAAAATCTAAATTTTTATATAAAAACCCGGTTTTTTAAAGGGTTAAAAATTTGCAAAACCAAAAACCTTTTAAAAACGTTAAAAATATTATTAAAAAAAACCCGTATGGGGTTTTTTCTTTTTCCCAAAAAAAAAGACCAAAACATTTGGAAAAAAAGTAAAAAAAAAAAAAGAACCCTTTTTTAGTTTAACCAAATTTTTTTTCGAAATGGGGCGGGCATACATTAAAAAGTATTTAAACCTTTTTTTTTAGTTAAATTATAATTTGTAATAAAGCAATAAAAAATTTTTTTATCAAAAAAAAAATTTGCAAAAAAAAGCTTCGAAATTTTGGGGGGCCCATTTCACGTTTTTTTTTAAAAGGGTTTAAAAAATCGGGGCCTTTGGGGGTTTTTTGGGGGTCCTAAATTAAAAGGGTGCAAAAAAGGGTTGATTTTTAAACACGATTTTATGTGGAAAAATGGGGTTTTGAAAAAAAGAGCCATTGGTTTTCAATTCTCCAAAAACTAAAATTTAAAATCATTGGGCCCCAAAAAAAGTATGTTGGGCCCTACTCACCATGGGATCCCCTTTTAAATTTTAATTTTTTTATGGCCCCCAAAGGGGGGTTTTTTCAAAAATAAAAAAATTATTTAAACATACTAAAAAAATTTTTTTGATAAACTTAAGGTTTTCTATTTTTCACTGTTACAAGGAATTTTTATGGCTTAGGTTTTTTTGCAAAAATTAAATTAAAAAAAAAAAAAAAAAAAATTCAAAAATTTGCTTTTGTTTTTACCCTTTTTTTTTTAAAAAAAAAAAAACCAATATAAATTTTTTATTGTTAAAAATTTTTATAAGTAAAAAAAAACACATATTTAATCTAAGTTATTATAAAAAATAAAATTTATATTAAAAATTGTTAATTTTTTTGAAATTTTTATATTGTTAAAAGGGGTTTAAATTTAAAATGTATTTATATTTTTTTTTTTCTAAAAAATTTTTGAAAAAATTTTTAAAACTTTTTTTAAATTTTCTTTTTTTCCCCTTTTATTAAAAACTTATAAAAAAACAAAAAAAAGAGTATATATTTTGTTGTAAAAAAAGTAAAAGAATAGTTTTTAAAAAAAAACCCCCGGGGTTCGGGGCCCCGGGGTTTTAAAAATGTGATAGAAAATTTTTTTTGGTTTTTATGGAAAAAATACGTTTTAGGTATGTTTTTCCTTTTCGGGAAAGGTTAGTATAAAGGAGTTTTTATGCTTGTCTTGATATTTTAAAATTTTGCCTTCAATTTAAAAAAAAGAGGTATTAAAGCAGTTGATAAAATTTTTCATGTTTGGGTGTTGCATTTAAAATAAGTGTTTTCCAAAGGTTAGATTTTAAAAAAAAATAAAAAAAAAAATTTTCTAAATTTTAATCAATAAAAAAAAAATTTAAATTTTTAAAAAGGATTTTTTAAACCTAAAGATTTGGATTATTAATTTGGGTTTTTTTTAAATAATTTGAAATTTTTTTTTTTATTAAAGTTATAATTTTTTTTTCAATTTAAAAAACCCAATTAAAAAAAAAAAGTTTTTTAAAAAAAAATAAATAAAATAAAAATAAAAAAAAAAGTAACAAAAATTTTTGAATTATGTAAAATTTTAAAAAAAGATTACTATAAGAAAACCCAAATATGTAATTTTTAAACAAAAAAAAATTTTTTTTTGGATGAAAATTAAAAAAATTTAAGTTGATAAAGTTTGATGGGGGGAATGGGGAAAAAGAAAAAGAAAAAAAAAAAACCATAGAGATGGAAAAAAAATAAATTTTAAAAAAAAAATTTTTGGGGGGGGAAAAAAAAACCCCCAAGGGGGGGGAAAAAACCTACCGGGTTTTTAAAGGTTGGGTTTTTTGGGGGGAAAAAAACCCAAACCCCAAATTCGAAAAAAAGAAAGGGGGGGCAAAAAAAGGGGGGCACTGAAATGTTAAATTTCCCCCGGGGAAACATTGGGTTTTTGTCTCGGTAAAAAAAATTTCCCAAAAAGGTTTTTTAAGGGTTGGCCCAAAGTCCCGGTGAATTTTTCCCCAAAAAAAAAAATTCTAGGATGGAAAAAAACATTATAAAAACAAAAGGGATAGGGGGGGCTAAAAAATTTTTTGTTTTTTTAAAAAAATTTTTCCCGTTCATCCCAGAATATCAAAAAAAAAAAACCACAAGGGGGGCTAAACGGGAAAAAAATTTTTTGAAAGTTTTTTTTGTTGGGAAATTAATCAAAAAAACAAGGGGTTAAAAAAAATTTTTAAAATTTTTTGAAGTTTACTGTTTATAAAAATTCCCGCTAAATGTTATATTTTATATTTAAAGTGTTTTAAATTGTCCCTTTTGATAAGAAATGTGAGAAAATTTAAAATTTAAATTTTTTGGGTTAAAAATTTTTAATTTTAATTTTCCTCTTATTAATTGCAAAAATTAAAAAAAAGAATTTTAAACTGGTGAAACTCGGGTGTTCCAAAACCTAAAAGTTCGTCAATTTTTCATTTTAAAAAAAGATGTTAAAACAATTTTTTCCCCGTTTTTTCATCATATTTGATTTAAATTTGTACCTGGAAAAACCCAAAAACCCTTTGTTTAAAATTTTTTTATGTTTTTAGGGCCAATTTAAATTTTATTTTTTATATTATAAAGGGGGACAAAAAAATCAAAAAATTTTATGGCCGTATAGTTTTATTTTAAAAACATTTTTACCACACTTTTCCCCTTTTCTATATATTTTAGGGGAAAATTTTTTCAAAAAAAGAAGTAAAAAAAAATGATCATAGTCCTTTTTCTAAATTTAACCCCTTGCGGCTTTGGGTTGGGGTTTAAAAAAATCGAAAAAAAACTTCTCGCCCTGGGGGTTTGCAAAAAAATAGGGAATTTTTATTCTTTTTAATGATATGAATAAAAAAAATAAAAAAGAAGGGTTTATTTAAAACTATTTGTTTTTTAGTGGGGAAAAATGGTAATTGGGTTTTTTTTTGAATAAATTTTAAATTTATTTTACATTTTTGGAAAAAACCCACGAAAATTGGGAAATTTATTTATTAATCAGTTAATTTTTTGGGGGGAAATTTAAAAACAGTTAAATTTTGTTTTTATATGTGAAAAACAGTTCACTCATTTTGAAAAACCAAAAAAATTTGAAAAATGGAATCAGTTAAAAAAAAAGCTAAAAATGTGGGAAATTTCCCCAAAGGGTTTTTATTATCAAATATTGTTTGTAAAGGGGAGTCAGTTTAAAAAAAAAGTTAAACATGTGAAAAAAAATTTTAAATTCAAAAATGGGGAAAATTAAAAAAAAAGTTTTAAAATGGGGGTATTAAAAAGGGTTTACGTTTTGAAAAAAGAGTTCGTATCTGAATTTTTTATGGGTTTTCGAAAACTACCCTTTAAATTTTTTTATTTGTTTTCAAAAATTTTTAAACCAAATCAAAAATTTACCCAAATTTTTGGGGCTGATCAAAAATCGGCAATTTCTAGGGGTACTCAAATTTTGATATTATGGTTAAAACAAAAGGGGTTTTGTTTATTATTTGGGCTTTTCATTTTCTTTGGGGCTTTTCATTTTAAAACTTTAAACTATGTATGTTGTATGTTAAAAATTTTTTAAAGTATTTTATGTATTATTTGGGGCCCTTTTGGGAATTTTTTTGGTTTTAAAAAAAAAAAGGTAAGGGTTATAAAAATGAAATTATAAGCTAAATTTTTTTTTTGTGTAAAATGTTTTTTTAAAACCAAAAAAATAGCTTTAAAAAAACTAACTTTTTAAAAAAGGGGTCTTTTTAAAAAAACTTATGAAAAAAGGGTTTTTGTTTACTTTTTTTACCCTTACTAAAAAATTAGTTGTTAAACAATTAAAAAATTTTAAAAATAATTGTTTAAAAAATAATTATTATTAATTTAAAAAAATTAAATTTTTTTAAAAATTAAAAAATTTAAATTTTTAATTTAAATTTAAAATTTTTCATTATAATTTTATTTTTTGTAAATGTTATTAAAAAAATATATTAAAATTTTTAAAATTTTAAAATTTTTTAAATTTTCAAAAAAAAAAAATCATAAAATTTTTTTTATTATTTTATAAACCAAAAAAAGTTAAAAAATTTTTAAAAAAAAGTTTTTTTTAATTTAAGAAAATATGGGAAATTGATCATTTTTTTTTTTTTAATTTTTTTTTATATTTGATAGTAATTTAAAAATTTTAAAATTAAATGTATATTTTTTTTTTTAGAGTTTGTTTTAAAAAAAAAATTATAAAAATTTTTAGGTGTATATATAATAAAAAAATAAATAAAAACAATTCTATTTTTTTTTTCAAAAATTTATTTTGTTTTTTTTTTAAATTTTTTATTTAAAAATTTTTTTTTTTGAAAATTTAAATTTTAAATTTTAATTATTAGGAATTTTTCTTTAAAAATATATTATAAAAAATTTGTAATTTATTATTTATTAAGGATGTCATTTTTTTTTATTTTACAAAACTTTAAAAAAAGTTGGGTTTTTATCAAAAATTTATTTGTTTATAAATTTGCTTTGGGTTTCTAAGGGTGGGTTAAAACAGGGTAGTTTGCAAAAAAAAAAAAAGTTAGATATATTCTTGTAAATGGGAAATTGTTTCCCTAAGGGGTGGTAAAGGGCCAAAAATTTTACACATGAAAAAAATTTTTTAGCAAAAAAATGCCGTTTTAAAGGTAAAAAAAAAAAATTTAACCCTTCATGTAAAAAAAAAAAAAATCAAAAAGTAAAAAAAAAAAACCAAAACCAAAAAATAAAAAAAAACCAAAAAATTTCCTTCACAAAAAAAAAAAACCCAAAAGGTTTAAAAAAAATTTACTAATGAAATGTTATTTTTAAAAAAATTATGTTTAAAAAAATAATGAAAAAATTTATTTTTATTTTTTGGGGCCCTAGTGAAATAGAAAAAAAACCCCAGTTTAAAACCTTATTATAACCATTATTTTAAATTTTTATTCAAAATTTTTATTGAAATATAATATAATTGGAAAATTGTTAAAATTTTAAAGGGTATGTAAAAAAAAAAACCCAAAATTTTAAAAAAAGTATTAAAAAAAAAAATTTGGAAAAAAGATAATTAAAAAAAAAAACTATTTCAGATGTTTTATTTTTTAAAAAAAAAGTTAATTTTTTCTTTTTATTTTTTTTTGTTTTCTTAAAAACTGATTTTAAATTTCTTTTGGGTTTTGGGAAATTTTTTGGTTGGTTTTAAAACCTTATTTGCCCTTTTCTTGTGGGGAAAAAACCCTTTTTTTTACGTAAAAAAAATCTAAAAAAAGTAAAAAAAAAACAAAACTTTAAAACCAAAAAACTATATCCTCAAAAAAAAATTAAAAAGGGGAAAATTTTTTTTTCTTTGGGGAAAAAAGGGGTTTTCAAAAAAATAGAAATTTTTTTAAAGGATACTACAAATTTAAAAATAAAAATTGCATATTTAAAAATTTTTTTCATCAGAGTTTTTTATCTTCATTTTGAAAATTTTCCAAAAAAAAACAAAAATTTTAAAATTTTGGGGGAATTACATGAGGTAGAGCAAAACTCGGTTGGGGTTTAAAAAAGATTTGCCAAATTTGGGACATAAAAAAAGGTTTTTTGAAAAAAAGCAATTTGTCTTAAGTATTTTGGAAGGGGGGGTCCCCCCCTCGAAAAAAACTCCCTGTTTGAAAAAATTTCAAATCTCCGTGTCCATTGGCCTTCTCTGTAAACGGTCTTCTGAACACCTTCACTTGTTCACTCTTCATCTTCTCTAGAACTTGTGACGAAATCCCATGATTAATCACTTGGAAAAATCCCCAGTCTTGTGAGGCTTTTGCTATCTCCCTCTTGCATTTTTCTTCCTCTTGCTCTCTATTCAATTGGCTAAGGTCGATTAATGGGAGCTCTCTTTCTTCCGCAACATCCAATACATTGATATTGTTCTTGATCATTCCTTCGTTTTCGAATAACTTCTTGTAGAAATCTTGAAATGGTGGGTCGAATGACTCCATTGACACCAACTGCTAAAACAATTTAATAGGGATTATAAATTTTCCAATATGTTAAGTATTTATAAAAACCCTAATAAAAAATAATATTGTATCTTATAAAGAATGATTTTGTGATAATCTTATTAAAATAATATTAAAGATTGTTTTATCTATTATTTGTATTTCTTCCCTATAAAGTTTCATGATATATATGGTATCAACCTAACTATTAACACCTAAAACCTCTTGTTCTCTATAATGTTTGCTTCCCCCTCAATGATAATGTCTTTATTTCCACCCTTATCCATATGTTAACCATCAAATTAATATCTTCCAATTATCTGTTGTGGGAGAACTAAGTCGTTCCAGTCCTAACAACCATTATTTGCTGATTCTTGATTGCACCCATTCTTCTCTTCCATCGGATCTGATTGACAACAATGGCAACAAAACTCCAAAGATCAACGTATTCCCAACCTTCTTCTTTCCTCTCTAACTAATAATTTATGCCAATAGTGATCAATGCATTCTCTGCATGGGTTGTATGGCTTGGTCTCAAGGCAGCTTTTAACCATAATTTTGAATCTCGAACCAATCAATTGTGTGTACATTCCGTTACCAAAAGGAACTTTTTTTTGTGGATAAGTATATATGTGATCAACTTGCTCCTATTGACAGACCTGTTGGCAAATCTTACCAAACGCATTGGTTCCTTTGAGGACTTGGTCCTCAACACAGTAGCTTCTCTAACGGTCAAGTGTCTTTGATTCTGAAGTATTTTTCATGATCTCATTCACTCAACTTAAAGCTTTAAGTTGTTCTAACATTTTCCGATGCCTCCTTCTCCTACACAAGTTTCCTTGGCTACCACTCCATCATATGGAAAAGGTCATGGTTACTCTTCCCATGGTGGTGGCGGTAGCCACTCATATCATAGGTGAGGTCGTCATCCATATAACTGGAAGTGTCAACTATGTGGTGAAGAAGGCCATTTTGCAGATTGCTGCAAAAAATGATTCCTGAGATTATATTTTCACAACACACGCATGCAATCTGCCAACTTAGCACAATCCTTTAGTGTTAAGTGCAACCTCTCATTTGAACCCAACTTTGATTGGTTTCTTCGTATCGGTGCTTTTATGTATATGATGCCCAATACGTAGCAACTAAATGTTTTGAGCCTTTGTCAATAACCGATTATATCGTCTTTGGTAACGGTGCCTATCTCCCTATTTCTCATACTTAAAATTGTCACTTATACAATAACAGTCACCCTTTGGATGTCTTGGTGGTGCCTTGTATTACTAAGAAGTTACTTTCCATTAATAGACTTATGTTTGGTTATCTAGTTGATGTTTTCTCTCATCACTTGTTCCCTATTTAATAATCCTAAGGTAACAATTTGATCTCTCTTAAAAGACGCAACATCACATCCCTTTGTAAAAAGAACCACCTCTAGCCACTCACCTAATGACAACATGTGCCAAAGCTGGTATTTTGAAGCCTAGAACGTTGTCAACCTTGCCTCTACTAAATTACTTTCAGCGTTGTTGATTGAAAAGGATTAAAATCCGTATCTAAATAATTAGAATGGATTATTGCCATGAATGAGGAAATCAAAGCCCTTCGTACCATTGGAAAGTGGGAATTCGTTCCACACCATCTTCAAACTAACTTAGTCAGGTCCAAATGGGTTTTTTAGACCAAGTATCACTTTGATGGCACTATTGATCGCCATAAGGCCTGTCTCGTTGCCCAAGGTTTTTCTCGACTTCCATGCTTTGACTTTTCTCACACCTTTAGTCTAGTGGCTAAAGCAGCAAAGGTTCGCATGGCATCTTCATCGATTAGACGTAAAAAAATGTGTTCCTTTACGGAGTGTTAACAAAACCAAACTTGATGGACCAACCACCTAGCTTAATCGATTTTAGCTTTTTGCAACATGTTAGTTGCCTAAAAAGGCTTTGTATGGATTAAAAAAAAGCTCCCCATGTGTGGTTTTAATGATTTAGTAATTTTATTCTTACCACGACGTGAATCTTCCATATCCATCCGTGTGTATACTTGCTGGAAATGACATATCTCTCTGATTCGTCGTGTCGCCTCTGTAGCATATAAAGAGTTTGTTATGAAGGATCTCGGTCGCCTAAATTACTTTCTTGGCCTAGAGGTCAAAAATATCAAAATGGTATCTTTTTGGGTCAAACAAAGTATGCCAATAATATCCGAGTTAATCTCTTGGACTCTAAGCTTATTGCTACTCCCTTAGTTTCTTGAGAGTCTTGACTGATGACGGTCATGTGTTTCATAATCGTACACTCTAATGTTCACTTGTCGATGCCCAATAATACCTGGCTATCACACATTTTGACTCCGATGATTGTTTAAGAGCTCCAGACATTCAAATTATTTCTAAGAAAAATATCTTATATACTTAACTTGGCATATAACTTATGAGTTAATACGATTAAATTGTTAATAAATAAGTTATAATGGTTTTCAATAACAATAAAATAAAGAATTGAATTTCTTACAAAACCATAAATGGTATACAAAACCATAAATGGTATACAAAACCAACCTACATATTTGGAGTAATAAATCTTTTATGAACGACAGATAATCTGACACACATGGTCTCGCGGTATCCGGGATCCATTCAGACATCCGACTAATCCGCATTGGTTTCAAACCGGCCCGAACGCCGACATGGAACTTGGGTAACGCCACTTGCTGTCGCAATGTATTAAACCTGGGTAGTCTCCACCGAGACCCCATGGATGTTACCTCTACCACTGGGCTAGACAAGCTTTGTTACGTAAGGCATAACATTATACACTTTATACAATGCTAGTAGTGATGGAGAGAGAATCTTAATTGCACAAAAACCTAGATATATACAACAGAAAGGAAAAAAATAAAGAGGGAAACATGAAATGAATCTAACAGCTGGGATAACCAAATCTAGAGAAACAAAAACCTAGATATATACTTTTAATTCTTCAACAAGAAGGAACATGGTTTAGTAAAGACAAGAATACGCCATAACATTATAAGCGTTGTTAAATGCTCACCACCGCCAGGCAGAATGATTATATATATATATATATAGATATAAAAGCCTAGGGATATGGTTCTTTAAATCCACCTTCTTTTTTATTTTATTTTTACTATATGCTTTTAAAGATTTGTGCTCACTGTAGTAATAAACGATGTGAAATCGTTTGCAGATGGGCAACTAACTTGCAGATTTAAGAGTAGGTTTAGTGGGTGGGTGTGTTTGCAGTTAAAAAAAAACTCTAAGAGAAGATAAAGAACATGAACCGAGAGAAATGCTAACAATTATTGATTATATTGTTTATGTGTCTTAACTCTGATTTAAACACTAATTAAATTAACTTTGAATTTCATTCTTTCCAATATACTAGGTTCTAGCCCAAGTTCATTTCTTAAGCAATAACTTTGATTATGATTATTTTTTAAAGTTTCTACTCTATAGGATTTGCTTAGACCAGGAAACCAAATCACTAGCCCAATTTTAACATATTTCTGCAGTTAATATCTTTAATACATAGACTTTAGGGTTATTGTGCAAAATTACATTTCCATAAATTAAATGTAAAGAGGTAACTTAGGTAGTAAGAATTGAGGGCTTGTAATTCCATGCTTCTAGTTGTATTAATTCCAGTTATAATTCAATTTTGCTTGTTGTTCTTGAATGTTTCATTGTGCCCTAATTAATAAAAGTGAACCTATAAAGGAAGTGATCACATTTCACACCATCATGAAATTATGATGATGAAGAAGAATCCCATATATGGATGACGAGTTCCTTCGACTTAAAAAGCCTAGAAGAAACACACACATATATTGAGCGATCTAGGAACTTCACAACGCAAACAGTAATCTTGTTTAGAAAAAAAGGTCATTTCTTTCGGATGATTGTAAGTTACTTGATAGTTATTTTTCGTCTTAAAAAAAAACTAAGAATGATTATCGTGTTAAACATAGTTATCTTTCATTTGTAACAATTCTTACTTATTTAGAAGTTACTTTGCAAATCTTCATTTCTTGAATTGGTAGCTAGTTAGGTATTGACCTTTGGTTTTTCTAATATAGAACAGCAAATACTCTATTATTGAAGAAAATTTATATTGTAAATTAAAATGAAATTTGTTAAATATGATCATCAACACAAAACAAATACTTCTAATTTATAAGTGCCACAATAAAATAGCTTTAATTTCAACTTATTTAGTTTAATTTGGAACTCTTATCTATATGTTTGTATATCTATCTTTCTATCGATCTATCTATCATATTATACTATATATATATATAATAATTTCCCTTTTAGTATTAAATATAGAAAAAGGAGGGATCAACAACGACATACAAAATTGACTAGATTTTATCTTCACATGACCGCAAGAGCAAAATTAAAGGAATATCAAGATAGAACAAAATCGTTATGAATGCAATATTTGCTCAGATTCTTCTATTTTTATCAACAAAAAGACAAGATTATACGTACCAAATAGAAAGGTTATGTACCAATTAAGTCTCTGATGGTGGTAGAATAACTCAAGAGAATAATAGCATCAAGATGAATCTTGAGAGTGAAAGCATGTATGGATGGCCAGGGATGAATTCCAGAAATAGGGCGTATTCTTATAGGGAAAAAAGATATTAGTAGGACCAATAAATGATTGCTCACTAGTCGATAGTATGAATATTATCTTTGATTTCAACTTACTTTTTTTGATATATTTCAATTGTATTGTTTTTGTTTTTGTTAAACTTGTAGTGTTTAATATATAATAAAGAGAGAAAGAGTAATTTGAGTTCAAACAAAAACAATAATTAAATATGAAAAAATAATTGAATCAACTATACAACTCCATACATGATTAAGATTTTCAAAAACTAAATAAATTACACTATTGACCAACTTCAAAGGATAGCACTAAAAAAAGCATCAAAAACATCAAAATTAATGGTCTCTTAACACTAAAATTAAATTCATCTCTAACCATACTTTAAAAACACATCAAATTGTGAAATAAATTCATTTCTAACCATACTTTAAAAACACATCAAATTGGTGAGTCCATATAAAATAACGTTTTCTTTGTTAGGGTGAAAGGAATTAAAAAACTCAAAAAATGAAAATTGATAGGCCACAAAATGACGTTTTCTTTGTTAGGGTGAAAGGAATTAAAAAACTCAAAAAATGAAAATTGATAGGCCACATGACTTTTGGTGTGTAAATAATATCATACCAAGTATGGTGTCTCCTACTAACACTTTTATTGGTTTTTGCCCTAAATTTTTTTAGTGATATGCCATATGATTAGAGTCCATCCCCCACAAAATTGGTGCTTTTTCCATGTAATTGAAGTTGTCTTAGAGCATTAAAGTCATTTTCTTATATCACTGCCTCAAAATATCACTTAGGCAACAAATAAAAAACATTGTTTAAGAGTGGTTTATGCGTTGTCTAAGGTTAAGCAACATGCCTATATTGCCTAAGCAATGTTGTTTTCTCAATGTTGCATAAGAAATTATGCAACATAGTCAAACATCATAAGTTGCCAAAGTTGACTCCGTAGAGCATCTCCAACAACTTTACTATTTTAGAGAACCTATCATAATTTATATTATTAAAGTATACATTATATTTATTATTCCAATAAAGTTTTTAAAACAATGTTTCTCTATTATCATTTAGAGATTTTGGAGAAATCTCTACATTTAGAGAAAACTTCATTTTTTTCTATTTTAGCAAATGATATAGGAATGTTATTTGTAGGTTCCAAATCAACACCAGTGAACAATCAAGATATATAAATTGCTCTCAAATGAATGGAAAGTGTGAAGAGTTGGAGAAGAGAAAAATACAAATGAAGTAAACAACTCCTATTTATACTACTCTATAAAGGCTTAAAAGGCTTTAAATGGATGAGCCCTAAACAATGGGCCTAATCCACAAATTACATAAAAAGAAAGTAACTTTAGATTAATTACAAATTGACACAACTATCAAATATTTCTAACAATTTCCCCCTTTGTGTCAATTTCTTTCGATGATGATGGCTCGATGACTTCCTTCTTGAAGCATTTGTCTCCTTGAGCTTCTTAGATGGTCCCTCATTTCTCCGAGGCGGTGGTGGTGGCAGTCTCTCTTCACGTCTCTCGGTCGGTCGTCCTTCGATCATCCTCAACCCATAGTAAGACAAGAGGCATCATAGAATGTTGCTCAGATAGACAACACACAAGGAAATTATTTGTACAACGGACAACGATCAATGTTGGGGAGAAGTTCGTGACTGGAAACGGTGTTCGAGTCAACACACTTGGAGATTCCCAAGGTGTAGGAGACGGTGTGCGCAGGAGCGGTGATCTATGAGGTGAAGGTATGTCGAACAGTGGTGAAGGAGACTAGAAACTGCAAGTACTCATCATCATCATCATTCATCATCATCATCATATGAGGAGATATCATCAAGATTGAAAACCTCCTTGAGCTCATCATCAGTAGCGGGGACGCATGTGATAGGAATTGACCCATCTCATCAAAGACAGCCGTCTAGTTCCATCCAGGCTGTGAGTGATGGTCATCGACGCCGATATAAGTGTCGGGCGTGTCGCCGGAAGATGTGCCAGTTGGAACTGAGGAGTCATGCTGAGCCTTCTTGTTGATTTCCCCCTTACGGCGATCGGGGTCATCTTGGTCGTCGTGTTGTCTCTTCGGTAGCTCGGCCACTGCTCGGCGGGAGGTCGCAAGAACTCTACATATGTCTGAAAGAGAGTCCTTGACCTCAACAATCTCTGATCTCACCTCCGCCTTACGATCATCAAACTTCCCTTCGAGCCACTGGATGGAAGGGCCTACCGCATGAGAGGGTGCGATAACCGGCACGGGACGGTGCTCGGGAAGGTCTGGATATGATGATGACCGCTAAAAGTACCCAAGTAAGTTGACTTCATCCTCAAGGAGATTTCCTTTGGAGAGTAACTTTACTTACAAATAGTGCAAGAATTTTATTCACGGAGATGGATTCTCTCTCTCGCGGCGACCTAGGGTTTCTAGGGTTTCATGGATTTTGATCTGATTCATAGAGATTATGCTATTCGAAGAGGGTTTGATGCTTGGTTGCTGCGTGAGGTAGGTTTTTTGTGTGTCATTGTGTTCGGTTTTTGTCGTTTTCCGTCGATTTTTTTGTCGCTTGTGGTCGGGCGGCGCCGTTTTGTGTTTTGCGGCTGTTGCTTGTTGTTTTCTGGTCTGACGGCACCATTTTTAGTTGACGGCTGTCGCTTTTCTGGTTTGTTTCTTTTGTCGGTGCTTAGGGTTCCCAGATTCGTGGAGTTGCGAATTAGGGTTACGATCTCACTCCATCGCTAGTGTATCATCGTCGGCCGTGTTTCCTACATAGACCTCGGTCCCATAGGCTTCGGTTTCGCCGGTATGTGCTGGTGGTGTTGTGTGGTGGTGATTTAGTCGGCGGCTGTTTGAGTTTGGGTCAACAATCGCTTTCGATTCTAGGGTTTCTGTTGTACGATTCAGTGTGTAACACGTTTCTTGTGTTCTACGGCTGGCTAGGGTTTTGTTTTGGCGGCTAGGGTTTCCTATCCGTTTCCGCTTAGGGTTTCCGTGTATCAACGTGTGTCCTTGTTGCTTTTCAACAGTGTTTGATTTCCATTAAGTGTTGCCTCTCGTGTGACTGGGTGATTGATTCTTGCACCGCTATAGTTTGGCATCGAGGCAGCGCCTTTTGGCCTTCGTCTTGGTGTATCGGCTGTAGCCGTAGTAGGTTTTGATTGCTTTTGTTTTACGAGTTCGGCTAATATTTAATGGAAGGAATGACATCTGTTGACTCGCCTGATACGACTGTGGTGATTAAAGATGACCATGCTGACGATGCTCCTGATGAAACTACGCAACCTCCTAGGGTTTCGATTTTTAAAAGATTAACACCCCGCGTGGGTCTTTTGCTGATATCGTGGGTAACAAAGTTTCAAATGGATTGGAGTTTTTTCCTTTACATGATCGTACCTCTAAAGCTGTTCCAATTCCAATTGAGTTAGCTAGAGAAGCTTCAAAGGCGTTTCACACAACGATTGTGGGTTATTTCCTTGGGCCACGAATGCCGTTTCCTTTAGTGGAAAAATCACTACGGACTATGTGGAGTAAGCACGGATTATTCGATGTCATGATGAATAGCAATGGTTTTTTCTTCATAAAATTTAACGATGAAGGGGGTAGCATGCGAGCTGTTGAGGACGGGGTGGTTATGGTGTGTGGGGTTCCGATGTTTGTGTTTCCTTGGGATCCTTCTAAAGGTCTTAGCAAACCTTCACATGCTTCATGCCCGCTGTAGATCAAATTTCACAATATTCCATTAGTGTTGTTTAACATGAAGGAATAAGCCGGATTGCGAGTGCTATTGGAGTACCGAAACACATGGATGCTTGCACGCATCCATGTGTGATAAACGTTGGGGACGACCGGGATTCGCGAAGGTACTAGTTGATGTGTGGGCAATTGGGGAGCTGAAAAAGAGCTTGATGTTATCATTCCACATCTACATGATGATGGCCATGATACGGTTAAGATTATTGTGGAATACCTATGGGAACCGGCTCGATGCTCCCATTGCTGTGTGTTTGGGCATAAGCGTACTACGTGCTCGAAAGTGATACAAGAGAAGAAAATAGATGGTAAACGGCAGAAGGAGGTTGATGCGGACGGGTTCGTGCGAGTTGAACGTAACAATGGAGAAATAAGGAGGTACAAAGAGCTGAGGGGGTACATGAGGCATCATCTAGTGGGACAAAAGATGATAAACAACAGCAGGACACTCCTGTTGATAACCAAACTGATGTGCAGGTGACTTCTAATGATTCCAATCAGGTTTCGGAGCTAAAGAGTGGGAATGAGTAGTTGCATGTAGAAGTGCCTAAGTCAATGGATGGGAATGAGCAAATGGAGGAGGAAGTACCTCAGTTGAACACTACAAGTGACCCACTAACAGTGAATGATTCACCTAAGGGTAACACCCACACGATAGATTCAGCTATGACTCTTGATACGGGAACAAAAGCAATGGAGATCCCACCAAAACCACATCTGAAGCAAAGTGGGATTAGCAAACTGCCTATCAAAGGGATTCTTAAGAATCCGAATAGAGTTACGAATTCGGGTGGAATAATACTTGGATCTGATCAACGGAAAGTATCTAAGCATGGAGAGCAATCAAGGCGTAACCAGCAACATGATTTAGGAGGTAGGGTAATTCTGATTCTAGATTTAATGTTTAATCTAGTTGTTTGGAATATTAGAGGCCTTAATGCCTCGATCAAACAAAATCAGATTCGGGAGTTGATAAGGGAGCATGATTTGTCTGTATGTGCGGTACTTGAAACACATGTACATGCGAATGCTCTTTTGGATGTGTGTACAAAAACGTTTGGGAGATGGAGCTGGATTGTGTGTAGAAAACGATTGTGGCGTGGGATGTAAGACGGGTCAATGTAATGTTGTTAGGTGCAGATGAACAATTTATGCATTGTGAGTTGCGGTTGCATGGCTTGCAAGAACCCTTCTTTTGCTCGTTCGTTTATGGAGCCAATAGAAGTGCTTATAGACAGAATCTATGGTCGGGCCTGAGACGTTTCAAAGTTTTGTTAAATCAAAAGCCGTGGGTTGTGTTAGGCGATTTCAACACCATGTTGTTTCCGCATGATGGTTTTGGGGGTATTTCTAGAAGAAATGGTGATATGTTGGATTTTGGAGCGTGCATAGAGGATATTGAGTTATATGATGTTACTTATACGGGTATTCAATATACATGGTGTCAGAAGCCGAGTATTGAAGGTGGAATTCTACGGAAGCTTGATCGTGTTTTGGCAAACAATGAGTTCACGGACATGTTTCGTGACTGCGCAGTCCGTTTTCTCCCTCGTGGGCTTTTAGACCACTCTCCAGCTTTGTTGCACTTCTCGGGTGGACAAAGAAGATGTGTGGCCAGCTTTCGGTTTGACAACTTCTTGACAAATGACCCATCGTTTCTTAATATTGTGAAAGCGGGTTGGCAAGTGTAGGTTGAGGGTACTTTCATGTTCCGGGTGCTACATAAGTTAAAGCAACTTAAGAAACCTTTGAGGAAGTTAAGATCTTCGTATCACAACTTGTCTAAACGTACGGCATCTCTCAAACTTGAGTTGGATGTAATCCAATTAGCTTGTGATTTGGATCCGGGTAATGGTTTGTTACAACATGACCTTGAGGCTTTGCGAATAGCTTATTGTCAGGCTTGTAAAAATGAAGATACGGTTGCTAAACAGAGGGCTAAGGTTAGATGGTTGGATGACGGTGACATGAATACAAAATTCTTTCACCAAGTGTTTTGCGTGTATTTTACACCTTTTTCATGCATTAGATAGGTTATTTTCTTTCTTAGTTTAATTAGTTCATGCATCTTTTTCCTTATTTTACATTTTTCCGTTCAAAGTGCGAGTATTTTGCTATTGGTACGTAATTGGGTGTTTTGAGCTCATTTGTATAGGGATTTGGTGAAAACGGTGGCGATATACGGAGTGGAGCCGAGGAGGATCAAGACGGCAAGATAGAGGATGGGAGTGATGAAAGGATGGACGGGAAGAACGTTGGAAGGAGCGCGAGATGAGGGATAAAGAGTGAAGGCAGTGGTGGTTAAAGATGATCGAAAGCAACCAAGGAACGAAGAAAAACAACAAAGAAGCATATTTTCAGCTAGCTAGCGATCGCTAGCTAGACAGGCTAGCGATCGCTAGCGACGCAAATCAGCCCGCGAATTCTTGTTGCCCAAGGGCATTTTGGTCTTTGTGTACTTGTTTAAATACTTTGCTGGACGTGTTATTTTGCATCCAGACTTCATTTTGACATTTTTGGCAAGTAGTTAAAGTAGTTTTTGGTAGTTCTAGATCTAGGTTGGAGCTTTAATGGAGATTGGGGATCTTGCTTGATTTTGGATTGAATTTGACAATGGAGCTTCAATTCTTATGATGATTTCTTCCATTTGAGAGTAATTGTATCTTCATCTCATCTATCTTTGTTAGAAATTGCAATTCAATTGTAGTTTTAGGTTTACTTTGTTCCAATTGGATTGATTAGTTGTTAGATTGATTCTTATTGTTTTTCTAGGTTAATTGTTCATATTTTACTGCACTTAATTGATGCTTGATGATGAATTGTAGTTTTAGTTCATAGATGATTCAATTGATGCTTAATCTTCATATCTTCAAGTAGATTCAAATCATTGCATGTTGAATAGTGAATTTGTGTGTTCTAGATCAAGTAAGCTTCAAACTGTTCATTGCATGTTTAGATATAGGTCTTTTGATTGTTTTTATTGCTTTAGAATAATGTTCACTTTAGTTATAGATCTAGGTTATGAATCTTGTTTGATTGATAGGTTTAGGTTCATGTTTAGATATAGAATTAGGTTTAAATGATTAGTGTATTCATGAATCGTAATTGATCATTCTTTGAAATCATAATTGGTAATTGCATTATTAGGAATCATGTTTGGCTTTTTGGTCTTAATCTTGACTAAGTTGTAGTTATGAAATCAAATTTAGTTAATCAATGGAAGTTGATTTAGCCAAGTGGATTCATCTTCTTGCAACTCGTTTCCTATACAATTGTTAGATGAATGGAAATTCGGTAACAATTTAGTACAATTAGCCAAATATCGATATTGTGTCACGGAAGTAGACATCGATGCCGATAAGATTGTATTCCGACATAATTCTCGATAAGGTTCGGTACGGAAGTAACCGGAATTTGTCGAGAATTAATCCGTCACTTTGGAAGAAGTGAGGATGTTCTTTTGTTCGGAAATCTCATGATCATATTAATGGAATGTCCGATTGGTTTTCGAGGAATGCATCTTACCAATTCGTGTGTTAGTTTCCCGTTCTTAGCATTCGTTATTAATGGATTTTTGCTTGCTTAGATAGCTTAGAATTTCTTAGGTTTAGCATTTCTTAGTTAACTTTAGTGTAGAGTTGATGTTTTTTGTAGTTCTTAGCGTTTTGTTTAGTAGCGAGTTCTTAGATGAGAGGTTGTTCACTCATTAGTTTAGAAAACCGAATTGTTGAATCTCGAAACCCGCATAACTTGCAAATTAGAAATGTAACTCTATGCTTTGTCCATTTTCCCCCCGTGTTCGACCCGTATGCTACGTTACGATACCGTACGCTTGCGGTTTAAAAATTAAAGCTTGATTTTCGATTAAAAACACGTACATTTCGAGCGAAACACCAAGTTTTGAAGGAACGGCGACATTTGAATCATATTCAGTCAATTGCTAACACAGCCGGCGTGTTTGTCCATGATGATGAGGTTCCGAATGCATTTATACAACATTTGAAATGCTATCTAGGTGAACGAGATGAAAACCTCCATCCGGATTTTAATGATGACTTCTTTCCTACTTCGCTTCCTCTTGCAGAGGCTCTTTATATGATACGACCAATTTCTGATGAGGAGATACGTACTGCTATGTTTCAGATTGGAAATGATAAGGCACCGGGGTCGGATGGCTTTTCTGCGAAGTTTTTTAAGAAGGCTTGGGGTGTGGTTGGCCCTGATATCACCATTGCGATCCACAACTTCTTTTATCGGGGACGCTTGGCAAAGGAGCTTAACCATACACTTATTTGCATGTTGCCCAAAAGTCCGAATGCGTCCATGGTTTCGGAGTTTCAGCCTATCTCGTGTTGTTCGGTCATATACAAATGTATTTCGAAAGTGATAGTGCAAAGAATGAAGGGTTGTTTGGATACTTTAGTGGGTCAGTATCAATCGGCGTTTATACCTGGCAGACGCATTGCGGATAACATCTTAATGGCTCATGAGCAAGTCTTGGGTTACAATAAGGAGAATGGACCCCCGCGTTGTGCTTTCAAGAGTGATATAAGGAAAGCGTATGACATGGTGGATTGAAGGTATTTGCTTAATATTATGCGCGGTTTTGGTTTCCATTTTGTTTTGTGTAAGTGGATTGAGGAAATGATCACCACACCTACGGGGTATACGGCAAGGAGATCCATTATCGCCATATCTGTTTACTTTGGTTATGGAGGGATTCTCTCTAATCTTTAAGAGTTGTATTGAGGAGGCAGCGAATTTCGGGTACCATAAGGGGTGTGAGCAATTCGGCCTAACACACTTATGCTTCGCAGATGACTTATTTGTTTTTACGCGTGGTGATGTGCAGTCGGTGGAGATTCTAAAGAAAGCCTTGCAATGTTTTGAGGAGAAATCAGGATTGCATGCGAACCTTGAGAAGAGCGAGATCTTCTTTGGGAATGTTCCGGAAGACACTCGCAATGCAATTAAGAATTGTCTTCCTTTCAGAAATGGTACATTTCCAATTCGTTATTTGGGTGTACCATCATCTCCTTCGCGTCTCAAATTGGCTGATTATGGGGTCCTTATGATGAAGATTAAATCTCGTATCCAAAATTGGAAGACGAAGTTTCTCTCATATGGTGGTCGACGGCAACTCATTATCTCTGTTTTGCAATCTCTACAACTTTATTGGATGGCAATCTTTTATTTTCCAACTTCTGTAGTTCATGAGATTGAGTGCTTGTTTAGGGATTTTCTTTGGAGCCAAGGAGGATCGAGTAAGGGGAAATGTAGGGTGGCGTGGTCTGATGTGTGCATACCGTTCTCGGCGGGAGGTCTTGGTATCAAACGGCTGAAATGGTGGAATCGTGCACTACTTGCGAAACACATTTGGGATTTGGCCACGCAGCGTCAATCCTTATGGGGCCGTTGGGTTAAGGTGTTTGCTTTGCGAGGAGGTAATGTTTGGACAGCCCATAAATCTAGTAGATGGTCTTGGGTTCTGTCAAAGATGATGGAATTAAGACCACTCCTCCGTAGCTTTGCCAAAGTTCAGATTGGTGATGGTTCGTTAGCAAATGCATGGGAGGATTCGTGGTTACCGTGCGGACCATTATCAGCGTATGTTTCGGCGAGATTTATCCACAATCAAGGGCTGACTTTGGATGCTTCGGTTCACGATTTGAGTCATACTATAGATGGGGCTTGGCCACAATCTTGGATCCAAAGATATGATTGCTTGGCGAATCATCCGTTTCCCAATCTTGTTCCAAATAAACATGATGTTTTTTCTTGGGAAAATACGCATGGCCTAGTGAATTTCTCGGTAAGGGTGGCTTACGATTCCTTGCAAGGTGATATTCATATTATGCCTTGGTATGCGATGGTTTGGTTTAAAGGTCACATCCCAAAACATGCTTTTTGTATGTGGGTGGCGTTTAGGCTACGACATCCAACACAAGATCGTATGGTATTATGGAAAGAGGTTCCCCCGGATCTAAAGTGTAGCCTATGTCAAGAAGTAAGGGATTCTCACAATCACTTATTTTTTGAATGCCGGTTTGCGAGAGAGGTGTGGATGACGGTTATGCGGGAGGTGAATTTGACGCATTTTCCAGTCAATTGGGAGGCAATTCTAGATGTCATCAACGATGTTAACTTGGCCCCGAAGACTCTAATCCAGAAATTAGCTCTTTCGGCTTCGGTTTATGGCATTTGGAGGGAACGCAACCGTCGGCTATTTACGGATGAGAAATGCTCTACACGCCAAATTATTGATCATATCTTGGAGACAATTCGTTTACGGGCAGCGTGGAAGAATCGCCAGAAGGCTCCGAACTTTATGCGTGATGTTGGCTGATCTGTCGTCTGTTTTGGCTTTTGTGGTCGCGGTTTTTTGGAGTTGTTGGGCTAGGATCTGGTTTTCGTCGATCCATAGGTCGTTTAGCTTGTGTTTGTTTTGGTTGGTAGTTGTTTGGTGGGGTAGCTTGTCAGCTTTTATTGTTTTGTTTGTTTCCATGTATTTTGACTAGGCCGTTTGGTTGCTTGTTTTTTCCTTCTTTATAAAATTGCCGATTAATTTCTCCAAAAAAAAACTTTACTTACAAATGATCCCTCAACTAATCAGTCGAGTAAGCAGGTGCAGTCGGTGTTGGAGGTGGTGAAGTACAAGATCCTCATGGACAGCCTTTAGGGCGACGTCCATCATTTCCCTGATAACGGATGTCGGGTAAGTAACTCCGGGCTCACATAGAGTACCCGTTTGCACAACCGCTGAATCAATGGTGTGGCTTACGCTCATGACTGGCGTGATAGTGACCATGGTAGGACTTCCCGTCGGTCATCATGAAACGCCCGTCATGGACGCCACTCTCGAGGTTCCGATCACGTCACATAGACTCGTGATGGGTGGAGCAGAGACTTCGTCACATAGACTGGCAGTATGTGTACCTAAGAGTGTATTATTAGGCTCTAGACTCTGGTGCACATGAAGGAAGTATGGGGATCGAGGCAGGGATCCTCCTGTTTCAATATCACTACCCTCCAAGTAAGGGCGCGATTGCCGTTGTGCTAAGTCCCCGTGGAATGAAACATCCACCTTTTGATAGATGAATGAGTGACTAGGTGGGGCGTGCAGTTGCACTTCTGGGTGGGAGGTGTCTTCTTCAATACCGTACTCAACACATGTGTACGGGTAGCAGATGTGGCTGCCGGCGTCTACCTATGGAGAAGGAAGGACCGGTTAAAACCTTTGGTCCTATCTCACACTCGTCAATTCTTTTACTTCCCTCACTCTGCTCACTATCTTCGACTGTTAGGTCTCCCTCAAACCTTATGTCGTCCTCACCCTCAGATGGGTGGTCATCACCGGTGTCATCGAATCATAGTCCACCAAAGGGAAAAGTGAAGGGCTTTGGTGACTGTCATAAACATGTAAGGTACTAGCTCCGGAGCGATCATCATCACCGCCTAATCTACCCCCGTCATATCCCCCCGACTCCTCATCCTCAAACCCTTGGTCACCACCCCCAGGTGAATGACCACGCTTGATACCCTCACTCACTCTCCTAGAGGATACCTCAGGGGTGCCAGTCTCCGACTCTGGAGATGCTGGTAGAGGTGATACACCTAAGTATGCTCTCACAACCGGTGAATGATGATCGGTAGGGTTAAGTGATGCAAGAGGCATCGCCATCGGTATATCATGAATCTTTGAGGTTTGCCATGAGGTGTTTGGGGTATGACATCGGGAGTGTTAGGTAAGGCATGAGATGCTTTAGGTATGCATATGTATGAGGACCTTGGGGTAAAAGGTACATCATACATGTAGGTAGGAAAAGATTCGTCGCGCCTTAGGATTTCGCTGCCATGTAGGATATCGCAGCGCCGTAGGAGGTACATCATACATGTAGTTGTTAGTTGTTCCCCCTCAAAACATGCGTAGCGATGCATTGTTCCCCCTCAAAACATGCATAGGTAGACGTCTTGGAGTACGTCATAATAATATATTTTTCAGGGTGAACTCTTGAAGGCCTCCGCGGGGTGAGGTGAACTCTTGAAGTGCACAGGCGGGGTGAGATGAACTCTTAAGGGACTCCGCATGGTGAACCCCTTGAAGGTTTCCCGCGGGGTGAGATGAACTCTTGAAAGCCTCCGCATGGTGAGATCCTTGAAGGCCTCCCGCGGGGTGAACTCTTGAATGCCTCTCGTTTTTTTTCTTCTTTTTTCATCTTTTTTTTTATTATGTCCGCTATGTCCTTCGGAGGTGATCATCAGAATGAGGATTTGGGAACTTCGGGTTCGCCATTTTACCAACCCCAGAGATGCCATCCATGAAGCAATGTTGATATGCATAGGTGTGGTGTAGAGTGATTGTGTAGGTGAAGGTGTTGGTGAAGGTGTAGGTGTAGTGATGATGTGGGTAAAGGTGTAGGTGAAGGTGTAGATGAACAACACATGCATATGCACACAAGGAACACCATGCACCCAAGCTCAAAGGAGAAGGATCATCCCAAGCTCAAAGGTGAGGTAACACACACTTGCCAAGTGCTTCACAAGAGTGAGTACTCAAGGCTAAGCACCCAACATGCAACACACACACTCAGCATGCATGCATGTAGTCACACATGTACACTCAACAAGCAATCAAGTAAAGGTACACACCACACGTGACATGTCATTCACAAGTTCAAAGTCACACGCACAAGCATCAATTTGGTGACAATACAAGCACTCAAGGTATAGAACACGCACGACACACGACATGCTGACACTATAAAAGGAACACGGAGCATAACACAGGTGAACTGTTGAGCGTCAAACAACCAAGGTTGAAGGGCAGAGACTAGACACCCTTCGCGACGCGAAGGATTGTGCTCGCGGCATGAAGGATATGCAATAGGCCAAAGCGGGTGCAAGTGCAAGGGTCCTTCGCGGTGCGAGGAGTGGTGCTCGCGATGCAAAGGTCTAGCACGCAACGGTGCGGCGCGAGGCGGTGTTCGGTGCAAGGCGGGTCACGGCGCACGATGGGGTGCGGCGCGTGGTGGAAGGCGGCGCGAGGCGGGGCGTGGCGCGAGGCGGGGCGTGGCGCGAGGCTGGCATGGCGCGAGGCGGGGCGCTCGCGGCGCAAGCTTGAACAGAAAGGGGGGGCCAAAAAAACATGTTGAAGGCTGAGACAACCAAGTCCGGATGAGTACCTAAAAGAGCCAACTTTGAAAGGGCATAACTTTGGCTACGAGTCTCCGTTTCAGACAATCCACCTGTCAAATAGAAGCTTGAGACTGGTAGAACGCCGTGGTTAGGCCCCAATGGGGCCTAAAGGACTTTTGGACCCCTAAAAACACCGTTTAAGTGACTTTTTGAGAGTTTTCGTGATTTTTTCACATTTTTGGGGTTTTGATTTTGACTTTTGAGATTGGTCTAAAGCTTTTGACGGGCCCAGATTGTTTTGGTACACTTACTTAAGTTTCGATTTAACATGTTCGCCCGAAGTTTTTTTTTTTAGAGGACTTACCTTGGCGATGGTATGACGACATCTAGGGATGGGAACGGGACGGGTTGGGGCGGGTACCCCCTTACCCGCCCACGCCCCCGGTTTTGTATTAGGAGACCCGGGCCCGGCCCCGGTCCCAGATGGTACGGGGATTGACCACTCGGCCCCGGTCAAATTTTGGTCAAACCCCGGTCAAACCCGATCAAGACCCGAAACCCGGTTACCCGACCCGGTATGATATATGTTGTCTTAAAAAAACTATTACACAACACAAAAAAAACTAATACATTGTTTTGAAACTTAAAGAAAGTTTAAAACATCAAACATCAAATACAAAAGATTAAAAAAGTTATAACCATCAAACAACAAAAATAGTTTAAAAAATCAAACGTTGTTCCAAATTCCAACTTCAAGTTAAATATTATTTATACAATTATACATACAAGTTAGAGCAATTATATATACAAGTTAAACCCTAGTAAAAATTTAATAATACCTTATATATTTATATTATTTATTATATTATTACCGGGTACCGGGTACCCGTCGAGAGAAAGATTATTATTCGATAAATCGTGCGATAAGTAAAAGAAAATGAACAAATAGTTTATGACACAGGAAAAACCTCGAAGACGAGGAAAAAAACTGCGGTCGACTAACGGGTAGCCGACGTTGCACTATGTATCACCAATAAAGGGTGATGTCCTTGAAGTTTACAAGAGAGATCGTACGATACAGCGGAAAGAATGAATACAAGTGTAAAAGAAATTTCTAATGCTAGAGATTGATGTAGAGAATTCCGAGAGCTGAATGTTGTGTCCTTTGTCTTTAAATTGAGGCTCCCCTTTTATAGTTGAATCTCTTGTAACCGATGAGTCATTGATTGCCTCATTAATTGTAATGGTTGTAACGGTTGAGTCATTAATGTGCTAGAATCTGTCTTTAATGGCTTCATATTGATCTTCGGCAACTGCTAATGACCTGTATTAAATTCACAAACTGAAGACAAGGTTACCGTTAGGTTAGTAATGTAAGACGTCGTACGTTCTAGAGATAGATCGTACGATTGGGATACAATATTCGTTCGTTTGTTTAGTGGGGATTTGTTCGATGGTACGTATGACTTTTCTCAGGACCTTATCTTACTACTGGATTATTATCCTAATAATTGTCTTAGGATTCAAGTCGTTCGTCGTTCGATGTCAAGTTTTTACCCAAACAATTTACCTCTAAGATTTAGAAAATATAATTTCCAATTATTTTCTGAATCTGTAATTCTATTCTAAAAGAAATTGAATGTAAACTAACTTCGTCCGAATGTAACCGAATATCAATCGGTTTTTAAGAGGATGATGATGTGAGCTGCTGACGCAAGTCTTGACGCGTGTCGCTTCGTTGGCGGTTGATTTCTAGAAATCCCTTTATAAAGCAATTTGCCGATTTAGAGCTTATATTACATTTCTGATCTTGGCCATTTTTCAGAGAGGATTAAGCATTTTCGAGCAAGGTATTCTTTGTTTTTTACTAATATGCGTTCAAAATTGGCCTCCGATGGCCGTTTACCCCGCCGTCGAAAGCCTTTATGTCCAAATTTAACGTTTCTCCCGGCCAACTGATGCCCCAATTCTGGAGGGTAATCCATGTCATTGAGAGAGTGACCAAAAATTGGGGTCAACCTCCGTTTACCCTGGTCGATCTTATGAAAGCGTATAGTATCAAGATTGAAAAGTATGACCGTTACGGATTATTCCCTAGGGGTAGGGGTGACAACGTCTTGGTTCAGAAAACCCAAGTACACGATCGTGGGTGGAAATCTCGTTACGTGTTCGTATGATCATCTTCGGTTCAACTAGAGAGAGTTTTGGTCATTCCTGAATGGAATTCTTTAAGTATGAATCGTAAGATGTTTCTTAAAGGTTATCGTCGTAGATTTTTTGTCTTTTAATCGTATGTTAATTTGCTCTTTTGCATATATCGATTTCTCGAGTGTTATACCAACAGAAGGATCTGAGGCTGTTGTAGCTCGTTTTTTAGACTACGAAGTGAAGGAAAGGTCATTCTTGTATAGATCTGAAGACGAAGGTGATGACGACGACGTGGTGGTGATCGAGCAAGAGGAAAAAGAGGTCGAGACAGAAGAAGAGGAAGAAGAGATGGAAGGTTAGGATATATTTAACCTGTTTGTCGTACGTTTTACCTCTTATCATATGTTTTTTAATATGTCGTGTGATTTCAAGAAAGAGGAAGATGTCGAAGAAGGAACAAATATTGGAGTCACCCAAGAGGGGATTGGAGAAGAGGAAATGTTCGATTGGTGGTGCGGATTGGAGACCTTAGTACCAAAGAATGTGAGTTTTGAGAAAAAGTACTTGAAGGTCTGAAATCTAAAGCATTCACATTCCATGTATGGTAATGATGACGTGAATTATCACGAGTTCCAAAGGTGGATTTACTTGCTTGTGGTGTGCTTTTGGATTTGAGGGCTACTCAAGAATAGGTCATTTTCCCTAAGGCTTATGCGCCTCTCATCCTCTAGCTCAGCCTCAAGTTTAGTAATCCTTTTCTCATAAAAGGTTTTGTTATCTTTGTATACTTTTTCAAGAATTGGAACTTCCTGATTTATCTCATCTTGGTCAAGCATACATACGGTATCTCCCTCCTCATCATCACTTGACATTCTGAGCCAAGCTTCATCATCAACAAGTGGTATTGTTCCCTCATCTTGCATCTTGAAGCATGTTTTCTTTGGTTCTTTGCCCTTGTCATCAGGCTTGGTGTTATCCTCGGGCATTTGGTAGTAAGCTCTACCACCCTGTTCAACTCTCTTCAGCTTAGGTTGTCTTTCATGCCTCCTTCCACTTGAGTACCGATGGTTGATAGAAGACATGGGTTTTTTTGCATTTCTCTTGGACATCGACTTGGTGATCAACGCCGAAGCCTTCTTTATGTCATTCATCTCTTTATCGGATTCCTCTTCATGTACATGGAGAAATAGTCGAGTATCGGACCCTATGGCAAGCGCGTCAGGTGTGTTCATCGTGATGTTGATTGTGGATCTTAAACCACAAGTATGATCCAAGTGTGATGACACCGCATGTGTGGTGTTATGACAGATGACACCACAGGTGAGGTGTTGAGGCAGATGACACCACAGGTGAGGTGCAATATCAAATGACACCACCGGTGTGGTGTTGTGTCAAATGAAGAGACTATGCGGGTATGGTGTCAAGACGCGTGTGATGTCAAGACGCGTATGATGTTAAGACGCGTATGGTGACACGACGCGTATGGTGACCACACAATGGATCAAGAGGAGTGGTAGGCTCTGATACCAATTGTAGGTTCCAAATCAACACCAATGAACACAATCAAGATATAGAAATTGCTCTCAAATGATTGGAAAGTGTAAAGAGTTGGAGAAGTGGAAAATACAAATGAAGTAACCAACTCCTATTTATACTACTCTAGAAAGGCTTAAAAGGCTTTAAATGGATGGGCCCTAAACAATTGTTAGAAATATTATTAGTTGTGTCAATTTGTAATTTTCTTAAAGTATCTTTCCTTTATTGTAAATTGTGGATGAAGCCCATTGTTTAGGGCCCATTCATTTAAAACCTTTTAAGCCTTTCTAGAGTAGTATAAATAGGAGTTGTTTACTTCATTTGTACTTTCCTCTTCTCCAACTCTCATACACTTTCTAAACATTTGAGAGAAATATATATCTTGATTGTGTTCATCTATTGGGTGTTGATTTGAAACTTACACTATTGGAGCAATTAGGAAGAAAAAAAATCATTTTTTTCTATTTTAGCAATGATGTTGGAGATGCTCTTAAGCAACACATAAAAGGTTACGTTGCATATGTAACGAAACCTATGTTGTACAATACGAACTGTTAGACAACATTCAATTAGGCATATGTTGCTTAAAGTATCAGCTTAGACAATAAACTACATTTACATGTTGCCTTTGAAGTATAACTAAAATACATAATATTTCTCTTAGACAACACTTAAATTGTTTATAAGTTACCTAAAAAGTTTTATAAAAGAAAAACATTGTTGCCTATTTTTGTGCACTATGCTCCAAATTTTTATTTACACACATTCTACAAACAAATATCATAAACAAGCAAACAAACAGATTAATTACCATAAACAAGCAAACATGTGTTTTCTAAAAAAACTTTCATAATTAACCAAACAAAACAAATAAATTCAATAATTAAATGATAATGTTTTCCTAAACTAGTCTAAATAATAGGGAACAAGTTCGATTACAAAAATATAAAAAATTAAGTTAAAGCATGTGATGTCAGGGTTTTGGAGTTGAAGTTTCCATCACTAACATGAACATACCCCATCAACGATTCTGTTTTCGGTTAACATTTTCCTAATTTAGTTATATCAAATAACCCAAAAGTCATTTTACATTTTATATAATTTATGTTTGTAAAAAATAAACCAAATACATGAAACGTTATCCGATTTATTATTTACATATAATGATAGTAGATAATGGTTTTATCATATAGCGTTTTTTGTTTGATTTACAACGTCGAATGACGAAAAATGATATCATTGGGTGGATATTTGTTTTTGATAAATGATTTTTTTTTGGTTTAATATAAGCCAATAGTTGAGGATGAATGTATGATATAGTTATTGTTAGGAATTATGTGCAGAGTTGACAAACCAAGTGATTACACGTCCAATGTTACAAGACACTTGAGGGTCACACCTGTGAGGACCTATAAGTCGAACAAGTTAGATGAAACCCAGAAATGGAGAGTGAGGATTTATAATACTGTATTATAAATCAATTGGGTAATTACAGTCAGAATTACCAAAGTTGGAGGTTTATTAATTAATTAGGATATTATATATTTATTAGATAAATAAATATATAATAGTTAATTAATAAGGTTTTATATATATTAGATAAATATATATAATTATAATTATCATATGCAAATTCTTTTCCAGCTATTTAAAAAGGAAAAGATTTGAGATAATTATAATAAGGAAACTGGATTCTATTCAAACAGTATTTTTCCTCCATATAAATAAGGCTTATGGGTTAAGGAAAAAGCTAAGCTTTTCAGTTAAGAAAATCAGTTTCAGTTTCTCTCCTCCTCTCTCTCTCAAAACCGGCGCTAAACCCCCCCCGGTCGAATTTCCGTTTTGTTGCTCGGGTTTCATACAGTTCAACTAGAAGAACGTTCGTTGGTCGATCACCGGTGGACTATCATCAAGCAATCCAGGTAAATTGACCTAATCTAGTCTATTAGGATTAAAACTAAAACAATTAAAGATCATTAGGCTAATAATGGGTTTTTAGTTTTATCGCTTCCGCACGATTAGATCGGAAACAGCGTGTTTCTGATCGTGTAGGTTTTATCAGTTTGATTAACCTATGTGATTTATCAAACCAGCAAGGTTCATTAAATCTGTATTAATTCTCGAGTCAGTTTGATCCGAGGATACCCACAAAAACCCAACAGTGGTATCAGAGCCATTGTTAATAAATCGTTTAGTTTTATCTGTCTATCAGTTTATCTGTTCATATGTGATCCGTTAAAGTTATTCGTTTTGATTCTCGTTTTTGTTTTAAAGTTTTTTTTTATCGCACCAAAGACACCAAACCAATTATCGGCGGTGGAACGGCGGCAGTTAGCCGACCGGACCGCCAGGACCGATCACCGGTTACGAAAAACAAATCAAGCGCCAAGCCAAACCACCAGATCGGTGGTGATGGCATCGGCCAGTAATGAAAGCACCGAGCCAAACCACCAGATCGGTGGTAATGGCGTCGGCCGCTACCGCTAACCACCAAGCCGCACCACCAGATTGGTGGTGGCGGCATCGAGTGTCGAATACAAACACCGGACCGCACCCCAGATTGGTGGCCGCGGCGGCTGAATTGCACGGCGGCAATAGTGAACGGTAGTGATGGCTTCGCAATAGTCAAACCACCGCAAGCCCTGATTGGGCAGTGGTGGTGTTGCGATAGCAGTGGCAGTTGAAACGTGGTGGTGGCGGCGGCTGTGGCCGTCGTTGCCGGACGAACCACGAACCACCAAGCCGTCTGCCGGCTGCCTTGCGGCCTCGCCGGGCGGCGGCGGTGGCTGTTTTTTTGTTTCAACCACCGGCCAATGGCGGATGGTGGTGACCGGATTGTCATCACGAACGTAACCGAAAACCACCGATTGTGTGTGGTAGCAGCGACGTAAGGGTGTAGAACCAACCACCGCACCACCGTTTGTGGTGGCAGTGGTATTCGATCGAGCCACCGAAGCCGGAAGCGGCAACGGTGGCGGTGGTGTTAATCAGAACCGCCGATAGGCGGAGGTGGTGATGGCGTTTGCGCCGTCGCTGCTGTTAACCCCAATCGGCCGCCATACCACCCAAGTGGTGGCGGCGATATCGTTTGTATTGACAACCACCGGAGACGGCAGCGGTGGTGGCAGCACCGCTGCTGCTGTCGTTCTCCGAAACGACCACCACACCACCATATGTGATGGTGGTGGTGACGATGGTGTTTTTAGACCGATCACGGCGGCGGTGATAGCCCGGAGCTGCTGCTGTCACCAGTAGATTAGTGTTCACCGGATACGGTGGTGGCGGCGATTCCGAAACCATCCGGCCACACCACCAGCGAGGTGTTGGCAGTCCAATCGACCACCGAGACCTCGATCGATTTAGGGTTTTTCGTTTTGGGCCATATTTAGTTATCGGGCCGTAAGCCCAGTATTTTTGGACCATGTCACGGCCCAAAAGGGTTCTTTTGTTTTTATTGTAAATATCCAAAATTAATTTTGAATAATTTTATTTGGAAAATTTTATTTACAAACTAGAAATTTGACCCGATTGATTAAATAGGCCAGATGTCGTGATTTGACCAGTTGGTCAAACCACAACACAGTTTATGGGACAGTACCTTGTTCAAACTAGTCAGTTTGGATTACCCGGTTTTATAAACACTTTATTAAACAATTTGAGGTTTATAAAACAGTTAGTTTTATGAATAAATTAAAACCAGGTTTTACGATAATTAAAGACAATTTTTAACGGATCCAGGTTTATTTATCGTAATTACAATATTGCTTTTGTTATATTTATATAATTGCGTGATTGCTTGAGATATATATATACATCTCAGTTTGAGTTTGTATCTATTATAGTATTTGCCAACCTAGACCCTTGACATATTCACGGGGAGGCCTGCGTGCCGTTTACAACCCCTTATGTAATAATGACCCTAGGATAGAAATTTTCTTTCTTTCGAGATGACAAGGCCAGTGGGAGCTACTAAAATTCTTCATCTTACCGGAATACTAACAAAACATGGCGAGGCCAGTGGGAGCTACGCGAGTTTTGAAGCCTTTAGTGAAATAGGTCATTATTGGTCCCTAGGAAACGTTGGCGAAAACTATAATTAGTCGTTATGTGATTAATTGTTTAACTGCATGATTAACTGATTATTTGTGATATCTGCAAGTTAATAGTTTTAAATAAAGTTGATATTTTTTTTAAAACTAGGTTGTATCACAAAAGGGTATATAGGTTTTATTATTATCAGTTTTTTCAAAACGATAGTTTTTGTTTTAAAACCTATAGATGATTGTTTTATATAAAAGGCAAAGTTGACAAAAACAGTTAGTTTTAATCAACTAGGTGTGCTATTAAAACAGTTAGTTTTAATTAGCAAGTGATTTTAAAACAGTTGGTTTTAAAATTACATGTATGTTTGAAACAGTTAGTTTAAAACGTAAGTAGCCTTTATAACAATCAGTTTTTCAAAAGCCTGGAAGTAAAGTTTTTTCAAAACCCCGAAAATCATAGATCAGTAGTGCAACCCATCTAGGGGCAGCTTCGGCGTAAAGTACCTAGGCGTTGTAAGTGATCACACATTCAACGTCTGTGTTCAAACTGAAGCTGGAGGGGTTACATAACTCTGCGAATTATCTCCGGGTGGTACCGGCCAGAGTATAGTGATCAGGTCCCAAAATGGTGAGATCTGTTTTGGTACTATAATGTTCACCGGGTGGTACCGGGCCAAAAAGCACTTAGAGGGACTAAAACATGCACAGGTAGTTGCCATGGTCCCGAAAAGATCTAGGAGTCATGTCAGCTAGACGTGATTGGTAAAAGTCCTTACCTACCGAAATAAATACGGATCTGGTGGAGCAAGAACATTACGCACATCAGGACGTATGAAATAAGGATCCTAGTCCAATAAATTGATCATTTAAGGGTTTATTGATATTTTATTGGAAATTAATCTATTTACAGTTGCTAAGACCAAAAGTTTTATTTTGTGTAGATGGCAAGCACTGTTACCAGCACTAATAATCTTTCCCTCCGATCTATCCTAGAAAAGGATAAACTGACCGGCTCTAATTTTCTCGACTGGGAGCGCAATTTGATGATTGTGCTCAGACATGAGAGAAAATGGTATGTGCTTGAAGAGCCACTTGGGGAGGCACCTCCGGCAAACGCTCCGGCTGCTGCCAGAAATGCCCACAAGAAGCACTCGGATGATCTCCTTGATGTCGCCTGTCTGATGTTAGCAACTATGAGCCCAGATCTGCAAGCAGGACTCATAAATACAAATGCTTATGACATGATCCGCCAGCTGAGGGACATGTTCCAGACCCAGGCTCGTACAGAACGGTACGATGCCACCAAAGCATTTAATGAGTGCAAGATGGTAAAAGGGACATCAGTAAGTGACCATGTCATGAAAATGAAACGGCACTTAGATCATCTGGAAAGGCTTGGTCATCCTGTTCCGTTGCAGCTAGCAACAGACACCATACTCAATTCATTGTCAGAAGACTACAGGCCCTTTGTAGTCAACTACAATATGAATAACATGGAGAAAACAATAGCAGAATTGCACTCCATGCTTAAGACAGCTGAACTGAATATGGGGAACAAGAACAAGACCAAGGATGTCTTGATGGTGAAAGACGGAGGGGTTAAAAAGAAGAATGGGCACGCTAGCACCAGTAAAGGAAAAGGACCAGTCCAGGCCATCCAGAGTGCACCCAAGAAAGGCAAAGGCAAGGGCAAGGGCAAGGAGGTTAAGCCAAACAAAGCTAGGACCGAAAACCGCTGCTTCATATGCAATGAGATCGGTCACTGGAGGCAAAACTGCCCTAAGCGTCATGAAGCAGGTATGTAAAACCTCAGAAATTTATGATTGCTTTAATTGTCACTTCTTACTTGTTAGTTTACAAGTATACTGATACCTAGAGCAATTATTGCAGGAAGTCAGAAGTGAAATGCCCAGAGGTTGCTAAGGATCTGAAGTACAAGTTTATTTCAATTTAAGTCAAGATATTTTTGGATTTAAGTTTTAAAACAGCTATTTCTAGTTTTTATGTTTTAAACAGTTTTTGGATGATTGTAATTTTGAATTTATAATTCTATGGTTTTATTTTCAATAATTATTATCTTGACATTGAAATATCTGATTGTGCTTAGTGTCCTTATGATCCTAGTTGTTGCCTGTTATAGTTACTTCAATAAAATCTATTAAATTGAAGAAATTTGTATAAAAACTATCAAAACACATGAGATTCTATAGGAATGTGTTTTGAGAATAAAACATTTATGAATAAAAGTTTTGTGATCAAAAGGGAGAATTTAGAATATTAACTCAGATAGCGTTAATAACAGTATTTGTAAAACTAGAAAGATTCCAAGTTTTGGAATCAGGATTTAATCAAATCCAGTTAAGTTTTATAAAAGAAATTCTCAGAATTAACTAATCTAGTTTGATCAAGTTTTAAAGAGAGAATTTAGAATATTAACTCAGATAGCGTTAATAACAGTATTTATGAAACTAGAAAGATTCCAAGATCTGGAATTAGGATTTGACCAAATCCAGTTAAGTTTCATAAAAGGAAATTCTCAAAGTTCATTACTTGAAATTAGGATTGACTAATCAAAGTTTTGACTAAGTCAATAGTAAATTTTGAGTAATAATTAGTTTTTATACAAGTAAGTGGGAGCCCAATTTATTCTCTATCTAGTCTGAGATAAAAGAATAAAAGATACAATTATTGAAGTATCTTGGAATTCATAAATCCAGGTAGGATAAGAATTCGTAAGATACAATTTACCCTTTTAGTCAAAAGGATAAAAGTTTCAAGATCCATGAAACAAAGGTCGTGACTGACTTTAGAATCAATAATTAAAGTGTTGGATTAAAATATAAGATTCCAGTAGATTTGCCAACATTGCAAATGGAATCTGATTTCAGGAAGAAATCATTCATCTACACAGCAGCTAAGGAAAGTTGCAGTCTCAGATATTCAGGAACTGGAAGTTAGTCCAGGTCTCCTAGTTCAAGGAATATGACGAAAGTCTAGTTATTGTTTTAAAAGGTGTTTGCAAAAACAATAAATAGCAGATACAAGTAGATCGACTTGTATTGTTTGGTTATCACTTTGATTAGATTGGTAAACTTTAATCAAAGAGTTTAAACTGAAGATAGGTGATACTTCATTTTAGACCAGTATCTAACAAACGTTAAATAGATGTTATGAAAGTTATTAAAGAAAAGATTTTTGATTTTGTTATCATTACAGCGTGTAATGTGGACTATACAAAATTGATTTCTTTATTACTTTCACATTTTGCATGTTTTAATATATCCAGGAATGAAATCAGTCTCCGATTTTTCATTCAAAATCTGTCCGTGACAACTTATCATTGTGGGAGCATGATAAGGAGTTAAAGTCATTGTGAACTTTTAGGTAGTTATTATCAGTTGCTAAATAACAGCTACAAGTGTTGTAGACTAAAAGTTGCACAGATATTTGATAGAGTAGCAAATGTCGGACGTGATCCGCGGTTGAGATTACTTCTTGGAAGCAGTCATAAGTAAATCTCACAGTGGTTGTCCCTAACACCTGAGATATCTGATTTGATATCATGAGGACTACTGAATACTTAGTGCACTCAACCGCTACGCCGTAACAGGGTGGCTATAAAGAGTGTAACTAGATTCAGCGGAAGCCGTGGTGTCAAAGGCAGATATGCAAGATGGGATTTGCACCTCTTCTCAGAAGAGAGATATTTCTGGGCCCATCTTGACTGACTAAGTATACTGATGAAGTGCATGGCCATGCCCAAACGAACTGATTAGTTCTTTGTCGTTTACCTATCAGTGAAAGTCAGATAATCAAGAAAACAGAATCTTGAGTACTTAGAGTTGACACTTTCCAAGCTCATACTCACAGATGAAATATCGCGATGCAAAGGGAAAAGCCAAGATATACCCAATCAATGAACAGTAGTTTCATAGATACCAAGTTCCTTATGGAATGTTTATATCACCAGTCTGGGTATAAGAGTTCTTGTAACCTGGTCAGCCTAAGTGCCTGTCTAGGGGCCTCCTTAGATCCGTATAATCAAAAGTGGTATTGCCAACTTGCACAAGTGGGAGTCTGTTAGGAATTATGTGCAGAGTTGACAAACCAAGTGATTACACATCCAATGTTACAAGACACTTGAGGGTCACACCTGTGAGGACCTATAAGTCGAAACAAGTTAGATGAAACCCAGAAATGGAGAGTGAGGATTTATAATAGTGTATTATAAATCAATTGGGTAATTACAGTCAGAATTACCAAAGTTGGAGGTTTATTAATTAATTAGGATATTATATATTTATTAGATAAATAAATATATAATAGTTAATTAATAAGGTTTTATATATATTAGATAAATATATATAATTATAATTATCATATGCAAATTCTTTTCCAGCTATTTAAAAAGGAAAAGATTTGAGATAATTATAATAAGGAAACTGGATTCTATTCAAACTGTATTTTTCCTCCATATAAATAAGGCTTATGGGTTACGGAAAAAGCTAAGCTTTTCAGTTAAGAAAATCAGTTTCAGTTTCTCTCCTCCTCTCTCTCTCAAAACCGGCGCTAAACCCCCCCCCCCCCCCCCGGTCGAATTTCCGTTTTGTTGCTCGGGTTTCATACAGTTCAACTAGAAGAACGTTCGTTGGTCGATCACCGGTGGACTATCATCAAGCAATCCAGGTAAATTGACCTAATCTAGTCTATTAGGATTAAAACTAAAACAATTAAAGATCATCAGGCTAATAATGGGTTTTTAGTTTTATCGCTTCCGCACGATTAGATCGGAAACAGCGTGTTTCTGATCGTGTAGGTTTTATCAGTTTGATTAACCTATGTGATTTATCAAACCAGCAAGGTTCGTTAAATCTGTATTAATTCTCGAGTCAGGTTGATCCGAGGATACCCACAAAAACCCAACAGTTATATATTTGAAGCAATAAATACTTAATTCGGGAAAATTATTTGAACAAATGTCCCACAAAAAACTATATATCCTTATTTGGTTTAACAAGCTACAAACCAAATAACCCAAAAACTGAATATCATGAAAACAATCAACCGAACCTTATTTGGTTTGATTAACGGTTAGTTTTCAAAAACTTAAAAAACAGATTAACCCAAATTGAATAAATTGAAAAACCGACCTAACAAATAGAATAACACCCGTAATTTGGGCTCAATAAACTACATATATAAACTTTTCAAAATTACACATGTAACTTTTAACTCCTTTGTCTTTTTTTTTAGCGGCAGATTTCGTTTTCAAAATTGTTACGTTATCTAAGTAAACTTTGATTGATCTATATTGTAATGCTAGTCGCCAACCTTAAAAACCTATTGCCAACCTTAAAACCTTTAGTTGTGAATAGTTATTACGTTTTTTTTTACTTTAGGCAACATAGAAAAAAAAAGTATGTTGCTTAAGACATATGTTAGGCAACCCATAGAATATATTATATGTTTTTTTTGGACAGCAAGAAAAGAATTTATTGAAAAAACTAGCAAGGGGATAGCGAGATACAAGAAATAACAGCGTCTATAGGATTACAACACCAATTTTCCCACAAAAGACACCTACCAAAGGTTGACCAATGCTTGATCCAATCAAAAGCGATGAACTTTATATCATTGGCAATTTCTTTCTCTCTTTTCATACTGTCCTTGAAGACCTTCGAGTTTCTTTGGATCCCGAGAGTCCAGAAGAAAGTTGTTGCGATCACCCTTCTGACCTTTCTTTTCAGCCCCACGTCTTTGTCTATGTTCTCCCGCATCCCCGAGATTGATTCTTCATTGACTGGCCACCAATCCGCCCAATTAGAAAGGTATGCAGAGACAACCTTTGCTGTTGAGCAGCCTCCAAAGACGTGATTCACACACTCGGATTTGACGTTGCAGCTTTTGCATGTAATCGACGGAATAGTAACCCCTCGTTTGGTCAGATTATCCATCGTCGGTAGCGATCATTTAGTGTTCTCCATAAATGGATGTTGACTTTACTCGTGACCCACTTCACCCATTGCGTTTTCTGATCAGCTGGCGGCAGCGAGCGATTGTCGATGAGACTTCTAATTGAACAAACCGTGAATCTCCCGCTTTCTTCTAGTTGCCATCTCCAATTGTTCATGTTGTCCCTACACTGAATTAAGTTGTTAAGATTAATTCCCCATTCTTGGATGTCCGCATGAATGGTTTGGATCGATTTCCAAACACCATTTTTGCTCATGTCCCTTTGAACAACACAATTATCTACTACCATTTTCCAATTCGCATTCGGCTCTGTTTTCTCCCTCCACCACCAACGACTAAGCATGGAGAGATTTAATGCTTTTAAGCTTCCAATTCCAAAACCACCATTTTTTATCATGCAGAATCTTGTTCCATGCAACACAACTTATCTTTTTGGTGTTATCCGAATCACCCCAAAAGAAACGACGACGAAGGCTTTCCAATATGTTTAAGACCTTGTTCGGTGCCTTGAATAACGAGAAAAAATACGTTCCGAGACCCCCTAAGACAACTTTGCATAGGCAAAGTCACCCACGCATCAAAGATTCTTGGCTTTCCAAGAAGAGAGACACGTTTTGAATTTGTTGATGATAGGCTGCCAACTCGATATCTTTGACATGTTTCCTCCCACCGAGAGGCCCAGGTAAGTGAACTGAAAAGTCTTCTCTTTGCACCTCAACCATCTGGCTATTCGGCGAACCTCCTCATTCGACACCGTAACACCTATCAATCTGCTTTTTCGATAAGTTAATACGAAGGCCAGAGCATAACTCGAAGCATTTGAGAATTTGTATAAGGTTCTTTGCATTTTCCAGGCTCTACTCTCCCATAATTATAGCGTCATCAGCAAACTAAAGTAGCGAAACCTCTTTATCGAGTTGTCTATATGCAACCCTTTAAACAAATTACAACGAAGGGATTCTTTAAAGGCCACACAAAGTCCATCCGATGCTATGATAAAGAGGAAGGGGACAGAGGGTCCCTTGCCTCACGCCCTTTTCCATACGAAATTCAGCGGTCGGAACACCATTGACGAGAACGGAACACTTAGAGGTTGAAATAATACCTTTTACCCAACCTCGCCACTTCGTACCAAAGCCCATCTACATTAAAACATCATCTGAAAATTCCAGTTTAATGACTCAAACGCTTTGGCAAAGTCGCCCTTAAAGACGAGAATTTTCTTACGCGTCTTCTAGCCCAAGATATGACCTCACTAACAATCAACGGCCCATCCAAGATACTTCGACCTTCTACAAAGGTTGTTTGTGTGTTGCTAATGAACGAATCCAAGACTTTCTTAAGTCTTTCCGCCAAGACTTTGGACAGCACTTTGCTAACGCACCCAATGAGGTTGATCGGACGATAGTCCAGTAACGAGAGTGGATCTTTGACCTTAGGAATGAGATATAAAGGACGAGTTGTTGCCCGGATAATAAGGTGGTTAACCTCGAAGAACTTCACCGCATCAACGAAGTCCTCACCTACAATGTCCCAAAACTTTCGAATAAATTCAAAAGTGAATCCCGTCAGGAACCGGGGCCTTATTGTTTCCTCAATGCCAAACTGCAGTTTTAATCTCTTGGCTAGTAAAAGGGGATTCTAACCCAGAGCTTTGGACATCGGTGATTTTTTTAAACAGAAAGCTTTTGAGTAGCGGCCTAATGGGATACGTCTCTTTGAATTTGTTTCTAAAATAATCAAAAGTAAGCTCTTTAACCCTCTCGGGTTGGATGTCCAAACACCGTTGTTGATACCGTAAATCCTATTATGCTTGAGTCTTTGATTAACTAACCCGTGAAAATACCGCGTATTCTCGTCACCATCTAAGACCCATTTGGATTTTGCTTTTTGTTTAAGATCGACGATCTTTGTTGCGTAAATCTCACTGGCCTGAGCTAAGAGATCAGATCTCTTCTGAACTACCATATCGTCTATGCTCCCGATTTCTGCTAACAAATCAATCGCAGTTAAGTTACAATTGATTTTATTCAAGTCGTCTGTAGCGGCTAGCTTCGCTTTGGATCTCCACTCTTTAATGACGTTCTTGATATGGCGAAGCTTTCGCAAAAGTTTTTCTAATTTTGAGAAGACTTGAAACCCCGGTAGCTTATCTTTCCACCTTTCTCTGATCAGCTCATCAATTGCCTAATCTTGAAGCCATGAGTTAAACCATTTAAATGGAACAGGTCCGTAGTCGTGAGAACCAGATTCAAGGAGGATTGGGCAATGGTCCGACATCAGTCTTGGAAGAGCTAACGAGTTCACAGATGTCCATAAGTCCAACAACTCAGCATTGACTATGAACCGATCCAATTTACTCGATTTAGAGAAATCTGTCTTCATCCAAGTGTATTTGCGACCACTAAGTTTGCCTAAGTTAAATTTGACTAATCTTTAATTTAAGAGGGTGTAAGTGGTCAACCTTAAATCCTTCAACTATCTATATTTGTTAATAAACTTTGACCTTTGAACAACATAGACACAAGAAAAGTATGTTGCGTAAACAAGATCTTATGCAACAAAGATAATGAATTATATGTTGCTTAAGTTAACTTTGAATGATTTAAAAAAACATCAGTGGTCAACATTCAACTAAGGTAACATCGGCTAAGACGTTGGTTGAGATAGTCTGAGGCAACCAACAACCCTGTATATGTTACCTAAGGTCACACTTAAGCAATATAGTACCACTCTTTGCCTAGGAGGAAACTTAGGCAACATATATTAGCCTTTGTTGTCAAAACTTATCTTAAGCAACATAGGGAATTAAGATTTGTCCCCTAAGCTTATCTTAAGCAACACAGGCAATTAACATTTGTTGCCTAAGACAACACTTGATGTAGTGTATAGAAGTTATTTAGGATACTTTTTTAAAAAATTTTAATCTAAAATATGTTGAAATTGGAATTTAAAAAATACTAGAAAAGAAACATTATTTTTCTCTTTAAAATTATACTGATGTTGGTATATTTGCTCATACATTTATAATGAAATATTAAGTGTTTTGTTCCCCTTGTACAGATCACATGTGATAGTGTACAGACTTTTAATAATAATGTTATTATCGTTCATAGAATCTCTATGTGTATTTTCTATTTAGAACAATCGCATGCGATCATATATAGAATCTTATACCAATATTATGATCGTTTACACAATGATATGTGATCATGTGAACGCTGAAATAACTATTATACGTACTCAAATGAATCGAATCGCATATCCTATAAAGTATCATATGACTATTATATATGTAATACAATCATCAACATAAAATAGGTTTCTGAAAAGTATTGCAAATTGTTGCAAATATCCAAATTGATAAACCTGTAAAATTGAACTTCGTAAGTGGATTGCCCAACATTAAATTTGACAAAGATGTGTTCTGCTTGTGAAATGGGCAAACTTAAAAGACTTACTTATAGAACCAAGTCTGACATGTCCTATGATAACCCTATGCAGTTGCTTCATGTGGACCTCTGTAGTCTAATTTCAATGCAGAGTCTTGGAGGGAAGACGTACATACTTGTGCTTATTGATGATTTTTCCAGATATACTTGAGAAAAGATAACTTTTCTCTCTAGAAGACCATAATGGAACTTTTCCTAGCTGGTGTTGATCCCCAAATTCCATACTTTGTGAAAAATGGACCCTTTGTCCCCACCACTCCTGTAGCTGTTGTTCCAGCCATTACCACCATTCCTGTTATCCCTCCATAAGAGATAGTTAAAGTTGTTCAATCAGTGGAATGATGAAGATAAATGCCTTGTCAATGCTGACACCAAGGCAAGATCCCTCATCTCCATGTCTCAGGCAAATGATGTGTTTCATTCCATATGTCATCTGTGGACTGTTACAGAAATATGGGACACTTTATGTGTTTAGTATGAAGGCACTGCGGTTCTCATGGAATCAAGAAAGATACATCTCGTATGACAGTATGAGAAGTCCATTTACACCAAAGGATAAACTCTGTCTCAAACTCATCAGAAATTCAACTGCCTCATTTTTTTAGAAGAGGTATCCCAGACCACATTGGGCCCAGACTGATCCTCGGCAATTTTTGGGCCGAAGCCCGACTGCTAAAGCATGCAGCCCGGGGTCGAAGCCCCCGTGCTTCCAGAATGCGTCCCCAGGGCTCGAACTCGGGTTCACCACTATGTAGTGCCCAAGTCTTACTACTAGGCTAACACTCTTTTGGTTTCAACTACCTCCTTATCGACCCTCAAAACTATCGATATCGAATATTCTAACTCTAGGGTCATTACCAAATTCATGGAATCTCTTCCTGAATATTGGGAGACATATACCATGTGTCTCACGATGTCTAAGAACATTAAGACTTTCTCTCTCTTTCTCTCTTAGTGATTTATATGGTATTATGTTTAACATGAACAAACTAAGCAACTGAAGAAGAATCTCATAAGAGATACTGATAACTCCAAAATTATACATGTTTTGGTCGTTCAGGTTTTCACTGTTTTACCCCATTTTGACCCGTTTCTCGTATGTTTTACTGACGAAAGCTACTAAATCTAAGTTTTGTAAGATTTAAGGGCCATTGAACGGAAAAGTACGAAAAGAGGCGAAAAAACATGGAAAATGCATAAATTGGACTTAGAGAGCCCTTTGTGAACGCGAAGATTCAAGTCTCGCGCCGCCAAGTGGATTTAATCTAATGTTCCTGCTTTCGCTCGTTTCGCGTTGAAGATGAATAGTTTGGCACCGCGAAGTTAATGAAGACCCTCTACGAAAGATTCCAGATTGAGCAGAAAATGAAAGATAGGGCTTCTTTAGTGTTTCGCGCCACGAAGATGCAGCCTCGCGAACACGAAACGGGTCGACCACAGCCTTATAAATACAGGCTTCCTCCCATTAATTCAGATCATCTAAAAATCCAGTAATCAATTATCATATAGAGTCAATAGTAGTTAGAAGTGAGGAAGAGAGTAGTTTATGAGCGTTGTGCGTGAGCCGATTCTTAGCCGGAGTCGTTTATCCGGTGTTCGATCATCTCACGTTGCACGGTCGGTATAATGTCTCTCTTTTTAGCTTTGTTTTCTGTTTTAGTTATGATTAGTGAGTAGTTCGTTTTAGTACTTGTTGTGGTTTGATGAACCTTGTTGGATGATGTGTTGATTTTAATATATAATTAGTTTGGTTTTGGTTTATTGAATGTTTATCTTTGATTCCGAAATTAATGTCTTAATTGTGGCTACTTGAATTTGTTGGTTGGGTGTATCTGTTTTTCTGACAATAAAATAGATAGACTCCGTTAGGTTAATCAACCTCCCTTAACTTTCACTCTGGTGACGCGAAGATACGTGGTAAGTAGTTCGCTCGGACCGAGAGTAGACTAAACAGTAGGGTCCCACGACTTGGCATTAATTAGGGCGACTTTTACTAGACTGCCTGACAACCAGTCCCTGTAATTTGGCCGGGAGACCAACCTGGTTTATAATCTCAGATAATACATGCTAGGGTGCCTTTGTCTTAAATTCTTACAATAACCAACTAGACTATACTTTTGGCTTATTTAAATCATCCACAAGGGGAATCTCCATAACCTTAAAAGTACTATATTTTCTCTTATTTATTTTAATCATCTTTTATTTTGAGTCTTAGTTTAATTAATTGTTTTTGTCTTTTTAGTCTTTTAGTTAATTAAACTCTTTTTCCACAAAAACCCCCCTTTTAGATTAATTAAACTTTTAAAAGATTTATCTTGAATAACTTGACCGTTCCCAGTAGTAAGAATGATACCTGGACTTTCCTACACTATATTACTCGCGATCAGGTACGCTTGCCTGTGAATGTGGTAATAGTGGTTAGGCAATTTTGAGGTTAAAACTTGGTTACGATTTTATATATATAATTTACCGCATCAGATACGAAGGACTCCAAAAGCACCTCTGTTACTTTGGTCTCTACGTCCATTTCTTCTGTTCCCAAGTAAGATAGTGACCATTATTGAGTTAGATCCTTCTGACTCTGAAGGTCTATCTAACGGTAACTCCAAGTTAAATGAGTCACTGGCCCTTCTGACTAATACTTTTAGAAGATTTACTCGCAAAAGCAACTTCTGAAAGTATAAACCTTTTTCTTTAACTAACAAGCCAAAATCAACATCTATTGATAAGATTGCCTCTATCTACTATAACTGTCAGGGAAAGTGACATTTTGCTAGTGACTGCAGGTACAAGGAGAACCAGTTGCCGCATCTGCTTCTGCATCACCCTCTTCCTCCAAAGATGCAAAGTACTAGAAGCTAAAAGACAAATATAGAAAGATTAAGTCTCAACAGAAAGGTAGAGGTCTGGTCAATGAAGACCATGACTGGGTTGATGAGTCATCAAAGGAGTCTTCTGATGAAGAAGATACTGAAAGTCCATGTCTTATGACTTTCAAAGACGAACCCAAAGTAGCCCTGATGGCTAAAATCGAAAAGGTACCTGAAGATGTACCCAAAACTCCTACTCCCTCAGCGACTACATCTACTAGTCAGGTACTCCCTACTCTCACTCCCGCTGATAGCTGTCTGCACTCGACTGGTTGACAGTTGATCTTTACAATGCTTTAATGGAAAATCCTTAATGTAGATCTTCGTGAACAACTTAAAGTTTTTCTTGAAAAAAAATTAAAAAGCTAACTATTTTTTAGGAAAGTCTAAAAGATCAGGTCTCTGTGAACCAAATCTTTTGCTTCGAGCATGAACAAGCTATTGTTGAGCAAGAAAGGTCACCATCAAAGGATGTAGTGACGCCTCGAAAAAGTTTGATGAGATTCTTGCATCTCAAAGATCTTTAAGAGTCAAGGCCTGCATTGGTTATTCCAAAGATGTGAATAAGCCGAAGATTGACCGTTCCATGCTTAAATTTGGAATGTTTGTTTCTTCGATCCCTGATCTCAATGTATCTCAGTGTTCCTATTCTTCTTCCAACACGCATACTGAAGGAGCTCCTAAGAGCAAAAATGCTTAAGCTAAAGGCAAAGCTCACGGTGAATGTCCTTCAAAGACTAAGAACCCTAAGCCAAAGACTTAGAACCCAGCCAAAGACTTCTAAGGTCGTGGGAGTTGGACCGTCAGTTTTAGGGACCAAAAAGAACTTTCAAAATCCAACCCCTAAACTAAAGGTCGATCTCAAAACCAAACCAAATTTAATTGTTTTGGACCAATTGATCATGAATTTTATACATCTAATATGCGTTTTAAAAACATATAAAACTATAAATATAACATCTTGTAATGGAGAAATAACTGAAGATAAAAACAAAATTATTTTTTAAGCTATTGGCTTTAAATTTGAGATATTTCATACATACTGTAACATGCACGGATGAATATCTAATACCATAATAACATTTATTGATTACTGTTAGGATCAAATTGTCTTAATTAGGGAAAGTTTATAAAGTAAACTTTGAGAGCGATTAATGTGTAATTAGCTAGTAATTGTAGCTAATGGGCTTGCGCTTGGGCTTGGACTTGATGTAATGGGCTCTATATATAAAGGGTTTAGGGTTTGGGAAGAGGTGTGAGAAGCATTTTCCAATGAGAGTCTTGTAAGAGAGATTGTGTGTGTTTTCTTGTACCATTGAGAGCTCCCAAAATAAATGCAAGAACCAATCTTTTGTCTATCAATTTCTTCTCCTAAATCCTCTATTATTTGATTGTTTGGGACCAACAATTACTCACGACTTAAACTTATAATTCCACAAATCATATTTTTCCTTTTTTTTTCGAATCATTGTGATTGATCACAACCCAAAACCACTACTTAAGTAAGAAACAGCCTCAGAAAACTTGTGGCGTTATCTTATTAACCTTTTCCTTGTCAATATGGATTTCATTTAATTGTTTGACACCCAATTTTAAGTTATGCATATATTAACTTTGAATATTTTTAAAATATATTTTTTATAATATATAAGCTAGTAGTTTTCGATGTCCTAGGTATGGTTCTACGAAGATAACCTATAGGGAGTGTTTGTGTACAGTTCTACCACCACCACCAAAAGGTGATAGCAGGACCAATGAAGCGGATGGGGCACCCAAGCTTTTAGTTAATAGTAGAGGTGATTTTATTGGCATGGGTCGGGTTAAGGTTGTGTCAGGGTCGGGTCTCACGTAATTTTTATGTTCAACGGGCCTAGTAAAGAAACCCAGGCTCGTTTTTGCAAGCTTATGGACTTGCCTACATACTAGCGGGCTTTTTTATATTTAAAAAACATAAGTAATATAAAGTTATAACTTACATAAATCATTTAAATTATGTAAGTGTTTTCAACCATAAAAATAAAATGTAAAAAATATCAATTTACATAATGTATGTAAAAAAAGTATTATAATATAAGAATTATAAACATTTTCTCTCTAATGATTTATAAAGAAAAAACATTAAATTATTAAATCAAAGTTACTTCTTATTTTTAATTGTCCAATCCCACCCACTTTTTTGACAATGGTTGTTCAAACCTGTTATTTTAACAAGCTGGATAAACCGGGTCTATTGGATTGTACCGTCCATTAACAGCTTTAGTTAATATCTAGGATAAACTGGGTCTATTGGATTGTACCGCCCATGAACAGCTCTAGTTAATATCTGGGATGGTAGTCATTGTGAATTTACAATGATTATTTAAAAGTGATCTACCTTTAAATATTTTTTTAATTCAAGAAATACCTAATTGATTGATTTTTTCGATATAGTTATAAATTTTGATGAGGATTGAACAAAAAAAGAATCAAATAAAAATAAAAATAAAAGGTAAAATTAAATGTGAAATGAAACACAGTTGATGACTGGAGTATTGGAGTGGGTGACTACATATGCAACCAGTGAACAATCTATGATTTTGTTTAGTGAGCTTATTTAAGGTAAATTAAATGAACAATCTATGATTTTTGTCAGTGATGCTATCTTTAAGGTAAATTAAAGACTTGTATTTAGATATGTTATTATATTAATTTGATTTTTATAAAAGTTTTTTCAAGTTTTTTTGATTGATTTCGAAAGATTTTTAAGTTTTTCTTTTGGGTTAAGATCATAGTTGACTAGTTAAAGATTGCAGTTTTTGACCGGTCAAAGCCGTCATCTTTGACGAGTCAACTATGTTGTGGACCGTCATCTAATTCGTATTTTAATAACACTTCTCATTTGAACCTAATAGTATATATATATATATATATATAGATATAGAGAGAGAGAGAGAGAGAGAGGAAATTTCAAATGTGAACCACTTTTTCATTGTAAACATGAGGAGCATTAAAATCGTGTCACGTGACAATCTAAAACGTGCTCGACTAAGCTTTATTCATACTGAATAAAACTATTATACAGACTGAATAAAGCTTTATGCAGTATGAATAAAGCTTATCGCACTTTGACGCGGGCGACTTAGCACGCGGGATAGCTTTATTCAGTTTGCATAATAGCTTTATTCAGACTAAATAAAGCTAATCCGCGGGGTTTATGCAGACTGAATAAAGCTAAGTCGCGCAAGTCAAATTTCTACGTGGCGCGATTTTAGTAGTACTCATGTTCACAATGAAAAAGTTGTTCACATTTAATTTAAAGGTGACCCTATATATATATACTATATAATTATATATATAGAGAGAGAGAGAGAGAGAGAGAGAGAGAGATGGGAAAGTTCAAATGTGAATCATTTTTTGGTTGTGAACGTGAGAACAACCGAGAGCGCGACACGTGGCGGCTTTTAGTGTGGTCCCCCCCCCCCTTAAATTCAATGTCCTCCCATGAATTGCGTCTAGTCATCCGCTGTGGACTTGACGTGACGCCTAGTCATCCGCCACGTGTCGCACTCTCGGCTGTCCTCACGTTCACAACCAAAAAGTGGTTCACATTTGAACCCACCCCTATATAATATATATATATATATATATTATATAATATATATAGGGAGGTTCATACAAGAACAACCCAATTTGCAAGAACAAATGAACCAAGGAAATCACATGTGACTTTGTGCTGCGATGGAAAAAGCGTGTGTAGGCCACGCTCTGACAAGGCGAGTGAGTGAGCCGCGAGTGGACGTCCATGCACAAAATCACGTGTGATTTTGTTGGTTCTTTCATTCTTGCAATTTGATTTTGTTCTTATTTGAACCTAATTCTAATTGCAAGAATGAAGGAACCAACAAAATCACATGTGATTTTGTGCATGGATGCCCACTCGCGGCTCGCCCACTTGCCTTGTCGGAGCGCAGGGACGGACCTAGGACGGTTTTCAAACGGTGGCACCATATAAGAAGTTTTTGGTTGATTTCGAGTGATTTTTTCCTTTTGATTTTTTGGTTGATTTCAATGGATTTTTTTTATTGAATCGAAAGAATTTTTCGGGTTATTTGATTGATTACGAAAGATTTTTTTGGTTTTTTGGTTGATTTCGAGAAAATTTTTGGGTTTGTTTTAGTGATTTCGACGGAAGTTTATGGTTTTTTTGTTGATTTCGAATTAGGTTTTTGGTTTTTAGGTGCACACTTTTTAGTTTTGAAAACGATACGGTGACACCCTCCAAAATAATACGATTGCACCTTTATAAAATTCAAAAATTTTACTCTTCGGCAACAAATTAGACGGTGGCCCGTGCCACCACGGCCACCACACTAAGTCCGTCCCTGTCGGAGCGTGGCCTACACACGCTTTTTCTATCGCAGCACAAAATCACATGTGATTTTCTTGATTTCTTTATTCTTGTAAATTGGGTTGTTCTTGTATGAACCTTCCTATATATATATAGATATAAAAAGTAATTAAAACCGTCGGATTTGTTTTTTTCTGAATGAATATCAGAAATTGTTTTGTCCATGTCTGTCGGTAGCTCTTTTCAAGGGTAGCGACAATGGGGATTTCACATCATGAGCAACAGTATCAACAATAATAACTTTAGTTTCGTCCACAATTGTATTTCTTTCTATTATATTGTCTATTCTTTATCGATTATATAAACGAATTAATTAATCAAAATGACGTTAAATATATCTAAGATCATATTTCAAAAAGAAAAAAAAAGATAAACTAGAAAAAAGGTTATGAATCATAAGCAACTCCGAAGATATGTTAGAATCACTATTGAAAACTAGATATGTATTAGGCGTGTTTGGGATTGTTTGTTTATAATTTATGCTTAATTACTTTAAAAAGTATTCATTAACTTATATGAAATAGAAAAGGATTTCATAAAAAGTGTTTAGAATAGCTTATCTAAAACGTGCGTGATAAGCAGTTAAGTTATTTTTTAATGACTGGTAAATTTTTGCTTATTTGTGTAAAATGATCAAAAAAGACATTTTTCTGCATCATTGAGTTTTTTTTTAACATATAACAATATATTTTTCATCACTTATCAACAAATTATAAATCAATTGTTTAGACCTAACAAATAATAAATCAATTGTGGATTGAGACGAAAGAAGTAGCATCGAAGATTTTCAAAATCTCTTTGGTGAACACTTGAACTTTTGTGTACTTCAAAAATTCCAAGAACTCAATCAAATTTTCAAGAAACCTTTGCCTTTTTGCCTACTCCAAATCTCCCCTCGTCTCAAATCAAATCGGAAAAACCTAGATGGATTTATAACGAAATTTCTTGAAACAAATTCTTGGTTTCGATAATTTTGTTTAGTTTTATAATATGTGTCCAACAAGACATGGTTCCTTCGTAGCCATGGGAGCAATCAAACCCTTGGTTTATTGGGAAACATCGATGGAGCAAAGCCGAGAAAGTTTGCAAGGGGAATATTTCTAAGTTTCAACCAACTATTGTTACTGAAAAGAAAAGAGATTCAGTAATTAGTTATCGCAGATGTTTAGATGAGTTATCGTACATGTACAATTGAGGAGAAGCAACGGAGGAGAGCAGATGAGCAGATTGTGAGATTGAGGCGTACATTGAAGGAAGCGATATATTTTATTAGGTTAAAGAAAAGAGTAAATGTGTAATTTCGTAAATAAGTTGAAAATGAGTAAGCAAATAAGTTAAACCATTTTAACTTTTTCAAAACTCCTTATTTGCGATTTTCAACAAGTCATAAGTAGTTTTTTTTGCCTATCCAAACACTCGAAACAACTTATTTGTTTTGTAAACGTGATAAGCAAATAAGCACTTTAAATAAGAATCCCAAACACTCCCAAGTGCATGTTGACGTAGGAAATATCTTAAATTTAAAGTTGATAACTCAAATAACAATTTTGTTTCATGTTCAACTTTTTTCTTCATTATAAGATTTAATTTATGGTTTTATGTGTTTTTAAAATGCATATCAAATGACAAAATTCAAGATTATTTGGTCAAAAAGATTGAAAAAGACTCGATAGTGGATATCAAACTCCCCACATTTAAGCTTATTTTGATAGTTTTGATTTGACGAATATATAATGGTATAATTTGTAACATAAATATTATGTTAACATAAGATTATATATGTTAATATGATAAAAACGTAAAAATGAAAAAGTAAATTAAATAACTATATATAAAAGAATAAAGTTAATTTAAATATAAAAGTAATTCTTTTATTATGATTTCAATATTTGAAACTTTAAACTTATAGACAAGGTGTAAATTGGAAAATGAGAATTTAAAAAAGTATAAAATAAATTAATTTGGATATATGTTTTATAATATTTATAATATTAAATACGATCAAATTAAAATATTCAATAAAATTATTTTGAAAGTTATTATTCACATAATTATAATGATATAATTTACTGAAGGAAAAATAAAATTCTAATATAATTTAATCAAATGCATTAAGTGAGTCTCTTAAATGTATTATTTGTCCAAATACTTAAAAAATTTACACCATCAATGCATTAAATAAATCCGTTAATACATTTTTCTTATGCTAATGAGTGCTTTAAAAAAGTTACACCATAATAAATTAGCTACCCATTTAACAGATAATTATGAGCTAAAAATTAAAAAGAATTTGACTAAAAATAAATTCTAAGTTTTTTTTTTGTCACCACGCCAAAAAACACAGTATGTGAAATGAAGGCTTCTTGAAGAAATCATTGGCTTATTTACTTTTAGTAATATAAGAAATATTGTTTCATCAATTTATACTTGAACACGTGAATTGTGATACAACCTGCCGCTCGCACTATGAAGATATATTTAAGAGGCAACCGTTTTATCTTTTCGGTAGCAATAGTAATAAGACCAAAGATTCCTTTCTTTCTATGTAATCCATATCTACTACATCTCTCTCTCTCTATATATATATATATAGGAAGGTACAAACAAGAAGCATATTTTCTTAGATTGACATGATAATAAGACCAAAGATTCCTTTGTTTCTATTTAATCCCCGTTTTTTTAAATTGACATGGTTCTCGTATGAACCCCACCTATATATATATATGCTTATTTTCAAAAAACAAAATTAACGGCATGTTGGTGCAACGGAGTATTATCGTGCTACTGTGACACCAAGTCACGATGACCATTGGCGGATCATATGGAGGGCAGTGGGGGGCCATGGCCCCCCTGTTTTTTTTAATCCTTAATGCAGTTGGTAAATATTATCTCTTGCAAACTTTGTTCAATTTACATCTTGGCCCCTTCAAAAAAGCGACCCATCACATTTACATGGTGATAACCTTATATAAATCAATATGAACTTTTGTATTTTATTTATACAATCTCCTTCAAGAATTCATAAAAGTAAATGATTAATTTTCCTATTTTATGATGTTTTATCAAATTAATAATAATGTTTAAATTACAGAATCTTTATTTTCATGTGTATGTTATATATTTTTGTGTGTGCTTTAAAGTTTATATATAGAGAGATGATCAAACGAGAACGTTAACCTTTTAAGATTGCATGAAAAAAACTAAATCACGTTCAAAGTCACATGTGATATTACATTAACGGGCAAAAGATGATGTGTAGACTACTTTGGTCGGGTCTTCAAGTAACGGGGCAAAGTTGCGTGAATCACATGTGACTTTATATGCAATGTTAGTGTAAAATCACATGCGATTCATCCGTTATCTTGTTTTCTTAAATAAATATTGTTCTCGTTTGAACCCGTTTCTCTCTCTCTCTCTCTCTCTCTCTCTCTCTCTCTCACACACACACACACACACACACACACAACACACACCTCTCTCTCTATATATATATTACGTATTACCGTTGTGAAAAAAATTAAAAACATATTTATAAAAGATTAGTTTCGGCCCCCTAGGTTCTTAAGTTCGTGTTCCGCCACTGACGATGACCCGAGTTCGATACCTCTCCAAAGAGAAGAACCACCCCCAGCTTAGCCATCCAGTTTCCATTTAAAGGGATTCAAGGCATCAACTAGGATTCGAACAAAACACCCGTTTAGGGAAAATCCCCCACAGTGGACTCCAGCAGAAGTCGAACTCCAGACCTTAACCATATAGGAACTATAATCCATACATCAGACCGACCATATTTTCAATATATACCAAAAGTTCTTTGATTTGATTGAACGTAATAGCATTATTTTCTACTCTTCCCATTTCTTTCCGGAAGACCCTTATCCATTAGTGGTATTTGCTATTGAGTGAACTATTCATAATAACATATAGGTAGACTTCTATTCCTTAAGGAGATTATACACTTTGGTCCTAACAATTCTATCTATATCTTGTGAAAGTCGTAGAGGGATAGCCACTAGCTAGTTAAAAATAGTTCAATGATCGCCATCATACCTATAAAACCGTTTGAATGTATAGTTACTTACATTGTGGTTTCCATCTTTTTCTATTAAAATTATGTAGATGATATAATGAATATTTTTTTGGGTAGTTATGATAAATGTACACATATTTTTACTTACTAAATGCTAACCTATCTTGTAATAATTTCTTTACATACCTCAGTATCAAGGTTAACTTCTTACTTTTCAATTTACAGTTTGACCTTATTTTTATATAAATAAGTGCGCACATAGTACCGCTAGTGTTCGATTTTTGTGCCTACTTTGGCTTATCCCTATGACAGACCAAACCTAACCTTATGATTTTGTATCTTTTGCTTTATTTCAAGATGTTTAGCTTCTTGTTACGATCTAGTGAAACATCTGAAATATATTAGTAAGAATTTTAGGAATTCTTGAATTTACCACGTCAGGACACGCTAAAAATGATTAAGAATGCACGCGGATGGGCCAAGGATGAAAAGGTGATTTGATAAGAATGTTTACCCACTACACGAGACTTATTTTTTTGTGTTGCAACTTTACTTATGATGTTAAACCAATCATTATAAATAAATTGATGTGTAATTTAAGTTATCTTATTAGCATTGTTAAGAACATACAATATAATTGAACAACCTACAATTATCAAAGATATATACCATAAATGATAAAGAGATCGAGTACTATGATTGTCGGGGTGAATATTTGCATAAACACCGATTATCATGATTTAAGTTCACGTCTTACTTTCACTTTCCAAGCAAATTAAGTCGTGTACAAATCATTACATACTATTAGTGATGCCATTAAAAGAGTTCTTTTATCAAATCGAGTACAAATCACATTACAAGCAATGTCAATGTTGATTTGATAAATTTTTGTACGAGTTCAAAACAAAATGATGTCAATTGCAAACAGTTCCTATGCATATATGTGATGAATGAACTTTTTGTAAATCTTGAGTATAATAATAAATCAGTCCACGAATTTTACTTAAGGATCGAGAAAAAGTATTTCTTAATTAGCTTATTGATGTCTATAGATAAAGTAAGCAACAAACACCACAACCAAATAACCATAGCAAAATTTGAAAGCTAATTATTATTGAAATCAGGACAAGACCTATTTTAGACGGAAAATTCCGTCAAAATAGATAACTTTTAGGGATTTTTGACGAAACTTGTTGTCGGTTAATCTTTGATCGAAAATGATAATATTTTGGGATTTTTAACGGAATTATCAACAAACAAGATCCGTCAGAATCCCATGCAAATTCCATGTAACTTTAGACACCTTTTTGAATGACTTTCGACAGATTTGAGGGATTTTGACGGATTTGACCTTCATGATATTTTCCATGGATTTGAGTTTTCACGCGATTTTCGGCAGATAGTGGTTCAATTCTTACAACAGATTTTCATGGGGGGTTATTGTCGAAATTCTATGAAAAATTAAACATATTTTTTTTAAAAGATAACTTTTAAAATATGCATTTATTATAGATCTCTACCTAAATTCGTCTACACAAATTAAAATAAAGTAATATAAATATGTCGACATGACAATGACACTACTGGAAAAATGGGCACCAACAATATTGATCAGCGACGGATAGGCCACTACCAGATTCTGTCGCTAATGCCATCTCTATTTCATCTCTATTCAGCAACGAAAGTTGTCTGTCACTTATTAGCAACAGATTAGTTATAAAATGAAAAAGAAATTCCATGTATTCGTCATTGATCCGTCACATATTAGCGACGGAATAGTTTTTTTTTTGGAAGAGGTATTCCAGACCACATTGGGTCCAGACTAATCATCGACAATTTTGGGCCGAAGCCCGACTGCTAAAGCATGCAGCCCGGGGTCGAAGCCCCCGTACCTCTAGAATGCGTCCCCCAGGGCTCCAACTCGGATTCACCACTATGTAGTGTCCAAGTCTTACCACTAGGCTAACACTCCTTTGATTAGCGACGGAATAGTTATAAAAAATAAATAAAAACTAAGTTCCATGTGTCCATTGCTTACTCGTCACTAATTAGCGACGATTGTCAGGTATCCATTGCTAATATGTCGCTAATTAGCGTAGATCAGTGATAGAACTTCTATTTTTTTAATTTTTAAGGTATATATTTACTCCTGTGTATACATATATGTGTTATGTGTGTGTGTGTTGTTTTTTTAACAATGATTAATGTATGTTGGTTGTTGGAACGATGTATATATTTTATATGTTGTATATCATGTGCATTAAAAGCCATGAAGCTAGTACGACCCATTACATTCTAATATAATTCATTATCAATCATTCACAACATCCCATGCATGTAGACCCAATTAGATTTATTATACTATATGTATGTACACGACCCAAAGACATAACACATTTCATTAAAGGGGTACTGATGTGATATTTCTAGGTTATTAAAATATCTTTAAATTTAACCCTAAATACTACCCAACTAGATTAGCACAAACAAGCAAGTGTGAGCTGATCGCGAAAAGTATAGTAGTGGTAAGTGCCGAGTATCGTTATTTCCTCAGGGAATAGTTAAGGTATTCACTTAATCTTATAGCTCAAATTGATTAATTCAGAAGAGATTGCTTTTAAAAGGGTATTTTAAATTAATACTAAAAACTGAAAGTTAATAACCGAAAGAAACACAAGAAATCTCAAAGGCTTGAATGAACTTTTAAGTTTGGTAAAACAATGTACTCACTAAGAAGAGAATCCCCCTAGTATCAATTTGGTTTTCATTGAAAACCATTAGATAAATTTCCTAGGAGCTGTTCAACTATATTTCTCTCAGTCTCCCTTAATAACAATTGTATTGTAATTGGGGTTTTCTGTTAGTGCTTATGTGCAAAAGACAGTAAATGTAGTTTACTGTTTCCATGAGTTATAAGACACTAATGGGTCACACCGTCGTACATCCAACTAGAACAATTAAAGAATGTTCCAGATGAAGTTAATTAAAGAAAGAAATAAATAATAGATAATTATCTATTATTTATATTGTGAATAAAATATCAGTTTGATATCTTCTCAAGAAACTTAATAGTTTATTAATTTTGAGGAAATTTTAAGATGATCGATAGATTAATCATCTAAAAGTTATAGGGTTTAAAGTGACAATCTTTTAATTAAGGAAGCTAGACTTTCTCTAGTGACAATCTTCAAAAGATACGGGGATCTCACCGATGTGTACCTGGCGAGGAAGAGGTTGGCGTGTGGTAAGCGATTCGGGTTTGTCAGATTCAAAAGAAACGCAGATTCTAGGAATGTAGAGAAAGTGTTAAACAACATTTGGATTGGGCAGTTCAGACTAAGAATTTTTAGAGAAGGATTAGAAAAAGAAAAATCCACGTTCGCCTCAAATGCAAGATCTGGCTTCTTGCATAAGAGGTTAAGCAAATCGTGTGACTCGTTTGGAAATCGTTACTTTGGGTCGAATTGGGCGTCAAGAGTGGATAAGAGATCTTATGCGAACGTCATGAAAGACAAGACTAGAGATAATGTGAAGATCCCAAACACAGGCAAAGAGCAAGAGGAGGAGGAAGGAGTGAAGATGGAAGGAAATTGGCGGGCAGACCAGTGGCTAAAGAATATTTGAAGCTTTGTTCAGTGGGAACAGTGAAGTCAGTGGATAGTATGGAGGCAATAAGTCAATTATGCAAGGCAGGTAATGTTGGTATCCAAGAAGCTAAACTAATGGGAGGGTGTCAAGTCTTAGTAAAAATGGAGAATGAAGAAATTATGAATCAAATAATCCATAACAGGAACCACGGTATCCACTACTGGGTGAAGGATCTCAGAAAATGGACAGTTGCGATAAGACATCCACTTAGGCTAGTCTGGATCAAGATTTCAGGAGTCCCTTTGCATATCTGGAATGAAGAAACGTTCTCTTTAATCGCTGGTAAGTGGGGTCAAGTGCAAAAGACATTAAATTGCCATTTATTGGAATCGGATAACTTGATGTGGGGCAAGGTACTCATAAACATCTCCCTCATGTCGACGATTAATTTTTTGAAATGGATCAAGGTTGAAAGCTCATACCATCAAATAAAAATAGAGGAAGAGGATACCAGTTTCATGGAAACGCCTATGTTCGAAGTTTCGGCAGACTCCGAATCTGATAGTGAGGACGGAGATGATAACTCGATTTTAAACTCAGTTTGGTCTGAAGAAGATAAGTTTTCAGAAAAGGATGTGGAGGTCGAAGAGCTTAGGACGGGAGAGGACGCTGGAGTTTTGGCCGGAAACTTGGCCGGTAGTTGTCAAGCTCCGGCAAGTAACGCCGAATTTTTGGGATCTGAAGGGCCAAGTAAAGTTATTGGAGGTGAAAGTTCCCAGATTCCTAATCATGAGGTGGATCAATTCTCAAAAGAAGGCACATGTCTCGAGAGTCAAGTTAAAGAAAATTTAGAAGGTTCTAGTTTTAAAAAAGATTGCGTGGAGGGGGTTGATCAGAGAGATGAAATTGGGGCTCACTCAAATTTTTTACAATCTCCTGGGCCAGGGCCCTTGGGTAATTTAAAAAATCAGCCTTTGCCAAGTGGGCCTGTTTCATCAAAAGCCTTAGAAAGAGGTGATGGGCCAGATAATTCTTGTGGAGAAGTGGGATCTAGCCCAACTCAAGATTCCTTTCCTTTTTATCCAGTTAAGGAGTTCACGACAGAAAGAAAGAAGGATTCAGGTGAGGTGGTTCAGAAAAAGGAGAAGAGAGGGTCGAAATCATCAGTAAGTGAGAGATTAAGATCGAAGAAGCCTGAAGTAGTTAGCTTTGGAGGTAAGGTTAGCTATCACCTTCTAAAAAAACTGGCGAGATCCAACTTCAAGAGGTCAGGGGCGATTGGTAGTTCGAAAAACGGTTTAGGAGACAGGATAAAAAAGAAGCGATCGGGATCCTCTCCGGCTGGCTCTTTTACGTCAATGGCAAACGAAATTAAAAGCAAAGATAGTGCAGAAGGACTCCAATTCTTTGGAGAATCGATAGGAGTCGATTGGGGTTCAGACGCGACTCGACGTCCTGACAAGGAGGCAGATTAATTTGTTTGTTTGGAGTTCAGGTAAGATCGATTTGTGTTTCTTTAATGAAGATAATTTCTGTTAATGCTAGAGGAATGGGGTCGAGAGATAAAACATTTTGGATAAGAGAGATTTGTAGAAGTGAATTTCCGTCGATGTTAGGTATCCAGGAAACAAAATCCAAAAACTAGAATTCGAACCAGATCAGCAGATTTTGGGCAAACGACGATTTCGATTTTGTTCAGATAGATGCAACTGGTAATTCGGGGTGATCTGCTTTCTGTGTGGGACAAAAAGATCTTTGCCTGTGAATTCGTAGAGAGGGACCTTTCTTTCTTGGCAATAGTAGGTAAATGGAAAGGTTGTGAGGGGACTTTTGGCTTCGTAAACGTATATGGACCCAGAAACCTAAACGAACGGTTAGCTTTGTGGGACAGATTAGAGGCTCTAATTGTCAAAAAACGTAAACTGGTGCGTGTTTGGGACTTCAATGAGGTTCGGAGTGAAAGCGAAAGATTGAATTATGTTCTGTCCCAAAAAGGCGCGACAGAATTCAATAACTTCATTAGTAATTCTCAATTGTTGGAAGTACCGATGGCGGAAGACAATTTACTAGAATTAGTGACGATGGATTGAAATTCAGTAAATTAGATCGTTCCTAATCAATGCTAGTTTTGGATTGTTATGGAAAAATTTGGGTGTCAAATCACTTGAAAGAAAGTGGTCGGATCACACGCCGATCGTTCTTTTTGAAGATAAAAATGATTTTGGCCCCAAACCGTTCAAGTTCTTTAACGTGTGGTTGGAAGACGAAGATATTAAAGATTTAGTCAAGGAAGCTTGGACCAAACCAATATATTCTTTTCGGCCTGATTGCGTTTTCCGGGATCGGTTGAAAAATGTAAAGGAGCCATTAAAAATCGGGGGAAACTGAAATTTGGTAATCTCGACAAGGAGGTGAGAGAGCTAAAGGAAGAAGTGAGAGCGAAAGAGTTAGAAGCGGAAACCCATAGGTGGGATGAGGGGGGTAGAGATCGATGGGTAAAAGCAAGACAAAGATGGTTGGAGTTGGAGAAAAAACGAAACGAAATGTTGAGACAAAAATCAAAACTTAGTTGGGTAAAGGAAGGAGATGAGTGTTCAAAACTCTTTCATGCTATGGTCAAATATCGCGAAAGAAAGAATTCGATCCGCGGTCTCTATACCAACTCGGGTTGGACGGTAGAACCTAGCATATTAAAGGAACACACTTTTGCATTCTTCAAAGAGAAGTTCTCCTCAAGAAGCGAAGTAAGGCCATCACTTCGTAGCGAGTTGTTCAATAAAATTTCGAAATAAGAGGCCGCGAGTTTGGAACGGCCGATAGAAGAAGCGGAGATTTGGCTCGCCATTTCAAATTGTGATTCCAACAAATCTCCGGGACCGGACGGTTTCTCTTTTGGTTTCATAAAAAAGTTTTGGGATGTTGTAAAAGAAGATGTTGTGAAAGCGGCAAAATGGTTCGAAGAAAAAGGGGAGATTGGCAAAGGATGCAACTCGTCTTTCTTAACTTTAATTCCTAAAGTTGAGAATCCGGCTAATCTTGGAGACTTTAGGCCGATAAGCCTAATCGGGGTGTTTATAAAATTATTGCGAAGGTTTTGGCGGAAAGATTAAAGTCGGTTTTGGGGAAAATCGTTAGTGGAACTCAAAGCGCGTTTATTCAAGGTCGATACATCCTAGACGGAGTGTTGGTAGCAAACGAAATAATCGACTTTATCCGGAAGAAAAAGAAAAGAGGCTTGATCTTTAAAGTGGATTTCGAAAAAGCCTACAATAATGTAGAATGGAATTTTTTGTTCGATAGTATGGCTAAGATGGGATTTGGATCAAAATGGGTAAAATGGATTAGAGCGTGTCTTCAATCCGCTTCAATGTCAATCCTCGTCAATGGAAGTCCGACGAAGGAATTCGAGATGAAAAAAGGGCTTAGACAAGGCGATCCTCTAGCACCGTTCCTTTTCACCATAGTTGCCGAAAATCTTCATATTCTCTTGGAAGAGGCGGTTAAAAGAGGTTGTATGAAGGCATAAAAGTGGGTAAAAAGGAGATCCAAGTATCACATCTCCAATACGCGGACGATGTGATTTTCTTCGGGAATTGGAGCCTTGGCAACCTCAAAATTCTCTTCAAAATTTTAAAGTGTTTTCACTTGTTGTCGGGTTTAAAAATAAATGTTCAAAAGAGTAAGTTATATAGTGTGGGTGTGGGGGAAGAGGAAGTGAAAGAATGGGCCAAAAGTGTGGGTTGTGCTTCCGGTATGCACCACTAACCTACTTAGGCCTACCGGTAGGAGCAAAAATGAGGAGTTTAGAGTCTTGGAAATCGGTCATCGCAAAAGTGGAAAAAAGATTGGCATCGTGGAAAACAAAGGTAATTTCTTCGGGTGGACGGTTAACCTTAATAAAGTCGGTTTTGGGAAGTCTTCCATTGTATTTCCTATCTTTATATCGAGCCCCGAGTGGAGTGCTGAAATTAATTGAGAGTGTAAGAAGGAATTTTTTTTGGGGAAGGGGATCGGGTGAGAGTGCGAGCAAGGGTATCTCGTGGGTAAAATGGGAGGATACGATAAAAAATTTCTCCAATGGGGGCCTAAACATTGGTAGTTTAAGTACTACTAACATGGCCCTTATGGGGAAATGGTGGTGGCGTTTTCTCTCCGAAAAAAACGCGTTGTGGGTTTCGGTAATCAAAAGTTTATACCGGGAGGGAGGGGGCTGTTTGAGGCTGATTTGCTTAATGATTCTGCAGGTACAACTTGGAGAAATATAGCACGAATTGGCATGGAATTGGACAGCAAAGGGATCGAATTCTCGAAATCCTTTCGGTTCAAAATTGGCGAAGGAAACGAGACACGCTTTTGGGAAGACTGCTGGACAGGTACTAAAGAGCTGAAACAAGATTTTGGATGACTTTATAATCTAGAGATGAATAAAGGAGTCAAGGTGGCGGATAGAGGAGCTTGGATGAACGATGAATGGGTTTGGAATTGGGCTTGGAGAAGACAACCGAGGGGTAGAGAGATGGGAGAATGGATCGAGTTACAAAGAAGACTTGAGGGAGTACAAATTGCACGAGGAAAAAAAGATGAAGTGGAATGGAGACTAGACGATTCAAGTAAGTTTTCCGTCAAAAAGCTAAAGGAAATAATCGACAAGCAAGAGGGTCGATCTAGACCAAATTCGATTCCAACAAATTGGTTAAAATGTGTCCCAAAAAAGGTTTGTGTGTTTGTGTGGAGGGTTAGCAAAGGTAAATTGCCGTGTCGACTTGTGTTGGATCATTTGGGGATAGATATAGATTCTCTATTATGCCCTCAATGTGATAACACGTCGAATCGGTGGAACATACCTTAGTGTCTTGCCCGGAGGTAAAAAAATTATGGGTGGAGATTTGTAAGTGGTGGAGGAAAGAGCACATCGAAGTGGAGTCTTTACATAATTTACTCCAATCCGGGTCTAATTCGGCAAACGGTGGAAGTAGCTCGGAATTATGGGACGGAATGAAATGGGTAACTTTGTATCTTATTTGGTCTCATAGAAATAATGTGATCTTCAAGAAGGAGAAGCGGAAGGTGGCGGAATGCTTCCACGAGTTTCAAAGGAAGTCGTTTGAGTGGATTATTAGTCGGTGTAAAGGATTAACAAAGTTCGAGAATTCTTGGGACACGTGGCTTCGAAATCCCGGAAATCTAAGGGTGGGGTAAGAGTGTTTTGGGAGGTGTTTTCCGTCGGCGAGAGAGGCTTTTAGGACAGTCGGGAGTGCTTCTGTTTTGGTGTCGATTGGCTTGGTGTACTTCTTGTAAACTTGCTGCTTCTTGTCTGTTTGTTTTGTAGCTCTTTGGGTTGGGTGGATGGTTGTGTTTTGCTCTTTGTGTCGTGTTGTAGTTTGGTTCTTGTGGTCTCTTTGGTTGTAACTTGGTGGTTGGTTTTGTGTTAATAAAGTGCTGCTGTTCTAAAAAAAAGTAAAAGAAATTATGTTTAGGCGGAAAAAATATAAATTTCGGCTCACCAGAGAGCAACACATGCCACCTAGTTACTCTTTTATTATATATAGATGCAGGGCCGGCCCTGACATTTTGGAGGCCCCGTGCGAAAATATAAATGTGGCCCTATTCTTCTACCATTGGTTCTTTTCTTCCATAATTTCATCAACTTCGTCAATATCCACCCCTACTCTTTCTCTACGCACCCCTTCATTATTTTCATCATTAGAGTATCGGTTCCAAACACATTTTGCTCTACTTTTCGTGAATCTTCGTTACTTGGGCATTTAGACGTCTGTTTAATAATAAATTGATCGATGACTCCTCTTTGACTTTGAACAAATTGTTCATCTTTTTTATTTTTTTGACGCTTAGAATAACCCGATTCAAATTTTCTAGTTGGAGGCATCCTATATTATATAAAATCGGTCAACCATTATTCGGATATATAAAAACAGATATCAACAAATTTATTTATTGTTACTAAAAAAACACTCTGATTAAAAGTTAAAAACCTTCAAAAGACATAAATAATCAAATAACAATTTATAGATAACTAATAAAAACATAAAAATAACAAACATTAAATAGAAACTATAAGATTTTGATATGATACCTACAAAGTCGAATGGAAAACTGAAAATATTTGAAGAAGATTAAACTTGTTGAATCGCTATAAAATGTAGAGATGACGGCCGTAGAAAAAACTAATGAAGATAAATTGACATTGAAAACCTAATATGCTCATGTTATTTAAGGAAATTAAATAAATATCTACATTTCTTGTTTCAGGCAAAAGAACAACACGCCTTGCCATTAGGCCAGAAGAAGTTTTGTTAATTTTTTTGAAACTATTAATATATATAGTATATAAATAATGTATGAAAATATCGGAGGCCCTTCGAAAACGGAGGCTCCGTGCGGCGGCACCGCCCGCACACCCCCAGGGCGTGTATATGTGTGTGTATGTATGTCGGTTATCAAATAATTAAGAGTGAGATAACAAATAATTATATCATAAACCTAAACCCTAGAAAATTCATCTCTCTCTCTCTCTCTTCCTTCTCCTCGTGATCGACGCCACACACAAAGAAACCGGGAACGATTTCTTTTGGTTTTTCATGAGGATTGATCGTATTCAGACGTGACGTTTTGTGCGGTCTAGCAACACAACTCGACGGTGATGCAATGGTGGTGTAAATCCCGTAGCAATCCGAAAACGTGATCGCTGAAAGGTATTGTTTTCTAACCTCTTTTGTTAATGGTTTTGTTGAATAGATCGGATCTATGATTTGGGATTTTAGTTTAAAAAAAATAATTCTTCGTTTGTGTATTTTGTTTTGAATCTTTGTTTTTCGAATTTGGTTTTTAAATCCCATTAGTGGTATCAGAGTCACCTTCTATTTCGACAAAACCTTATAGGGTTTCTGTATATTAATGAGTTAAAGGTTTAATCCGAAAGTTAAAACCTTAGTGTTTTAGATTCGTAAAAATTAAGTTTTTTTTACTTATTTGTGCGTTTGTGAATAGGTTACATCAAGAGATCGAAAAACTGGGCTTTTTACCCAAATTAACTATGAAACCACCATGGTGGTAGGACAGATAGCGCGCCGCCGACGACCACGACCTGGATGGTCCGACGCAATGGTTGCGGTTTACGGCCCAACGGTTCGACCACGCCACGACGCTAGTCTACGCCTCGCAATTCGACCAAGCATATATATGAAATTAGCCCTATAATTATTGCAATGTTAAATGATGGAGTCTACATTCTACAATAATTCTTGTAGGGTTTATATATATATATTTTTTTAATTGTTGGTGGAGGTTGAGACTAATGTTGTCATTCTTCTACCAGGTTCCTTTGTCTATGGACCTCCACTTGCCACGAGAAGGCTTACCGTTGCCCTACTGGTAGTTTTGTCATTCTCTTGAACATTGATAGAGAATGGTTTTTAATTATTTTAAACAAATTAAATGTAGAATATAGAGTATGATTCTTAATTATATGAAATATGTATAGGAAAAGGTTCAAATGAGAATTGCTAAAAAACGTAAAATAAATAAGTAATTTGTATCGTTCATCTAGTTAGCAATTGTGATTTTGACCGCGAAGCACTGGATAAATCCTCGTATAGGTATACGAAAGGGTATTATCGTAAATTTTAAAAATAGTCGACAAACAAATTCATATATGAATTACACAGGTTCATGTATGAACGTATAGTTTATATATGAATCAGTTAAAAATAGTTAATATGTGAATTACACACGTTCATGTCTGAACGCATAGTTCATATATGAATCAATTAAAAATAGTTAATTTGTGAATTACACAAATTCATATATGAACGTATATATTAATTACACCGTTTATGTATGAACGTATAGTTCATATATAAATTAGTTAAAAATAGTTAATATGTAAATTACACGAGTTCGTATATGAACTATATCAATTAAAAATAATTAAATATCTGATAATGTTCATATATGCATATATAGTTCGTATATGAATCACTCTGGTTCATGTATGAACCCGATTTCGGCCTATTTGCAACAATTATGAAATTACCATTCGATGTTGCTTGTAGGTGCGGATTTTAAACCGTCAAAGATTGCGGCTTTGACCGATCTAAAGCCGCAATCTTTGAGTTTCCATCCTTGATCTTAGCCGTATGGACAGCTAAGATTACTTCTCTATTTCACGTTTTTTTATCACTTTAATTTTAACCAACCTCAATATATATAGGGGTTGGTTCAAACGAGAACGACATCAATTTAAGAGAATACGAGAATGATTCTTATTCACCAATTCTTCTCTTCAAATACATTACCCACATCACGTCTATGGCCACCTCCACCACCGCCACCACCTTTGCCTCTGCCTCCGCCACCGCCAACAGCAGCACCACCACCATCCACACCATCGCCACCACCACCACCACCAACACCACCAACACCTATACCGCCACCACCATCAACAACAACAGTAAGACCACCAGCACCCACACCACCACCACCAGCACCACCTCCGTTTGTGGTGGTGGCGATGTTAGTGTGGTGTGGTGGTGGTGATGGCTGTGGTGACAGAGGTGGTGGCGATAGTGTTGTAGGTGGTGGCGGAGATGATGTAGATGGTGGTGGTGGTGTAGATGGTGGTAGCAAAGGTGATTGTGGTGGTTAACATGTGATTTCAATGTAGTATCATATGTGATTTCAATGGAAATCATATGTAATTTAATAAATATGATTGGTTAACATGTGATTTCGATGCATAATCATGTGTGATCATAATATCATATGTGATTTTAATGAAGAATCATGTGTAATTTCAATGTAAAATCATATTGATTTAATATAAGCTGATGGGTTAACATGTACTTTCAATGCATAATCATGTGTGATCACAAGATCATATGTGATTTTAATGCAAAATTATATGTAATATCATCAATGCAAGATTTTATGTTGAATATGCAAAATGGTGGCGGCGAAGGTGGTGTAGGTGGTGGCAGAGGTGGTGGTGGTGCTACTGGTAGGGTTGGTGGTGGTGGCGGCCGGTGGTGGGGGAGGTAGTGGGGTGGTGGTGTCGGTGGTGCCGGAGGTACTCGTGGTGGTGCCACTGGTGTCGGAGGTACTCGTGGTGGTGTCGGTGGTACTCGTGGTGGTGTCGGTGGTGCTCATGGTGGTGCGGGTGGTACTCGTGGTAGTGTGGAAGGTGCTCGTGGTGGTGCGGAAGGTGCTCGTGATGGTGTCGGTGGTGCTCGTGGTGGTGCGGTGGTGCCTGTGGTGCTGTTGGAGGTGCCCGTGGTGCTGTTGGAGGTGCTCGTGGTGGTGCCAGTGGTGTAGGTGGTGAAGGTGGTGGTGGTGCGGCGGCAGCGGCGATGGTGGCGACGGTGGACGGTGGCAGCGAAGGTGGAGGTGGTGACAAAGGTGGGGGAAATGGGTGGCCATAAAGGTGGTATGGGTAATGTATTTGAAATATAAAAATGGGTGGCTAAGAATCATTCCCGTATTCTCTTAAAATGATTTCATTCTCACGGTTATGATGGACATGATCATGGAGGATATATTGACGCGATTCATGGGAGGGTAGAGATTATTAAAGGGGGGACCGGTCAAAGCTCCATTTGTTGACCGAGATGAGTGGTTGAGATTGCTCATTGTATTTTCTTAAAAAGTTATATTTTTCGTATGAACCTTTCTGTCTCTCTCTCTCTCTCTAATATTATTATATATATAATATATATGAAGGTTCATGCGAGAAGCATATCAATTTTAGGAAAACGTGAGAGCAATCTCAGCCACTTATCTTTGGTTACGGTGGACGTGATCACGGAGGATTGACGCGATTCATGGGAGGGGTATAGATTATTAAGGGGGGGGGGGAGACCGGTGAAAGTCGTCTTTATTGACTGGATGAGTGGTTTAGATTGCTTTTCACGTTTCTTAAAAAGTTATGTTTCTCATTTGATCTCTCTCTCTCTCTCTCTCTCCTATATATATATATATATAATATATAGAAGACATTCAAATGAGAACGATAGTTTTTAAGAAAACACGAAAACCTTTTTTTTATGTACAAAATCATGCATGATTCATCACTAACTAGACGTGAACGAATTTTTTGCAACTTAAGTTGCGATAAGTATCGTGAACTTATGTTGTGTTTGGTTAACTGAATAGTAGGTAAAATAAATGTAGTAGATATCAAAATATAGTAGTTTTTCTTAATAGATGAGATGAGCTAATTAGAGTTCCTTACTAGAGCCCAAAGATTCATATTATGCCATATGTGGAATTTGAAAATTCCTTACCAAAACTCAAGGAATAAACCAAATGCATAAATTGAATTTGGTCAACTTTGCTTAAAGGTTAGTCGTATTTTGAAGAATTTGCAGAATTCTTCGATCCTTTTTTTATGAAAGAAAGGGAGGAAAATGGTGTGTTTTTTTTTTTTTTTTTAGGGGGGGGGGGGGGGGGGGGGGGGTGGGGGGTTGGGGTTAGAAAGAAGGATGAAATGAAAAGAATCTTTTGTTTGTAAACAAGAATGAAAGAATAGAAATGGAAAATAAAGACCATCCGTAGCGGTTGGTACCGGTGGCAACACCACTGAGGATGGATTAGTATCAATTGTCAAGTAAGAAAATCGGTATAGCCATGCCAGTTGTGTAGACCACCCCACCCTACCCCACCCTCTCTCCTTTCTCTCTACTCTCTCTCTTTTTTTTTTAATTAATTATTTATATTAGTATGAGATTCAAGACCACTATGGATGAATTGGTAAGGTGTTAGTAAATAGTGGAAAACTGATGTGGCGCTGAGGTGGCAGCTGGTACCATTGGCAACCAGCATGACCACTGTGGATGGTCTAAGATAAAAAAAACTAATTTTCCTCTCAAATCTCTTTTAAGAGCTCATATAAAAGATTTTCTTTTCTCTAGATTTTTATTTTACTTAGATTTGAGAACACAACATTTAATGATATTTTAATCATTGTTCTAAAAAAACTCGCCGCGTAGCCGTCATGGCTTCAAAGATTGTGTCGCACGCCACGTTAAGCCCATGACACGCCTTGGCCTATTAATTAGTTATCCTAATGCGATATTTGCCGTTTTTAGAGTTTTATTTGCTACTTTTTAATATATAACCTAATTTTAACTTGCTTATTACTATTAACTCACTGAATGACACTACCAAACATATGCTCTTATATATAATATTTTATATGAACTAGAAATTTGACGCCATAAATCACACCATAAAAACATTATAGCTCCATGTCTTGAGGCTTAACCTCACTGCACACGCCATTTATAACCTTGATTTGAATTCATTTCTAAGCTAAATAAACCCAATTTCAAAGAGCCCAATGAAAAAGTAGCTGAGCCTGAGGCCCAACAATTTCATTCACATAATGGGAATCCAAATATGCAATTGAAGTATAAAAGTGTGAGGGTAGGATCGTAATTTCACAAAGTTAGAGGGGTAGGAACGTAAATTTGAACGCTCCGTCGGAGACATAAAAGGAGTTCACGGCGAGATCTCAAGTGAAGAAGAAGACGATGATGGCTACGACGCCATTCCGTTGCTACGCCGTCGTATCGCTTCTCGTGATCTTCTTCATACAACCTTCGATCTCAATCTACTGTGATGAAGATGATTGCTACGATCTACTAGGGTTAGCAACACATCACCTTTCCCCTTTCTCTCTATTTCACCTAAAAGAATTGTTAATTTTGAGCTCATTTCCTCTTCATTGATTTCTCTAGGGTTTCGCAGAATGCGAATTCGTCTGAAATCAAGAAGGCTTACTACAAGCTCTCGTTGAAACAGTAAGTTTTTTTTTTTGTTGTTGTTGTTAATTATGCAAAAAGTTCACAGTTGGATTGAATTTGATGTTTGATTTGAATTTATGTTCTTCTTTTGGCAGCCATCCGGATAAGAATCCAGATCCGGAATCGAAAAAGTTGTTTGTAAAAATTGCAAATGCCTATGAGGTAGGTACCTATATTTTATTTGAACTTCTGTATTGAAGTCAAACAAGTTACTTCTCAACTTGATAATTGATAGAGATTTATAACTTGTGTAGATAGTTTGTTAAATGGATTAAAAACTTTGTTGAGATGTGTAGCATCTAGGAGGTAAATAGGTAATACAGACTTTTTATTACTCTTTGAATTGAATGGTCCTGATTTGATATCAAGAATCTTAGTTTTTGTTATTTGTTTATGTGTGTTTAAATTTTGAATGGTACATTGATGTGTTAAGCTATATGTGAAGTGCTGGAAATAGAAAGGAATAAGGTGTTGAGAGGATAAGATAACAACATGGTTCTTGATTGTGAATCTATGCAATTAGTTTGTGATAGGGCATGCAGTGTGAAGAAATGGCCGAAGGGTCATGGGTTTGAACCTTGGGAACAATTTCTTTGCAAAGCTGAAGGGAGATGTTGTGTACGAACACTTCCATCTGTAATCCTCGTTAAGACAAGGATTCTTGGTCCACATGCATTGTTCTTTTTTACATATAGATATACTAGGCTTAAGATACATATATTCCCATATGACTGCTATATATCCCAAACTTTGTTAAGGTAGGTTGTGTCTCAAAATCATTGTTTATGTTGTAGCACCCTGCCCCATAAATGGACTGGTTATATGAGGTATTGTGAAGGCTTAATGATTGTGATGCAATCTTTTCACTTTCTTCTAACTAATCTTAACTCACCTTAGCCTTCAACTCAGAATGGCTAGATTTAATAAACCCTCCAGACAGAAGTTTTTCGGTTTCGGGTTTGCAGTATGAACACCCATAACCCATTAGGAAAAAGAGGAAAAAGTAGTCCACTAGAAGGAGGAAAAAAAAGTCTCTTGGCGCTTTTGAGCTTGCTAATTTATCAAACTATCAAAGAGCTGGCAACTTCTATCTTGATGAAATTAGTTAACTACTTAAAGCTTGATATTCATATACTGAAATAGTTCATAACATATATGATATACAAGACTTCTTTTGTATGGAAATTCATAACACTTACTTGTCACTTTCCATTTTCTTTCACAGATTTTAAAAGATGATGTTACAAGAGGGCAATATGATTATGCAATTGAGCACCCAGAGGAAGTAAGTTATTATTTGGAATACCTGCTAAATCGGGTTGGCCTAGTAGGCAATAGGTTAGTATGTTGATTAACAAACACATATAGAGTAATCAAGAAATAGTCTCTTTGTTTAGTTAAAATATTTATGCAGTGTTTTTGGCCAGAATATGAGTTTTCTAATGCAAACAACTTTTTTTCCAACAAGTAGACGAGTTTCTTGTGCTTTTCTTTCCATACCATTCTCTTCCTCTTCGGGGAACATGCAACCACTATGAAGTGTTAACCTCGTTTGATGATTTTTTAAAGTAGCTAAATTACCAAAAGTTTGACTGATATCAATAACATTAACACTCCGTTCCTCACCTTTTAATTGTAGGTATTCTATAATGCCGCTCGCTATTATCATGCTTACTATGGACACAAAACGGTGGGTTTAAAACGTGCAATATGTATTTTCTTGTTTGAAGATTGTGACCAAGCTTTAGTAGATATCTTTATCATGGTTAATAATACTGAATTAAGTTTTCAATTTCCAGGATCCCCGTGCTGTTTTAGTCGGGCTTCTTCTAGTCCTCTCAGCATTTCAATACCTAAATCAGTGGACAAGGTATCATCAGGTAAATTATAAGCTAGTATAGCTTTAACGATCATAAGATTCAATTCGTGAAGTCAATGGCTTAAACCATGGATCATAAACTTGAATAAAGAAACAGGCCTTGTAGAAAAAGAAATTTTCAGTCCACTAAAAGATGTTATAGATGCATAAATATCAGGAGTAAATGTATACATTCAATGGTGCATGTCTCTTTTGCTTTTTTATTTTTTCTTTTGCTATTAGTATCTTTTTCTACTTTATTAGTTTGTATGTGTCATTGTTTTATAGGCTATTGACATGGTCAAGAGGACACCAGCTTACAAAAATAAGTTGAAGGCATTGGAACTTGAACGAACCGGAGCAATGTCAAGCAAAAAGAAGGGTGGTTACAAGATCGACAAGTATGAAAGCCTTATCTTGTAATCACATTTAGGCATTGTTTGGTAAAAATAAGGTAGCTTATAAGGTAGCTTATACGTCAGCTTATAAGTCAGATACATGTTTGGATGGACCATAAGCTACCTTATAAGCTAGCTTTTTGAAAAGCTATTCTCACTAGCGTTTTGGTGACATATGGTACTTTTTTTTATTCCAATCTAGCCTTCTACTTTTTACACTACCAATTTTTAAATATGCCTTTTTTTGTCATTTTACAGTCATAAGTTACCTTATCAGCTAGTTTTTGCCAAACGCATCTTATTCATCAGCTAGCTTCTCAGTCATTAGCTAGCTTATCAGTCAGAAGCTAGCTTATCAGCTAGTATTCCAAACATAGCCTTAGTGCTTTCATTATGTCGAGTACTGGTTTTCTGAAATTCTTAAACTTGTTCTTTACGCCATTATTCAATTTGACTTTTACCTGTTCAAGATTACTGTCCTAACAAAGATGGACTGTCTTCTTGAGAAATAAACAAGGAACATTTTGTTATGACAGGAAAACACAAGAAGACCTTAGCAAGGAACTTGAACTGCAGATAAAAGGTGCTGAAAAGCCGTCAATTTGGGGACTTCTTGGAGTTCGATTTTTACTCTTGCCGTACACTCTTGGAAAGGTACTTATATTTTGTTATTTAAAAGTTGACAACATCAAACCGATTGTGGCATATGCCATCAGATATAAGACTATTGTCCTACAAGGCATACATAATGTAGAAGCGGATCTTAATTTTAAAAATTTCATCCTCCAGCTAGTTTTGTGGTATGGGTCTTGGTATTGGAGATACAAGATCAACCGAACTTCTTATTCTTGGGAAGATGCATCCTACTTGACCAGACGAGCACTTGGGGCCCCTCCTGATTCATGGGAATATCTTGGTAATGCTATTCACCTCTTTGGCAAGATTTATTTTATTTATTTGATTTCCTTCATGTATAAATTCACTTAGGAATTGAAGTGTGGCTTATGTGGGTAGTCGTTTACTTAGTGTTGTTATTGGAATAGTTGCTTGGCATCTCTGTTTTAGTGATCAGTATTCATCTTGCAAGCAAAGCTTTTCAGTTTTAGAATTCTATTCAAAAGGGTGGGAAAATCACAACCTAGATGGGTAAATAGGTTTATGTTCTGATTTTTATCACTTGCAAATAATAGAATTATGATGAATAAAGAGATAAAGCCTGATATATAGCACCATAGTTTGTTATGGTTTGGACTCTTTGTCCTATGTCCATTCTCCTAGTTGGGCTGGAGAATTCTGAATTCACTATTGCATACTTCTAGGCTTCTAGCGCATGTAATAATAATGGCATGTTGGCATAAGTGACTGTTCACATTGTTTTGCTCAACAAGTATACCTGCAAGGGTGAAAAATTAATGCTCAGTCAGCTGTTCTGAGAATGCGTTCGAAGTAGCTAGCTCGGCAGAAGGCATTCATTTAAAAATTTGATGAAAACTGCATTCCTCTCACTCCTGGCGGACATCTCTCTAACCCATAGTTGTCAGTAGTGAATAGCAATAAATAGCGATAGCTTACAGCTATGCTACGTAGCAAATAGCAATAAATAGCGACCGCTATTTAATATTTAGTGATAGCCTTCTAAAAGATAAATTATATATTTATATATTATCTTAAAAGTCTTAAACTATTATATATATTAGAGAAAACATATAATACTAAGTCTAAGTGTCTTAAGTCTTACACTATTATATATATTAGTGAACAAAATATAATAGGTAAAACCCTAATATTTATCAAGTTAAAAAAAATTACGAAAATACCATCGGTCTCGCTATATACCTGATAGTGGAACATGGTCGCTATTGCTATTTTGCTTTATTTAATTATCGCTATTGACAACAGTGCTCTAACCCTAGGTGGACTCTCGGCTTCTGTGACAATTAAATAAGAGGCAGACATATGTTGTTGATTAGCAATTTTTTCTAAAAGTTAAGCTTTACAAGGAGAGAGTTGCCAAATTTGGAACTTTTCCGAATCAAATTTATTTAACAACTTATGGGGATCTTTATAATTTAAAGCACTATTAGAAGACTTATCTATGGCGAGATAAGCTATCGGAATGGAGATTGCCGTGGTTTGGTCACATTACTAGGAGACAGCGGTGGCTCCAGTGATAGAAAAGGTGATGGTTGAAGGGTTGAGGAGGAGGACATGGGATGAGCAACTAAGGTTGGACATGGCGGCTTTAGGTGTTATCATGTACATGGCCTCAAGCAGGAGCTCTTGGAGATGTAGGATTAGGGTAGTGGAGCTAGAGAAGTAGTAGGTCAGTCAGAGATAGAGTTAGTGAGTTGGACTAGGGGTCTGTATTTTTTTCCCTCGCTTATGTTTCTCGTGTGCTTCTATTTGTTAATACTTATGCATATTTACATTTCTTGTTTTCACATACTTTTCACAAGTAGGGGGTCTTTAAGGAAACAGTCTGTCTATTCTTTTTAGTAGAGATCAGGTATGCGTACATATTACCTCTCCTATACTCCACCTTTAGGTGTGGGTTTGTCTGGGTTTCTTCTTTTGGAAAAAGAAAGTAAATAAATTCATAAGTTTTATAATAATTAACCCATTGAGGTAGTGAAGGAGGAAATATAAAAATTAACTTAAAAAATTGGTAAAGATTTCTATCAATTAAAACAATTGATAAAAGATTTCTTTAGGTGTCTCGTTTCTACATTAATATTGAGGTAATTCATTTGTCTTCACTTTTGTCTAAGAATTTTATGTTTGCTATTTTTAACTTGGAAGCATGGTAGTGGTAAAATATAGTTTTGTTTGCCATGATGAAAACGTCGAGTGGTGCAATATTTGATTTTTCTCGTGATATTTGCTATGGCCTCTTAATTTTATGTTAACCAAACTGAACTAGCCCCATATATCCCACTCGAAAGTAGTGTCCGGAAGAGGTATGATGTACACAGGCCTTACCTCAACCACTAAGATCAAGAAATTATTTTCGTGTAAACTTGTCCTTGAGGTGAGTTCCACTCAAAGTGAGTCTTCTTTTTTGGTGGAAGAGTTAAATGTTGGTAGATGGTAATTTGACAAAAATCTGCCACCATAAGTATTGTATTTCCAACATTTCTACCCTATAATTTTAAGGAATATACCAACAATACATCGGACTTATCATCAGTTTGTATATTCAACGACCAAGAGTTATTTGTACCAACTAATAGAAGACTTCAAATTATCATACAATGTAGACCATAAACCGATATAGCAAGTAAAGTAGCATAAACATGAAAATAACTTCACAAGTTCCAATAGATTGGTTAAAATGGTCAATAGAAACACTATATAAATTTTAGTTACTGATATCCAGAAAACCTTGCTTTCATTCAAGATAGTAGAATAATTTCGAGTAGATCAATAAACCTTCATCAAATAAATTGGTCAATTCAAGAATCCTTTGATAAATTAGATTGCTTTAGTTTCTTACACACACTGAGTTGCTGAAGGTTTGGAATGTTCATAAAGTTTAGGCACACAGTCATTATAAAATTTACAATGATGATCGATATATCGACTTCATCATGTACTGCAAGCCTTATAAATTCACTACCATCAAATTAACCCTAAATTTTCAAATTTCTTCACATGCTGATTCTTATCATATTCTTGTGTTGAAACACCAAACTTGTTTTTAACTCATCTCAAACTTAATCAGAGTTAAATATCAACCATCTTAAAAAACCTGGCTTTAGGCACTTGTTCGCTCTTGTCTTGATAAAGGAAAATAGTCAAACATCTATGTTGTTTTCTCTGCGATGGAGTATTTTCTTAGAAAACTAGCAAAAACTTATCGTCCTCTCAATTTTTAAGAGTTGCATCATCCACCTCTTATTTTATAGATGTGAAATCAGACTTTAGACTTCATACCTCTTAGAAAACAAACGACACCTTGGTATCATGAAGTAAAAGGACAAGCAACCTAGGAAGTCATTGTAGGAATGTATCTAAATTTCACATTTCTTCAGTCAACTCGAATGGTTCTCGAGTTGATATATTTCCAACTAATCTATTTAATTCGACACTCCTTGCTTATTCACACAATATCATGAAGCCATTTGAGGCCAATTGATATAATTCTTGAAATGGTGTAAATGAATTTTGGTTCAACAAAATACTTGGTGGGTTGGTCAAGACAAAAGGTGGGAAACCACAAGAAGCTAGATGGGATGAACAAGAAAATTAATGTAATTATTTTATTGATTGTTTTTAATTAATCAATATTACCCCATTGCCACCTCAATACGTATTTTCTGATGTGCTTGTAAAGTTCAATGTCTATGTAATATTTACCATCTTATGAATTATATTGTTCATTAATTTTGATGGCGCTAAAATTCGATCATGTTGGTTATGCCCTTTGTTTATGGTCCAAATTGCATCATATTGGAGGTTGTTCTGTTAGTTGGTGCAAATAAATTTATTTTTGCTAATTACCAAAGGGATGCATGTTAAATGAATGCATTAATCTCTTGAGCTACCGTTTCTGAAACACACACTCAAAGCAAGTCGTTGCACATTAATTCTTCGTTGTTGTGTATCTTGTCAATATCATAACCACAAAGTATGAAGCCTATAAATACTTTGACATAGCAATGAATATAAATCATTAGCTTTATATAAGTGAATATATATATAGAGGAAAGTTCAAATGTGAACCACTTTTTGGTTGTGAACGTGAGGACAACCAAGAGTGCGACACGTGGCGGTTTTGAGTGTGGTCCCCGCCTTTAATTCAATGCCCTCCCATGAATCGCGCCTAGTCACCTGCCGTGGAGCTGACGTGGCGCCTAGGTCATCCGCCACATGTCGCGCTCTCGTTTGTCCTCACGTTCACAACCAAAAAGTGGTTCACATTTGAACCCACCCCTATATATATATATATTCATATATTATATAAAGATTATAGTAACAAACATTAATTCTTTCTATTCTAGTGTTTTTCATAATCGAAACTTAATATGAGCACATCATGTAATTAATGCGTGCACCACCAGTCTATAAAGAACATTCGCCTTCAATGGAGCTAGACGAGCATAGATTGTCCAAGAGTGCTCCTTATACTGGTAGACCTAGGCTCTGATACCATGTGAAAATATGTAGAATCCTAAAAGAGCCCTTGAGGAGAAAGGGAGGTTCCAACTATTATTGAGGAGAAATTATCCAGGTCTTGCCAATGTGGGACTCCATCACTCCAATAGACCACAAATAGGGCTGTATGTGGGATTGGCTAAAATGTAGAAACTTAGGCAATTGAAACATGAGATACATATGCAAAAAGAAAAGAAAAAAAAGAGACATGGATATATTTGTTTTTAACTTTATTTATGTGTGTTTTTTTCTCTATATCTAATACTAGAAACTAACATTCAGTTTGCAATTTTCAGATGAGTCCTCCAAGAAAGATCTCATCAACCGACGCTTATGGGTGAAATCCAACTTAGAAAGCTACCTTTCGGAGATGCGAAAAGAGTCAAAACGGAGAAGGTAAATGAACTGGAATCAAAGATCCGAATCTAATCACAAAAGATTAGACAGAGAGAGAGAGAGAGATTAGTTCTACTCATCATTTTACATCAAAAATTTTATATCAAAGGTAACCTCATAGTCTAATATGCCTTTATTTATAGCTAGTTACTCTTGATTAGTTTTTTTTGACAACTTCATACACAAAGCAAAGTGCAGAATGATTCCTTTCAACCCCAGATTTGTTGGGTTGGTTATACTGTTTGTTATACTCTATGCATCCTATGAAGATTACAATACATATTAAATGCAATAGTTTCTATTAACGAATTAAAGTGTGCCATGTGGGTTGTTGTGAACTTTCGTATCAGTGTCGTTACAGAGGGTGTAAAAACCGAAATCAATTAACCCACTTGAACTAAGTAAGGGTTGGGTTAAACGGTTTGGTTCACTAAATAACAATACCAAATCAGTTACTCTTTTACTAATTCAGTTAATTCGAATAATACGTTGTACTGTTATTTTATGTATTTTATTTTTAGTAATGGTTTTTTTGTTTGATGTGTCCAAGGAAAACAAATAGGATCATTCAGATAACGCTAAATTGAATAACGTAAAACCGGTTAAAGCGAACCTTATTTGACTTGGTTATTAAGTAGTTTAAGTTGAAAATTGACCCCTAATAGCATTTGGTGTATTGGTTCTTGGGTTCTATGGCTTCTATTTCATGTTATGATGAACATCAACAAATTAATGGAACAAGTCGTACCTTGGGTTTCCTCACCACTAGTCAAATCAGTTTGAATTAGGAGTGTTTGGTTAAAATTTGGAATAGATTGAAATTTATTCTTTATAAATAATTTATGAAAACAAATTACAAAATTAATAAAATAATTTTTTTATTAATTGTTTACTACAAAATAACTGTTTTTAATAGAGGGAGGTTCATACGAAAAATATAACTTTTTAAGAAAACGCGAGAAGCAATCTCAACCACTCATCTCGGTCAACAAATGCGGCTTTTGACCGGTCCCCCTTTTAATAATCTCTACCCTCCCATGAATCGCGTCAATCCTCCGTGATCACGTCCACCGTAACCGCAAAATGAGTGGCCGAGATTGCTTCTCGCTTTTTCTTAAATTGACATGCTTTTCATTTGAACCTTTCCCGTTTTTAATATACTTTAAAACATTATTGCAATCTTACGAAATCTTGTAGTACACAAATCTCCTCATGGGATATTAAAATGCTATATTTGTTTGGAAATCATTTAAACCGAATGAAATCCGAATGAAATTGACAAATCTCCTCATGGAATTAGAATGAAATTCTACCTTTCAAATCCCATCAAGCAAACCAACTAGGACCGTTGGGGCTAATAGAATCCTACTGATAACCTTAGCTATGGGTGGCAATTTTGTACGAAACTGAACCAACTAATAGGTATACTAATCAGGGGCGGAGCCAGGATTTGGTTCGAGGGGAGCATGAGTTCTTAATGAATAAAATAGATATCGAACCATCCATTGCCTGTCTTCTTATTAAATATTTATTTCATGAATGCTAAAGAAACATAGCAAACTAAAAACAACAATTAACAAATAGACAACCATAAAATTAGTATCAATAACTAACATATACAGATCGTTGGAGAAGTATCAAAAGAATAACCCAAAAGAAGCATATTTATGTAGCATATTTTAAAATAGGATAAAATTACAATGTCATTCAAAATAAAAATTTACATTAGTTTTATGAGATTTCATCTTTTAAAATTAATTTAATGCATTCATCATTACAACTATATGTAATATGTTGATAATTTTCTTTTGTTATTTGGATGGAGTAACATTTATAAATATACAATATTTTATATTGTAATATTCATTTGTAGAATATTGTGGGTTATTTCTTAAAAGTCCATTAAAATATAAGGGCTATGGTATAAATTTATTATGAATTAATCATGATTTTCTCTTCACTTTCCCCAGCGCCTAGATGAACCTTTCCTCTTTACTTCTCCACCTGTCCACCACCGCCTCTATATCATGCTTCTCTTATATCTTACCTATATGTATGAAACTTTTTTTTTAAGTTTGAGGGGTAGCAGCTGCTACCGCTCGTTACCGGTTGGTAGTACCGCATCAAATATGCAAACTTGGTTGGTACATGGTGTTAAAAGTCGCATAAAATGGTACAAACTTACTATTTTTAATTAATTTATAAAGCATAATTAATTATTTTTAAGTTTTGTATCACCCATTATTTTGTTGGGTAATTGAATGTTTTGCTTGTCTTATTCTTTTCAAAAAATAAAATAAAGTAAGAGGCTAAGAAACTAACTGAGGTTCAGCATGACCATGATTCATTAGATTCCCCAGTCTTTTCATTAGAATGATGAGAGCGGAAAATGTCATTAATACAAGGGACGAGAAAGGACGGTAAAGATTGAAGTAAGTTAAAACAAGATAAGAAACGAGAGTTTCGTGCCAGCATGTGAGCCGCTTAGTTCGCTTGTCTACTAATAGCATGAACCGAATAGGTGCTATGATTTTGGAGAAGGGAGCGGATGTCTTAGATAATATCACTAAACTCTAAGTAGTCCCGATCCGCGACGACTTTAGCATCCGTTTCCCAAACGACGTGAGAGAGACTGAAATTAGAGGCTAAAGCATAGCATCAATGAGGGCTCTCACTTTGCACTCTCTAATGGGAGGAGGGAAGTTAATAAGAGTAGCTTGGGAAAAAAAGAAGTTGCGTCTAGCGTTCCAAATGATGGCCCTCGAAACCTGCATAAGTATTCTTCACAAAAGTGGCGGCATTGATACTATATTTGCTAAATCTTATCTCGAAGGATGCCATTTGTTGGAGCATGAATAGTTGGTTGTGGTCCGGTTAGAAGGGTGTAAGCCCAGTGGCGGAACACGGGACTTAGAACCCAAGGGGCCGACAAACTCAGGGATTTTGTTTTGAACTTTTCTACAGGGGATTCTGTTTTTGAGGCTCTCTCATTTTTTGTTATCTAAATCTTTAGGATTTAAAAAAGAATTTGCATAATTTCTTCTAAAAGCCTCACGAAAAGTAGATTGATTTTATTATATATTAGACATAACGAAAGTAACAATATAAATGATCAAATAAATTATAAAGCAAATATTATTCAATTTTGAAAGAACAAATACATTGTGCTCAAAGAATAAAATACTAGTTCAATCAATCAAATACAAGTATATATATAGTATAACTGGATTTGATCCCGTATAATACACGGGATAATTTAAAAAAATTAATTCATATCAGAAAACTAATATTACAAATATGATTTGCTTAGTTTAAATTATTTACTATAATTTAATTTATGTTTAATAGTATTATATCCAATAATTAATTTATTTTGAAAGTATTGACAATAGAATCTATTAATATTTTATATAGAATGGAGTTTAATATTTAATAAACTTTGAATCTAAAATAGTTGAATTAATAGGTTGCAGTTTAATATTTAATAGGATAAAGTTTAATCATTTTAAAATAAAATAGTTGAATCTAAAATAGTTGTATTAATAGAATCTAAAATAGTTGAATTAATAGAATGGAGTTTAACATTTAATAAATTTTGAATCTAAAATAGTTGAATTAATATATTGGAGTTTAATATTTAATAGGATAAAATTTAATAACTTTGAATCTAAAATAGTTGAATTAATAGGTTGGAGTTTAATATTTAATAGGATAAATTTTAATAATTTTGAATTTTGATAAAGTTTAATAATTTTAAATTTTGAATCAGTTAATATTTAATAGGATAAAATTTATAATTTTAAATTTTGAATCAGTGCCATGTGTCAACATATGACACATGACACATATGCATATGAAGTGGTAAATAGTGACAAGTAAACAAAATGAATCTAGACTAAAAAATTGTCTAGGTTCATGTTTTGACGGGAAAAATAGAAATTCGGCTCACCAAAGCGCGACACGTGTCAGCCAGTTACTCTTTTATTATATATAGATAGATATGTGAATAAAGAATAATATTCAATTATTCAAAAAATATATAATTCTTTTATCAAATTTATACAATTGTTCTAATAAAACACAACAATAAACCTAGATTTAATTAAATGATAAAGCAAAATTTATTTATTTATTTATTATATTATTAAATTATGTTGTTACTTTATTTATCTATAAGAATTTATGGTAATGTTTTATTAAATTATTTTACTATATCATCTCCTCTGTAAATCGGAAATAGCCCTGGTGGAAATGTATTCATACTTGGAATGGTCAAAAACTTGCATACAAATATAATATCATCTTATATATATAGTAGCTATTTTTTACGAGATGAAAAATCAGGGGGGCCATGGCCCCCCACTGCCCTCAAAGGAATCCGTCAATGTGTAAGCCTCTATTCTGAAACCAATCCGTCATAACAGATAAAGCACGTCAGATGAACGAATTTGGATCACGAGGCCCATTGTTCCAACTAATGTCATTTATTTGTTGCCAAATGCTCTATAAACTCATAATAACTGATCAACAATGTGCCTCGGGAATTCTTTGAGCATACCGAAGGCGAGATCAACAACAAAGTCCACCTCTCTTGCAAATTAATCCACCTTGCTTCGAGGTCGTCCATAATAGCTCAAACAGTTGTTACATTCACGGTTTTTCCCAAACCCTTTCGGCTGTCATAGGAAACGGAATGGGGTGAAGCTATTTTATCCCAAAACCTTTTCACTTATAATTACCTGATTTAAAATACGTATTATGTACAATCTTTGTTACTAAATATGCTTTCTTTATTTATGTTCATTTTGACAAGATAAAAAAACACAAATATCCGACTTCTTTTGTGTTTTCATGAATTAGGCTACACATCAACATATGACACTTTTCTTGAGCATCTTGGATGGCAGCCTATGCAATGCCGGCTAAAGCTAGTAGAAAGAGCAGGTATATTGCCACTTTAAGAATATCCCATGTTGTTCATTCTTAAAAAAAAACAAAACTCATTATTCTAGTAATTTTATATAAATTCTATCTTATATGCAGTCAATTATCTTATCGTGTAGTATTCTAGGTGTAGAAATAAACCTGGTACAAACCTAAGGACGATAACATCCTTGGTGGGATGTGGATGGGATCCCAGTCTACTAGGATTCGATCCTATGGGAAGTCAATTTTTTGAGGGTACCAAGTCTTTGGGCTGGTCCAGTCATAGATTTTGGTTGGGCTCTAAATGTAGTGTATGGGCCGGGACAGCGGCGAATTAGTGGGTTGCCCAATACCGCCGGGGAGGTGTGTGTGCATGCGTAGGTGTGTGTGCATGCGTGTGTGCGTTCTCACTTCGTGGGTTCGATGCCGCTTTGCTTTGCAATTGTTTTTTAACCCGGTAAACGCTTACCTGATAAGAGTTATTTCCTACACTACGGTGCTAAGAGTCTCAATCTTTGACTTTTTCCGTTGTTTCTTATTGGATAAGTTTTTCGATCCTCATCATATTTAATCCTAAACCCTAAATGACGTTGATAAACATATACCAGATAATAGTTTAGTAAAGTGCCCTTTAATAAACAAAAATGTTAGGAAAATACAGAGAAAAGTGCCCTTCTGTGTAATCCAACCTTTTTTCCCTTAAAATATGGAAAGTCAATCTTAGTTGCCAAACTCTTGATAGGGAAATGCATACAAATCTGACTCTGCAGTCCTTGTTAATAAATCTGACTTTCAGTTAGAATATAAAAATGGAAGTGTGTCCCCTGAAATAATTCAGGCAATTGACCTAAATAATATATAAACTAGCTAGTTGTTGTATAATACAGTTGAATATAAAATTTTATTGTATGTTGAGGATGAAAATTTAATGTAAATCACACGTTAAAAAACCAATTTTTATGTTTGAAAAAACTAGAAATTACAATAAGTTTTTGTCATACAATAATTTAATGTAATCACATTTCTTGCCGTCTCACAACATGTTTAACGTCTCGCATGATCTACCTCTTTATATTATATATAGAGGTTCAAGCGAGAAACATATCAACTTAAGAGAACGTAAGAAACAATTTCAGCCACTCATCCGGTCAACAAAGGCGACTTTGACCAGTCCCCTCCTTTAATAATCTCTACCCTCCCATGAATCGTGTCAATCCTCGGTGATCACGTCCACCGTAACCGCGAGATGAGTGACTGAGATTTCTCCTCACGTTTTCTTAAATTGACAGGCTTCTCGTTTGAACCTTTCCCTGTATATATATTTCCAAAAGAATTCATCTCAACACAAGTCATGACCTTTAAGAAATATAGCATAATATATAAATGTACTCCCAAAAGAATTAGTGATGGAATGGAGGAAGTATAATCTAACTAAAACACTATCAATTAAGTCTCATTTTTGCGTGTATACCAACTACAATAACTGTAGATGATTATGTTTCTTCCTTATTTAACTTTAAAGTCTCTGTGCATCAAACATTGTACGCTATGCAATAATACTTGTACACTATGCATGCTAGATGGTACAAGCCCTGTTTTCTTGTATGCCACTAATTCTTTAGTCCACACTCCAATACTGTTGTAGCCAACAGTAAAACGAGAAAAAGAAGATCCAAATTACAACTTCTTGCCGGCTGCTTAGTTCATATGGACCTACCCAACATCCACAAATTAAAAGCCTCTACTAATCACACCTTTTTTTTTATAACAAGTACTTCTAAACCTTTGACCCTATATACAATTAGTTACTATATATATACACATGCAATACATAACCTAATTCAAACAACCCAAAAGCTCATCCAACAGTTTCTTTTAAACTCTTCGTTCCAAGGTTATCGATCTCTGATTGTAGTCGGTTATCGAATGGCTCGTTCAACGATACTCACACTGGTTATGAATCTTGTGATTGTCGTGTTGATATGTTATGCATCATGTTTAGATGCCAGAAAAGTGTTGAACCAGAAGGGGTTGGTTATTGAGGGTACCGCTAATAAACCTCCAACTGCTTTTAGTGAAAAACTATTTGCTCTTCACTTTGCGCATATCGACCGGATTTTGCGGTCTGTACCTAGTCCGGGCGCTGGCCATTAAACGCCCACCGCTTGTCGGCTTGCATTTGCAAACTCTATATATATATATATATATATATAGAGTATATATGACGAAAGTTATATATAGATATAAGATATATTTGCTTGATATATGAATACATTATATACATAGGATAGTCTTTTAGAATATACAATTTGGGTTGATTTGATTATAGATCAAATAAGAGTGTAAGACCTTCTATTATAACGGATTATGTGATATTGTATCATCATTGTTCATGTTGCACATCAAAATGCTCAAAGCAAATTTATCCAGACATCTTCTTCTATAAAAATAAAAAAATACGTGTAAATTTGTTTTTTGGACAGCACTTAAACACACACATGCCCCGGCTGAAGTCGAAGAGGTATCCAGGATCCATTAGGGCACCCGGCTAATCCTCTCGACCATGAAAAACCGTTACCGGCCCATAGCCTCGCCCATGCCCGGCCCAAAAATCGACCCATGAACTGGGGTGTTGCCTCCTCTCCCCCAAGTATTAGTAGACCCCTACCAAGTATTAGTAGACAGGGATACTATCTAAGCAAATATAGAATAAACTTCTCATTTTAAGTACAAAAGATCTCAAGTATAGTTAAGATAATCATTACTTGAATGGTTAGTCGTTATCTTAATAAAAATTATTAAAGACTATACTATATATTATAAAGTATTTGAGAAAAACTCTTATAATTGAACCATTTTTTATGCATTAAGCATTGTTTATTGATGTATATCACTTAAAATTCAAGATTACAAGTAAATAGTGCAAGAGTACGATTTTCATATACCTATTTGATTAAAATAAGCAACTATAGTTAGGATAATCATTGAGTTAATAGAATACTTAATTGTTCTCTTTATAAAAAATTATTATTACCTTTACTATATTATAAAAGCATTTGAGAAAAACTCTTAAAAATAATTTTTATGCATATCACTAACAATTCAAGGCTGAGCATGATTCAAACTTGCAGAACTCGAAAGTTGTAACCTTGCCAAATTCGATAAATGGGCAGGGCCCCTATAGGGGGTTTACCACCAGACCAATGAACGAGAGAGAGTGTGAGCATGATGCGGTAATTATCATACATAAAAAGCGTAACAAGTTTTAACCTTTAATGCCTAGCCACTGTCTTACCACATATACAGGCAAGCGTACCTGATCGTGAGTAATATAGTGTATGAAAGTCCAGGTATCGTATCTACCACTGGGAACGGTCAAGTTATCATAGATTATTAATCTAAATCAGTTTAATTAACCTAAAGATTTTTTTGGGGGGTTTTTATGAAAAATGTTTTAATACTAAAAAGACAACTAAATTAACTACGAACTAAGAAAGCGATTAAAAAGATTAATTAAGAACTATATGACGGAAAACAGTAGCACTTATCATGGTATAGTGAATCCCCAAGTGGATGATTTAAATAGGCCAAATGTTTGGTTGTTTTGGTTATTGTAGGAATTTAAGTCAAGGACACCCTACAATGTAGTGATTATGGTCTTTAACTAGGTCTTGGTCCTCCTAGCTCCAATACTTAGGTCGTTTGTCAGGCAACCTAACACCGGAAATCCGATCCTAATTCTATTGCATGGTTTTCTACCTCCAGGTCACTCTTGGTCCAAGTAACCACTTAACACAACTCTTTTGGTCAAAGGGTAGGTTAAGGTAGGTTGATTATCCTATCGGAGTCTATCTATTTTGGTCAAACAGATACACCCAACCAATGAGTTCAAATAACCAAACAATAATAATCAGAACGGAACCATAACACACATTCAATCAACCAGAAACAAACCAATAAACATTAATTATAAAATCATCATCCACAATGGTTCATCGACCATGACAAGTACCACTATTAAAAGACTACTCACTAAACATAATAAAAACAGAAAACATGATAGTAGACATGATACCGACAATACAACGACGGATGATCAAAGATCGAACCCCGCAGCGTATCGGCACCACTCTGACTTTGACTCTCGTCTCTGTGAGTCTCCAAGTATTCGTGTCTATTTCTCGTGTTCTGGAACTGAAGGAGGAGGCTGGTATTTAAAAGAAAACGTCCAGGGCCCATTTGGCGATCGCCAGACTGCTGGTTTCGCGGCGCCAAGTACTTAGGTCAAACCCTGGTCTTCATCTTTGTCGAACTTGGCGACGCCAGATCCTGAACTTCGCGGACGCCAGATGGCTACTGGATTGAACTTGTGCATTTTTCACGTTTTCTCGCCTTTTTTCGTACTTTTCCGTTTCACGGCCTCCAAATCCTACATAAGCAATAATAAGCTCATTCGTTGAGTGAAATGATCAGAAATGAGTGAGAAATGGGGTAAAATTATACAATTAAGCTCAACCAAAACATGTATAATTTTGGTGTTATCAAAATCCCCACACTTAAGCTTTGATTGTCCTCAATCAAAAGACTGAAAGATAAGAAAGATAACTCCAAAATTATCTCCACCCAAGATCATCAAAGAGGACAAAGTATACTCACACAATCGAACACACAAACAAAACTCGTCAAGCAATCGGATACCAAGATCAACCTTTTACCCTCACATAGTATGAATAATCATATAAAGTGTATCTCTCGGGGGTAAAAGTGTATATGTAAGTGATCACACCATTACTTGACTAATTCCCGCATGCATAAGCTTGTCACCAAATCTAATCTCCACCACTGAGAAGTTGTCAACCGTCAAGAAGACTTTAGGGTTGTAACTTTAGGCTAAGGGTTAAGGGTAGGATAAAGGATATATAAGTGACTAAGGGTTTTGCAACAAAAACTTGAAAACTCAATCAGTAATGATCCAAACAGTAAAGCAATCTGACTTTTGAACAATGAAACTTTTGGGATGAGCATTTCCTCTCTTTTCTTTTTTAGAATTGGCCTAAGCCTATGGCTTATTTGGGGCACAAATTCTTTTTTAATCTTTTCAGCTCACATTCTTTTCTTTTTTCAACATTCTCGACTCTTTTGATATTTCTTTTTCTTTTCCGAATCTCAAATATTTTTCTCTTTCTTTTCTTTTCCTCTCTTTTTTTCAGAGCAGCAACTATGTTGCTTTTGGGCTCTTTTAAATCTCAATCCCATAAAAACTGTCAGATTTGAAAAACTGGATCAAAACATCTCAAGAATCAAATTTAAGTTACGGCCAAAAGATAGATAAAACAATTAGGCTAAAGGATAAAGTGTATAGTGGGTAAAGAAATGAAAAGGCTAAGGCTCAAAATGGTTACAAGGGATGAAGTACTAATGATGAGTACTTTTAATCAAAGGCTAGGCAAATCAAATAACCTTATGGTGAGGTTATCTGACGAAGGCTAAATGGGTTAGAAACGAAGGCCTCTATCAGTGCAATGGTGATAAATACTTCTCTTATGTGGTCTCGACAAGCATTCAAATGACAAGTTCTACCTTGGGTCAAAGTCGGTATTCCTCACGAAATAAATAACAATTAAGGCTCAAATTCTCAATGGAATTGGGTGAGGCACTCATGGCAATCAGTATTCCAAGGCATCCTTTTACTCAACTAATCCTATTCAGTGTTCTCCTATGCAAACAACTCAGTCTCAAAAACAATCTCAGATTTCGAAAAAAATTGGGGTCAAATCTCAAAGCTTTCAAAAATTTGAAAAACGACAATCCACAAAGCAAAAAGTGAACCCATTTAAACAGATAAGTCTACATAACCCTCTCCCCACACTTAAAATTTGCAGTGTCCTCAATGCAACAATCAAAACAATTATGGAGTAATTGGGAAAAAGAGAAACTTCCCGGGTTATGTGACGAAATTTGTTCTGATTTGAGAGAGTGTTCCAAAATCGTGCTCGATCAAAGATCATAGATCGCTGTATCTACTACCAAAAAGAAAAAGTAAAAACGTAAAAACGAAAAAAACAAAGTAAAACAAACTAAAGCAATTAAAAAGTACTTAGAATCCTAAACAAACCAAACAAAAATAAAAAGTTGTCCAACCAAACCAACACACGCAGTTTAAAGTTCAAAGTAGAGTACAACCCAATCGAATCAAATAAAACCGATTAGTTACGGTTTTCAAAAGCCCATTCATCATAGGTCGAGTATCCAGCAGGACCGTCATCACTATCACGCCAAACAGGATGAGGTTCGAGAGGAGCCGAGGGAGCATGTCCCACGCTTTCAAAGTACTCGCTCATCGACGCCGTGACCCAAGACAATTCCCGCCGAACACCATACATGTCATATGAAATCTGATCCAATCTCTCCATCATCTCGTGATGCTCGACTCCCATCTGTTCCGATAAACCTTGAATAGCTTCATGAATAGATCCCGATCCTTGTTGATTTGCCGGTGGAGGGTTGCTCGATTGCCCCGGGAAGGTTGGTTGAGGTGGTGAAGTAGCCATGCCAATCGGCCCTTCATTGGGTGTAGCATCCCCAATCCAAACAAAAGTACCCCTCCGAGGTCCCGGTGCAAGTAACTTCATAGAACGAAAAAGAACTTTATCGAGAAATCCCATAGGAGACAACTTGGTGAGAGTTTAACAAACATCCGGTGTAAGAGTTCCCAACTTCTCCGCTATAACCGTAATGAAATGTCCCCCACAAAGGCCCGTTCCGGCCTTATCATGCACATTGCCGGCGCTTTGGAACATTTTTGCCATCACATAAGAAAGATTGGTTATTGCGTTCCGATTAACCAATCGTGAAAGAAGCCAAAGATCCCCTTCCGGCACTTTTTCCTTGATAGCTTTCCGGCACACAAAAGAGTGAACTAGCATCCGATGAAGAAGTCGATGCTTGGGTAGAGTGATAGAACTTTCCTTGGTGTTGGACTGTAGATACGGTCCCGATCCAATGGTAGCCCAAAAATCCGCGCCCACAAACTCGGCACTAGGCTCACAAGCACCGGTTAAGAAGTAGTGAGAAAAGTACTCGGACCTCGACTGAGCCGCCGTGAAAAATCCGAGTAACACTCAAAAGCGTGGTAGTGTGATCCCATACCATTCTCCAAGCAAACGGAATCGTACACAAGGGCCATCAAATCTATCTTCCTCATATGCCTCCACATCGAAGCTAAATGTAGCCAAAAACTCCAACACAAGCTCATAGTATATCGGCTCGTGGGTTTTTAGTGCCTTCTCCCAATCGTTGCTCACAAAACGAAGTACACCAAAGTGATCGCGGTACTCTCTCCTCAAGAGGCTTGAAAGCCTATCCCCAAATCCAATCTCCTCGACAAAGTGCAAATCAACAACCGAGCCAATTTCAACCTCCTGCTTTTTCAAGCGATCAAGCTCAATCATCAAAGACATCTTTTCGCTACGCAAGATGTTATCTGAATCAAAAGAGAAGCATGGGTGGTCTTGCACATTGCGAGAAGATGAAGCTCTCTACATAGATAAAACCATATTAATCACCACAAAATTTATAACCTCTCCTCCCCACACTTGAGTTGAAGCATATCACAACATTTATAAAATTAAACTCAAGTGTGTACATCTAAGCAGATCAAAGCAATAAACATCCCCCCTCCTAACATTAAAGACATCCCTACCCAAGAAATCCCCTTTCAAGGAACATTCACAAGTTTAAACAACTAGGGCTTTGTAGAGATCTTCAAATTAAAGCAAATAGAGGAGAAATACATACCTTTGACGCCATGGATTTGCAGAATGGGAAGAGATTTGCAGAGAAAAACAAAAGGGAGGAGGAGAAATACTGAAAATGGGGTTTTAGAAAACAATTTAAACCCTTTCGTTTCGAACTTCGCGTCGCGAAGTAAGAGATTTCGCGTCGCGAAGTCGTAACAGGCTCACTATTTTCAAAATTCTCCTCGCGAAACTTACCTTACACACTCACTTCGCGTCGCAAAACTTAAAATTTCGCGAACGCGAAGAGGCTCCTGTTTGGCCGTTTTTAAAGTTTGATCGGGTTGTGATTTCCTCTGACTACTGCTGCAAAATTGATCAGAACACATACAAAAGCAAAGATAACTAGTAAAAACACGGGTTGCCTCCCGAAAAGCGCTTGTTTTTGTAACGAGTCGCGAGCCTGACTCGGGGGATCACCTAAGTAATTGGCTCTTTAGAAAGATGACAGACCTCGCCATTTCTGACAGGGTCATTTTCATTGTAAAGTTTTAGTCTATGGCCATTTACCTTAAATGATCCTCTTTCGGTCATTAGGTCCACATATCCCGAGGGATATGCTTTTAAGACGACATATGGACCTATACATCGTGACTTTAGCTTACCGTGGGAAAATTTAAAACGAGTTTGATACATTAATACCTTGTCCCCCTCCTTGAACACCTTTACTTCCTTTAGATGCGCGTCATGCCATTTCTTTCGCTGTTCCTTATAGATCTTCGAGTTCTCATAAGCGAGAGATCTAAGCTATTCCAATTCGTGCAAGCTTATCAATCTTTCCCTTCCACTTGCAATGTCATCCAAGTGGACTTTCTTTAGTGCCCACAGTGCTTTGTACTCGAACTCGAATGGAAGGTGACACGCTTTTCCGTAAAGCATTCGATAAGGAGTTCTTCCAATTGGTGTTTTGTAGGCTGTACGGTACGCCCATAGTGCATCTTCAAGCTTTTGCGACCATATCTTCGGGTTGTTATCGACCGTCTTTTCCAAGATTCGTTTCAACGCCCTGTTGGTGTTTTCCGCTTGTCCATTGGCTTGCGGATGGTAGGCGGTCGAGAATCGATGATGCACTCCATACCTTTTTAAGGTCTTCTCCAAAAGATAGTTTGCAAAATGAGTTCCTCTATCGTTGATGATCGCCTTCGGACATCCGTACCTACACACAAGAGATTTCACGAAGTCAACAACTACCTTAGCATCATTTGTAGGTGAAGCCTTAGCTTCAGCCCATTTGGAAACATAATCAACCGCCACAAGGATGTACTTGTTGCCTCTAGAGTCGGGAAAAGGTCCCATGAAATCGACTCTCCAAACATCAAACACTTCACTAACGGAGATACTTTGTTGGGGCATCTCATCTTTCTTTGTGATGTTGCCTGCCCTTTGACAGGCGTCACAAGATTTTATCAAAGTGTGAGCATCCTTAAAGATCGTAGGCCAATAAAATTCGGATTCGAGGACTTTTCTGGCAGTCAGATTGGCTCCAAAATGGCCTCCCGTGGGGCCTTTGTGACAGTTAGTAAGAATATCCCAAGCAGCAGGACTGAAGACACATCGACGGTGTATCCTATCAGGTCCTATTCTAAACAGATAAGGTTTAGACCAAAAATAATACTTTAGGTCCGAGAAAAACTTACCTTTTTGTTGATGAGTCATACATTTGACAAGAACACCAGCGGCCAGATAGTTTGCAAAATCTGCATACCAAGGTATAGGGTCTTCTCCTATGGTCTTAATCATATTGAGGCTCTCATCGGGGAATTTATCCCTGATGACTTCTATGCCCCCGGAATCCATGTATGGATTCTCCAGGCGAGATAGATGATCGGCAGCTAAATTCTCAGCGCCTCTCTTATCTCTTACCTCTATATGAAACTCTTGCAACAGAAGTATCCATCGTATGAGTCTAGGCTTAGCATCAGGCTTAGCAAAGAGGTATTTAAGGGCAGAGTGATCCGTATACACTATGATTTTGGACAACACAAGATAAGACCGAAACTTTTCAATTGCAAAGACTACCGCTAGAAGCTCTTTTTCAGTCGTGGTGTAGTTTTCTTGGGCGTCGTTAAGAGTTCGACTTGCATAACAAATCGGTTGGAAATGATTATTTTTACGTTGTCCAAGAACTGCACCGACGGCGTAATCGCTCGCATCACACATAATCTCAAAAGGTTGATCCCAATCAGGTGGAACCATAATAGGGGCATTAGTCAAATGCCGTTTTAAAGTTTCAAACGCAGAAATGCACTTCTCATCAAAAATGAAAGGTGCATCTTTTTCAAGAAGTTTAGTTAGAGGTCGGTATATTTTCGAAAAATCCTGTATAAATCTCCTGTAAAACCCGGCATGACCTAAGAAACTTCTAACCCCTTTTATGTTTGTAGGTGGAGGAAGCTTTGATATGGTGTCTATCTTAGCTTTATCCACTTCCAAACCATCTTTTGAGATTTTGTGTCCAAGAACTATACCTTCTCTTACCATAAAGTGGCACTTTTCCCAGTTGAGAACCAGATGAGACTCCTCGCATCGAGCTAACACCCTGTCTAGACTGCTTAGACAATCATCAAAAGAGTTACCGAAAACAGAGAAATCATCCATAAAGACCTCCATACAATTCTCTATCATGTCCTGAAAAATGGCCGTCATGCATCGCTGAAATGTAGCGGGTGCATTGCATAACCCAAAAGGCATACGCCTATAGGCAAATGTTCCAAAGGGACAGGTAAAGGTCGTTTTTTCTTGGTCCTCAGGATCAATCAATGGGGATCTGGAAGTATCCCGAAAATCCATCCAGGAAGCAATAGTACTCATTTCTCGCCAATCGTTCAAGCATTTGATCAATGAAGGGTAAGAGGAAATGGTCTTTTCTAGTGGCATCGTTAAGCTTCCTATAGTCTATGCAAACTCTCCACCCGGTGACAGTACGGGTGGGAACTAACTCATTGTTATCATTTGTGACAACTGTGAGTCCTCCCTTTTTGGGAACTACTTGAACAGGGCTTACCCAGGGACTGTCAGAAATGGGATAGATGATCCCGGTATCAAGCAGTTTGATGACCTCCTTTTTCACAACTTCTTGCATTTTCGGATTAAGCCTCCTTTGTTTTTGCACACATGGTTTAAAATTGTCTTCCATTAAAATTTTGTGTGTACAAAATGAAGGGCTTATTCCGGGAATGTCTGAAATTTTCCAAGCTAAAGCCTTTTTGTGTTTTTTCAAAACCTCAATAAGTCTATCTTTTTCATTGGCTGTTAGCAAGGAAGAAATAATTACCGGGAGGGAATTGTTACCTCCAAGAAATTGGTACTCGAGGTGCTCGGGAAGGTCCTTTAACTCCAAATCCGGTGGTTTCTCCAAAGAGGTTTTTACCCTAACTTTATCTTCCTGTTTAAGCTCCTCGAATTCCTCTTCTTCTTCCTCCACGGTTTTGTCCCATCTTTTCTCAATAGAGAGACTTTCTTCCAATTCACCTGATTCAAAAGGATAATCATTAAGTTCTGCCTCAAACGGTTCGGTGAAGTCATCCATGCTGTCTAGATTATTTATAGATTCATTATAGTCTATAATCCCATCAATGGAAAGTGTGATTCGATCTTCACCAATTCCTAGACTAAGTTCTCTTTCGGCAACATGAATAACGGCACTGGCCGTGTTGAGGAATGGACGACCAAGGATTAGAGGCACTTTAACCTCGTCCTTTATGTCCAAGATCACAAAGTCGGCAGGGAAATCAAACTTGCCTACCCGCACTATGACATCCTCAGCTATTCCTACAGGGTATTTTATGGATCTGTCAACTAATTGTATAGTCATTCGCGTGCTCTTCAGACCCTCTAATCCCAGTTTTTGATAAAAGGATAATGGCATTAGGTTTATACTGGCTCCTAGGTCTGCTAGGGATTTACATGAGACACTTTTACCAAAATAACAAGGGATAATGAAACTCCTTGGATCGCCTTTTTTTAGGGTGTCTGAAAGTGTGGCTGAGCATTCGGCATTTAGAAAGGCTATTTCTTCTGTTCCCATCCTTGCGTTATTAGCCACCAACTCTTTGAGAAATCTCGCGTAACTCGGCACACCTGCAATTTAGTCCACAAGAGGCACATTAATATCCACACGTTTAATCAAGTCAATAAACTTACGATACTGGGCCTCTTTCTTTTCTTTCCGCAGTCGTGCAGGATATGGTACTCGTGTAGGCACATGTGTTGTTGCAGATTCCCTTGGTCTGACTGCTTCTTCCCTAACTTCTTTTGTTGGGCGTGACGGTAATTCGACCTCCGGTTCAATAACCTGCATATTAAGAATTTGGTTAGTTTGAGGCATAGGTGGTCCTACAACTACCTTACCTCATCTCGTGGTTGTGAACACTTCAGCCTGTGCTTCCGCCTCCATATAAGAAAATGTTTCCTTGACATCTCGGAGGAATTGATCTGTGCCCCGATGTAATCCTGCAATAAAATTTACAAACCCCTGCATTTTCTGTTCGGCATCCGCACCCATCTTTCCTTGTTCTTGGGAGAATTGATGGAACAATTGTTCGATTACCCCGCCATATGGCTTTGAAAGAGGGTTTGGCGTCCAGGTGGAGTCCTCAGTTGCATGGATGTGTTCATCGGACGATGACATTACATTTAGATGCGCTGGTTGGTTCTCCTCTTGTTCCTCGTCGGTAGACCAATCAAGATAGTGTGCTTCCATGTCGTCCAAGAGTTTACGCGCTTCTTTCACTGACTTATCGGAAAAATACCTCCACAAGATGAGTCTAACCTTAATCGAGAATCATTAGTCAACCCAGCATAAAAAACATTTATCATTTCCCTATCATCAATACCATTGTTTGGAAATATTAAGAATAAATCCTTATACCTTCCCCAAGCTTTCACAAGGCTATCTTTTCCTTGTTTAAAGTTTCGTATTTCAGCTCTTATTTTGTTAGCCCTGGAAATGGGAAAGTACCTTGACAAAAGGCAGATTTTAAATCGTCCCAGGTTTCGTATTTCAGTCTTTTGCCTTATTTATCAAAGTAAAAGGAAATACCCGAAGTCTTACCTCATCCTCCTTGGTATTGACTAAATCACAGATGTCCTCGAACGCTTTAAGGTGTTGGTAAGGGTTTCCGCTTGGTTCTCCGTCAAATGAAATGGTGTTGATCATTTTGATCAGCCCTTTGTTGATTTCCACCATTTTACCATCTGTCTTCTTGATTGCGGATCTCGGGGTGAACTGTACTTCAGATCGCTTATCCCACATGGGTTGATCGTCTGCCATCCTGACAACTCAACAAACGATTACGGGCAACTTGCGGGAAACAAAGAGATAAGATAAAAATATAAATAACTAATTAAACTAGAAAGCGAAAAACTTGCAAGGGAAAGAATCCCTCACAAGGATCGATTAACAAAACTAAGTAAGATTAAAATCTAACAACTACCGTTCCCCGGCAACGGCGCCAAAAACTTGATGCGGTAATTATCATACATAAAAAGCGTAACAAGTTTTAACCTCTAATGCCTAGCCACTGTCTTACCACATATACAGGCAAGCGTACCTGATCGTGAGTAATATAGTGTAGGGAAGTCCAGGTATCGTATCTACCACTGGGAACGGTCAAGTTATCGTAGATTATTAATCTAAATCAGTTTAATTAACCTAAAGCTTTTTTGGGGGGTTTTTATGAAAAAGGTTTTAATACTAAAAAGACAACTAAATTAACTACGAACTAAGAAAGCGATTAAAAAGATTAATTAAGAACTATATGACGGAAAACAGTAGCACTTATCATGGTATAGTGAATCCCCAAGTGGACGATTTAAATAGGCCAAAGGTTTGGTTGTTTTGGTTATTGTAGGAATTTAAGTCAAGGACACCCTAACATGTAGTGATTATGGTCTTTAACTAGGTCTTGGTCCTCCTAGCTCCAATACTTAGGTCGTTTGTCAGGCAACCTAACACCGGAAATCCGATCCTAATTCTATTGCATGGTTTTCTACCTCCAGGTCACTCTCGGTCCAAGTAACCACTTAACACAACTCTCTTGGTCAAAGGGTAGGTTAAGGTAGGTTGATTATCCTATCGGAGTCTATCTATTTTGGTCAAACAGATACACCCAACCAATGAGTTCAAATAACCAAACAATAATAATCAGAACGGAACCATAACACACATTCAATCAACCAGAAACAAGCCAATAAACATTAATTATAAAATCATCATCCACAATGGTTCATCGACCATGACAAGTACCACTATTAAAAGACTACTCACTAAACATAATAAAAACAGAAAACATGATAGTAGATATGATACCGACAATACAACGACGGATGATCAAAGATCGAACCCCGTAGCGTATCGGCACCACTCTGACTTTCACTCTCGTCTCTGTGAGTCTCCAAGTATTCGTGTCTATTTCTCGTGTTCTAGAACTAAAGGAGGAGGCTGGTATTTAAAAGAAAATGTCCAGGCCCATTTGGCGATCGCCAGACTGCTGGTTTCGCGGCGCCAAGCACTTAGGTCAAACCCTGGTCTTCATCTTTGTCGAACTTGGCGACGCCAGATGGCTACTGGATTGAACTTGTGCATTTTTCACGTTTTCTCGCCTTTTTTTGTACTTTTCCGTTTCACGGCCTCCAAGTCCTACATAAGCAATAATAAGCTCATTCGGTGAGTGAAATGATCATAAATGAGTGAGAAATGGGGTAAAGTTATACAATTAAGCTCAACCAAAACATGTATAATTTTGGTGTTATCAGAGCACATGGAGCAATCAAGAGACAGGTTCGATAGGGACAATTGTGGGACTAGTAGCAGATCCTACGCAGAGGTTGTCAAAGGTCTCGACTCAGAGAGACACAAAGATCCCAACAGAACCAATAACATTAATCTAAGCAAAAATGCTTTGGACATTGGAGGGCTAGGGGATAGGAGAATGAAAATGGATTGCTTTGTAGTCGAGGAATGCAAGAGTACCTCTTTTCTCTTGAATATGAGACTGTTGTTCGATGGAGAAGGTCAGGCCGTTGGGGAGATCTCTCTTTAACTTACTTAGGAGGCTGACAATCTCCATAAAGTTCCCCCAAATAAAGAGGCGCAAAGGCGTTTGAAGAACTTCGATATCTAGAGGGTATGGTTCGACATGTTAGCTTATTTATAGGCTGAAAATTTAAAAGTTTTATAAATGTAAGCTTATTTCCCTTTAGTAATTCTTATTATTATGTATTTGGGCTTAAAAACCTTAGATGTAATGGGCTTGGGCTTAGGGTAGGCCTTCGGTTGAGTATAAATAGGAATGAGTGTGTAAAGTGCAGGGTATCCTTCCATTTTTAAATACACAGCCGTACACCTTCTCTTTTGTAACCATTGTAGTTTATATAATTGTCGACTTCCATTAATCTTGTTTTGTGTTCTTAAATTTCATTTGCATTTCAGTTGAATAATCTCTCTATCTTCATAAGTTTTGGTCTAAATCCTCAAGAAATCTGGTTCACTATTGTCAACAAGTGGTATCAGAGCGGGAACGGATCACCAGTATCCGTTTTCGATCCTTTAGAACGAGTTTTCTTGAGGTAAATCATCTGGAATTTCTTTGTTTCGTCTCGTATTGCTCCAAATCTGAGTCTGTTCTTCAAACAATTTCTTATTAGAAATTTGTTATTCCTTAGAACGTTGTTTTTGGATCTGGAAATTTTATTCTCAAAAACTGTTCGTAACGTCTTTTCATTTTAGTTCAACAACGTGTTCTTGAGTTTCTAAAGTGTGTGAGGTCTTTCATAACTGAGAATCTCTTTGTTGAGAAAATCTTCAAATCAATCGATTTGGAGATTTGGTGATTTTCGAAGTTTTTGTGAAGTCGTGACAGATATCAGTAGGGTGGTTTATCCCTCAACAGGGACGTTAAGTGTAGTCTCCTAGAGTCAGTCAAAGTGTGTCATTTTCAGAGTTTGACATCACTAAGCCAAAAAGTTGCTAAAAGACTGGAGTACTATCACAGAAGGTCAAGGTCACAGAACCTCTGTCAAAGATCCACAGAGTCTGTCAGACATCACAGAGCCTCTGTCTTGCTTGCTCTTACGGTCTTGATCAGATAGTGGCCTAGTGAGAGCCTCTACCAAATGTCAGGACCTCTGTGAACCACCTCAGAGCCTCTGCCAGTACTCAAATGTTAAGATGATACTCTGGTTGTTCTGATCAACTTGCTGCAGGTATAGCTCCCGAATTCTTCTGCTCACTGCTTGCTCATGTTGAAAAGCTCTTTAGAGAATGCACTTAGTCTTTCTACACAGAGACTCTGCAAACTTCACGGCTTCATCTTGTACGCTCCACAAAACTTCTGTCACCATCTCATCATAGAGCCTCAATACTATCTACAGAAGCTTAGAAGAACTGAAGAAAGATCTCTCCAGAACAAATCCAAACCAACAGAAGACTCGGATTAGCTCAAACACAGAATTTCCCTGAGCTTATCAGAGACAAAAAAAAAACCATTCCTATTACAAACAACTCATGTCCACCTCTCTGAACCCAGCCTTATAAAATATAATCCTATGAGGCTCTTACCCATCAGATTTCTGAAGGATATTAGAAGTTCCCTAATTAAGCCAACATGAACTACACTCCTATTTCTCTGTCCTCTGATGGGATATGGTGAGAGAATCTGAAGAGTTCACTGGATGGGATACTCGTCTATGGAACTGGGTAAAGGGACTCACTTCTGCAATGCTTCATCCAAATATGACGATTCAATGATCCAAGACTTGCTTCTTTGCTGAAATTCAACTCTACAAAAGACAGAGCTTCTACCATTCTTGCTGGTCTGCACAGTAACTTGCACATGCATCAATCCCGCTGTCTTTCTTTGTGATCTACAGAAGATGGATGAATCAACAGAGCTTTAGGGTAAATGTTGCATTCTGCTGTTATCAAGATGTGTCTAGGTTATCTATAGGTTGGGTTGTTTCATGTGCAAACCAGTTGGGGTTATTGTTTAAAGAATATCTTGTTTCTTGACAAGTGAAAAATCACAGAGCATCAATCAAGGGGGAGTTGGTTTCTCTCATAGAAGATCAACAGAAGATGAAGTTTCATAACAAGTGGAAAGTCACAGAGCCTCTGCAATTTTTTTGAAAGGTCTGTGACACAAGTCTCTAGGAATGTCGCTTTGAAGTTTAACTCAAGTCAAATATCACAGAGCCTCTGCGATACTTCTCAGAGGATCTGTGCTGCAAGCTTCTGTTGGAGGAACTTCAGAGCTCTGCCAACTTCCTCTGAAGAAAGCACAGAAGAGGACCCAGATCGTGCTTCATTTATAAAACTTAGGGGGAGATTGTTAGCTTATTTATAGGCTGACAATTTAGAAGTTTTATAAATGTAAGCTTATTTCCCTTTAGTAATTCTTATTATTATGTATTTGGGCTTAAAAACCTTAAATGTAATGGGCTTGGGCTTAGGGTAGGCCTTTGGTTGAGTATAAATAGAAATGAGTGTGTAAGTGTAGGGTATCCTTCCATTTTTAAATACACAGCCATACACTTTATCTTTTGTAACCATTGAAGTTTATATGAGAGTCGACTTCCATTAATCTTGTTTTGTGTTCTTAAATTTCCTTTGCATTTCAGTTGAATAATCTCTCTATCTTCATAAGTTTTTGTCTAAATCCTCAAGAAATCTGGTTCACTATTGTCAACACGACATCTTAAAACTCTAGAATTCGTTGGACTAGGAATATAAAAGATTGTCGGTGATGGTCATGAACAGCCTACTATTTCAGTTCAAGTGCCAGAAGGTCATATAAATTATAATCTCAACAGGGGGTGATAGGTTGGTCGTGGACACTAGTAATTATTTGAGGGTCCTGTCTTGCAAAAGGTACATTCTCACGTCGGATATCGGTTGGGTACACACATACAATGGTCCAAGTCAAAGGGGTGTTTTTTAACACGGTGGTGATGGAGATTCGGGACGACACCATCAACCTAGTGGATTCACTAAGTGAAACCATCGTTAGTAGTCCAAAATACGAGAAGTCAGACTCCAAGGATGGTATATATGTGGTGACCTCCTCTATTTGAGTGGTGAAGTCGCTAGACAGAGAAGATAACCTCCTACCGGTCATTGGATGTTTGCATCTTGCTACCAGAGGGTGAAGATAGATATGTTCTTGAGACACCTATGCCTGCTGCGGTGGAGGCTACTAGCCCTGAGAATAACTCGTTGCCCACAAATGCGCCTACTACAAATGGGCCCACCAACACCTACCCCCAAATGGATCTAAGGTCTGTCACGATGGATGAAGGCCTAGTTCTAGATGATTACCCACATCACATTGGACCCTCAATTAGGCCTAATTTCTCGCATAATTCAAACGACTTCCTTTGGTCCAAAATCCTAATACAATCCGTCGAAAGAGTATGATTTAGAGTTGTAGAACTCGAAAGTCAAAGAAATTTGCAACTCCCTATTCTTGCCCACATTCCAAGATTTCTTTTTCGCAAATGCGATGACATTGGCATGGTTTGGGCGGTGGTGGGCCAAGCCTTCATCACAGAGCGAGAGGAGAATTCCAGCTGATTCTGAAGACCTAATACGAAGTTCTAACGCCAAGAATTGGAGGGATTTCAAAAATCAGAAAGCAATAATCTCCAATTCGTAGAAGAGAGAGAACATAATTCGAAAGATATGTCTGATTCTTAGTTAATTGGGGCCTTTGGGACCCTGATTGGGTTTTATGAGGGAAACTTAGATACGGATATGGAGGTTTCAAGTGGGAAAGGTGTTGCCTTTTAAGAATGGTTACGTACCTCTTCTGTATTTGAAAGGTGCTGCCCTTGTTAAACCTTTCGAATTATATAAGAATCAATTAAACCAATTTCCTTTCCATATAATGGGTTTACGTTGATATTTTGTTTATTGATGAAAGTGGTATGTTGAGGTATATAGAAATTGGGTAGAAGAACCCTTCTATGTATGGCCAAGCATGGCGTGAACAACCCCTGGAACCCCTCTTACTAGAGGCTTTAGAGAGCATTTGGAGAGTAAATACATACCTTTGTCTGTATACATACATGCGTGTAGACCTCTGGATTTGTATACACATAATGTATGTGTGTGTATATGTGTATGTGCACATATATATATATATATTATGGGTCCTCTGTGTGGAATGGTGAATTAGTCTTGGATGATTTACTAGTTATTTGTAAGTCTTTCAAACATAAAAGAAACCATGGCCATGGAATGGAGCATGGACCAACGGTTCTTTTGGCATGAAAAAGACTTTGGCCACTATGTATATAGATATACACACACGTATTCGATCTATATATATGTGGATGATGCTAAGTAGATAGATGACAGTAACTTAAAGAAGAAAAGAAAAGGAAATGAAAAAAGTATGTTGATTAATTATGGATGAGATGTGTGAGTGTATGTACTTTATATAAAGTCAACAGTGGGTAGTCCAAGTCTTTGGGTCCAAATTCCTGACATGATGTGTATTTGGCTCCATTAATTGATGACTTGAAAGAATTATGAAATCCAGGAGTCCAAGTGTATGATGCATACGGTAAGGAAGATTTTCTATTAAGAGCCATGATATTTTGCACCATAAACAATTTTCCATCATACGGCATTTTGTTTGGATACAGTACAAAAGGAGCGAAAGCATGTCCTATATGTGAGGATGATACACATTCCTTGAGGTTGAGAAATTGTAAGAAAAATCTGTTCATGGGACATCTAAGATCACTACCTAGGAATCACCCATACCGTTTGACAGAAAAATTGAGCATGAAGTGATAAGGCCACCAATTGGACAAACCAACTATATACTCTTGAGTTGAAGATATAAATGTTATGCTTGGAAAATATGGTACACCTCTTCCTAAGAATATATGGAATAAAAATTCTATTTTTGGGATTTACCATATTGGAAACACTTACAAGTCTGACATTATCTCGATGTAATGCATATTGAGAAAAATGTATGTGACAACTTGATAGGCTTGTTGTTAAATATTCCAGGGAAGACAAAAGACGCGGTCAAAGTACAAAGAGACATGGTTGAAATGGGAATTCGATCACAACTTGCTCCTATTGAGACTAGAAATCGCAAATATCTACCACCGACCTGCTATACCTTGTCAAAAGTTGAGAAAACTAGATTTTGTCAATGTTTACACGGTATTAAGGTTTCATCTGGATATTTGTCTAACATTAAGAAGTTGGTTTTAACGAAGGACTCGAAATTGCTTGGTTTGAAGTTCCACGATTGTCATGTTTTAATGACACACATGATTCCCATTGCAATTCGTGGTATCTTGCCAAAACACATCCGACACACGATCACAAAGCTTTGTTTATTTTTTAACTTGATTCATTCTAAAGTAATTTATCCTGAGGAGTTGGATTCATGGCAAAAGGATATTATCCTCACTCTCTATCACCTTGAAATGTACTTTCCACCTTCTTTTTTTGGGTGTCATGGTTCACCTAATATCTCATATTGTTGGAGAAATAAACGCATGTTGTCCTGTTTTTTGGCGATACATGTATGCATTCGAGAGATATATGGGTTTCTTGAAAGGGTATGTACGAAATCGTGTTGAAGGCTATGCTTCCGAGGAGGTGATTGATTTTTATTTAGATTATCTGGCTGGTGTAAGAAACATTGGAATACCTCAATCTCTCCATGAAGGTAGGCGTGGAGGGGTTGGAACAATTGGGTTTAAAAGGATTGTTCCAAATCGAGATGAACTGCAACAAGAACATTTCTTCGTCTTACAAAACATGACAGCTGTTGCTACCTACATACATGAGCACATGACAATGTTAAAAGAGAAGAATAGGTCAAAGAGCGAAAAATGGTTAGAAATTAAGCATAATAGAACATTTGCATAATGGTTGAAAGACCGAGTGAAAACATGTAGGGATGAGCTCGGTTCTAATCCCGGATCGGAACCGGGTTAGACCGAAATTTTTGAAGTGTTTTTCATATGACCGAATACCGAACCATATACCCTGACTCGGTACCGGTTCAATTCCCGGTACGGTTCTGGGAAATTCGGTTCTAGTACCGATAGGACCTTTTTTTGGGACGAGTTCTGGAATTTGTGAATTTCATATATTTGAACACTCTATATAGTCGTCAAGCATTTTATTTGTACAATTAATTTAAGCAAGTACAAATAGTGAGTTGTTTACAACTAAATAAAAATCCATTTTGTTGAAAAATATATATGTGAACGACTAAATATGAAATTTGTAGTCCTAAAAAGTCAAAAATTATTATTTACAAATTAGGTTGATTTCATATTGTAATTTAATTAAATGATTTATGAGAATCTTGGTTGGGAAAAGCAAGGGTTGGAAAAGGAATGGTTACCAAAATTTTGAAGATACCATAAGTATTCCTAAACCGGTTCGGACCAGGTTTTTTCCGGTTTTTTCCCGTACCGTAACCGGTTAGACCGAAACCGATTGGAGCCAAATTCTAGAACCATTTACCGCACTGTATATCATATATCGGTCTTGGTTCGGTCCCGATACGATCACGGTTCGTTTCGGGATTTCGATGCGTAATGCTCATCCCTAAAAACAAGTAACAGGGGAGAAGAAGTTGAACAGGTAGTGGAACGATTAGAAAACGGTCTCTCCAACGCATAAATGGATATACATTTTACACCAAACGACAAGCTGAAAAAGTACAGTGCAAAATAGCAGAGTAACTTTAATAGCCATAACGACAGAATACGATAGATCAAATAATAATGCTATGTCAAGGATTGCTAAGAACTCATATTACGGTGTCATTTAAGAGATTTGGGAGCTTGGGTATAATTTCTTCAGTATACCATTGTTCAAGTGCAAATGGGTTGAAAACCAACGAGGTGTTGAAGTTGACAATGATGGCTTCACAATTGTTGACCTTTCTACAGACGCCTATGCATCTGAACCATTCATTATAGTCAAACAAGCCTCCCAAGTGTTCTTTGTTGAGGATCCGAAAGATTCCAAATGGCATATCGTGTTGCATGCTAAAAGACACATAGTTAGTGTTGAAAATGTTGTAGACGAGGAAGAATATGACCAGTTTGACGAACTACCACCATTTTTGGTTGCTATTCCATCTTTAAACGTTAATGTTACTGATACAACTTACTTGAGATCTGACCATAATGAAGGATTTTGAGCCGATGAAACCAATGGTGCCAAAAGGTAATTGATTATATATATAAAAAGGGATTACTTCTTCAAAATGTATCCAACTATCCCTAATATACTATTGTGTGTATCAACCTAAAAAAATTCCTTTTGTATATATCAAACTTTATTTTTTAGTCTATTATGTGCATTTTTGATACACACAATAGTATATTGGGGGATAGTTGGATACACATAATAGACTCAAACATACACATAATAGACTCAAAAATAAAGTTTGATATATAAAAAAGAAATATTTTTAGGTTGATACACACAATAGTATATTGGGGATAGTTTGATACATTTTGAAGAAGTAATCCCATATAAAAAAAAGATTTGTTTATAAATATAATTAATTTATAAAAATCAATACGTTTACACGTCTTGTTTTGTTTGCAGGAATCGACAATAAGGGGTACAATAAGAGATGAAGACAAAAACTCTTTATCAACGGTGAGAAAATAAACAAAAGCGTGTTTTTTTGTTTTCCATCCAAACACTAAAATTTGCTTATGAACAATTACTAAATGGAAATTAACAAATAATTTAAATAAACAATACGAAACACCCCTTTAATTAATTGTTTATATTTTTAAAGTAAAAAATTCGAATATCTCATGTTAGTTTGAAATATGACGAGCATAGTTTTAATTTTTGACTTTTGCAAACAATTTTAATGTAAAGGATATTTTAATATTTTACATTTTAGGAATGTTTGAATATATTTGGGCCCAATTTCCCAAACCCGCCTACAACCTGAGTGGAAGCACCAAAATCGAATTTTCTTCCCTAATTGATGAGTCGTCGATGACATCACCAACGATTAGGTTTTCATCTAAACCAGTAGGTTTTATTTTGTGTGCTCATCGTTGCCTTCTCCTCAAGTTTCCTCTAGAATTTTAGGTAGATTCCTCATGAAATTCTTTGCTTTATGATTCTCAATTGTGATTGTAAATAGGTTCCATTTTTTAGTTATTTTATTTGTTTCATTAAAGATTGTTTATTAATAGTTATCATTTCATGTATATTATTTGTTTTTATAGATTAAAAGGACTTTAAAAGGAGCACCCATGTCGTACCAGGGGAGTTAGCCACATAGTAGGTCTGAAAAAGACCATTCCTAGGATTTCAGAAAAAAAGAGAAAACCCCGAACTCCCATCGATATCGATTGGGAGGAGAAGAGGATGAACTTTGAGGCCGAGTGTGAGGAGAAGAGAAAGAGCTTTGCTGCCAAATGTGAAGAGCAAAAAAATGTTATTCAATGCTGAGTTTGAGGAGAAAAGTAAGTTACTCGACGCCAAGTTCGAAAAGATGATGCGACTAACGTCTAAACATAATGACACACATGATGGAAGCCCAAATCCAAGCCCGAGGATGAGAAAGAGTAGTTGTGGCTCAGTGCCTTGTCTCGACAAATTTGATGGCGTACTTGTAATTGAGCTCATACACACATACATCTATGCTTACATACTTACTAACATGTATAAATACACCCATATTTACATATTTAAGTTTGTGTAGTTGCCTGCTCCTTGCGAATTATTGGCAATAAATGGGAACCACACGTTCCCATGTGCTAAAACGATGGTCCACTCTATAGGGAGTGGGTTATGTCATTCGATCCCTGTCAAGGAGAATTACGTAAAGGTACTTGTTGACCAAGTAAAGAGTTATTTTGCAAGTTATCCTCTTCCTGTGCCGAATGAAGAAATGAGGGAACTGGGTGAAGCATGAAATTCTTTTATTCAATGGCCACCTACGCCATTGTTTTCACTCAAGTATATATGCATTAGTCTTCTTTGTCTCTATTATATATTGCAATAAGATTTAGTTGGTATGTATTTTCTTACCAACTTGTTAATAGGCCTCCAAAAGTCAAAATGTGGTACATGATGAAGGGAATTCCATACAACCACCTATAGTGGCCAAAAGTCTACATGTTTATCATTTAGTGCTGGTAAAGAGTTCACAGCTATCACAAGGAAAGAGAAAAAAGACAACTCCTAAAAAGCAAACATTGTCATTGAATAATGTGATTCCGATGCAAACTTTGATCAAGAGGCCAAAAGAATTACAATCACTATATAGGCGTTGGGAGTCCCTCTCTAATCTGGAACAAGGGATTCTATTCAGGTCGAACCCGGGGTTTTTGGATCTCAGTCATTTGAATATGATCTTTCATGAGAACATACATTGTTTAGTTAACAAAAGATGGATCGATCATACCATTATTGCTTGGTTCCAAATGTAAGTAAATGATTATTACATATTAATCTTATGTTCCCAATACTCTAATTTATTATCTTTTTATTTTATTAGATTTTTACATGGGATTATGCAAAAAATATGAAAAGAAGCGATGTGGTTTTATATGTCCTTCCTGGATTCATGCCGACGAATGCATATCAAACATGGATGGTGTCATTAGTAAAATTGCTAGTGTGATGTCTGACAATCAACAACTGTCATTTTTCTCACACCATACCTACAGAGGTACCATATGCTAACTTGATTTATATTTTATTGCTTACGGTTTATCCTTACTTATTTATATTGGTTTTAAACATTAACAGCGGCCATTGGATCCTGATTTTGATTTTTCCTCACCGTCGCACTGCCTATATATTGGATCCAATAATGTCTAAAGAAAAGTTGGTGGATTTCTACATTGTGAAAGAGCATGTGGAAGTGTAAGAAATTCTTAAATTTGTAAATAGTTGATCTATCTTGGTATTAGCTCTAACACTATTATTGCTTATGTTTCTTGTAGCGCTGTTACAAGATATCATGAAAATGTAGGGCCATGCAATACTAATAAATTGACGCCATTTATATGGGAATTGTCAAAGCTAATTTACTTATGGAACATCCATAAAACTTACTTAGCTAGTTTTTTCTAATAAATATCCTTTGTCAATTTAGTGCAATCAACAAGTATCAAGTTGGGAGTGTGGTTACTTTGCAATGCACTTCATGTTCAATTTTGTGATGGATCAACAATCACAATTCCCAAACAAAGCAAGTATCTGTAAATATGTTTATATTGTGTGTCTATTGTACACAACCTCGTGAACAAATAACAATTTTGGTTTCAATTTGTATTTAGATACCATGGCACGACATGACTTCCCTGACAGAAAGAATGTTGGATGGTATAGCTGTGACATGGGCTAAACATTTTTCGAGTGCTTATTTGAAAATTTTGAAGACCTAATATCCGATAAGTTTTTTCTAGTGATTGCCTAATTTTTCAAGTTGCAATTATTTTTATTTTTAGACTGGATGTTTGGTTTTTCTTGTAATGGTCGGGTTTGCCATCATTGTTAATTTATCGGCATTTGGTAACTTTGTGAAATATTTACGTTTATAGGTTTTTTGGTGTTTGGAAGTCATTACTATGGAGGCTTCACTTGGTTCGAACAATTGATGTAGATAACGACCTACAATTTGGCTATTTTTGGCACCATTTCTAGTTGCAATTATGGAAACTTAGGTAGCGTTTGGTTCGCGGAATGGAATTCGGTGGAATTGGAATTCGTCAAGGAATTTGACTTTGAAGGAATTGGAATTGGAATTTGATGGAATTTGACCACACATTTTGATCGTGTTTGGTTGGATGGAATTGGAATTGGAATAAAAATGTAAAAAGTAAGGTGAGCAAAAACCAAAATTGAACCGAACCGAAAGAAAAAAAAGAGAAATAAAAACCGAATCCAAAACAAAAAAAACAAATCCGGCATCGAAAACGGTTCGGTTTCGGTTTTGGTTTCCATCTCGATTGAAAAAACCGAACCGAAATCGGTTCAATATCGGTTATGGTTTCCATCTCGACCGGGAAAAACTGAACCGGGCCGACAACAAAAATCGGTTCTATTTCGGTTTTGGTTTCCATCTCGATTGAGAAAACCGAACCGAGTAAAAAAAACGAAATCGGTTCGATTTCATTTTTGGTTTGCATCTCGACCGGGAAAAGCCGAGCCAACTCGAGCCGTAAACCGTAATCGATTCAATTTTGGTTTTAGTTTCCATCTCGGCCGGGAAAACACTAATTCGAATCAAACCGAAAACGGTTCAGTTTTGATTTCCATCTCGATCGGAAAAAATCTATATATATATATAATTTGATTATCTAATTATATATAATTTAATTATTTAGTAAATAAAATAACCGAGGCCGAACCGAATCGAGAAAAAGGATTTGGAATGGGAGAACGATGGATGGAGATAGGAAAGCCATAGATGGAAAAAACAAGAGGAAGGAGGGATGATTCCAATGAATTCCACGGGTTATGGCATGGAATGGCAAATTCCTTAGTTGAAGGAATTTGAAGGAATTCAAAGGATTCCTTAGCTTTCATTCCGCAAACCAAACAACAACATGAAATTTGGTCAATGGTATTCGTCATTCCAATTCCTTTGAATTCCATTCAATTCCGCGAACCAAACGGCCCCTTAGTATTATTGGTAAACAAGTTTTTGTAAGGTCACTTTTGTAAGTTGCATTTTTGTTTGAACTTTTGTGTCACTTTTGGTAATTATTAAGATATATATGGTTGATATATATAAGTGATCCATTGATTTGTCGTAATTTGGTTACGTAGTTCTCCATAATATTGGATCTGTTAATATTTCATTTTTTTTTAATGTTCAACCTTTTAAAAAGGGCTAGATAGCATATTAGTATATATTAAAATTTTAAAAAAAATGGTGAAAATACTACCCGGTTTCTTAAAAAGAACCGGGTACCATTTAGGTATCCTTTTGTTCAAAGTTCGACAATACTACCGCTACATGTGAAGAACCGGGTAGCATTATTGTAATCACACCCGGTTTTAACAACCGGGTAGTATTTAGAGCTGTAATCGTACCCCCTTACATAGTACCCGGTTGTAGAACCAAGTAGTATTATGCTTGGCAACCGGGTACAATTTATAATTCTGTAGTAGCATAAGGTTTGAAGCTTGATTTGTTTATTTGTCGATGTGTATTCAGAGGTTTGGATTAGGTATTATTAGCAGTGCTAGTGGAAGTAATGACAATCATTAGCGAATCTAGAACAGAAAACCATGTGGTTCCTAATTAAGTTTAGTAAAAAAAGTGTCAACTATACTTTTGTCGGGTCGGGACGGTCATTAAAATTAAAAATCAAACATCTACGGATTAGTGATATTAAAGATCTTACAATTATACTCGGCGAGGTCTTATACCTTGAAATATTTGCATAATGTTATTATTACTAATACATCCTAAAATAACTTTTTCAATATATGAAACTAAATAATCACTCAAAAATCGATCACCCATTTTGTTGCATGTACTTGTCTTTATCAACTTAATTGCTGAAAATGCACATTCCACACTTGATGATGCAACAGGTAAGATCAATGCAAGTTTCAAGAGAAGATAAACCTTTAGAAAGATTATATGCTTCTTTGTTTCGACCATCATTTTGCCAAGGTCTCCAATGTTCTTCAATTGATTAAGGGTCCGCTTGACTACAAATTGTCTCAAATTTGGAATTAAATTCATCTAACCTTGAGTCAATGGTATGTTGAAGTGAAGGTGGTTTTTTATTCTTGTAAATTTCCCTTCTAGGTGAAAGCTTTTTGCGCTTCTTTGATGTGATAGTGGTTGACGAGTTATGAGATCCTTGTGCATCAACTTCTTCCTCACCTTCACTATCGGAAGAACACAAAAACCCAATCTTGTTGTTACTAGTATCCTCTCATGCTTGTGATATATCCTCATTTTTATAAGCTTTGTATATTTGTTATTAAATAATCAAAGCGTGGATCTTCTTTTATTTATAGGTCTTATGAATTTTTAATCATTATTGTTCAATATACCAAGACACATGGACATCTGAATATATATACTATATATATAGATGTGTTGCCTTAAGTCATGCCTTGAAAAACGCCATACCTCGCTGTAACTCATAAGGCTTGAGGCTTGACCTCGCCGCCACGCCATTTAGAACCTTGCATTAAACATATTGGTATCCATAGTATTCCTAAATGTTAATCACTTATCAGTTGGACTAATATTTGTAATGTATTCAACTTTGTCAAAGTCATCCTTGGTATTTGCTTCTTCTTCTCCTTCAAGAACTGTTTCTTGGGGATCATGGCTCATAAACTTTTAAATCAACTTGTGAGGAGGCAACATGCCCCATTATAATTCGAACTTGGGTTTCAATTAAGAAGAATGAGGGGGATGCAAGTATCTTCCTTGCAACAATCCAAAATATCTCTCAATCACGTTCCTTGCTTTGCGTGTTTCATATTGAAATACTCCTCGGGAGTGTTGGGTCGATGGCCACTGAACTCTTTTAGATGATATTGTTGTCCCCGATAAGGTGCAAGAAAACAATACATTACAATATCCGATTCAACAAAATAATTAGAACCTTGAGGAACTCTTAAATCTTGAGGCCTTGAGATTGCATCTCGAAACACAAGACCATCATGTGTAGAACCTTTCCAACCAGGCAAAACGTATATGAATTACATGTTTGGGCAACAAACACCTAAAACATTAGTTGACATGCAACCCTTTCTTGTAAAATAACGAGGCTTTTCATCACTAGGAGGTGTAACTTTAATTAAAGTCTCATCCAAAGCTCCTAAGCAACCTTACCACTTTACTCTAAAGTTGCGTTTGGTGCATGAGACAGGAGAGAACAGGATAAAACTCACTGTCTCGTGTTTGGTGTGACATGAGACAAAATAAAGATTACCTGTCCCACGTTTGGTTTGTCATGAAACAAGGACAAGAATCAGACAAGTGAGACAACATGGGACAAAAAATACTTTTTCTTATTCCACAAAAATACGTGAAACAATATGAGAAAAAAACTAAAATATTACTAATTAACTATTGTTTGATATATAATCTTAATATGATATTTGTTTTAGTAGACACAACTACTAGTCATGCTCGTTATGGCGCTACCGCCATCAGCAACCACCGTCACCAATGTCTATGGCCGCCACCGCCACCACTACTACCGTTGACCACTTCCACCTTCTACTCTATCACAACGACCTCCTCTACCACCTCGATAACCATCGTCGACCACCATCCATTGCCACCTCGGCATCCACTGTACAGTCTAACGTCCATCACCGTCATCTCCTCCGCCTCCACGTCCTCCTCACCACAACAACCACCATCGACCGCTAACTAACTACCATTCAATGCACCGCTACTACCATCTTCACGTTCTCCATAACCACAGCCAGCCACCGATGACCATTGCCCATCGTCACCACATGTGTACCGTCGTCTACCACCTCTACCATAACCACATCACCTCCCCCTCTACCATAAGTTATATCAACTTTTTCATACACTTGTTCTATCCAGTCCAGTCCCGTCCAATCCTGTCTACGGAGGTGTGTGGGAGTGCGTTTCAGAACTCCTTATCTCCGTATCGTGTTAAAGAGAAGCAGAAAAGAGTTTTGCGGTTTTTTGGTATTGCATTTCAAAAACCTCCTTATCGCGATGTGTAGAAGCTGAAACAGAGGTTTTGAGAAGTCAAGATGGAGTGACTTATGGCGATCTCTTTCTTCGTTTGGGTGATCAATTTTTAGAGTTTGGACATCCATACATCAATTCTTCTCAAGAACGACCTCGATTTCTTTGATTTGAGCATCGATTGGTAATATTTTTCACTAATTTCTCTCAAGAACACATTGATTTCTTAGGGTTTCAAGATTGCACATCTATTTCTCTCTAATTCACGGTCGATTTCTTCTAAGGTTTACAATTTCTAAGGTTATTTGTGTTTTGGGACTATTTTTTGTTGGTTTGGCTTGTGATTTGAATCGATTTTGGATTTCCAGTTTAGGATTTCACTGAGATTTCACTGTTTGGGTTTGCGATTTAGGGTTTCCAGTTTAGGATTTCACTAAGATTTGGGTTGATTTTGGTTTCAATGATTTGGGTTTGCGATTCAGGGTTTCCAGTTTAGGATTTCACTAAGATTTGGCCTGATATTGGTTTCACTTATTTGGGTTTGCGATTTAGGGTTTCCAATTTAGGATTTCACTGAGTTTGGGCTGATTTTGGTTTCACTGATTTGGGTTTGCGATTCAAGGTTTTTAGTTTAGAATTTCACTGATATTTGGATTTGCGATTTAGGGTTTCCAGTTTAGGATTTCACTGAGATTTGGGCTGATTTTGGTTTCACTGATTTGGGTTTGCGATTTAGGGTTTCCAATTTAGGATTTCACTGAGATTTGGGCTGATTTTGGTTTCACTAATTTGAGTTTGCGATTTAGGGTTTCTAGTTTAGGATTTCAATGCGTTTAGGTTGATTTTGGTTTCACTGATTTGGGTTTGCAATTTAGGGTTTCCAGTTTAGGATTTCACTGAGATTTGGGTTGATTTTGGTTTCACTGATTTTGGTTTGCGATTTAGGGTTTCTAGTTTAGGATTTCACTGAGATTTGGGCTTATTTGGGTTTGCGATTTAGGGTTTCCAATTTAGGATTTCACTGTGATTTGGGCTGATTCTGGTTTCACTGATTTGGGTTTGCGATTTAGGGTTTCTAGTTTAGGATTTCGCTGAGTTTAGAGATTTGGGCTTATTTGGGTTTGCGATTTAGGGTTTCCAATTTTGGATTTCACTGTGATTTGGGCTGATTTTGGTTTCACTGATTTGGGTTTGCGATTTAGGGTTTCTAGTTTAGGATTTCGCTGAGTTTAGGCTGATTTTGGTTTCACTGATTTCGGTTTGCGATTTAGGGTTTCCAGTTTAGGATTTCACTGAGATTTGGGCTAATTTTGGTTTCACTGATTTGGGTTTGTGATTAGGGTTTCTAGTTTAGGATTTCACTGAGTTTAGGCTAATTTTGGTTTCACTGATTCGGGTTTGCGATTTAGGGTTTCTAGTTTAGGATTTCACTAAGTTTAGGCTGATTTTGGTTTCACTGGTTTGGGTTTGAGATTTAGGGTTTCCAGTTTAGGATTTCACTGAGATTTGGGTTGATTTTGGTTTCACTAATTTCGGTTTGCGATTTAGGGTTTCTAGTTTAGGATTTCACTGAGTTTAGGTTGATTTTAGTTTCACTAATTCGGGTTTGCGATTTAGGGTTTCTAGTGAGTTAGGTATTCAATTTTTATAAACAATAAGTTAATCCAAACAGTTTTTACTTTTTACACATCTCCTTTTCCACACCACATAAGTTGATAAGCACTTTTTTCCAAAATATGCTTATCAACTCAAAGAAGCACTCCCAAACACCCCCTGATCCTAATCTCTTGTTATGTCTATCCAGTCCACTTTGATCTCGTCCAATCCAATGATGTATGCGTACCAAACGCTACCTAATAATTAACGAAAAGGATAAACACATGTTTGCGGTACAAAATGTGATACAAAGCACATTCCACCATATACTCTATCTAATAAATAAAGTCTAGGGACTATTCTTATAAAAACCTACATACAATTAGAACAAAATCCATAATTTTACTCCACAAAATTTAACAAACCACCAATTCCACCATATACTCTATCAAATACATCTACACAAATGGTCACAAGTTCGAGGTTGGTAAAGCTCAAAAAAAAATACATCTACACATGTTAGCGGTACAAAATTTAACAAAACCCTTGCTCTTTCTAATATTTGACTTCAATTCTAAAAATATTTAATTAAAAAAATACAAATATATAACATGAACACTTCCGTATATCCTCCATAAGTTCAGCCCTAATGATTAAAATTTGTCTTCTATCAGTAAAAAACATAAAAGGTAAATTGGTAATATTTTTTTTGTATAGAATCTATACAGAGTCACCAGTCTACAATATATACCAAGGTCATCAAATGAAGAGAGGGCATATCATATCACGTGGGGAATTTGTTTGACCTATGCAATAATTAAAATATATAGGTTTTGAGACCACAATCTTTTGCTACTATTTTCATATGAAGTTTTCTAGCCATATCTTTTATATAGGAGGTATGGGATAGGTGTATGTAAATATGTGAGTAAAAGGATATGAATTTATATGAATGAAGAAAAGCTATAAACGGTATGGATAGATGTATTTGAATGCAAATGTGAGACCCAATATAAAATGATATGAATTTATAAGAATGAAGAGAAACTCTGGGACGGACCTAGACAAAATTTTAACCAGTGGCACCATATAATCATATAATATATATGAACCCAAAAATAATTACAAAAATTAAGTTTCTCCTTGACAGTTTGACTCGTTTTCATTTTGCGAAAACGGTCTATATATACTTATATACCAAAAGATAATCACAAAAAATGTCTTTGTAGGATTGAGAAACAACTCCTAAATTTGTCCTCGACGTGTTTTCATCTTTTGAAAACGATCTATAACATCTTCATTCTTGACATTATGATGGGCTTCCCTTTCGATGGTGCAAATGAGGGCGGAATTCAAAAAGTCATCGGCAATTCGATTATGTAGATCTGTCTTGACAAGCTTCATGGTCGAGAAACATCTTTCAACTGTAGCAGTTGCAACCGGCAAAACGAGTGTTAGCTTCAATAATCGGTAGACTAAAGGATGAGAAATATGCTTTCCTGTTTCCACCATCAATCTAGCAAGGTCGGTAATGCCGTTTACGTCGGCAAATCTAACATCATTACAAACAGAATGATGATAGATGTCAAGTTCATGTTCAAGAACCATTCTTTCTTTGTCATCAAAATCACATAGATACATCTGACTCAACTTCAGTAGGCTTGATTTGTTAAACTGAGAAAATGAATTGCGTGGATTTAAAGCCGCCATATTTTGAAGCAAGTCGGTGCTAATCTCACAAAAACGATCGCCAAACTCTCGAATTTGCATATCCAAAACAGTGTTGAATATATCATAATTATAATAATGCTTATTGCTAAGGTTCATCCTTTTCCATAGGTTTCTTGTGTTAACATAACCTTCCGCCATATCCAACATGACAACATTATGTTTGTCACAAAAAAGAGTAGCATTTTTCCAAAACCCCATCAAACCCATTTTCTCTTAATATTTGCAATTGTGCTTTCGTTGTTCTTATCAAATCAACCGCTTCCAAGATATCTTGATCTTTCCTTTGAAGAGCTTGAGACAATGAATTTGTTAACCCTAAAATGGTTAATATCAAGTGCATATAAAACACAAATTCAAAAGTCTTGAAGTACGATAAAAGACCACTTGCTTGAAGCTGAGTTGCTCCATTATCACCATCATCTTCGACATACTCAAGAACATTTATAACATCTTGAAACAAAGAAATCAAGTTCATAATTGTTTTAAGATGAGAATTCCATCGTGTATCTCCAGCTCGTACAAGCGAAATCTCTTGGTTTAACCCCTTCCCGGTCTCGATTTCATCGTTCCCAATTTGTTCTTGAATCCTATCTTTGTGACTTTCTCGTAACATATCTTTTCGCTTGCAAGAAGAGTTAACCACCGTCACAACCAAGGCTAACAAATCAAAAAAGTCTCTAACACCGTCATGCTTCTTTGCAACCACCACAACTACTAACTGAAGTTGATGTGCAAAATAATGTACATATAAGGCCGATTCATTTTCACTCAAGATCAAAGCTTTCAACCCATTAAATTTGCCACTCATGTTGCTAGCATCATCATAACCTTGCCCTCTTACCTATTCAAAATATAGATTTAGCTATCTAGGACTTACGATAAAAATTAGATAAAGTAGAGTTGTAGATGAATAATTAATATATTTTTACCTTTGTGAAACTCAATCCATGCTTTGCAAATAAATCTTCAAGTGCAATTTTGAGACTTAAAGCGGATGTATCCATAACATGAACAACGCCAATAAACCTCTCATGAACAATTCCGTATTTGTCAACAAACCTCAAAACAACAGCCATTTGTTCTTTTCTAGAAACAATGCTAGACTCATCCACCAACAATGCAAATACATCATTCCCAAGTTCTTTTATGATGAATTTCAATACTTCTTATGCAAAGCAAGTGACAAGATCCTTTTGAATCTTTGGAGATGTCAATTGATTGTTCTTTGGTGCATTTTGTAATATCACCTTTCCAATGTCACCATTTGTCCACCCGATTAATTTTAAAGTCCCCAAGAAAAGTCCTTTATACAAAGAACTTCCAGACTCATCGTTACCCGAAATGGTAACGCATTCTCCAACAAGTATCTACAAACTTCAATAGACGTGTTTAATCGCATGTGATACTCGGTCTTCATGAGTTCTGTTTGCTTATGAAGGGCAGCAGCAATTGATTGGTTTTGGTTAAGCAAATCTTCACATTTTTTAAGTGACATACGGTGAATACTATTAACCTCGCCCTCATGAAGTTAAGTCTATCTTTTTTACTCCAAATATTAAACCCATCAGTCACAAATGCATTTGTCCCCTTCTTCTCCTTTTGCTCTCTAAACAAGTAACATGGCAAACAATATGCTCTATTTACTTTTACACTATACTCCAGCCATTGATATTCATCAAACCAACTAACAACAAAACGTCTTGGTTTAGTCCCTATAATTTTTGTTGGAAATTCATGACTTCGTGGTTGACAAGGCCCCCTAACCAAATATTTGCGTCTAATCTCGTCTCTTTGATTTGGGTGATAGGTTATCATTTTAGGCCTCTCCGATGGATCCCATGGAAGATCGTTAATATCAATCGTATTGTTACTCGTTGATGGAGCTTTTCGTTTCAAATATTTTTCCATGTCAACCCAACACTAACTAATTAATCAATCAACTGTAACTGTAGATAAAAAACAGAATATTTTATTATTCAAATCAAACAATTACCAAATATCTAAATCTAATTCCATTGATTATAAATTTCTAATATCAAAGTATCAAACAATTTCAACCAAATAGACAAAATGGCAAATAATCTTATAAATAAATCATCATTTATTAAGTTCTAAATTCTAATCTAATGAGATTATGAGAAACAGATTAACATAGTAACAGAGAAATCATTAACAACCATTAACAAAAAAAACCACAATATATACTAATAATCATCAATTATCACCAATAAATCGGTTAAATGCAAAATTAGGTTTAAAACTGAAAATTGAAATAAGAAAATACCTTCATTGCTAAGCATAGTGAGAAATTATATGAGTAGAAAACAAAGAACCGAGTTGGTGGCCGTGGCGAGTCGAGTCACCGAGTGAACACAGTGAGAGGAGACGAGTTCGTGAGTTCTGAGTTGCAGGAATCGTTGATTTCAATTCAAGGGTTTGAGTTCAGCGCTGAGTTGCTTCTGTCGTACTCGTTTGTTGCTTCAATTGAATTAATTTGCTAAATAATGACTTGGGCTTGGGTTTCAATTGAATTAAGTTGCGTAACATTGACTTGGGCTTCAATTGAATAAAGATATAACTCAAATGGACTGTTTTTTATAATTTATATATATAGTATCAGATGGCTGTTTTTATTAAGGCTGGCAATTTGGGTCGGGTTCATGTCGTTCGGGTTCGGGTCAGTTTTGTGTCGACCTGATTTCGACCCATTTATTTTCGTGTCAGTTTCGGGTCGTGTCGTTTTTTCGGGTCGGGTTTGTGTCGAGTTTCGTGTCGACCCATTTCGGCCAAATGTGCTCGACGAGTATTTTTCCCGATTTTCGGGTCGGGTTCGTGTTGAGTTCAGTGTCGACCCATTTCGGCCAAATATGTTTGACGAGTACTTTTTTTCGGTATTTGAATACGGTTTTTGTTATAAATTTTTCAAATTTCTTGTTTGTTTCCAACTTTTGGTAAAACGGAAATAAAATTATAACGATTATCAAACAAAGTAACAAACCTAACGAAATGTCTAAATCACTAAATACGATTACAGTCATAAACACAAAATATCAAATACCACCACAACGTAATCGAGTAGTAGGAAATTTAATACAAAAGGAAATCATCCAAAGTTTAACAAAAGGAAATCATCCAAATCATCCAAAGGAAATCCGAAATCATCCAAACTCATTAAATTAAACAACCTAAAGGAAATCATCCAAAGTTCAATAACACTAATTTAGACTCGTTGAATTGGTAACCTCACACCTCGTTGCATCGGTTTCATCAACATAACTATCCGAAGCCATGATATTTTGGACAACTTCATCCAACTTCATTTGTGTCACAACTGCATAGAAAAAAGGATACATATATGAAATATTAATAACTTATAACATGTAATAAATTAAAAAAAGGCTTTATACTCTACCTGTTCCTCCAAACAACCAATCTCTTGTGCACACCAAGGCTTCAACAGTAGCCGATGACATTGACTCCGATATTGATCGAGAATTCTATCACCAAGGCTAAAAGCCAATTCAGAAGCAACAGTAGAGACGGGGACACAAAGAAGATCTCTAGCTAACTTAGATAGCTCCGGATATCTAAATTGTTGAGACTTCCAAAAGTCAAGCACGTCAAACTCAACGATTACGTCTAAAGAAGGCTCGTCCAAATACAATTCCAATTGACTTCTTTGAAAGTTACCAAAACCATCATACTCGTTACTCTTGAATTGTTGAAACTCCTATTAAAAATTTTAAACAAAGCAATAAACAACTTAAGTCTTAAGTAATTAACAATATGAGATACAAAAAAAATTAAGAATAATTAATATTTGAAAGTTAACAAAATATGAGATACAAAATAATTAATACAAAAAAAAGTTAACGCAATTTATGTTACTAGGCTAAAATGTTAAATAATCTAAAATTACCTGACGCATTAACGATGAAACTTTGTTTTTTCCTCGTCCTTCAACGGAATGAGTTCCGCTATTACTTCCACCGCGTGTAGAAAATATTGTATTGCTAGTCGATGCCTTCATATACTCGTCAAAAAGACTAAAAAGTGTATTCTTAATCTTTGATAACTCTTGAGAATGAGGACCATAAAGCTTTGCATAGCTAAACTCAAGAAATGCAAATTTGTAACGAGGATCAAACACCACAGCAATAGCTAACAAAACATTGAACTCCGACCAATATTTGTTAAACTTTACAAACATTTGTTGAGCTATTTTCTTCATGTAAAGATCAGGACTTTGAAGCTTTTGAACCAATGTCAATTGAATAAAAAAAGCTTGTGGGAAAAACAAATTGGATGTGGGATAACGAGATCCAGAAAAAGAATTAGTAGCATCATAAAATATTTCAAGAAACTCGCATATCTTTTCAACATTTTCCCATTCTTCTTGAGTTGGACAACTTTGAAAATTTAAATCAACCAAGTGAAGATGAACAAGAGCACTACGATAATAAAGAGCAGCTGAAGGAAATAACATTAAACATTTTGTAAAGTCAATGTTCATAAACCAAATGAAAACCAATCTACCGAGTTATCCAAGAGAAGTTCACATACCAGAGAGCATAATATACGTTGAATTCCATCTGGTGGGAACATCTTGATGCAAACCTTTATTGTTCTCTAAAGACATTTGCGAAAAACATTGATAAAACTTGATTTTCCTTCCCTCAGAACCCCTGATATACTTTACACATTCTCTTATCTTATATACTGCACCATTAATCTCTTTTAAACCATCTTGCACAATTAAATTAAGAATATGTGCGCAACATCAAACATGAAATAGAGTACCATCAAGGAGCAAATCATTGTTAGATGTGAGATTCTCTTTAAGGTATCCAACACAAGTATCATTAGCGGAAGCATTATCTAAAGTAATAGAAAAAAAATTCTAAAACATAAAGTACATTAAAAAACCAAATTTAAAATATATACATATTTAAAAAACCAAAGTTTAAACATGTGTAAAAGAAACGATTTGATTAGTGGCTTTAATCAATAATCATATTGTTTGGTGGGTCCCTCCCTGCAGCACAGTACTCGTAGCTTGCTTTGATAGTAACAAGATGTATCGAGCCCGCGCGCTGCGCCGGGTGATATTCAAATACTTGCATTCTTATTAATCTAATTTATATTTAATATTATTAGATAAGTTAGTTGTTCAAAGTAGCCAACATTAATTTAGCATGCATCTAATGCATTTGCTAATTGCATTATGTACATAAGACTATATGATCTGCGTTATCATAAAAAGACAGCAGGTGGCTTCATTTGACATATCAGTGTGTGGTTGTTTTTTGAAGGTTTGCTTGTTTCCTGATTTATCAAATATGAAGCCACTATTATGAGTATTAGAAATTATTAACCTTCACTTTATTTCAAAAGTATGTAAAAGTTTTTTTAAAGTCAAAATTTTAAAAGAATAATTTAAAAGTAAAAATCTAATACACAGTTTATGCAATTATTTATGTATAGTTTCTTCTCAACCATTAATTTCTAAGCTTACTTACAAATTTCTTCTCTATCTCGTACTAAACAGAATTTGTTTTAGCAAACCATTACCATACCTCCTCAAACCCATACCATCTTTAAATATAATTAAATAACATACCTCCTCAAACCCATACCATCTACAAACCAATTCGGAAAAACAACAACAACAAAAAAAAGTAAAACTTGTTGGGTCATTTTATTGAGAAAGAGTTGTTGGCCAACTACACATATAAGTCAAAAGCAGTAACAGTGTTTAACTTTGCTGGTACATATATTCTGTTCTTTGGTTGGAAGTTGGTAATAAAATTTAGTGGTTTTGCTTTTCAAACAAAAAAGTAACAGTGTAGTAGTAGGTTGAATACTGTAATTACATGTTATTTATATATGTGTATGTGAATGTTTGAATTGGGTTTTTTAGGGACACGTAATATGAAGGTTAATTGTGGAAAATATTACCATGTAAATGATATCATTAGGCTTCAAATCATGAATGATTTGGATGCTTTAAAAGATTTCCCAAGCAACTATGCCTTTAATCCAATTTGGACGTTTAGTTGTTGTTTGTTTTTTAAAAGGTGTGGCCAAATTCCGTTCCTAAGCCATTGATTATTGAATGCAGATTAAACGGGTAAGTTACGTAAAATGTTGTTTTTAGTTCAAGCATTACATTCTAATAGGTGACATACATGCTAAAACGTGACATAAAAACAACCATCAAGGATTACATTCTTATAAAAAAGAGCATTAAGAAGGCTAAATTAACTGAATAAGTACCTTGTGCAACTATGAAAACCACGATTAAGGCTACAGCGAAGGTTGATATTGATCACTGGTTAATTCCATCAACAAAAAATGACCAATCAATCAACAAAAGATAGTTAAAACATAAATGTTTACATAGTGACGAAGAATTACCTTATGTAGTTATGATTATGAAGATGTTTGTTTAGGGTTCCAATTGTGCAACTTGAATCTCCAAAGAGTAAAAGGAAAAGGGGTAGAGAAAAATATTAATGGAAAATAATGGGTTGAAGATGATATAAAGGCTGAGTAAGGAAACATAAATGTAGAGAGGATGGGCATGATATCTAGAAAAGGAAAAAGGACAGAGCAATTCTTAAATGGGAAAGGATGGGTAGTAGTATCCCATAAAATCTGGAAAAAGAAAAGGGGAAGATGAATAGTTAAATGGGAAAAGATGCATTGAAGGTGTCCTTATTTCATCTAGGTAAAAGACTAAATTACCCCTAAAACTATTCACTTCAATTCCTTTGTCAATTGATATAAGGGGATAATATATAAAATACTCATTTATTCTCTGCTATTTTTGTTTCCTTCTCTCATAGTAATGTTTTGTTAGGTGAAATTAATTAATTAAGTCTAAGTGAGTGGCTTTTTAAGTGCTTCCATCTTATAACACACAATTTAATAGAATGAATATATTTAAATAATACAAATACAAACTTACTGATAACAGTTAACTTTGAGTCTGTAGCGACAATAGCGCCAGCGAGAATAATGGCAACAAATAGCGCCGGCCAGCAGATCGGCAGCAAGCTTCGTCGGCGATGGAGACGAGCAGAGCGGCGGAAACAAAGCTGGAGTGCGTTGTGGGTTGGAGTCGTGTGCGGCTAGGGTTGAAAACTGAAAAATGAAGAGCCAAGATTTGCTTATTTGGCTCTCATATTTGATTATCTTTATTTTTCAATTTAGATTAAAATTTAAATTACAAATTAAAAAAACGGGTGAAAATCAGGTTGACGGGTCAACCCGAACGTGACCTGATTTTTTTTTCATGTCAATTTCGTGTCGACCTTATTTTGACCCGTTTCGGGTTCGGGTCGGGTCCGTGTCACTTTTTTCGTGTCGGGTTCGAGTCGCGTTTCGGGTCGGGTCAGGAATTGCCAGGCTTAGTTTTTATTGTATCAGATATATATATATATATATATATATATATTGGGTCTCGTTTATAATTTATAATTTATAAAAAAATTATTAGGTGCACCCTTTGAAGTTTTCTAAAACAATACGGTGGCACCTTCCAAAATAATACGGTTGCACCTCTATAAAAATCGAAAAGTTTACCCTTCGTCGCATAAATTAGACAGTGGCCCGTGCCACCACGGACACTACTTGAAGTCCGTCCCTGGAGAAACGATAAGGGGTTTGGGATAGTAACCCCTTTTTCATAGTTTAACAAATGAAGTTAGTGCTAAAGATCAAGAGTTTCAAACTTTTCAAGTTCAAATATGTTTTAAGAGGTTCGTCATCTTAATTGTTAGGGACAGACCCAAAACATTTTTCTAATGTTAGCACCATATAATTAATGTTAGCACCATATATATATATATATATATTTATATATTTATATATATTACAATTTAAGGTTTACTGACATTATTATTTTAACCTTTTTGAGGCATCACTGGTCGTTACTAATCGTTCGACCTAGACATCGTTTGGTCTATATATTAGATTCATTGATGTCAGGAGGAAAGACACTTGAAACTTATCGAATTAAGGAGATAATGGAAATGTAAGTCATTTATTACATGGATATAAAATTTAATGTTTCTTATTATAGTTAACCTATTATTAACACAATATTATTTATATATATTTTCTTTTTAGGGAAATTACAAAATACAATCATTATGACAAGACTTGTAATGCCGTAACTTCCAAACCCGTTACTTGGAAGTTGAACATGGTATAATTCATATACCCCATCAATTTGTTTCACGTTAATCTTAATTGTTCCACTTATAACATTTCCTTATAATTTAGTGCAACCAACAAAAGGAAGATTGGGAATGTGTGTGAGTCCGTGAATATCTAAGGATGCGATAAATGGACCACTGCAAGCGATTACAAGAGATAGTAATGCTCAAACAGCGGTAATCAAGCGATATATGCACAAAATATGACAATAACACGATAACGCATATAGAGAAAGTTGTCAGTTACTTGATTATTGAAAAACGTTAACTAGCGACCCATATTTATAGAGCCGAAGTTACACAAAACACCCTTAGAGTCTATGACTCTTTTAAAAGGTGCACAAGAGATATTTTTTTCAAACTAACTATTACAAACGTTCAAAATACGCCCCTGACTTCTTTACAACCCAAAAGTCATGGTCTAACAATCTCCCCCTTTGGGAAGAAGTCAGGCAGGCGGCGGATATTTCAAAGCTGGTTCCCACTGCGAGAGCTGCAAGTACTCGTCCCATTCTCGGATCGTTCTCGTACGGAGCTCCATCGCAGTCTCAACTCTCCTCAGCATCAGTCTCTCCTTCAGCTTGTTCTCGATCAGATCCATAGCCTCGATCAGCTTACTCTTCCATTTTCCACCCTTGGTCTTTGGCATATCGTTCTCCAACAGACGGTGCTTCATCCCGTTGTACACATACAGAAGGGCGCCATCACAGAAGCTGGATAGCTCACTGAACCGCATGAACCTTCGTTGTTTCTTCCTGAAGGTGAGATACACAACACCATGCTCCGGAACCCTCGTCGGAAAGTAGAGCAGGTATTGGTCAAGTAGATTGGCCTCCAGGTTGGGACGAAGTAGATTTACCTTCTGCTGTTTGCTTTCTATCGCCATCTGATAGTCAGTAAGATGCGCGAGGTTGATGGAATGACGTACGTACCTCTTGAGGACTTCAAGGCCATCTCTGAAGTAATCAGGTTTCAGAATCGGGCCCTCAAGATGTCTGATGAGTGTGAGGAGATCTTCGAGATCGATGCTGTCAAGATCAGCTTCCGTGAACATGAAGTCTCGAAGATTGCCGTCGGGTTTTCCAGGGTTGTACATGCGCACATGGAACTCAAGGAAAAGCTGGTGTCCGAATTTGTAGGGTCGAACATCAGTGACCTTGGTGAACCGAAGCTTCCTTCTGATCTGCCCGTGTTCGTTCCAACTGAGCTTCCTCTGGTAGATGTACGCAGTTCAGCGTCGACGCTTCTTGATGTGAGAGACAGCCCGAAGAAGACCTTCTTGGACCACGAGTGAAGACTTTCCTGTTGGAAGATCCGAGAGAAGGATTCCTCCAGGAAGGGTCTGAAGATGACCGTGTGGTTCCAACCTAGTCTGATCGGCTGCTGAGCTGTGGGATCCGTAACTACCTCAGGCGTCTGAACGGTAGGGAGAAAGGTATCGTACTCCGTGCTGGTTACGATGTTGTCGGTTCGTCTCCAAAACCGAAGGCTCTGAGCAAGCTGGTTCAGAATCCTCCTAGCCTCCTCAGTGATATGAAGCTCGGAAGGATCTGTCAGAGCGGTGTTTGGATCGATCAGGTTGACAGCGGGAGTTACCTTCTCATGTGGGAACTAAACGACCGCACCCACAGGGATAGGCTCACAAGCCCAGTCCACGACTTCTGGCGGAATGTCATCGTCGTCAGAATCAGAGTCCCAAGGATCCGTGGGACAATCTGCCGGATCTGCAGGCTGATCTGCCGGTGGAGCGGTGTCGGTCGGTGTCGTATCTGCAGCTGTTCCGGAGGCGGAGGGAAGGTTGAGGCGCGGTCTCTTCGACGGTTGGACCTCCCCCTCATGTGGACCTGCGGCAGGGTCGTCAGGGTCATCATGTCCCCGTTTTGAGGACTGAGCCTGAGACCTGCAAGTCTCCTCAAGCTCGCGGACCCTCCGCAGTGCAATCTCAAGCTGAATATCCCTGGTGGCCACCGCCTGTTGATACGGACGCACCTCCTTCTGTAGCATATCTATCTGAGTAGTGAGGGAGGTGATGACCATCTGGTGCTCGGCTTCGGATACATAGCCGGGGACTTCTTCAGCGAGTGGTGGTGGTGCTACACGGAGGACAGGAGTAGGAGAGCGGCTCGAGTCGCCAAACGACGGGCGCTCCCTTTCAGCGAATTTTCCTTTAATAAGGCGTCTGGCTTCATCTAGCTCTTTCTGCCTTTCCTCGTCCGCTTTTTGAAGCTCCTCGATCTCGGCTCGGCGGGCTCTGTCTTCCTGTTCTTTGATGGCTAAGGCCTTCTCTATGGCCTCTATCCTCTGGTTCTTGGCCACGTCAGCCTTCTCGATAGCTTCCAACCTGCTTTGGACAGCTTTAAGGATGTTGTCCGAATCCCTGGGTTCCATTCCCGAAAGTGTCAAAACCGGCTCATGTCGGAATCCGGTTGACAGGGAAAGCCCTGCAAAGGTGCTTCCCTGGCCCGCCCTGACTAATGGGATAGTGTCAAGTGCAGCGGGGCTTTGGGTGGAAGTCTCCAGATGTGTCCTATGGGGCTCTATGACTCGATGTGTCATGAAAGAAGGCGAGAGCTGGGGATGAGCTTATCTTGTTTCAACACCGATCGACTCCGAACGAGTGAAAGGTGGAATTGGTGGTAAAACCCCGTGATCTGATGAAACGACCACCTGTTGTGAGGCGGTCGAGTGGATGGATTGGGTGTGCAATTGCGTTGGTTGGCTGCCAACGGCTTGACTACTCAGCATTGGCCGAGTAGCATCTGTATGGGATGCCCCTGTGGAGGATAGACTCTTGGCTGGTTGGGTTCCGGTATCTGGTTGCCTAGGGTGGGCCACTTCTACTTCGGCCTCTTCTGGGGCTTCTAACATCTCTTCATCCTGGCGGGCCTCTACCACTTCGGCCTCTTGACTCACAGGACCCTGACTTTCACCCTCAAACCCTTCGCCACCAGCACCAAGTTGCATCCATGACTCGCTTTTCCTCCGGTTCAGCAGTGCGTTCTTCGGTTCCGGAGTAGTCAACAAGCTGTACAGAGTCGCTTTCGTTGAAGGAGGAAGTGGAGACGTCATCAAAATCTCCCTTTCCCTTCCCTTTTCCTTTGCCTTTGCCCTTTCCTTCTCCCGGGCCCTCCTACAGATCAGAATCTGGTGGCGTCGTGTCAGACGAGCTGCTATCAGGATCACCAGATGGATCCGTCGGGAGTCTCGACGTGGTGGCCTGATGAGGAGGCGATGAAGTACGGGCAGGTTCTTCTGGCGATGCTGCCGTGACATCTCTAGCAGAGCCAGAAGGTGTAGATCCAGAAGCGTCAGTAGGAGTGGATGGTTCCGGAACCTCCTCGATCGTCGGAAAACGAGGAGTGGTTCGTCGGCGAGGAATGTACTCCTTGACCCTCGGTGTAGGCAACTGCGGATCATCTATCATCTGTTGCCTAAGACGGCTCAATCTCTCTTCTCGAGTCCTCGGAAGGTCGGTAGACGTCGATGCGGCGTGAGCGGTGGCGGATCTTCGTACGATACTACCCACGTTTTCCCTCACGTTCACACTCATCACTCCACCCGAGCCAGAGGCCCCCAGTGGGACCCCGGCGCCTCGGACGTAAGGCCCGAGGACTAGAAGGGACGGGTTGCGCACCTTGGGTAGGACCTTCCGGTTCCGGATGGTCCATAGGCGCGGCTCCTAGACCTAGGCGAATCCTATACCTAACGATGCTCGATGCTCGCTGGTCCAGTGCGTTGAGGACGTGTGGAGGAATCGGCATCTCGTACTATCCCTCGGTGTATTCACGCTTGGCCAACCAGCTGATCTTCTTTGGCTTGATGACAGGATGACCGGAACGGCGTCGGATCTCCTGATTGCTTTCCATATGGTCACGAATGATAAGACCAAGGAAACGCAAACAAGGGATAGAATGATGTCTGATGCGTTCTCTGGTCGTCAGATCCTTCGTGATGTCAAGCCATAACTGGGCGGCGATGTCTATGCGCCGACCATATGTGACCGAGTGGAAGATGTGCCAGAAAGACGTTGTCGCTTTGTCAATGCCCTTCGTCTTCGATGAAAGGCACCTGTTCATCATGTTGAACAACTGTGCCCAGATCGGTGGCAGATGGCTCGTAGTCACCTGGGAGACCCCGTTGACGTCGTCGGTGACCCCAAGAGCGAGCATTTCGCTGAGTAGCATGGGTCCCGAAACTAGAGCATCAAACTCCTGGTGGCCGCCATCAGTAGCGGCAGGGAGGTGAAGGACGCGTCGAATGTCCTCCATGGAGATAACCAGTTCGGTTTGATCTACTCGACCAATGATCGAGAAGACTCCGAACCGGTGGTCAAGAACGGCGGTTTTCCAGAATTGCTGGAGGTAAATCGCAGGTACCTCGGCAGTGGCCATCATGGCATAAGAAAGAGGATGAGCTCGTAGGATTTCCCTCACGATGGTGTGTTGCACCCGGACAGTAGAGAGGTTCACATACTCGTTATTCTGGAGTATGGGAACGATGTCCGTTGGAGCAATCAGAGCTCGGTCCGCTTCAGGGTCGATCGGAGAAGAAGGGCGTTCTCTCTGGTTTGCCATTTCTGACAGAAACAGGAAATAGTTAAGCAGTTAGACCCTTCTAAACTATAACAAGTGTTCTGATGAAAATCCGGCAGAGTTTCGGCGAGGCGCGAGTCAGTTTTTCGAAGATTCCCGAATAGGGAATCTTTAAAACTGAGTCGAACGAGATTGTAAAACAGGTAAGCCGCGAAACTCATGTCGAGATAATAACGACCCGAAACTGGATTCGAAACCACGCATCCAGGACTGGCTTGAATCTCGAATTGGTCTATGGACAAATCCCGTTAGGTGATTTGTTAAGAACGATTCTCGAGAAAAACCGAGTCCGAATCGGGGGTACAAAGTCCCGAATCGGGTTTTCAAAACACAAGTAATTAACGGTATACTAAAGTCCCGAATCGGGACATATAATAATTTCAAACAAGTCCCGAATCGGGAATTATGTAAGAATATAAACATAAAAAAACTGATTAAGGCAAATTCCCGAATCGGGAAATTCAACATAGATATATTTGATAGAATAAAGGACCCGAATCGGGACATTCCAAACCCCCGAATCGGGAGTTTAAAATTCCCGCATCATGAATAACAATTCCCGCATCATGAATATACGAAGAGTCCCGATTCGGGACTCAACGAACACAGAAACGGGAAACGCGATTGTTGCACTTCCGGACCTCTAAATCGACTCAAAAACATGTTGAAGCAGCCTAAAACTAGTCTAGAGTGATACATTAGTGATTTAAACTAGTTTAGGAAGAAGTTTGGAGCGATCTAACGTCCCGAAGCCCTAATCCAAAGACTTTTGGGTTTCGGGTTTATTCGAAAACTTTAGGTTTCAATCCGATCAAGAATCGTTGATGTTTAGATGAATCTGAATGCATAAGGTTGTTCGAAATCGTACCAGGATCGTAAAGAAGTAGTCGGATCGTCGATTGGAGCGATAACGAACGCTCGGGGAAGCCGGGAAGCGATGGATCGTTCGGGTCGTTCTTCGTGTTCTTGATCGTCGAGAGAGAAAGTGATAAGTGCTTTTGAAATTTGAAAGTGATAACTGAATTCAGTTATCAACTCCCGCTTTTATATTTTCCGATAACTTATCAGGTATTTTAAAATTTTTATCTGATAACCACTCTCTCAGATCACGACTATCAAGAAATTACGGAATGAACCCTGAACTTAAAGTTTGAAAGAATTTCAAAACTTCCCCTGAACTTGTGGTTTTGAAAAATTTGCAAAAACGGTCCCTGAACTTGAAGTTTTGGAAACTGGCAGGACTGGTCCCTGAACTAGTCAGAATTGGAACCTGTCACTTCTAACCCCCTAACTTAGCAAGTTCATAGATTTTACAAGTTCAGCCCCTTGACCTTATTGACACGACTAACCTGGAAATTTCCGAGATCGGATTTAGCAACAGTTCTGACACCAGTGGTCGGAAGAGTTATACTTTGAACGACGGGTCCTGAACTGAAGTATTCAGAAGCCGTACTTCGGTTCTACAACCTGCAAGAAAAGTTAGGAATGGTATCCATTGCAGATTGGATCCGAAAGAGTTAGAAAAACACAACATTTATACAAAAGCTCCCCCTACACACATGCATATAATTAAAACCGGCTCCCCCTAGAAATCTGCCGGGGGATCTAGCATGCCCAATTTACTAAGTAAATAGTAATGGCGCTTCTCGTCAAAAGCTTTAGTGAACAGGTCAGCTATCTGACGTTCACTTTCAACAAAGAACGGTTCAACGTTACCTTTCTCGACGTGATCTTTGATAAAGTGGTATCGAATATCAATGTGTTTCGTCCGAGAGTGTTGAACTGGATTCGCCGCAATCTGAATGGCACTGCTAGAGTCACAATAAATCGGAATCCGATGCATGGTATAGCCATAGTCCGCCAGTTGAATTTTCATCCAAAGAACCTGTGAACAACAACACGCCGCGGCAACATATTCTGCCTCAGCTGTTGAAAGAGAAACACAGTTCTGTTTTCTCGAGGACCAACTTACTAACTTGTCCCCTAGAAACTGGCAGGCTCCTGACGTGCTCTTCTTGTTTAACTTACAGCCTGCATGATCTGAATCTGTAAAAGTTGTTAGTTCAAAACCAGAATCCTTAGGGTACCAAAGGCCAAAATTAGGTGTACCCTTCAGGTACTTAAGGATTCTCTTGACAGCCCCGAGATGTGATTCTCGAGGGTTGCACTGAAAACGAGCACAGACACATGTGGCAAACATAATGTCGGGTCTACTGGACGTGAGATAAAGCAGAGATCCAATGATCGCACGATACACCTTTTGGTCAACTGGATTACCAGATAAATCCGCATCCAGTTGAAATGACGTGGACATCGGAGTTGAGGCAGACTTAGGTCCATTAAAATCAAAACGTTTTAAAATGTCATGAGTATACTTGGACTGTTTTATGAAAATCCCTTGCGGGGTTTGACGGACTTGAAGTCCCAAGAAAAACGTAAGTTCGCCCATCATACTCATCTGAAATCTGGACTTCATTATCTGCTCAAACTCAATGCAAGACTCAGGGTTTGTAGATGCAAAGATGATATCGTCTACGTATATCTGCACTACAGTCAAATGATTGCCTGACCTTCGAAGAAACAGGGTAGGATCAACAGTACCCTTTTTATATCCGGATCCAAGCAAGTAAATGGTAAGAGTTTCATACCAGGCACGAGGTGCTTGCTTCAAACCGTAAACTGCTTTGTCAAGCACGTAAACGTGTTCCGGGTACTTGGGATCAACAAATCCCTCGGGTTGCTCAACATATACTACTTCTTGAAGTTCTCCATTCAGGAATGCGCACTTGACGTCCATCTGGAAGACCTTCATGTTCTTGTGAGCTGCATACGCGAGAAAAATCCTAATGGCCTCGATTCTAGCCACAGGAGCGAATGTCTCGTCGTAGTCGATACCTTCCTGTTGACGATATCCCTTGGCGACCAAACGGGCCTTATTACGGATAATAAGATCGTTTTCATCTTTCTTGTTGCGGAAGATCCACCTCAAGTCAATGATTCTTATTCTTCTTGGTCTTTCCACAGGGCGCCAAACTCTGTTTCGCTCGAATTCGGCAAGCTCTTCCTGCATAGCTCTTACCCAATCAGGATCTGAAAGAGCATCTTGGGTCTTGGTTGGTTCAAATTGACTCAGGAAGCCGCCAAAAAGAATTAGGTTTTCATCTTTCTTTGAAGAGCGAGTTGTCACTGGAGCAGATGGACTACCGATGATGTTGGTAGTGGAATGGCTTCTGGTCCACTTTCTAGAATGGGGAATAGGATCGTATTCCATGTTGTTTCTTGAGTCGTTCTCATCCCGAATGGCGGAGGAGAGAAGACTAGCATCCGGATCAGTATTCAACACGGTCTCCGGACAGGGTTCCCGTACCACTTCAGCATAAGTTCTGGATGGAGAAGGTGGCGGAACAACTTCAGGAATTGGTGCAAGAATAGGGGACACTATCTGTTCTCGGACCGCTTCTACTGCAGTTTCAGGAGAGGGTTGTGTTGAAGAGAGCTGTGAGGGGGAGAGAACAGTTTCCTCATTCACAGTGTTAGAAGAGGATTCTGTTTCTATGATGGGGTTAAGTACAGACACCGGTTCTACAGTACCAGAAGAGGTTTCTCCTACAGCGGTAGAACAGGATGTGCTCTCATTCACGAATGCGTCTGCAGATATGGATGTTGATGAAGGAATGGTATGATTAGATGGAGCAGGAACAATGATGGGACCAACGAGGGTGGTTAGATCAAATTCTGCTAAGTCAACAAAATCAGATTCAAATGAGTCAGTAGGAATAGTTGTGCTCGGTGGTGAAACAGTGTTCAGTTCAGGGAAGACCGGACTAGTTGTACTAGTGCTGGCATCGGAATACATCTCAGTCTCAGAGAAATCAACGTACCGACTTTCAAAGATAGATCGGGTCCGTTTGTTGTATACACGGTAAGTCGCTGAGTTAAGTGAGTATCCAATGAAGATAGACTCATCCGACTTAGCGTCAAACTTTCCCAGATCATCTCTGTTGTTCAGTAGATAGCATACACAACCGAAAACTCTAAAGAATTTAATATTCGGCTTACGCTTGTTGACCGTTTCGTACGCGGTTTTACCAGTCCGCTTGACGATTAGGGTTATGTTCTGAGTGTAACATGCAGTAGATACTGCTTCAGCCCACAGGGATGGTGGTACACCAGAATGTGCTATCATGGATCTTGCAGCTTCGACCAACGTACGGTTCTTCCTTTCTACGACTACGTTTTGCTGGGGAGTACGTACAGCAGAGAAGTTGTGAGAGATGCCCATTTCTTCAAGGAAAGACTGGAGTTTCACATTTCAAAACTCTGTACCGTTGTCGCTTCTTAGCTTCTTCACCTGACGACCCAAGAGGACTTAGATGCGTTTGATGAAAGCGATGATTAGATCTGCAGCGTCAGATTTGGCTCTTAGGAATTCGAGCCATGTGTACCGATAGTATTCATCGACAAGTACAAGCATATATTTCTTGCGTGCAAGACTTTCGACTCTCATCGGTCCACAGAGATCCATATGCAGCATGTCAAGGGGATGGTGACAGTTTGTCTCCATCTTTAGCGGATGCGAACTCTTCTTCATTTTCCCTTTCTCACAAGCAGAGCATAGGGTGTCTTTAGATAGTCGCGTCTCCGGAAGACCGTTGACAAGGTGTTTAGATACGAGCTTGTTCATATCCCTGAAGTTCTGATGAGACAAACGCTGATGCCACAACCAGCTTTCTTCCTTCGTTGCTTTTGCGAGAAATACCACAGTTTCCATTTGTTGAGGAATAGCATAGATCATTGTGGTATATAAGTGACTGTTTCTTCGAGCGCGAAGAATCACGTTTCCATCCTCGTCTTCAACATTGCTCCCAAGAATGAATGTCTTCACAAGATATCCTCCATCATAGAATTGGCTTGAACTGAGTAAGTTGAAAGGCAATCCTTCAACGTACCGCACATTCTTGATGACGTGTTCTCCATTCGTCATGCTTCCATATCCCAGAATTGGTAGACGTCTCTTGTCTACAAGTTTGACGAAGCCTTCAGCTCTAACGACGTAGTCGAAGAGGATGTTGCGCTGCCCAGTCACATGTCTGAAGGCTCTTGAATCAAAGTACCACATGTGACTGCCCTGCAAAACGCAAAATCAAGTTTGTTTAGGAACCCATTGCCACATGGGTGTCCTACAGTTAGAAACAGATAAAGCTGCCGGTGAAGTGTCCTTTTCAGATTTCTCCTTAGGCTTAGGAGACTTCACAGGAGGCAAAGCATTTTGCTTTGTCATTTTCTTATTTCTTTCCCGGTGAGGACTACCTGACTTACTATAAGCATTTGCATTACCAGGCATATCAACACGCATGTAATTATCAAACAACGAACAAATATGGTTTTTAAAAGCTGTAAGATTATCAGAATTCGCAGAGCGATTAGAGTTTACAGACTTTGAGTTCACGTTTGAATTACAACTAGGTGGGTTGTAGCCAAGACCAGTGTGATCATGACCACCCCATTTAGGGAAAGCATTAAAAGAGTTCTTCTTCTTCCGATATCTCCTCCTTCGTGGCTTCACATTCGCTGTTCCATCACCTGTCCTCGCATCTGCATGAGAAGCCAATTGTAAGTTGGGTGACGGTTTAACAAGAATGGATTGACCACCTTTGAAATTAGTGGCGTTTTGACAAACGGATTTTAACATTTTCAAAGGTTGTTTGGGTTTGGAGTTCTCACCCACATCAAATGAACTAGAATGAAAGTCTAGTCCCTTAATGGGTTTCACCAAGCTACTAGCATCCTTAGTATTTGAATGTTGTGTTTGTGTTACTGTAGGTGTGTGAGGCTTAACTGACTTCCCTTTTGTCAATACTGTCACAAGTTTTACCTTCAGTGTTTATCACAGACACTGATGCAAGTGGTTTGGTGGAACTGATTTGCTTTACAGCAGGTGCCTTTGGCAAAACAGGTTTTCTTGGAATAAAACCTGAAGGAAGATCATCAACATCTAAAAATACCTTCACCTCATACTCAATATTTGCATCCAATACAGGTTTAGGCACGGTTGTCCTAAGGTCTGGTATGAGTGGTGAACTTTTGGTACTTGAATCCCAAGAGTCAGATTCTTCTAAGAAAGACACGTCTTTTCAACTGATTGATTTGACAGCTTTGATTTGCGAAAGTTTGACCAAACAACAGTTCTTTTTCATAAAAGAAGTCTTTTTCCATTGTGTTATTAACAAGTTGGATAACTAGTTGTTTTTGGAGATCCGCAAATTTGGTTTTAAAACATGAGCAGGAAAACTTTGCGTACTCACATTGGTTCGACATACTTACCCTCGGCATTTGCCTCATGATAACTATGCTCCAATGATTTAATCTGGTTGTCTTTTTCAGAGAGAATCGTCTCAAAGTTCTTTATCTTATGGCGACAGACATCAAGTTCTACGGCTTTGGACCTGAGATGGAACATTTCTTTCTCTATACACACTAGGGCAGGAGGCTGAGTTGCGGAAACATCCAAAGGTTGGATAACATCAGCATCCTCGGATGTATCAATTTCCCTAGAGTCATAGCTAAAGTTCAGATCGTCATAGTTAATAGGTGGCATTGCTACCTTAGGAGTCCTAGCTTTGATGCCTTCCCAGCTAGTGAAAGTGTTCTCTGAATTTCTAGCGGGGGTAAAAATAGGACCATTTGCAACAGGACTGGAAGGGGGACTACTGGTTGAACTATTTGCAGGACTGGTGGTGAAAGACACAGCTTTTCCATCTATAATCTCAGTAAAAGTCACAGTCTGCATCACATAGTTGTCATTGTCTTGTCCTTTGACTGACCTAGGTTCAGGTTTGGAAGCACTCATATTGTCAAAATTGTATAGATGTGCAGGTGCTTTTTCAAGAATATTTTTCTCTGAATGTCCTAACCCAGGTTTGGCTTGATAAAAGGGATGTTGAGTGGTTTGCTTGGTAAGCAGACTCAAGGTATGTTCAGATTGTCCTCTCTTTAATTTATTTTCTTCAAGCTCTTCTATTTTTATAAACAATTTTGTTCTTTCCTCAGAAAGAATGTGAAATTTGAGCTTGAGTTCTTCACGACTGCTTTCAATTTCGTCATGAGATCTTTGAAGATCAAGGAGCTTGTTTTCGAGGATGGATTCTCTAACCCCGGACTCAAGCTCCATTCTATTAAAGTTCTCGGTGAGGTCCTCTAAACTACTTTTATACACAGCACTCTCTATTCTGAATCTCGCGACGAGAGCTCTTTCCATTTGGAGTTGGCTCTCGAGTCTTAGAGTTTCAGTCATAGACAGTTCATCAGGTTTTGACAATAATGAACAAGATTTTACCTCAGCTTCTTCATCAGTAGAGTCATTTGGGGAACCGGATATGCATGGTTCCTCAAAGTCAGCCATGAGACAGTGTCCTTGTACGGTGGAAGGGCCTTCATCATCTGAGTCTTCTGGCTCCATGATCCAGTCTTCCTCATCAGCCAACAGCACCTTTCCCAGCTCTTTCTTCTTCATCATGGCAGCTTTCTTCTCAAAGTAAGCAGAGTCTTTGAGCTTCTTCTTGCAATCAGATACATAGTGACCCGGGTCACCACAGTTGTAGCAGGTGGGAACCCGAGCAGGATTTCTGTTTTGATTGGCTGCGGGTGGAGCTTCTAGAGCTGGTAGCTTGTTCTGTTGTGGAGGTTCAGTTCCACCGGTGTTGTTGTACTGACGACCTTCATCATTTGTCTTCTAGTTCTGGTTGTTATTGTTAGAACCAGATTGGTCGTTCCACCTTTGATTGTAACCACCTCCCTGATAATCTCTGTTTCCGTGGTAGTTGTTGGAGTTGTAATCCTGATCCCTTTGTTGTTGCTGGTTGCTGTTGTAGCCTTGTCTTCGATCTTGGTAAGATCCTTGATTGTTGTACCCAGAACTATCACGTTGTTGATAGTTGTTCGTTCTCCCTTGATCATTCCTTTGAAAGCTTTCTCTGGACTGGTACCCGCCTTGATTAGACTGACCTTCTACAAACTGAGGTCCTTGTCTGAATCTGTTGAAGCGTTGGGGATTTCCCCGAAATTTAGCCATCAAGGCGAAGGAGTTCTCCAGCTGAAACATCTCCTCTTCGATAAGTCCATCATCAAGAACTACAGGTTCTTCAACGGTGTAGTTTTCATGAGAGGACGATTCTCTGTTTGACATCAAGGCCAGAGTAGGAGGATCGATTTTCTTTTCAGTTTTACCGAATAAAGTTTCTTCATGAGGCAGCATCATGCTGTATAAGTCATGAAGTCCAAGTTGGCCCAGATTCTGGCTCACTTGAATGCTGATAGTGACTGACTGCCAGAGTTTGTTCAGTCGTTTGAGGAATTTCACATTAACCTCGTACTTGTTCTTTTCCAGTCCGAGTCTCCGTAAATCATTTACACAGATGTTTAAACGATTATAGGTCTCCGTCAGTGTCTTTCCTTCACGAGCACAAAAGCTTTCATACGCGTTCATCGCGTTCTCCTTTTGGCCTTCAAGTGCTTTGTCTCCACCTTACATTTTTTGTTCAATGCCCAGTCACATCGCTCTAGCATCTTTACAGCTGTCAACTCTCGCAAACATGTCATTAGGCAGTGCCATGGTGAGTAACGTGAGAGCACGTTTGTCAATGGCTGCCCGGGCACGTTGTTCATGAGAGAACATATCATATGGTTTTTCAACCTCATATGCAGGTAGATGAGGAGTGACATCAGTTCTGGCTACTTCAGCTACAGTAACCGTCGGTTTGATTGGTCCCTCAATGATAGAGACCATCAGTTTGTCATCCAGTAGATCAAGGAAGTTAATCATTCGGCGTTTCCATTGCTGGTATTCGCCGACGACCAATACTGGAGGTCGGGTTTCAGAACCGATACTGATTATTTCTTTTGACATCGCGTCCTCAGAAATAGGATCTGTTTTGAGTAGATGGTGTTTTCTGATTGGACAGAGCTTCCGCGCTTAAAGCACTTTCCTTTATAGAAATTCGAAAATTTCAAAAAGAATGGCCAAGGCGGGAAAATCTGAGAGTCCCGATTCGGGAATTGTGAGTCCCGATTCGGGAGTCAAAAATACAAGTCCCGATTCGGGAAATAAGAGTCCCAATTCGAGAGTTCAAATTTCCAAGTCGGGAGTTGTTCAAATTTTAATACGGGAGAGGCTAAAGATCCGAATCGGGAGATAAGTGTTCCGAATCGGGATACGAATATCCAACTCGGGAAACTAATGATCCAATTCGGGATATGGAGAGTTCCGATTCGGGAACTGATGAGTCCCGATTCGGGACACTAATGTCCAATTCGGGAGTCACAAGATCCGATTCGGGAACTTGTTCAATAAGCAAAAACCGCCTCTAATTTCTGTCCAAAACTACCAAAACGATCGCTCTGATACCAATTGTGAGTCCGTGAATATCTAAGGATGCGATAAATGGACCACTGCAAGCGATTACAAGAGATAGTAATGCTCAAACAACGGTAATCAAGCGATATATGCACAAAATATGACAATAACACGATAACGCATATAGAGAAAGTTGTCAGTTACTTGATTATTGAAAAACGTTAACTAGCGACCCATATTTATAGAGCCGAAGTTACACAAAACACCCTTAGAGTCTATGACTCTTTTAAAAGGTGCACAAAAGATATTGTTTCAAACTAACTATTACAAACGTTCAAAATACGCCCCTGACTTCTTTACAACCCAAAAGTCATGGTCTAACAATGTGGCTACTACGTAATCAAATAAATGTTCCTATTTGTAATGTACGGGCAGTATCATTCCCCTCACAAGGTACTTATTTGTTAAATTTCATTTATTTATATATTATACAAAACACCTTTTTAGATAACATCCATCCAATTTTATATTTTTATATATACATCGTAACATATTTTTACACGGTTTAAAAAAAAGGAATACCATCTAAAAATGAATACCTTTTTACACAGTTCTAAAGAAGCAAAAACGTCTAAAAATGTATACTTTTTTAAACGGTTATTTCAACATAAACCATGTAAGATGATAGACATTTTATACGTTTTTTTTCAAAACCGTGTAAAAGAATATCATTTTTAGACGGTTTTGTGACTTTTTTATGCGGTTTTGGAACCGTATAAAAAAGACACTTTTTAATACGGTTCTAAAACCGTGTAAACCCCCCCCCACCACCCCCTACCCCCACTTTTTTAAACAGTGTCCTTTCAAACGGTTGTAAAACCGTTTAAAAAAACCCCCCACTTTTTTTAACAGTGTCCTCGAGATACTCTGTCTTGTACATGTTTAACTCCTCCATTAAATCATATCGAATAGATGGCCATTCATCTTTGTAACGACTAAGACAAACAGTTATCGCTCGAAATTCACAGTTTCCATCACCTTTTACATCTTGTATATGTTTGATGTAAAAATAAAATTGATTAATACACTGAGATTAAAAAAACTTGCATGAATTATATTACGAATATGCATGATGTAAGGATGAAGGATACTTGGAAATTGATTAATGTATGGATGTGCATAATTATTTTGGTTGAGGTATGAGCTATGTCTTGCTTGTTTATTATTCACCAAAACATCAAACTCCATAAAATGATGACGCGTTTGGACAACTATGCCTATGAGGTTCTTGATATGGTGGGTCAACACGACTTTTTTTTACAACATTACTTTTCAATGACAGACGGCCACGGGTCGTTGTATGAATAGCCGGTTCACAAATACGAGTTGTCCAAGGCACAAATATCTCTCTTAATTTCTTTAAAAAATTGGACTTCATAAATCTCGGTTGTTTTTTGAAGTTTTCGGTAAACATTTGCATTTCATCATCACAACAAATATCACCATCTTCCACTGATATATTCCTCCAAAATCCATCGACTGATTCAAGTGGAATAGATTGGCCTACCTTGAAATAACTTGTTTTTTCATGTACACACGATAACCCGTAACATGTACGCATTTGACATCCACAACTTTCCAAAACTAATCCAAGATTTTTAGACTACTCAAATTCTGTGAAGATTAATTCTAATGCATGCAATGAAACAAAACCACGTAGTTGGTGGAAATGTGGTTTGTTATATCGATGCTTAAAGACACTTTTCCTATGTTGGAAGCTTGTTTTGATTGACATATGTTGTGAGTGGATGAGTTGATGAACATCCGAAAAAATTTCCCGTAAATAGGATTGTGTTGAATCCAAGTATAGTTTCAACTTGGAATATTGGCTCTCAACTCTATTAGTCGTGTGATTTCCAAAGTTAAGAAATTTGTCAGTTCAAACGGATACAAACATTTGCTTATATGGTTTCAACCATACTTCATTCAAATAATCAAGAACGCCTGAAAGTTGTACAAAATAATTACATCAATTAAAGATACAAAAATGGTTAAACATAAAATACATGCACATACACACACATATAATACATGGATATTTGAGCAATGTCGCTTCAACTTGTGTCAAATTGAGCTTGTATATTTCCTCTGTTTGAGATTCAACTAATGACGTCCATGCTTTATAAAAAGAATTCCAAGATTGATGTGACGTGATTGTTAGCCTGCACTTTCTGAAAATACTTTGGTTGATGTGTCATCTACAAAGTAGTTGTTTAGCATCGGGAAATACGGAAATACATTGGTGCATGCTTTCATCAACGCCAACTCCCGATCAGTGACGATAACACGTGGGGATGCACATCCCTCCATTGTCTTTTTTAGACAATTCGATGCCAGTGTATAGTTACTTTCTTTTTCTTTGCGCATGAAAACAAATGATATACAAAAACGTCATATTAGTCGATGTTACACCAACAATCTCAAGGAGAGGCATCTTATACGTGTTCGTTTTATGTGGCATCCATCAACAATACGTGAGGAAATGCACGCCACATCTTGATATTGGACAAATAAAAGACAAATCTTCCAACTCATTAGATTGATTTGTACGAGCTTCATGCATATAGCCTTCTTCCTGAAAAATGACATGACAACTTGCATTTGAGTTCTTCCTTTATGTTCGGTAGCCAAAATCTTCGACGTGCATTGTATTTTGTTATAAGTGTAGACGCGTTATCCGGATTTTGCTCCTTCAATGTTGATAGAATATCACATGGTTTGACATTCTTCCTTGAGATTCATCAACGGCAATCTCATCGCCTCCGGTGTTCGAACCACCTTCAACATTGCCTCCACTGCACATCGGACTATCGTTATAAACATAACTTGTTGGCACATCATCTTCTTAGGCAGCATTTTCCAAAAATGCAGTAACATCTTCGTGGGACCTTAAAATATAAACCCCGTTAACTCCAGCTTCCCTATAGGCTATTCTTGTTACACAAACGGAAGGGTTAATACCACATTTTCGATCGATAACACGAACAAACCTCGAATATGTAACATTTAACGGCACCAGTAGACGGTGCACCGGCATTTTGGTAACAAACCGCCATTCTTCATTATGTTGTTGCCACGTTCCTCCATACGAGATAAATACCTGGACTTTACGAATTTCAGAACTCATTTTCGTGAATTCATAGTTAAGAAAATGGATGGTTTTATGGACTGGTTGGAGAATTGAGAGTTCACCGACATTTTATAGCCAATAAAGGGTTAGAAACGTTTTTTGGCTTAGATTTCGTTAAAAAGATCCGTTAAATATGGATTTAACGGAATCTCTGTTAAATCTAACAGAATCTTGGTTAATTAGGGTTTTGACTAGGGTTTTTGACCCTTTTTTGTCTTTCTGCGGAGCTTCTGTAAAATTTAACGGAATGTCCCTACTTCCGTTAAATTTTGCGGTCCTTTGAGGAGAGTTTTAACGGAAGTTAATTTTTATTTTTATTTTTTTCCCTTTATGTAGGTTCCGCAAGAATAGCCTTAACGAGCCTTAATGGAAGTTTGCAAAAGTGGTTAACGGGGTTTTGCTGAAATTCGTGGCTATAAAGCGTAAAGTGGAAGAGAACTTGGTTACAAGGACAATGTGTACTATTAAAATAACAGATTCAATTTGCCACCGCCTTCCTCAATCCACCTGCTTTGCTGACTGCTTCTTTCTCCTCCAATTTACGCACCAAAAATTAAACCCCAATTTCATATCCATTATTAGGGTTCTTCTTCTTCTTCTTCTTCTTCTTCTTCTTCTAGTTTTCTAGTTCACGATCATGATCGTCTAAGTACACCCGTCGTCGATGGCAAATTCTTCTCAGGTACATAATAATCTCCATAACAATTTCATACAAATCATTCTATTCATCGGTTTACGTAATTTCTTTCTTTTGAATTTTTGTATCTGGTGAAAAAGGTTGGGTTTTTGGTGCCACTGAATGATAATCTAGAGGAAGACACTTCGAATTCAATCCCTAAAGTTGGAATTAGCAAAGGGATCAATGTATTAGGTCGTAATGTTATACCTATCACTGACAAGAGGCTTAGCCGCAAACATCTCTCTCTTACCGTCTCTTCTGATGGCTCATCTGCTGAAGTTCTAGTGGTACAGCTTCTCATCTCACTTTCTATTACATATTTCAGAATATATGTTTGAATTTTCATAAAACAAAGTTAGAAAGTAAATGTACTCAAAGTCTCAAACTGATACAAATCATGTCTAGCTCGGTTCGTCTTCCTAAGGGCGGTAACATCCTGGGGGATGTGGATGGGATCCCAGTCTACCTGTGTTCGATCCCAAGGGGAGTCAGGGCAGGAGGAGTACCTAGTTCTTGGGCTGGTCCGGTCATAGACTGGGCTGCTGGGCTGGGACAGCGCGGTTTCGTGGGCTGTCCGTGGATGCCCGATACCGCTGGGGAGGCGTGTGTGTGTTCGTGGTAGTCGTTCATTGGTTCGATGCCGCTATGCCTTCCCAAAAAAAATGTACTCAAACAGATAAAAAGATGGATGCATGTAAGCAATTCTGTCATGTTGAGATTTCTAGTGATGAGGGTAGCACACATTGATCTACTTTAATCTTAAGAGAGTATGAACTTTGTTAAAAACTAAGAATGATTGAAAAATAACATACTTGTACAGCATTATGCACTTTCAGTCTGTGCAATGTTTTGTATTTGACATTTAGGATGCGGAACTGTTTTTCAATCCAGTAGGCTATAGGATTAAGATATAGGCGACCAAACAACCATTTTTTAGCAAGGCCAATGATTGTGTGAGAAGTTGAGTTTGATGTCAGAAGCATGAGAAGTGGATCTGAACCGTTGATCACTTCTAATCTCATGCCCTCTCATGAGTTGCACTTTAGAAGGGAATAGTTCTGGTGCATCTCATTCTAATGTGCATCCATTTCTCATCCAGTGGTTGATAACCACTTCCCACAGTTCTCACGTTAACCTCAACTTTTCACTAGAAGCCAACTCTTTCTGACAAATACTGTTGGAGTTTGAACGAAGATATCCAGGTGATTTTTCTGTAAATGTATTTATAAAAATGTTATTTCATATTCTGGTAAATATTGCAAAACTCGGCTAAATTTGTGAAGTTTGAACGAAGATGTCCGGGCGATTTTTCTGTAAATGTATTTATAACAATATTATATGATCAAAATACCACTCATCTTGATCCATTTCATCTTCTCTATCATCATATTTTAATCTAGTACATGTACTCCTGCTCGTGATAACGCTGTAACAGTTTTTAGAAAACCAACCTTTGTTTGATTTGATATACGGCGTTGACTTGTAGGAAGGAACGAACCCAGTTGTCATTCGATCTCAGGATAAAAGGAAGAAGCTTTTATCTCGAGAAAAGCTGACAATTAGATATGGTGATATCATAGAGTTAATCCCTGGACACCACTTATTTAAGTATGTTCCTTTTGATGGAATAAGAAAGACATCTTCACCGAACACACAGAAAAGGCCTTTAATTGAAGGAATTAAAGACGAGCCACTTACACAAAAGCGATCACGACAAGTTTCTGAAGACGAGGCCCTTGCTAGAAGATTGCAGGTACTTTTTTGTATCACAACTGCAGGACTTGTTTCGGATGAAAAGTTCACTAAAATAGTTAGATGTTTGCTGTGGCTCATATAGGGGATGTTCTGTTGTATGGTTGTTGATTCCGATGAATTATATGTCCCTCTTTCACACAGGCTGAGCTGAACGATGATATCCAGGATAAGAAAAGCTCTGCTGAGGCAATCTGCAATTTCAAGCCCCCCAAAGATAAATTACCACAGACCTTTCGACTTATGCGAGTGAAAGGGTTGCAACCTTGGGCTAATACTAGTTCTGTGTCAGTTGCGGATGTAATTCAGGTAACTAAAATTTTCCCCCTAAGTGCCAGCAAAAATTTCATCTTGAATATATACTTTTACTTGCTTTGTGATTAAGGGACTGGTTCATGTGTTAAAAAACATAGTCAATCACATATATACATCATCAAGGATATAAGATAAAGGTCACGGAAAAGCAATGCTGTTATCCATAACATGCATATCTGGTTTTATCCTGGTCAGAAATGTGCAGTATCTTATCTTTGTGGCTTCAGGGTTTTCTTTCTCAATGATGGCACAAACATGATGATGAAACTTCTATATGACTTGTGTAAGATTTAGCCTAATTGTGGTGATGTAGTATGTAATGTATCTGACTTTGTATTCAGAAGATTCACGGTATTGAAATTTGTCAGCTTAAGGTGAGCTATCCTTGATCTTTTGTACTACCTGCCACCGATTTATGGTCTTGAATTGAAACTATAGATGTAAATTCATGATCTTTTATCTTAAGCCACATTCCAACCTTCAGGACCCAAACTTTGGCATGTACTTGGTGAGAGTGACCAGTTTGCTTGAGTTGACTGAGAATCAAGAATTGATCGAATGATTGATTGCTTATTGTTTCTCTTTTCACCCTTATAGTCTTGCCGTAGCTGTGATGTTAATAGAAGGCTTTCTGATTTAATTTTTTTTTATGTTTGTTAGGGGAATGTTCTCGTTGCTGTTCTTTCGAACTACATGGTAGACATTGATTGGTTGATATCAGGTGAGCATCTTCCACACCAGGGAGTGTTCTGTGGTGTGTGTTTAGTGACATTGGTATTTAGGACTCTTTTGTTCATTTGGAACTTCCAGGCCATTTCTTGTTCTCACTCCCATTTAGCATCCTTAAGAACTTCTATTGTTACTCTTCATGGTTTTTCAGAACATGAGTTCATGACTACATGCATTTGTTGTCGACTTCAATTCAATTTCGTTCAATACTAAACATATCTATGGCTGTAATATCTGTTTTTATGTGTTTTGGTCCTTCTATTCATTTTTTTTATGTTTCTCTTAGTTGAGATGACTTATGATGAAGAATGTTCAATTTTGGTGTAGCTTGTCCTACTCTAAAGAATGTCCCTCACGTTTTGGTGGTTCACGGTGAAAGTGATGGTAGGCAGGAGCATATGAAGGTCGGAACGGGTTTAAGTTATCCTATATGCATTTAAAGCTTCCCGTTGGTTAAAAAAATTCACCTATATTTTACTCATTCTCTTATAGAAAAACAAACCTGCAAATTGGGTTTTGCACAAACCTCCATTGCCCATCGCATGGGGGACACACCATTCCAAAGCCATGTTTCTGGTATATCCTCAAGGCGTGAGGATTGTTGTTCATACGGCAAACTTAATCTACGTTGATTGGAATAACAAAAGCCAGGGTTTGTGGATGCAAGATTTCCCATGGAAGAATCAAGATAATTCTAACAAAGGAAGTGCCTTTGAAACTGACCTGATTGACTATCTCAGTATACTGAAGGTAATATACTAGTACTTGTTCTTTCACCTAGTTTTGTTCTGCATTTTTTCTGTCAAAAAGACTAGATTTAACTTTCAGAGTGTACCTTTTCTGTTTAATTCCTCTATTGTGTCCAAATAAAATTCCATCTTCTCTCATTGCTTGTAATAGGGATGAGGGATGACACATTTAGGGCAATACGCATGATGCTTTATATTCTCCATTACCACATAGGTGAAATTAGGACATTGACTCTCAAAATCATGATAAAAATAAAAGAGAATGACAGGGGCATCAGTTCTTTTTTCAGCTTATTGTATGTTCTTGTGCACTGGCATCTAATGATCTTCTTTAACTTATGTCCAAAACAAGCATCTAACCATCTTCTTTCAATAATTTATGCATTTTATCATAACCTGCAGGCTAGTCCTTTAATTTGACCAAGACTAGCGTATGATTTTAATGGATGAAAACAAGTACAATTGGGATTTATATCTTTAAAGGCTGATATGATATCCTGAAACTGCATTGACGATTACCACAAAAAAGTAACTCTTACTAGGGCATTAAAAAGTGCTAGTTTGATGTTTTGCTCTTTAGAAGCTTCTAAAGCTGATGAAAGGCAGTCATTGTTTGGTGTAATCGCTGGTCAGTGCTAGATTTCATAATGTTGGTCCTCAAAACACAGTTTTCTCTTTGATATTTTCATCATAATTATATTGCAATAATTATTCTTCTATTCAGGACATATTGTAGTTCTCACCATTCCAGTAATTGCAGTGGCCCGAGTTTTCAGTCAAACTTCCAGAACTAGGCAGCTTCACTTTGAATTCATCTTTCTTTAAGAGATTTGATTACAGCAGTGCAGCGGTAACTCTCTCCCATACATAAACATGCACATACATGATCAACTGTTTTTAGTATTATTATACTGTCTTAGCTTTCTAGTTAAGTTGTCTTTCTGAAATTGGATACCCTGCAAAATTTTCAGGTAAGGTTAATAGCTTCTGTACCTGGGTATCATTCAGGTTCAAATGTTAAGAAATGGGGACACATGAAGCTACGTTCCGTTCTACAAAACTGTGTTTTTGATAAAGAATTCCAAAACTCACCCCTCATTTATCAGGTACGGAGCACTTGTTTTCTTCTATTTGAGTGTGACACAGCAGTTTCTTGATGTATGGCCTTGCTTCTAATACACCATTTTTTTTTAAATCGTGACAGTTCTCTTCCCTAGGTTCTTTAGACGAGAAGTGGATGACAGAGTTTGCATTCTCAATGTCATCTGGGGTTTCAGACGACAAGAAGCCTCTTGGCCCAGGGGAACCTTTAATTATATGGCCCACTGTTGAGGATATCAGGTGTTCTCTAGAGGTAGTATTCCCCAATATCATACTTGATGCTCATCATGGTCTTTTTGGTTGAATAGTTTATCTCTGCACATAGGAAACCTTTTTACTGGCATGGTTGGGGTTGGGGGATCTGGTCCTAGTACCTGGTTTGCACAGTTCGTTGTTATTGGTTTTGTTGGGCATGGTTCGTTGTTGTTGATTTTATTGCACACTTTTTTATGGTAATTTGTTCCTCTCAACTTCAATAAAAACCTTTTGGACAAAATTTGTTTCATCAAAACTCTTACGTAAGCCGGGGGTGTTGTCCGAGACAGCCTCTCTACTCTTTGGCGTAGAGGAAAGGTCTACAAGTCTTGTGTACATCATAACCCCTCAACCACATCATAACCCCTCAACCATACTCCGAATGGGATATGCTGGGGTTTTTTATTTCTCAGAACAGAATAATAATCGCTTTTTTGAATTGTTTTTGTAAACTGTCCTTCGATCATAATCCAGCCTTTATGCTATTTTCTGCAATTATTATTACAAAATCATGTTGTGCTGAAATTGTTCATTATTTTCTCAATTTTGATGTGTGGGCAATGGACATGCAATTTCTTTCCTTAGCACTTGTTTAACATTATTTGGATCGTGACTCATTTGACATGTTCAATTGATATGGTGTGAGAAGAATAGAAGATATATATGTGGGTTCCATTTAATGAGGTCCAGGCATCAGACTGGTGTTTTTCCTAAGCACTTGAATTTAGCCTTTTGTGATCATGTTAGTTACTTTCTGTCATACCAAGTTAAGTTTTTACTGTATTATTTCTTGTATTTAACAGGGCTATGCCGCAGGGAGCTGCGTTCCAAGCCCTCAAAAGAATGTGGAGAAAGCATTCTTGAAGAAATATTGGGCAAAATGGAAAGCAAGCCACACCGGTCGCTGGTATTACTTATGCCTCACAGTTGTATGAGCATGTGATTCTTTTTGCATCTTAAACAAAGGCCTTCGTCATATTCATAGGCATATAATTCTGTTCCATTTCATTTTATTTGCCCATAGAAGCATATGCAGTTTTGGATCGATTTTAGTCAATTATTGGTGTTGGGTACTGATTTTAGTCAATTATTCTATTCCAGTCGAGCAATGCCTCATATAAAGACATTTACTCGTTATAACGGTCAAAACCTTGCGTGAGTGCCTATATTGTTACGTCTTTTCTTTCCCATTTTTGCATGTTAGGCCGGGATATGACCAACTGACTATATTCTCGATTTCTTTTTTCATGATTTACAGATGGTTCTTGCTAACATCATCAAACCTCAGTAAAGCTGCTTGGGGAGCACTTCAAAAAAACAATACTCAGCTAATGATTCGTTCATATGAGGTATTTGGTACTGTTTGTCACACAAAAACCTTGCACCTTTGACTTTGTATGGTCAAATATTATTTTTAGTTTTGAACTCACAAAATTTATCAAGTCTTTAAAGAAATATCGAGGGCTACATTCAACTATACAAAGAGCCTCGCAACAGTAAATATATTAGAGATGAAAGAAAACCAATATCTCTCATTCCAATTAATTTACAAATTTCATATGGGAAGTTTTTTGGGGAATGTTTGACTATTTGTCAAATATTACACACCCGTTAATGATGGCTGAATAAGAGAATGTTAGGGTAGTTATAGTTGATGTATTGTAAGGGTTAGAATAGAAAAGACAGACATACTACATGTTATTTGTGAATATAATTACGTACTATAACTTTAGTTTGTTTGACGAATGTAGTCATCTTCTAGTTTATGATTCCGAGGGGAAAACTTTGCCTGAAATCTGATGTATTAGACAATTTAGAGATGCACAAGGCCAGGGACTTCCAAGCCTGTTTTTAGTGATCTAAAAGAAAGCTTAGAATTTCTCAGGCCCAGACTGGGCTTTCGGTGTGAAAATGGGCTCAATCGGGATTTTCCAGGCCGAGTTTTGAAAGAAATAGTTGACCTAATCGGGCTTCAAGGGTTGGTCTGGCCTGGGCTTGGGCTTGTTAGCCTTAGGCTTTTCAGGCCAGGGGCTTTGAGCTTGGGTTTTCTTTGTGCATTTCTATAAGCATGGCGTGCAAACAACCCAGCACCATAACATTTTCTTAGTCAATTTTGAAAGAGAGATTTGTTAACTTGGCGTATGACTTGATAATACGTTTGCTTCTCTTGGTAGTTAAAAGTTAAAACCTTATTTGTAATGTTGAAAACTGGTAAAATAGCTAACTACAATTTGAAGTCTCTCAAAATGATCAGAATTGTTGGAAATTTCTAGGAATGGAGGGAGTAAAATCTAGGGACAAGTACACCAAAGTGTATCCAACTTGTCACCAAAAGTTATTGTATGTACTGAACTTCAATTTTTACCTTTTGACGTATCAAACTTTTATAAAAACTCTATTGTGTGTATCCAGTTACCTGCTAAGCAGGTAACCTGTAATCTCCGGCGACAAACTTCGGCGACAATCTCCGGCAACAAACTCCAGCAACAAACCCCGGCAACAATGACCGTTTTCCCCGAGCAACAATCTCCGGCGAAGACCCACTTCCGGCCACCACCACCATCTTCAAGACCCACTTCCGGCCACCACCACCATCTCCGTCTTCTCCGGCAACAAACTCCAGCAACAAACCCCGGCAACAATCTCCGTCTTCACCGAGCAACAATCTCCGGCGAAGACCCACTTCAAGACCCACTTCTGGCCACCACCACCATCTCCGGCGAAAACATTTCTGGTGGAGGAGAGTTGGAGGGTGGAGGTGTGGTTGGAGGAGAGGATGTAGAGAGAGAGAGAGAGAGAGAGAGAGAGAGAGAGGGAACGCCGAAAAATGGTCGGCGGAGTAGGTGAGGCGCCAGAAAAGGGTCGCCGGAGAAGGGTCGCCGGTGGGAAAACCGGTGCCACGTCAGCATGTAACCTGCTATAACAGGTTGGATACACACAATTGAGTTTTTTTTAAAGTTTGATACGTCAAAAGGTAAAAATTTGAAGTTCAGTACATACAATAACTTTTGGTGACAAGTTGGATACACTTTGACGTACTTGTCCCTAAAATCTATGACCACTACATCCTCTCTGTCTTGATCTTTTAAATCCTTGCAGCTTGGGGTGCTGTTTTTACCATCTTCAACAAAACATGACCATTCATTTTCTTGTACCGGAAATGAGAACCCATTGGAGGTATAATGTTTTGTTTCCTTTGCTATTATAAAACGTTCTGTTTGTATCCTTTGCTCATGTTTCTGCTCTTATATGTATGTCATTGCTTACTGTGAACTAGCTTATAAAAAAATAAATCGTATTTGTCTTTCATTCATTCACACACTTTTCACAAGTTGGGGTTTCACGGAGATCACTGCTCAGAGGCAGATCTAGGAAAAATTCCACAAAATAATTAGCATCATATATTATAAAGTAAATATAATTATAAAAGTAAGGTGGGATTGTGGGATGTACTTCTCCGTTTCAACTCAATGTATAACGTGAGCCTCTGGTTTCAGAATAGTTGTGGGTCCTCCTCGAAAACTCCGGAAGCAAAAAGAACAAAGCTTGTGACACTAACTTCCGTACATAGCAAGAAATTAGATTTGCCGGAGGTGATTACGTTGCCGGTACCTTACGAACTCCCTCCACAGCGTTACTCTTCAGAAGGTTACGTGCAATCTTTTCTCAGTCTAACGGAATTTACATTTCTAATTCTGTTTCTCGAGTTATTGCCTCTTCAATACTTGCCTTTTTGTTATATAAAATCACCATTGTTGAAAAAGTACAAAAAAAATAGGACTACAATTCACGAGAACGAGTCTTTGACACCTTGTCCAGTAGGACGATGTTTCTGTATGGTAATCAATACGGTAAGTGATACCAGCAAACACTTACCTAATAAGCGTTTAGTAAATGACCCTTTACTGAGTTCTTCTGGTTTGGTTTACACGGTGTCTAAGTGGCTCTTCCTTTCTGTTGTTTTACGAACAAGTCAAGTATGACGTCTGAAAGGAAATCACGTGGTTGAGATAGAGGAAAAATCTGCTTACATCCTACCTGTTATTGGGCTCTTTTAGTTTGGTTTACATAATGGCCCATTTTTTTTTCCTGTGTTCTACAAATGCATCAAGTATGATGGCTATAAAATGTAATCAAGTGGTGGTTATGTTGACATTGAATTTATGTTTTGTTTTTCCCTGCAGATGTTCCTTGGTCATGGGATAGACAATATAAGAAGAGAGATGTTCTTGGTCAAGTTTGGCCTTGAAAAGTTGAAGTTGTACATGTTATTTATTTGCTTTGTTAGATGATTTTTTTTATCAGGTCTAACATGCTAATGAATGGATCTTTCTAGAAAGGCTTGGGGCTCGTTTACTGATAAAAATCTTCTTGTCTCGAAACTTCACGTTTCCTCTTTGTCTAGGCATGTCAATGGGGTGTGTGAACCTGGTTTGCAAACGGGTCGGGGTAAGTCACCATTTCTATCCATGTCCCACCAATCATCTATCGACACATTAGCACTTTATTTGATATGTTTCGTCTTCTAATTCTATCTATTCAGTAAAATATTGACGTGTTAGCTTATAATTGGTGGACATGAAGGGGCCATAGAGTTTTGAAAGAGAAGATTATTGTTTGTGTTTATTAACATCTTATCACTTGTCTTACTCGTAAGAGTACAAGGCACTTACATGGATAAGAGGTGAGCTTTTTACCAGAACTGAGTACATTTGATCGACCTTATTAGTCATTATGCATCTGGGCGGACGGGGGAGGCTTCTCTCTTCTCTGTAAGGACGTCTTAAACAATGTACGGCCTAGTGAAACCATCTCGTCTCAATATTGTTTGACATATTGCTTAGGTTTGTTATACATAGGATGGGGTGGTTTGAAAAATCTCAACCTGATCCAACCCCTCCAGGTTAGATTGGGTTTGTCAGGATGAACCTTTGGTATATTGTTTGCAATCTAGCTAAGTGATCGTGTTTAAATGAAGTAAAATGCATAGCAATAAAGATAATGAAGTAAAATGCATAACAATAAGGATAATGAGTTGGATTAAAATATATGTTTGAAGATTTTATAACTTGATTTAATACTGAGTCGTTTTGAATTGGGTTGGGTTAATTGGGTGTCTAACAAAGACTATTTGTTTTTATAACGTCTAAAGTGTTGCTAACAAAAATAAAGAAAATAAAAAAATTTAAACAAGAGTTCCTTATGGTTTCTCTAAATTTTTATATAAAGAAACAATATTTTCCATCTTTACATAAAAGATTCTTTATTTTAACCAAATCTATTTTCCTTTTGCAAAACAAAACATAAATGCCATGGACGACGGGTTTTTCAACGTCTTCATCGTCTATACATCAACAATTATCTTCTATCTCCTTTTTTTTTTCTTCAAAGATCCTTAAAGATATTTACAAATTTATCTATCTTTTATTCGTCTTCTACCTCTTCCTTATTCTACCTCCTTCCTCTTCACCATCGTCGTCACCTTCTCCTTGACCACCTAGTTTACGAAATTCAAACTCCTCTAATTTGCTTTCCACCATGGAGATCATTTAGATTTGATCTCGGTTTGGGTCAAGATTGATTTGCAGATCAACGAACTTGAGTGGTCGGTTTGAGGCGGCACTAGAAACAAACACAATGAGAGAGGCGGTTTTAGATTGTAGGTTTTGATCCAGCTCTCCTAAGAGCTGATGAAATAATGATGACCCTAATCTTACTTACTGTAGATACTTAGTTTTATTTTTAGCTTGAGGAATTATCATTGAGTCTGTTTAGTGATAGCTCTTGTAATTCAAGCATCTCTTTGTAATTCATGTTCGAAGTCAGGGACTCGTTGAGTCTGTTCGAAGTCAGGGACTCGTTGAGTCTGTTCAACGTCCCTGATAGAAGACAACAAGAACCTAAGTAGCTCCCTGAAGACAAAGAACTCATGCGCATAGAACCATCAGCGATGTCAAAGAAATAGTTGTAACACTCCAAAAATTGGAGCTAACAAAAACCTTCCAAACAAGAAAGATGGTATAACAATACGCCATGGCGTGAGCTCTTCCCAAAAAAATAGGGGCGTGAGTAATAGTATAATTACATGTTTGTAATATCAACCAATCAATAGCAATAACCAAGCTAATCTATTCCCTACTCTAGGAAGGAGATTACAAAAGGGTTATTGTCCTATAATCACCAAAAGGTCATAAGACCGGTTTCTCCAACATTTCCCCTAGCTCACTCAAACCCAAGCACCTACTTGGTAGCGACGCCACTAGCACCTGAGATACACATCGACACCAACAAGTGTTAGGCTAGAAAGCCTAGTGGGTTTGAACAAATCATAATACATACATTTACAATTCGGTATAAGCAACAAACCTAATACAAGACAAACCCGAGTCTGACTCATTCGAGGCTACTTGACGAAAATCCACCTGAATAACGAGTTCAGGGCTACTCGTCGAAAATCCACCTGAAGCGGCACATTTGAGGCTACTTGATGAAAATCTACCCGAATTGCAAATCTGAGGCTACTCGACGAAAATCCACTCGAATTGCAAAGTAGTCTAGGTACGTGCAAACATATTGTCGAACCACTCGATTTTCCCATCATGTACCAAGAGCTATATATCTAATTCATGCATTTTAGACATACAAGACTACTCACACAATTTCATAAAATATAGTACGTAAGGAGTATATCGTATCCCAATCAAATATGGTCATGTTTCACCCATAGTTCACATATGCATAACATCCCTAGAATGGCAATTTATGCATCTCATCATTATCACTCTTACATCAAGTAACCATAACATCACACTTAACAAAACATTATGATGTATATCTAGTTTTAACAAAAGGGTTTAGAACTCACCTTAGGGTTTGTAACAAAAACCCCCCAATTATCAAGATTTAGGTTGAAGATGAGAGAAAACCTAAAATTGATCCAATCAAAACCCTAGGTTAGTTCACAATTCTAACACATAGATTAAATCCAACCCAAAGATCTAAACATGGATTACCTAATAGGATCTTGAGCAAAACCCTAGAAATGAAGAGAAACCCTCCAATGATGGTGATTTGAAGGTTTGAGGTGAAGATGACGATGATGGAGATCTAACTACCAAATCTTGCTAGCTTGATACATCAATCCATTATTGTAGTCTTGAAGAGCCCGGAAAACCAATGGAAATGCAAGAAGAATCACCAAAATAGGAGTTGTAGAGAGAAAGATATGAAGAAATGAAGAAAATGGCTTAAAATCGCGTCTTTTAGGTCGGAACATAAGCATCGACGGGTTAACGGCGGGTAATACCCGCATGTAACCCGCCCTTACTTTGAAACCCGCCTGAAACCCGCGCGATTCACTGTTTTGGCCCTAACTTTTTGTTATAGCTCCGATTTTGCTCCGGAAAGAACCGATGGACTCGTATTTCAATTTCCCATTCAACAAGACCATAAAATTCATGTTTTAACCCAAAATAAAATTATCCAAAAATCACGGATGTTACAGTAGTTGAGTAAAAAATGTTCGTGATCTAGAGACGGATTCAGTGATAGCTGTCTAACTACACCTGCATGAAAGTATGAAGAAAACAAGACTCGACGACCGCTGACCTCACTCAAGGTTCGGTGCAAAAGGAATGTTCTATACACTATTCCCTCCGTACTTATCAACCCTAATTTCAAAGAAATTTGAAGATTAATTCAAGAAATTAGAAAACTCAGAGGCCTAATTCAAAGAACAAAGTCCCCAAGTTTTAAGAAATCAGACCTAATTCAAACCCCCAAAATAAACCCTAACAAGCCCATATAAATAAGTTGTTCAAAATCGTTCTCATGAACCTTCGATAATGATATCTCTAAAAAAACATACAGATCATAGGGGTGTGCAAAACCCGAACGGTCCGAAATCCGAACCCGAACCCGAGCCGAAAATTACGTATTTATGCCAAAACCGAATGCCCCGAAATCCAAAAATCCGAAACCCGATTTGTAAGGGGATATTCGGGTTTGGGTTGGGTTTAGTTTTCTTCCACCCGAACCGCCCGAAAACCCGAAATATATATACATATATATTTTTTAATATTATACAAATACATATATTTATCAAATTATCTCTTGAAAATTCTAAATTCTTACCGTTTGTTCAATTTTCTAATTCTTAAACTATCATCGATTTCATCAATTCTTACGATTGATTGTATTCATCATCAACATTGATTGAATATATACAAAATTTTCATTACGGATATACCCGAACCCGCCCGATCTTAACCCGAAACCCGACCAACCCGAACCCGAAATAATCTGAAATCCGAAATCAAAAGTTTGGGGCTTTATTTTCAAATCCGAAATCCGATCGGGTTTTTGATTTATTCACCCGAACCCACCCGACCCGCCCGATGCACACCCCTAACAGATCATACAATATATTATAGCGGAAGTGAAAAAAACACACACATCTTCCAGAGATCGGGTTATAATCAGAATACAAGTAACAATTAAACTAAATACGAGAGGGATTAGAAAGACCTTTCGACGACCGTGAAGATCCAATAGTAGGAATCTCTCTATCAGGAGCACACCCCAAAATCAGTCACGTATGCAATGAACAACACCTCCTTTTCTTCTCTTTCGTGAGCACCAAAATTACTCCACACTCTAGATGGTTTTGTGTGTTTTTCAAAGCAAAACAAAACAAATTTTGGATTTTTGTTTTCTGCCGTGAAAACCAGGAAGTAAGAAAACAAAAACAACATTTTGCTTTCTTTTGTGTGCCGTGGAGAACAAAGAAGAAAAAGAGAGAGATATTTATCTCCAAATAATTTTTAGGTTACTTATAATTAAAATAGGATTATCATCCTAATAAAATCTAATAAGTCTAATAATAATCTTCAGTAATTATCTAGACTTTAGATCTTATCTAATTATAAGTTTGGACTAATTACTAGTTAGTCCTTCTCGTAATTTCCAATTAATTAAAACACTTTTAATTAATTACCCGTTAACCCTTAAAATTATTTATCGCATTTGCGTGACCGAACTTTGTGTGCGACCCAATAGGCTAATACATCTTAATACTATTATTGTTGTTGTGTTAATATCTCCAACAGACTCCCACTTGCACATGTCACAACAACTAAATAGTAATGCTAGGAATGATCAATATTTTGCAATACAGCATCGTTCCTATTTAAGCATGAGGTAAGTCATCTAAGACTCAATTTCTGCGTTAAGCAGTCCTATAGGTAAGTGATCAAATATCCCTTTGTTGCTGATATCCGTGTGAACGTGAGACATGGAACATGGTCAATCTACTGAGTGTTCACTATTATGTTTCTCGATAAAGATTTGTGGTGACCCAAAGACAGACTACAAGATTGATCCAACATCAATTTAGTCTGAGTATGCATACATTCAGTGTCAGCACCAAATCATCGAGGGGCCCATGGATATAGCTTTTATTGCAAGATAAAAGGAACAAATAGTATTGACTACATAGATTTCTTACCCACTAATCACATTACGCCCAACGGTTCCCTTTATAGTCGCCTGTTACGGACAACGTTGGAGAAACATCAAAGCATAACAGACTTTGTGTCAAAAATCTCATGTATCTTTACTTAAGGATACTAGATATTACCATCTTAGAATTGCTTGTGACATGATCCATGAAGCAATCTCTAAGTGTGGGTCGTTCCAATACTTGATCTCTATCAAGTACATGTGAGTGTATAGTTGCATCTCTATGTTATACCCATCTCTTATGGATAATCAACTAACACTCCACATCAGTCTTAATTCACTACTCCCTTCCAGTGGAGAACGACCGACTGTGGAAAATTTTGAACTAATTGTTCAAGCAAGTTAATAAACATGCAAAAGTAGAACATTAATAATACACCGAATGATTGTAACTGCTCCAAGCATATATTAAGATCTCAATCATAATATCGATACTGTTAGGAATTATGTGCAGAAGTTGACAAACCAGTAATCACACATCCAATGTTACAAGATACTTGAGGGTCACACCTGTGAGAACCTATAAATCGAGTAAGTTGAATAAAACCCAGAAATGGAGAGTTTGGATCTATAATAGTCAATTATAAATCAGTTGGGGATTTTCAGTCAGAAATCACAAAGTTAGAGGGTTGTTAGATTAAGTAAGATAATTATATATTTATTAGTAAAATAAATATATAATAGATAATCTGATTAATTAAGGTAATTATCTAGAAAGTCTTTTCTTAAAGAAAAAGAAAAGATTAGATAATTATTAAGGAAACTGAATCAGATAAGGATTCTTCATCTGATTAGCTATAAATAAAGGCCTTAGGGTGGTCTATAGTTTATTCATTCAATTAGATTGATAATCAGTTTCCACCCAAAAATTCCCTCCTCTCCTTCTCTTCCTTTTTGGCGCCGGCCACTTCCAAAACCAGTTCGGTTCTTCCGGTTGCTCGGGTTTTTGAGTTCTACTAGAGGAACGCTCGTAGGGTTGATCACCGGTGGATTATTTCTCAAGCAAATCAGGTAAAAGTCTTATCCTTTAATCGATAAATAACTTAGAACGAAAGATCGTGGTTTTAGGGTTTTAACCATAAAACGCTTCCGCACTTGTAGTGTTCATCGAATCAGTTTGGTTCGGAGAGCACAGAAAAACCCAACAGTGGTATCAGAGCCACAGGTTTTTTCCGTTCTAATTTATTAATAAAGATCCGTTAAAATCGTTTCTTGTAACAAAAATGTTGATCCAGCTCTCCTAAGACCTGATGAAATGATAATGATCCTGAATCTTTACTTAGTGAATAGGTTTTTACTTCTGTTATAGCTTGAGGAATTATCACTGAGTCTGTTCAGTGTTATTCCATGTTACTTGTGCTGTAACTTAACTTTATAGATTTCAGGATCAAGATCAGGAGACTAACGAGCCTGTTCTGCAGTCTACTGATCCTGTCCACTGAAGTGAAGACCTCCTCCTGAAGACATTAAGATCATACACAAAGAACCATCAGCGACGTCGAAGAAATAGCTGATGACAGGAACAGCATGCTCGTGATCTGAAGACGGAACTCAGTGATAGCAGTCTGTTCACTATCGTATGACATCCTGAAGATTCATCAGGATACACGTGACCCTGAACTTCCTCAGTTTCAGGACTCTAGTCACTGATCAGTATCCTGATCCTGAAGGATTAGAACAATGTCTTAGTCTAATGCACAAAAGGATTATCCGCCTTTACTGACACAATAGTACATAAGGGCAGTTACTTTACTGTTCCCTCCGTACTTATCAGACCTCAAGGCAACTGTTTACAAACATCCTCTTTTGCACACCATGCTAAGAGTATTTGTTTATAGTAAATAGTACAACAGACCACTCACATTGTGACACGTCACAATAGTAGGTCTGCATGCATTTAATGCATGGAGTATAAATAGGACGTGAAGAGATGTTCTCCATACTTCTTCTTCATCCAAAAATACTCAAGTCCTTTCTCTCTTATTCCCTCTATCTTCTTTCTTTATTCTCTTCTCACTTAGTGCATAGTGAAAGAACTTAGATTGTTTAGTTTAGACTATTTGTCTTTTCTATTTCCGCAACAATCTGTAAATTCATTTTGTTAATACAACAAGAATTTAAAAGTAAAAAATTGTGTGATTATATTCAACCCCCCCCCCCCCCTTCTATAATCCCAAACACTATCCTTACTTGAAGGTCACCTACTTGGGACCAACAAGTGGTATCAGAGCAGATACAAGCTCTCATTTTCTTCTTAAGATAAATCTTGTGATCCTCTCTCTTCTTATTCTATGGCTCTTCAAGCTAAGGATAACTACTTTGATACCGGCTCTGCTGGAAAGCCTCCTCGGTTTAACAAAGACAACTTCTCTCTTTGGAAAACTAGGATGGAACTTTTCCTCTCTGGTTCTGATCCCCAGATTCCTTACTTTCTGGAAAACGGACCACATGTGCCTACACAAACCGTCCACCCCATTCCTGCTGCTGCTGGCCAACCAGCTGTTCCTGAAAGACAGCTGGTGAAGCCCGTAACTGACTGGAATGATGAAGACAGACGCCTGGTCAACATTGACACCAAGGCTAGGTCTCTCATCGCCATGTCACTCCCTGACGATGTATTCCACTCTGTCTGTCACCTTCGCTCTGCTAAGGAGATATGAGACACTCTCTGTGTTCAATATGAAGGTACTGCTGTTCTCATGGAATCAAGAAGAATTTTCTTGGTTCGACAGTATGAAAGCTTTATTCATCAAAAGGATGAAACTCTCTCCCAGCTACATCAGAGATTCAACTGTCTTCTGATTGATCTGAAGACCATCGGTACTACCTACTCTAACTCTGAGGTGGTTACCAAGTTCATGGAAGCTCTTCCTGAACATTGGGAAATCTACACCTCCTGCTTAACTATGTCAAAGGACATAAAGACACTCACTCTAAGTGAGTTGTACGGTATTCTTCTGAACCGTGAACAACAGAAGAAACTGAAAAAGAATCTCATAAGAGATTCAAAGGATTCCAAAAGCACATCTGTTGCATTGGTTTCCGATTCGGTTCCTCCTGCTGCTTCTTCTTCTGTAACTATTACTGAATTAGAATCTTCTGACTCTGACATGTCAGAAGATCCTGAATTCAATGAATCCCTGGCTCTCCTAACTAAATCTTTTAAAAGGTTTGCCAAAAAGGGATCTTACCATAAAAAGAAACCTCTTTCTATTACTGACAAGCCTAAGTCAGATCCTGTTGACAAGGCCACTGCTATCTGCTACAACTGTCAGGGCAAAGGACACTTTGCTAATGATTGCAAGTACAGAAAAAGTCAGTTTGCTCCCTCCTCTGCTAAATCTTCTTCTAAGAACCCCAAATACCAGCGCCTGAAGGAAAAGTACAAGAAGATGAAATTCCAACGAAAAGGCAAAGGTTTAATTGCAGAAGACTGCGATTGGGATGATGTGTCTTCTGACGACTCATCTGATGAGGAAGATACTCAAGTGGCACTGATGGCCATTATTGAGGAACCTACCTTAGCTCTCATGGCTAAGATAGAAGAGGTTCCTGAAGAGATTCCTCCTCAGGATCCTGAAGCTTCTTCTTCCACAACTCCTGAAGCTTCCACCTCTGCGACTGATTCTTCCAGTCAGGTACCTATTCCTATCATCCCTCTTGAAAGCTTAACTCAGTTGGACCTGGTCACTCTCGATCTATACAAAGCCCTTAATGGTAAAACCTCTGCTGAAAAAATGAATATTGATCTTAGAGGACAACTCAAAGAATGTCAAGAAAAAATAAAACAGCTTACCATTTTGGAAGAAAATTATAAGGACCAGGTCACTGTAAACAAAACTCTATGTATTGAAAGAGAATTGGCTCTTGCTGCCAAAGAAAAGGCCCTTGCTCAATTAAATGCTGAAAAAGTCACCATCAAAGGATGGAGTGACGCCTCTGAAAAAGTTGATGAAATATTAGCTTCAGGGAGGTCTGACAAAAGCAAAAGAGGTCTTGGATTCACTCATAGATACAAGTATGAAGAAACTAAGTATGAAAGTTCCATGCTAAAATTTGGAAAATTTGTTTCTTCTATTCCCATTCCTAATGCTTCTGAAAACACTCCTTCTTCTTCTTCTAACACTCACCCTGAAGGTGCTCCTAAGAGCAAAAAGAATACAGTTAAGGATAAATCCAAAACTGAAACACCTTCAAAGACCAAGGGTCCTAAACCCAAGAACAAAGTTCTGGGTGGTGGTCCTTCAGTCTCTGGAACTAAGTCTCTTTCTCAGAGTCCTGCTCCTAGACTGAAGATTGACCTGAAGCAAACGACTAAGGAGAAGACTCCAATTCCTCCTCTGTCAAATGCTAAAGGCATACTTGGTGCAGGTCCTGCTCATTTGAAGTTCAAAAACTTCATGGACCCCACAAGACGCTTTCTTTACCGCAAATGCTATCACTGTGGATTAAATGACCATATTGCGAGTAAGTGTCCTGATGCTACCAAAGCTGAAAAATCAGCTAAGGTAAAGAAGATTCCCAAGACTGAGAAATCAGTCAAAGGAAAGAAGGTTGTCAAGACTATTCCTTCAGTCAAGACTCCAGCCTCCTGTACTGATACTTCAGTAAAGGCTGACACTGACTCAACCAGTCCTACTGATAATCCTGGATCCATAGTTCTATGGGTACCAAAGAAAACTTAAACTCTATATTTTACAGGATAAGGGCATCTGGTACTTGGACAGTGGATGCTCTCGACATATGACTGGTTCTAAATCTGTCCTCACTAACTACCGTGAAGAAAGAGGTCCTGCTGTGACCTTTGGCGGAAACGGTAGAGGCCAAACCCGAGGGTATGGCACTCTTACCAACGGAGTAACTACTTTCAAAAGAGTTGCTTATGTTGAAGGCCTGATGCACAATCTTCTTAGCATCAGTCAACTATGTGATAAGAATCACAAAGTTTCTTTCTCAAAGAAAAAGTGCAGAGTCAAGAACAGGAGAAAGGAAGTTATTCTCACTGGTGTTAGACATGCAGATATCTACATCATCAACATGAATACTTCCACTGATAACTTCTGTTTCGTATCACGTGCTTCCACTGATATGAATTGGCTCTGGCACAAGCGTCTCTCTCATCTCAACTTCAAGACGCTGAATCAACTCTGCATCAACAACCTGGTTATTGGTCTTCCTGACTTTCGCTACACAAAGGAATCTCTTTGTTCAGCTTGTGAGAAAGGAAAACAGACCAGGGCTAGTTTCAAGTCCAAGCAGATTTCCTCCATCAGCTCTCCTCTACAACTTCTCCACATGGATCTCTTTGGACCCGTTAATGTCCAATCCATTGGTGGAAAGAAATATACTCTGGTAATCGTAGATGAATATTCCAGATATACTTGGGTTTTCTTCTTACGTGCCAAGAGTGATGCTCCTGAAGAAATCATCCTGTTCGTCAGGAAGATGGAAAGACTCAACAACCTTACTGTTCGATCAATAAGAAGTGACCATGGGACTGAGTTCAAAAACAGTACCCTGGAATCTTTCTTTGAACAGAAAGGTATCTCTCAAAACTTCTCCTCTGTGAGAACTCCTCAGCAAAATGGTGTTGCTGAAAGACGGAACAGGACGTTGATTGAAGCTGCGAGATCTATGCTGAGTGAAGCCAACCTTGCCACTCAGTTCTGGGCTGAAGCCGTAAATACTGCTTGCTATACTCAGAACAGATCTCTGATTGTCAAGCGTTTCAGAAGAACCGCTTACGAACTCTTTCGTAACAGGAAACCATCAATCGAACATCTCCATATCTTTGGTTGTGTCTGCTACATCCTGAACAACAAAGATAATCTTGGAAAGTTTGATTCCAAATCTGATGATGGAATTTTCCTCGGATACTCATCCATTTCTAAAACTTACCGTGTGTTCAACAAACGAAGACAAACCATTGAGGAAACGATTCATGTCAAGTTTGATGAATCGGGTCCTACCTTTCCTCACCCAAATGATAATACTGAAATCAATCAGTGGGCTGACTCTTTCTTTCAAGTCCCTGAACCTCCTATTGCTGATCCATCTCCTCAGGACCTTCCTGATGGTTTTGAAGAAAATCCTATACCACCCACTGATATAATCACTCCACCTCTCATAAATGCCACCCCTATCTCTCAAATCACACCACCTGATCCTGATCAACCCACTAACAGTGAAGACTTCTCTCAAACCACTGTTAGTGAACCCTCTCCTATCAATCTTCTTCCTGATCCATCATCCAATGAAGCATCTACTTCAGGACAGGTGTATCAACCACCTGCTCTCCGATGGACCAAAGATCATCCAATTGATCAAGTTCTTGGAAACCCTTCTTCTGGTGTGAAAACCAGACGTCAGGCTGGTAACGTCTGTCTTTATGTAAATTTTATCTCTGAAAATGAACCTAAAGAAATAGATGATGCCTTGCGTGATCCTGCCTGGGTCTCAGCCATGCAGGAAGAGCTAGCAGAATTCATCAGAAACAATGTCTGGCTTCTCGTCCCTAGGCCTCGAAAACGTACAATCATTGGTTCCAAGTGGATTTTTCGAAATAAACTTGATGAGATTGGTACAATCATTCGAAACAAGGCTCGCCTTGTGGCTCAGGGATACAGGCAGGAAGAGGGCATTGATTACGATGAAACTTTTGCTCCTGTTGCTAGGCTCGAAGCAATTCGACTCTTCCTAGCTTTTGCAGCACATATGAACTTCAAAGTTTATCAGATGGACATTAAAAATGCCTTTCTGAATGGAAAACTTAATGAAGAAGTCTATGTGGCTCAGCCTCCTGGCTTTGTAGATCCTAAGTTCCCTGATCACGTCTACAAGTTAAACAAGGCTCTCTATGGGTTAAAACAGGCTCCTCGTGCCTGGTATGACACCCTCTCAACCTTTCTTCTCTCTAAAGGTTTTGTTCGTGGAAAGATTGATAGCACTTTATTTCTAAAGAAATATCCTAAGCATATCCTTCTTGTCCAGATATATGTCGATGACATTATCTTTGGATCCACCAATCCCAAACTCTGCGAAAAGTTTGAGTTGCTCATGAAATCTGAATATAAAATGTCTATGATGGGCGAACTAACATTCTTTTTAGGACTTCAGATCAAGCAATCTGAAAAGGGAATCTTTATCAATCAAGGTAAATATGTACATGAGATGCTGAAGAAATTTGATCTCACATCCTGTACACCGATGAAGACTCCAATGGCTCCTCCTCTGTCTCTTGACAAGGATTCCAAAGGGAAACCTGTTGATGTGACTCTCTATAGAGGAATGATTGGCTCACTGCTGTATCTTACAGCGAGTCGTCCTGATATCATGTATTCTACATGTCTCTGTGCTCGTTATCAGGCTGAACCCAAAGAATCCCATCTGACCGCTGTAAAGCGGATCTTCAGATACCGGAAGGGAACTCCAAACATGGGTCTTTGGTACTCCAAGGACTCAGGGTTCGATCTAACAGCTTATTCTGATAGTGACTTTGTAGGATGTAAGATTGACAGGAAAAGCACCACTGGTGGTTGTCACCTTCTTGGTGGCAAGTTGGTGAGTTGGACTAGCAAGAAGCAAAACTCTGTGTCCACATCAACTGCTGAAGCTGAATATGTTGCAGCAGGAATATGTTGTGCTCAGGTCCTGTGGCTGAGAAATCAACTTCAGGACTATGACATACAACTCTCCAAAATTCCTATCTACTGTGACAACACTTCAGCAATAGCCATCGCTAACAATCCTGTCTTACACTCTAAGACAAAGCACATTGAAGTGAGATATCACTTCATCAGGGATCATGTGATGAATGGTGATATTGAACTCCATTTTGTCCCTACTGAATATCAGCTTGCTGACCTCTTTACCAAACCACTAGATGTGACGCGTTTTAATATGCTCCTCAGTGAACTTGGGATGTTAAATCCTGAAGAATAGAAGTTCTCAGGACAAAAAGTTGTTAAAGTCCTTATGAATTTATTCTCTCAGGACCCCTTTTCTTAACAACTCCTGAATAACTCTTCTTCAGGGGATAACTCTATTCAGTACTTACAAAATCTTGGTTCAAAATCCGAATACTGATGATTCTCAGGTAAGTATTTCTTCCCTCTGCTACTGAAACCTTATCGCATTAAATGTGATAAGAGGATTTTCCCAAAACAGTACTTATCTGATAAGTACTCTGATTCCTATAAAACATATCTTTCACCAAAATGGAATCATCCCCTGAAAAGGCGGTTTTTTATCTTTTCAAATAAAACAAACTTTTCATCTGCACTGACACGTAATGGGACGTTTCCTGTTCCCCACTACGTGTGTCAGGCGCGTGAACGCGCGTAGAACTCCCTTTTTCATCATTACGTTTGAATTTAGCCGCTCTTTTCTCTCTCATCCTTTTTCTCTCTCCTACCACGAGGTATAAAAACCTCACTTGTATTCCTTTTCACTCTTTACGCTCACATAATTCTCTAAGCAATCAAGCAAGAAAAGCAAGAACAAGTTTTATTTTCTCAAGAACATCAAGAACACTCATCTCTTTCTTTCAACGAATTCATCGTAAGTGTTTCTTAATTTTTGTTCTTTCTACATAGTAAGTTGGCTTTCTTCACTTAAACAACTTAGTGTGATAAATCGTTTTTCAAAAACACTAAGATCACTTCGTTTGATCTTAGTTTCTCCAAAATCTTCTAAGGTTTTTGTTAAACAGTTTACATGATATTCTTATTTCTTTTAAGAATAATCATAAACTCTTATTTTTGATATCTTTTCGTCAAAATAAAAGTTTCTTTTCAATACCAAAACACATTCCTTTTGTGAATTTTGGTATCTAATCTATTCTAAGTATAAAGGATTTCACCATTTTTATGAACATATTTTGTGTTCATTGAAAAATGAAGAAAAATGCATATTTTGGACTCTTAATCATCCATATATGTTATTTTTATGTTTTTAACAGGATGGCTGCTACTACATCTACATCCTTGGACGCCCAGCTCTCATCTGAGGCCACACCTCTGCAAGCTACTGAGAGTTTACCAATAATCATCCCACAACATGACGTGCAGTTCAAGCAGAACAACGTCATAGGACTGTTTGACATCCCAGAAGACAAAGCATACCTGCTGCCTGCCAAAGAATTCTTGCTGAATAGCCCCCTGAAGACGGCCTTCACCCTTGATCCTAAGCCGAACAAGCCAATGCTGCAACTATGGTCAACAACCACTGTTGCCAAGGAAAAGAATGCCAAAGGTGTCCTGCGAGAGGTCATCAAATTCCAAATCAAGGAAAACATCATTTCCTTTGGTTTCGGAACCCTAAGGAACGTGCTCAACTTCCCAAAGAAGAAGCGCTTCCTTCCTGTCCCCACCGCTGACGAAATCGTAGAATTCCTGGACGCCATAGGCTACCGATGGCCTGTGAATAAGGAAGGCGTCTTGCTACCAAAGACGGGTGCCACTGTCCATAAGTCAGGACTAAACGCTACGTTCTACTATATATGGAACACGTTTGGCCTGTGCTTATCGGGCAAGACGGGGAGCACGGAGCAGTTCCCTACGGTCATCCAGCACATGGTCTTCTCTGCGATCAAAAATCGCGAGTTTGACTATGCTGGCTTCATATGGGACGACATGGTGAAGAAGGTCCGGAGCAAGACCAGGGTCGTCAACATGGCCTTCCCCAGATTTTTCTCGGCCGTCCTGGAGCTACATATGGGAGACAACTACCCCAAGGTCGGGAACTCCAACAACTACTCTCTTGGACCCAGGTTCCTGGACCAGGTTGCTCCTCACCCTGATGACGTCCCTCTCTCCGCCGTCCTGGTCGTTCCTGAACAAGTTCAGGAGGATGCTGAACAATCCACCTCTCCAACTGCAGGTACGTTTTCTCTCTTCTCTTCCAAACCACATTCTTCTACTTCTATGCATGCTATGTCAGTAGCTAACCCCATACTGACTTCCCCAGCTGCAACCACAACTTCTGCGCTCCAGAAGCGCCCCCAACCATCTTCTGCCACTCCTCCACCTCCTTCAAAACGCGCCAAGTCTAAGGCGCAGAAGAAAAAGAAACAGACGGCTGGTAAGAAATATTACATTACCCTGCCCCAGTACTTTAATAAACCATCTCCTTTATCTAAAAATTCTTCCACTGCAGATACTCCTCTCTCTGCTCCTGTTACACAAGAACCTGAGGTTGTTCAACTCGAACACTCAGAGAATGTGGAGGGTAATCGTTCTGATACCCTCCTAGCCTCAGGTAATACTTCTAAGCAAACTGTTACCTTTTCTTCTTCTATGAAAGCTACTGAGTCTTCTAGTACTCATTTAGCTCCTCTGTTTACAGGTTCTTTAGGAGCAGGTTCTGAAGGGCATCCCCAACTTCATCAGGATGACCCCTTCAATGATTTTGTTCTCACGGATGCCGAGCATCAGCTGAACACAGCTGAGCTTCGCAGGCAGTCCGCTGAACGGAACCTGCAGGAGGCCCGCACAGCCCTCCAGCAGAAGGAGGCAGAGCATTCAGCACGTCTCCAGACTTTACAACAGGAGCTTGCTGCTGCCAAAGCTGCTGCAGCCGCTGCTGAAGCCGCCGCCGCCAGTGCCACTGCCGCCGCCGTCGCCGCAACTCCGCCGCCCACGGCCGTCACCCTCTCCATTCCTTGTCTGGATAACATCCACGACAAGGTTTCACAAGTTGCCTCCTCCTCCACCATCCTTCAGGCATCTATTGATGACCTGAAGGCAACGGCTCTCCCTGCGCTCTCCACAACAATCAACAACAGCACCACTTCTCTCACCACCTTCCAATCAACGGTGGTTCAGAGATTGGATGCTCAGGAAGCTGCCATCCGCGCCATCCAGGAGCAGGTGACAGGGCTCTCCTCTGCTGTTAACGCCCTCACCTCTGCTCCTGCACCGCCTCCATCTTTCACCACGGCGGACAGGGATGTGTTGCAGTCCCTGATCTCATCATCCTTCATTACACGCAAAGTCCTCAGTGACATGGCCTCTCTCCTCCAAAGGAGTGTATCAACAACTGCCTTAGTGCAGGCACCTGTTGAGGGGGAGAGACAGCCCCGAGACCATTCCGCCTACTCCCCCTCCACGAACTGGAGAACCACTGAAGCCGGGGGGAATAATGAAGACGATGATGATGATGATGATGATGATGATGATGATGATATAGACGACGACATCTTTGTCGAGAAGGTTCCTACCTCTGCGCCCATTCCAGGGCTCGCACAACCTCAGGGGGAGAACCCTGATGCCTCTGGTATGTCTCTACTACCATCCTCTCCCTCTTCCTCTGATAACCAACCTATCTCTATTCTTCTTAAAACCAAACCTACCTCTGAAACCATCATCTTAGACACCTCACCTGAAGACTCCCCTCCTAATAACCTTCAAATGGTTATCTACCAACCTCCTAAACTACCTTCTCCTGAACCATCTCCTGAAATCACCTCTCACACTGAACCTGAACCTAATACCCTAGCCAATCCTGAAGATGTCAACTATGGTTCTGTCACTGGTGACATTATTCGCCTAATGGAGAATAGTCCCAATGAACAGACCAGGGCTGAATTATCTACTATGACCTTCAGGATTACACCCCTCAACCAAGAAACCATTAATACCCGTCCTACAACCCGTTTCAACCAAGAAGCCTCTTCATCCAGAACCCCTGAAATCCGAGCCACCCCTGATACAATATGCCTTTCATCAGATGATGAATTCATCTCTGATGACTTCTCTACCCCTGCTTCTTCACCCAGATCGCCTCCCTCAAACTCTCCTAGATCTGAAGGTGAAAATTACCCTGACAATTCCTTTGCCATTGACAGGGATGGGCGCTTAGACGCCGTGATAGAGCGACTCGAGAGTACAAGAGTAAAAATCCCTCTTCGTACCTCTTGTGACTCCGAGTTCGCCTATCTCTCGCAGGAGGAGTACAACGAAGCTGTACAGGCTCAACTAGAGCACAATAAAAAGCAGAAGGAAGCTTTCCTCTCTGCCCAAGCCGCTCGAAGGCTTGCATCGGATTTTGTTGATGAAGATGCAGAAATAAGTGCAGATCCTATCCTTGCACAGAAGGCTGTTCTGAAGGTCTTCAACAAAAATGCAGAGATACAGACTGGAGAAGTAAACGCTGAGCTTGACTGGTGCAGAGATCGGTTACACCTCCGAAAGCATGGTGCTGCCATCTCAGGAATCCATCTTCGCCGATCTAGAGGCAAGAAAGGTAATCCTAGCAAAATCTGGATCACAGTCAAACGCTCTGGAGTAAAGGACGCAGAGCACACTCTGGACAAGTTAGATCGTTACAACTTGTCAGAGTGGAACGAAATCAGATCCCTACTTCCCAAAGCCAACAAGAACTGTCGGGCTGAAGTAGAAGAAGTCATTGAAGGACTTATTGCTCGCATCAGAAGGACAACTGAAATACCTGATGACCTGCTCCATTACTCTTCACTCCTATCTCAGCAACCAGTTCGAAGATCTGCAGGCACCTCTACAAGAAGACCTACTCCCTGTCTTCCCAGAATGGTTGTTAAACCTCTGGACCTCTCAATGCTTGATCTTTCACTCCCTCCTGGAATCCCTCTATCTGAAGGACAAGTAATCAGAGAACCTGTTCATGGCATCTGTGTTAGCGATAACTCAAAAATCCTACGCTTTCAGCGCTTCAGTGAGCTACACATAGCGCCCTATGAACATCTTTTGACAGTTCTCTTCACTGCACAACAAGATAAGAAAAATCCAGACAACAAAGAGATTATTCGCACTGTCAGAGCTATACTTGATCACAGACTTGCCTTCAGCGACACTCCTGTCCCTGTTTGCGTCAAAACTGAATACATTAGCGAAGAATCTGATAGTTAGATATTTTGTAATTTTTCTTTCAGTACTCCTGTCATGTACTCTTGTATTTTCCTTACTCTTGTAATACTTAATGAGATTAATGAGAATGCAATTCAGTGCATTGTACTTCATTCCATCATAGTACTGAAAAAGATCCCTCAAAACAGTAAATGGGACATGTACCTTTATGAGTTCTATTTCCTACTGTTTAGTTCTAGACTTAGATTTATTTCTAACTTTTCTAGATTAAGACAATTACTCTATTGTCTTATCATTATCATTTAGGGGGAGATTGTTGATCCAGCTCTCCTAAGACCTGATGAAATGATAATGATCCTGAATCTTTACTTAGTGAATAGGTTTTTACTTCTGTTATAGCTTGAGGAATTATCACTGAGTCTGTTCAGTGTTATTCCATGTTACTTGTGCTGTAACTTAACTTTATAGATTTCAGGATCAGGATCAGGAGACTAACGAGCCTGTTCTGCAGTCTACTGATCCTGTCCACTGAAGTGAAGACCTCCTCCTGAAGACATTAAGATCATACACAAAGAACCATCAGCGACGTCGAAGAAATAGCTGATGACAGGAACAGCATGCTCGTGATCTGAAGACGGAACTCAGTGATAGCAGTCTGTTCACTATCGTATGACATCCTGAAGATTCATCAGGATACACGTGACCCTGAACTTCCTCAGTTTCAGGACTCTAGTCACTGATCAGTATCCTGATCCTGAAGGATTAGAACAATGTCTTAGTCTAATGCACAAAAGGATTATCCGCCTTTACTGACACAATAGTACATAAGGGCAGTTACTTTACTGTTCCCTACGTACTTATCAGACCTCAAGGCAACTGTTTACAAACATCCTCTTTTGCACACCATGCTAAGAGTATTTGTTTATAGTAAATAGTACAACAGACCACTCACATTGTGACACGTCACAATTGTTGGGATTTTGTGTGATCCTTGTATCGAACTGACACGAGAAAAAACTGTGATCTCAAACCTAACTGGATTGAGATACACGACAAAAAAAACACATGAAACAAACTGTTTCAAAAAGGTTTAACAATCAAACCTAACTGGTTTGATTAAGCGGAAGCAATAACGATTAAAATCCCGAAAACATCACAGATCTTATTTATTTATCTTATTACAGTTAATATGTAGGTTTAGGGTTATTACCTGAATTGCTTGAGATAGATCCACCCGTAAACGACCAAACGGAATTCCCTCTAGCTGGATCTAACCCCGGAACGCTTCACGAACAAACGATACGCGAAGAACACGATCAATCAAAACCAAAAACCGGATCTAGTTTCTTGCTTGGTGAGATCGACGAAGAGAGAGAGAGAGGAGAGAGGTTTCTTTCAGAATTAATTGATTGAATGAATCTGATAACCTAGCATATCTATTTATATGGAAAACCTTCCATGTATCAGATAGCCTTTATTCTTTCTTTTTCTCTAAGAAAGAATAATTTCCATAATTATCTTATTCTTTCTTTCTCTCCAAGAAAGAATAATTTACTATTTATTATATTTCCATATAATAATTACTAGATAATTATAAACCAATTAATTAACCCTTTTATATATTTATTTAACTAATAAATATATAACTGTAATTAATTGTCAGAAACCTTTTACTTTGGGGTTTATACAGAAAACACCCAACAGTTTTATAATTCACTATTATAAAACTAAACTCTCCAAACTGGGGTTATTAAACTATCCGAATTATAGGTCCTCACAGGTGTGACCCTCAAGTGACTTATAACGTTGGATGTGCGATCAAACGGTTTGTCAACTTATGCACATAATTCCTAACAGACTCCCACTTGTGCAAGTTGGCAATACCAGATTGATGACACGGACCTAAGGAGGCCCCTAGACAGGCACTTAGGCTAACCATGTTATAAGCACCCTTATACCCAGGTAGGTGATAAAACGTTCCTAAAAGGAAACAACATTTATGAACAAACTGTCCACAAATCGGGTATAAACTAGGCTTTTCCTTTTGCATCACGATATTTCAATTTTGAGTATGAGCATGGATACAGTCAACTCTGAATACTCAAAGATTATGTTTCTCAACTATCCGACCTCTACTGATTGGTAAACGACAAAGAACAAATCAGTTCGTTTGGGCATGGCCATGCACTTCATCAGTCTTTTCAGTCAGTCAAGGGGCCCGGAAATATCTCTCTTCATAGAAGAGGTGCAAATCCCATCTTGCATATCTGCATTTGTCACCACGACTTCCGCTGAATCTAGTTACGCCCCGTATGACCACCCTGTTACGGTGTGATGTTAGAACGTACTAAGTATCCAGTAGTCCCCGTGATTCCAAACCAGATACCTCAGGTATTGAGGACAACCTACTGTGAGATTTACTTATGACAAAATCCATGAAGTAATCTCAACCAGCGGATCACATCCGATATTCGCTGCTCTATCGAATATCCGTGCAGTTTTTGGTCTACATCGCTTGTAGCTGTTATTCAACACTCTGTTTTATAACTACCCAAAAACTCACGATGACTTTAAAACCCTATCAGGTTCCCACCTTGATAAGTTGTCACGGATAATTTCAAATAAAACTTAGACTAGTTTTATTCCCGGATCAAAAACATGCTAAGTATAAAAGGAACAAAGAAACTAATTTTGTATAGTCCATATTCCACTCTGTAATAATAACAAAATTAATAGCATTTCTAAGTTACTTTTATGGTGTCTATTCAATGTGTACTTTATACTTGGTTTAAATGAAGTATCACCTTCCTTCAATTTAAACCCTTCGATTAGTGTTTACCATCCTAATCAAAGAAATAACCAAAACAACGCAAGTTATTAAATAATAATTTTTAACTTGGTTCTGCTAGTTTTGTTTTGCAAACACATTTAAACAAAATCTAGACTTTTCTTTACCATATTGCCTAAATCTTGGAGATACTGGAATAACTCCAAGTTTCTTGAATATGTAAAGTAAATTCCGCAACTTTCCTTAGTTGCTGTGTAGATAAAGATTTCTTCCTGAAATCTGATAAAATTTCCATCTACCAAGCTGGTAAATTTCAGGAAATTTATTCTAGTGTTCTACAACACTTGATGGTCTAAAAAGATACTTGAATATCTTTATTATTACAACACATATAATTATTGATCTTCTTAAAGTCAAAACTTTGACTTTATTGTTTCAAAACTTTGAAACTCTTGATCTAAACCTTTTTGACTTAAAAGAATAGATCATATTTCTCATGAATTCTTATCCTCTCTGGATTATGAATTCCTAGAAATACAGATCAATAATATAGCTTTTATTCTTTATCGGAAGCATAGATAGAGAATAAATTGGGCTCCCACTAACCTATATGAAAACTGACTATTACTTAAATTTAATACTTTATTGACTCAGTCAAGACTTGACTATTTAGTCAATTTTATTTTAAGTAATAAGTTTAAAACTATAAACTTGAATTTTACTATTCATAAAACTTAACTGGATCTTATTAGATCCCTAATTCCAAAACTTGGAATTTACTAGTTTTATAAATACTGATATTATCAACGTCATCTATGATAATATCCTAAATTCCCCTTTTAAAACATATGAGTAATTTGAACTTGACTACAAAATACTTGTTATAATCATATTACTCGTAAATGTTTTGTTCCAAAAACACGTTCCTATAAAATAGTACTTCGTGTGTTTTTGACAGTTTTCATATATTACTTCGAATTTCTAAATTTTGAAGTATATTTGTTAGTGTGGTAGACAATATCTAGGATCAACAAACTGAATCAAGTCTTCCTTGACTTAGATTCAAAATAAAATTAGATATATAAATCAAGACAATAATTTTAAATTTAAAATACCAAAATCCATAAATTTAAATCAACCAACATTTCAAAATATCCAAAATAAAATGTCTTAAAATAAGTTTAAAATGTCTTGACAATATCTAAAATAAATCTTGTCTGATCCTCGGGACCCGGGCACTTCATTTTCTCCTGACCACCTGCAAACAAACATTTGCTCTAGGTGTCAGTTAACTTGTAAACTAACAAGTAGTAATGATAAACTGAAGCGGTCATAAAACGTCCTAGGTGTTTATACCTGTTTCATGACGCTTCGGGCAATTGTGTCTCCAATGTCCGACCTCATGACACGTAAAGCATCGATTCTCGGCCTTCGCTTTGTTGATTTTGACCTTTTTGCCCTTGCCCTTGCCCTTTCTATTGTCAACGGCCTTTGGTACACTCTGGCTGACCTGAACCTGGTCCTTGCCCTTGCTGGTGTTCCTTTGCCCTCTTTTCTTCTTCACTCCACCATCCCTGACCATCAGAACATCTTTGGTCTTGGTCCCCGTTCCCATACTTTGTTCAGCAGTTTTTAACATGGAGTGCAATTCAGCTATGCTCCTTTCCATGTTGTTCATATTAAAATTCATCACAAACTGCTTGTAATCATCGGACAATGAATTAAGTATGGTATCCGTTGCCAACTGCAACGGAACTGGGTGACCTAACCTCTCTAGGTGGTCAAGTAGCCTCTTCATTTTCATAACGTGGGCACTGACAGAGGTCCCCTTGGCCATTTTGCACGCGTTTAGAGCCCTCGTGGCATCATAACGCTCTGTGCGAGCTTGCGTTTGAAACATGTCCCTCAGCTGGCGGATCATGTCGTAAGCATTAGTGTTCATGAGCCCTGTTTGTAGTTCTGGGCTCATAGTCGCAAGCATCAAGCAGCCAACATCCAGCAAATCATCCGAACGCTTTTGATAAGCATTTCTGATTGCCGTACTGGCATTTGCTGGTGGGGCCTCACCTAGAGGTTCTTCTAGGACATACCACTTTCTTTCGTGTCTGAGCACAATCTGGAGATTGCGCTCCCAGTCGAGAAAATTTGGACCAGTGAGTTTGTCCTTTTCTAGGATCGAGCGAAGAGAAAGGTTATTGGTGTTGGTAACCGTGTTTGCCATCTACACATTTAAAACTTGGTTTTAGTACCTTTGAATAAACGGTTCCGAATAAATATCAATAAACCCTAAAATGATAATTATCGGACTAGGATCCTTATTTCATACATCCTGATGCGCGGTTTGCTCACGCCCCACCAGGCCCGTACTATTTCGGTAGGTAAGGACTTTTACCAATCATATCTAACTGACATGACTCCTAGATCTTTTCGGGACATCGGATAAAACCGTACATGTTTTAGTCCCTCTTAGTGCTCTTTGGCCCGGTACCACCCGGTGAATTGTAACAATTACCAAAATAGATCTTACCATTTTGAACTGGATGTACTCTGGTCGGTACCACCCGATATCGCAGAGTCTTTTCATCCCCTTCAGTTTGGGGTTTGAACGTGGGTGCTAAAGGTTCGACTCCTTCGAGCTCCAACGTACCTTACGCCAAAGGTGTCCACAAATGGGTTGCACTACTGATCTATGATTTTATGGGGTTTTTAACTAAGTTTTGAGAAACCTTTTATTTTCCAGTATTTTAGAAAACTTTGCAATTTTAAAACTGACTGTCTTAAAAAGGCAACCAATGTTTAAAACTAACTGTTATTAAACATACACGCTATTTAAAACTAACTGTTTTAAAAGCACCTGCTAATTAAAACTAACTGTTTTAATAGCATGACTGCTAACCAAAAACTAACTGTTTTTGAAAGCCTTCTTGCTGACCAAAACTAACTGTTTTGTCAACATGCCTTTATAAGAAAACAATCTTATAAATATAAGGTTTTAAAATAAAATCTACCGTTTAAAAAGGTTTGGAAAAACTGGCAATTTTAATTTTTAAAACCTAACAGATTTCATGATTGTAAAGTTTTAAAACTCTCTCTAAATTTTAAAACGTTTGATAAAATAAACATGCAATAATTATCAACTAATCATGAGCAGGCAGTTAAACACATCTACGCAGTTAAAGATTAACAACTACGCATTTAAAACATCTAATTACAGATTTGCCAATTAAATGACCTATTATAAATTTTTCTCTCGTAGCTCCCACTGGCTTTGGCATGTCTGATGGAATTCCGGGAAAAAGAAAATATTGAAAAATATCCTAAGGTCATTTTCATTATGAAGGGGTTGCAAGTAGCATACAGGCCTTAATGTACTAAGTCGGCAATTACTGTAATAGATACAACCAATATACACAACAGGTATAATTCATGCAATCATATAAAGCATTTAAGCAAGCAGAGAACAATCCTAGATCCGTTAAAGATTATCTCGTTTGGTTTATCGTAAAACATGGTTTTTACTGATTTATAAAACAAACTGTTCTACAAACCGAAAACTAATATTTTAATCTGAAATCGGTTTTACTATAAATTTATTATAAAAAACCAATTTTCTAAAATATTTGTTTTTATCCAAAACATATCACACCGGACATTCCGAACCAACTGTCCGAAATTATAGACACTGGCCTAAAAACTGTATCGTGGTTTGACCAACTGGTCAAACATGACACCTGGCCCATTTGACCAAGACTGAGTCAAATACTGGTTTGATAATCACATGTTTAATAGAGATAATTATTAATAAAATCTATTAAAACAATTTTATAAGATAATAAACTTATAAAATTAATTCGGATAAAAGCCTAAAACCATCAAACCCTTTTGGGCCTCAAACTGGGTCCAAAATTTCTGGGTCTTGGGCCTCGGATAGGTTAGGCCCAATAAAACGAAAAACCCAAAAACACGATCTCGTGTTCGATCGACATCTCGTTGTTGATCACGTAATCACCGCTTTTTGTGATGGTAACAACAAACGGTCGCTACCACCATCATCGGTGGTTTCGAAACAAACACCGTCGCCGTTAGGGCGACCGGTGGTTATCGAAACAAACGACCACGATCCGGCCACCACCGCGCTGGTGGATTGACCCCGGCCCCGCCGTGGTTTGGTGATCAAACAACCACCACACGGCCACTGCCGCCTTTGCAATCGACGCCATAGCGCCGTCGCTTGATCGACAATCGCTAGGCCACCACCAATCGGGTGGTTTGGCCGCGGCTTAGCCGTCGAACACCGCCTTTTGCGGTTCGGTCCATCGGCCACCGTAGTGGCTCGATCGCCATCAACGGAAACCGCCGGCCACCACCGCACTGGTGGTTCAGCCTCGGTCTTGCCGTGGTTCGCGTCTATATAAACAACGCCACTACCACCGCACGGTGGTGTGGCTTGCGATCGTGAAACAAAACCAGCCACCGCCGTCGCCTGGCGAGGCCGCAAGGCAGCCGGCGGACGGCTTGGTGGTTGATGGCCACAGTCACCGTCACCACCACGCTTCAGCCGCCACCACCATCGCAACACCACCGCTGCCCAATCGTGGCTTGCGGTGGTCGATTGGTTTTGCGAAGTCATCACCGCCGTTCACGGCTACCACCAAAACTGGTGTGGTTTGGCCACGGCTTGGTGTCGTGCGGGTCCGGTCACCGCTGGAGTGCGGTTCGGCCGCCGCCTGGCGGTCCGGTCGGTTGCTGCCGCCGAGCCGCCGCCGTGGTGGTCTAACTGGCGATCGGTGGAATGGTTGCGGTTTTCCACCGTTCCGCCACCGATCTCGTTACCGTGTGTGATTTCGTGTTTTCAGTTTTTAATGAGATAAACGATAAACAAAAACTGATAAAAAAATAAATTTTTACACAACTGATAAAGATTAAACCTTTATCTAACTGATAAAGATTAAACCTTTACCTAACTGATAAAGTTTTTAGTTTTTATTGAAAAACTGATAATTACCCAAAATCTTTACCAAACTGATAAAGATAATCAAATCTTTACCAAACTGATAAAGATTAAACCAAATAAAATCAAATCTTTACCAAACTAATAAAGATCATGTTTCATTTAAAACTGATAATTATCAAACTGATTAAATCTTTACCAAACTGATAAAGATTAAATCCAAACTTTATTCACAAGAAACAATTTTAACGGATCTAATAAACAAATAAATAAAATAAACAATTAAACCTGTGGCTCTGATACCACTGTTGGGATTTTGTGTGATCCTTGTATCGAACTGACACGAGAAAAAACTGTGATCTCAAACCTAACTGGATTGAGATACACGACAAAAAAAACACATGAAACAAACTGTTTCAAAAAGGTTTAACAATCAAACCTAACTGGTTTGATTAAGCGGAAGCAATAACGATTAAAATCCCGAAAACATCACAGATCTTATTTATTTATCTTATTACAGTTAATATGTAGGTTTAGGGTCTGAATTGCTTGAGATAGATCCACCCGTAAACGATCAAACGGAATTCCCTCTAGCTGGATCTAACCCCGGAACGCTTCACGAACAAACGATACGCGAAGAACACGATCAATCAAAACCAAAAACCGGATCTAGTTTCTTGCTTGGTGAGATCGACGAAGAGAGAGAGAGAGGAGAGAGGTTTCTTTCAGAATTAATTGATTGAATGAATCTGATAACCTAGCATATCTATTTATATGGAAAACCTTCCATGTATCAGATAGCCTTTATTCTTTCTTTTTCTCTAAGAAAGAATAATTTCCATAATTATCTTATTCTTTCTTTCTCTCCAAGAAAGAATAATTTACTATTTATTATATTTCCATATAATAATTACTAGATAATTATAAACCAATTAATTAACCCTTTTATATATTTATTTAACTAATAAATATATAACTGTAATTAATTGTCAGAAACCTTTTACTTTGGGGTTTATACAGAAAACACCCAACAGTTTTATAATTCACTATTATAAAACTAAACTCTCCAAACTGGGGTTATTAAACTATCCGAATTATAGGTCCTCACAGGTGTGACCCTCAAGTGACTTATAACGTTAGATGTGCGATCAAACGGTTTGTCAACTTATGCACATAATTCCTAACAACAATAGTAGGTCTGCATGCATTTAATGCATGGAGTATAAATAGGACGTGAAGAGATGTTCTCCATACTTCTTCTTCATCCAAAAATACTCAAGTCCTTTCTCTCTTATTCCCTCTATCTTCTTTCTTTATTCTCTTCTCACTTAGTGCATAGTGAAAGAACTTAGATTGTTTAGTTTAGACTATTTGTCTTTTCTATTTCCGCAACAATCTATAAATTCATTTTGTTAATACAACAAGAATTTAAAAGTAAAAAATTGTGTGATTATATTCAACCCCCCCCCCTTCTATAATCCCAAACACTATCCTTACTTGAAGGTCACCTACTTGGGACCAACAAAAAAGCTTTGTGTTAAAAATTTTGAATTTTTATCGGTGTGTTTTTTTTTTAAAATCTTATTTTTATTAAAGCTTTATTGTTTGTACGACCGTATCATCGAAAACACCAATGATTGGCGGTGGAACGGCGGCAGTTAGCCGACCGGACCACCAGGCCAATCATCGGATACACCCGACGATCGAACGCCGGCCGCACCGCAGCTAGCGGTGGCGGCATCGGCTGCCGTAATCGACCACCAGGCCGCAACCACAGATCAGTGGTAAGCAGCGAATGGTGGTAGCAGCCGGCCCTTTTTCCGGAAACAAAATCGGATGGCAAAGACGGTGTTTGCGGTGGTAGTGAACAAACCGCCGACAACGGCGATTAATCGTAGTGGTGACCGACAATTCCAATCGACGGCGGAGCGGCGGCAACAGTCAACCAAACCGCTAAGCAGTGGCCGACCGCCACCAAGCCACAACCGCCGAGGCCACACCACCAGATTGGTGGTGGCCACGATCGATGGCACCCAAAGCCATTACCACCAGCGTGGTGGTGGCAATGGATGATGGTGGATGCTCGAGCCGCACACGACAGTTGGTCGTGATCGAACCATCGCAGATGGCGATGATTGGTGGTGATTGCGATCGCCGCTGTAGATTAGACGGCGGCGGTGATGTTTGTTGTCGTTCGCCGGCAAATAGTGGCGGCCACGCCACAGTGAGTGGTGGTGGCGACGGCCATCGAACACCGGCCGCACCACACATGGTGATTGCGGCAGCGGTTACGATGGTGGCGGTGGCAGCCTCGCGCTGTTATCGCCGATCAGTCCAGGTTAACGGCGGTGGTCGATGGCCACCTATGGGTGGCGTTGATCGCCGCCACTGTTTTCAGCGGTAGTCGATCGATCGGCGGACACGACCGCCAGAAGCCACCACGGTGGCGGTGGTATACGGTGTCGATGGGACGAACAAGACCAACCGCCGCTGGATGAGCCAAGCGGCGGTTGAAAGGTCAGATCTAGGATTTTTCGATAAGGCTTGGTGATGACTCGCGCCGCGAGTGGTGGCCGTAGCCACATCCGTCGCGCCGTGAGCGATGCTCAGCTCGCGCCGTGAGCGGTGGTCGTCACCAGAACTTTCGCGCCGCGAGCAATACTAGACTCGCGACGCAAGTGGTAACTGTAACCAGGGCTGTCATGCCAGGTGTGATCCAGCGTCGAAAAGGGTACGGACTAATCAGATAAGTCTAGCGTTTCGACTTACGATAATTTTACGAAAAAAGGGTAAGGCCCAACAATTGCCAGTTTGGTAATAGGCCCAAGGCCCAGTTATTACCAGTTTGGTAATGGGCTCAAAGGCCCAATTTTGGACCTAGTTTTCTAAGAAATTTTATTATCCAATTTTAACCCACGCGATCAAAAGTTTTTCGTATAAAACCAAATTAATTTTAAAAGGGAAAAATCCGTTATAAAATCGCTTTATTTGCTTTTATAATTTGATATTAAAATTTATAAAACAGTTTGTTTTTATAAATCGGTTAAAATCGGTTTTTCCGGAAAATTGAGACAAGATATTTTAACGGATCTAAGGTTATCGCTCATATTATATTGCTTAAGTTTTGGCTTTATAATTAAATGCGTGTTTGTTTGTATATACATGTTTTGTATATGTCTGCCTGTTGGGTGCAAAATCGGATTGTATCCGAGATCACAAGATTGTGCTCAAAGTGAAGACAAAGGCAAAGTCAAAGTGGTCTTCAAAGTCAAACCTTGCTTTATAGTTTTAGTCCTTTTGTATGTGCTTTGTAATAGTTTTGTATAGATAGGGTAGAAAGTGTAATTAGTTCAAAGTTGAAGGGTTGTAAGGGTTTGGGTATAAATACCCAAAGTGAGTTAGTTTGGAAAAAAAGGACATGCATACGTATCATTGTGAAAAAGAGAGTGAATTGAGAGTTATAGTTCTTAAGTGTGTGTGTTCTTGGTGTGGATAGTGTGTGTAATCAATTCATCAAGAATCAATGACATATGGCTTTCAAATCATTCTCTACTTGATTGCATGTTGATTAGAACTTGAATTTGGAACAACACTGCCTATTATAGGATTTGCCAACTTAGACCCTTTGGAATCTTACGGGGAGGCCTGCGTGCCAATTACAACCCCTAATGTAATAATGACCTTAGAATAGAATTTTATTTTCTTTCGAAGTTCCATCAAAGATGCCGAGGCCAGTGGGAGCTACGCAAGGAAACTTCATTTTTCTGGAGTCTTAACAAAGATGTCGGAGCCAGTGGGAGCTACACAAGATGTTAGAAATCATTATTGGTCCTTAGGAACAAAAGTTGGCAAACCTATAATTAGTTACTTTTAAACTGTGTAGTTATAGTCTTTAACTGCGTGGTTGTTTATTTTGTGATATCATGCATGTTTAGTAGTTTTAAAATTATAGAAGTTTTGAGCCTAGATTATATCACAAAATAGATAGGTTTTAAAATTGAAATCATCAGTTTTTCTTAAAAACCTTTACGGTAGATTTTATTTAAAACCTATAAAATAGATTGTTTAAGGCAAGTTGATAAAACAGTTAGTTTGATCAACTAGTATGCTATTAAAACAGTTAGTTTCTAGCACGTGTACAGTTAGTTTTAAATTAGCAAGAGCCTTTTAAAACAGTTAGTTCTTAAACAACGTATGTTTGAAACAGTTAGTTTAAACATCAGTTTTTTTTAAAACAATCAGTTTTTCATAAATTACAATTTTCTAAATAACTGGACATTAAAAGGTTTTTCAAAATTACTTAAAACCCCGATAAATCATAGATCAGTAGTGCAACCCATCTAGGGGCACCTCAGGCGTAAGGTACGCGGGCGTTCTAAGAAGAACATACCTTGAACGACCGCGTTCAAACCGAAGCTGGAGGAGATTAACAAGACTCTGCGAATTATCTCCGGGTGGTACCGGCCAGAGTAAAGCGTCCAAGTCCCGAAATGGTGAGATCTGTTTTGGTTCTGTTAAGTTCACCGGGTGGTACCGGGCCAAAAAGCACTTAGAGGGACTGAAACATGTACGGATAATCACCGTTGTCCCAGAAAGATCTAGGAGTCATGTCAGTTAGATGTGATTGGTAAAAGTCCTTACCTACCGAAATAAATACGTGTGCCTGGTGGAGCAAGAACATTACGCACATCAGGGCGTATGAAATAAGGATCCTAGTCCAATAAAATGATCATTTAAGGGTTTATTGATATTTATTGGAAAGTTAGTCTATTCACAAGTTGTTAAAACCAATTTTATTTTATGTGTATTTGGCTAACACTGTTACCAACACAAACAATCTTTCTCTCCGTTCCATCCTAGAGAAGGATAAACTCACCGGTCCAAATTTCCTCGATTGGGAGCGCAATCTGATGATTGTGCTCAGGCATGAAAAGAAATGGTACGTCCTAGAAGAGCCTTTAGGAGAGGCCCCTCCAGCTAACGCTCCAGCTGCAGCTAGGAATGCTCACAAGAAGCATTCAGATGACTTGCTGGACGTTGCTTGTCTTATGCTTGCAACCATGGGCCCAGATCTTCAAGCAGGGCTCATGAACACAAATGCTTACGACATGATCCGCCAGTTGAGGGACATGTTCCAAACGCAAGCCCGCACAGAACGTTATGATGCCACGAAGGCATTTAACGAGTGCAAGATGATTAGAGGGAGCTCAGTAAGTGACCATGTCATGAAGATGAAACGTCACATGGATCACCTAGAAAGGCTCGGGCACCCAGTTCCGTTACAGCTAGCAACGGATACAATACTCAACTCGCTGTCAGAAGATTACAAGTCTTTTGTGATCAACTACAACATGAATAACATGGAGAAGTCAATAGCCAAATTGCACTCCATGCTTAAGACTGCCGAGTTGAATATGGGGGCCAAGAACAAAAGCAAGGACGTACTGATGGTGAGGGACGGAGGAGTAAAGAAGAAACATGGGCATGGAGGCACCAACAAAGGAAAGGGTCCAGTACAGGCCGTTCAGGGTGCACCCAAGGTTCGTGAAAACATCAAAGGCAAAGGCAAGGGCAAGGGCAAGAAGGTTAAGCCAAACAAAGCAAGGACCGAAAATCGTTGCTTCACATGCAATGAGATTGGTCATTGGAGGCAAAACTGCCCAAAGCGTCATGAAGCAGGTAAGTAAACCTCAGATATTTATGATTGCTTAGTTTGTCACTTTTTACTTGTTCGGTGTACAAGTATACTGATACCTAGTGCAAATGAATATTGCAGGTGATCAGAAGTGAGTGCCCTGGAATTGCAGAGGATCAGAAGCACAAATCTCTTTAGGATAATTATCAAGACATCTATTTTAAATTTATTTTAAAACAGTTATGTACTCTTTATGATTACATTTTATGGTTACATTTTATTATTGTTTACATTTTATTTTGGGAATATTTTGAATGGTTTTAAAGTTTTTAAAATTTTAAAATTTATTGTCTTGAGATATCTGTTGTGCTTATTATGAATAAAGTCAAGTTTTGACTTGATCAAGTTTAGATCCCAGATATTGATGTTCACACTAACAAAGTCTTATATATGAAAACTATCAAAGACACACAATGTACTAAAAACTCAAGGAATGTGTTTTTGGAATAATACAAATTATGAGTAATAGATTGTATAAAGTAACTTGTAATCAAAGATTAAATTACTCATGTGTTTTATGGAATTTAGGATATTATCTCAGTCGTTGATAATATCAGTATTTATGAAACTAAAAAGTTCCAAGTTTTGGAATTAGGATTTCAGCAAAGTCCAGTTTTATAAATAATAAAATTCTAAAGTAACCATTACTTAAAATAGAATTGACTAAGTTTTAACTAAGTCAATAGTAAATTTTGAGTAAAAGACAGTTTTCATATAGGTTAGTGGGAGCCCAGTTTATTCTCTATCTAGTTTGAGATATAGAATAGAAAATGTAATAATTGATTCAGTATATCTAGGAATTATAATCCAGATAGGATACGAATTCACCAGATATAGAATCTGCTCCTTTAGTCCAAAGGGTGGATCAGTAATTCAAAACTTTGAAAATAGATAAAGCCATGATTGACTTTAAAAGAGAATCAATAATCAAGTGTGTTGAAATAACCTAGTACCATAAAGTATTATAAAAGGCCAAATTAAATTTCCTGCAATTTGCTAGCTAGGTAATTGGAAATTTTATCCGATTTCAGGTAGAAATCGTTCATCTACACAGCAGCTAAGAAAAGTTGCAGTATATCTTTTTCATATTCAGGGTAACTCGGAGTTTGTCCAGATCTCCAAGTACAGGGAATATGGCAAAAGAAGTCTAAATTTGTTTTATGGTGTTAGCAAAAACAAAATTAGCCGTAACAAGTATAAAATATCAGTGGGTATTAGACTTGTAACGTTTTTTGGTTATCACTTTGATTAAACCGATAAACATTAATCAAAGGGTTTTAATTTGAAGTAAGGTGATACTTCATTTGAGATCAGTATTTAACAAACGTTAAATAGACACAGTAAATGGTAATTAAGAGATGCTATTAATTTTAGTATTATTACAGAGTGTAATATGGACTATACGAAAATTAGTCTCTTAAATTCACTTTTAAACTTTGCATGTTTTTATAATCCAGGAATGAGACTAGTTCCCAGTCTCTCATTCGAAAATTGTCCGTGACAACTTATTGTGGTGGGAACCCAATAAGGTATTAAAGTCATTGTGAACTTCTGGGTAGTTATGATCAGTGGTTGAATAACAGCTACAAGTGTTGTAGACCAGAAGTTGCACAGATATTTGATAGAGTAGCAAATATCGGACGTGATCCGCGGTTGAGAATTACTTCTTGGATTTTGTCATAAGTAAATCTCACAGTGGTTGTCCCCATTACCTGAGGTATCTGGTTTGATGTCATGAGGACTGCTGGATAGTTAGTGCGTCCAACCGCTACGCCGTAACAGGGTAGCTATAAAAGGCGTAACTAGATTCAGCGGAAGCCGTGGTGTTAAATGCAGATATGCAAGATGGGATTTACACCTCTTCTCAGAAGAGAGATATTTCTGGGCCCCTTGACTGACTGAATATACTGATGAAGTGCATGGCCATGCCCAAACGAACTGATTAGTTCTTTGTCGTTTACCTATCAGTAGAGGTCGGATAGTCAAGAAACAGAATCTTGAGTATTTAGAGTTGACTTATTCCAGGCTCATACTCATAGATGAAATATCGTGTTGCAAAGGGAAAAGCCAAGATATACCCAATTTATGAACAATTGTTTCGTAAATATTATTTCCTTACGGAAAGGTTTAAATCACCTATCTGGGTATAAGAGTTCTTGTAACCTGGTTAGCCTAAGTGCATGTCTATGGGCCTCCTTAGGTCCGTGTGAATAAGTCGGTATTGCCAACTTGCACAAGTGGGAGTCTGTTAGGAATTATGTGCAGAAGTTGACAAACCAGTAATCACACATCCAATGTTACAAGATACTTGAGGGTCACACCTGTGAGAACCTATAAATCGAGTAAGTTGAATAAAACCCAGAAATGGAGAGTTTGGATTTATAATAGTCAATTATAAATCAGTTGGGGATTTTCAGTCAGAAATCACAAAGTTAGAGGGTTGTTAGATTAATTAAGATAATTATATATTTATTAGTAAAATAAATATATAATAGATAATCTGATTAATTAAGGTAATTATCTAGAAAGTCTTTTCTTAAAGAAAAAGAAAAGATTAGATAATTATTAAGGAAACTGAATCAGATAAGGATTCTTCATCTGATTAGCTATAAATAAAGGCCTTAGGGTCTATGGTTTATTCATTCAATTAGATTGATAATTAGTTTCCACCCAAAAATTCCCTCCTCTCCTTCTCTTCCTTTTTGGCGCCGGCCACTTCCAAAACCAGTTGGGTTCTTCCGGTTGCTCGGGTTTTTGAGTTCTACTAGAGGAACGCTCATAGGGTTAATCACCGGTGGATTATTTCTCAAGCAATCCAGGTAAAAGTCTTATCCTTTAATCGATAAATAACTTAGAACGAAAGATCGTGGTTTTAGGGTTTTAACCATAAATCGCTTCCGCACTTGTAGTGTTCATCGAATCAGTTTGGTTCGGAGAGCACAGAAAAACCCAACAGATACATCATAAAGTAAGTGTATAAGTTCTGAAATTTCAAATCAACCAAAATAAATACAATCAAGCCAAATCGCTAGCAAATCTAATGCCTATAGACCTAGTATGTGCATCATGTTTGGTCTGCGATAAGGGCTTGGTGAATGGATCGGCCAAGTTCCCATTCGTGCCGACTCTACTAATGATAATGTCTTTGTCCTCGACAACCTTTCGAACGTAGTGAAACTTCCTAAGTATATGACGTGTGCGCTTATGTGACCTGGGTTCTTTAGCCAGAATGACTGCACCCTCGTTGTCACAGAAGATCTCTATGGGATCTTGAATGCTAGGAACTACACCAGGATCCCCGATGAACTTCTTCATCCACACGGCCTCTTTTGCAGCCTCGTTGACCGCAATGTACTCAGCCTCCGTTTTCGAATCTGCTACGGTGCCCTGCTTGGAGCTCCTCCAAGAAACCGCTCCACCGTTCAACAAGAACACGAATCTCGACTGCGAGCAAGAATCATCCCTATCAGTTTGGAAGCTAGCATCAGTGTAACCCTTTACACTGAGTTCTTCCGCACCTCCATAAACCAAGAACATTTCTTTAGTTCGTCTCAAATACTTGAGGATGTTCTTTACCGCTGTCCAGTGGTCATTGCCAGGATTGGCCTGATATCGGCTCGTCATGCTCAAAGCACACGACACATCAGGCCTAGTACATATCATGGCATACATGATCGATCCTATAGCCGAGGCATAAGGAATCCGACTCATCCTTTCTAACTCTGAACTAGAACTAGGACACTGAGCCTTGCTCAGCGCCAAACCATGCTGCATAGGAATGAACCCCTTCTTGGAGTCCTGCATGTTGAATTTCTTCAACACTTTGTCTATGTAGGTACTTTGGCTTAGACCAATAAGACGCCTAGATCTATCTCTATGGATCTTGATGCCTAATATGTATGCTGCATCTCCCGTGTCCTTTATAGAAAAACATTTCCCTAGCCAAGTTTTTACACTCTGCAAAGTAGGGATATCGTTTCCCATGAGAAGTATCATCTACATACAACACAAGGAAGACTACAATGCTCCCACTAGTTCTGACATATACACATGGTTCATCTTCACTTCTCAAAAAACCAAACTCTTTGATTTTCTCATCAAAGCAGATGTTCCAGCTGCGAGAAGCTTGCTTAAGTCCATAAATAGACTTTTGAAGCTTACACACTCTATTAGGATGCTCGGACTGTAAAAAACCCTCAGGTTGTGTCATATACACATCCTCAGATAGCTTGCCATTAAGGAAAGCGGTTTTTACATCCATCTGCCATATTTCATAGTCATGAAATGCTGCTATGGCAATGAGTATCCTAATAGATTTCAACATAGCCACTGGTGAGAAGGTTTCATCATAGTCTACACCATGAGTTTGCGTGTAGCCCTTCGCCACCAATCTGGCTTTGTACGTGTGTACTTTGCCATCCATATCGGTCTTCTTCTTGAAGACCCATTTATGACCCACTATCTTTTGAATGGGTATATGATCAACCAAGTCCCATACTTGATTATCATACATGGATTGCATCTCGCTTTCCATAGCCTCCTTCCATTTAGCGGCCTCAGGGCCCGCCATGGCTTCCTGATAACTGGTAGGCTCATCAAGATCTACCTGTGTATCATCACCATCAGATATAAGTAAATTATATCTTTCTGGTGCATGACGCACTCTATCAGACCTACGAACAGGTGGTGGTTGGATGTCAGATTCCTCAGTAACTCTTTGCTGAGGCTCAACAACTGTAGGTTCTACAACCTGTTGTTGAGAACTAGTGCCAACGTCAGTTTCCATGTTGGTTGACTCTTGAATTTCTTCAAGATCAATTTGGCTCCCACTAGTCTCTTTGGATATCAGTTCCCTTTCAAGAAACCATGCCCTTCGAGCAACAAACACTTTGTTGTTCGAAGGTTTATAGAATAAATATCCAAAGAATTAGTTGGGTATCCAACAAAATAACACCTCTCTGATCTGGGTTCTAGTTTGTCTTGAGCTTCACGGCGTACGTAAGCCTCACAACCCCAGACTTTTAAATATGCAAGTGAGGGAACTTCTCCGCTCCATATTTCAGAAGGTGTTTTAGAAACCTTTTTCGTTGGTACAAGATTTAGGACCCTTGCAGCAGTTTCTAAGGCATAACCCCAGAAACTAATTGGAAGCGCAGATCGACTCATCATGGACCGAACCATATCAAGCAATGTTCGGTTTCTCCTCTCAGCTACACCATTATGTTGCGGTGTCCTAGGAGGAGTAAGTTGTGCAATTATGCCACAACTCCTTAGATGATCTCGGAACTCTTGACTAAGATACTCACCACCCCTATCGGATCTGAGAGTCTTAATCTTCCTATTTAGTTGATTCTCTACCTCGTTTTGGAATGTCCTGAACACCTCGATGGTTTCAGACTTATGTTTAATCAGATAAACATATCCATATCTACTGAAGTCATCAGTAAAAGTCACGAAGTATCTCTCGCCGTGTCTAGTGGCTGATCTGAACGGCCCACATACGTCAGTATGTACTATGTCCAACAAATCCTTGCCCCGCTCACAAGTTCCTGTAAACGGTGCCTTCGTCATTTTTCCCAAAAGACAAGATTCACATTCATCATTCGATGTATGGTCAAATGATTCCAAAATCCCATCCGATTGGAGTTTGGTGATGCGTTTCTTGCTAATGTGACCAAGACGATAGTGCCACAGATACGACTTATCTAAACCATTTTTAGATTGAGTCGATTCAACATTATAAATTGAACTTCGATTGTCTCTAACAGTTATACTTGTCTCATATATTCCATGACATGGGTTAGCTTTAAAATATAGCACATTATTCTTATAAACAAGAATTGATCCATTATCAAACCCAAAATCAAAACCATCCTTATATAAAGCATAAAAGGAAATAATGTTTCTCCCCATTTCGGTCGAGTAGCAACAATCAATTAAAACCACAGATAATCCAGAAGAAAAAGAAAGCTCATAATTTCCTATCATGTCAACCGAAGCAATCTGCTTGTTACCCATGATCAGGTCCAGCTCCCCACGTCTTACCTTCCTACTTCTTTTTAGTCCATGCACATTAGTACAAATGTGAGTACCACATCCTGTGTCCAATACCCAGGAATTAGAAGCAGAAGTACTATGGAGTTCAATCATATACGTACCTGAAGTTGATGCTCCATTAGCTTTGAGCTTCTTAAGCTCCTCCAGATACTTAGGACAGATTCGCCTCCAATGTCCTACCTCCTTGCAGTGAAAGCATACAGCATCCTCAGGAGTCTTTGACTGAGGTATATCATATTGGGCTTTCCCTTGGCCTTTTGTCTTAGGTTTGGGGTTGGGCTGAATAGCCTTTCCCTTCCCCTTGCCTTTCACAGGGGCAGCCCTCTTCTTCTTTATACCTCCCTCCCTGATGGCCAATACTGGAGCAGCGGGCTTGGACTTGGCCATGTTAGACTCTGCAGTCTTAAGCATGCCATGGAGCTCCATTATGGTTTTCTCCAAGTTGTTCATTTGATAGTTCAGAACGAACGGTTCATATGAACTAGACAGCGAGCTTAAAATGAAATCCGTAGCAAGCTCCTGACTAATGGGGAAACCTAGACGCTCAAGCTGATCAATGTACGATTTCATTTTTAGAACATGTACACTGACGCTGCTCCCTGGGGCCATTTTGCATTCTGACAGAGCTTTGACATTGTCAAACCGCTCTTGCCTGGCCTGCCGCTGGAACATGTCCTTTAGCTGGTTGGCCATGTCGTACGCCCCAAGGCTTTCCATACCCTTTTGGAGTTCTGGAACCATGGTCACCAACATAAGGCAAGCGGCCTCGTTTGATTCAGTTAGACGTTTTTCATACTCTTCCCGAACCGCCCGAGACGTTCCGGCAGCGGGTGCCGCAGGGAGGGGCTCCTCTATGGCCCTCTGCTTATTTTCCATCCTGAGCACTATTCTCAGGTTTCTAAGCCAGTCCACATAGTTCAAGCCCGTAAGCTTGTCCTTTTAGAGGAGCCCTTTCAAACAGAAGTTTGAAATCGATGAATTCACGTTGTTTGACGTCTATCAAAATAGAAAAATTATTTTAGTGATTTGAATTAAATAATCCTTGTTAAAAGAAATTACCCAATTGTTTAAAAAAACAAATTTAATTTAACAAGGCTAAGATCCATATTTCACTCCCAGCTACGATAGGTTTGCCGTGGATCGCAACTAGAAGCTATTTAGGTAGGTAACCATTTTACCGATTCCATCTCAATGAAATTCTTAGATCCTTGCGGGATTCATTGACATCCATTATGTCATTTGGCATGTTTAATCCCTTCCACGCTGATCCTTTCTCGTGATAGGTTTGCCGTGGATCACGAGTCCAGATTGTAAATCAACCATACTAAGACACATGACATCCAGTCCAAGACTCTCGGATATCGCGAATGTCACAAACATTATCCCTAAAATCTAACCGACGCGTTGGCTTTAGACCTTCCCCACGCCGAAAGATTATTAGTTCAAATGCGTGCCTTAAATGGATAGCGTGTGTTTTACATTTAAAAACGGGTTTTTGTTTTTCTTAGTTAAAACATTTTTAACCGTTTTGTTTTAGCAAATTTTGTTTTAACCATTTTAAAACTATAAAACCAATTTAATTTATTTGCTAAAACCACTTGCAATAATTATTAACTCATTAATAAAAGTTTGTTGTGTTTCAAATTATTTTAAAAAGGTTATCTAGCATGCAACCTAAACAATAAAATAATAAACACAACCACATTGCAAGTAACGGTAACATTTGCCTCAAACCTATGCGTTTTTCCCGTGAGCCACCACGAGAAAAACATGGTCAAACTAGGGACTAACAACCATAAGGATGTGCCGGCTCCCACTAAACTCGCCATTTCTTCAATGCTCGAATGGGTCCACGCCAAGACTTCAATCTCCATGAATCTTGTTAGTTGTCGTCGGTCTTCTTTTAATTTTAAAAAAAATCTAATCTATTCTATACTATTTTACAAATACATAGAAAAGGAAACGACTCGCAGGTCGCGCAAAAATACAACCACTTAAAAACAAACCAAACAACAACCAAACATCACATACATGGGTCTAGTTGAGGCAAATTGTTACCGGATCCATACAAACACAAATTTTGTACTAACAAGGCCATGGAGTGCCAAATCCATGTTGAACAATACTTTGATAAAGATTGATAGAAACATACAATTTTGGCACTAAAATATCAATCCTTGCTTAAGCACACTTTATACTTATGTAAGTATGGTTTCATGCCAAACCATCCAAACATTAAGTACACAAGCGAATCAAAGTATTCGGGAAAACGTAAACAAATAAATTTCAACAAACGAAATAGGAAATCGTTTCTTTGTTTTTTTTTTCTTAAAATTTCGAATCTCTAGTTTTCTCAAAAACCTAGAATTCAAAACTTTAAATTTTAAGTACTCTAAGTTTTAAAAAACAATCTTTCCCAAAAAGGAAACTTTAATTTTTCAAAACTTCAATTTTAAGGTTTAAAACACTGGATTTCCAAAATAAGAAACTTTATATTTTGTAAAACTCAAATTTAGGGTTTAAAACCCTAAACGCCCAAAATAGAAACTTTATGTTTAACAAAAACTAATTTAAAGATTTAAAACCCTAAACTTCCGAAAACGGAAACTTTATGTTTCAAAACTTCAAATTAAAATTTTAAACATTAATTTTCAAAACATTGGAAATCTATGTTTTCAAAAACCATAACTTTAAAAGTTTTAGGTTAGAAACCCTAACATTCAAAACCAACACTTTTGATTTTGATAAACTCAAAATCATTAGAAAAAAAACGATAGAACTTTTGTGTTTGTTTCATAGATTCAATTTCCCATTTGAATGTACGACAACAAACCCAAAACAAATTCTAAATAAAAAAAAACGATTTCAGAGTACTTGTATTAATGTAACCGTGGCTCTGATACCACTGTTGGATTGTGTGTATAAAAAAAAACATACAGATCATACAATATATTATAGCGGAAGCGAAAAAAACACACACATCTTCCAAATATCAGGTTACAATCAGAATACAAGTAACAATTAAACTAATACGAGAGGGATTAGAAAGACCTTTCGACGACTGTGAAGATCCAATAGTAGGAATCTCTCTATCAGGAGCACACCCCAAAATCAGTCACGTATGCAATGAAAAACACCTCCTTTTCTTCTCTTTCGTAAGCACCAAAATTACTCCACACTCTAGATGGTTTTGTGTATTTTTCAAAGCAAAACAAAACAAATTTTGGATTTTTGTTTTCTGCCGTGAAAACCAGGAAGTAAGAAAACAAAAACAACCTTTTGCTTTCTTTTGTGTGCCGTGGAGAACAAAGAACAAAAAGAGAGAGATATTTATCTCCAAATAATTTTTAGGTTACTTATAATTAAAATAGGATTATCATCCTAATAAAATCTAATAAGTCTAATAATAATCTTCAATAATTATCCAGACTTTAGATCTTATCTAATTATAAGTTTGGACTAATTACTAGTTAGTCCTTCTAGTAATTTCCAATTAATTAAAACACTTTTAATTAATTACCCATTAACCCTTAAAATTATTTATCGCATTTGCGTGACCGAACTTTGTGTGCGACCCAATAGGCTAATACATCTTAATACTATTATTGTTGTTGTGTTAATGGGCATATCTCCAACACATGTATCTGTTACGAATTGACCCAAGGCCCACTAAGTAAAGGTGGAGGTTTTAGTTATTGGGCCCAATTTGTATTTTTTTTCTTTCACGTAAGTGTCTATTAAATAGGGTAAAGGTTTTTGCGAGAGGGGAGTTGAGTTTTGGGAAGTTCTTTCAGTCGACTAGGGCTCCAGCGAATTGCTTGGAGAGAGGGTTTCATCCCTGGTTGTTTATCTTTCTTTTTCGTTTCCAATCCTGTAATTTCCTTTATGAGTGAATCAAATTAAACCTTCAGCCTTATTCATCTCATTGTGAATTCCATAATTCTGTCCTAATCTGTATCATTGGTCCGACCTGCCACTCCGAACTATGGTTGCGCCGATGGAAACACGGGGCCAGCAAGCTCGTCTCGATCAACATGAGGAACAACTCCAACAGCTTCAAGCCGATGTCTCTGAGATCAAATCTGTGCTGAAGACGTTGGAAGGAGACCGTGCGGAGGAAGAGGAGTTTCGCAAGCTGGTTATGTCCTGGGCAAAACAACAAGGCAAACAACCGACCATTGAGACGGGAGGATCATCGATGGTTTCAGGTAACCCTCCTGTTATTCCCACTCCAAATTTTCCAACTCCTCTAATGGGCGGCGTTCAAACTCCTCTCGTTGGGAACGACGTTTCGATGCAATTTCCACAGCACAACAGTTGTGCGACACCACAACATGGTGGTCCCGTTGTTTTTGGACAACCATTAGGAATATCACCTGGGTTTCCTTGGGCGGCTAAGAAGGTAAAACTTCCGGAATTCTCTGGTTTTGATCCGAGAGGATGGATAACAAAGGCAGAGTTATTTTTTGAAATCCATGGTACTCATCCTACGTTACGAATTGGTTTGGCTCAATTGAGCATGTCCGGAGTCGCTCAACACTGGTTTTCGGTGGTCAAGGGGATCTACGATTCGTTGAGTTGGGATCAATTGAAGCGGGAACTCCTACAACGTTTTAGTGGTCTCGAAATTCAAAATCCTTATGAACAATTATCCACAATTCAACAAGTTTCCTCGATTTACGATTATATCGATGATTTTGAGTATCTTCTCTCTCTGGTTCCTCGTCTTCCTGAATCACAAGCGTTGGGTTACTTTCTAGCGGGTTTACGGCCAGAGGTTAAACAGTGGGTGAGACTTCATCGTCCACAAACGCGTCTGGATGCGATGTATCTCGCCAAGGATGTCGAAGAAATGCTTAATCCGTCTGATCATTCGGCTTTATCAGCACGCTATCGTTATCAGTTCCCTTCTCATAATTCTGCTGCTTCTTTGCCTGGTTCTCTTATGCATCCGAGAGGTCAACATGTTAGTACTAACCACAATCCTTATTCCAATGTCGATCGTCACCTACTTGTTTCAGGAAGTGGTCAGAACCGATTTGAAGGATTTACAGACCTTCCTGGCTCGATTTCTGTCGACAAAGGTACCTCACCTCGTTTGGAGTCTAGTCGCTCGCCATCTATGTCTCGATCTCCTTCGCTCACGTCAGTTGACTCATCATCGGTGGGAGGTCGCAATTGAGGTTTTCGATCTTTGACTCGCACGGAATGGGAGGAGCGACGCAAAAAGGGGCTATGCTTCCGATGCGGTCAGATTTTTGGACCCGCACATAAATGTCCAGAAGGTTCAATGAGAGTTCTATTATTGGCTGATGATGAACATCTCGATGCGGAAGGAGCAATTCGAGCAATGGATGCTTGGGAGGAGGCAGCGACGTCCAAGATTCGGGTTCCTGATACAAGTCTTGAGGACAAGACTTTAATCGCAGGGGGAAGTATTGTTACGAATTGACCCAAGGCCCATTAAGTAAAGGTGGAGGTTTTAGTTATTGGGCCCAATTTGTATTTCTTTTCTTTCACGTAAGTGTCTATTAAATAGGGTAAAGGTTTTTGGGAGAGGGGAGTTGAGTTTTGGGAAGTTCTTTCAGTCGACTAGGGCTCCAGCGAATTGCTTGGAGAGAGGGTTTCATCCCTGGTTGTTTATCTTTCTTTTTCGTTTCCAATCCTGTAATTTCCTTTATGAGTGAATCAAATTAAACCTTCAGCCTTATTCATCTCATTGTGAATTCCATAATTCTGTCCTAATCTGTATCAGTATCCTACCCAACTTACCAAGATTTTGCACTTCTTCCCCTTTTTGCTATCTTCTTCCCAACCGTGAGGATATATATGTTTTTGAGGTAATTTTTACTTATCCCATGATGGTAGCTACTTGTTTGATTTCATAATTGTTTTTTCTATTCGGAGATTGTGAATAATTGGATTGAATCAATGGCTAATTTTTGAAATAAGTTGTAGTTTTATGATTTTAATCCCTAGGTTATGAAAAGAGTTGGATTTGAGTTGGATATATGAATGTTGTTGCAAAATTAACATATCATTGAATGTAGATTTGTTTTATTCGTCAGCATGAGTTTAGAAAGATTGGTTTTTCTAGGGTTTTGTGATTCCGGCGATGAGTTCAATTTTCCGGCGATGAGTTCAATTTTCCGACAATGAGTTTCATGATTCCCACGATGAAGAAGATGAACATTCTAGGGTTTCCGGGAAAAATTTCTGGGTAATGAAGAAGGTGATGAGTCATATGCCATGTAGGAAACAACTTGTTACACATCAGCATTAACAAGTTAGTAGGTAAAATATTACACACTATAGCAATTTTTGAAAGTATAGTACATGAAATAGAACAATTTGAAGTTGGATACACACAATAGGAATACGGGTAAAGTTGGATACATTTTGGTGAAGATAGTCCTTCTTTTTAATACCAAGAATTTAAAAGTGAAAATTTTGTGTGATTGACCACCTTGGGACCAACAATAGGTTATCACTTGTTTTTCAAATCAATTTCAGTCTTTAGGTGCTCGGAATACTTTACAAAAACAAACAATTTAAAACCTCTAAAGTGTGACCAAATCATGTTTAAGAGCTTCTCGGTGGAAAAATTAAAAAAACGAACAACCCCCAAAAATTTGTTTGTTTCTACCAGAGAAAGATGTGTTTAGAGCATCTCCAACAGCATTGCTAAAATAGAAAAAAGATGGTTTTTGTTTGCTAAATTGCTCCAACAGGTTTGCTATCTCAATTGCTAAAATAGAAAAACATAGAGAAATCTCTAAATATAGAGATTTCTCTAAAATCTCTAAAAGATGAGAGAGAAATATTATTTAAATGTTTTTCACCAATAGCATAATTATTTGTTTAACTTTTTTAAATTTTTTTATTGAAATACTAAATATATTGTATATAATAGTAATATAAGTAATGATTAATTGTCTAAAATAGAAGAACTGTTGGAGATGCAAAGAAAAAGTTTTAGCAATTTTGGGTTTACATTCTCTATTTTAGAAAAAATTTAGAAGTGCTGTTGGAGATGCTCTTAAGGGTTAAATATATACTTTTATAGATGTTTTATTACATTTTTATTTTTCTTAGTATAAACAACTTAAAATTTATTTGTTATTAGCATATTGAACTTTTGAAAATTTTACCCATTACAGCGATAGATAAAATAACTAATTACTTTTTTAAACCATGTGGTCTTAACCATTTGATTCGATAGACACAAATTCATCAAATGTAACATCTAGAAGTAGTAATAGAATTTTGGCTAAAATCTGATTTACAAGTTAAGCATCGCACATCATGAGATTGTGTTTGTAATCGGATGGGTTCCGATATAGTGGTACTTTTATTTGGTGAAATTGTTTCTTAATATAAAGGGTTTATCTAATTAATGGACTTTAATCTTCTTCCATGTATATCCATACCATAATAAATGAGCCCTTATCATTTTCATAAATATCCCAATTGATCAGTGACGGACCTAGTAATTTTCTTAAGAGGGTTCACGATTTAGGTGGATCAATGACCCTTAAGAGGGTTTGATTGGAGCTAAAGTCAATGTAGTTTGAACCGAGTAAAAATTAATTATGTGATTTCGGAGATATGGTGTTTTTTCAATGTGAATCAATTTTGACCTTTTAATTGAAACATGATATTACGTCTTCCGTCCAACGTATGATGTATTTTAAGCTGAATTTTGTTTTAAGATGAACTCATTATTATTATTTGGTAATTTCTTATCTTTTTTCAATTTTTAGTATTTGATATTGCTTGTCCTCATTATTTTTTTTTTTTTATATATTTTCAACTTCGTTTCATTATACATCTAGAACTCCTAATATCAAATAATGTATTTAGTAATCAAGTTATGCATCTTATTTTGTTTCTGTATCCGGCTTAAGATTTCACACTAATCAGATTAATGACTAAAAGCAAATTACAAATATAAATAAATCAAGAAAAACTATTATTTTCTAGGAAACTTAATTATCAAAAGCATGATAATTTACAAAAAGAGGTGAGGATGTAGTTAATAAACAAAAGGTGGAAACAAAATTTAAGAATTAATAAAGTATTATAGTAGCATTTGTGAAAGTTATTTAAGATTAAAAATATAAGAGTAAGAATAGAAGTTAATGGCTCTCAACCAAAAAATAATATATTTGCAGCAAGTAACAATAGAACCAAAAACCTCTTACAACGAAGCCATTTTATAAAAACCTACAAAGACCACCACCCAAGTTTAAATTTTTTATATATAATTGGTTCTAAAATATTCAATGACACTTTCAAAATCAAGTAGATACACCTTCATGATGTATAATATTTTTTTTCTTGCATTAAATAAGTTAGTGGGTATATGGAACGCTACTCTATCCATAGTAAGTCTGCCCCTGTAGTTGATTGGGTTGTACACATGAAAAATGTTACAGTTGTAACGTGGTCGCGAGCTCGAAAAATGTTATAGTTGTAACGTGGTCGCGAGCTCTCTCTTTCTCTGTCTATCTCTCTCTCTCTCTCTATATCCAACTCCTATTAAATTTGAGAAAGTCAAGGATGCAAACTTTCTTGTGGATCCGATTAATTATAATAATATGAATGGTATTTTGGGCCCAAAGTCTTATAAGGATTCAACGTATTGTAATGATGTTGGATCTAGAACATTTCTTATATTTTGAAGAAAAAGATAAAATAATATTTTATATTGTAAAAGTCTTATTATTATATATAATATTGATTCAAAGCAAAAATGTCTTCCATAAGATAGAAGACTAGTTGAAGCAAAGTCAAAATCGACACCAAAGCAGATTGGATTGTCATATACCCATTGAAGACCAATACCGAATAATTTAGAACAGTTTGATAGATATAGCTCCAACTAAGGAAACAATTAAAATATTAGCTAAAGATAATTTATAATTAAAAAAGAAACTAAATAATAATAATCCTAATCTAATTAATAATATCAAAATAATAATCTTAAATAATTAAGGAAACCTTAATTAAAAGAAAAGATAATGAAAAGATCTAGAACTAGATGGAATCATGGAAGGTTTTATGGGATGAGAAAATCTTCTATTCGTTTGTGTGGCTTCTACCACGAGTCAAGTCACCCATTATCCGTGGCGACTTCTCTTTGATCCTATCTCGATGTCAAGTTCCGAACTTCTTTCTAGCTTGTTTTCTTCTTTTCTAAACATCTTTAAAAATCTTCGTTGAAACTTAAAATCTCCTCCTATATCAATCAAGGTTATCTAGGTACTTAGTTTTAGACTGTGGTTTAGATAAACTTTTTTAACTATATAAAATTAATAAATATATAGTTATATATTTTAATGTAATTAAATGATATATCTTGCTATATTCAAGTAGATACTAATTTTTTAATATTACTATATTCCAAGTATGGCCTGGCAATTTATATCCCACATGATATGTTTTCATCCATATATCTTCGAAAATTTTAAAAACTTTGTTTTTTAACTCCTATTAAATTGTGTGAAAATTAAATTTTCTTAGAGTACCATACTTTTTAAGTTGAAGAATATTTTTTTTGTAAAGATTCATTCATTCTATTAAAAAGTATAAGGGGCTGTTTGTTTGGAACTGAATGGTTCCATCCAGAGGTACCTCTGAATCGCGCAGAGGATAAAAGTTGTTTGGCAAAAAATTAAATGCATCTGAATGGTGACATCTACCTCTGTACCATTTTGCAATAGGGGGGGGGTAGGCGTAAGGTTCAGAGGTTGTTTTTTCCACATATGCCCTCATGTTTCTCTCTTCAGTCTTCATCGCCTCCTCAGTTCTTCACTCCTTCTTGCTCCTTCTTGCTGCTGGTTGGTTTTCCGGCGATATCTTCCATGCTTTCCGGCGACATCAGATAGGGATCCCTTAACCAGCGTCTTCTTCCTCCCACACACACTTCGCCGTCGCCGATCGTCCTCCCACACACACGTCGCCGTCGCCGGTCGTCCTCCCACCCACATCCGTCACCGGTCGTCCTCCGACCCACAAGTCTCCATTGCCGGTCGTCCTCCCCCACACGTCTCCGTCACCGGTCGATTTTGCCACCGTCCTTCCTAGGTATTTCTCCTTTCCTCTTCAATATTATACTTAGATTGATTCGATTTTGCCACCATCGATGTTGCCCCATTCTTCTTGTCTTGCATCTTCTCTATTAATGTTCAAAGAGTTGTTCTTTTTTGTTTGATAAGTACGATTTTTTTTCGGTGAGATATTTATGATTTGCTTTTGAATGTATTTCCCCCAACATGTGTTTGAAGATTTTGTTCTGCTATGTGGTTGTAACATATTACATATATATATATATGTATATATCTTATGTGTTTGCTGTGTATCTATATGTTTAAAAAATTAATTGTTCTGCTGTGTTTTTTGTAAAATTATACGAAGGGGTAAAATGGCAATTTGGTATCATTCAGACTGTTCATTCAGAGCAGTTGACAAACAAGCATATTTCATTCCGCACTATATTATACAGAGCCTCTCAACCATTCTGACCTCTCAACCATTCAGCATCAAACCATTCAGCAACTACCAAACAGCCCCTAAGAGTCATCGCACAAGTGTAAGTAGTGATTTTATCGTTTATAATGTTTATTAATATATCAATTTGGACATCAATGTGGTTAACTTACACAAACATCTAAATTCCATAACACAACCTAAATCATTAATAACTTATCAAGAAACCATTCAAACAACTCCTAAAATAACAATAAAGTATAATTCATAGAGGTAACATAATTTGATAACAAGCAAGAAACTATATAATTGCAAAAATTACACATCTAAAATAATAACTTTTAAAGAGTATTTTTGATAGTTTTTTCTAAATGAAGAATGAAATATTTTAAAGTTTACAATAATCTTTATGTTATAACATAACTTTTTCCATGTAGTAAAATATTATTTATCTTTAAATACTTATTTTAAAAGTTTTTATTGATGAAAATATACTAAATTTTCCTTTACTGGGACCATTTTTAAATTCTCAAAATTAAAGATTTTCACATCCTTTTCATACTTCTTTATTTTAATAGAATATTTTAAATAACCTATTAGAGCAAAGTATTTTTAAAATCTTATTTATATATTTTATTTGAAATATCTACGATAGAAAATGTGGTTCAACCGGTCCTATATATTTTTATATATATTTTTTTTCACATTCATATATAAAAAAGGAACGGTTTGATATCTACAAGTTAAAAAACATCAAAAATATACACTACAATATGTTTTATATAAAATCAAAGATATTAAAAAAATAAATGATAACAAGTTTTACACGTAGTTTTTTTTTTTAAATCGGGTCAACCTGTTTTTCACCTATTCGATCCATAGGTTCAACCGATTCAACCACTAAATTGGCTGGTTAAATCCGGTCCTTAAAATGTCATAGAACCGGTTACAATTAACCTGATCCTTTCACCGATTCCTGATTCAACCGATTTGACCGAACTGATTCAACCAGACCGGTTCAACCAATTTTTAAAATATTGACAATAGATTTTTATTTAAAAGGATCTTCAATAACTTTATTAAAAGGATAGATTTTTATTTACTAAAATATCTCAACAATTATGATATTTGATTTTCTAATAGAATAACTTAAAAGAAATCTTTAAATAGTAAATATTGAGAATTATCTAAAATATCTAACTGAAAGAGATAAATAGTATTCTAAAATCTATTAATAATAGTATAATTGACTATTTTGAGAGGTTTACATAAGGTTTATTGAGTAATAAATGTAATTTATATTTTAATAATATAAAGTATAATAAGTTTTCTAAAATTAAAAAAAGTTATTAGAAATAAAAAAGATTATAAATCTTAACTTTTTAATTTTTATTATGAAAAAGATTATGATATAATAATATATTTCTTTCCACCAACAAACTTAATTATTCACCTTCCAAGAAAAAACAAAAGAGGAGAAAAAGAAGGCGGCAATTTCTCAATACCCCAACTTTGACGTGGGGCAACATCCATAAACACGTGTCACATCCTCATTGGATACACTCTTTCCTTCCCGTTGAAGGATTCTCCTCCCCTGGCCCTATAAATTCACCCCCAAATCCATCTCTTTTCTTCACACAAATCTTATCTGATTGCAAACCCTAATTCAATTCTCAAGGCTTCTTCTTCCACTTCCTCAAGGTTCGTTATACTTTCTTATCTCTTTCTTCTTGAATTTTCCTGTTCCTGTTGTTTATTTGAATCTAGAAATCTGTTCTGTTCTGTTCATTGAATCTTATTTACAGCTTTATGTTTCAATTTGATCGATTGTTAGGTTTTAATCGATATATATATCATCATCTGTTTGATCTATGATAGTATAGTAGATTTTACTGATTTTATTGATCGGTTGTGTTAGAATCAAAAGGATCTGTTAGATCTATGGCGTCCATATGATTTTTCAGAGTAATTCTTGTTTACAAAATTTTGATTTCATATCTTAGATCTACAAGAAGAATATCGGTTTTCTTTTTGTTTAAATCGTTGATTTTGGTTGATCGTCTTTTGAATAGAGTTTATAGATTATCTTCTTGATTAAATTTATCACAAGTTGATTGTGTTTTTTAGACGATCGAATAGATGGTTGGCTGATTAGAAAATTGTGTACTTATGATTTTTTTTAATGTAATCTGGATTTTGAAATTAGAATCTGGCTAATTTTTTTTATCGGAAACTATGAATTTTGTTCTAATTTTCTTCACCGAAATTGATTTTTTGGTTGATCCTCTTCCAAATTTAGGTTATTATATATTTTGGTTGATCATCTTGATGGATTTAGTCACAAGTTGGTGTTCTTTAGACGATCAATGGTCTGATGATTGGAAATTTGTGTACTTCTGATTTCTCTAATGTAATCTGGCTTTTGTTCTAATTTCCATCACTGAAATTGATTTTTGGTTAATTGTTTTCTCCCATGGGGTTTTATTATGCTTTGATAGGTTTGATTTTTAGGTATCTCTTTGTTTTTCACGAGTTCTTAGAAAGACTGAATTGTTTTCTAGTTAGAATTGTGTGCTTTTGGATTCTTTGATCTAATCTGCCCTTGAAATAAATATTGTTAGCTAATCCTTGCTCGAAACTTAGAAATCCAATTGTATTTTCTTCCTGCCTATGAGATCCTTTTTTTGTTCCTTTTTAAGGTTTTTTATGATGTTAATTGTTTGTTCTTATACAGATGCAAATCTTCGTTAAGACCCTCACCGGAAAGACAATCACTCTTGAAGTCGAGAGTTCCGACACAATCGACAACGTCAAGGCCAAGATCCAGGACAAGGAAGGCATTCCCCCAGACCAGCAAAGGCTCATCTTTGCCGGAAAGCAGCTCGAGGATGGCCGTACTTTAGCCGACTACAACATCCAGAAGGAATCCACCCTTCACCTTGTCCTCCGGCTTCGTGGCGGTATGCAGATCTTCGTCAAGACCCTCACCGGGAAAACCATCACTTTGGAGGTCGAGAGCTCTGACACTATCGATAATGTCAAGGCTAAGATCCAAGACAAGGAAGGCATCCCCCAGACCAGCAAAGACTCATCTTCGCTGGTAAACAGCTTGAGGACGGCCGAACCCTAGCCGACTACAATATCCAGAAGGAATCCACCCTACATTTGGTCCTCCGTCTCCGTGGTGGCATGCAGATTTTCGTGAAAACCTTGACCGGAAAGACCATCACTTTGGAGGTTGAAAGCTCTGACACCATTGATAACGTCAAGGCCAAGATCCAAGACAAGGAAGGCATCCCGCCAGACCAGCAGAGACTTATTTTTGCCGGAAAGCAGCTCGAAGACGGCCGCACCCTAGCTGACTACAACATCCAGAAGGAGTCGACCCTCCATTTGGTCCTCCGTCTCCGTGGTGGTATGCAGATTTTCGTTAAGACGTTGACCGGAAAGACCATCACTTTGGAGGTTGAGAGTTCAGACACCATTGACAATGTCAAGGCCAAGATCCAAGATAAAGAGGGAATCCCACCAGACCAACAGAGGTTGATCTTTGCTGGAAAACAGCTAGAGGACGGCCGAACCCTTGCCGACTACAACATCCAGAAGGAGTCGACCCTCCATCTGGTCCTCCGTCTTCGTGGTGGTATGCAGATTTTCGTTAAGACTTTGACCGGTAAGACGATCACTTTGGAGGTTGAGAGTTCTGACACCATTGACAACGTGAAGGCTAAGATCCAGGATAAGGAGGGGATCCCACCGGACCAGCAGAGGTTGATCTTTGCTGGTAAGCAGTTGGAAGACGGTCGTACCCTGGCTGATTACAACATCCAGAAGGAGTCGACCCTTCATCTTGTGCTTCGGCTAAGGGGTGGGATGCAGATCTTTGTTAAGACGTTGACTGGAAAGACGATCACTCTTGAGGTGGAAAGCTCGGATACAATCGATAATGTGAAGGCGAAGATCCAAGATAAGGAGGGGATCCCACCGGATCAGCAGAGGTTGATCTTTGCTGGTAAGCAGTTGGAAGATGGGAGGACACTTGCTGATTATAACATTCAGAAGGAGTCCACCCTGCATCTTGTGCTTCGACTTCGTGGTGGGTTTTGAGGATCTTCTTGTTATGTTGTCTGAATGAATGGATGATCTGAATGAATGTGTTTGGTTGATGATATGAAACAATGGTTATGGTATAAATAAACAATGGTTATGGTTATAATAAACATGGTTGTTTGGTATTAAATGTTTTTATTGTTGATGTTTGTTATTCAGATGCTAAAATCCATCCATAGAACTCTTGTAGGTTCAATCACAGGTTCTTAAACTGGGTTAATGATCACATTATGAAGAGGAACATGGTTGTGAATTACCTTTTGAATCTTGGTTTTTGAATGGTGCAAGTTCTTAATAAGTGTTACTCTGTGAAACCCATCTTGATAAAACAATCTAAGTTCATTCAAAATCTTTAGTTCTAGAAATTGTTAACAAACAAAATGGTTTTCAGATGTCTTTTGCGTTTATGTTTCTGCTTTTTGTGAAAAAATACCCAATTAGAATGGAGGATTTTTCAAGCAACAAGGTTATCTTTACATGCTTTTGTTTTGTGTTGTGTTGTTTTGTTTTGTTTTTTAGATAGGTTTTAGTTGTTGTTCATATAAATGAAAGAGTAGATGAAGATTGAAAGTGGTTGACCAAACTACCTTCTAGATAATCATTACATGAGTTTTATAAAGAGCTTACCTTTATTTATTTGTTTTGAAGGTGGTCCTTAAACTAACATACTTTGGGGTCACTTGTTTTATAAAAAAAATACCTCTTAAAAAACTAAAAGGTTTGTAGAAAAAAATCTAAAAGTTTTCTGCTCCTAAAGTTTTAAGATGTGCACCTTCCACCTTTATTTTTTAGATGTCAAATCGGACGTCATACCTTTTAAAAAAACAAAGGTCATCTAAAAATTTCTCAATAATATGAAGGTTGCTTATATGAGTTACCTGTCCTTGGCGTTGAGGAGTGATGAGGACAACAAAGAAATGCGAATGAATTCGTTAGTATTATGTCCCATGGTCGATCGAAGGTCCTATGCAACTTGAATTCAATCCTTTTTTTTACGTTTTGATTATGTTTTTTTTCTTAGTAAAAATTAAATGGAAAGATTAAAGGTTAATATATTATATAATATATTTAATTTTATATACATGCATATGCATATAATAGAAACACCTAACGATGGTTTCATCAAAAAAGGATCCTTAAATTTGAACTAGACTACTTGGTTACCCCCCCCCCCCCCCCTCCCTTTTTATTTTACAGTGGTGGTTATACAAAGATGGGAGGTTTAAAGTCTTAGTGGGTGAGGGTAAGCTGAAGACGAGATTCAATGGATATCGGGGTGGGGAGGACCTTTATTGGAAATTGAGAGAATATGACCTAAATGGCCCTCGAGTTATATTGACAGTAGTTGCAAGTCTCAATGAAAAAGCACCAGTTAAATGAGATCTCAAGGTTGTAGGTCTTGATGAAAATACACTACTTAAAATGAGATTTGGGGGTTGCAAGTCTCAATGAAGAAGCACCAAGAAAACCTATTGAGTCCTTATCAGTTTAGGAGAACTGATGTGTGACATCACTATAATAGGACACTTAGTCAAACTAAAAAGCTTTTGATAAAGGAGATTAGTTGACAAGAAACTATAAGTTGAGTGTACTTATGCTACTAACAGCTGATGTTGATACTTCATTTATCGTTAACTGATAGATCATCATATGCTGCTAGCATCTTATGGTATACCCCAACACATGATCAAAAGTTTTATTAGGTGGAGATAGGAATTGAAGCTACCAGATGACGAAAATCATGTAAGATGAATATACAAGTGTTGAACATTTGATAAAGATATCAGATGGAAACCTACTCCTGATCAACTAACAAATGTTGTCTTAACAGATGGGTCAACTTATTAGCTGAAGATGTCAGTAACTAAAGGTCTACCAAGTGGAGGTTTCTCTTGGATAATACTCTCGCTAAAAAGAGTGTTCCCTCACAAGGGGTAACAAGGAAAATGACCAATCTAAAAAGTTTCATTTTCCTCCTTTGTCTATCCAAAATCAATATCCATTTACTACGACATGGCTTCCGGCATGGTTTGCGACTTTTAATGCAACCAATGTTGCCTTAAATACATTATGACTATAACCACTACAAGTCAGAGACATGTACTCAAGATGATTTTCGATTAGGCTCGATAGAAAGTATATGGCTTACATGTAGTTGTGGACTACTTTGTGATCCCAACATAAGATAATGATTTTGTTCACCAACATCCTCTAAATTAGAAAATGAATTTGGATATTCTTCGCCCATATCATTCATTGACACAGGTAAAACATTGTGTGGAATAATGTTGTCAACATGGGATGCCAAGTTATTTACAAAAGGAAATATGTTTTCATGAAAGACGACATCCATGGAACAAAAAGGGACTTTATCTAATATCCTAGAGTTTGGAAGCCTTCATGCCCCTTGGATAACCAAAAAATATACATGGTTTAGCACGAAAACTAAACTCGTGTCTGGATTTAGGAGGAGTGGATGCAAATGTCAAACAACAAAAAGTTCGCAGCTTGGAAAAGTCTAGAGCTATCGTGAAGCTTTTCATAAGGAGATTTGTTACCAAGTAATTGAGATGCAGTCCTATTGATCAAGAATCATCGTTGTGAGAATGCATTTCGACCAAAAAGTCATAGGAACCTTGGATTGGAACATGAATGCCCTTTAAACAATTAGAAGGTGTTGATGTTTCCATTCCCTTCCACAGAATAAGAATTATAATAATTAGGAACAATATGAGTTACTTTAAATTTGTTTTTGAATTAGTATAGTCAAGTGAATCTACTACAATCATCCACAATCATAACCAAGTAACGATGACCTTGATGAGCTTCAATATGAAAGGGTCCCCATATATCACACTGAACTAAGTCAAAAAATTTATCACATATGATTCTTATAAACAAAAGGAAGTTGTTTTTGTTTAGACAAGGGACACATCTTACAAACATTATTTGTTAGAATATTAGAGTTCTTGATGTTCAACACCAATTTTATTGCCATCAATCATTTGTTACTTGGATGACGGAAACGTTTATGCCAAGTCCCCAATCATATTAGAGTTTTTTGGTATGATGGAGAGCTTTTTGTCCAAGACTAGAAAAGGTGGCCTTAATGTATATAATTAAATAAATAAAAGCTTTTAATTAATAAAATATAAAACAGTAAAACAAACTTATTATAACCAGGAATTTACTTACCCAGAATTTTCAAATGTTACATCATCTAAATAGCAAATAGAAAAAAACACTCTGCCACTAATTATAATAACATACATTTACAAGGAAAATATAGAATTCACCTTCAAACTTGATGAAATTACATATATGCCATTCTCAATTGTCTTTGGCGGTTGCTGTTAGATTATATTAAAATAAACTACGATTTTAGTCCTTCTCCTTTTATATTTTTAACAACTTTCATCCTTACTTTATAAAAATTGATTTTTTATCTCTACGATTTTTATTTTCATTTCGTTTTCATTCATCCATTCAACTTTGTTAAATTAAGTGGTTAACTCATAAAAAAATGTTTGATTGAATTACATATTTGTTTCATATACTATATCATCATTTATATTTTTTATTTATTTTATCAACATATTTTGTTTTATTGATTAATTATAAACTATTATAACTTTAACAAAAAACAATCAAATAATTTCATTGATAATTAGATGATATTTTTTTATCTGTTAAAATTAATATCTTTTATTTATCGTTTTTATTAAATAAAATTTATTTATATTGGAAATCGTTTAAATTCCAAAATTGTCATCGTTGTTAAATTAGAAGATTGTCATTTTGGTTAAAGAGCAAAACTACGATTTTAGTCTATGTCGTTTGATATTTACAACGATTTTCATCGCTATTCGTTAACAACTGTTTTTTTCATCCATGTGGTTTTTCTTTTTGTTAAGTGTATTTTGTATATAGGCCCCTGGGTTTTAGGGCTTTAGGTCTTTCTCTTGTAACCTATGTATAAATAGATTAGGTTTACTTTTCTCTGTACTGTAATCCTTTTCATTCTCAATCAATATACGGCTACAATTTTGGCCTCTCTCTTGTTCTAACATGGTATCAGAGCATTAGGTTGCTCTCTATCGATTCCGTCGTTTCCGTATCGTCATCATCGCCGTCATATCGCCGCCGCCGTCGCTTCCGTCGTATCGTCGTCATCGTCGCTTCCTTCGTCGTCATCACAATCATCACCGCTGATTGTGTTGTTTCTGCCACCATCACCGTCGCTACCATCGATCGTGTTACCGCCGATCGCATCACCGCCACTTGTCGTCTTAGTTCTTTCTGCCATACTTGCTGCCTTACAAAACCCTAGAGCGAACATCAGATCTATCCTTACCCAAATCTCGTTTTCCAAGTCGGTTTCCCAAGTCGATACGAAACCTTAGATCGAACATCAGATCTATCCTTACCCAAATCCAGTTTCCCAAGTCGAGTTTCCCAAGTCCAATTTCCCAAGCCCAATTTCCCAAGTCCAAGTCAAGTTTCCCAAGTCAAGTTTCCCAAGTCCAATTTCCCAAGCCCAATTTCCCAAGTCCAAGTCGAGTTTCCCAAGTCCAAGCTAGTTTCCCAACCAGTTTCCCAAGTCCAAGTCTCAGTTTACCAAGTCTAGTTTCCCAAGTCTCAGTTTCCCAAGTCTCAGTTTCCCAAGTCTAGTTTTCCAAGTCTAGTTTCCCAAGTCTAGTTTCCCAAGTCGGTTTCCCAAGTCTAGTTTCCCAAGTCGGTTTCCCAAGTCTAGTTTCCCAAAAAAAAAAAAAAAAAAAAAAACACCTTTTGGTTTCTCTCAAACCCAGCTTACACTGGGCTTCAAACCCAAGTCTTCAAACACCGGGTTTCAAACCCAAGTCTTCAAACACCGGGTTTCAAACCCAAGTCTTCAAACACCGGGTTTCAAACCCAAGTCCTCAAACACCAGGATTTCATCACCATCCAACACCGGGTTTCCAACACCGGGTTTTCCAACACCAGACTTCGGGTTTCCAAACCCCGCAACCTTTATCTATGGCGTCCAACATCAATCATTTTAAACCCAAATCCATGAAAGGATTATGTGCAAGACAGTAACTAGGTTTACCGTGTCCAATGTTATCAGGCACTAGTGGGTCACACTGCTACACACCCGAATAGAGATCAATTGGATTTACCAGTTGTGTGGAATTAATTAATTGATATAATTAATTAATTAAGAGAGAAAAATAAATAATAGACAAGTCTATTTATTATTTATGGATATATATTAATAGTAAATTAATATATGGAAAGGTTTAATTAAAGCCTATCGGGCTTAATAATTAAACGGGCTTTTCTATTGGGTAGTTACCATATTTACTAATATAAATATATGGAAAACCTAAGGCTTTCTCATACAATTCATCTCATTAGTAACTTAGAGAAAAAGAAAAGCCTAAACCTCTTTCTCTCTCTCTCCTAAAATCGTCCCACACACACACTCAACCAGTTTTCGGCTTTCGAGTTTTTTTGGGTAATCCTAAGGCGGTCTAGCAGCGGTTCTCGTGGTGGTGAAGTAGCGGTGTATTTCCCGTTAGCTTTCCGGAAACCGTTTGATTTTAATCCTATAAGATATTGTTCTAAATCCTCTTGTGATTGTATCTAAACCCGTTTAGGTTGGATCTTCTGGTTTGGGAATTCAGTTTTATTCCGTTGTGCATGTTTGTGTTTGCCTGCAATTCCCATCAGTGGTATCAGAGCCACTTCCTAAACGTTTAGATCAGGATTGTTTGATTGTGATAAACTGTTTATAATGTTTGGTTTATATTTGTTAAAAATTCGATTTTATCTGTTTCTTTAAAAAATTGGATTTTTATCGTTATCACACGAAACCACGATCATCGGTGGTGGTATCACGGCCGTTTGCCGATCGAAAAACCACCAACCGATCGCCGGCCACCACGAATGGTGGCGACGGCGTCGGTCCGGACAACCACCGCGCCCCACGGTGGCGTTAGTGGTGATGATGATCGAAGGCAGCAGCAAAGTGGTGGTGGCAGCGGCTTATGGTTGTTGTCGCCGCCGGTAAACACCGCGGATCGCCCGCCTGGCCGCCGGCTGCCTTACGGCCACGCCGGGCGGCGGCGACGATTGTTTTGCGTCGATTGAACGACCACCGCAAACCCCGATTGGGCAGCGGTGGTGTAACGATGGCGGTGGCGTATCGGAAACCACCGAATGGTGGTGGCGCTGTTGTTGCCCAGCAGTGGCGGCGACAGTATGGTGGTGGCGGCGGTTTTGGCCGTCGTCACCGGACAAACGACAAACCACCAAGCCACTCGCCGGCTGCCCTAGGGCCAAGCCAAGGCGATGGCAATGGTTGGATGTTTCTCGCGAATGCAAGCCGCACCACCAATCGGTGGTGACGACGATGGTTGTTTGTTGTTGACGATACCGCCGGCCACGGCGGCGATGGCGGCTGCGGCTGCTGTCGTCGTCGATTGGCCTAGCGGTGGTGACCTTGGTTGCCGCTGCTGTCACCGGTGGTGATTTTGGAGAGATTGCCGACGATCGATGACGATGGTCGCTCCGGCTCCGTTGTCATCAATAACCGATAACTTACGATGAGTAACCGATAGTTGCTATTGTTGTTATCAGTATTGGTATCTGATAAGGTTTCGTGATTGAAAGGGTTGTTTTTAACCAGATAGGTTAAAACTCCGGATAAGATTAATTTTACGTTTTTAAAAATTAATTTTAGATAATTATAAAACCAGTTGAGTTTTGTAATTTAGTTATATCCTGTTTATCGTAACTGCCTTATTTCAAATTTGTTTTATTTGAATTGTTAGTTGCGAGTGTCATAGCCAAGCCCCAGACCTATGGTTGTGTTTTTTATTTTATCTTTGTTGTGGTAAGGGAGGCCTGCGTGCCATTTACAACCCTTTTATTGTAATTTTTATTTATTTATGTATTATTACACCGAAGACGGAGAAAACCATAGAGACGTACTTTGGAGACACAACCGAGGATGTCGGAGCCAGTGGGAGCGTTCTACCTTCATGCCTTGTGCGTTGCTTGTCACTTAGGTTAAAGACCGTCAGTTTAGTGTTGGCTCACTTAACTGATAATAGTTTAGGGGCAAAAGCTATGACACAGTATTTTACGTTTTTATAATTGCGTGGTTTGATTGCGTGGTTTGATTGCGTGGTTGTGATAAAACGTAGTTTCTAAAATCTAATGAGATGTTTTATAAAAACCTAGAGGTTCGATTACAGAGTGTTTTTCGAATCAGTTTTAAAATTAAGGTTTTTGAAAAACTGGCTAAAAACCCCTTAGGTTTAAAAATCTTAGATCACGTAAGTGCGACCCATTTTGAGACCCTTTTGGCGTAAGGTACACGGGTGTTGGAAGTGAGCAAGCCTTGGACATCCGCGTTCAAATCCCAAGTTGAAAGGGGTGTGACAAGTACACCCAGTCTCAAGTGGTGCGATCTATTTTGGTTTTTGTAACAATTTACCGTGTCGTATCGGGCCAAAGCGCACTAGAGGGACTAAATATGCACGAATACAATATTCGATGTTCCGACGTTTTAGAAGTCGTATTTTCGTTTAAAATGCGATTGGTATAAGTGGTTACCTACCAGAAATAGGATGGGTCGGTTTGTGTGATCAAGCCGCTTACCGACACATGTGAAATATGGGTTCTAGTCTAATAAACTTATTTTTCTAAGGGTAATAAATTTATTAGAAGCTTTATAATCAATAAACTAAATCGGAATTTATTCTTTATGTAGATGTCTTATACTACCGTTCCGTTTTATTCACCTGAGGAATCACTTCGCCTAATTATGGGCAAGTGGAAGCTTACGGGCCAAAACTATCCAGTTTGGAAGTTGCATTTTGATAATGTCTTGCGAGGCCAGGATAAGCTTTATGTGATCAATAAACCACTGTCACGACCTAAGAGCAATGCCCCTGAAGAGGAATTTACTGAGTATTTTAGATTTATGGCTGATGAATCTGACGTGATGTCTATTCTGTCTTTCTCTGCTTCGCCCGAGTTCACAGTCGATCTCAGAGTTAAGTTCTGCCATGAGGTCGTGAAGGGTATAGAAAAACAGATTGGTTTCTATAAGAATTGTGGTAAATATTTGATCATGAAAGAAATCTTTTCACTGAAGCTGAAAAGAGGCCAATCAGTTAAAGATCATCTCCTGGAGATAAGGAGACTCTTTAAGTGTTTGTCGCGACTTGGATACAAGATGACTCAGGAGGAGCTTGTGTATCTGATGTGGTTTTCACTCCCGAAGGAGATTCGTGTCACAGCTAGTGGATACATGGGAGAACCCAGGATGGACGTGGCAAAGGTTCATGAGGATATTTTGGACAGTCTGGAGCCAAAGGAAGCAAGTGCTGATCTCATGGACACTACTGATTGGATTGATGAGCTGGGAGATCTAAGTTGCCCATAATGTGGTAGCCAAGATATCTGTGTCCACTCATTCAACGTTGACCAGATGGACATCGGTCTATCCGATGCGCCAGGTATCTTAATGATAGATTGTTTGATCACTTCTTATGGATCATGGGTACTTGATACAGGAAGTGGTAACCACATTTGTAATCATTTACAGGGATTCAAAAGAAGGGAGACCTTGAGGAAGGATCGTTCGAACCTGCGAGTCGGTGAAGGCACGATACTTGTAGCTGAAGCCGTAGGATCTTACAGTCTTAGTTTGCCCTCGGGTCTAGTTTTGGAACTCGATACTTGTTATTATGTTCCTAAGATGATCAAAAATATTCTTTCTTTTGATTTGTTGGTAGACCAATGATTTTATTATAAATATGATTATAAAATGATTTCTTGCTTTAAAAATGACATGTTTTATTTCAAAGCAACTCCTTCGAATGGTCTATACATATTAAATCTTCAAGAAAGTGATAACGAAATCTATCATATACGTAAAAGATCCAAAGACATCGAGGACCAAACTTACCTCTGGCATTGTCGGCTTGGACATATAAACAAGAAACGCGTAGAACTACTCCAGAAAGGAGGACTTCTAGGGACTTTCGAGTTTAAGCCCTTTAGTAATTGCGAATCTTGTTTGTCGGGCAAGATGACAAAGCATCCTTTCAACAAAGACAATGAAAGGGCCAATGACTTGTTGGAGATCATACACACTGATGTGTGTGGACCTTTCAGTCATGAGGCGAGAGGAGGATACCGGTACTTCATTACCTTTATTGACGATTTCAGTAGGTATGGGTATGTCTACCTGATACGACATATGTCTGAAGCTTTCGAGAAATTCAAAGAGTTTCAGAGTGAAGTACAGAATCAACTTGACAGGAAGATCAAGTTCTTAAGGTCAGACCGTGGTGGAGAATATCTTAGCCTGGAATTTGACAGTCATTTGAGAGAGTGTGGGATTGTTTCACAACTCACCCCTCCGTATACACCACAGATGAATGGTGTGTCAGAAAGGAGGAATCGTACCCTGCTTGACATGGTACGATCAATGATGTGTCGTTCCACATTACCAGTATCATTCTGGGGACACGCGCTCGAAACAGCAGCAAACATACTGAACAAAGTGCCAACCAAATCGGTAGAAAAGACTCCATATGAGCTATGGACAGGCAAGAAGCCTAAGTTGTCTTTTCTGAAGATTTGGGGTTGCGAGGTATACGTTAAGCGTACAACCTCGGAGAAACTCAAACCCAAATCAGATAAGTGTTTCTTCGTAGGCTATCCCAAGAACTCACTGGGGTACTACTTCTATAATCCTAGCGAGAACAAAGTATTTGTGGCCCGCAATGGAGAATTTCTGGAGGAGAAGTTTCTCAATCAAGAGAATACCAGAAATGATATAGACCTACAGATAGTAGAGGAAGAAAAACCTGTACCGATTGTTGAGCCAGTCACTCAACAAGATAATGTTGAGACTCAACCGGAAACGGTTGAGGAGGTGCAAACACAGGACCTTCGCAGATCCTCTAGGATAAGGCAAGAACCAGATAGGTATCTTGGATTTCTAGTCTCCCAGGACGGCGGAGACCTGAATGAGCCTACATCTTATGGAGAAGCTGTATCAGGCAATGAGTCTGAACAATGGCAAGAAGCCATGAAGGCAGAGATGCAGTCCATGTACGACAACCAAGTTTGGGAGTTGACAGATTTACCCCAGCACTGTAGGGCTGTTGGGCGTAAATGGGTTTTCAAGAAGAAAGCAGACATGGACGGAAATGTGCACACTTTTAAGGCTAGACTGGTCGCGAAAGGTTTCACGCAAACTCATGGTATCGACTATGATGAAACTTTCTCGCCAACATCTATGTTAAAGTCCATTAGGATTCTGATGGCCATGTCAGCATATTTCAACTATGAGATTTAGCAGATGGATGTTAAGACGGCCTTCCTGAATGGGAAGTTAACAGAGGATGTCTACATGCAACAGCCGGAAGGTTTTGTAGATCCAAAGAATCCTAATAAAGTGTGCAAGTTGCTAAAATCCATATATGGATTAAAGCAGGCATCCAGGAGCTGGAACTTACATTTTGATGAGCGAATCAAAGAATTTGGTTTTACCAAAAGTGAGTTCGAGCCATGTGTTTACACAAAGTTCAGTGGGAGCATAGTAACCTTCTTGGTCTTATATGTAGATGATATTCTACTCATTGGAAATGACGTACCAACTTTACAGAGTGTTAAAGTTTGGTTGAGCAAATGTTTCCAAATGAAAGACCTTGGAGAAGCCGCATATATACTTGGTATAAAGATCTACAGAAATAGATCTAGGCGGCTTATCGGACTTAGTCAAGGTACGTACATTGATAAAGTCCTGAAACGGTTCAGGATGGATGAATCCAAGAAAGGATTTATCCCGATGCAACATGGTATAGTGCTGAGTAAAGCACAGTGTCCCGAATCTAGTCAAGATAAGGACAAGATGAAATCGATACCATATGCTTCGGCAATTGGATCGATCATGTATGCCATGTTATGTACCAGGCCCGATGTTGCTTTCTCAGTAAGTGTTACGAGCAGATACCAGCAAAACCCAGGTGAAGCCCATTGGGTGGCTGTCAAGAACATTCTGAAATACCTGAGGCGTACTAAGGAAATGTTCTTGGTCTTTGGAGGTTCTGAGGATGAGATTAGTGTCACTGGTTACTCAGACGCTAGTTTCCAGACCGACAGGGATGATTACAGATCACAGTCAGGGTACGCTTTTACCCTAAACGGAGGTGTGATCTCGTGGAAGAGCTCGAAGCAAGACACGATAGAAGACTCTACCACCGAAGCCGAGTACATTGCAGCTTCAGACGCAGCAAAGGAAGCGGTCTGGCTCAGGAACTTTATCACAGATCTAAGAGTCGTAGCCAGTATCTCTAGACCAGTGGATATTTATTGTGACAACTCTGGGGCTGTGGCGCAAACTAAGGAGCCTAGAGAGCGTCACAAGTCGAGACATGTACTACGGAAGTTTCACCTCATCCGAGAGATCATCGGAAGAGGAGACGTAAGAATATGCAAGATTCCGACGGACGAGAATGTAGCAGATCTACTGACAAAGCCGCTAGCTAGAGTAAAGCATGAGACACATGCTAATTCCATTGGGATGCAGTACCTGGATACTAGTAGCTAGTTTTAGTTTTTGATTATTACCGTGGATTAATTTTTGAGACTTTATATCGTGTAAGTTTTATTATTTTCACTATGTGATGGAAATAAGGAGGATTTTATTCATGATTGTCTCAAATTAACCAGTTTTAGCATATTTAATTATCCCTGATTTTATATACAAGTCTTGTAAGTAAAATCTAAAAGTTCCGTAGCTACTTGTTAAGGTGGGAACCTTAGCAGGATTGTAACGCTATTATGGGTGTTTGGTGATTTATTCAACGTAACGAATAAAAGCACAAGTGATGTGGCCAAACATTCATAGATACTCATCAGAGTGTTTGAGTATTGGAAGTGACCAGTTTCAAGTCTGCTCCATGGAGCCTATGTCATGAGCATTGACTTGATGATAGGTTGTCCTTAGACCTGAGATATTTGGTCAGGAAATATGAGGACTGTTGTACTCTTAGCACGTTCTAACGCTACGCCGTAACAGGGTGGCTATACGGGGCGTGACTAGATGCAGCGGAAGCCATGTGACAAGATGCAGATAGTCAAGAAGGGATTTACACCTCTGTAAAAGGAGAGATATTTCCGGGCCCCTTGACGGTTGAGATTGGCAGAAATGCGTGGCCACGCTCGGATAGAATAACAGTTGTTATTTGGAAAGTTCCGTTACTGCAGGCAATCGAGATCAGAGTCAAGAAAACTTGAGTTTAAGATTGAAGTCCTCTGCTCCATGTCTAAAACTCACTTTAGAGATATCGCGTGTAAAAGGAATGAACCTGTGTACAATTCTAGCGAGAATTGTTTCTCTGGATATAAGAGATCTTATAACCTGGTTAACCTAAGTGTCTGGCTAGGGACCTCCTTAGGCTAATGGTAACAGTTGAGTTACTCGTCTGGCACAAGTGAGAGTCTGAAAGGATTATGTGCAAGACAGTAACTAGGTTTACCGTGTCCAATGTTATAAGGCACTAGTGGGTCACACTGCTACACACCCGAATAGAGATCAATTGGATTTACCAGTTGTGTGGAATTAATTAATTGATATAATTAATTAATTAAGAGAGAAAAATAAATAATAGATAAGTCTATTTATTATTTATGGATATATATTAATAGTAAATTAATATATGGAAAGGTTTAATTAAAGCCTATGGGGCTTAATAATTAAACGGGCTTTTCTATTGGGTAGTTACCATATTTACTAATATAAATATATGGTAAACCTAAGGCTTTCTCATACAGTTCATCTCATTAGTAACTTAGAGAAAAAGAAAAGCCTAAACCTCTTTCTCTCTCTCTCCTAAAATCGTCCCACACACACACACACTCAACCAGTTTTCGGCTTTCGAGTTTTTTTGGGTAATCCTAAGGCGGTCTAGCAGCGGTTCTCGTGGTGGTGAAGTAGCGGTGTATTCCCCGTTAGCTTTCCGGAAACTGTTTGATTTTAATCCTATAAGGTATTGTTCTAAATCCTCTTGTGATTGTATCTAAACCCGTTTAGGTTGGATCTTCTAGTTTGGGAATTCAGTTTTTATTCCGCTGTGCATGTTTGTGTTTGCCTGCAATTCCCAATAATCCACTACTTCAAATGGATCTATGTCACTGGATCCATCACGTAAGGCTGAACTGATGCAACTCATGCGTCAGAATCAACATCTCATGCAACTTTTGTTGCGTCGACAAGTCATGCAACAACCAATGTCTTGGACTATGGGCATACACTCTCCGCAATCATCTACGACAGGGAACTTCTGGATTTTTGATTCTGGCTGCTTTAACCACATGTCACCATATCCTGCTGGTTTCATCACTAAGCAACCATCTCAGCATCCAACCGTTTGCACGACGGATCTTACTCCCAAGCCTGTACTATTCAGTGGGAATTTCTCTAATGACATGATTCAGTTACCTAATGTACTGCATGTACCAGGACTAGTGATAGGGCTAGTCTCTCTTACCCAGCTTCAGGAAATGGGTCTACTAATATCTTTTGATTTCTCTGGTTGTGTTATACAGGACCCAAAGACAAAGCAGATTCTTGGAAAAGGCCGTAGAGTTGGACGGGTACTTGAGGTCGTCTAGCTTTGCTTACCTTTATCTTCCTCGTATACGAACCTTACTGCGTCAGTCTCCAAAAGCCCTTCCTTAGACCTATGGCATGCTCGCCTAGGACACTTGTCATCAGCCAGAGTACAACTATTAGCCAACTCTGGTCTTCTAGGTAATATCACTTCCAATAAAGTTTCTTGTTTGTCTTGTAAACTTGGCAAACGTCATGCTCTACCTTTTGAACTCAATGACTATAAATCTGCTTCTGCTTTCGATCTTATTCATTCCGATGTATGGGGACCAGCACCACATCCATCTATGGGTGGTTGCAGGTACTTCGTTATCTTCGTTGATGATCACACACGTTTCACATGGATTTATCTTATGAAACATCGATCAGAACTACCTCAGATTTTGTTAGAATTATGTGGAGAAGTTGACAAACCAGTGATCTCACATCCAATGTTATAAGACACTTGAGGATCACACCTGTGAGGATCTGTAAATCAAATAAGATAATCCCAGTTTGGAGAGATTGGGTTTATATTAGTTAATTATAAACCAGTTGGGTATTTTATGTAAGAAAACCCAAAGGTAAAGGTTTGAAATGAACTATATATATATTAGGTAAATAAAGATATATAGATTTATTAATTAATAAATTATGTATTTATTAAGATAAATAAATATGTAATAGAAAATTAATTAATAAAGAAATAATTATCTAGTAAATATTCTTTTCCTTGGGAGAAATAAAGGATAATTACCAAAGATAATTATAGAGTTATATGGTAACTAGGAAACTCTATCTTATAAATATAAGCTTAGGGTTTACCAGTTATTCATTCGATTCATTCCATTATTCAAACCAGAAAAGAAAATCTCTCTCTCTCCTCTCTCCCTAAAACCGGCGCCCAAACCCCATCCACATGGAGTTCGGTTTTTCGGTTGTCATCTCACAAAACAGCTAGTTTTGCGATCTCGGGATTAGAACCGGCTAGAAGGTTTTTGTCTGATCGTTCACGGGTGGATTAAGCTCAAGCAATCCAGGTAACTACTTTTAACTGTTAAAGATTAAATAAAACAACGATTAAGATCAATGAATTTTTGGGTTTTAATTCTTTAGCTTTCGCGATAATTAAGCCAGTTAGGTTTAATAAAGTTTAAATCTTTTTGGTCAGTTTGATCATTAGGTTTAACTGTATATCTCTTCCAGTTAGGATTGAGATCAATTGTGATCCTCGTGTCAGATCGATATGAGGGATCCTCAAAAACCCAACAGTGGTATCAGAGCGTGCGGTTTAATCGTTTCGTTTTATTTAATCTCGTTTGATCCGTTAAAATTGCTTCGTATTTTTCGCATAAGTTTTATTAATTAGTTTTGAATAAAAATTTGATTTTTTATCAGTTTAATTTAAGGATCAAAGTTTTATCAATTTCTGAATATTAAAGTTTCAATCGAATACGAAAAACTACGAAATCAGCGGATGATTGGTCCGACAGTTGGTGGCCGTTTGCCACTAAGCCGAGACCACCGTGGCAACACCATCAGACTGGTGGTGGCCGCAATCGCCAACGACCACACCTGCACCACTAGATCGTTGGTGGGCGGCCATCGACCGAGAATCAGTGGCGGCAGTGGCGTTCCAGCTGCTGTCGTTGATCGATAGCGATGGTGATCGCACGATGGTCAAGCTACGCCCCATGGCGGTTGGCCGAAGAACGAACGCCGACCGTACCACGGCTTGTGGTAGCGGTGTCGGCTATTACTTTCGACCACCGATGCCGCACCACAGGACGGTGGTGGCGGCGAATGGTGGCAGGTATGGACCGAACCCACACCCATGGGCCGAGGCCGCATCGCCGATCGATGGTTGTCGAAATCAAACACCGCAACCACCAGGAACCACGATTGCGGTGGTGGATGACGGTGTTCATCACGGTGGCCAAAATCCCACTCTGCTGTGGCCGAGGACTGCCTAGCGAAGGCAAGGGATTGTCGATCACCACCAGATGATGGTAATCGATGGCGAATGGTGGTGATTGACGACGACGGTAGTCATCCGATTTACAATCGTCGGCCGACAGTGATGGTGGTAGCTGAGCGCCACGCCCGGTGGACCAAACCCACACTCGACGGTGGCCGAAACCACCGTATCGGTGGTGATAGCGTTCGGTTACGTGATTGACGGCGGCGGCGATGGTATTTAGCTGTCGTCGTGAGTTTCTGATCGCAGCGGCAGATGGAAAGGTCCACATGACCGTTCGCGGCGCGAGCTGAGCCGCAAAGAGGTTGTCGCGGCACGAGCGGCTTTCGCTCTTCGCGACGCGAACTATACCTTCGCGGCGTGAGAGGGTCTGTCGATCCATCTAGGGTTTTTCGTTCGGGCCAAGTTTTGTTTGTTAGGCCCAAAGCCCAGTTTTTGGACCAAAGTCTATGGCCCAAAGAGGTTTATTGTTTCTTTAGTTGTTTATCCAAATTAATAAAGTTCTATTTTTCTTTATCTCATAAAATTGTTATTAAGGGATTTTAATCCCTAGTATAATTATGTCTTACCGGTAATTTGACCTGATTGGTCAAATAGGCCTCGTGTCATGATTTGACCAGTTGGTCAAACCATAACGCAGTTTATGGGCCGTTGTTCAATATTCCGACCAGTTAGTTCGGAATGTCCGGTTTGATATATTTTAGGATAAAAGAAGAATGTTTTATATAATTGTTTTTCGTCTTATAAAATAAATTTATCGATTATAAATCTTATTTTGTAAAATAATTTTTGGGTTTGTAAAACAGCTAGTTTTATAAATAAGTCAAAACCGGTTTTCTACGAGAAATAAGATGAGATAATTTTAACGGATCTAGGTTTGATTTACGCTTTAATATATATTGTTTATTATATGCCTTATATAAATGCGTGGTTGTCATATACCTGTATGTGTATATATGTTATATTATAGCGTTTGCCAACTTAGACCCTTGACTTGTTTATGGGAGGCCTGCGTGCCATTTACAACCCCTTTGTAAAAATGGCCTTAGAATAGTTGTTTTATTCGGGATTTCCATCAAAGGATGCCGAGGCCAGTGGGAGCACGCGAAGAGGATAGAGTATTCGTTCCGAAGTTCCAACAGAGATGCCAAAGCCAGTGGGAGATTCGCGAAGATATAGAGATTCTATAGTAATAGGTCATTAATGGTCCTTAGGAATACAGTTGGCAAAACTATAATCCGTTTTAACTGCGTGATTGTTGCTTTATTAAACTGCGTGGTTGTGATATTAATGTGCCTATAGTTTTAAATAGAGAGAGCTTTTAAAACTAAATAATATCACAAGTAAGGTACGCGGGCGTTGGAAGTGAGTACACCTTGAACGTCCGCGTTCAAACCGAAGTTGGGAGGGGATTACATGACTCTGCGCATTATTTCCGGGTGGTACCGGCCAGAGTAAAGTGTCCAAGTCCCAAAATGGTGAGATCTATTTTGGTTCTGATAAGTTTACCGGGTGGTACCGGGCCAAAATGCACTTAGAGGGACTGAAACATGTACAGATAGTTATCGTTGTCCCGAAAAGATCTAGGAGTCATGTCAGTTAGATATGATTGGTAAAAGTCCTCACCTACCGAAATAATACGTGGGCCTGGTGGAGCAAGAACATTACACACATCAGGGCGTATGAAATAAGGATCCTAGTCCAATAAATTGATCATTTAAGGGTTTATTGATATTTATTGGAAATAGTCTATTTACAATTGTTAAAACCAATTTTTTAAATGTGTAGATGGCAAACACAGTAACCAACACAAACAATCTTTCTCTCCGCTCCATCCTCGAGAAAGATAAGCTCACTGGTCCCAATTTCCTTGATTGGGAGCGCAATCTGATGATTGTGCTCATACATGAAAGGAAATGGTACGTCTTGGAAGAGCCTCTGGGAGAGGCCCCTCCGGCAAATGCATCGGCTGCTGTCAGGAACGCTCATAAGAAGCATTCCGATGATTTGCTGGATGTTGGTTGTCTTATGCTTGCAACTATGAGCCCAGATCTACAAACGGGGCTCATAAACACAAGTGCTTATGACATGATCTGCCAGTTGAGGGACATGTTCCAAACGCAAGCACGCACAGAACGTTACGATGCCACTAAGGCATTCAACGAGTGCAAGATGATCAAGGGGACCTCAGTAAGTGACCACGTCATGAAAATGAAACGACACATGGATCACGTGGAAAGGCTCGGTCACCCAGTTCCGTTGCAGCTGGCAACGGATACGATTCTCAACTCACTGTCAGAAGATTACAAGCCTTTTGTAATCAACTATAATATGAATAACATGGAGAAGACAATAGCTGAATTGCACTCCATGCTAAAAATTGTTGAGTTGAATATGGGGACCAAGAACAAAACCATGGACGTGCTATTGGTGAGAGATGGAGGGGTGAAAAAGAAGCATGGGCATGGAGGCACAAGCAAAGGGAAGGGTCCAGTTCAGGCCGTCCAGAGTGCACCCAAGGTTCGTGAGAATGGAAAAGGCAAGGGCAAGGGCAAGAAAGTTAAGCCTAACAAAGCTAGGACCGAGAATCGTTGCTTCACATGTAATGAAGTCGGTCACTGAAGGGAGAACTGCCCAAAGCGTCATGAAGCAGGTATATAAACCTCAAATATTTATGACTGCTTTAAAATCTGTCACTTTTACTTGTTAACTCACAAGTATACTGATACCTAGAGCAAATGACTATTGCAGGTGGTCAGAAGTGAAGAGCCCAGGAGTTGCTAAGGATCTTAAATAACAGTTCATTTCAATTTTTGTCGAGACATTTTTATTTTAAGCTTATGTTTTAAAACAGTTATTTTTGGATGGTAGTAATTTTAAATTTACATTCTATGGTTTTAAATTTAAAAGTTATTGTCTTGACATTGAAATATCTGTTGTGCGTAGTATTTTAAATCCGATTGATTTAATAAAATCCTAGATATTGCCTATTACACTGACAAAGTTACTTTAATAGTTTTAATTGAAATTAAAGTAACTTATATGAAAACTGTCAAAGACACACGAAGTACTATCTTATAGGAATGTGTTTTTGAAATAAAACATTAATGAGTAAAAGATTATGAAAGCATTTCATGATCAAAATTACTACTCAAATGTTTTAAAGAGAATTTAGGATATTAATATCAGTATTTTATAAAACCAAGAATAATTCCAAGTTCTGGAGTTAGGATTTAATTAAAATCCAGTTAAAGTTTTATAAATAATAAAATTCTCAAGTATGTTACTTAAAATAGAATTGATTAATCAAAGTTCTTGACTAAATCAATAGTTAAAATTTTGAGTAACAGTTGGTTTTCATATAAGTCAGTGGGAGCCTAGTTAATTCTCTATCTAGTCCAAGATAAAGAATAGATAATGTAATTATTGATTAAATACATCTAGGAATTCATAATCCAGGTAGGATGTGAATTTATGAGATGTACTATATACCTTTCACTCAAAAGGTAAGATAAAAGTTTCAAAGTCTTTGAAACCAATTTTAAAAACAATAATTAAGTTGTGTTGGAATATTTAAAGATATGATAAAACCAGTGAAACTTGCCAGCTTGGTAAAATGAACATCTTATCAGATTTCAGGAAGAAATCACTTATCTACACAGCAACTAAGGAAAGTTGCAGTTTAGCCTTACATGTTCAGGGTAACTAGGAGTTTTTTCAGGTCTCCAAGTTCAGGGAATATGGTAAGTGAAGAAGTCTAATCTTGTTTAAAGTGTTTGCAAAACAAGGATTAGCACAATCAAGTAGATTGTATCAAAAGATACAAACTTGAATTGTTTTAGGTTGTTACTTTGATTAATTTGGTAAACATTAATCAAAGAGTCTAAACTGAAGAAGGGTGATACTTTATTTTAGACTAGTATTTAACAAACGTTAAATAGACACCATAAAAGTAATTAAGAAATATTAATTTTGTTATTATTACAGAGTGTAATATGGACTATGCAAAATTAGTTTCTTTATCGCTTTTATATTTTGCATGTTTTATTATCCAGGAATGAAACTAGTTTTCAGTTTTTCATTCGAAACTTGTCCGTGACAACTTATCATTGTGGGAACTTGATAGGATGTTAAAGTCATTGTGGACTTTTGGGTAGTTATGAACAGTCGTTGAATGACAGCTACAAGTGTTGTAGACCAAAAGTTGCACAAATATTCGATAGAGTAGCGAATATTGGACGTGATCCGCGGTTGAGATTACTTCTTGGAAATCGTCATAAGTAAATCTCACAGTGGTTGTCCCTATCACCTGAGGTATCTGGTTTGATATCATGAGGACTGCTGAATACTTGGTGCGTTCAACCGCTACGCCGTAACAGGGTGGCTATAAAAGGACGTGACTAGATTCAGCGGAAGCAGTGGTGTTAAATGCAGATATGCAAGATGGGATTTGCACCTCTTCTCCGAAGAGAGATATTTCTGGGCCCCTTGACTGACTAATATACTGATGAAGTGCATGGCCATGCCCAAACGAACTGATAAGTTCTTTGTCGTTTACCTATCAGTAGAGGTCGGATAGTCAAGAAACATAATCTTGAGTATTTAGAGTTGATTGATTCCAAGCTCATACTCAAAGATGAAATATCGTGATGCAAAGGGAAAAGCCAAGATATACCCGTTTTATGAACAACAGTTTCATAAATGATATTTCCTTCTGGGAAATGTATTATCACCTATCTGGGTATAAGAGTTCTTGTAACCTGGTTAGCCTAAGTGCCTGTCTAGGGGCCTCCTTAGGTCCGTGTGGTCAAGACGGTATTGCCAACTTGCACAAGTGGGAGTCTGTTAGTAATTATGTGCAGAAGTTGACAAACCAGTGATCTCACATCCAATGTTATAAGACACTTGAGGATCACACCTGTGAGGATCTGTAAATCAAATAAGATAATCCCAGTTTGGAGAGATTGAGTTTATAATAGTTAATTATAAACCAGTTGGGTATTTTATGTAAGAAAACCCAAAGGTAAAGGTTTGAAATGAACTATATATATATTAGGTAAATAAATATATATAGATTTATTAATTAATAAATTATGTATTTATTAAGATAAATAAATATGTAATAGAATATTAATTAATAAAGAAATAATTATCTAGTAAATATTCTTTTCTTTGGGAGAAAGAAAAGATAATTACCAAAGATAATTATAGAGTTATATGGTAACTAGGAAACTCTATCTTATAAATATAAGCTTAGGATTTACCAGTTATTCATTCGATTCATTCCATTATTCAAACCAGAAAAGAAAATCTCTCTCTCCTCTCTCCCTAAAACCGGCGCCCAAACCCCATCCACACGGAGTTCGGTTTTTCGGTTGTCATCTCACAAAACAGCTAGTTTTGCGATCTCGGGATTAGAACCGGCTAGAAGGTTTTTGTCTGATCGTTCACGGGTGGATTAAGCTCAAGCAATCCAGGTAACTACTTTTAACTGTTAAAGATTAAATAAAACAACGATTAAGATCAATGAATTTTTGGGTTTTAATTCTTTAGCTTCCGCGATAATTAAGCCAGTTAGGTTTAATAAAGTTTAAATCTTTTTGGTCAGTTTGATCATTAGGTTTAACTGTATATCTCTTCCAGTTAGGATTGAGATCAATTGTGATCCTCGTGTCAGATCGATATGAGGGATCCTCAAAAACCCAAAAGATTTATATTACCTTTGCCCGCATGATACAAACTCAATTCTCAAAACCCATAAAGATTCTTCGAGCTGATAACGCTATGGAATACAAAGAATCTTCTCTCATCGCCTTTCTTCGATCTCAAGGTACTATCTCTCAGTACTCTTGTCCGGGAACTTCTCCCCAAAATGGTCATGCTGAACGTAAACACAGGCATATTCTTGATACTATCCGTACCTTGTTAATTTCTGTCAAATGGCCAGAACATTTTTGGGGTGAAGCTGCTTTTACTGCTGTCTACACCATTAATCGACATCCAACTCCCACTCTTCAAAACAAGTCTCCTTATGAGACTCTTCATGGCATCACCCCTGCATATGAACTTTTAAAAGTGTGGGGTTGTGCATGCTTTGTTCAGTTACAACCTCACGAACATACCAAGCTTCAACCTCGTTCCCGTCTTTGTCTTTTCCTTGGTTATGGTATTGAACACAAATGATATCGTTGTTGGGATCCTATCTCCAAGCGTCTGCGCATTTCTCGTAATGTCACATTCTGGGAACATGTTCCTTTCTATACCATGCCAAACTCACACTTTGAAATACCTACCTCTATCGTTCCCTTCTTTACAGACTCATCTATCTCACTAGACCTACCATCTTCTACCTTTACTCCAAATCCAGAGGCTCATGCACCTGTTGCCTCTCCTGCTCCATCTATTCCTCCACCTGTACCTATTGCTTCTCCAATTCCAGAAGCTCCTGTACATGTTCCCATTCCTCCTCCGACTCAATCATCCGTGCCGACTTCAAGGTCTACTTCTGAGCCATCTGTCGAGTCTGCGGATCCTGGACCATCATCATCAGAGAATGTACGCCGTTCAGACCGGGTAAGACAAGTTCCTTCTCACCTTCGTGACTATCATTGTTATGCAACTTTGCTATCCAATCATGAACCCACTTCCTACAAGGAAGCCTCCTCGAGTTCACATTGGCAGGCAGCTATGCAGGAGGAACTTCAGGCACTTGATAAAGCACAAACTTGGGATTCTGTTCCTCTACCTCCTGGCAAGAGACCCATTGGCTCTAAATGGGTCTTCAAGATCAAGACAAAGTCTGATGGTTCTATTGATCGATACAAAGCCCGTCTTGTGGCAAAGGGCTTCAATCAGGAGTATGGCATCGATTATGAGGAGACATTCGCTCCAGTTGCTCGCATAACGTCTGTTCGCAGTCTTCTTACCATTGCTGCCACTAAACGCTGGCCGCTTTTTCAGATGGACGTTAAGAATGCCTTTCTGAATGGTGATCTATCTGAAGAAGTCTATATGAATCCTCCTCCTAGTGTCTCTCTTCCTACAGGGCACGTTTGTCGGCTTCGAAAAGCTCTCTATGGTCTCAAACAAGCCCCTCAAGCTTGGTTTGAAAAATTCAGCACCACGGTCCTCTCCTTGGGTTTCTCTGCAAGTAACTATGATTCTGGGTTGTTTACTCGTACCACTGATGCTGGCACAATTCTACTTCTTCTTTATGTGGATGATATGATCATTACTGGTAGTGACTCTACAGGCATCACGCTTCTCAAACAATCTCTCAGTGCCAGTTTTGAGATGAAGGATCTTGGTAAACTACATTATTTTCTTGGTCTTGAAGTCTTATCTGACTCCAGAGGTACCTATCTTTGTCAGGCCAAATACACATCTGATCTTCTTTCTCGCGCCGGTATTACTGATCAAAAGGTGGTCTCTACACCTTTGGAGCCGAATCTTCACTTGACACCAAATGTAGGTCCTCCGCTGAAGGATCCTACGTTATATCGCCAGTTGGTCGGGTCTTTTGTTTATCTCACAGTTACTAGACTCATTGCCTATGTTGTTCACATTGTCAGCCAATTTATGTCTGCACCGTGCTCAGATCTCTATGCTGCTGTTCTACGCATTTTAAGGTACCTGAAGGAGACTATGTTTCATGGCTTATATTTCTCCTCCACGTCTTCCTTAATTCTACGAGGATTTTCTGATGCGGATTGGGACAACGATATGACTGATCGCCATTCCACTACGGGCTTCTGCTTCTTCCTTGGTGACTCTCTCATTTCCTGGCGTAGCAAGAAGCAGTCCCTTACTGCCCGTTCTAGTACTGAAGCTGAGTATCGTGCTCTAGCTAACTTCTCTCAGGAGCTCATCTGGCTCCGCTGGCTTCTTTCCGACATGGGTGCTCCTCAACTTTCACCAACTTTGCTCGGGTGTGACAACACGAGTGCTATTCAAATCGCTCACAATGATATTTTTCATGAGCGCACAAAGCATATTGAGATTGACTGCCACTTTGTTCGTCAACATGTTGTGTGCAAGACAATTCAACTCCAATCTATCTCCACAGATGATCAACCAGCTGATATCTTCACCAAAGCTCACCTTCCAGGACGTTTTCGGGAGCTTGTTTCCAAACTCAATCTGGGTTATTCTTCCCCTGATTAAGTTTAAGGGGGGGTGTTAAGTGTATTTTGTATATAGGCCCATGGGCTTTAGGGCTTTAGGCCTTTCTCTTGTAACCTATGTATAAATAGATTAGGTTTACTTTTCTCTGTACTGTAATCCTTTTCATTCTCAATCAATATACGGCTACACTTTTGGCCTCTCTCTTGTTCTAACACTTTTCATTCAACTTTGTTAAATTAAGTGGTTAGTTAATCAAAAAAATGTTTGATTAAATTACATATTTGGTCATTATAGTAGACCATTATTTATATTATTCTCAAATTACATATTTCATATTTTTACTTCTTATTTTATTTATTTTATCAATACGTACATTTTGTTTTATTGACTATTTATAAACTATTTTAACTTTAATCAAAAAATAATTACATTCAACTATTAATAAGTGTATAGTTTTTTTTTTCAAAACTTTAGGTTAAAATCTCTTAAAATCAATACTTTTATTTATTTTATCTTACTATTTATGATACAATTTATCACAGTTTATAATCCGACGCAAAAGCCCGAGCTCTTAATAACTAGTTTTTATACAAACTTGCTCTCTTTCTCAATTACATATTTTCAAGAAATTTAAGAAAAAAAAAAAAAAACATTAGGTCATCTTGTATCGATGTTATATACGTCACATTTCATTTTTGGGGGCAAAGCAAAGTGGATAACAGCTACTGAATGAATTTACAAATATACCCTTTGGCGTGTAAAACGGGGAAACATATATTAATTAACAGCTGCGAACTCCCCCTTTATCCATCCATCTCTTCAATCTCTCCAAATCAATCTCCAAATTTCAATCTCTACGTCCCTGATCCATCCAGGTAATGCCTTGATTCGATTTGATTTCCATCTTCTTTTCTTAAATCTTTTTACAATTTGATCATGATGATATTGATTGAATGCTGATTACGTCGTTTGTTTAGATCTAGGGTCCAATTTATGCTATGTGATTTATTAGACAAAATTAAATTGATTAGCTATATGGTGCTTCTTTGATTCATTCAATAGACTGGTTTAGATTCTCATGTGTTTTTTTCTGTAATTATGGATTTTAATTGTGTACAAGTATCACAAAAAGCTGGTTATTGTTCATGGAATCTAACCTAGTGACCTGGATATTAGGACTAACTTTAGTATTTTAAAGGAAAATTGATTCTTTAGACATTTCTGCAGTATTATTAGAAAGTTGTGTTATTGAATATTGATGAAGGAGGGGGTTGTATGATCATGTCTTTCAATATGATTGGGGCCGGTGTAACGGTATAAGTTGATGACTACAATTCTTAGGTGTGATTGCAAGTGTAACAATGAACCTATATGTATATATCCATTCACTCAATACTAGAATCGAGAGTTGGTTATTTCTTTTGCAAAATAGTCCTTAATTTCATATGTGGCAATTCCAAGATCTCTTTGTTAGTTGTGGGAAGACTCCGGAGATATCGATGTATCGATTTACCGACTCTTGCAAAAAAAAAAAAAAAGTGGCTTAGTCAAGTTGGTTGTGGTGAATGATTGAAAAGCATTTAGTTGAATCACCTAGGGTGCGTTTGGTTGTGGAAAATTATTTTCATTTTCTTAGAAAATGTTTTCAGAAATTGGAGTTGAGTTTTCATTTACAGTTTTCTATGAAAATTTTAGAAAATGTGTTTGGTTGAAATGGTGGAGTTTTCATTTTCCATTTTAGAAAATTAGGCAACACTTTTAGAAAAGTTTGGAAAACTACTAAAATCAGTTTTTCTAATTTACATAGAAGTTAGAAAACAAAAAGTTTCCGTTTTCCTGGAAAACCTTTGAAAACTGAATGAACCAAACGTGTTTTCTAAATTTTCATTTTCCTTGGAAAATTTTCTACAACCATACGCACCCCTACTCCCTCCAACTTATGAAAACTGCAACAATGATCAATTTGGGGTATTGCCCATAGGATCTCTAGATTCCTTTTTTCACAACTTTCCAAAGTTAAATTTGTGGTCCAATTCCCCATTCTTTAGGATATCACATGGAAATAGCAATATCGTTTTGCTTGACAAATTAAAAGTTAGATTACCTATTTAACCAACCATCATCTTTACTACTTCTTGATGCTATTGATTGATTTCTTTTATTTTTGGCCAAACTGTATTAAGGAGAAAACTTTTAGTTAGGCTTGACTAATCGAGCCTGTTCAAATATATTGCATTCTCTAATGTAACAAGCTCTAAAAATGTGCTATATCAAGTGGAAAAAAGATGAGTAATTTTTCTTCAGCACACGAGATTTCAACCGCTACTAAATGTTCAATGCATGACTTAGTGGTTATTGGTTAAAAGAATTGGAAATCATATCCAGGATCTATAGATCATTAGTTTAGTGTAGTTGAACTTCGTTATATGGTTGTAGATTTTGTTAAAGAACCTATGATGTATTTTTTACTTGTATTTTATTGTATTGCATACTTATCTGTATCAATTTGCTTGAAGTAACTAACAGCTGATATCTAATTTCAGCTTGTGCTTTTGGTGAAGAACAAAGAAGAATATTTTCTTGCTTGTTCTTGCCTCCACTTCTAGTACTCAAATTTCATGTCTGAGATCGACCTCCAGATTCCAACTGCCTTCGGTATGTTTGTCCTTGCTCTTTCTAATCTTAAATCTTGCAGCAATTCTTCTCATGTCTTTTGCCTCATTGTACACTAGCAGTTGGGATTTTTTTCATCTTTCATGCTTGATCTTCCCTTTGAAATTATTCTAGACTAAAAAGATGAAGTGAACAAATATTTGCATTGTTCTGGTAATCAAACAATTAATCACAGACAGCGAATTTAAAGATTTTCTGTGGTTTACCGGATAAGGCTATGTCCATGACTGGTGGCAATGAGTTTCGATATATGGAGAAAATTAATATGGAGGAAAGTATACAAAATAAAAATTGATATCCTACAAAATAAAGCGGGTTGAGTGTTTATAGGCTACAAATGCAATTGCAACTCAAACTGAAAATGATAACTCCAAAAACTAATATTGTATAAAGATAAAAACAGGTTGATTTTAATTATTGTTGCTGAAAATTTGTAAACTACTGGGTACCTTTGACGCTGATGTTAAAATAACCTAAATAAGTCTTCCAGTGCTGTGGTGATTGGTTATCGCTCGGGGGGTTCATAGCACCCTAACCGAGTTCGAGCCTTCCCGTGCGCATGCCTGGGGACATTTAAGTGGGGCCATGTTTAGCCTCCAAAATTGCTGGGGATTAGTCGGGCTTTGGCCCGGACACCCTTCCAAAAAAAGATAACCTAAATAACACAAGAACAAATATGGTGAAACGTATCGTTAATGTAAGAATTCTCATCCTAATAAACAAAAGTTATCATAAATATTGATTTGAATTGCTTTGTTCCATTTTGCATTCTACATTACTTTTTCCGTCTGTGAGTATGAACTTTAACTGGCAGGGGCATATCTATAGAGGGCCAGCGGGGTCCCATGCTCCTTCTTACTCAATCATCGTAAGATAAAAAAATTAGGGGCCTGAAAGGTTAACCCGCTTAATTTTGAAAGGCGTGCTCAAATATTTTGAAACCAAACTTATAACAGATATTAAAAATTGGTGAGATGGATGAGATATTTTAGATAGTTAGATTAAAGCGTGACTTAAAATAGATTAATAGGTTGTATGTTCAAGTCTTTCATATAACAAATATTTAATTTATCATCTTCTAATTTAAATTTCGACTCCCATGGGCCCTACAGTATTATCGCTAAAAACATTGACAGTACAAATAGAGCTACAAGGATTGAACTCGCAACCTCAATTATAAACATAACTATCATTACACGAAGGTGGCTTTTTGTTTAATTTTTTTCCCATTTTGATTTTATTTCTTTTCTTCATGATTTATTTTCCTTTTGATTGCATATTCATCATAGAAGTTGCTGTTAATATATTTATTTTAAAGGTCAAGGTCGATTCCATTTGGAAAAAATTATTTTATTCCCCGAAATTGACTTCTCTTCAAGTCAAACTATTGTTTACTTTCTCTCGGGTCAAACCGCTACTTTTGTGGACCCTTGATCCACCTAAAGGTGCACCAGCTCAGAAAATTTCTGCTTCCGCCGCTGTTAAGTTGGATCGGGGCTTAAATGTTGAGCAATCAGTTTTAGTTTTTAAACATTTTTGGTATTAATGAGAGAAGAAAGGGAACAAGATCAACATGAGGGCCTGAAAGTACATTTTGTTCTTCAGTTTTCAGAGTTCAAAAGTGATGTGATTGATACCGGTGCTTGTTGAAAATTATTAAATACTTAAACTAAAGGTTCAACTGGAAAAGATTAGAAAAACATGTTATACAAGACACATATGTTAAAACTTAAAACTACAACATTTTTTTTATCAGTTCACTCTTTTAAAAAAGCAATAATTTCTTATCTGCCTTTATCTCTCTCTACCCCATACTCAAGCCAGGGGGTCTTCATGGAAACAGCCACTCTAGCTGTTTAGTGATTGGCAGTTAACAGTCATCATGTGTTGTATATTTGTATCTGAATCAAGAGTTATGTTTCTTTATTGGTATTTTGACAGATCCCTTTGCTGAGGCAAATGCTGAGGACTCGAGTGCTGGGTCAAAAGAATACGTTCATATACGTATACAGCAGCGAAATGGTAGGAAAAGCCTGACCACTGTTCAAGGGTTGAAGAAAGACTTCAGCTACAATAAGATACTCAAAGACCTTAAAAAGGAGTTTTGCTGCAATGGTACTGTTGTTCAAGATCCAGAGCTCGGCCAGGTACTAACTATTTAAATAATACCCTATCTATTATAAAGTTTATAACCTGCAGATGCTAGGCATTAGATGAGGCAATAATATCATGCAATCACAATTTATGGGTTAATTACCCATTTCTTGATTTGGTAATGTGTTGGCAACTTTAGCCTGGCAATCCAGCACCGAAGTAAATCAAACCAACCAACGAGCCCAGCTTTCTTCTTATCGTCTATATCCTAACCCCTAGTCTGCTAAACTAGTCTTTGTTAGCGTTTGTTTACTAAGAGGTGCTGAAACCTGAAGTCTAATTTCACTTCTGATTTTTAAGAGGTGGCGCTGAAGTCTGAAATCTGAATATGTATAATTGTCTACTTTATCCTTCAAAAAATTAACATAAGTAGTCAATTGAAGTGAACATCGGTGATTGAATGACGGAAAGAAAAAAAAAAGAAACAAAAGAAGGATGCTAACAAATTTGCGAGGTTATGGAGTTTTAGTCATATCTCACACACTAAAGCCCCAATTTAAGCGATTCAAGATTTGCTAGAAAGCGAACACACAGATCTACGATCTTCATGTTTTGCATTTTTTGCAAAGTTGGGGTGCATATGGGCTAAACCGATGTTGAAATCAAAATAATGATGATGAAAGGAAATAAGAGGTAATTAGGTGGCTAGGTTAGCACTTAACTTATAAGACCATCTACATCCATCTTGCAAGTGCTCCTTGTAAATGAGGTGGCAATGCCACGTAAGCAAGGAGCCTTGCAAGTCTTGCAAATATTGCAAGTTCTTTCAAAGATAGAATGTGGGACCCACTTCTATTTTTCTTTTCTTTTTCCTCTTTTTAAATTATTAAACATAAATTATAGATTATAAAATAGTTGGTAAGGACCATTTTAGAAAAAATGAGTAGGATTGCATTGATGTAGAGGTTTATTACAAAGCTGATGTGGCATATTACAAAGATGAGTTGGCATTGCATTGATGCGGATGGTCTAAGAAGACATTAAGGGTTAAGATGCTCTGAAATGGAAAGGAAAACAATCGGTTTGAATTGTCTTACCAAATCAGACATAATTAAGCGACAAATAAGAATTTTTTTCTTTTGAAAAAAACACCACCTTTGTGTATCCAATTTCTCTTATCAGACGTCATGTCCTTAGAAATGTCTAAAGCTGACATGTGTTGTCTCAACATCAAAATGTTTGTTCTATTCTTTTATTTATCAGTTTTGAAACTTGTCAAGTTGGTTAGCAATCGTTGGCATTTTATTTAATTGATAAATTACCGATAGTAAGCTTGTAAAACCAAACTAAATGACCCATTAATATGACATGGTATGTGGTGTTTTTGATTTTGGATCCCGATATAATCTTATTTTGTCATATGAGAAACCGGGATAGATGTTGTGCTAATGAATCGTGCTTGTAACGCAGGTCATCCAACTTCAAGGCGATCAGAGGAAAAACGTCTCAACCTTCCTTGTTCAGGTAAATGATTCTTTTGCTCTTCTTCCAATGTCTGCATTTAGGTTGTGCTTCTTCTTACTTCTGGGGGTTCATCTATTTTGTTAAACTAGGCTGGCATCGTGAAGAAAGATCGCATCAAGATTCATGGTTTTTGAATGGTGGTGATGATTTGATCGGCGTTGTTATCTTTGCAATTTGTGTGTTTCGGTGATACTTTGCTCTCTCCGTTTCCGGTTTGATTCTTTGTTTCTCCTTCTCATATTCGTTGTTGTTGATGGTTATGCTTGTTTTGCAGAGTTATAAACCATGTTTGATCTTGTTTTCATGGTGGTTAATTATAATTTATCGGTGCTCTTCAAGTCTAATCTTAGAGATTTTCTAAGCATCTTTTCTTATCAATTGTGCTTTGGTAAACTTGGTTGAAAATTCGTTGTTTGTCGTATGTATTTTTTTTTGCGCACCTAGATGGACGGCAATTAGGGTTGGAACTAGAATTGGTCTTAATCGGTCCGGTTCTTGGTTTGCTATTCGTAACCAGGCATCCAACCAAAAACCCACGGCCAGGTCTCCATGGTTTGTAACCGCTCCTTGGAATGGTAAAAAATTTTCTCCAAAGATTTAGTCTTGATCAATTTTAGGTAATATCTTAAGTGTCTGTTTATTAGCATCTTAATGAGCATAAGGTGTCTCACAACTTATTTAGTCAACTACGTTTAAGTGTTTGGTAATGGCTTCATGATATAGAAGGTGGCTTATTTAGTAAGCTTTTAGGGAGAGCTTTATCTTCAAACTTGTATGTCCTAATTAAAGAACATGCTCGTTCTATCTAAAGAAAAAAAATTGCAAACAAAAACCCTTGTAATCTACATAGAGAGGTTAATCCACATAGATAGTTTTATCCCTACACAAGATTTAATGACAAACCAACTAAACCCCCAAGTACTTTAACATTTTAAAAAAGCTTGAAAAACATCAAAAAAGATACAAATTGAAAAGCTTTAAAAAGTTGAAGTTTTAGTAACTTACAAAAACTTACTTAAAAAAATAAAAAAATAAAACCAATCTATGTATAACCGACCAAAGATGGTCTAGCCTAATGGGTGGAGCCGTTGTGGTAACACCCTTGTGTCTTCAGGGGATGGTACCCTCAGTTGGCCAAGGTTCAAATCCCGCAGGCGACGACTTGCTGCGGTATTTAGCTCTTGGGTTGGTCCATAGGGCCAGTTTAGGGGCTAGTTCATGGGCCGGTCCATAGGGTTGGTTGATGGGCGCGGGGGATTAGTTGGTGCCCGTTTGGATCCGGATACCCCCGGAACGTGTGTGTGAGTTATTTGCCGTTAAAAAAAATCTATGTATTACCGATTCCAGGTCAGCCAGACCGTTAATTTCCATGAAAACCCTTTGTGGGAAGAAGATGTTTTGATCGACTGTTTTCTGAGAATGCTTTTGAACAAAATTACATTTATAAATACAAATAAATGGAATCAAATATTACAATATGAACTTCAAAAATGGAAGCCTCTAATCCCATGGACTCAATGAGCATTCTTCAGGCAATTTAGGAAACCTCTTGGTATCCTTGCAATAATCATATATCACCAAATTCCTTTGAACCCAAGCAAAATCCAATTTCTGGTCTTTTGTAAGATGCCACGCGTCGTATTGGTCCCACCAATGCTCGGTCGTAGTCGAAACGCAGTCTGGATACGGGTCTTTCCACTGACACGCGTCCACTGTAAAATCTTTGTACGAAGAAACAAATGGAGCCTTTTTCCAATCCGTTTTCTCAAGACCCCCTCGTGTGGCCCAGTCGTCCGCATTCCATATGCTCGAGAACAAGTACATAGGCTTTTGGTTTGGGAAGAAGTCGTTTTCATAGTCGGCGTTCTTGAACACTCTCACGGGCACTCTATCGACAAAGAATCTGTTCCAATTTGAATTGCAAATAATTAATCGCTATTCTAAAGAAACAAATTAAATGTATACATGGAATCATATAAGATTACTTTTTAAAAGAGCCCTAGAAAAGATAATGAGAGTCTAAACAGATTTAAAGAGAACATAAACTCTAGGCTATGTGGTATTAGAATATATGGAAGTTAAGGGGAAACCCAAAAAAATGAAAGACTAAGAAACACCTTCGTAACCAACCGTTCATTTAGATGGTATGTGCAAACTGAGCAACACCTTGGTAACCAACTGTTCATCTAGATGGTATGCACATGTGCATAGAAGTAATTGAAACTTTGTTTTGGTTTTTATGCACTTGTGTATGTAATAAATTTACTTGTATGCACAAGTTTATACCGTCCAGATGATGACTTGTTGGTTACCAAGGCGTGCCTCAGTTTTTCATTTATTTACGGTTTTCCTCTTAACATACATGCATAATTTAAAAGGGAAGGGAAAGATGAGTTACATGATTTGGTGGGAATTCCATAAGATGGAATATGTGTGGTAATCAAGAGTGGGATCGAACCAGAGTTGGTGCCTCATCTCTCTGTTTCCGGTCCCGTTCTTGTAGATATTGGTCTGAATGAGATACGGTTCACCACTTCTGTTTCCCAAGAACTCGAAGTCGAGTTCATCTCTCGTTGGTCCTGCCCCGTCCTCTGTGCACATCTACAAACATATAAGATGAAACCAAATTAACATAGTATACATCATTGAAGTAGGGTTTAGAGGTAGGGTGTTGGTAGAAAAGTCGTTCCCATGAAGACCCCCATCACAAAAAAAATAATAAATAAAAATACTCGTAGATGTTGACTTTAAAAAGTCAATGATGTATAAAACCAAACCAAACAAACGAAATATATCTCACCCAAAAGGAAGATATGAGGGCAAGATGTATGTAGACAGTTCCTTTATTAGAAGGGACACAATAAAATAATACTCATAGATCACTTAAACAGTTGACTTTCAACAGTGAGTGATCTTGTAGACATTTTCTCTACTACAATAGCAATGCTTTTGTGAAGATCCCATAGCAAAAAAAGTAAATGATACTTGTATACGTTGACTTACAAAAAGTCAATGCTTCGGAAGAAAAAACTTACATAGTAAGCGGTGACGACTCCGGCGGAATCGCCTCCGACCAACTTAAGCTTCATGCTGAACCACCCAAACCGGTATCTCTGTTTTGTTTTAAACCCACAACCTGTTCAAACCAATTGCTTAAAAGTCAAAAGGTTGACTTTTTTCAAATTTAGAAATCGAAATGAATCGTTCGCATTGTGGATCGAAACACGATTTTAGGTAACACAATGTACTATCACGGTAAAATCAAGCATTTACGTCGAATACAGATTTAAAACGAGAAACTTTGAATTACGAAAATCGGAGAACTGAATTTTTTTCTAATAGAATAAAGCTTGACTTGACATGTATTAACATATCAAACATCTAAAGTTACCCTATTAGATTAGATATAAAGGTTGGTTTCAGTCAAAACTTGTTATCAACCATTGAATGCACGTTAAAAAAAGATCACCAGATTAACTTCTTTCTAAAATACAATTCATGATAAAACATGAGATTAAGAATAATGAAGGGTTCAGATCCACTTCTCACGTTAATTCAACTTTTCGCAGAAACCCTTCTCACAATTCTAACGGGTATATATGTAATTTTGATATCAGAAGATCTAATAAAAAAAGTGTGGGTTTTCAAATACCCATCTCTTAGAAACTCTTGAAATAAGCAAAATTACAAATTTGGGTCAAGGGGCATGTATGTATTTTCACCTTTCAAAATAAAATTTGAAGATGCTCTATCTCAATTTCCATATCATATGACATATCCAAAAATGGTGGTATTGTCCATTTTGGAATTCCCATAGATGTTGACACACAATTACCATACTGATCTCACTCCTTTTAACTTTATACAGAAAAAAAAAGGATAAGGGATAATGGATAAATATGTAAAGTTACTAAATTGTCCTTCAAGTTTCAATCTATAGAAGAAGTGGGATGATTAATTACCTGTGTCATTGTCCAGGGAAAGATCCCAGATCTGACCATCTTCAGAGGTCTTGAAATGATTCTCGGACCACATGATGCTGAAATTATCATCAAATGAAGATTTTGGACCAGCAAAACAACAAGTTGTAGCAATTCCCATATAAACAAGGAACCACCAGATCATACCCATTCTCTTCTCCATTCTTTTTAATTTTGGTGGAGAGAACCAAACCTTCTACTACTCACAACTTCTTTCACACACCTTTATATACATACATACATACATATATTTATATACATATTTTATTTATATTATTAATTAAATTTAAAAAATTAAAATAAAAGGAAAGTGGGCATGAGGAAGATGGAGGATCCAGGCTGCCTCTGAGTATAAGTCATAGGGTGACCATGTTACATCAAAGAACGTGAGATTGTTGGATTCTCTTATTTTTCTTTTTGGTTTTTTGTTCCTCAATTATATATGTCAATTTTCACAATTATTAACAGCAAAATATAGTTTTTTCAAAGTGAATTACCGATTTGCTCCTTGTATTATAGCGAAAGTTATAACTAAGCTTGTCTAAACTCGAAAATTCTTGGATTTGGTCTCTATAGTTGTTATTTTTGTTATGATGATAAGAACCTAACGGGTAAAATTAAAAAAAAAAAAAGACCTAAATCAGTATTTCTATTATTATAATTACATAATTATTTATGGTATTTTATTAGTTAGGTAAGTATTGTTTTAGATAAGTATTATTTTATATAAAGATTAGTATTATTTTGGATAAAGATTAGGAATCAATTATATTAGAATATTTTAAGTATAAATAGTCGATTAGGGTTGTAATTTTATTAAGGTTAATCCGATTGGTGATTTTGAAATCATTGGAGAGTGGTTTACCTCTTGAAAGTAAACCGTAGGAGAGCTGATTGATCTCCCGAACGTTGATCACTTTATCTTTTTATTTTCTGTTCGTCTTTTTTATAGTTGACCTATTAGGTTCTTATAACAAGATGGTTAGCAACACTGACAAAAACACAACCCTAGAGGCGGGCGTGGCTAGGATATGGGAAGGAGCCGAGGCTAACCGCATTGAAAACGCGATGCAGTTTCAAGAGATGATGAAGGCGATTTCCGACTTGTCTCTAGCGGTCGGAGAAATAAAGTCAGGTGTAGGGAAGATGAAAAACATCCCAAAGATCGAGTCGTCTTCTAATGAGGATGATGATGGATCGGTGGGTTCAAAGAAAAACGGTTCTAAAAAATAGTAAGGATCCGTTACGCGACTGCCGCAAGCTAAAAATGCCATTTTTCGTTGGTGATGACACACCATTGGACCTACCGGGTTGAACGATATTTTGAAATTCATGGAATCAAGGGGAAAGATCGTTTACGAGCGGCCTCGATTTGTATAGAGGGGACGGCGTTGTCCTGGTATCGTTTGTGGGAGGGGCTTAGGAGGAAGTTGTTGGATCGCTTCTAAGCTTCACATGAAGGAAACGTTTATGAACAATTTCTAAACATCCGGCAATAAGGTACCGTCCGTGAGTTTGTAGAAAGATTTGAGAGCTTGGCGGGTCAACTTCTCGAACTACCCGAAAAGGTTCTGGAAAGCACCTTTATTAAGGTTTTGAAACCGGAACTCCATTATGCAATACGGATCATGGAACCGGAAACCCTAGCTCGTGCCATGCGGATGGCGGTAAAGATGGATGAAAACAAGAGTACAAGCTGCATGAAAACTAGTATCGAAGGCTCATACTCACCTCGTAGCGGGAACTACACGAGTGGGTCAGACTTAGGACCGCCAGATGGGGATTTCCTGGTTTTTTTTTTTTTTTTTTTTTTTTGGGGGGGGGGGGGGGAGTAATGATACGATCTGGATTAGTATTACTAGATAATTATTTATGATATTTTAAATAGTTAAGTTTTATTTGAGATAACTAGATAAGTATTATTTTAGATAAAGATTAGGAATCAATTATATTAGGATATTTATAAGTATAAATAGGTGATTAGGGTTGTAATTTCATTATGATTAATTTGATTGGTGATTTTGATATCATTGAAGAGTGGTTTATCTCTACCTTCCCATGGGAGGGTCAAAGCCACATTTATTGATCGAATGAGTGACTGAGAGTCGTCCACATGTTCACAATAAAAAAATAGTTCATATTTTAACTTTCCTTTTTGTGTGTATGTTTGTGTGTGTAAAAAGAGGTTCAAAATATGTGTTGTTTTATAACTTTTGACTACTTTAGGGCTTTTTCTTGTGTCTTCCTTGAATGGTATTTTTGGTTGACCAAGGTTCAAGCCCCGCGGGGAAAGATTTCTGCGGTACCAAGCTCTTGTGCCGATTCAGGGGCAAGTTCATGGGTCGGTCCATAGGGCCGCTTCATGGGTGCTGGGGATTAGTCGATGCATATTTGGATCTGAAAACTTCTGGAACATGTGTGTTATCTGCTGTTAAAAAAAACAAAAGTGTTTCCTCTCTTAAAGCTTTTTAATTTTTTTTTTGACAAACTTAAAGCTTTTTAATTACTCTGCCTTTTATCATTTAATTCTTTTAACTGTAAGATTCATCTATTTGTCAATTTTCACATCTTCGTGTGAACTTTCTCCATTTCACGAAGAATCCCTTCTGTAAGTTTGTGGGGTTCCAACTCAAAACCAATTGGCTATGAGTGGAGTAGCCCATGACCCTTATAAGCACATTACAAGTTCACTTTGTATCCGAATCGGACACTGCTCAACACGCCCCCTCACGTGTGGCGTTCTTTCAGCCTAACACGTGGATACTTTGGGTTACGTGGAGTCCGTGCGGCTTTTTGACCAACCACGGGCGAACCTTGCTCTGATACCATGTAAGTTTGTGGGGTTCCAACTCAAAACCAATTGGCTATGAGTGGAGTAGCCCATGACCCTTATAAGCACATTACAAGTTTACTTTGTATTCGAATCGGACACTACTCCACACCTTCTAAAAGTTCTTTGGCGTGAACCTTCTTTCGTTAGAGGAACTTCTGCGATATGAACCTATTCCCTTTCAGAAACTTCTCCCATTTTAAATAATTGTTTTCCAAGCTATAAACCATTTTTCTCTAATTTGTTTAAAAATACTTAATATAAAAGTATTTTTAGTTTTGAATACAAAATGTTCCAAGAAATAAGTAATGGTTTAATATTTAAAAAGTAATTAAAGGAAAAGTGTTTTTACCAAAAAGAAACATGGAGGCATGTTTGCAAAATTCCCCCTCTAATCACACATACAGAGGTCACGTGCTCAACCTTCTGTAGTGTCGGTGTAATAATTTCAAATGGCTACCCCCACATGCCAGTTGGATATACGTAAATAATAAATGAATAAACTATGAATTTGGTCCGTTTATCAATTTTTAAGAATTTAGTTCTTTTATTATAAAATAGTTATCCAAGTATGTATTTTGTTATGAATTTGGTCCTGAAACAAACTATTGTTTGTTTTATCCGTTAAGTAAGAGGACAAAATGTGTATCTTAGTTATTTTTCTCAATTTCATTTTTTTTACTTTATCCTTTTATCTTAGTTACTTGCATCTTTCACCTTCTTTAAACATACCTCCAATCATCAAGCTTATAAACCCGAAGAAGAACAAAGAACAACTACATGTGTATTCACCCTAAAAAGTGGTTAAATGGCATTTTATATGATTTTCTTAATAAGGTATTTGTGATGTTTTTATGTGTTTCATAATTGTATTTTATATTGTTTTAGTTTTTTTTCTTATTTATCTTCCAATATTTGTTTAATATATTGGTACCTATAATATTTGATGCTAAAACAACCATTAGATATGTCGTAAGCAAATAAGCAAATATATGTTGTAACCACTGGATATGTTGATATATGTGGTGCAACGGGTTTTGTACCTTATTGCACGGAGCAAAATGGAGTTGCTTCAATGTGGAGGTTTTCATTGTGAGCTTGCAACCAATGTTGAAGGCGTTGGGATCTTAGAACCTACAAAAAAGTCATTTTTCAGAAGTAATTTATGAAATTACCAAAGCTACTTTTGATGTTGAAAATAAAGTCTATTTCAAACAAAACCCATTGAACTAACCAAATTGAAGAATTGTCCTATTTTGCGTTGGAGCCGCAAAGAGGTGGATAAAAACTCTTGTTATTAGAAAGAGAATCCATGAAGCATCTAGCTTGATGGTGCTTGCAAGGTAAAGAAGTATCATGTTAAAACATTGACAAACAATAAACTTTTTGTACTTTGATTTTTTACTTTTATTTTTGAAAGATAGTCTCTAGTATTCGTTAATTGATTGTTGAGGGTAGTAAGGATAAAACATGTGCTTTGTGGGTTGTAATTAAGAGTTTTATCTCTAATGTATTAATGAAGTAGTATATAAAATAAAAATAACCAAAATACCCCTTATTTAATTGATTTAATGAGAAAAGTTGAGAGCTTATAAATAGAAGGACAAAATTCGTTACAAATGAACAAATGTGTAATAATGAAATTTAGATTGTAAATCATTAAAATTTTAAAACACTAGAAATGAAGACCTTAAAATAGATAAATACTAGAAAATAAAAATTTTAATCTAAAAAAGTTAGATAAAAAGAAAAAAAAAAGAAGAGATAATTTGAACTTTTTGTAATATATAATCTACAATTCTTAATAAATATGTTAAATGGGTTAATTAATCACAATTAAGACAGTTTGGCCGAGTGGTCTAAGGCGCCAGATTTAGGCTCTGGTCCGAAAGGGCGTGGGTTCAAATCCCACAGCTGTCATATTTTAATTATGATTTTTAAACACATAATTCTAATTATTACGTGGCAGTATTTGATTGGCTATGTCGACTAAAACTTTAATCTTTATATTTTCTAAATATCAATTAAAATTTAAAGTTTTAATTTGAATTAACATGACGTTTTAAATTTAATATCTAATAGTTTGCAAGATTAATATTTATGAACTATAAATTTTCTTTATGTTTGCTATGATAATTTTTTTGATAAAAGTTAAATAGACTTTACCAATATTCATAATGGAGGTGTTTGAGATTGCTTTTTTTTTCTTTATCTAGTTATTACGGGCTGGAAACATGAATAAGTAATTTGAAGTATTTGGGAAAATGTGTTTATTACGGTTTGAAAACTTAGATACACAATTTTAAAAAAGTAGAAGGGGATCTAGTTATTTGAAAATACAGTTAAACGTTTTTTGAAAATAATTAAACAAATAAGCACTCCCAATCACCAAGTATCTTAATCATTTTAATACTACAAACTAATTATCAATATTTGATATAATAATCAAACTCCATATATATCAATTAATTTTAGAGAAATTAATTTTTTTAGCCATTAAAAAATACTCTTAACACCTCCTAACCATTTTCTCTTCAAAACCTTCAAAATGGCCAACATTAACATATACGTTAAAAAGCAAAATTTGCTAAAAACACATCCGCTAACAACGGAGAAGGGTTGAAAATGTAAAAGTATCATTTCAGGGAGTCAAAGGTGTATGTCGTTAAGTGGATCAAAAGTGTAATTTTTGAAACGTATCTGCTATTAGCATATGTATTTTAACGGATTTTGCTTTTTAGCGGATAAGTTGGCTATTTTAAAGGTCCTAGAGAAAAAAAATGCAGGTTAAAAGATGTTGAGTAATATTAAAAAATGACTAAAAAAAAATTTAAAAAAAAATTATTGCTAGATAAATATTAATTATACTTTTGGATCACATTATATAATGAAGATCATTTATTTTTTCGATGCAATGTCTTGAGTTAGCTGTTGAATGATCTGGGCATATATGGTGGGGACTTGATATCAACGGCTTTCACTCGCTTCATGATGCTCTCTCTTGGTGTGAATCCTCCACTATAAAGCTTGTGCAAAAGAAGGCGTTCCACAGAGTTATTCTCACTTATCTATGGCTGGTCTGGAAGACGCGTAACAACAAGATTTTTCCGAACTCTTAGGAAGGGTAGAGGTAACTTAGTGCCCGGGGAGCTACAAGCTCTTTCCTATTTCTAGTTAAAGAATAGGGCTAATTCTCGTAATCTTGTCAATAGGTGGGTCGATTGGTGTATCTCTCTTTTGGTTTGCTTGTAAGTATGTTGTTTGCTAGTGTCTTGTTAGCTTCTCGTTCCTGAATAATTTTTTTGCTGTAAAAAGAAAAATTAATTAATTAAATTAAACTAAAAAAATCAATCATGATAATATATGGAAACAAGCAAGCAAATTGAGTTCACGGTGACATAAAATGAATTAACCGAAGAGAAGAGGGGTAACTAACAATTATTAGAGCATCCATAGTGGTGGAACCTCTACGAACCTTACTTACCATATTTTTTCCTACCACGTCATTTTCATCTCATCAAATCAAGAACCTCCTTAAAACTCTACACTGGATGTTCTTACAAAAACCTCACTTCTCTCTTCTTATTTATAATATAATTTTTATTTATGTAAACTATTATATATCAGAGAAAGAAACTATTACAAGAACCTGGGTTCTTGTTTTGTCTCACAGTGAAGGTTCCTGTAAAAATATCTCATGAAGAACCTCAACAAGAACCTCGATTGTGGACGCTCTTAAGTTAACAAAACAATAATTATTGGGAAAAAAATGATGCGTAAAAATCTTATTGGTTACATTTTCTATCTCCATGCAAGCCTTCAACCATCATCACATCTTCATCTTCACAACAACATTTACAAAACCCTACCAGATCCAAAAATGGCGATCTCAACAAAACCATCTCCCATCCTTCTTCTGATCGTAACCCTAACACCAATTTTCATCTCTACAGCTTCCTCCTCCTCCGCCATAGTCTCCGATCTCCACTCCCTCCGATCCCACTCCCCATCCACCGTCATCCACCTCAACGACTCCCTCCTCCGCCGGATCTTCACCTCCGCCGACCGATCCTTCCACCTCGTCATCTTCTTCGACGCCATCCAGCTCCACGACAAACCCGAACCAAACCTCAAATCCATCAAAGCCGAATTCCACCTCGTCGCCCGATCCTTCGCGATCAACAACCGAAACTCCACGTCCTTCTCCAAGATCTTCTTCTCCGACATCGAGTTCGCCGAGTCCCAAAAGGAATTCATCCGGTTCGGCGTCCAGGCATTGCCCAACATCCGCATCGTCCCCCCCGATGCGAACCGTTCGGCCTCCGAATCGATCCCGTTGGAGATCGGTGACTACCCGACTCTAGCCGAAGCCATGTCGGATTTCATCGAGTCAAGAACCGGATTAACGATCGGAAAGATCCACCATCCCCCGGTTCTTTCGAAACCCCAATTAGGGTTTTTGATCACCGGGTTCGTGATATGGATGCCGTTCATGATCCGAAGACTGTTATCGGGCAACACTTTATTTCATAACAAGAGGGTTTGGGTTTTCGGTACTTTATTTGTTTACTTCTTTAGTGTTTCGGGTTCTATGTTCATCTTGATTCGGAGACTTCCGATGTTTGTGATCGATAGGAAAAATCCGAATAAGGCGATTTTCTTCTATAAAGGGAGTGGGATGCAGTTCGGTTTCGAGTGTATATGGGTCGGGTTTTTGTTTACCGTAGTCGGGCTGTTGCTAGCTTTCGTAACTCGGATTGTTGTTAAGATGAAGGATGCAACGTTACAGAGGGCGGCCATGATTAGCGCTATGTTGGTTTCGTTTTGGGCGGCCACGGAAGTTGTGAGCTTGAATAATTGGAAAACTGGGTATGCTATTTTTGCTTATTTGCCTTCAAATTGGTATAAATGAGATGGGATCCATCTGTTGGTTGTTAGTTATTTGTTTATGAAGTACTTCATGTAATAACCATGGCTGCATTATGCAATCCCACATGATGATGTTATATTAGAAGTTTATGGGTTTAGAGGTTGTTAATTTCTTGGATGGAAATCTTGTTTTTCAATCCAGATTGATCAACTGTTTGCTAGCTTTTTGAATCTGTATTTGATATGTTGAAATGGAAGTTGTGAAGTGTTCTTTCCTTGGTTGGAAAAGAACATCTTGTTGGCTAGTTTTTTGTTATCATCCATTGTGCAAAAAAGGTTGATACTCGGCAACCCCAACTGGTCCATGATCGACTGTTAATTTTGTAATGTGGGGGTATTAATCCTGACTCACTCAACGGTTATGGCTAGTTTTCTGTTATCATCCATTAGTTTTGAACTGCGTTTACATATGTATATATAAAAGGGTGGGTTCAAATGAAAACTGCGTTTCGGTTGTGAATGTGAGGGCAGAAGAGAGGGTGCCATGTGTTTGAACCTTTACGGGTCGTTCATGTATTATTCATTATGAATAATAGAATAATACACGATTCATGATGAATAATAGATGCATGAATCATGAATTTGTATATTATTCATTATGAATAATGCATCATTCATAATGAATAGTGCATGAACGTTCACCTTCGTTACTCATATCGAATGTGGACACCCAGAGATACATGTCGCGCTCTCCTTTGTACTCAGATTCACAGATAAAAACTTGTTTTGCAAGTGAATTTTTCCATATTATGGTTCAATTGGGAATTCTCAATGTTCTCTAACAAACTTCAATGTCTCTTGGTTCGATTGTTGCTTCTTTAAACCCGATGTCTCTTGTCGGATTTGTAATATATCATTCTTAGGATATGTGAAACATTTTTAAAATTTTCACTTAAAAAATCCGTTAAAAAGGAGAGGTTCCTACATATCTAAAGGTTTCATGATCCATTTTCAAGATAGGCTAGAAGGTAATAAAACATTAGTATCATAGTGGTCGATAACATCTCTGGGAGGACAGGAGATGGCATCCATGTGAACATGTGGCGATACCCTGACTATGGGTTTGCTTTTGGGTCGGTCCATAGTCGCCGGGGATTAATTGGGTATCCGTTACGGATCCTAGATACCTCGTCGGCTTTGTATAAAAACAAGTACATATGTTATCTAGTGTTAAAAAAAAACATAGGCTAGAAGGTACCCCTCAAAATGGAGGAGAGGGTACGAGTTCCTAGGTGGTACTAGGGTACCCAAACTAATAACATGTTAAAAATATATGAAACCACTTTAAATCCCTTTTTAAAATAGCCATCCTGCAATAATTTAACGCAATTCCATATATTCTTACAAATCACATGTTAACAGAGTCAGTTTGTTCTTGAGACTAATTTAACGCAATTCCATATATTCTTACAAATCACATGTTAACAGAGTCAGTTTGTTCTTGAGACTTGACATTCAGAGATACTTGTCTGGTCTAGCCTCTAGTCAAGGGGTATGTTAGAGTTCCACTTCTGGTGAGACTTAGACCTTTCTAGTTTGCTCTTTTAGAGACGATCCAAAAAGAGTTTCACATATCCGAACAACCATGATGAACTCTCTCTTTTGGAACGTCGGAGTCCCATCTCATCTAGACACAAACCATAATTCTAGATATATCTCTAGAATTAATCTTTTATAATTAGGAATCAAGTCTTTTGACTTGAATTTGCAGATCTAGTCTCTTACTCAACAAATCTTTCTATATATTATACTTTTAATTAATTAATTAATGTCTTTTTTATATATTTGAAAAAAGAAAAGCAAAAAAGTGTGTGATGCTTTGAGCAATTAAGTAACTTTGCGTGGCATTGCAGCAGAAAATATATTCCAAATTAATAATTTATTATTTACCTTACCTTCAATTCAATTCAATTAATCCTATATATATAATGATCATCTTCTTCTTCCCTTTCAATATATATAATTCAAGATCATCTTGAAAAATGGAAGAACAGGTGGGAAGGGCATTTGTGGAACATTATTATCATCTTTTTGACACTCATAGGTCATCTCTTTCTTCCCTCTACCATCAATCCTCCATGTTGACTTTTGAAGGTCAAAGGCTTCAAGGTGTTGATCATATTTGTTTCAAGCTTAACCAATTGCCCTTTGACAAATGTCATCATCTCATCAGCACCATCGACACCCAACCGTCATCCGCCACTGGCGGCATCGTTGTCTTCGTTAGCGGCAGCCTCCGCCTTGCCGATGAAGAACACCCTCTTCGCTTTAGCCAGGTCTCTCTCTCTCCCTCCCTCCCTCCCTCCCGCTAGCAAAACCGCTAGAATCAGAAAGATTTATATTTACATTCTCACAACTACGAATTTTAAAGAGCAGTAGGTTATTCGAGTTTGATTGGAAAAAGATAATAGAATAACTTTTGTAAATCAATGTGACGTTTGGCAAAGTAATCGATAAACTGATAAGCTGCCTAATAAAGTTATGTTTAGTAAAAACTAGCTTAACTACTATAATTAATATTTATTTTGATTAATAATTATTTTAATAATAATAATAATTAATATTAATCAGGGTTATAATTGGAAAAAATTATGAAAAACTTCTCATAAGCTACTCCAGTATCTTATCAATAAGCTAGTTGTATACATGTTTGAATCATTGAATGGATATAAACTTGCCTATAATTAAGCTATCTTATTTTTTCCAAACAATGCCTAAGTAGGGCTTGAGCTTGAACTCGAATAGTTTTTCAAATGTTCGAGCTAGATTCTAATGCTTGTTTAGAAAATTGATTTATATACATCATGCATACATAAACTTCAATGCTCGTTTATGAGTTTGGACTCGAGGTCAATTACTTGTTTATTGGCCTGAGTTCGATAATCTTTTATGATTTATGGACATATATACATTGTTTGAAACCAAACAAGTATATGTTTGAATGAGAAGAGGTTGGCTTGACTTGAAAACTTTAATTGAGATTTTAGATGAATTAAGTTGATGTGGATCCTAAGAACAACTAGAATCATGCAAATATCATTTTATAGAATGAATAGTAATCATTGAGAATGTCTTGGTAATATTAAAAGAGTCCATGAATAATATTGAATATTGTATGTTGGTGTTCTTTTTTCTTCTTTTGAAGAATGTCATTAGGTATGCCTAGACTAATCTTGATAAATCATAATTGTAAAACATCGACCCTTGATAAGTCAGTGGCCATAATTAATTATTATGCACCCCTACAAAATAATCTTAGGCAAATGGATATTCCAATATTCCACCACATCTCCTAAAGCATTAACCACTACGCCACAACCCTTGTAATTACAGTAAGTCGGTGTTGACGGCTCAAGACATCTAGGTCGGTCTAACCCAAAGAAAGCAAATGCTTAAATACAAGAATATTCAGCCTACACATGGGCCTTACAAGCTCTTTAAACAAGAATACACAATAAACAAAGTAAAGGGGCCTAAAGATTAGATTCAACATTAATATAAAAATCAGCCCAACAATCAACAATTGATGTTATGAAGTTTGATTTGTTAAGTTAAAAAGGTATTATTTTGGACTCGAGCTTAAAATAAACGAGCAAGAATAGCCTTTTAAAAGTTCGAATCATTAATATTCGTGCTTACAATCATATCAATTGCATTATCTTAATTTAATTCTCTATTCATATTAACTAACTCTTGATCTGTTGGAAGACCGTATTCTATTGGTAAATCAGATATCACTAACGAATGTTGTTATGGACATATTTTTGCAGATGTTTCATTTGATGCCCACATTGCAAGGAAGTTTCTATGTGCAAAATGACATTTTTCGCCTCAATTATGGATAAATATCATCCAAATTATTGTTAATCAACCTTTCTCTTTTTTGTAACTTTCTCATTTTTAATCAAGTTGTTGTAATTTTTTATGTTTGAAACTCTGGGTTCGCATACTTCGATCGTATGATTTATTTGTTCTTGATTGACACACAAAAGTGTATGTCTAGTGAATTTAATTAGGGGTGTGAGTGCATGGGTATCCATATTCCATACAACCAAAAAGTAACATTTGGCATAGTTCAAATTTTATAAAAGTTTGTCTAATAGATTTTTTAGAATTTCTTTATAATAAATAATTAAAAATTAAAATTTTTAAATAAAGTAATATTTCATAAGGTTCTCTATTTTAGAAACTTTAATAATAATTATATGATTAAAACATATTTTATAATCCTAAGTGACTTTATTTTAAGGAAATATACGAAATAAAATCAATTTCATTTATTTGTGGATATGAAAAATAAAAATTTCTTGAGCAACTTCAACAGGTTGTTTATATTTTTTCAAAATTGAGAATCAAACATCAAAATCTTTAAATAAAGTATTATTATCCGACCCGTTTTGCAAGCCGACTAATCTCAGGACGAGTACTCGCTTTGTAAATAGCCCGGAGTCATCGTAGGTGAACCTCCGTGGCCACAAGAGGGAAGTTTGTTGCTCCTAGGATTTGACTTGGGACCTTCAGGTATTTTCACCCTTGAAGACCAAGCCTTTACCACTAGGTCACCACCCTTTGTGGTTTAAAAAAAAAATCTATTAGAGTGAACTTAGGTAGACCCATGTGATTTAAACTTTAATCTACGTAATGCAATGACAAATCAAAATAAATTGTTCAAAGTGTTAATAACGCACAAACCAAATACAAAAACACAATCCAACCAAATGCAAAAATAACATGTTCAAAGTTTCAATAAAACACAACCTAAATGTTCAAACTTTGAAGTCTATACGTAGCTCGACTTCCACTTTCACTTCCACTTCAAAGTTAGAAAGATGAAGGTTAGTGTTGATGGGTTATGGTATAGGGTTATGGCAATGGCAATACCCTTTTTTTAGTTTTATTATTATTTAATTTTTATATTGGAATTCTAGTTATATAATATATTAAATGGGTAAAAAAACAGGTTAATGTGGGTTGAAATTAAACATGTTATAAGTAGGTTGAAGTCAGATTGTAAATGAGTTGGGTTCGAATTGTAAACAAGTTAAAAATTTCAACTGAACCCATAAAATAAATGGGTTAGGCAGGTAAATCCATTCATCTTAAATGGATTGAAAATCTTAACCCAACCTATTATTATTGGATTATTATTGGATTGGGTTCGGGTTGGATCACTGCTTTTTGCCAACCCTAATGCGCCTATGCAAATATTCAATTGCTGATATAAAAAAGAGAGACTACAAATACTATTATATATTAAATGTAAAATTCGAATTTGAGTGGAATGCGTAAACCTTAATTGTAAATCGCTAAAATTGATTTTGACTAATTTTTTAATTTAATTTATAAGAGTTTTTATTTTATTTTTATAACTAATTTTTTAATTTATTTTATATAATGGTGACTATTTTGTACTACAATTGGGAAAATTGTGAGTCCTCTAACAAGTAAATAGAAAAGGAAATCGTCGTGAATTGATATTACTTGAATATTATATTAAGGGTAAAATATGATTTAACCCTTAAACTTTGTACTTAAAAATGGTTTAACCCTTAAACTTTTTTAGTGAATGTTTAAATCCCTAAACTTGTTATAATGAATGTTTTAATCCCTAAACTTGTTATAATTAATTGTTTTAGCCATTTGACCTGCTATAGCAGGGTACAACACTTTTAAAAATCACTTTAATCCTTAAACTTATTGATAAAAATATGATTTAACTCTTAAACTTTTTACTTAAAATTGTTAACCCCTAAACTTTTTTAGCAAATGTTATAATTCTTAAACTTTTTATAGTATTTGATTAAATACCTAAATTTGTTGAACCTAATTATTTTTATCCTTAACATAATTTAATTCAACATTCAGCTGGCTAAACCCGTTACCATCCACTCACGATTGGAAAAACCTTGCATCCATTTGTCTCTAGTCCAGTATAGTTTGCAACTCGGTCAAATCGATCTTTTTCGCAAATGATCTCTTCATAAACTCGCTGGTACATTTCATTTGATTTCATTTATGTCATTTATGTGCTTGATTTGGTCAGCATTTGATGTTCGTCATGAAATCTACGCATTAAATTTTAGGTAATTTTGCATCACAATGAACACAGAATCACCAAAAGTCTTTTGATTATTTTATTTTTTTGAAATTTTTGGTTAATTTGATTCATTAGTCTATTGTTGCTTCATACCCTAAAATTTATTGATTACATCCGATCAAGGGATATGAAAATCAAGAAATGCAAGTTAGAGATATTCAAGATCATATGTTTTTGAAGTACTTCAAACAAGTGTTAAACATTCATTAAAGATAAAAATAATAATTAGGTTAATAAGTTTAGGTATTTAATCAAATACTATAAAAAATTTAAGGATTATAGAATTCATTAAAAAGTTTAGGGACTAAACCATTTTTAAATAAAAAGTTTAAGGCTTAAATCATATATTGTCAATAAGTTTAGGGATTAAAGTAATTTTTAAAAGTATGGTAACGTGTTATAGAATGTCAAGTGGCTAAAACAATTAATTATAACAAGTTTAGGGATTAAAACATTCATTATAACAAGTTTAGGGATTAAAACACTCATTAAAAAAGTTTAGGGGTTAAACCATTTTTAAGCGCAAAGTTTAGGGGTTAAATCATATTTTACCCTTATATTAATATGTTTATTTAACACATTTCTTAAAACAACTTACTGGTTAATTTGTAGACTGCAAGTCCTTAGTTGGCTTATTGTATGAGCTTTGATTACATTTCTACATTTAAACAGTTCTGTTTTGTTTAAAATTTATAGCCACTTGAGTTAAAAGTGAAGGCATTTTGATTCGAATGTAAGTAAAAATGATAAAGAACACAAGAACCGGACATGTTTCATTGTTTTTATCAATAAATTGTACAAGAAAAAGACTCCCAACCTTGTAACCATCACAATCTTGGCCTCTTTCCTTATGGTTTCTGATAAATACAATGATCTTAAAATCCCATAAATATCAAAACCTTGGGTTTCTAGTGAATAATAGAAAAAACATTTATCATGGCTAAATCTCGTCGATCTTTGAAGATATTTTGCTCAGTAATGGCTATTCTCTTGATAATCATCATCGTCACTGCGATCACTTTGTACTACACCCTTTTCAAGCCGAAACAACCAAAAATCACTACTCAAAGTGTCACACTCAACTCCTTCTCTCAAAACCTCGGTGATCTTACGGATCTAAATGTTACATTAGGGATATTGGTCACAATTAACAATCCGAATTATGGCGGATTTAAGTATGGGAACGGTACGACTTATTTGAATTATCGTGGAGATTTGGTGGCTGAGGCACCGATAATCAAAGATTCGATCCCGGCTCGGGGACGACACGATGTTAGCATGACAGTTTTGGTGGTTGGTAAGCGATTGATTACCAATCCGGAATTCTCAAAGGATTTAGCAACTAAAGTTTTGAATTTTACTTCATCAACAACATTAAAAGGGAAAGTGGTTGTTTTGAAAATGTTCAAAAAGAAGGCTACAACTTATTGTTCATGTGATATTTCTATTAATATTCGCTACAACAATTCAACTTCTGTTTGCGAATCAAAAGTCAAGTTTTAGATTTGTTGATGTTATGCATTAAATAAGTATTAGAAAACCTTCTGAAAACCTCTTGGTTTGATACATTGGTAAGAAACTGAGGTCAATTTATGAAAACTCAGATTTAAAATACATGTTTTGATGTAATTAAATAAATGTAATATGTAATTGATTGATACAATTAAAGAGACATAATACAAATAGTGAATTACACCTTTGATCTTATTTGGTTTAAGCGTTTTTTAATATTATGCATTCCTAAAATGGAATATGTATGGAATCACGCTCGCTATAGGGTTTACGTTTCTTAAACTCCCTCGTCGTTGCCATTTTTTGTAAGAAGTTGATTTCGTTCAATCATTTAACACAAGGGCATTTGGGTCGGTTTACTAATCTAATAAAGTAAACATCAAGTGTGTGTATATATATATATAAATATAGAGGAAAATTCAATTGTGAACCACTTTTTGGTTGTGAACGTGAGGACAACCGAGAGCGCGACACGTGGCGGCTTTGAGTGTGGTCCCCCCTTTAATTCAATGCCCTCCCATGAATCGCGCCTAGTCAACCGCCGTGGACATGACGTGGCGCCTAGTCATCCGCCACGTGTCGCGCTCTCGGCTGTCCTCACATTCACAACCAAAAGGTGGTTCACATTTGAACTTTCCTCTATATATTGAACCTGCCCCTATATATATATATATATATATATAGAGAGAGAGAGAGAGAGAGAGAGAGAGAGAGAGAGAGAGATGGGTTCTCGTGACAAATCAAATGTTGGTGAAAAGTGTAAAAACACCTTGCTAACAAAGTGGATGCACATTAGGATAAGATGCATTGAATCATTTGCCTTCTAAAGCGAAATTCATGGGAGGACAGGAGATTAAAAGTGATAAACAGTTTACATCCACTTCTCACATTAAACTCAACTTTACACACGATCATTCGCCTATACATATACAGATATGTGTATCTATATATAGGGCCAGGTTCAAATGTGACAGTCGGAAAACAGTCGGTAAAAATCGTTGTATAGCCGTCGGTAAATGAAACAATCGGAAAGCAGTTGGTAAAAGTCGTCGAAAAAACCGTCGGTAAAAGGGTAGCTTTTACCGACCAGGTTTTTAGCGACGCCCTTTTCATTGAAAAACCATCGGTAAAGCCGATTTCTGACCGTTTCGACGGTCGATAATATCCTCTTCTTTAGTAGTGCATCCTTAAGGTAAGAATTATTCCATGCATTGAGTTAGAATGTTTGGTAACCTAGCTAACATTCATATGGGATTTGGGCAAAATGATTTTATGGGATGTTAAACCAAAACCAAAATACTCTAATTTGATAAATAGATGGATTACAATGGTTCCCAAATCAAGTGGTGGTGATGATATATTTTATAGATAAAATATGATGTTGTTGCAAAAAAACAGAAATTTATAGCTACTTCAAAAATTCGTATAAAATACACCATTGATCCAAATGAGGTGTGTGATATGTCGTTGAAAATCCTATTCTGTCTACTACAACTTCTATAAAGAGTCCAAAATCTAATTTGGTGCTTACGAGTGTCAAAACGTCGAATTATAGTACCTGGTCTGACTATACTTGGGATTTACACATTGTTAGTATAAAATTTGTATTTAATTGGTTACGGCTTCAAATGACATGAAACCTTCCGGTTGAAATCCTAAGATATATATCTACAACTTTCATTTAGAAAGTATCACCAAATTTAGCTTTTAAGTATGAGTAAAATGTCCAACAAAGTAATGAACAAAAGTTGAAATGTGCAGAGGACTACACTTTTTGTTTAATTGATTGATTAACCCACACTATCATGTCACCAACACTAGAAATGATTTATAAGTTCATTCGGAATTAATTAAATCTTAGTTAACTTACAAAAACGGGTACACATAGAATGAATTAGCAAGGATTGGGACATTGGCATTTAAGCAACTGGTTTGTTATCTTGGATACATAAAGGTATGAATCTCTAATTACCTTGAAACAAGAATGACCTATTGTTAAAGGTCATTCAATTCGAACTTGATTTACCTTCACAAACTTGAGGTACAAAAAGATCTCAATGAGGTTGATTCTTGGATTTTCTTCATTTAATTCCTTTGTTGAAATTTCATTTGGCGTTCCATTAGTTAAGCATGACTTAGGAGTATTCCAAATTTGTTTCCCCTAATAGGGACCGTTGGCCTAGTTCATGAGTGTTTACTCTGAATGCTGAGTTGCAAATGGGATGTTGGTCCCAAGTAGGTGACATTCAAGTAATAAGGATTAAGCTATGGGATTATAGAAGGGGGATTGAATATAATCAGACAATTTTCACTTTTAAATTCTCTTTGTATTAACAATGGCATTTACAAGATTGTTTGCGGAATAAGAAAAGGATCAATCCAATCTAAACAATCTAAAGTTACAATTTCTTTCACTATGCACTAGTGAGTAGAATAGTAAGAAAGAAAACAGAAGAAGATATGATATATGATTTGAGGTATAAGATTGAAGAAGAAGAGGTATGGAGAACATCTTCTTCACGTCAATTTATACCTCATGCATTTAATGCATGGCAGAACCATTTTGTACACGTGTTGTACTCTAAGTGGTTCTTAAGTACATTTTACTATAAACAATTGCATTTGCATGTTGTGCAAAAGTGTGCTTATAGGAAATAGTCACCTTATAGGCTGATAAGTACGGATGGAACAGTAAAGTGACTGTCCTTTTGTACTATGTGTCATAAAGGTGTATAATCCTTTTGTGCATAAAATAAAAGACAATCTTCAATCTTCAGGATCAGGATACTAATCAGTGAGAGAGTCTCTGATACTGATGATGATTAGAGGTCACTGTATCCTGATGTCTTCAGAGTGTCATACATAATGTGAGCAGCCTGCTATCACTGAATCCGTCTTTAAATCACGAGCCTTGCTGTTCCTGTCATCAGCTATTTCTTCGACGTTGTTGATGGAGCTTTGAGTATGACTGATGTGTCTTCAGGAGGAGCTTTGCTTCTGATCAGTATCAGTAGTCTCTGGAACAGACTCTCTCAACTACTGATCCTGATCCTGGTACTAATAAATATTTTGATGCTTGAATAACTAAGAACATCTCTGAACAGACTCAGTGATAATTCTTCAAGCTGTAACAGAAGCAAAAATCCTATTCACTAAGTAAAGTTATAGAATCATTATCATTTCATCAGGTCCTAGGAGAGCTGGATCAACATGTGATATTATGAATATGATTGACTGGTTAAATGATCGTGAGATAGAGTCAAAGATTTGTCTTTTCATTGTTATATCATTTTGATTTGGTTAGATCCTTTACCCTGACACTTCGTCGGGGGCACCGACGTTGTGATGCTTCGATGGTGGCTATAATCACTATGGCGTCCTCGTGTATGCGTGGGTAGTGCGCTAGCCTTGATCAGGCCATAGGGGCTGATGGATATCTTAGGAATAGAACAGAACTAGGCTCGCTTGACAACAGTCGAGAGCTAGTGGGTGTCATGCCTGCACTGTTAGTTCTTACTTATACCCAATTGCCCAGAGGACCGTACATCCTTTGGGAACATATTTGGTGTATTCGGGTGATTATGTGAACTTGAATAACACAAACTACGGAATGGGGTGATTACGTAAACCGCTTTGTTATATCTTTGTGATATTCGATTGATTTATTTTATCATTTCGTGATTATAGGGATAATATGTACTTACCCTATATTGTTTATTGTTGATTTTGTCAATTTGTTTACTGAGTTTTTGTTCAACCACGTTTGTTATTTCATGGCAAGTTCTAGAGGTAGGTTGGGTGATTATTCGGTGTGAGAGGCAAGAATGTGACTTTTTGGAAGATAACTTTTGCAGACAACCTAACTTTAGTCTTTTAGGTTGTAAATGTTATGTATCCAAATCATGTGGTTGTCTAACCGTTATTACTATTGTTATGTGATTACCTTAGTTGTTCTGTATGCTTTATAACCAAGTTCGTTTTTAAAAAGGTTGTTAGGTTAGAAACCATAACCCTAGCCGTTTTTATATAAAACTGTAATTAAGGTTCCACCGTTCCATTAAACCATAAATATAACCTAAAGGGATTCTCATTAGGCCCATTACAATTTGAGTTCTAGTTGGGCTCTCTTTAATTAATCATATAATTAGCCCATAACTTAAATAGGTTAATATAGTTGGATAATAACTTGTAACTTGTAAGCCCATAATTATAATTTTTAATAAATAAATCCTAAGATGCTCAAGCTTGATAATAAACGAGATAAACGAGCTCAGATGGGCTCAAGTTGCTCGTTAGAAGGTTGACTAGTTTACACTCCTAAGTCCTAACCGTCACTTTTATATGTAGGTAAGATTTCAAATGGAAAAAAGAAGCTTGGAAGATATTTTCTATTCAAAATTATAAAATTCAACATTGTTAAAAATTTACATTTAATTCCAACGTTGTTTTATGTTGTAGATTATTATATTGAATATATAATTGAAATACTTTATATATCTAATAAGATTATTTTAGATATTTCTTTTCCATAGCAATATTTTTTTAAAGTTATCCAAATATGAAGAATCTTTATATTTTTTCCTTCAAGTTTCCATTTTAAATATTTTTTGGGATCATAAAGCATATCCATTTTATTCATTTTTATACCAATATTTCTTTTTCATAGCAATAGTCTCTGTTTTCTTCATTTTATTAGGAATGTTATTACACATTTTATTAGAAATGCTATTAGACCACTATAATGCTTGCCAATAGTACCAGCTGTTACATTAGCTTTTTATTATCTTACTAAAATCTTACCAATTCTTACTAATTCAACCACACTCATACCAATCTAAATAATTAATTAAAAAAATAAAAGAAAAAGAAAAGAAGAGAGATAAAGAAAGAAGAGAGAGAGATAGAGAGAAAGAAGAGAGAGTGTGGGGTGGGGTGGGGTGGTTTAACGCATCGGCATGCCCATGCCGTTTTCCAACCTTGACAATCAACCTTGGTGGTGTTGCCACCCTTGCCGATCGCTACCAATGGCATACCGAGGCCCCTTGACACTCCATTGTGGATAGTCTTACACGTCTACATGAAATTCATATGACCTTAAAAGTAAAATATATGCAAATTATAGTACCATACAATTATGAAGAAATTAATAAGTCCTTCAAAATTGTTTAAATAACAGAAATGCTATTATTATTTCTTTGTTAAAGGCGCTGGCAACTTCAGACATATTTTCTTCCTTCACCAATTCCCGAATATATACTCCATTTCTTAGGAAAAAAATTTAATAAAATAATAAACTAAATTAAGATTTTTATCCTTATGCTTTAATATTTATAATGTCCTTCGTTGCTGATCTTTAAAAACTGTTTTTTTCATCTCTGTAGCTTTTATTTTCATTCCATCTTCATCATTTTATCCAACTTTGTTAAACTTAATGCTTAAGTCATAAAAAAAATGCTTTATTAAATTATATATTTGGTCCTTATACTTGACCATTCTTTATATTTTTTATTATCAAACTACATAATTCACATTTTGTTAGTTTTACTTTCTTTATTTATTTTATGAAGACATTTTGTTTTATTGTTTTTTAATAAACTATTATAACTTTAATAAAACTATCAAATAATTATATTAAAGTACATGATATTTTTTTTTCAAGACTTTGGTCTCTAAGGTTTATCAAGTATTACGAATTTAGTCCTTAAAATTTATTTATTATAAAATAAACCTTCATGTATGCTTTTTTATGTATTTGGACTCTCATGTTAATGGTCATCCATTAATCCCTTAAATGAGAGGGCAAAATGACCATTATACCATTTTAAATTAACTGTATATTTTATACTTGAATATAATAGCGATATAAAATAGACATTAGTTATACTCACTGTTCTAAAAAACTCGCCACACAGCCGCCATGGCGCGCCGTGGCTTCAATGCGACATTTTAATATATAACCTAATTTTAACTTGTTCTCCTAATGCGACATTTGATTTTTCTTTACGTTTTTAAGAGTTTATTTGCTAGTTTTTAATATATAACCTAATTTTAACTTGTTTGTTACTATTAACCATTGGATAATGGTACAAAATATAGAATTAGGTTCAAACAAGAACAAAACCAATTTGCAAGAATGAATGAACCATGTAAATCACAGGTGATTTTGTACTACGCTCGCCCACTCGCACCGACCCACGCACCTTGTCGGCAAGTGTACTACACTCGCTTTTTCCTGTTTAGTACAAAATAACATGTGATTTACATATTTCCTTTGTTCTTACAAATTGGATTGTTCTTGTATGAACCTCCCTCACAAAATATATGCTCTTATATATAATATTTTATATGAATTGGAAATTTGACGCCATAAGTCACGTCTTCAAAATGTTATGGCTTCGCCATGGCTCCTAAGGCTTGAGGCTTGGCCTCACGCCATTTAGAACCTTGGTTATACTATATACCCGTTTTTTGATTGTAAGCTTATAGGGAAACACCCAACATAATGCATGAAGTTCTAACCTTCGTATGACAATATATGTACAACTTATGTTTTATATAAATTCATCTTACTACTTATAAGAAAATATATCACATTTTATAATTCGAAGCGAAGCGAAGCTCTTAGTAACTAGTTGTATTATAAATTCTGCGGTCATGGGCTTAATGGCAACACTAGTTATGTTAATTAATGAAAACATGAAAATTTTCATACAGGAAACCTGCTTTTAGAAACACTATTTTAAAAGTTAATCTCATATATAAATTTAGTTGAACATATATATTTTAGTGAAAATTTCATCTACGTCCTTAAAAACTTGTTATATTACGTATATATCCTTACAAACTTTGAAATTACGTATATCTCCTTCTAAACCTCAAAAACTCACGTATATATCCTTGTCCCTAATTTAATTCAAATTTAAATATTTAAAAAATAAAAATCATTATCTATAAATTAAATATATTTGTAAATTACTTAACTACCCTTCTTGGTTTCATACCTAAAATCAAAATCAAACCAAACTTTTATACCCTTCAAATCGACCTGCCCTAAACCCTTATCTCTAGACTTCAAATTTCAAACCCTCTTGACATGTGCCTCAAATGCTTTCGACGACCTAGACCCTGCGGTTTCATCATCACAGATGCTTTCATCTGTGCCTCAAATCAAATGTGCGTCAAATGCTTTCGACGACCTAGACCCTGCCTCAAATGTTTTCATCTGTCACAAGATCCATTAAATTAGGGCCATCTGCACACATAGCTTCCGATGAAAGACGTAAAGCTAACGCCAATTGCAACTAATAACTCTTCTCCGTTTGTTGCGCCCAATTTTTCGACGAATAAGGAGCACCACCAGTACCATTAGCATTAGCTTCCTACGACTTCAACCTCAAGGCCTCACCACCACCACCGCCGCTTCCATCAGGCAAGTGAGAAGAAGAATACGCATCGGGATCGCCGCCGCCGACAACCACTGAACGAAGTAATTGCCGGAGATGGACTACCGCTGGATTGTCTTTGTAAACCGCCGATCGAAGGCGGAAAAGGGGTCTGGCGATTCTGATTATGATTTTGCCGCTGATCGGTTGTTGTTGTTATTAGGTTAATCAAATCCCAATAAATGTTTCCCGTTTCTCAATTTTGCTAAGTAGGAATGAGTATAGAGATGAATATATGTAAGAATTTTGTGGGTTTGTGTGTATATGGATCGAACTGATACGCATTTGCTTACAACACTAACGGGGAAGATAAAGAGAGGGATATTAATGGAGAAGATAGAGAGAGGGATGGGGAAAATGTTGTAGCAGGTGGACTGCAATTTGTAATTCTTGCACAAATTGCAAATGTTTTTTACAAATTGCAATTTGTAATATTTGAAAAAGTCCTCTTTATTGGAAATGGTTTTTTTAGGGAGAGAGAGGTTTGAAGTCCAAAGATAAGTAGGTGGATTTGAAGGCAATAGAAGTTTGGTTTGATTTTGATTTTGGATATAAAAGTAAGAAGGATAGTTAGGTAATTTATAAAATGTATTTAATTTATAGATAATGATTTCTATTTATTAAATGTTTAAATTTTAATTAAATTAGGGAGAAGGATATATACGTGAGTTTTAGAGGTTTAGAAGGAGATATACGTAATTCAAAGTTTGTAAGGATATATACGTAATATAGCAAGTTTTTAAGGACATAGATGAAATTTTCCCTATATTTTAAAAGGGACTTAAAAAATTGTTAAAACTTCAAATTTAGTCCAACGTATATAAGTTAACTAATTTTCGATTAATTTACTATAACACTTTTGTATATGATACATATTTGTTTTAGTCATATAAACTTATTTTTATAAAAACCACAAGGTTGTGGCGTACTGGTTAAGGCATGTGGGGGAAGTTGTTAGTCAACCCTTCTACACCAGGTTCGAATCCAGGCGCTTCCAGATTATGGCCACTGGAGATTAACTCAGGACAACATACATATATTTTTTTAATGGCGATTTATTGAAAAGGCCAAGACTAGCAAGACTCTAGCCCGACGAAAAGAGATCAGATTGACCTCGGATTACAAGACCAATCGTGCCAATTTAAAGAGTTCCCAAACTTACTTCTATTACAAACCCAAGAATACACAAAAGATTGTATATCATTCGCCGTTCGCAAAGGATTGAAGGGATATCCATTAAATAACGCCTCGTTTCTCGCCTTCCAAACCACCCAAGCGTAGGCTTGTGCAATCGCATCTTTTATAACATCAAGTTTGCTGCTCTTTTTTGGATCCAAATCAGGCCCGAAGACTTCGTGTAAACTGGTGCAACTCTCCGTAATGGCACCCCACCACCACCTGTTGATCGCTCTCCTTACCTCTAATGTTTGTGGGCAAGTCGCAAAGATGTGATCACCATTTTCTGCCTGTCTATTGCACAATACGCAAACGATTGAGTCGAGCGTGATGCCTTTCGTAACAATATTTTCCTTCGTTGGGATTTTGTCCAGTCGTGACCTCCAGAAGTGTATCCTTACCTTACTTGCTCGTGGCTAAACTTGTTTTCTTTAAGCACATATTATCCAATGCAGATCGAAGTGACTTAACTGTGAAATAACCCGAGCTCTCAAGGCTCCAGATCCATCTGTCTTCACCGCCTTCATAACGAACTTGATCGCAACCATTTTGTAACTCCTGAAGTTGGTTTCGTTCACGTTCTCTGGATATAGGTCTGTTCCAGTCCCATCGCCACGTCCTCACTGTTTCTGAAAGTAGCATTCTGTCCGCGACTAGGCATTCCGCGCTCTTTTCGAGAGCAGCTTAGCGAGGAAAACGTTCCTGTAATGTTTCACGTCCACACCATGCGTCTGTCCAGAATTTGGTACTCCGCCCGTTCCTTAATCTCCTTAAGAAGAGACTAAGAAGAGGAATGTTGGCTGCATCCAAAACCGTGTTGATGTTCGCAATTTTTCCCCAAACACCCGCTCGTGGACCTTCGCCAAGGCTAGCAGAAGTACCGTGAATGGCCGTTATTACGGCTTTCCAGAGTGCGTCATTCTCGGTCTTAAAGCGCCACCACCATTTAGTCAGGAGAGCAACGTTTTGGGCTCGTAGACTTCCGATATCTAATCCTCCATTCTCCAAACTATTGAGTGTATTCTCCCACGCCACCCAATTAACTTTCCGGCTTCCTTCGTTGATACCCCAAAAGAAGTTTCTTCGTAATCGTTCTAACTTTGAGATCACCTTCGAGGGTGCTTTAAAAAGAGAGAACATGTAGGTCCCGATCCCGCCTAAAATCGATTGCAAAGCGTAAGGCGTTCGCCTATCGAAAGAGAGTTCATTTTCCATCCCCCTACCTTTTTTGCAAATTTGTCAAGCAAAGCCTTCCACCCAACCGAGGAGTGCATCGGAGAACCGATGGGCATCCCGAGATACACGAAAGGTAGTTTGCCTTCTTTGCACCCATTCATCGAAGCCAATCTAGACAGTTCCAAAGAAGAAATACCGATGCCCGTCAAAGTGCTTTTACTCCAATTTACTTTTAATCCCGATGCCTTGTGAAAGCAACGTAAAAGTTTCATGAGAATTCTAATATTCTTTTCATCACACATCCCCATGAAGAACGCATCATCCGCGAAATGTAAGCTAGAAATCGTGGGACCATTGCCGGGTAGTTCGATCCCTCTAAATAAACCTCTAGAGACCGCTTCTTTTAGTGCCGCGATTAAGCCTTCAACAGCAAGAATGAAAAGATATGGTGATAATGGATCTCCTTGTCTCACGCCCTTCTCTAATGTGAATTGGGCCGTTGGTGACCCGTTCACTAAGACCGAGACCCTCGCCGAGCAAACGATGTTTTTGATCCATTCGACCCAAGTTTTGCAAAAAGCCATTTGGTCTAGAGTATCAAAATGGAAGTCCTAGTTTAAATTATCAAACGCCTTTTCCAGGTCGACCTTCAGAAGGAAGATTTGTTTCTTATTTTTTTTCGCCCAAGTGATTATCTCATTGACTATAAGTGGCCAGTCAATGATATTTCTTCCTTTCACATAAGCTGTCTGTTCTGGGCTAATCACCGTATCGATCACTTTACTTAGGCAGGTGGCCAAGACTTTGGAAATGACTTTGCTAATGCATCCCATTAAGTGAGGGTGTTTTTCAAACAATTTGACAGCAGCTACGAAGTCAGATTCTATTACGTCCCAGTATTTTTTGATGAAGGCGAATGAAAATCCATCTGGTCCCGGTGTGCTTTGTTGCCCCCGCAACTCCAAATACATACATATTTATCTCATATGAATCACATTTATACTTGGTGATTTAAATTTTGACATTATTAGTGATTTTTTTTGGCGAAAGTTATAAAAGAAATCGAACTCCCAGTGTCATTCCCGGCTAACCGTGAATAGAGTGAAGGGTAGGCCAAGAGCTTTTTAGAAGGTGTCTTTATTCAACAATATTACCCCGGCTGACCTATATCCTATGCCTCTTCTAGCAGGGGGATTCTCTTTTATATCGATTCATAATAAGTAAGGCAAAAAGAGCTCAATGTAGGAATCGTGGAAAAATGGTGTGGGTGGAAGTGGGGGCTAGGGGTGGTCTTCCTTCGATCTCGGCGTGGTAGCCAAAGACAATGAGGAAGAAGTCGTGTAGCCTAACCCCCAACCCGCCTTCAATTACGCACTACCGGAGCCCAATCAGGATTCCGTAAGAACTGTTATACGAAACAGACTTATTATTCAACGAAGTGGGACTAAAAATTTTGTTGTGGACAATGAAGAGGTAGAGAAAATTATAAACCTTAAAAACGCAATAGCTGATAGAATGGTCGAATTAGACCAGATCGCACCTTCTGGAATATACATCGAAATAGAATCGTGTGGGACTTTATCCAAACCCGCAAGGGGCAGGAATACATAATTTCTTCTTTAGAGGGAAAACTGCAGTCTTTATTCGGCGATAGTCCCCCGGGCACCTTCTACGATCAACTTCTTAAAATGAAAAAAATCGTTTTATCAAGAAGCACCATTTCGAGGTCCTAGAGGGGACTGAGTTTACTTAATCTTTTCGAGATCACATTCTTCCTTATACTTGTACAATTTCTTGAGAAGACCTCTAACGTGGTTGAGGGGAAGCTGACCGAAAGGAAAGCGGGTAGACCGCTCCTGATTATTATTTTGAAAGCAGACCACACCTCATGGGCGCCCGGGCCGACCGACAAGCTAAGGGCCGCCCGGGTCATAAACCGGTTGACGGGTCTAAGTTCAAAGTTCATACAATTCAAATAAAAATAAAGTCCAAATACAATTAATACAATTGAACTTGGAGTTGGAAGTGAGAGTCTAGAGTGGACAACTGAAACTGAAAGCGGCTAGGGTTATTTGGCATTTTGGCTTTAGGCGCTTAAGTTTAAGGTTAAAATTTGATTTTTTATAATTTTTTTATTATATAAAAAATAATTAATTTAAATATAAACGGGTTCGCGAGTTAACCCACGAGACCAACAAGAGCAACTGGCGACTTTGATAACGCAACCCAAAACTTGAAACAGAACTTCAAAACCGAAAAGGAAAGGAAAGGATAAAGAATGAAAAGGGGAGGACGAAGGTGCTGCGGACCACCGGTTTATGTCGGCTAACGAAGCAAGGGTGGCTACCACTGTTATATGAAAAGTGAGGGTTTTTTATTTGGGTGGGAGCGTTTGTAGGTGGGTGATGCTCAACCTACATATTAGTCAATGATAAGAGATCTCATAGGCATGAAATAATGTTGTTTTAGTAAAACCATGGACCCATTAACAAGTAAAATTGATTATTAACCCGATAGATGTTAGGCCATCGATCCACTATGGGAGACCCCATGGCTTCGACTTGGCCATCGGGTCTATCGGGTAGAACGACAACACCATTTTGGTTGCTTCGGGTTCCAACATCACCACCCCCCTTTGGTTTCCAGAAGCCGAGAGGCATCCCCTCCCACCCCCACTCCCTCACCCTCTCCCCCCCCCCTCTCTCTCTCTCTCTCTCTCTCTCTCTTTTCTTTCTCTGTATCTCTCTCTTATTTATTATTTTTTTTCTTAATTATTTAATGTGTGAGTAAGATGAAGTTGGGTATAGTGGATGGTTTAGATAAGGTAGTGAAAAGCTGATGTGACGGTTAATATGATAATTGGGTTCATTGGGTCCATATTTGATCGCCTTAATAAAAGTTGAACAGAAAGGAAAATGTATACAAATACTTTGAAGCTTTGTGTTTTATTTATTTTGAAAATGTCAACTTCAATGGTCTGGTTTAGCCTTTTATGAAGACATGTTATAGTTTGGTTCAAGTTAAAAAGAGAAATTTTTTGAAGTATATAATACTTTTTTTTCTTGATAAGGTTCACCTGGGTTTGCCCAGACTACATCCTTGGTAATGACAGGATCGAATATATATCAATATATCAAGAACAGAAAACTTAATCAAAGAAGTTTGCGGAATAACACTTTGATCAAATTAAACAATGAATTGTAAAACAGATTTGTGTATTGAATCACAAGATTAATGATTACAACCAAAGCCCCAATCTGCTTGAACCGGCTCAAACAGACGTGCATAACTTCTCTAATGCAGGGATTCAAGAATGATCTTGAGGCTTCTAATTCTAAACAAAAACTTATGAAACTCGTACCTTGAACAATGAAAACCTACCAGCTATTTATACAAGTTACAGATTACAATAAGGAAAGTAAATCTACTCTAAATAATCTCCAAAATAATCGTATCTATCCCATATCTTCTCCAACAGAATCCTTTCCTTATCTTGATCTTCTCAGCAGTGATAAAACAGAATCAATAGTAATCTTCAACCAGCAGTGGTAATTCTGTTCTGGCAGTGGTAACTTGTAACAGCAGCGGTAACTCTTGTAGTAACAGTGGTAACTTGTTCTTCAGTGTTAACACACATACTAGCAGTGGTAACCTTCAAATCAACTCTTCAGCAGTAGTAATTCCAAAGCTAGCAGTGGTAACCTTCCAGCAGTTGTATCAGCAGTGGTATCTTCAGCAGTGGTATTTTTCAGACTCAACAATCTCCCCCTAACTTAACTTCTCATACATGAGGAGCTAAGTTTGTGAGTCTGATTTTCAAGTAGGTCTTTATCTTCTCCACCAGCAGTCTTGCAGATTTTGTGGGTTCACCTTTTGTTGTCAACTTGGCATTCATCATTCCTTGTAGTCTGCCAACATCAATCAAATCAGTATCACACTCTTCCATGTAATACTCTTTGTCACCTTCATTCACCACAAGACTATATACCCTGCTTTTTTCAAACCATCTCCATTCCTTTACTACTTCACACCTTTTGCTATATACTTCTAAGAATCTGAATGGTTCAAACAGCCAATAAAAGCATTCTAGTGCAACTTTCATCTTCTCAACCTTCACAGTATTTGCACTTTCTTCCATGGCAACATCAATCACTCTGAACCTTGAATCATACATCTCCTTGAGATTTTCCCTTGTACACTGCTCCAAAACTTTTATCCACTCAGATTCACAGAGCTTAGATCCATCATCAAATTTGACCAAATACTTCAAACTTTGATCAATTCCCCATTCTACTACCTTTCTGGATCTCTGTTCAATCATCTGACTCTCCAAGTAATGTTCATTCATGTCTATCAGTTGTGCCTTCAACTTATTCACCAACTCCAGATCAAGATCAGATAGCTCACCCTTCTTCTCCTTTGTCTTTAGGATGCTATTGATCATGATTGGCTCAAAATCATACCTCTTGTCCATCAAAAAGTAGCATACTCTTCCTTGTTCAAATGTGAATGTGAACACTCTGTTGTTGAAAGTGTTCCAAGACACAACTGGTCCTTCAACATTGTCATTCAGCTCTGCTTTAGTTTTTGAAAAAGCAAACATGATCTTCAAATCTTCAACTAGCTGTCTAGTTTCCTCAAAATCTTCCATCTCCTTGGTACATCCAATCTCATACATCTTTTTTAGATCAGCCCTGGACATTTTTCTGAAAATCCCATGAATGCTAGCATAGATTTCAGTGTTGCCTGAACTTCTGAAGACTTTGAAAGCAGAGGCATCTACATACTCAAAGTAGATCCACATTGTAATATCAGAAGCTTTTTTAACCTCCATTGCCTTCTTTTCTCTCTTTGCTATTGACTTCTTTCTTTTGGGTTTTGATGGTAGTGCTTCAAGTTCTTGAGTAGCAGCCTGAGCTTCTTGCACTTCCTCCTTTTCATTATCCTTTTCCTTTTCAGCCTTCTTTTCTTGTTCCACCTCCTTCTCAATCACCTTTTCAATTACTTGGACAACTTGTTGATCAGAATCAACCACAGTTTCCTTATCAATCACATTCTTTTCCACACCATGTTCAGGATTACCTTCAGTAGTAACCTGTTCTTCAATCTGGTCCCTCTTTCTCTTTCTTTGAACCAATGCCACATCTTTAGTTTCAACATGCTGTTCCTCTATAGCTTCCAGGTGCATAGCCTCCCTTGTGACATTGTACTTGTTTTCAACCTTTTCTAGCTCCCACTTGGCAAAATATTGAACAGGTTTTCCAAGTGCACTAGCTAGATATCTCACCATACTCCTTCTTCTTTCTTTGACATCTTTTGGAGTTGCTTTCTTTGTAGTCTTTTTGACAGGCTTTTTCTTTTCAACCACCTGTTCCTCTTTATTCCACTCTTCTTGCATTTTTTCAGCCTCAATTCTGTCTTTCTCAGCAATCCTTGCCAATTCCTGCTTTCTTTTCATCTCTTCTTCTTCTTCAATCTGTTGAATCAGTTCTCAGTGACAGGGTCTATCACAGGCTTAAAACCCATCTCTTCATCACCATCAGACTCAAGCTCAGCTTCTTCTACTATAATCTTCTTGCCTTTATCTTTTGGATCAATGGCTTCAGTCTTCTTCTTTACTACTTCAGGTTCCTGGAAAACTACACCCTTGGTTGTTGGAATAACCTTAGGCAGTTTCAATAATAACTGAGCAATTGTAACTTCATCCTCATTCACCTTCAATTCTGTTTCAACCCCTGTACCAACTTCTTTCTGATCCTCCCCCTTAGCTTCAGTTTCCATCTCAACTGCAGGTTCATTCACAACCTCAGTTTCTTCAACAGGCTTTGTTGTCTTCTTAGGCTCCCCCTTAACATCTGATTTCCTCTCCCCCTTTGTGAATGCAACCAAAGTGGAGTATTTCTTTTGTAGGGCTGAAATAGTTCTCTTCATTGATGCCATGGCAGCACCTTGAGCATGAATAATTCTTGATTGCTTGATAATTCTAGCATCATGCACTTTAATCAAATCATGTTGTGCAGTAACCAACTCCTCCAAAGAATCCAACCTTGCTTCATGAGATCCATGATGTGTATCATGCTTTTGAAAGTTGGCATCATGAACTCTTAGATCATCAGCAATAAGTTTGAAATTTGTCATCAATTCCTGATAAGTAAAGCTGCCCTCACCAGATTTAGGAGTTTTTGGCTTTGTTTGGCAAGCATAAGCTAGCTTATAAGGTAGCTGATAAGCTAGTCCATCCAAACATGTACCAGGAAGCTAGCTTATCAGCTAGCTTATAAGCTAGCTTTTTGAAACGCTACTTTGAGTAGCTTATGAGGAGCTTATTGTAGCCTTTTCCAATTATACCCTTATTAATATTAATTATTAAATTCAAATATACCCTTTTTGGTCATTTTACATACTCATAAGCTAGTTTTTGCCAAACATAATTTGTTCAACAGCTAGCTTATCAGCTACTAGCAAGCTTATCAATCAACAGCTAGCTTATCAGCTATCCGCTAGCTTATCAGCTACCAGCTAGCTTATAAGCTACGCTTGCCAAACATAGCCTTTACCTCCATTACTGGATCTTTGAGCTTTTTAGCAGAAGCCTTCAGCCTAGCTGAAGCACTAGCTGCCCCCTTGGTTTCTTGGCACCCGGGACCTCCCTTTGATTTCTCAAGAGGAGTTGCCGTGGTGGGGGTCTTAGTTATGTTCAAATTGTCCTGATGCACACCTTGTGCAACATCAGTAGTTTGAGCCTCACCAACCACATGCCCATCCTTCTCGTTAGAGGGCACCTTCTTTACACTTGAGTGGGGCATCACTCCAGGGTTGTCCCTTTGGATATTTTCAGAAGGAGAGTGCTCCAACTTATGGCTTATAGGCTCTTGGGGTTTAGAACCAGAGGAGGAAGGAACTCCCCTGTTCTTTCTTATGTATCTTTTGAGTGTAGGGGTGGGGGTTGAATCAAGGGACTGAGGAAGTGTATCAGTGGTAGGTGGGGGTAGGTCATCAGAGGGTATGCTTGATTGTGAGGGCTGCAAGCCTGATGCCTCACCTTGTGGGTGGTTCACCCTTATCATTGTAGAGAACAATGGGGTGAATGTGTCATTAGAGCCTGGAGCAGGTCTCTTCATGTTAGAAAACACTTTATTACCAAGAGCAGAGCTCTGATAAGTGTCTCCATCCATGGGTACATCCGTCAATTCTTGGGTTATGACTTCTTGCACAAATCTTGGAAACATGTAAAAAGATTTGCCTTTGGAATTATTCATGTTTTCAAGATTGTAGACAAGATCATCAAAGATCATTTGTGAAAAATTAAACACCTGGTTGGTGGCCAAGCAGACCAAAGCAGAAGCAATGGTACTACTAAACTCACCAAAACTGGTAGTTTTCTTTGAAAAACAATGTAATAGGGTATGCACAAAGAACCTCCACTGAGGGCAAAATTTACCCTTAAGGTATTTTAAAGAAGTGCGAGAGCCTGTATACCCCATTCTTATAAAAGCATCCATGATGGTGGAAGTAGAGATCATAGTGGTACCTGATTCATCCTGTAGACGTAGGTGTTGTCTGATCTTTGCCGGAGTAACAATGAGAGACTGACCACAGATAGTGGTCTGGATTTGTTTGACCCCGTCAAGTTCCTCCACCACTGCATTGGCCCAAAAATCGTTCATATGCCGAATGTAGATAGTTGGATTGAGGGTTGCGGCATACGCGATATTGGATGAAACCAAGAAATCAAGGATATCTTCAAATCCTTCAGAATTGCTATCTTTGGTGAGATAGCCAACCTTGTCGTGATCCTTCACAAAATACAGAGAATCCATTATCGAACAATCAAGAAAACCCTAGAAATCGAATCAAATGAGTATTGATTTGCAAGAACACAGAGGGAGAAAAGTTGCAGAATCGCAAACGTTTTTAGAGCAAGAGCACAGAATAGCCGTTTATGAAAAAGGCGGTCAAGTTAGGGCTTTTATACTGAACTCATGAGCAGGGGTAACTACGACAAGCAGTGGTAACGAACACACGCAGTGGTCTAAGTCAAAAGTAGTGGTAAATAACACTAGCAAAGGTATTCGTTAAAAGCAGTGGTAAAATAGACAAGCAGTGGTAATTACGCGTGCGAGCTTAAAAGCAGTGGTAAAATACACAAGAAGTGGTAATTGCACGTGCAGTGGTAAAAACGCGTGTCAAGTTAAAAACAGTGGTAAAAGCGTGTGTGTCAACTAGCAGTGGTAAAGATAGACAAGCAGAGGTAAATGTGCTAGTGGTGGTAATGTGCAAAACGAGCAGTGGTAAAGACTTAGTGATTGAAACTATGTTTTGCGATAGAGACACTGCTAGCAGAAGTAACTTCAACTAAGCAGTGGTAACTTCACCCTGCATCTTTTGATCAATCCAATGACTTCACCATGTATCTGCAACATCCACAAACTCATTAAATACCCAAGAATTAAGAAGAGAGAAGAAATAATAACTAGGAAAGAAAAATATACAAAGATAGTACAAAGAAAAGTGTAACAAGAAGAAGGTTTATTCAGAGTTCATCATTCCAACACCTGTAACCAAAAATGTAAACCTGCCTACATCAAATGCTTTTGTGAACAGGTCTGCATATTGATCATCAGTGTGAACTTTCAGAACTTGAATTAACTTCTTTTCATTACAATCTCTGATAAAGTGGTACTTGATCTCTATATGTTTGGTCTTGGAGTGTTTGACTGGATTGTTAACAATGCTGATAGCACTGTTATTGTCAATTTAGATTGGTGTCTGCAAGAATGAAAGTGTTGGGAATCACAGGCTAAAAAACATGCACAACGGAAAATAAAACCGGATTCCCAATCGAGGATCCAATCCCAAACATAACAGATACAATCAAATGGTGTTTTCGATGGTTTACCTTATGTGATTGATTTTCCGGAAGGCTTGTAGGGAATACACCGCTACTGACACCGATCGAGAAAGTTGCTAGACGACCACTTTGGATTACCCGGAAAAACGAACACAATCCTCCTTCTGGAGAAGTTGGCGCCGGTTTTTAGAGAGAGAGAAAGGGAGAGAAAGTTTTCTGGGTTGTAGGATTAAAACTGAATTGTGTTTAAACTGATACCCTTAACCCTTTATTTATATGGATAAAACTTAATAAGAGTTTTATTCCATATAAGATTCTTTGGTAATTATCTTCAAATAATTTCCATAATTAATTAATCTTAATTAATTTATAAATAGTTTAACTAACTATTTGTTTAAAACTTTCTCATTAATTAATTAATTAAACAATTAATTATTTCTCTCACGTAATCCAAACGTTCTCACTTTGGCGTGCAGCGGTGTGACCTACTAGTGTCTTATAACATTGGACACGGTAACCCTTGTTACTGTCTCGCACATAATCCTAACACACTCCCACTTGTGCTAGACATGTAACTCTTCTGTCACCATTAGCCTAAGGAGGTCCCTAGCCAGACACTTAGGTTAACCAGGTTATAAGATCTCTTACATCCAGAGATACAACTCACGCTTGAATTTGTACACAGGTTCATTCCTTTTGCACACGATATTTCTAAAGTGATTTAAGACATTGAGTGGAGGATTCATTTCTTAAAATCAAGTATTTCTTGACTCTGATTTCGATTGCCTGCAGTAACGGATATTACTAAATAACCCCTGTTATTCTATCCGAGCGTGACCACGCGTTTTCTGCCAATCTTAATCGTCAAGGGGCCCGGAAATATCTCTCTTTTGAAAGAGGTGCAAATCCCTTCTTGACTACTTGCATTTCGATCCACGGCTTCCGCTGCATCTAGTCACGTCCCGTATGGCCACCCTGTTACGGTGCAGCGTTAGTACGTGCTAAGAATACAGTAGTCCTCGCGTTCCCAAACCAAGTAATCCAAACGTTCTAAGGACAACCTATCAAGTCAGTGCTTATGACTGAAGCTCCATGATATTTCTAAGGACACGATATTTCTAAAGTGATTTAAGACATGGAGTGGAGGATTCATTTCTTAAAATCAAGTATTTCTTGACTCTGATTTCGATTGCCTGCAGTAACGGATATTACTAAATAACCCCTGTTATTCTATCCGAGCGTGACCACGCGTTTTCTGCCAATCTTAATCGTCAAGGGGCCCGGAAATATCTCTCTTTTGAAAGAGGTGCAAATCCCTTCTTGACTACTTGCATTTCGATCCATGGCTTCCGCTGCATCTAGTCACGTCCCGTATGGCCACCCTGTTACGGTGCAGCGTTAGTATGTGCTAAGAATACAGTAGTCCTCGCGTTCCCAAACCAAGTATCTCAGGTCTAAGGACAACCTATCAAGTCAGTGCTTATGACTGAAGCTCCATGAAGCAGACTTGATTACTGGTCACTTCCAATACCCAAACACTCTGATGAGTATCTATAAATACTTGGTCACATCACTTGTGCTTTTATTCTCTACTTTGAATAAATCATCAAGTATTTATAATAGCGTTAAATTCCCTATTGAAATTCCCATTTCAATAAGTGGCTACGGAAATTTAGATTTCATACAAAACTTTGCAAAATCACGGATACGTTAAATATGCAAAAAATAGTTAATTTAGAACAATCATGAAAATAAAACCTCCATTTATTTCAAACACTCTGTGAAATAAAAACTTTACATGATTACATTGTTTCTAAATTAAACTATAGTAATAATTAATAAACTAAGAACTAGCTACTGGCTTCCAGGTACTGCATCCCAATGGAATTCGCATGTGCCTCATGCTTTACCCTTGCTAGTGGCTTTCTCAGCGGATCTGCGACATTGTCTTCTGTTGGAATCTTGCATATTCTCACATCTCCTCTTCCAATGATCTCTCGGATGAGGTGATACTTTCTGAGCACATGTCTTGACTTGTGATGCTCTCTAGGTTCCTTTGCTTGCGCCACGGCTCCCGAGTTATCACAGAATATATCGATCGGTCTCGAGATACTGGCAACCACTCTGAGATCCGATAGAAAATTCCTTAGCCAGACAGCTTCCTTTGCCGCATCAGATGCTGCAATGTACTCTGCTTCTGTAGTTGAGTCTGCAATCGTGTCCTGCTTCGAGCTCTTCCATGAGATCGCACCTCCGTTTAGGGTAAGACGTACCCTGACTGTGACCTGAAGTCATCTCTGTCGGTCTGGAAACTAGCGTCAGAGTATCTGGTGACACTAATTTCATCCTCAGTACCTCCAAAGACCAAGAACATTTCTTTCGTTCTTCTCAGATATTAAAGAATGTTCTTGACAGCCACCCAATGGGGTTCACCCGGATTCTGTTGGTATCTGCTCGTAACACTTACTGAGTAAGCAACATCGGGCCTAGTACATAGCATGGCATACATAATCGATCCAATTGCAGAAGCATATGGGACCGATTTCATCTTGTCCTGATCTTGACTAGAAACAGGACACTGTGTTTTACTCAACACTATGCCATGTTGCATCGGGATAAATCCTTTCTTGGATTCATCCATCCTGAATTTCTTCAGGATTTTATCGATATACGTACTTTGGCTAAGACCGATAAGCCGCTTGGATCTATTTCTGTAGATCTTTATACCTAGTATATAAGCGGCTTCTCCAAGGTCTTTCATCTGGAAACATTTGCTTAACCAACTCTTAACACTCTGTAAAGTAGGTACATCGTTTCCTATGAGTAGAATGTCGTCTACGTATAAGACCAAGAAGGTTACTATGCTCCCACTGAACTTAGTGTAGACACACGGCTCGAACTCACTTTTGGTAAAACCAAACTCTTTGATTCGATCATCAAAGTGTAAGTTCCAGCTTCGAGATGCTTGCTTCAATCCATAAATGGATTTTAGCAGCTTACATACCTTATTAGGATTCTTAGGATCTTCAAACCCCTCTGGTTGTTCCATATAGACGTCTTCTGTTAACTTTCCATTCAGAAAGGCTGTCTTGACGTCCATTTGCCAAATCTCGTAGTTAAAATACGCTGAAATGGCCATAAGAATCCTAATTGATTTTAACATGGCCACTGGTGAAAAGGTTTCATCATAGTCAATGCCATGAGTTTGCGTGAATCCTTTTGCAACCAGTCTGGCTTTGAAGGTGTGTACGTTCCCATCCATGTCGGTTTTCTTCTTGAAAACCCATTTGCGTCAACAGCCTTACAGTGTTGTGGCAAATCAGTCAACTCCCAAACTTGGTTGTCGTACATGGATTGCATCTCGGCCCTCATGGCTTCCTGCCATTGCTCAGACTCACTGCCTGACACAGCTTCTCCATAGGATGTTGGTTCATTTAAGTCTCCGCTATCTTGAGAGACTAGGAACCCAAGATACCTATCTGGTTCTTGTCTTACCCTGCTGGATCTGCGAAGGTCCTGTGTTTGCACTTCCTCGATCGGCTCTGATTGAGGTTCAACATTGTTATGTTGAATTTCTGGCTCAACAACTGGTGTAGTGTTTTCTTCGTCTACTACCTGTAGATCTACATCCTTTCTGGTGTTCTCTAGACTGAGAAACTTTTCTTCCAGAAATTTTCCATTTCGAGCAACAAAAACTTTGTTCTCTTCAGGATTGTAATAACGACCTTAGGATAGACATTTGTTTTATTCTTTCGGGATGACAAGGCCAGTGGGAGCTGCTAAAATTCCTCAACTTACCGGAGTACTAACAAAACATGGCGAGGCCAGTGGGAACTACGCGAGTTTTGAAGCTTTTAGTAAAATAGGTCATTATTGGTCCCTAGGAAACGTTGGCAACAACTATAATTAGGTACTATGTGAATAATTATTTAATTGCATGGTTGATTGATTATTTGTGATATCTTGCATGTTAGTAGTTTTAAATAAAGTTGTTATTTTAAAACTAGGGTGTATCACAAAAGGTATTTAGGTTTTATTATAATCAGTTTCTTCAAACTTTTCAAAACAATAGTTTTTGTTTTAAAACCTATAGATGATTGTTATATATAAAAGGCAAAGTTGACAAAAACAGTTAGTTTTAATCAACTAGGTGTGCTATTAAAACAGTTAGTTTTAATTAGCAAGTAATTTTAGAACAGTTAGTTTTAAAATTGCATGCACGTTTGAAACAGTTAGTTTAAAACGTAAGTAGCCTTTATAACAATCAGTTTTTCAAAAGCCTGGAAGTAAAGTTTTTCAAAACCCCGAAAATCATAGATCAGTAGTGCAACCCATCTAGGGGTACCTTCGGCGTAAAGTACATGGGCGTTGTAAGTGATCACACATTCAACGTCCGTGTTCAAACTGAAGCTGGAGGGGTTACATAACTCTGCGAATTATCTCCGGGTGGTACCGGCCAGAGTATAGTGATCAGGTCCCCAAAATGGTGAGATCTGTTTTGGTACTATAATGTTCACCGGGTGGTACCGGGCCAAAAAGCACTTAGAGGGACTAAAACATGCACAGGTAGTTGCCATGGTCCCGAAAAGATCTAGGAGTCATGTCAGCTGGACATGATTGGTAAAAGTCCTTACCTACCGAAATAAATACGGGTCTGGTGGAGCAAGAACATTACGCACACCAGGACGTATGAAATAAGGATCCTAGTCCAATAAATTGATCATTTAAGGGTTTATTGATATTTTATTGGAAATTAATCTATTTACAGTTGCTAAGACCAAAAGTTTTATTTTGTGTAGATGGCAAGCACTGTTACCAGCACTAACAATCTTTCCCTCCGCTCTATCCTAGAGAAGGATAAGCTGACCGGCTCTAACTTTCTCGACTGGGAGCGCAATCTGATGATTGTGCTCAGACATGAGAGAAAGTGGTATGTACTTGAAGAGCCACTTGGGGAGGCACCTCCGGCAAACGCTCCGGCTGCTGCCAGAAATGCCCACAAGAAGCACTCGGATGATCTCCTTGATGTCGCCTGTTTGATGCTAGCAACTATGAGCCCAGATCTGCAAGCAGGGCTCATAAATACAAATGTTTATGACATGATCCGCCAGCTGAGGGACATGTTCCAGACCCAGGCTCGTACAAAACGCTACGATGCCACCAAAGCATTTAATGAGTGCAAGATGGTAAAAGGGACATCAGTAAGTGACCATGTCATGAAAATGAAACGGCACTTAGATCATCTGGAGAGGCTTGGTCATCCTGTTCCATTGCAGCTAGCAACAGACACCATACTCAATTCACTGTCAGAAGACTACAGGCCCTTTGTAGTCAATTACAATATGAATAACATGGAGAAAACAATAGCAGAATTGCACTCCATGCTTAAGACAGCTGAACTGAATATGGGGAACAAGAACAAGACCAAGGATGTCTTGATGGTGAAAGACGGAGGGGTTAAAAAGAAAAATGGGCATGCTAGCACCAGTAAAGGAAAAGGACCAGTCCAGGCCATCCAGAGTGCACCCAAGAAAGGCAAAGGCAAGGGCAAGGGCAAGAAGGTTAAGCCAAATAAAGCTAGGACCGAGAACCGCTGCTTCATATGCAATGAGATCGGTCACTGGAGGCAAAACTGCCCTAAGCGTCATGAAGCAGGTATGTAAACCTCAGAAAATTTATGATTGCTTTATTTTGTCACTTCTTACTTGTTGGTTTACAAGTATACTGATACCTAGAGCAAATGATTATTGCAGGAGGTCAGAAATGAAGTGAAGTGCCCAGGAGTTGCTGAGGATCTTAAGTACAAAATGATTTAAGTCAAGACATTTTGAATTTATAGTTTTTAAAACAGTTATTTTTGGGGATCTATGTTTTAAACAATTTTTGGATAATTATATTTTATAATTTCATGGTTTTATTTTCAAAAGTTATTGTCTTGACATTGAAATATCTGATTGTGCCTGGTATTCTTAAATCTGTATGATCCTAGTTGTTGCCTGTTATAATTACTTTAATACAATTGAAGTAATTTGTATAAAAAACTATCAAAAACACACGAAATTCTATATGAATGTGTTTTAAGAATAAGACATTTATGAATAATTGTTTTGTGATCAAATTTTAAAAGGGAGAATTTAAGATATTAACTCAGATAGCGTTAATAACAGTATTTATGAAACTAAGAAGATTCCAAGTTCTGGAATTAGGATTTGACCAAATCCAGTTAAGTTTTATAAAAGAAATTCTCAGAATCATCTAATCAAGCTTGATCAAGTTTTATTATTCAAATGTTCTGAGAAGAGAATTTAGGATATTAACTCAGCTAGCGTTAATAACAGTATTTATGAAACTAAGAAGATTCCAAGATCTGGAATTAGGATTTGACCAAATCCAGTTAAGTTTCATAAAGGGGAATTCTCAAAGTTCATTACTTGAAATTAGGATTGACTAATCAAAGTTTTGACTAAGTCAATAGTAAATTTTGAGTAATAGTTAGTTTTTATATAAGTAAGTGGGAGCCCAATTTATTCTCTATCTAGTCTGAGATAAAAGAATAAAGGATATAATTATTGATATATCTCAGAATTCAAAAATCCAGATAGGATAAGAATTCATAAGATATAATTTATCCTTTTAGTCAAAAGGATAAAAGTTTCAAGATCCTTGAAACAAAGGTCGTGACTGACTTTAAAATCAATAATTAAGGTGTTGGATTAAAATATAGGATTCCAGTAGATTTGCCAGTATTGCAAATGGAATCTGATTTCAGGTAGAAATCATTCATCTACACAGCAACTAAGGAAAGTTGCAGTCTTACATATTCAGGAACTGGAAGTTAGTCCAGGTCTCCGAGTTCATGGAATATGATAAAAGTCTAGTTATTGTTTTTAAAAGGTGTTTGCAGAACAATAATTAGCAGATACAAGTAGATCGTACAAACAGACTTGTATTATTTGGTTATCACTTTGATTAAAATGGTAAACTTTAATCAAAGGGTTTAAACTAAAGATAGGTGATACTTTATTTTAGACCAGTATCTAACAAACGTTAAATAGATATTATGAAAGTTATTAAAGAAAAGATATTTGATTTTGTTATCATTACAGCGTGTAATGTGGACTATACAAAATTGATTTCTTTATTACTTTCACATTTTGCATGTTTTAATATATCCAGGAATGAAACTAGTTTCCAGTTTTCATTCAAAACTTGTCCGTGACGACTTATCATTGTGGGAACATGATAAGGTGTTAAAGTCATTGTGAACTTTTAGGTAGTTATGATCAGTTGCTGAGTAACAGCTACAAGTGTTGTAGACTAAAAGTTGCACAGATATTTGATAGAGTAGCAAATATCGGACGTGATCCGCGGTTGAGATTACTTCTTGGAATGAAGTCATAAGTGAATCTCACAGTGGTTGTCCCTATCACCTGAGGTACCTGATTTGATATCATGAGGACTACTGAATTCTTAGTGCACTCAACCGCTACGCCGTAATAGGGTGGCTATAAAGGGTGTAACTAGGTTCAGCGGAAGCCGTGGTGTTAAAGGCAGATATGCAAGATGGGATTTGCACCTCTTCTCAGAAGAGAGATATTTCTGGGCCCATCTTGACTGACTAAGTATACTGATGAAGTGCATGGCCATGCCCAAACGAACTGATTAGTTCTTTGTCGTTTACCTATCAGTGAAAGTCAGATAATCAAGAGAACAGAATCTTGAGTATTTAGAGTTGACACTTTCCAAGCTCATACTCACAGATGAAATATCGCGATGCAAAGGGAAAAGCCAAGATATACCCAATCAATGAACAGTAGTTTCGTAGATACCAGTTCCTTATGGAACATTTATATCACCAGTCTGGGTATAAGAGTTCTTGTAACCTGGTCAGCCTAAGTGCCTGTCTAGGGGCCTCCTTAGGTCCGTATAATCAAAGGTGGTATTGCCAACTTGCACAAGTGGGAGTCTGTTAGGAATTATGTGCAGAGTTGACAAACCAAGTGATTACACATCCAATGTTACAAGACACTTGAGGGTCACACCTGTGAGGACCTATAAGTCGAACAAGTTAGATGAAACCCAGAAATGGAGAGTTAGGATTTATAATAGTGTATTATAAATCAATTGGGTAATTACGGTCAGAATTACCAAAGTTGGAGGTTTATTAATTAATTAGGATATTATATATTTATTAGATAAATAAATATATAATAGTTAATTAATAAGGTTTTATATATATTAGATAAATATATATAATTATAATTATCATATGCAAATTCTTTTCCAGCTATTTAAAAAGGAAAAAGGATTAGAGATAATTATAAAAGGAAACTGAATCTCATACAAACTGTATTTTTCCTCCATATAAATAAGGCTTATGGGTTAAGGAAAAAGCTAAGCCTTCAACTAAGAAAACAGTTTCCAGTTTCCTCTCTCTCCCTCTCTCTTCCAATCGGCGCCGCCGCCCCCTCCCAGTCGGATTCCAGTTCTGTGTTTCCGGGTTTCGTTCAAGTTCAACTAGAAGAACGTTCGTAGGTCAATCACCGGTGGATTAAATCTCAAGCAGTCCAGGTAAATTGATCTAAACCAAACTATTAGGATTAAACTAGAAACGATTAAAGATCAATAGGTTTTAAGGGTTTTTGCTTTTAAACGCTTCCGCATAAATCAAGATCGAAACAGCGAGTTTTTGATCACGTAAGGTTTTAATCAGTTTGATTAACCTATAAGATTTACCAAACCAGTGAGGTTCGTTAAATCCTAGATAATCCTCGAGTCAGTTTGATCCGAGGATACCCACAAAAACCCAACAGTACCGGTATCCTCCTCTTGCTACATGACTGAAAGGTCCACATACATCTGTGTGGATTATTTCAAGCAAGTCAGTAGCCCTTTCATTTTCATTGTTGAAAGGTTGCTTTGTCATTTTACCAGATAAACAAGATTCGCAATTATCAAAAGGTTTATAGTCGAAATTTCCAAGAAAACCTCCTTTTAGGAGTAGTTCAACGCGTTTCTTGTTTATATGGCCCAAACGACAATGCCAGAGGTAAGTCTGATCCTCAATATCCTTGGATCGCTTACTTATATGATAGATTTCACTACTGTTGTCTTGTAGATTTACAGTGTATAGACCATTCACGGGTGTAGCTTTAAAATAGAAAATATTATCTTTAAAGACTGAAATCATTTTATAATCATATTTATAATAAAAACCTTGGTCTACTAATAAATCAAAAGACAAAACATTCTTAATCATATTTGGAATATAATAACAATTATCCAGTTCCAAAACTAGACCCGAGGGTAAACTAAGACTATAAGATCCCACGGCTTTAGCACTCAACGGAGTGCCTTCGCCAACTCGTAGGTTCGAACGGTCCTTCCTCAGAGTCTTTCTTCTAGTGAATCCCTGTAAATGATTACAAATGTGGTTACCACTGCCTGTATCAATTACCCATGATTCATAAGAAGTGATTAAGCAATCTATCATAAAGATACCTGGAGCATCGGGCAAACCGATCTCTATCTGGTCGATATTCATCGAGTGCTCGCAAATATCCTCGCTGCCGCACTCTGGGCAACTCAGATCTCCCAGCTCATCAATTATATCAGTGTCCATGAGATTCGCAGGTTCGGGTGCTGGCTCTAAACTGGCCAGGATATCTTCATGAACTTTATCCACGTCGTTCTTTGGTTCCTTCATGTAGGCACTAGCTGTGTCCTGAACTTCCTTTGTGAGGGAGAACCACATGAGGTACACCAACTCTTCCTGAGTCATCTTGTACCCCAGACGTGATAAACATTTAAAAAGCCTTCTCATTTCAATAAGATGGTTTTTAACTGACTGACCCTTTTGCAGCTTCAGGGAGAGAATCTCTTGCATGATCAAAAGCTTGCCCGTATGCTTGTAGAAACCTAACTGGTTTTCTACATTTCTCACAACCTCGTGACAGAATTTCACTCTTAAGTCTCCCGTGAACTCGGGTGACATAGAGAAAACTAGAATGGACATTACATCCGATTCATCTGCCATGAATCTAAAATATTCAGCAAATTCCTCTTCAGGGGCATTGCTTTTAGGTCGTGACATGGGCTTATTGATCACATAAAGCTTACCCTGGGCACTCAAAACATTCTGTAAGTGTAACTTCCAAACTGGAAAGTTCTGGCCCGTAAGCTTCCACTTGCCCGTAATAAGGCGAAGTGATTTCTCAGGTGAATAAAACGGAATGCTAATTGGAGACATCTACAGAAGAATATAAATTCCAATTTAGTTTATAATTATATAATTCTAATAAATTATTACCCTTAAAATAAATTTATTAGACTAGAATCCATATTTCACATGTGTCGGGAAGCATGTGATCATGTCAAACCGACTCATGCGATTTATGGTAGGTAAGACTATACCAATCGTATTCCAATCTCGAAAATACGACTTCTAGATCGTCGGGACATCGGATATTAATAGTCCGTGCATATTTAGTCCCTCTAGTGCATTTTGGCCTGGTACCACCCAGTGAATAAATAATTACCAAAATAGATTGTACCACCCGGGACCTGGACAAACTCTGGCCGGTACCACCCGGAGATAATTCGCAGAGTTTTATCTCCCTCCAGTTTCGGTTTGAACACGGACGTTCATAGTGTGTGCACTTACAACGCCCTATGTACCTTACACCGGAGGTGCCCCTAAAGTGGGTTGCACTTACTAATCTATGATTTTAACAAGGGTCAAAAATTGCCAGTTTTCAAAAAACTTTGGATTTAAACACAAACTGTATTTTATCCAATTTTAAAACCATTTATATTTAATTTAAAAGACGTAACTACGTAATACAATTAAATATAAACAACCACGCAGACTGAATAATCATAAACAACCACGCAGTTTAAATAACACGTCATAGTCAAAAACCCTTAACTATTGTTATCTTGTGAGCCAACACAAAATGACGGTCCAATTCCTAAGGGACAAATCTTCTCGGTGCTCCCACTGGCTCCAAGCTCCATGATCGTCTCCTTGACTCCGTCTTCAGGTCTTTATTTCAATTAAAATATTACAATGTAACTGGGTTGTAAATGGCACGCAGGCCTCCCGTAACAACATACATAATAATTAAAGACATAATCACGGGTCATAAGGGTTTGACTATGACTTCATATAATAATTAAAACTCAACTAGAGATAATTATTTAAGTTACAATTTAATTTAATCCTGAAAACTTTTTAAAACTTATCCGGTTAAAAGATTTCCTTATCAGAGACCTTTCCGGAAACGGATCTCACGCGGGACCCATTAACGAAAAACAATCGAAAAACTTAACGATTCGAAATCCGGCACCGATGGCAACGACTGAAATCATCACCACCGATACCGGCCCGAACACCACTCGACTACCGCATGATCGCTGGCGACAGCAGCGGCTTGAGAGCCACCACCGCCGCCTGTCGGTTTTTTTTTTATCGTGGCCGACGTCACGCTAGCAAACAACCACCGCTACCACCGGCAACGGCAGCGGTTCGCACCACCACTGTCGCCGTGGTTGCGCGGCGAACGGAAATACCACCACCACCATCATTGATGGTAGCGGCGGTAACCACCGCTTGTGGTTCGACAACGGCAGCCATAGAGCGCCACCATCGCCGCCGTTCCCGGAATCAATCATCGTCGCCATCATCGCTCAACCACCGCCGTCGGAATCGACGACAGCAGCACCGGCCACCGTCGCCATTCGGCGGTCCGTTCGATCGATCGCCACCGCCACCACAAAACGGTGGCGCGGTGGTCGATAACCAATCGCCGCCTGTCGCTGACCGGCGGCTCCGTCTTTCAATCGACGCCACCGCCACCACAATCGGTGGTGCGGTGGTGGTTCTTATCCATGGCCGACGCCGTCACCACTTACGGTGGTGCGGCTGGTGGTTTGTTGCGATGACAGCCGGCGACCACCACACTCTGTGGTGTAGTCGGTTGGTAGTTCGATTCACCGGCGATCGGCCTGGAGGTCCGGCCGGCTAACTGCCGCCGTTCCACCGCGCGATCGTTGCTCCATTAGGTTTATTAAAAATCAGATTTTTAAACACGAAAAATAACGATTTACAAAACCTAATTAACTAACAAGCAGCTTAAACCTGATCTGTTAGGTTTAGGAAGTGGCTCTGATACCACTGTTGGGAATCACAGGCTAAAAAACATGCACAGCGGAAAATAAAACCGGATTCCCAATCGAGGATCCAATCCCAAACATAACAGATACAATCAAAGGGTGTTTTCGATGGTTTACCTTATGTGATTGATTTTCCGGAAGGCTTGTAGGGAATACACCGCTACTGACACCGATCGAGAAAGTTGCTAGACCACCACTTTGGATTACCCGGAAAAACGAACACAATCCTCCTTCTGGAGAAGTTGGCGCCGGTTTTTAGAGAGAGAGAAAGGGAGAGAAAGTTTTCTGGGTTGTAGGATTAAAACTGAATTGTGTTTAAACTGATACCCTTAACCCTTTATTTATATGGATAAAACTTAATAAGAGTTTTATTCCATATAAGATTCTTTGGTAATTATCTCCAAATAATTTCCATAATTAATTAATCTTAATTAATTTATAAATAGTTTAACTAACTATTTATTTAAAACTTTCTCATTAATTAATTAATTAAACAATTAATTATTTCTCTCACGTAATCCAAACGTTCTCACTTTGGCGTGCAGCGGTGTGAGCTACTAGTGTCTTATAACATTGGACAAGGTAACCCTTGTTACTGTCTCGCACATAATCCTAACAGAAAGACCATAGTCCTGCATTTGATTCTGAATCCATAGAACTTGTGAACAGCATTGAGATGCAGCTATGTATTCAGCCTCTGTTGTTGATTGTGAAACAGTGGTCTGTTTCTTGCATTGCCATGAGACCAATCTTCCTCCCAAAAATTGACATCCTCCTGATGTAGACTTCCTATCCAGATTTGCTCCTCCATAATCACTATCTGTGTAGGCCACTAAGTCAAAGGAAGAATCATTTGGATACCATAGTCCCAATCTTGGTTGGCCCTTAAGATACTTGAATATTCTTTTGACTGCATGTAGATGTGACTCCTTGGGCCTAACCTGATACCTAGCACAAACACAGACAACAAACATAATATCAGGTCTAGAAGCTGTAAGATACATTAATGATCCAATCATGGATCTGTAATGATGAACATCAACTTCCTCCCCCTCAGCATCAGCAGTGAGGTGTTTGTGTGTTTCCATTGGAGTGCTTGCTGGCTTTGCATCATTCATTCCAAACTTTTGAAGCATGGATGCAACATATTTGGACTGATTGATGAATATCCCATCAGTCTTCTGCTTGACCTGTAAACCAAGAAAGAAAGTTAGCTCTCCCATAGAACTCATCTTGAATTTCTTGTGCATCAGTTCCTCAAACTCCTTGCACATATCATCCTTTGTAGATCCAAAGATGATATCATCTACATAGATCTGTACTAGAAGCATATCAGTCTTTGTTCTCTTGATGAACAAGGTCTTATCAATGACACCTCTTTCAAACTTGTTTTCCAACAAGTATGAGGACAAGGTATCATACCAAGCCCTAGGTGCTTGATGAAGACCATACAGTGCTTTCCTCAACTTGTAAACTTTATCATGGTATTTGGGATCTTCAAACCCTGGTGGTTGACTGACATACACCTCTTCATCTAAAGTGCCATAGAGAAAGGCACTCTTGACATCCATCTGGTAGACTTTGAATCCTTTGTAAGATGCAAAGGCCAAGAATAGCCTGATGGCTTCAATTCTGGCAACAGGTGCAAATACATCATCATAGTCTATTCCTTCCTCTTGAGTATACCCCTGTGCTACTAATCTGGCTTTGTTTTTTATCACAATTCCTCTCTCATCAGTCTTGTTTCTGAAAATCCATTTAGTGCTAATCACCCTATGGCCTTTTGGGAGATCCACCAGATCCCACACATGCTGCAGGACAAACTGCAACAGTTCTTCTTGCATGGCTTCAATCCAGCTGGGATCTTTCATTGCATCTAGAGCTTTCTTGGGTTCTGTTTGTGAAAGAAAAACATAAATCATGCTCAAGTATGGATTGAGAAGGGATTTGCTTTGCTTCCTTGTAATCATAGGAGACTGAATGTCTCCTATTACCAGTGTAGGTGGATGATTCTTCTGAGTTCTTGTAAGATGCGGGGGTTCATCAGGCAGATCCACCCCTAGATTTGAATCATTCACCTCTGGTTCTTGATCCCATTGAGGTCCCTCTTCTAAGGCAGGAATTTCATCAGTGGTCTTAGAGGATTCCACAATTGGTTGATCATCACTCTTCTCAGTAGCCTCAAGTTCTGTTTGATCATCCGAAGTTGACTCAACAGTGGCACAAGTATCATTTGAGTCCACAAAAGGCATGGGAAACATAACAAATGTAGGACTTGTTTCTTGTACTTGCTCTGTACCTGAACCTGTTGTTGGGTTTTTGCGATTCGGATAAAACAGATATAAACATATAAACGAATAAACGCAGCGGATAAAAAACAAAACCCGAACAAAGATCCAACCGTAATTTAACAGATACAAATCTATCAAGGTGGTTTTCTCGCGTTTACCTTTTGACGATACAAACGATCCTCCGGATGCTAGTGAGGGATACACCGCTACTGCACCACCGTGAGACTGGCTGCTAGACCGCCTAGGATTTGATCGGAAAAACCTCCCGGTGTGTGTGTGTGTGTCAACGCCGACAAGAGAGAGAGAGAGAGGTTTGGGATTCTTGGCGAGAAAGTAATTATGAAATCTATGTTATAATTCTATTACCCTAACCCTATATTTATATAGGTAATTATGGTAATCATATTAAGAATCCCAATCCATAAATAACTCTCCACAATAACTTCCTTAATTAACTCAAACTTGTTAATCAAGTAATTATATTTATCTGATAAATAATAAATAAACAATTTATTATTTATCCTATTCTCTCTATTAAATAATTAAACTTAATTAATTATTTCCACACAATAAATCCAATAGGTCTCGGGTTGGGTGTGTAGCAGTGTGACCCACTAGTGTCTTATAACATTAGACATAGTGATCCTAATTACTGTCTTGCACATAATCCTTTCAGACTCCCACTTGTGCCAGACAAGTAACTTAACTGTCACTATTAGCCTAAGGAGGTCCCTAGCCAGACACTTAGGTTGACCAGGTTATAAGATCTCTTATAGCCAGAGATACGATTCATATTTGAATTGTACACAGGTTCATTCCTTTTACACACGATATTTTAAAGTGAGTTTTGACATGGAGCTGAGATAGTTCAATCATAAACTCAAGTATTTCCTGACTCTGATCTCGATTGCCTGCAGTAACGGATCTTCCAAATAACCCACTGTTATTCTATCCGAGCGTGGCCACGCATTTCTGCCAATCTTAACCGTCAGGGGGCCCAGAAATATCTCTCCCATGTGGGAGGTGTAAATCCCATCTTGACTATCCGCATCTACAACCACGGCTTCCGCTGCATCTAGTCATACCCCTTATGACCACCCAGTTACGGTGCGGCGTTAGTGCATGCTAAGAGTACAGTAGTCCTCATGATCATAGACCAGATATCTCAGGTCAAAGGACAACCTATCATCAAGTCAATGCTTATGACAAGGGCTCCATGAAGCAGACTTGAAACTGGTCACATCCAATACCTATTCACTCTGATAAGTATCTATGAATGTCTAACTATATCAACTGTATATTAAACACTTCATAATAGCGTTATAACCCTACTGAGATTCCCATCTCAATAAGTTGCTACGGAGATTTAGATTTTTACGAACTCGTGAAAAATCATGGATAACCTTAAATATGCGAAAAGTAATTTTCTTGAAACATCTTTAAAATAGTATCTCTTTATTTCCAACACACAGTGAAATAAACTTTCATAATGTTTCAAAATTACATTGATAATCGATAACATAAACTAACTACTAGTATCCAGGTACTGCATTCCTATGGAACTAGTATGGCCCTCATGCTTTGCTCTAGCTAAAGGCTTTGTTAGCGGATCTGCAACGTTCTCATCCGTCGGAATCTTGCATATTCTCACATCTCCTCTTCCAATAATCTCTCGGATGAGGTGATATTTCCTGAGTACATGTCTCGACTTGTGATGTTCTCTGGGCTCTTTCGCTTGCGCTACTGCCCCAGAGTTATCACAGTAAATATCAATGGGTCTAGAGATACTGGCTACAACTCTTAGATCCGTGATAAAACTCCTGAGCCAGACAGCTTCCTTTGCCGCGTCGGATGCTGCAATGTACTCTGCCTCTGTAGTGGAATCTGCTATGGTATCTTGCTTCGAGCTCTTCCACGAGATCGCGCCTCCATTTAGGGTAAATACATATCCTGACTGTGATCTAAAATCATCTTTGTCGGTCTGAAAACTAGCGTCAGTGTAGCCTGTGACGCTAATCTCGTCTTCAGATCCTCCAAAGACCAAGAACATTTCTTTTGTGCGTCTCATGTACTTGAGAATGTTCTTGACAGCCACCCAATGGGCTTCACCTGGGTTCTGCTGGTATCTGCTCGTAACACTTATCGAGTAAGCAACATCGGGCCTTGTACATAACATGGCATACATAATTGATCCTATCGCTGAAGCATATGGGATCAATTTCATCTTGTCCTGATCTTCACTAGAAACAGGACACTGTGCTTTGCTCAGCACTATGCCATGCTGCATTGGGATAAATCCTTTCTTGGATTCGTCCATCCTGAATCGTTTCAGGATTTTGTCAATGTATGTACTTTGACTAAGCCCGATAAGCCGTCTAGATCTATTCCTATAGATCTTTATACCAAGTATATAGGCGGCTTCTCCAAGGTCTTTCATTTGGAAACACTTGCTTAACCAAGTCTTTACACTCTGTAAAGTTGGTACGTCATTTCCAATGAGTAGAATATCATCTACATATAAGACCAAGAAGGTTACTATGCTCCCACTGAACTTTGTGTAAACACATGGTTCAAACTCACTCTTGGCAAAACCAAATTCTTTGATTCGCTCATCAAAGTGTAAGTTCCAACTTCTAGATGCCTGTTTTAATCCATATATGGATTTCAACAACTTGCACACTTTATTAGGATTCTTTGGATCTATGAAACCTTCCGGCTGTTCCATATAGACGTCTTCTGTTAACTTCCCGTTCAGGAAGGCCGTCTTAACATCCATCTGCCAAATCTCGTAATTGAAGTACGCTGAAATGGCCATCAAGATCCTAATAGACTTTAACATTGCTACTGGTGAAAAAGTTTCATCATAGTCAATACCATGAGTTTGCGTGAAACCTTTTGCTACCAGTCTAGCTTTAAAGGTGTGCACATTACCGTCCATGTCAGTTTTCTTCTTGAAAACCCATTTACGTCCAACAGCCCTACAGTGTTGGGGTAAATCTGTCAACTCCCATACTTGGTTGTCGTACATGGACTGCATCTCAGCCTTCATGGCCTCCTGCCATTATTCAGACTCACTGCCTGATACAGCTTCTCCATAGGAGGTCGGTTCATTCAAGTCTCCATCATCCTGAGAGACTAAGAACCCAAGATACCTATCTGGCTCTTGCCTTATCCTAGTGGATCTGCGAAGGTCCTGTGTTTGCACTTCCTCAACCGTTTCCGGTTGAGTCTCAACATATTCTTGTTGAGCAACTGGCTCAACTATCGGTGAAGTGTCATCTTCCTCTACCTCCTGTAGATCTACATCATTCCTGGTATCCTCTTTGTTGAGGAACTTATCCTCCAGAAAATCACCTCCCCGAGCTACAAAGACTTTGTTCTCGGTAGGATTGTAGAAGTAGTATCCCACAGTAGTCTTGGGATATCCTACGAAGAAGCACTTATCTGATTTGGGTTTGAGTTTTTCAGAAGTTGGTCTCTTGACATATACTTCACAACCCCAAATCTTTAGAAAAGACAATTTTGGTTTCTTGCCTGTCCAAATTTCATATGGTGTCTTTTCTACCGATTTAGTTGGCACTTTGTTCAGTATGTGGGCTGCTGTTTCGAGCGCATGTCCCCAAAATGACACTGGTAGTGAGGAACGACACATCATTGATCTTACCATATCAAGCAAGGTACGGTTTCTCCTTTCTGACACACCATTCATCTGGGGCGTGTACGGAGGTGTGAGTTGTGAAACAATCCCACATTCTATCAAATGATTGTTAAATTCCTGACTCAGATATTCCCCACCTCGATCTGACCTTAGGAACTTGATCTTCTTGTCAAGTTGATTCTGTACTTCACTCTGAAATTCCTTAAATCTTTCAAAGGCTTCAGATTTATGTCTCATCAAGTAGACATAACCATATCTACTGAAATCGTCAGTAAAAGTGATGAAGTACCGGTATCCTCCTCTAGCTTCATGACTGAAGGGACCACACACATCTGTGTGTATAATTCCCAACAAATCATTTGCCCTTTCATTATCTTTGTTGAAGGGTTGCTTTGTCATCTTGCCGGATAAACAAGATTCGCAATTGTCAAACGGTTTAAAATCGAAAGACCCAAGGAGTCCTCCTTTCTGGAGTTTCTCTATGCGTTTCTTGTTTATGTGACCTAGACGACAATGCCAGAGGTAAGTCTGATCCTTAATATCCTTGGATCGTTTACTTATATGATAGACTTCTCTATTTTCTTGTAGATTTAACACATATAGACCATTAGAGGGAGTTGCTTTGAAATAAAAGATATCATTTTTAAAGCAAGAGATAAGTTTATAATCATATTTATAATAAAAACCTTGGTCTACAAGTAAATCGAAAGAAATAACATTTTTGATCATTCTAGGAACATAGTAACAATTTTCAAGTTCCAATACTAGACCCGAGGGTAAACTAAGACTGTAAGACCCTATAGACTCAGCTACAAGCATCTGGCCTTCGCCGACTCTTAGGTTCGAACGGTCCTTCCCCAGTATCTCCCTTCTTTTGAATCCCTGTAAATGATTACAAATGTGATTACCACTGCCTGTATCAAGTACCCATGATTCATAAGAAGTGATCAAACAGTCTATCATAAAGATACCTGGCGCATCGGGTAAACCGATGTCTAGCTGGTCGATGTCCATCGAGTGAGCACAAATATCCTTGCTACCGCATTCTGGGCAACTCAGATCTCCCAGCTCGTCAATCCAATCCGTGTCCATGAGGTCAGCAGGTGCTGCAGTTTTCGGCTCCAAACTGGCCAAAATATCCTCATGAAGCTTTGCCACGTCTCTCTTTGGTTCTCCAATGTACGCACTAACTGTGTTACGTATCTCATCAGTGAGGGAGAACCACATGAGATGCACAAGTTCCTCCTGGACAACTTTGTATCCCATGCGTGACAAACTTTTAAAGAGCTTCCTCATCTCTAGGAGATGCTCTTTAACAGATTGACCCTTTTCCAGTTTCAGAGAATAGATCTCTTTCATGATCAGATACTTCCCACTCTTCTTATAGAAACCCACCTGGTTCTCTATATTCTTCACGACCTCATGGCAATATCTAACCCTCAAATCAGTAGTAAACTCGGGTGAGGTAGAAAAGGACAGAATCGACATTACATCAGATTCGTCAGCCATGAATTTGAAATATTCAGCAAAGTCCTTTTCAGGAGCATTGCAACCGGGTCGTGAAACGGGTTTCTCTATCACGTACCGCTTACCCTGTGCATCCAAGACATTGTCAAGGTGCATTTTCCAGACTGGAAAATTTTGGCCTGTAAGCTTCCATTTCCCCATTATCAGGCGGAGAGATTCCTCAGGTGAATAAAAGATAATAGCAGACATCTACAGTCAAATATAAAATTCCGATTTAGTTATCTGATTGTACTTCTAATAAATTATTACCTTAGAACAATAATTATATTAGACTAGAATCCATATTTCACATGAATTGACAGGCGGTTTGCTCACGCAAGCCAATCCATGCTATTTCTGGTAGGTAACGACTTATACCAATCGCATCTTTAAACGAAGATACGACTTCTAGATCGTCGGGACATCGGATACTTGAATCCGTGCATATTTAGTCCCTCTAGTGTGTTTTGGCCCGGTACCACCCGGTGAGTTGTAACAACTACCAAAATAGATCGCACCATTTTGAACTGGATGTACTCTGGTCGGTACCCCCCGATATCGCAGAGTCTTTTCACCCCCTTCAGCTTGGGGTTTGAACGTGGGGCTAAAGGTTCGACTCCTTCGAGCCCCGACGTACCTTACGCCAAAGGTGTCCACAAATGGATCACACTAACTGATCTAAGATTTTCCAAAGGATTTAGCCAGTTTTTAGTTTTGAAAAAGACTAGTTCGAAAAACAAACTGTAATCGAACTCTTTAATCTGATTTCATAAAATTTTGTTTTTATCTAAGACTAAGTAATCATAATCAACCACGCAGATAAAAACAAGATAGTGTCATAGCTTTTGCCCAGATCTATTGTCAGTCTCGTGAGCCAACACGAGAACTGACGGTCCAAAATCCTATGTGACTAAACAACCACAAGGCATGAAATCTTGGTGCTCCCACTGGCTCCAACATCTCCGGTCGTGTCTCCGTGAAACTCCGTCTTTAGCTTTAACGAAACTAATATTAACTATTACATAAAAGGGTTGCAAATGGCACGCAGGCCTCCCTTACCAAAATAATTACATAAAGCAATAAAATAACACAATAAAGAACACAACCATAGGTCAAGGGGCTTGGCTATGACAACTAAGCAGTTTAAAGAATTAAACTTAAGACAAAACAGTTTTTGATAAGACTGGTTTTTGCAATAATCCAAACTGGATTATATTAAAGTTTTAAAATACTAATTAAAACTCATCCTAATTCGAAAAGAGTTTCTAATTCGAATTTGATAATTATCCCGAAAACAATTAAAGGATAATGATAATCCCAATCCCGAAAAATTTGATCCGTTAAACTTTAGTGATTATCGTGTCTTGACCATCACGGTTTTACCGGAACCAAAATTACCACCGATTATCTCCGCCGTCGACAACCGCCGTGACGTGGTCGGCCGTCGATTGCCCGGAACCGGCGCACGACGGCGACGCCAAACGAACGCCACCGCCGCCGCCCCGTAACACCATCGCCGCGAACGGCGATGACGCAAAAACGCCACCACCGCCGCTCCAATCGTCGCCGGCGCGCAACGATGACGCAAACGCCACCGCCGCCGCCCAAATAAAACAACCATAAATCGCCGCCACCACCGCGGCTGCCCTAGCCGACCGGTGGTGCGGCTTTGCGGCGCTCGGACGACCACCACCACCATCGCCGATCGCGGCTTTGGTGGCTGGTGGTGTTGGGACTGAAATCGACCACCACCACCAATTCGGTGGTGGGTGGTTTGCGGTTTTGGCGAGGAACGACCACCACCACCGTCGCCGATCGCGGCTTCGGTGGTGTGGTGGTTTGCGATGGACGCAGCCGCCACCACCGTCGCCGATCGTGGCTTCGGTGGTGGTTTGCGATGGTGCCGAAAACAGCCACCACCACCGTTGCCGATCGCGGCTTCGGTGGTGGTTTACGGTTTTGATGAAAAACGACCACAACCACCATCGGGGTGGTTCGGTGGTTTCCGGTGGTTCATCCGGGATTCATCCGGCGATCGGCCCGGCGGTTCGGTCGGTTTATCACCGCCGTTCCACCGCCGATTGCCACGAGTCTCGGGACCAATTCAAAAATCAAAATTTTACCGGAAAATTAGATTTTTACCAAAAACCAACTTTTATCAAAAAACTAAAACAGATCTGATAAATATACGGAAGTGGCTCTGATACCACTGTTGGGTTTTTGCGATTCGGATAAAACAGATATAAACATATAAACGAATAAACGCAGCGGATAAAAAACAAAACCCGAACAAAGATCCAACCGTAATTTAACAGATACAAATCTATCAAGGGGGTTTTCTCGCGTTTACCTTTTGACGATACAAACGATCCTCCGGATGCTAGTGAGGGATACACCGCTACTGCACCACCGTGAGACTGGCTGCTAGACCGCCTAGGATTTGATCGGAAAAACCTCCCGGTGTGTGTGTGTGTGTCAACGCCGACAAGAGAGAGAGAGAGAGGTTTGGGATTCTTGGCGAGAAAGTAATTATGAAATCTATGTTATAATTCTATTACCCTAACCCTATATTTATATAGGTAATTATGGTAATCATATTAAGAATCCCAATCCATAAATAACTCTCCACAATAACTTCCTTAATTAACTCAAACTTGTTAATCAAGTAATTATATTTATCTGATAAATAATAAATAAACAATTTATTATTTATCCTATTCTCTCTATTAAATAATTAAACTTAATTAATTATTTCCACACAATAAATCCAATAGGTCTCGGGTTGGGTGTGTAGCAGTGTGACCCACTAGTGTCTTATAACATTGGACATAGTGATCCTAATTACTGTCTTGCACATAATCCTTTCACTTGTAATCACTGCACTGCTCATATTCAAAGAGTTAGATAGTGAATCAATATCAAATAACCAATTGGGACCACTTCCAGGTATGTTAGGAGTGTTCTCATTGCATTTGACATTGCCACTTTCTTCTATGATCCTTGTAGAACTATTGAAAACTCTAAGTGCTTTGCTCTGAGAAGAGTATCCTACAAGAAATCCATCATCAGATTTGCTTTCAAATTTGCCTAAGTGAGTTTTGGTATCAAGAATTGTGCAAGGACACCCAAATGGTTTTAAAAATCCTATAAAGGGTTTCTTTTTCTCAAAAAGTTCATAGGGTGTCTTGCCTTTTGATTTGACTATAAGAACTCTGTTTTGGACATAACAAGCAGTGTTAACTGCTTCTGCCCAGAAAGTGATTGGAAGTTTAGAGTCAGCCAACATAGTTCTTGCAGCCTCAATTAGTGTCCTATTTCTCCTCTCAGCAACACCATTCTGTTGAGGAGTTCTAGGAGCACTGTATTGTCTCTCAATACCTTTTTCCTCACAAAAGCTGTTCAGATCAGCATTCTTGAATTCAGTTCCATTGTCTGATCTAATGATTTTTACCCTAAGGTTTGTCTTGTTTTCCACTCTAGTCACAAAGGGTTTGATCAGTCCACTTGTCTCATCCTTTGTTCTTAGAAAGTAAACCCAAGTAAACCTAGAGTAATCATCAACTATCACAAGACAATAGGATTTCTTGCCTATACTCATCACATTAGTAGGACCAAAAAGATCCATGTGCAATAATTGTAAAGGTGATGAGATAGTGTTTACTTCTTTGGACTTGTGTGAGTTTTTGTGTTGCTTACCTTTGAGGCATGCTACACAATGATCATCACATGAAAATTCTTTTGCAGGCAAACCTCTTACAAGGTTGTTTTTGACAAGTAAATTCATGTTTTTAAAGTTCATGTGGCACATCCTCCTATGCCACAGTGATGATTCACTCACAGATGCTTTTGAAAATAAACAGTTTAAGGATGATAAAGAGGAACCATCTTCAATGTCCAAACAGTAAACATTATCTTTCATGGGAGTCCTAAGCATTACTTGACTCTCATCTATCTTGAAACCAGGAGCAAGTATGAGGCATTCAGTATCAGTGAAGAATACACCAAACTTCTTGTCATATACTTGGGATACACTTAGCAAGTTGTATCTCAACTGCTCCACATAATAAACATCATCAAAGGTCATCTTACCTTTTGAAACCTTACCTTTGCCACTTATCTTACCTCCAGTAGGATTATCCCCAAAGGCAACATGTCCACCTTCAAACCTTTTAAAGTCTTCAAGTAGAGACATGATACCTGTCATGTGCCTAGAGCAACCACTATCCACATGCCAAAGACTGCTCCTTCTTCCTTGGTTGCTCTGCACATAAAATAAAACAGTTAGTGTCTTGAGGGAACCCAAGCCAATATGGTCTTGGGTTCTCCTTTATCATTAATATAATTGACCTCTGTCAATCTGTTGAGCTTCAAAAGATAATCTTTATTTGGGATCTCATGACTGGAATATTTGGTTATAATGGGTTTTCTCAATGAAGATACTTCAGTGGTAACAGTGTTTGAGTTACCACTGCTGTTATTGCTAGCAGCAGTGTTAACTTCAGTGGTAACAGTGTTTGAGTTACCACTGCTGTTATTGCTAGCAGCAGTGTTAACCTCCACACTATTAAAACTGTTACTACTGCTATCAGAAGCAACACTGTTATTACCACTGCTTGTAGAAGCAGTAGTATTACTGAGTGAAGCTTTTGGTACCCATTTAGTAACCAACTTAACAGACTTCTTTTCAACCCTTTTCTTTTGAACTTTTCTTTTAGGTTGACTAGATCTGTTTTGTTTAGGAACAACCTTTTTGTGTGTAGGTACAAATCTTCTAGTTTGAAAACTGTTTCTTTGATTAAATGGATTGAAATAACAGTCTCTTACTAGATGATTTGTCTTACAACAGATAAAGCATGGTTTTGGTCTGTTTATCTTGCTCAGATCAACACCATGACATTGTGCCCAATGGTTATTCCAGTTTCTTTTGTTCCCTCTTGGATGATTTTTGTTTTGAGACTGTGAGGAAGTACCAGGATCAACTACAGTCCTCTGAGTATAGTGGTCTTTCCTACTCTCTTTTCTAGTTGTCTCAGTCTTTTTCTCCTTACTCTTTTCTGATGACATGACAGATTTCCCCTTATGTTTCCTAGTGGTTTCTACCTTTTTGCTAGGAACAAATGGCATACCACCTTTCTCATTGGTGAGAATGTGGTGGTCATCAGGAATGGTCTCAGAAGTGCTTTTCTTATCAGATTCCTTCTCTGAGTCAACTGGATCTATTCTATCCAAACCTTCTTTCAACTCACCTCTGTCTATACTTTCAAGAAGTTCAGTTGTGGGAGGAATGTAATTCTGATTGTAAGGAGGAGGGGTACTATTGTATCCTATTCCCCTTTTTAAGTCATCAGTCACTTGTGCTCTGATATTTGACTCTAAAGCCTTAGAGGACTTTGAAAATTTATCTAGGTCTTCTTTGGCTTTGGACAACTCTTTCCTAGTACTCTCCAATTCCTCCTTTTCTTTTGACAATTTTCTCTCAAGCTCTTTCTTTTCCCACTTCCAGTAGTTATGGTCATATTCAAACTGAAGCTCATTGGCTTTGTAGGCCTTTATTTGATCCTCCAGATTGTCAATGATCTTAACATACTCTCTTATTTCTCTCTCCATCTTCTTAATACTATCACTCATTGTCTGATTGTGATCCCTATACTTTTTCACAGTTTCTAAAAAAGAATCAGAACAAAGTTTAGAAAATACCTCAGTGGGAATTTCAGTTTCTTTGATTTCAGCCATGAGAGCTTGATTTTGAACTGCTTCTTCAGCATGGTCACTCCAATCAAATCCTTGTCCTTCTTGTGAAACAAGTGCTTGTGATGAACTAGGGTTTGTGTTGCTTCCCCTGTTATTGAATCTAGGGGCTTGTGAAGAACCACTTCCAGTGTTCTGATGGTTTGTGGTTCCTCCTTTGCATTCTCTAGCAAAGTGCCCTGGCTCATTGCACTTGTAGCATCTGACCTTTGACTTATCAAAACCAGCTTTATCTCCTCTTTTGACATCAAAGTTGTTTCTCCCAGTTCTTCTGATAAACCTTTTCATCCTCAGAGTCAGCATAGCCATCTGCCACTTGATATCCATCTCTTCAAGATCATCTGCATTGATTTGATCCAATTCATCATTGATCAATGATGATTTGACATGACTTGCTAAGAAAGCTTCCAGAATGGTATCTTCATTGGTTTCCTGAGATGTATTAGAAACAGTTTCATTAGCAGCAATACTATAAGTAGCAGTGGTATTATTAAAAGCAGTGGTATTAAAAGAACTAGGGTTTTCAGAGGAAAGTGGTGCAGCATTGTGAGAGTATCCAATGGGTCTTTTCTTCTTCTCCACTTCTGCTTCAAAGATCCTTAGATCATTGTATAGATTTTCAAGTTCTTTGTCTTCAAGATCATCTCCTTGTCTGAAAGAAACAGTGTAAATAGTCCATTCCTCTCCAAGAGATCTGAGGAACTTTCTATTCACATCATCTTTGTCCATCTTCACATCTACAGTTGCAAGTTCACCAATAAGCTTGTTGAATCTATCAAAGGTTTGAGTCATAGATTCATTCTTCAGGGATGTGAAGTTCTCATATTGTTGCTTTAGAATGGCCTTCTGGTTCCTCTTTGTGCTTTTGGTTCCTGAGAATCTCTTTTCAAGTGCAAACCAAAGAGATTTGGCATCTGTGTATGTACTGAGTTGATGTTGGTATTCATTGGGAATGGCCAACAGCAAAGTACTTAATGCTTTCATCTCAGTTTGCCTTCTTTTTCTGTCAGCATCAGATCTGGGAGGGGGTCTTGCACCTCCTTCAGCAGTTCCTTCATCAGTGCCAGGTCTGTTTTCAACATCCTCCTACATACCATAGTCTGTGAGAAGCATGTATTGACGAATCTTGATTTTCCACATGTCAAACTCATTAGGTTTGAGCATGGGGACCTTTGAGACCAAGACAGTTTCCTGAGTATCCATTGTTTGTTTGTTTTCTGTATCAAACAAGCTCTGATACCACTTGACAGGATCGAATATATATCAATATATCAAGAACAGAAAACTTAATCAAAGAAGTTTGCGGAATAACACTTTGATCAAATTAAACAATGAATTGTAAAACAGATTTGTGTATTGAATCACAAGATTAATGATTACAACCAAAGCCCCAATCTGCTTGAACAGGCTCAAACAGATGTGCACAACTTCTCTAATGCAGGGATTCAAGAATGATCTTGAGGCTTCTAATTCTAAACAAAAACTTATGAAACTCGTACCTTGAACAATGAAAACCTACCAGCTATTTATACAAGTTACAGATTACAATAAGGAAAGTAAATCTACTCTAAATAATCTCCAAAATAATCGTATCTATCCCATATCTTCTCCAACAGAATCCTTTCCTTATCTTGATCTTCTCAGCAGTGATAAAACAGAATCAGTAGTAATCTTCAACCAGCAGTGGTAATTCTGTTCTGGCAGTGGTAACTTGTAACAGCAGCGGTAACTCTTGTAGTAACAGTGGTAACTTGTTCTTCAGTGTTAACACACATACTAGCAGTGGTAACCTTCAGATCAACTCTTCAGCAGTAGTAATTCCAAAGCTAGCAGTGGTAACCTTCCAGCAGTTGTATCAGCAGTGGTAACCAAGAGCTAAAGCATGCTTCCGTGGGATTAATACTCAGTGGCCCCTGGTTACTTGAAGTATTATTATATATCTTTTTCATCTTTATGGTATGTTGAGAATGCTACTTTTCTTTGTTATGGTTTTGGTCAATGTGGAGGTTTGTGATTTTATTGCCATTTATGTACTTATGAATAGCTTTGTTAATGAACTTCTTTATATAATTGATATTTTAATGAGGTGTTTTTTAAAGGTATTTCCTAGTAGTGTGGTGGCTAGGTCTCAAATCTTATGTCTTGAAAGTAACGACGAGGTTCTAGTGTGTTTCAAGGCGTGATATGGGACAAATATGTATTATATATAATATTATATAATTAAACATATGTTTTCCTATTATTTCTCATGATAATATGGATATTAAAAACTAATAAACAAGACATTAAAAGGATAACTTGAATAAAATTATCATCTTACAAAAACCGTACATTACATTATGGAGGTTGTTACGATGAGCCTTTTTGAATATTGATGTATTTTAGAGTGATTAATTAATCAGTTTGAAAATAAAAGGTGTCTAGCTTTATTCTCATGAGTTCATTCACTCATAAGCTAGCCCAATTTTTTATTCGAGATTAAACTAGGGGATGAACGTTTACTCCATGTCATTTTCGTTCCATTGCCTGAACCATATTGACAAAAAAACATAGTCTAACTCTAATATTTATATACGGCAAATGAACTCACATACCCTTCTCACTTTGGTGAATAATAATGTTAATACACTTAACATTTTGAGAGATTGAGTTTTACCAGTAATCTTAATATTGCTAAGCCAAAGGTCATATGGTTATAGAAAGGATCTTGATGACTCACCTCTAAACCTAGCAAGCAAACATGTCGTCTTGTGTCATGTCGGATTCAAAGTTAAACAGGTTGAGAGTGTCTGACCCTAATCTGACCCGTTTAATAAATGGGTCCGAAAATCCCAACCTTAACCCGACTTGTTTAATAAACGGGTTTACTTATTTAACATGTTTAACATTTAAAAAATTAAAAATTAAAAATTGAAATTTCACAAAAATTTAAGAATCCAAGTTTTATAATTCAAACTTTTAAGTTCGAACTAAATCCATTTAACATTAAAAATCCAGCTAAGACGAGAGAGTATAATTGAAATAGGGGAACTCTTAACGATATGATTGTTGACAGGTTGACTAAGATTAGATGATGTAGACTTTAGAGTTCTAGACTTTTAATTATTTTTGGTTGCGTTGAATTGCCCAAAAGGTAAATCGTAAATTAGTAAAAAGTCAAAAAGATGAAAACTTTACATATAGAGTAAAGTTTAATTTTCGTCCCTGAACTATGTGGGTTTTAACATTTTTCGTCCCTGAACTATCGAAAGGCGCATATCGTCCTTGAACTATGCACTTTTGTTTTGGTTTTGGTCCCTCTTACTAACATCCGTTAACTCTTTCCGTTAAACCTAATTAAATGAGGGGTAATATAGTCATTTTTACCACTTTTCTTTATTTTCTTGTTTCTACAAAATCTATTAAACTATAGGGACCTGTTTTGTAATTATAAATATACATACATACACACATATATATATATATAATTATATAAAGGAATAATCAAATGAAAACCATTTTATTTGTGTAAACTTGAGGACTAATCTAACACCATTAAAACTTTTAATCAAGGGCTATTATTTAAGATGACATGGTTTGTAGTTTTATCAATTTGTAGTTTTATCAATTATAACCCAAAAGGGTATTTTTGACATTTGGTAAAACTTAAAACCCATCAAATCTAAATCTACTATTTCTCCTTCCCCAACCACAACAACATCAAACCTCCATAAGAAGAACTCCATCAGACATCCATTGTCACCGACGCTCTACCGCCACCAACGTCGCCGGAGCTCCACGACCATCGGCGCTCCATCGCCGCCGACGTTCTACCGCCACCAACAGATCTGCAATCGTTCTTCATCTCCATCATCAGACCTCTACCACCAGAACTTCACCACCGTCGCCAGCCTCTACCACCATAGCCACCGCCATCATCTACCGTCGTCGACCTCCACCGCCGTTGTCTACCAGATCTGGTAAGTTCTCTTTTTACTTAAAAAACCTAATTTCTAGGGTTCTTGAGATTTTTTTCAAAATTAGGTTAGTTTGATTCAAAATTGGAGATTGTTGCTTTATAAAAGTTGTTTGTAATATTGATTTGAGCAACATATCTGAATTTTAACATTTTTTATAAATATTTTAGGAAATCATTCTTGAAAAATTAGAGTTTTTTAAGTTTTATTCTTGAAGGTTCATCATGTGTTCTTGAAGGTTCATCATGTGATCTTGAAGGTTCATCATGTTCTTGAAGGCTGAAATGGACGATCATGTGAAAGATTCATTAGATGAATTTAAATGTAAATATATATTTGTTTGTATTCATTAGGTGAATTTAAATGTAAATAACATTTGGTTTTGTATTCATTAGTTCAATATAAATGTAAATGGACATTTTATTTTGTATTCATAAAGTGAATTTATGTTTGTATTCATAAGATGAATTTACATGTAAATAGACATTATTTTTTATTCATATGGTGAATATGAAGTTTCATCTAGTGAATCGAAGAGTCATAAGATGAATCTGGGTTTCTTCTAGTGCAGATTCATATAATGAATATGAAATTTCATATTATGAATATGATTTTCATGAATATGAAGTTTCGTATTCATAATATGAATCTGAATTTTCATATTCATTATATGGATCTGAAGTTTCATATTCATAAGATGAATATGAAATTTGATAATATGAATCTGAAGTTCATATTCATATTATGAATGAACCGTGAACTTTTTTTGAAAAATGACGATCATGTCCTCTATACCTATTTTCAGATCAAAGGCTTATTGGTCCTCAAGCTTTTACAAATTATTTGGTTTTCTCTAGAAGACATCTCTATATACATACATACACATATATCTATAAACGGGTTAGTCGGGTCATTTTCGAGTTGATATGTTTAACTCTAACCATACTTGTTTAATTTTTGTATCGTGTCGTATCAACCCGTTCACTTAAACGAGTTAATTTTTTTTTACCCAAACTCGTTTATTTTATATTAAATTTGCATCAAATTAACGTGTGGTTTCAGTTTTATATGTGCTACTCAACTCAATGATGAATTGAATTGAAGTGTTATAGTAGTTGAAACAAAACAAAATTTATGTTTATGATTAGGGCATTTATGGTTGTTTGTTGGTTTGTGGGTGGTCATTATTTATTACGTATAATTTTGTAGTGTTTGTATGCCTTAGTGGATTTCAAGCATGACGATTACGGTCCACTTCATTCTTAAAAGATTAGGACCTTCGTGAAGGTCGTGCTTTTATTTTTGTTTGGCTGAGATAGGAATCATATACACAACTATCCATTTAAGGCCCTTCGATCAAAGATTAAAGGTTCGCTATAATGGAGCTTGTGCGTGTTTTTCCGTGGTTTACGTTCATGAAGTAAAGGAAATGTTTGCATACATTTCGTTTGAATAATATTTATGGTCAAATATACAGTTATCTTTACAATATTTTCGTGATTAAGATATTTTTAAATATTTTTCATATCAACCTACAACCACTATAATATGTTCGGTTTATAGGACAATTGGACAAGTGTCTTAATAGACAGTTTTACATAACTTAAGTTTATATGATTAAATAATTGTGTATCTTATCTAAAAACATCACAATAAGTTTATTTGATGTTTTTTAGATTTCTTAAATACTTTTTAATTTATAACATTTTCGAAATAAAATGTCATATTAGTTTTTCTCTATGACATTTTCTTAAAATAATTGTATAAATACATCTTTTTGTATAATAATTTAACGTTGTAACAAATAAAAATTTATAGGACATTTTGATTACAAAAATGGACAAAAATGTCATATAAATATTTTACAACTTTTTTACATAAAACGTATATTTGTAGATTGTATGAACTTAAATATTATAAAACGCTTTATTAAGTCAACAAGTCATGCATGAATTAAATTGCGACATTGTCGTCATATATCAAAAAAATAATCTATATATAGTAATAAGAATATGAAAGATTAAAAAAATATTGAAGTATACTAAGGCTTTGTTTGGCAAGCATAAGCTAGCTGATAAGCTAGCTTATAAGCTAGTCCATCCAAACATGTACCAGGAAGCTAGCTTATCAGCTAGCTTTTTGAAACGCTACTTTGAGTAGCTTATGAGGAGCTTATTGTAGCTTTTTCTAATTATACCCTTATTAATATTAATTATTAAATTCAAATATACCCTTTTTGGTCATTTTACATACTCATAAGCTAGTTTTTGCCAAACATAATTTGTTCAACAGCTAGCTATCAGCTACTAGCAAGCTTATCAATCAACAGCTAGCTTATCAGCTATCCGCTAGCTTATCAGCTACCAGCTAGCTTATAAGCTACCAGCTAGCTTATAAGCTACCAGCTAGCTTATAAGCTACGTTTGCCAAACATAGCCTAAATCAAAAGTCAACTTAAGGTCAATTCAACCACTAAAAAGAAAAACTAATTTTTTAACATTAAAAAAAATCGGAACTCTAATATAAAAAAAATTTCCTTAAAATAATAATTAAATAATTTGCATTTAAACCACTCTAAGGCTTAGGCAACATATAAACCACTCTAAGGCAACATTTTGCATTTGTTGCTTAAGTGGTATTTGGTGTAGTGTGTACTGTTTTATGACACATAATTATTATAATATATAATCAGTTTTTTATAATCAATAAATAACTATTACTTGAATTCTAATTTTTATCTTCACACATACTATAGGCAATTATTGGAGTTTTCATTTATTGATACTCCGTTACAAGAGATGTGAATATGTGTATCTAAATGTAGATGTAGAATCGAATGTAAAGAGGAATGGTTTATTATTTTCAATTTCTATTCATACCCCATTAGTTTGTTTTTGTTGCTAATTTTCATTTTCGTAATACATAATGATTATTTAAATATACCTTAAAATTTGAAAACATAAACTTATTAAAGGGTTTATGACTTGTAAGAGTAACTAATTATCCGATTTGTACAAATGTTAACATGAAACTATTTTTTTTACTCAATTTACCATTGATCTCTATTTTTTGTATAAATTATACCATTATGACCGGTAACAACCAGTTTTTTCTTATGTGGCAATCAAATTTAATTAAATAATGCTTACGTGGATCTGACGTACGTGGCAATGACTAGGATTCTCAATGGTATATTAAGTACAAAAAAAATATTTCAATGGTAATATGTGTACAAACCACCACCACCACCACCACACCCACCACCACCATCACCAAAACCACCACCACCCCCACACCTACCACCAAACTACCACCATCACCAAACCCACCACCACCCTCACAGCAACCGCCACCACCATCTCCACAGCCGTCGCCGCCACCATCTCCACAGCCACCATCGTCTTCATCCCCCAAATCTCCACAGCCGCCACAACCACCCCCCACCACCAAAACACTAACACTATAGATCTGTACAAACGACGTCTCCACCGCTTTTACCCCTCCAACACCACCCGGCGCCGCCCTGAATCCTCAGGCAAAAGCATCCCTTCAGCAAGCTTAGGTGAACCCTTCAAAACCCTTTTTCAGTTTTGCTTAATTTTGAAGTTTGAGATTTTTAGGCTTTAGGGTTTGGGGGATGAAGACGATGGTGATTTCAGCAAGCTCAGGGGAACTTTTTTAAAAACCCTTTTTCATAGGATTTAGGGGATGAAGACGATGGTGGCTATGGAGATTTGGAGGGGGGGTGAAAGACGATGGTAGTTGTGATGATGGTGAATGGTGGTGGTGGTTTGTACACATATTACTATTGAAGTATTTTTTTGTACTTAATATACCATTGAGAATCCTAGTCATTGCCACGTCAGATCCACGTAAGCATTATTTAATTAAATTTGATTGCCACGTAAGAAAAAACTGGTTGTTACCGGTCATAATGGTATAATTTATACAAAAAAATAGAGTTCAATGGTAAATTGAATACAAAAAATAGTTTCATAGTAACATTTGTACAAATCGAATAGTTACTTACCCTTACAAGTCATAGACCCTTTATTAAATTATAAACTTAGTATAATCTTAAAAAAGTCACCTTCATCTCCAACAACTTCTCTATTTTAAAGATTATACAATCAGTTATATTATTAAAATATTCAATACAACTAATAGAATAATGGGAAAAGTACACCAAAATGTATCCAACTTGTCACGTTTTATCATTGTATGTACTTAACTTTCAAACATACCATTTAATGTATCGAACTTGCTAAAACTTGCCATTGTATGTATCCGGTGACCTACTAAGAAGGTAACCGGTAAAATTGCCACGTAGGCTACCACATAGACTCCCACATGGGATGCCAACTCATTAGATGTTTGAGTAAATAACAAATTTCGTCCCTCTAATATTACTTATAGGGTTCAATGACCTGTTTTGCCATGTTAGTATAATGCCACCCCCTCCACCCCCACCACCACCACCACCCCACCACCACCACCACCCCACCACCACCACCAACCATCTCTATAGCAGCCGTCGCCACCATCTCTACACCCACCACCACCACCACCACATCCACCACCACCACCACATCCACCACCCCCACCACCACAGCTGCCACCACCACCACCACCACACCCACCACCACCACAGCAGCCGCCGCCACCATCTCCACAGCCACCACCACCACATCCATTTCCACAGCCGCCGCCGCCACCACCACCACGCAATCTCCACCACTACCATCACCAAACCCACCACCAACACCGGCACCGCCATCGCTGCTTCCAAACCACCACCACCAGCACCGCCACTACCAAACCCCCACCACCACCAACGCCACCACCACCACTCTAAACCAACCACCACCAAATCAATAAAACCCTTAAATCAACAAAACCCCCAAACCACCACCACCACCGGCGTTGATTTTGTAGGGGTTTCCAGATCAGATTGGTGGAACGTGAAAGGGAGAGACGTTGCCGGATCTGGACCACCACCACCGGCGGCAATTTCGTCCAGATCCTCCTAGAGGTTGAACGAGAAAGAGAGAAATAGAGAGGGGGGGGAGAGAGAGAGAGAGAGATGATACCGGAGATAGGGGTGGTGTTGCCGGCCGCCGGAGTGGTGTTTACGGGGGTGGTGTCGCCGGCCGCGGGAGATGGGGCCAACGACATTCTTCAGTCACAAATGAGACAAGAGGAGAGAACAAAATGTGTTTATTTATACAATTTAACCCTCAATTTGTTGGGTTTTGTAGAATTTAACCCCTAGGGACCAAAATTGTTGGTTTTTGTAAACCTCATGGACCAATCTGTAGTTTACTCTTTTTAAAAAAAAATATATTCCACATCAGATATAATTTGTTCCACGTCATCTACACGTCAGCATTTTTCCGGTAACAAGTCACCGGATACATACAATGGCAAGTTTTAGCAAGTTCGATACATTAAATGGTAAGTTTGAAAGTTGAGTACATACAATGATAAAACATGACAAGTTGGATACATTTTGGTGTATTTTTCCCTAGAATAATACTTTTTTCTAAATATTTATTTTGAAACAATTTTATTGGTAGATTGAATAAAAAAATACATTCTCTCTTCTAAGCAATCATTTTGGGATATCTTCAAATTTGGAGATTTTTATTATCTATTTTATACTTTCTCCATTTTAAAAAAGGTTTTGGAAAAGCTTTGGAGCAAAAAATCCTCAAAAACTTCATTTTGAATAAGCAATTAGAGACACTCTAATTCATATATATATATATATATATATATATGGGTGGGTTCAAATGTGAACCATTTTTTGGTTGTGAACGTGAGGACAGCCGAGAGTGCGACACGTGGCGGAGGACTAGGCACCATCTCAGGTCCACGACGAATGACTAGGCGTGATTCATGGGAGGGCATTGAATTAAAGGGGGGGACCATACTCGAAGCCGCCTTTGTTGACTAGTCTCCGCCACGTGTCGCGCTCTCGGTTGTCCTCACGTTCACAACCAAAAAATGGTTCACATTTGAACTTTCCTCTCTCTCTCTATATATATGTATATATATAATTATAGAAGTTGAATAAAGATAATAACTTTTTTTATATATAAAGTCCTATTTTATTGACCTTTAAATATAAAGACCAATATTTTGAACCTTCATTTTTTAGTGTTTTAGGCCACGTTTGGTCATTTTACTAATAAACTAGTTTTTGTCAAACATGATTTATTTACCATCTAGCTTATCAGTCAACAACTAGTTAATCAACTATCAACCAGGTTATCAGCTAATTTGCCATACATAGTCTTAGACAATTCAACATTAATTATATTATTATCATATTATATAATCGCAATATATTTTTCATTAAAAAAAGATTTATATGTAATAGTAATGAAAATAATTAAAATGAAATCTATTCAAACATCCTCCTAGAGGGGTATGCGAGGGAGGTAGGGTAAGGATGGTAGAAAACCCCGAAATCCCCGAAATAGATGGGGAATCCTGAAATACACGGACCGACTTTGAGGATGATAAACGGGGACGGGGACGAGGATGGGGAAAACCCGCTTACTTTTAGCAGGGACGGGGGAACTAATCCCCAAACCGATTATCCCCGAATATGTCCTCGTTTATATCCTCGATTATCCGAATATATTCCCGAATTTATTTTTATTTTATGACTTTTAGTAAATAATATGGTTTTAAACAGCATATTATATATAGCTAAGCGGTTTTTATGTTTGGTCGTAACATATACTTTAGCACTGCAATTGTTATTATTTTGGATGCACCTAAACAATATAGATAGCTAAACAATATATTATATATAACTAAATTGTTAAATTTTAGATGCATTTCAATTTTAGAACTTTAATTTCCTTTCGGATATGTTGGGATAATAGACTCATAGATTCGTGGTAAAGTTTAAAAAAGTGACGGGGATGCTCACCACAAAACTAGTTAAACGGTTATCCCCGTAATGAAATCCGTTTAATTAACTGTTTACACTAAAGGAGGATACCCACGATTCCCCGATTACCCGATTGGGTTCCTCGTTTAAATCCCCATGGTTTTTTTAGGGACGGAATGGTTTTTTTAAACAGGGACAGGGAAACCAATCCCTGCCCTGAAACCGCCACATTGCCATCCCTAAGGTAAGGGTAATAATTAGATGGAATGTAAGCGTTGAGAGGTATGATCAAATAAATTATCTACTCATATCAAGTATAAGAAAAAAAATTTAAATCTGAAATTCTATCTTATTTTTTCTTCTTTAAAAAAACTATAAAGAATATATTGTAGTAAAATAAAGATCTACTCATATCAAGTATAAAAGAATTATTTAAATGTTAAGTTTCATCTTATCTTTTTTTCTTGTTAAAAAAAACTATAAAGAATATGTTGTAGCAAAATAAAGAATAAAATATATTTTTTTAACTCTAAAGAATCTATTATAATAGTTGCTTTAGACATTTTAATAGATACTCTATAATTTTTTTAGAATATAGTATAAAAAGTCAAAATATCTAAAAATAATCGCATCAACTCCAAGTCTAATTTAACAATTTTAACACTAATTTTAGAGTAAACTACATATTTGGTTCGTAAGATTTATGAGTTTTAACACTCTAAGACCCTACAATAAAATGTTTATGGCATGGATTATGTTTTTATAATTTGTATTTTATAACATATTAGGTCCTAGGTTCCTAATTATGTTAAAAATGTCACTTAAATAGGATAGGTAAAACGGCATTTTAGTTTTTCTAATTTTATTTTATTTCCATTAAAAACAATACTACAGAAGGGACCAAATATGTATAATTTACTTTATATAAAATAATATAAAATATCACACACACACATAAAGTCAGGTTCACATGAAACCAAGTTGTTTTCGTGAGACTGTGGAGACAAAAATTTTACATTTCAAAATTTACAGCAAAACACTTTCATCTCCCCCACCCCACCTCATTAGATTTCTGGTTACTGCTATGACGAAACCTTCTCATGCTGCCATTTGGTATGTTTCGTTTATCGTACCCTTCCATTAGAAATCCAATCACTAATGACGGTCTTAGATCTAGAAAGGGGATGATCGATGTAGCTTTTAGAAGGGGTTTTGGGGTTCAATCGTCGGAGAGTAAAAGGGAAATTAATGGAGAATACTCCATAGAAGGAAAGGAAAGCTACCTTTATTATTGAGATGTCATCGAAGATATCGCCGAAGAAGGGGTTGAGGCGCTGCCGATGATAAACATCCATATACATACATATTATAATATAACAAGAAATAGACTAAATTACATTTTTGGTCCCTCTGATTTTAATTGAAAATAAAAATAAGTTAAATGACCAATTTAACAAACTTATATTTAGTAAATTAGATTTAGGGACCCAACACACTATAAAAGCATACTATCAAGATGCAATCTATAGATATTTTATTTAGGGACTCAAAGTGTTAAACTCATAACCACAAGGAACCAAATATGTAATTTACTCAATTTTATTATTAAAAATATCCAATGAGCTTAATAAAAATACTATTTCATTATCCAAAAAATCGTTTTTCATACCTTTTATCGATAGAAGAATTAAAATACTATTTTTCTTCTTCTACAATATTTATACTAAAGTAAAAAAATAGAAATTTAGAAGATATTTTTCCTTAAACAAGTATGCTAAAGTTATAGATAAATAAGAAACATATATTTAGAATCTCCAAAAGAGAAATCTTAAAATTTCAATATATTTAAGAGGAAAAGGTAACAAAGAATTCTTTTTCCACCAATATGACAATTGAAGTTAAATTAGTGTTTAGAATAAACTAATAATATTTTATTAAATATATTAAATATTTTAATAATTTAATTAGTTTTGAAATATCTAAACTCCATGGTATTAGAGTTAGAATGTTATTTTTTAGTAGATTTGACTTTTGATGTTATATTCTAAAGAATTAAACAATATTTGTTAGAGATGTTCTATGACATTTTTCTAAATCCGGAGATTTTCATATTCTTTTCTTCTTCTTCTTTATCTTAACACATTCGTCTTAGCATAGTCATTGGAAATCCTTAAAATTATCTATTTTAGCATAATTATTGAAGATTCTCTTACATTTTTTTTCTAATAAGTCATATCCCTTTTCTGAATATATACTTTAAAATCTCTTTTTATATCATAGTCATTAAAATCCTCTACTATTTTCAAATGAAATACAAGGGAGTATGTTTTTTTTGGTTTAGTTCCTTATTATTTCTTTTACTTTCTTTGTTTATCAATTCTACCATGTGTTAGTAAAGATGAATAATACATACACATGCATGTATCAGTGCTATATAATGGTATATAATGGCATTTAACAAGAGGTGAAAGAAACTAACAGCACATAGCTTCAATAAAACTAAATTCTCTACTCCAAAATAAACTACAATTACACACAAAAATCTAGTAAAAGATGATAATATATGCAATCAATACAAGAGATAATTTTTTTTGTTTTTTTGATCTTTTTACCATATATACACATTGACACACAATGAGCGTGTGAGAGAGATGCAAAGTTTGAAACCAGCTTGCAATTACAAGTCCCTCTCTCTCCATAAATGCAATTGCATCCTCTCTCTATACACAGCATTTACTCCTCTCTATCTCCCCCTTCCCATCTCTTCAATTCTCCCACCTGTTCCTTTCCCTTTCTCTCTCTACTCTACCCTCTCTCTCTCTCTCTCTCTTTATTCTTCTTAAATTCTAATCACAAGAAAGATACAGCTAGCTTCAATGGAAACCAGCCTGAAAACCACTCTTTTACTCTCCTAAAAGTGATTTCCAGTTGACCTCTTTCCCTCAATACCAGATCTTTTTAACCAATATATCAGTAAGTTTACCACCATCACCTTTAGTTTCTTCCACTTAATTGGATTCTATATATATATATATATACATATATAAGTGATAAGATTAATTTTGGTGGTTTTGATCAATATTCTTTTCAAGATTTCCTTCAAGTTACATAATCTTTTATTGAGTGAGTTTGCTTGGAAAAGGGTCTTTCTTTCTTTGTTAATTACAAATGAATCAAGAAAGTTATAAAGATTGATTTTTTTTTTGTTCTTGGCTGATTTTTAAATTGATCCATTCATGGAGTCTTTCTTACCAAAATGAAACCAGAAGCAAATCTTACCAGAAAAAACTCTAGAGATCGAGAGAAAGAGAGGTTAACGGTACGTTAGGTTTTCTGAATGTTTTTATATATAAAACATGTATATATATATATACACATATATACATCTTTTTGCATACCATGATACTTTTGTTGATGTTGTTAAAAGTAAATAAAACAATTGTTTTGAGACTTGATTCACTTCAAAAACCGAGAGTTTCCCAGTGATCAGGTATTTGTTTTCCTTTCTTTCTTTAACAAACAACAACTGAGAAGAAAAACAAAAGAAACATGTTCATATATACACACACACACCATATATATCTATATACATATGTGTATATATATATATACACACACACATATCACATATGGTGTGTGAAATGAAGTTTTGAACCACACCCAGATCGGATTCCAGCAAAAGAATTGTGGGTTTGCAAGCTTGTTTAAAGAAACTCAACAGACAACAGGTTTTTGGTTAGGCCAATGACCATCAAATGCCATCTTTCATCTTCATAAAATTAATATCAAGCGGTGGCTTTTTCTTGAAGAATTTGGAGTTTTCCTTTTTAATTCTTTTGATTCAACTACTAACCATATATAAGTTGTTTTCTTGACTGGTATCAACTTTTTATACTTTAAAGTTGACTTTTGTTTTCAAAAAAGATAGAGGTTTGTTGACCTCCAATCAATTCATATTTATGTCTTTAATGTGTTCAAATTTCGATAATCCATGGCTCATTTCCCATGTTATCCCTTTTCACTGGTTTTTGATGTTTAAATAAAATTCTAAAATTTATAGAAATATGTTTATTTAAATTAATTTTACATAATATGCCCAAATATTATTTTTAATACAAGACAAAATTGGTATTCTTTTAAGCTTCTCATTATTAGTTGTATATATGACTGAGAGTTATTTATTGATGTATATTTATTTATTTTGTAACATAACTTTTTTATCATAGAATTTGTTGCATCATTTGATGTGTTATATCCGTGTTTTCTTTAATATTTACTAAGATGCTCATATTTACTTATAATTCAAAATCCAACTATAACAATTTGGGGAAATTAGTCCCAAATATATTAGAAAAGTACCATTATCATCTCTTCTTTTTAATACATAATTTTGACATCAATTCAATTCGTTTAATATTTGGCATTCATCAAATTATTTGATCTTTAAAGTTTGAATTTTTTTTTCTGTGTGTAAATAATCAATTTCAAGTAACACCCTTAATTCTGATATATCAGGAGTGTGAAGTGCTAAAGAAAAATGTTTCAACCCAACATGTTTGAGAGCCACCACCACCATCATCTTCTTGATATGAGCCATAAAACCCCAGAAAATGAGCTTGACATGCTTAGAGATGATGAGTATGAGAGCAAATCTGGCACCGATATCATGGAAGCACCTTCAGGCGATGAACAAGATCCCAATCAACGTCCCAACAAGAAGAAACGTTACCATCGTCACACTCAACATCAAATCCAAGAATTGGAATCGTAAGTTCATAAGATCAAACACATCATATCCTTAATTTGATTGTTTAAATTCTATGTTTAATTGACACACAATTAATTGATTGATTTCATATGAATGTAGGTTTTTCAAAGAATGCCCCCATCCAGATGATAAACAAAGGAAGGAACTTGGAAGAAGATTGACTTTAGAGCCTTTGCAAGTAAAGTTTTGGTTCCAAAACAAAAGGACTCAAATGAAGGTACTTTAATCACACATATAAAACTTGCATTTCTAGTTTAAAGAAAAACCCATCTCAAGTGCACAACATGCTGCTTGAATTTTGCAAAGGTTGAGAAAAGCAGGCATCATTGATCTTACTTGCATATTCTTGCTGGTTTTTCAAATGTTATGGACTCAAAGCCTTAACTAAACTTACAGTTTTACATTTTTTTTTATGAAAATAGTAAAAATATACACATTAGTTCAAGAAACTTGGTTAGGGGCCGTTTGTTTTTCTAAAGATACCTCTTAAAACCTTTTAAGTCTGAAAATTAAGAGGTTTGTAGACTTAAGACTGTTTGTTTTTTTTTTATTTATAAAAAGTCTCAAAACCTCCTACCGTCCTCGTAAATTTTAAGAGCTTTACCATTCACATCTTATTTTTTTGATGTGAAATAAGACTTTAGACTTCAGACCTCTTAAAAAACAAACAACACCTTAGTATCAGTTGGGCCAAAGACTATTGATTAAGTACCATATACCCTTGTAGATTACTTATCTAGCTTAATTGCTACTCAACTTATGCCTTTTGTCTTGTTAATTTAGGCTCAACAAGAACGCCATGAGAACTCACAGCTGAGGAACCAGAATGAAAAGCTCCAAATGGAGAACATACGATACAAAGAAGCCCTTGCCAACGCTACATGTCCTAATTGCGGTGGTCCCGCCGCCATCGGGGAGATGTCATTCGATGAACAACATCTAAGAATCGAAAATGCTCGTCTACGTGAAGAAGTAATTATATCAAAACCCTAATAATTAACATATATAATATATATATATTATTTTTTTAATTTTCACCATAATTAGTAGCAGTTCTATTTTCTTAAAGGAGTAATTAGCTTTTGATAAATCATTCTTCACTTTTGTAAATGCCAAAAACCATTAGAATTTGCATTAAGAAGAGCGATTTGGACATTATTTAACATAAAATTGCAAAATGATCAACGTATTTGACATTCTTTGAATCCAAAATAGATCAATAACTCTTATAAAATAAAATTATAAATTATATTTTCTTGCATTTTCGCAAAATTATATACCCAAGTAAAATTGTCTAATTTAAAAGTTGATCACTTCTTCTAAACCTAGATCTAGATCAGCATTCAACTGATAGCATACCAATCACAAGGCTTGTGGCGTAGCGGTAAGGCCTGTAGGGGACGTCGATGGTATCCCCATTCACCCCAGGGTCGAATCCCTTCGTGTGCATCTTATGGGCAGGCTTAGTCTCAGACGACTGAATTTTCAGTTCCAAATTGCCAAAGATGCAGTCTAGGCGAAGCCTAGATGAACCTTATTAAAAAGACAGATAGCATACCTAGAACTTGAATGATAACCCTAAAATGTTTGATTCTTTGTTAAATTTAATTACATGGTTGCAAGTCTGATTTCTAAAACTTCATATCCTTTGTACATTCAACAGATTGATAGGATATCTGGAATTGCTGCAAAATATGTTGGCAAACCGATGCTAAGCTACCCTAATCTATCTCCTAATGGACCGCCTCGGTCTCTTGATCTACCAATTGCTAGTTTTAGTCCACAACCAGCAATGGTGGATGACATGTTCGGAACCAGCAACCTTCTCCGGTCAGTTTCGGGCCCCAGTGAGGCAGACAAGCCCGTTATAATCGAACTAGCGGTTGCAGCCATGGAGGAACTGGTCAGAATGGCACAGTCTGGTGAGCCTTTGTGGGTTCCAAACCCTGATAACTCATCTGAGATCTTGAATGAAGAGGACTACTTGCAAACGTTTCCAAGAGGCATTGGACCGAAACAGATGGGGATGAAATCCGAAGCTTCGAGGGAATCTGTGGTTGTCATCATGAATCACATCAATCTTGTTGAAATTCTAATGGATGTGGTATGGAAAATGAAATGTTCTTTCTTTTTGTTGAAATCTCCATTAGTTAATTTGAAATTGAGTTGGTTATAAACCCTAAAAAAATTAACTTAATCTTGATCTGCAGAATCAATGGTCAAATGTGTTTTCTGGTATTGTTTCAAGAGCAATGACCCTAGATGTTCTATCAACTGGAGTGGCTGGAAACTACAATGGAGCTCTACAAGTGGTAATTGCATATGTATTTCTATATATGTAAACACACATCACTACAACAAAATTGGGTTTATAGTATACCAAAAACAATCTACATCTGTATATTGTTTTATTATACCAAACAATCATATGTCATATGTAAATATGTTGCAATAAGTTGATCTTATGCTTTTGGACAACTTTGAATTATAAGTCATATTAATCTATTTGTATGATATTATTTAAGAAAATGTTAATGTTTAATAAAACAAGTGTACTATAAAAAGATGTGTTTTCAATAAAATTTTCAAAGTGTCTTATAAAAGACTATTAGACATTTATTTTAAATATATCTTTTAAAACTTATTTGTATGCCTAAGTACATGCTAATTAACATCTTATTGCAACATAAATCCACTTTTGTTTTAGTTCATGCTTATGTAGTTAACTTTATATGTATATCTTCTTATTTCTAACTTTTACATTTTTCAGATGACAGCGGAGTACCAGGTTCCTTCCCCACTTGTTCCAACTCGAGAATACTATTTCGCAAGGTACTGTAAACAACACACTGACGGGACCTGGGCGGTGGTCGATGTATCCTTAGACAACTTACGCCCTTCTTCAATGTCAAGATCTCGTAGAAGGCCATCTGGTTGTTTAATTCAAGAACTGCCTAACGGGTATTCGAAGGTGAAACTAGAAATTGCTTCAAGTTATAAGCTTGATATTTATTTCTGCAAACAAGAAAAAAATACATCCAGATTTCTAGTATTAATTTGGGATCAAGGATTCATGTCATGCTTTCATTTTCTAGGTTACATGGGTTGAACATGTTGAAGTTGATGATAGAGCCGTTCACGATATCTATCGGTTGCTAGTGAACTCTGGTCTAGCATTTGGGGCAAGAAGATGGGTAGCAACTCTAGATAGACAATGTGAACGGCTGGCAAGCGCAATGGCTAACAATATTCCCGCAGGAGACGTTGGAGGTAATACATTTAGTTACTCCACCTGTCAGTCACAAGATAAATGTCCACAATGAAAAAAAATGTTTTGAAAGTGTGTAACTATTACCCTTTTTATTTAGCTAAATAAAAATTTTATCTTTAACAGCAGAGGGAGTAATGAATTTCTCCTATCTCATAATTAAAGGGTAGAATTGGAAAGTAGATACTTATATTTGAAAGTTGCTCACTTAATTTTAAGACAAATAAAAATAAAAATGTGGACAGTACTGATTTTGGGATGGAGGGGGTATTACTTAATTTCTAGTTTGTGATCTTTTCTTTCCTAGGATTCAAGTTTGCATATTATACTATTCATTTGTTTGATTGACGATTGTGATTTATAACAACGTATGATGACAGTTATAACGACTCTCGAAGGGAGGAAGAGCATGTTGAAGTTGGCCGAAAGAATGGTTCTGAGTTTTTGTAGTGGAGTTGGAGCTTCGACTACACATACGTGGACTACATTATCTGGCAGTGGAGCGGATGATGTTCGTGTTATGACCAGAAAGAGCGTGGACGATCCGGGAAGGCCTCCTGGTATCGTGCTAAGTGCTGCTACATCGTTTTGGATCCCTGTTCCACCAAAACGAGTTTTTGATTTTCTTCGTGATGAGAACTCGAGGAGCGAGGTAACAAAGTCTTCAATAGCATATATCTAACTCAAATCTAAAAGATCATTATAACTATAATATTGGATTTATAGGACGTCAAAAGTGTTTTAAATATCATAATAAATACTTAAGCTCATAGGAACAAATACTTGTGAGTCCTCTTAAAAAGGTTACAATAAGTTTATATCATTCTGTTAGACCTTACCAAGTTTCTTAAGACACCTTTAAAAGTCTTGTATTGGCTTTTTTTAAAAAGCACACCTACTCAAATGATATTATTGTATTAAAAAATTAATGATGTCTTATTTCAAAAGGGTTTCATAAAGTTTGTCAAGATGCATAAAAGCGTTCTATAAACTTATTGTAAAATTTTACATATGACACAATTGTTTGGTTCTATAAACTGAAGTTTCATAAAGCAATCTATTAAAACATTTAGACATATTTTATGTCATATAAACGCGACTTTGTTGCAGGGTAATGTTGTTTTAGCGGAAAAATTTGTGTTACAAATGTATTTTGTTAATTGATGGATTACACGTCCACCACCAAATCTTCTTCTAGTGATGCCATATTGATCGATTATATATGCAGTGGGACATACTTTCTAATGGTGGACTAGTTCAAGAAATGGCACACATTGCCAATGGTCGGGATCCAGGAAACTGTGTGTCGCTTTTACGAGTTAACGTAAGCTTCTAAACTCATTTGACAAACAAAGAGTATCAAAATCTAACACCTATAAATATAATCCACATATATGATCATTTTCTTTAACTTTTTTCCTAATTGTAGAGTGCAAATTCGAGCCAAGGAAACATGCTCATTCTACAGGAGAGCTCAAGTGACTCCACAGGTTCGTATGTTATCTACGCACCAGTGGATATTGCAGCAATGAATGTGGTGTTAAGTGGCGGCGATCCTGATTACGTTGCCTTACTACCATCGGGTTTTGCTATACTTCCTGATGGACCGGGAAAACAGCAAGGATCGACGATTCTAGAGGTTGGAAACGGTGGATCTTTACTAACTGTTGCGTTTCAGATTCTAGTTGATTCAGTTCCGACAGCAAAACTGTCACTTGGGTCAGTCGCGACGGTCAATAGTCTTATAAAGTGCACGGTTGAAAGGATCAAAGCGGCAGTGGCCCCCGAGCAGTAACTCTCGTCATCGTCATCAATTTATATGGTACGACATTTGGCATATTCTTTCATTCAGAGAAAAATACTAAAACAAAATGGGACTTTAGGATTGCTAGCAGTCGATGCCGGTTTTAATATTTTAATTACTTAATAAGATTTTATGTTTATAGGATTATGAACTATGTGTCTTTATCTAAAACGACACAATAAGTCGTATGGAGAAAGTTGGACGACATAATAACTATTTACGAAGTTGGACGACATAATAACTATTTACGAAGTTGGACAACCAAAAAATACTCGGGACACAAAAAAGCAATATTCTTATAGCATTTTTATAGGATACTTTTGAAAAATTCTATTACACTTTTTATATCTAAGACATTTTTCAAAGTGCCTTGTTAAAAGGTTAATGTAACTATTATTTTTGTGTGCTATTAAGTCGTTGTCTAATTTCATGTGTTGAATCTATTGGGTCGTGTAATTTCAACCTAACTACTTATTGAAACGTCTTTGGTATGACTAAGTTTTTGGTCATGTATATATAAGTCTCACTAAGTACTTTATAAATCATTTGGGCGTTCTAAAAGACACATTTTGTTACGCAGAGGGACCCATTTTCAAGTTCAGGATCTTTTTCATATCGTAATAGAGTTTGATGATTTGATCTATTTGTGTTTTGTAGCATAAAATGCCGAGGAGGAGATGGAGGAGGATTTAGGGCAGGCGATGTTTACTCTTATCGTTAGAAACTGAAGGAAGAAGTCAAGAACGAACCTAGAACGATCCTTTGGCGAGTGGTGGTAACGTCAAGAATGCATTTATCACCATCCATCAAAGGTTATATATAGGTTCGGGTATTGACTTTGCTTAGTTTATCCAAGATTATCGAGTAAGCTAAGACCTTATTGAGTGAAGTTTTAGTTAAAACTCGTAAAAACTTTTGTTAGATTTACGGGTTTTCAAGTCGGTTTTTATGTGTTTTGAAGTTTAGTTTGTTTTTAGAATGCTAGTCTTTGTAGAAACTTGCTCCTCACAAACATTTGGTCTCCTCCCTTCAGAGTCCAGTTTGGTTGATTAGAATTAATGCTTAAGGATAACATAAGACTTGTTGTCTTGCGTTTGGTGCGACAATTACGACTGGGGTAGGACACGACGACTAGGTGGAACAAAAATACATCTTTTTATTCAAAAATCAGAAAGATGCGAAAATTTGATAAATTACTAAAATACCCATATATATATATATAATTAAAACTCAAACTTTGCATATGATTTTTTATGTCTACATCATTTTTTAATGTCCCGTCTAGTCCAATTTCGTCTGAATCCCAAACAAGGTCTAATTTCACAACCAGCTCTAGTTGTAACTAATACAAATTCTTAAAAACCTTCAAACAAATCATAACCGTTGTAACTAACCAGCTATAATCGCTTTATAAGTTTCGGTTCTAGACCTTAATTGGGTTTTAGTTATTTTTGGCGTCGTTTCAAATGCTTACCTGGGTAACCGTTTACCTAGTCAAATCACTTTACTTGATGAATATGGGCAATGACCAAGAATCTTACTTGGTAAGAGCTAAGGCAAAGACTAGAGCTTTACCTGGTAAGTGATGTAAGTTAGCATTTTACCGTGAAAATTGTAGCATATGATACCGTTTTAGTAGACTAAGTAAGAAATAGTATTGAATTTTACCCGTAAATTAAACGGTTACCCGTCTGGTAAATAATCCCTAGTTTCTTTTTTTATCATTTATTAGTTTTTTAATATAAAGTTTTGGTTTCAAATAATCTTATTTTTAAACATTTATTTTATGTGTTCGATTCCTTCACTCCAATCAAATACAAAAAAGTTGGCTTTGAAAAGTTTTGATTCGTGTCAACAAATCATCAACTTAATTGCTTATCTATACTAACCAAAATTACAACTTTTTGTTTAGAAAAACTGTACACGAACTCAAGTTAATTTCAAAAAGTTGTAATTACCGGACAATCCTAATTTTTAGAAACTTCACCAAAGAGGACTGATCCAGTTTCTGAAAGTTAAGTTTGCCTTGTAGCTAAAGTTTCAAAATTCGGCCGTCTGAGACTAAGCCCGGCCACCAGTGGCGAATCCAGAGATTTAGATGACTGGGGTCGGACAGAAGTGTGTCAAAAAATTCCAAAAAACCGAATAACCCTCCAAAGCATAACAGTTCGGGGTTATTGGATTTCTGGGTTAAACAGTTTGGTTAACTCAATAATAATTCCTTTATCAATTTGGTTTTTGACTATTTTTTTACTATTTCGGTTAAACCGTAACCATAACCGTAACCGTAGCAGAAATTTTTTATCAAGAAGAGATATTTACTTATCCACTTTACAAACAAAGTAATTAGCAAGATATAAAGAAATCAAAAAATATGTAGGAGCAAAATCATACCACTTTGAGATTGAGATTGTAGATAATCAATGACAATTAAATAAAATATTAACTAAAAGTCTAAAACCCAAAATTTACCCCAAAATACAACCAAAAGTGACTAAGATAGGGTAGGAGAAAATGAAAAACTAGAAAATCAAGCTAGTGAGAATGTGTTTTGGAGGGAAAAAGTGAAATTGGTGGTGTCTATGGATAAATTGATGGGGGTCTGGAGATAAATTGGATGGATTCAACCTAGTTAAAAGCTTTATATTTAAAAATTTATTAAGGTAAATTTGCTTAGTTTTCATTGTTCACTGGGGTCAACAGACCCCATCTCCATGGCTGTACCTCCGCCCCTCCCGGCCACAAGATGCGCACGAGGGGATTTGAACCTGGGGTGAATGGGATATCATCCACATCTTCCACAGGCCTTACCGCTACACCACAAGCCTTGTGGTTATAATTAAAAAACGTGTTAGAATGCAAATGATTTTGAGCAAATTATACCTAATACGATTACTTCAAAAAATTAACGTGGTTCCACTATATTGATACATACATTATACATAGATAGAGAGATGGAGTTTTTATATGGTAACGATTACAACTTGTTAATCTTTATAACAAGGATACAGTACAAGAAATCACAAGCATAAATTAACTCAAAATAGTGGTACCATATATTTTTCAAGCATAAACTCAAGGATGTCTCTTTGAGACCTATCCATGATATTTTTCAAATAGTGGTACCATATAATTAAGTTTTCGGTTGATTTTAAGAGATTTTTTTTTACGTTTTTTTGTTGATTTCGATAGATTGCTTTGATTTTTTTTTTCCTGTTGCGATTTTAAGGTATTTGATTTATTTCAAGATAATTTTTCGGTATCCGGGGGTGCATGAGCAACCAGGGGCCACTGAGTATTAATCCCAGGGGAGCATGCTTTAGCTCTCGGTAAAAATTACCAAGGATGTAGTCTGGGCAAATCCAGATGAACCTTATCAAAAAAAAAAAAAGATAATTTTTCGGTTTTTTGGTTGATTTCGAGAAATTTTTTCACTTTTTTGGTTGATTTCGAAATAAGTTTTTAGTTTATAGGTGCACCCTTTGAAGTTTCAAAAATAATACTGTAGCACCCTCTAAAATGATACAGTTGCATCTTCACAACTTTTTTACCTTCGTCAGACAAATAATACGGTGACACGTGCCGATACTTGAGACTTGTCAAGCATACAACACCACCTCTGTGTGTGGGGTATATCATGTACATTTGTTAACAAGAAAAAGTAGTTACAACAGATCAAGATACGCATTTCACAATACCATATGTTTAATTTGAACATATATACAGAGCTTGACTTCATTTTATATTCTAATGTAGTAATATTTACATAATATTTACAATTCATGTGCATGCAGAAGTGTATATATTAACCAAATTAATGTCAAGACTTGTCTCAAGCATCACAATTGCAGTTCTTGGAAAGCGCAAGACAATTTAATTCATGGATCAAACCATGAACATCAACATTCCAAGAACACATGCAAGATGTACTACTAGAAATTTGGGGAATAGCAGCAACAATCGAAAAACGCACACGATGTCGCTGCTATTGCTTATGTCGCTGCTATTTCCCCAAAAAATACCCGCTCAAATTTCCCTCCCATGGGTCGCTGTTAATGCCTTTGTCGCGGCTAAAGGTGTCACCGCTATTGACCAAAAAAAAGGCACTCAAGTTTCCCTACCACATGTTGCTGCTAATAGGGTACGTCGCTGCTATTGCCCTAATCCTGTCGTTGCTATTGCTCTTAACAAAAATAAAACAACAAAAGAGTTGCACAACTCATTAGCTAGGGTTTCAATCCAAAGACACGACAGCGTGAACACCTCTGCTAATTCCACCACCGCCTGCTGCGGCCGCCGATGGCGTGAACACCACCACCACCTGCTGCTGTCGCCGACGACGAGAAGACCACCACTGCCTGCTGCTGTCGCTGCTGACGAATACGAGACCACCACCACCTTCCGTCGCCGACCACTACAAGACCACCACCTGCTGCCGCCGATTTCGTTTGAAACAACCACCGTCACTACCACCACCACCACCGTCGAGTACTCATCCAGCAACCACCATAGCCGATTGCATTCTGATTTGGGTAATTTCTTTGAACTCTTGACTTTGTATTTCAATTGCTTATTTAAATTTCTGAAAAACAAAAAGTCAGTTTCAATTTCTATTAAGTTTCATATTTCTGATTTCAATTTCAATTTCAACCTAGGTTCAATTTCGAAATCTGTAGCTCTCTCTTGAATTTGCTGCCTTCTCCCAAGTCTTCGTGAAGTTTCTCCATTTTCAGGTAAATTTCTAATAATTAGATGCCTAATGTGTTAAAATTATCATGGTTAGTTATATATTACATACAAGGTGCCAATCTGAGTTTTTATTGTTCTTTTCAACTCTTACTTTTTAGATTTTAGATTAGGTTTGTTTATCTATTTGTTTAGTGTTCATATGTGTACAGGGAGGTTCATACGAAAAATATAACTTTTTAAGAAAACGTGAGAAACAATCTCAACCACTCATCTTGGTCAACAAAGGTGGCTTTGACCGGTCCCCCTTTTAATAATCTCTACCCTCCCATGAATCGCGTCAATAGTCCGTGATCAAGTCCACCATAACCGCGAGATGAGTGTCTGAGATTGTGAACACTTTTTCTTAAATTGACATGCTTCTCGTTTAACCTTCCCCCATATGTGTAATCCTTTTTTCTTCTAATGACTAATGTTTATGTCTTAAAACTCTTCTAATTAAAGATGTTCCTAATATGTTTTTTCATTTGGATTGTTGTATACTTCTCTTGTTCATGTATGATAGTCTATTAGACTACCTGTTGAATTTGCTAATGGGTATATTTTCGTTTCTCTTTATGCTTGGACTTTGATTTGTTGCTCTTAATTTGTTTAATGAGTATATTTTTGTTTATATTTGTTGCTCTTAGTTTTCTTAAAGCACCCATAGTCTTTAATTAACATACTTACTCACAGTCTTTGCTGACCAACTAATTAAACTCCTTAAGCCACTGAGTTTTATATAGCTTTATATCTATGCTTAAGCCGTTGAGATTTATGTCTCCCCCGGATTGTACTATTGGATATCACACACACACACACACATATGGAGGTTCATTTTATAAACCCCCAAAAAATTATAAAGCGTGTGAACAAATCCACACTCTTGATCAAAAAAATGGACGATTAAGGGTGTGAATTGGTTCACATGGTTTATAACCCTTTTTGGATTTACAAATGATCTTCCCTCTATATATATATATATACACACAAATGAATGTGTTATATCATAATGAGCTTAGAACACCCACCCGAAATTGATTTAGAAATTAGTTTCGGGTTGTCCCGTTTTGGGACTACTTTTTGAATACTTTATCTCTTTAGGATGTGAGTGCGTATTACATGATTGTTTGTTTAAGAAAGATTCGGTTGTCATTTTCTCTTTACTTCTCGGGTATATATTCCTATATGTACTTGGGAGTTAAGGAGAAATGCTGCCGAATTTTTCTTAAACGACCCATCATGTTATACGCATTCACATGTGAGGTAACGTATTCAAAAAGTGGGTTTAGAAGCCTACCATTGGAAATACTCTATCCTTGAAATTGTTCATCATCGTAAAACCTGAACCTTAAACCATAACTTATGTTTGAGTTGCGTGAACCTTAAACCATAACTTATGTTTGAGTTGCATAAAACCTTAACCCTTAACTTATGTTTCAGTTGCATCATGTCTATTGATAAAACCTGGACTACCCTGCCCCCTACTCGTAAGGAGTTCTAGAAAGGGATAAACTCTTTTGTCGAGAGAGCCGAATCATGCGTCGACAGCAGAGGTCGAATCAGATGCCCATGTAAAAGATGTGTAAACAGTACCTTAACGGATATTACAACAATGAAAAAACATATATCTAGATTTGGTTTCTATCGATATTATGTTACATGGATCTATCACGGTGAAAGTAGAACTCCTCCGATTGTAAATGACGTATCTCCAAGTAACGAGATGGCTGGTGCAATTAATGATATTATGGGGGAACGCATGGAAAACGATACCAACCATGACGAAGGGAACTCAGATACAGAGGCATCCATATTTGAAAAGGTCTTGGGAGCTCGACGGGGACATATCAAAGATATTGGACATAAACCTTCTGGAACGACATCTTCTTCGCAGTCAAGGATATCACGAGCTACGCAGGTAAATATGTGACATACTTGTTTAGCAAAATACTAAGCTATGGAAGTCTAATTATGTGGGATTGGTTTTTGTTTATGATTTGGGGCGTTTGATTTGGATCCCCTTATGGCTTTCTCTCCTTATCAACATAGACAATTAATGGCTCCTTAGTATGCTTTTGGCTCTTTAAAATACTTCAAACTCTCGTGCCTTTGTTATGAATTTGATAGTTGGTACTTTGGTAATTTGGAATACACATTGAATACGGTACTTTGTTATGAATTTGATAGTTTGGTACTTTGGTAATTTGGATAAACATTGAATTTGGTACTTTGTTATGAATTTGATAGTTTGGTAATTTGGATACACACTGAATTTGGTAATTTGGATACACAATGAATTTATTATTCTAACTTATAAGTTTACTAATTAATGTACATTTTTCATAATTTGTAGCCGAGTCAACTTGATGTCATGCTTTCTAACCCGCAGTTTAGAGAAGCAATGAAGGCGTTGGTGCAATCCTTTTCCAATGATGACAACGTAGGAAATGCGAACGAGGACAACAGTAGGGAGCAATAGTCTTTTGTGTTGTTTAATATGTAACGTACAACTTAAAACATATGTATTATGAAGCTTGTAACAGTTTAAGACATGTTTTATATAATTTCAAGTTTTTCTACATTTTTGGAAGGATTGAATCTAGCTATATAAATAGGTTTCTATTATACTTTATAAACAGGTTTCTATTATACTTTTATATGTAAATAACTAAAAAAGTTTTAAAAACAAATGAAAAAGTGCAATAGCAATGACACTAATACCAACGACATAAGAAATAGCGACGACACTATTACCAACGACACTTTTACCAACGACATAGCCATTAGCAGCGACACCTTTTCCAACGAGACCTTTAGCAACGACAAACAGTAATAGCGACGACAAGGCTTTAGCAACTACATTTTTTAATTAGCAACGACATTTAGGTATTAGCAACGAGGCTTTAGCGGCGACTCAATAGCAACGACATGTCGCTGCTAAAGGCAATAGCAGCGACATTCTGGGGCATTAGCAACGACTTTTGTCGCTGCTAATACCCCGATTTTTTGTAGTGAATTAGTAATATCAGTAAATACTTCATTCCGAAAATTGATTAACTATTAAATGAGGTTTTTATTGAACTCTTTTTAGGAGGTGTGATTCTATTAAGGGGTTGTTTCTTTACCCGTTAATGTTTCATTAAGAGACAACATCCCAATTGCTAAGAATTGCATTTGTTTGGGAGAAAAGTCTAGCTCTTAATGATTTTAAAGCCTCTAAATGGTTTTGTATCATGGGTCACCTTTTACTATTTAGCGCCTTGTTTCATTTTAAACAATTACCAAATAACTATATTTCATTTTACATTGTACTATAAGAACCTCTTAATCATTATGACCACTTAATCATTCTACGTCAAATCATTCAATAACTTGAAGTCTAAAATAGCTTTTTTAAATGATGCCAATTTTATGAAAATAATCTTAATTTTATATCTCTTTGAATTTTCTAAATCTCATTTTCTATAAAATTACATATGAATTATGTTTGACGGTACCAACAACTAGTCCAAGCCTTCTAAACATAGTCATCATGGATCATATGATTTATCATATGCTTGTTTAATTAAGAATATATTTGGTTGAGTGTAGGATTTCTGTCGCTACATTTTTGCTAGATTTAACCCGGGTGTTCGTACCCTCAAACATTTATGAAGTATAATACTTTTCAACGAGTAAATGTATCAATTTTAAAAATTAATGTCATATCGCCATTATATCAGGAACTTTTGGCTATAACAAGTGGTATTACAACTCCAGGTTGTGGAAACATTGTGGCCGATTTCCGAACAAGTGGTATTACAACTCCAGGTTGGAGGTCTCGGTTAGAGAGAGAGTTCTTAGTATGACGGTTTTGTCTGATCTTCCAAATTAAAAAGGAATCATCTCTTGGTCGTATTGGAGGCAGGGGCGGAGCCACATGGGGGGCAGAGTAGGCAGTTGCCCCCTAACATTTTTAAATTTTTTCATATATGTTAGGGATATTTGGGTAATTGCCTCCTTAAAATAGTTGGTAGTTGTCCTCCCGTAACTACTTTTTTAGAATTAAGATTGCTGTTTAGAGTTTGCCCCCACACAAATTAGTTTCTGGCTCCGCCCCTGTTTCGCTCGAAATGTACGTGTTTTTAATCGAAAATCAAGCTTTATTTTATAAAACCGCAAGCGTACGGTATCGTAACGTAGCATACGGGTCGAACACGGGGAGAAAATGGACAAATCACGGTGTTTCATTTCCAATTTACAAGTTATGTGAAGTTCAAGTTCGGGAATTGGTTTCTAACTAAAAGGGGAAAAACCTACTTAACTAATCTACACATATACATCTCGCTATGTGAAAAAGAACAATGAATACATTCGAACGAGTAAAACAAACATGCGAAAACAAGAAAACAAACATAAATGAACAAACACGAGCAAGGAAATATGGATATCGTATCCCGATCGCTAAGTGGATTCCGTAGAAAATGTCTATTCCTCTTCCGAGATAACTAGACCGTTTCCTTAGAAATATGATTACTTCCGTATCATTTCCTATGAAAACGTCGTCCGGAAACGTTCCAATCTACAACCACATCTATCTCCATGAAATGGTCGTAAACTCTCAATCAATTTATTGAACGGTAATGAACTTCCGTCCGATTAACCGTTGTTAAAAAGTTATCGTAAATCCTCGATGTCAATAGGTCGCTAACTTCCGTTAAACGAATTCTTTTCCATCGATGATTCACTTGATTATGAAAATACATAAATTGATCGAGACTCAACGATCGTGATTCGATATCGATTTCCTAATCATGCACCAACACTTGACCTAGATCTATACTAACACAAATCATTTCTAACTTCTAACCTAATGAGATCTAGCTCAACAAGCAACAAAACATTAGTGAATTATTCAACTAACCTAAACATAAGACTAACAATGAATTCAATGAAATTGAATTGCAACAAATCAACATCATCATCACAACACATCAAAACTACATGCAATCAATTAACAATTCACAACCTATCTAATTGAAGAAATCTAAACAAATTGAAGACAAGAATTGAGGCAATTAAACTACACATGCAGAAATTAAGCAATTGAATCATCAAATTCATAGATCCAAAACATCAATCCATCAATTACACACTAACAAAGCTTAAAAGAGAAAGAGAAGGAGATACTAGCTTTAAGGATGTGTAAGATTCACCAAAGAAGGTCAAACCACCATTGATGAATAGATTGAAGCTCTCATCCCAAGCTTAGTAGAGCTCCAACTCAGAAGTGAAACCCTAACTCCTTTGATCCAAAATTCCAAACAAAACACTTCCAAAAAGTAGTTATCAAGTGGGAACTAAAAACTGTCAACTAAAACAGTCAAAACCAGCATTTATACTCCAGAAAAAGTCAACAACTGCAAAAACACCAAAAATCCGCGGGGTGGTTTGCGGTCCTAGCGATCGCTAGCCAGAATAGCTAGCGATCGCTAGCTAGCTGCTCTTCACTTCTTTTGTTCCTTCTTTGCTTCTAACTCCGGTTCACCACTTCTTTCATCCATCTCCACTTGCTTATCCCCGAGCTCCTCTTCATCACCTTTAGCCTCCGCACCCTCGTTCACCAAACCATCTCGAACCACCTCTCGATCCTCCTCTGCTCCATCTCGCACATTGCCACCGTCTATACCAAATTCCTATACAATTAAGCTCAAACACCCGGTTAATGCACCAATAATAATACTCGCACTTTTAAACGGAAAAATGCAAAATAGAAAGAAAATATGCATGAACTAAATAACTAAAAAGAAAAAGAAACTATCTAATGCATGAAAAATGATGAAAAATATATGCAAAACAAAATACCCACAAGCGAACCTTCCTTGTCCCCAAGGAAGTCCCGCTAGGATCGACTCAAAAAGAAGAACAAATCACACACAATAAAAACGACACTCTCCACAAAGTTTATACCAAATAGAACTAATCCTCAATAAACATGCTCAAATAAGTCGGCTTTCCGTATCAAATTACAATGGATTACAACAAGCTAAAATCGTTATTCGAAAGGATTCTCAAGTACCCAAGTGCTCAAACCTTTGCAAACTGAATTAACAAAACATAAACATATATCACCGAAGATTTCGCTAAACTTCATAGCCACTAGGGGAAGGGCGGTGATCAAACTCGGACGGATGCTCACGATATCGCTCTAAACACTCATGTGTATAAAGGGTTAGTGTATACTCTCACAATTCTTCCCAATCAAGTGCACTTTTGACGCGTTTGACATGATTCTCAAATCTAATAATTCCAATAAATCGCATAAAAATGAGGACTTTTTGGGTTGGCTACGGGTTAGGGTGATTCGGGAGTTGATAAAGGCTTTATAAGTGGTTTATGGGTTGATTATTCGAAATTTTTCTTCCGGTTTACACACTTAAGTCAACTCCTAAAGCAAATGGATCAAACTTATTAAAATGCAAACTACACTACACTAATCTATCTTTTATTCCATTTTTTTTTCTTTCTTTCTTTTTTTATTTTTCTCGCTTTCTTTTTTCTTGCTCTTTTTTTTCTATTTTTTTTATTTTTTTTCTTTTTTGTTTCTTTCTTTCCACATATATATATATATATATATATATATATATATTTTCTCTTTTCTTCTTTTCTTTTTTTTTTCACAACCCACAAGCTATGCTTGTTTTAGGGGTTCCTATCTAACTAACTACAACTAATGTCCAATCCAAAATGCTTTTCGGAAATCAACTAAGTGTGCATTTTCATGGTTTAAAAGGTTAAGGCTTTGGCTCAAAAAGGGTGACAAAAGGGAAAATTAATCAAAAATTTTTTACAAGGGATAAAGAAATGAAGGCCTCTATGCAATCTATAAGAACTTAAATTGAGAACTATGTCAAATGCCTAAAGTTACAACTCAACGGGAAGTACACACAAGAAGCGAAAGTGGGGATTGATTATGAATGTGTCAATCCAAGGCTCAAATCCTCACTAGGTTAGTCCATCCGAGCGTCACAAATTTGATGTAGGGGGGCTACGAAAATAAAGCTAGTCCTAAGGTCAATATGAAATGTAAAGCTAATCGGTAAGCGCAAGTGACAAACTAAGGCACAAGAGAAATTTCTAACTAAAACGATCCTCGCAAGTAGTAATGAATTGTAATATCATACAAGAAGGCCTCTTATTCAATTATGCCTAAGAAGATAAGCACATATTTGTCAAACAAAGTGGAGAAGTATCAAAAATAGAATAGAAAATAAAAATAAGGAAGGAACAAAATGAAAAATAAAATACGAACACACACACAAAATAAAAGAAAGATAAAACCTAAAACCTAAGACACCACCCACAAGCAAAACCGAGCATAGTCCTCGATGCTCATGAGTAGATGAATGCAATGAATGAACCTAAATGCAAACCTAAGATGCAAAAAGAAAATAAAAAGGAAAAGTGCGAGGATTAAGCCCCACCGGAACCACCGGCTCCATCGTGACCGGGGCCACGATAACCATGATACCTGTGAAATCCATAATGATCGTAAAAACCATGCAAAGATTGTTGCATGCTTCGGATTAGGGCATTGGTGTCGTTTAGTGCATTGGTGTTCTCGGCGATGGCTTGGGTGTTATTATCCACCCGAGTGCTAAGATCGTTAAAACGGGCTACAAAATCGAAGTCCTCGGGAAAGTTAGGAACTTGATTTTGTGGTGGATGTTGGTGTTGTGCGGGAGGAGGAGGTACAACACCATTATCGGGAGGATAAGACCAATTAGTGGTGGCGAAATTGGTGCCTTCGGGATTCGGTAAAAATGAATGGTGCTCAAAAGTGTTCCCAAATTGCCAAGAATAACGATTACCCGCGGTACGAACCATGTGCATATTTTGAAGAGCGGCAATAGAAAGAGAAGTTAACCCATGAGCTTTTTCGAGGTTTTCATTAACTTGAATATTGTGTTGACAGTGGTCTATGAGATAAGTGATTAGACCACCGCAAACAAGAATACCTCCGGCTTGTTGCCGTTCAAACTTATGGGCTATAAAGGCGCCGACATCTAAAGTAAGAGTACCCGGGTTAAGCATAGCGAAAAGGAAATTGAGCTCACTACTCAAAACAGTACCGGCATCGTGGCGGCCAAGAATAGTCGAGGTCAAAATGCGGTGAACGATACGGAGAAGTGGATGAAGGACATGAGTAGCCTTAGCGCCTTGCATGGAATATCGGACAAGCCGACCGGAAATAGTGCCCCAAAAATCGGATTGATTAAAATCAACATCCGGATCTTCGGTCGGTGTAAGGGCATCCCGGTGAGGCACGCACCCAAAGATGCGTGAGATGTCCGCATAAGAAAGACTATAATATCGGCTCTCATGTCGAAAAAAGATGATGCGACGCGGCACATTGATTCTAAAACTTGATAGGAACTCAAGTGTAGGTTGCCTATACGTGTAAGCGAAAACATCGAAAAGTCCAAGGCAACCTATATTGGCCAAAAGAGTTCGAATACCTTCGGTGAGACCGAGGTTTTCGAGGGTTTGTTGGTTTACAAATTTAGTGGCCTCCATGCCACGTCGCATCAAGCTATCATAGTGTGTGCGTTGTGTATCATTTTTAAAAGTGAAGCCCGGATCTATAGGTGGTGGAGGTGGTGCGGAACCGGAAGATTGACCCTTTTGGGTCCGTGCATGCTTACCACCGGTTGCCGTGGTTTTGAAACGCTTCATAGTGAGTGTGTGAAAAGTGCGTGAATGTGATGTGCAAAAAATACCACTAGTATGAACACAAACCACAACCCACAAGCAATTCCAAACAATACCAACTATATGAACGCAAGAAGTAAAATTAACACTACAACTATCACAAAAACTAAGATTAACTACCAAAAAGAAACAAAAATAACTAGTTAAACTAAGAGTAAGGAAAGATTATACCAAGCACTTTGAGAGATGTAAAAAAAATTGGTGAAAGTTGTGTGCTTTGATGGTAGTCCTTGCAAAACTCGTCCTCCAAAACTCAAAAGAACCCAAAATCCAAGTAATTGATGGTGAAAATTGAAGCTTTGGTTGGGTTTGAAAAATTGGGGAAAAAGGTTTGAAATTGGGATAAAATGGTGAAAAGTGGTGAAATTGGGGTTTTGGAAGGTGGAGATGATGTTTAATGGATGTTTGGGAGTGAATAATGATGAAATCCGGCAAGTTCACCGGCGAAAATGGTGGCGGAATGGTGGTGGTTGTCGGCAGAAAACGAGAAGAAAAGGGGGTAAAGGAGGCTAGGGTTTGAATGAAGAAGAAAAGAAAAAGAAAAGAGTTTAAACCCGTAGCTAGCGATCGCTAGCTGTGAGCCCTAGCGATCGCTAGGTGCGCTTGATGCTCGCGGTCGAGAGGGTGTTCGGGAGACGGAACAGAAAACCAGCTTTTTTGCCTAGCGATCGCTAACACTGTTTTTTTTTTTTTTTTTTTTAAGGTTTGAGAATTGAAAAAGAAAAATAAAAATGAAAAAGAAAAATAAATAGAGAATTGACGGAAAGGGGGAGAATGGCTCGTTTACCGTCTCGAGCTTGACCAAGAATTATAAAAGAGAGAAAAGAGAGAGTTGCTCGGTGATGGAAAGTCAAAGGATTGACTTTAGGACCCACCACTTTGCGGAGGTGCGGGAATCGGAATAGAAACGGGACTCGGAATCGGGGTGCCGGCTCGATAAAGCTTGAGTCTTTGACCGTTTACCTTAAAAACTCGAGATTCACACGACACCTCGACGGCTCCGTAAGGAAAAACGCGAACAACGGTGAACGGACCCGACCATCTAGTGCGGAGTTTTCCGGGAAAAAGTTTGACACGCGAATTGTAAAGGATAACAAGATCGCCTTCTCGGAATTCTCGACGGACGATACGGTTATCATGCCACTTTTTGGTTTTTTCTTTGAAAATACGGGAACTCTCGTAGGAATCTAATCTTAACTCATCTAGCTCACTCAATTGCAAAAGACGACGCTCCGCCGCATCTTTATAATCAAAGTTCAAGGCCTTGACCGCCCAAAAAGCGCGGTGTTCGAGTTCGACCGGGAGGTGACACGCTTTGTCGTATACGAGTCGATAAGGCGAGGTTCCAATCGGAGTTTTGAATGCGGTTCTATACGCCCAAAGCGCATCATCAAGCTTGATTGACCAATCTTTCCTAGATGAGGCTACGGTTTTCTCGAGAATGGTTTTCAACTCACGATTGGATATTTCAACTTGGCCGCTCTTTTGAGGATGATAAGGAAGACCGACCCGGTGTTGAACACCGTACTTTTTCAATAAAGATTCAAACTTTGACTCGATGAAATGACTTCCACCATCACTAATGATTATCCTAGGTACACCGAAACGTGGAAAGATATTACGCTTAAGGAACTTGGAAACAACCCGAGAATCGTTCGTAGGCGAGGCGATGGCCTCGACCCACTTGGATACATAATCGATGGCCACGAGGATATAGCGATTTGAATAACTTGACGGAAATGGGCCCATGAAATCGATGCCCCACATGTCAAACAACTCGACCTCAAGGATATAATTGAGGGGCATCTCGTGACGACGCGAGATGTTATCGGTGCGTTGACACCGATCGCATTTCCGAACAAAGGTATCGGTGTCACGAAAGAGTGTTGGCCAATAGAAACCCGATTGAAGTACCTTAGCCACGGTCTTTCCCGAACTCGCATGTCCACCGCAAGGTAGGGTGTGACAATGGGCTAAGATAGAATCGGTTTCTTCAATCGGTACACAACGTCGAATAATGGAATCCGAACAAGAACGATATAAGTGAGGGTCATCCCAAAAATAGAATTTAACATCATGCAAAAACTTCTTTCGTTGGTGCGAACTAAAATCATGCGGGACGATACCACACACAAGATAGTTGACAAAGTCGGCATACCAAGGCGTAACACTAGACGAAACGGATAGGAGTTGGTCTCCGGGAAGTGAATCATTAATAGGAGGATTCGAAGGGGAGGAACCTAGCTCTAATCGCGAAAGATGATCGGCTACGGAGTTCTCGGAGCCGGGTTTATCCTTAATCTCGATATCAAACTCTTGTAAAAGCAAAATCCAACGAATCAACCTAGGCTTAGCGTCTTTCTTGTTCATCAAATACCTAAGTGCGGCGTGGTCGGAGTAAACAATAACCTTAGATCCTACGAGATAAGTCCGGAACTTCTCAATGGCATAAACGACCGCTAAAAGCTCTTTTTCGGTAGTCGAGTAATTAAGTTGGGCCGGGTCTAAGGTCTTACTCGCGTAATGGATTGCATGCACCCTACCATCTTTCCTTTGTCCTAGCACGGCACCTATCGCAAAATCGCTCGCATCACACATTAGTTCAAAAGGAAGTGTCCAATCCGGGGGTTGTATGATCGGGGCCGAGGTTAGCTCTTTTTTAAGTTTCTCAAAAGCCTCAAGACATGAATCGTTAAACGAAAAAGGCGTATCTTTTGCAAGTAACTCGGTTAAGGGTCGGGCAATTTTCGAAAAATCCTTGATAAATCGTCGGTAAAAACCGGCGTGCCCAAGGAAGCTACGCACCCCTTTGACATTCGTCGGGGGTGGTAGTCCTTCAATAACCGCGATTTTCGCTCTATCGACTTCAATGCCACGGTTCGATACAATATGCCCAAGAACAACACCCTCGGTAACCATGAAGTGACATTTCTCCCAATTAAGGACGAGATGCACTTCATGGCACCTTTTCAAAATCGAAGACAAGTTATCGAGACACTCGTCAAAATCCGATCCATGTACCGAGAAATCGTCCATAAACACTTCCATGGACTTTTCGATAAAATTCGAGAAAATAGCCATCATGCACCTTTGAAAGGTAGCCGGCGCGTTACATAGTCCAAACGGCATACGCCGATAGGCGAATGTGCCGTATGGACATGTAAACGTTGTTTTCTCTTGGTCATTCGGATGGATCGGAATTTGCAAAAATCCCGAATACCCGTCTAAATAGCAAAAATAAGAGTGTTTGGCAAGACGTTCAAGCATTTGATCGATAAAAGGTAAAGGAAAATGGTCCTTCCGGGTGGCCAAATTGAGCTTTCTATAGTCGATGCACATTCGCCATCCGGTGACCGGCCTAGTTGAAATCAATTCGCCTCGATCATTCTTAATAACCGCCATACCCCCCTTTTTTGGAACAACTTGAACCGGGCTTACCCATGGACTATCGGAAATAGGATAGATAATGCCCGATTTAAGCAATTTTAAAACTTCCTTTTGAACTACTTCTTTCATGTTAGGGTTAAGGCGGCGTTGGTGCTCTATTGAGGAAGCATGTTCGTCATTAAGTAATATCCGATGAGTGCAAAAAGATGGGCTTATGCCCTTGATATCATCTATCGAATACGCTAAGACACTACGATATTTCCTAAGGACATGCAACAATTTATCAAGTTGGGACGATGATAAAGACGAGCTAACAATTACCGGATAAGTGCTATCATCTCCTAGAAACGCGTATTTTAAATTAGGTGGAAGGGGTTTGAGATCTACCTTCGGTAGAGCCGCGTCGTTTTCCTCCTTCGGAGCCGAGATCGGCTCGACCGCGACCTTCTTTGTGAACGGCTTGCTAGCATCGAATATCTCCTCGATGACTCGTGCATCCTCTTCATCCACTAAGATTTCCTCCGAGAACACGGTCTCCAATGCGTCGGCAATTTGGATGTCGTCCATCGATGGTGGCAACCCCATTGACTTTCGCAATTCAAACTCGACTTTTTCTTTCCCCACATTGAGAGACAACTTGCCGTGTTTAACATCGATGATCGCTCCGACGGTAGCTAGGAAAGGCCGACCAAGTATGATTGGAGTGTTTACATCCTCGATCATCTCCAAAACCACGAAATCACAAGGTACTATAAAGCTTCCAACTTGGAGCGGTAAATCTTCCAAGACTCCCACCGGGTACTTAATTGATCGGTCCGCAAGTTGGAGTGAAATGTTGGTTGCCTTCAAATCTCCCAAATGAACTCTTCTTGCAATTGCAAGAGGCATGAGACTCACGCTAGCTCCCAAATCACATAATGCTCGATGAATTGATAACCCATTTATAGAGCATGGAATCGAGAAACTCCCGGGATCGCCTAACTTCTCGGGAACAACAGTAGTTATGAGCGTGCTACACTCCTCGGACAAAAGGATTCGGCTTCGACGTTTGGTTGAGATAAGATCTTTAAGGAACTTCGCATAAGTTGGGATTTGGGTAATTGCATCCATGAACGGGATATTGATGTGCAATTGTTTCATCATTTCCAAAAACTTCCCAAGCTTAGCTTCCAACTTAGCCTTAGCCAAACGAGCCGGAAACGGAACATTCGGGACATGTGTAGGCTTTTTGACCGAACTCTCAACCGGTGGATCACTTGCTTGAACAACATTCTCCCCTTCATTTGCCTTAGAAACACCTTCATTACCACCATGTGAGACCACATTCCTTGTCTTCTTCTCAACTTCTTTAAGAATCTTCCCATCTCGTAACGTGATCGCGTTCATTTGAGCCCGCGGGTTGGGTTCCGGTTGACCTGGTAATTGACCTTGAGGTCTCACCGAGTTGGCGATTTGTTGAGCCAATTGCGCAATTTGCGTCTCGATCATCTTGTTGTGAGTTGACATCGCTTCGAGACGAGTAGTAACTTGCGTCAACGAGTTTTGAAAATAGTCGTTCTTTTGGTTTTGTTGCGCAATTTGAGTCTCGAGAAGGGTCTCTAGATAAGATCTTTGTGGAGGTGGTTGAAGTGGTTGATTAGGAGGAGGTGGAGGTGGTGCACGGGGTTGGTATTGGGGTTGAGGTTGAGGAGGGTAATATGGTTGTTGTTGCGGAAAAGGTGGTTGAGGTTGGTATTGAGGTTGAGGTTGAAGAACTTGTTGTTGAGGGAGTGGTTGTTGTTGAATTGGAGGGGGTTGTTGTTGAATTGGAGGAGGTTGGTTGTTTTTGTAGGATAGGCGAGGATGGTCTCTCCAACCGGGATTGTAAGTGGGCGAGAACGGATCATGAACACGATATTGCCCCCTCGGTTGGACTTGCAAAGCGTTTAACTCCTCCATAGTTAACCCCGCGGTGGACGGACACATGGTCGAGTCATGACCTAAACCACCACAAACCACGCAAATGTTAGGAGCATCTTGTGGTTGTTGAGGAACCTTAGTGATTTGAGCTATCTTTTCCTCGAATGTCGCGTTTAAGTTCTCAATCTTAGCTACGAGTGTAGCCATATCATCCGATTCGGGTGTAGAATGCATCCTCCCATGTAATGCTCTCTCACTTGGCCATTGGTAGTGATTTATAGCCAAATTTTCAATCAAATCTTTGATCGCACCGGGCGTCTTAGTCATGATTGAACCACCGGCGGATGTGTCAATAGCAAAGCACGTCTCCGGCCTCAAACCGTTATAGAAAAGTTGCACTAGCCTCCAATCCTCGATTCCATGATGAGGACAATTACGTTGAAGGTTCTTGAACCGCTCCCATGCTTCATAAAGTTCTTCCATTGGACCTTGTGCGAAATTAGTGATTGCCTTGGTGAGATTCGCCGTCTTCCCCGGTGGAAAGTACCTTGTGATAAAAGCCTTGGCAAGAGCATCCCAAGTCGTGAAGAAGTTCGGCTCATGGCCTTCAAGCCACTCTTTCGCACCATCCTTCAATGAAAAAGAAAAGAGCTTAAGCCGAATAGCCTCCTCGTCAAGCCCATTGATCCGCAAAGTACTACACTTTTCGATAAAGGAATTGAGGTGCTTCGACGGATTCTCCATCGGTAAACCACTAAATCGATCCATCATCACAAAGTTGATCAAACTCGTCTTGATCTCGTAGTTATGTGCGGTTGAAGTTGGCATAGCAATGCTCGACGTGCTACTAAAACGAGGTTGCACAAAGTCTTTGAGAGTTCTTTCGTCCGCCATTCCTGATTCCTTTAACTTCCTCAAACGTTCCGCGTTTTGTCGACGACAAGTAGCTTCAATCTCGGGATCGAAAATCAATTTCTTCTTAACTTGCGACCTCCTAATCATAAACTCCTTGCTGAGAATCATCAACAAACGCATCAAGGAACGTGTGGATAACATTTAATATAGCAAAGAAGAAGAAAGAAACAAGAAAAACGGACAAAAATTACACATTTTGGCCAAAACAGGGCACTAGCGATCGCTAGGGTGCAGGGCTAGCGATCGCTAGACCCAAAAAAAAAATAGGAAGCTAGCGAGCTGTGGTGATCGCGAAGGAAAACAGTAATCTTGGAAAGAAACGCTAGCGACCGCTAGCAACAGTGCCTAGCGATCGCTAGGTACTGTTATTTATTAATTTTTTTAATTAATTTTTTTTAAGCAATTGAATCATCAAATTCATAGATCCAAAACATCAATCCATCAATTACACACTAACAAAGCTTAAAAGAGAAAAAGAAGGAGATACTAGCTTTAAGGATGTGTAAGATTCACCAAAGAAGGTCAAACCACCATTGATGAATAGATTGAAGCTCTCATCCCAAGCTTAGTAGAGCTCCAACTCAAAAGTGAAACCCTAACTCCTTTGATCCAAAATTCCAAACAAAACTCTTCCAAAAAGTAGTTATCAAGTGGGAACTAAAAACTGTCAACTAAAACAGTCAAAACCAGCATTTATACTCCAGAAAAAGTCAACAACTGCAAAAACACCAAAAATCCGCGGGGTGGTTTGCGGTCCTAGCGATCGCTAGCCAGAATAGCTAGCGATCGCTAGCTAGCTGCTCTTCACTTCTTTTGTTCCTTCTTTGCTTCTAACTCCGGTTCACCACTTCTTTCATCCATCTCCACTTGCTTATCCCGAGCTCCTCTTCATCACCTTTAGCCTCTGCACCCTCGTTCACCAAACCATCTCGAACCGCCTCTCGATCCTCCTCGGCTCCATCTCGCACATTGCCACCGTCTATACCAAATTCCTATACAATTAAGCTCAAACACCCGGTTAATGCACCAATAATAATACTCGCACTTTTAAACGGAAAAATGCAAAATAAAAAGAAAATATGCATGAACTAAATAACTAAAAAGAAAAAGAAACTATCTAATGCGTGAAAAATGATGAAAAATATATGCAAAACAACCCCTGATTGGAGGAGGTCTCGAATTAAAGGATTCTTTGTATGCTTTGTGGTTGCGGTTTGGTTTGAGTATCTACATCAGAAAAGAATTTTTCTTGTTTACTTGTTTAAGATAGAATTGTTTGTGGTAGGAATACGCGCATAATAGAAAAAAAAATTCCTTGGTGTGCTACTCATAGGCTACAAGCACTGTTATAGTATATAACATTTTCTTTGAGGCATTAATACAATGTCAAAATTTTCAAGTCCAATGAGGTTTGATGTAGAGAAACCTGATGGAAGGACCAACTTTCGCTTGTAGCAAGTTCAAGTCAACGATGTGCTTATACAATCTGGGTTGCATAAGAAAATGTTAAGGGGAAAACCAGCTTCCATTGATGAATCGAGTCGCACCAGCAAAAGAGAGGATGAATAGGATGATTTGGATTTGAGAGACGCAGTACTATTCGTCTGTGTCTAGCAAAGAATGTTTCTGCAAACATGCACGAGATGTCAATGGCCAAGGAGCTTTCGGAGAAGCTTGAGCATTTACCAAGGCAAAGGCATCTCAAATTGGTTGTATCTTAAGGAACAATTTCATACTCTACGTATGGATGGAGGTACAAAAATTTCAGATCATCTTAGCATTCTTAACAATGCTTAGAATTGGAGGCCATCGGAATTAAGGTGGAAGATGAAGATAAATCATTGAGGCTTGTATTATCTTTACCGTCTTCCTATAAGCACATGAACTCTATTCTGATGTATAGGAGAGAGACCCTGAAGTTTGCAGATGTTACTAGCATTCGTATCTGAGGAGAAAAGATTGGAATGTAGCAATATGATTTCATTAGAAGGTACGATTACGGTGACTAGGAAAGGGAAGAAGAACTCTGAGAAGAATCTAACATGCTGGAAGTGTAGACAGTCTGGGCATGTCAAGAGCAATTGTCCAGGTGGAGTGGGCTCGGATAAAGACTCCAATTCACATGTTGACAATCTCTCCATTCTCACGGGAGCTAGATGGTGAGTTCTTTTGAGATATGGGAGAATATATCCTCATGCTATGTCCGCTTTACCATGGAAAGGGATGTGTTTAGGTTAGCAGTTCCACATATTTACATATGTGCATTGGTTTGACATGGATGCAAATCAAACGAGGAAGTTACACCATAAAATTTTCAGCAAGTTTTACGACATGTACCGAGGTAAAAATTCTTAGAATGGATTATTCTAAGTGGTAATACTCTTTCATCGCAGCGAAGGCTATAATAAAAGAAAAGTTTGGAAGGTTGTCCCACATCACCGAAACAATGAAAGGTGAAAGAGACTTCAAGCTTATAAAAAGGGGTCCAAGGCTAAGGTTTCAAATTATCCCAATAAAATACACTTGAAGTATTTTAATCTTTTTTTTGGCCTCTTATTTTAGAGAGTAGAAATGTGTGACTTAAATCTTTGAGAGTGAGAGTATTATTGGTTGGGACTTGAGAGATTAATGTTGTTGATTGCAATAATTTTTCACACAGTGAATTTTCTCTCTGAAGACCCGTGGTTTTTTCTCCGTGTTAGAGTTTCCACGTAAGTTCTTGTCTTCTTTTTCCTCTATAATTGTTCTTTGCTTCTTCTATTTCTTTATATATCTGTTCATTATCTTGCATTGTTGGAAACATTAAAGCCAATTTCCCAAAGCCTTGTGGACATTAAAATGATTTAAAAAAAGAGTTAATTTTGTTTAAATACAAGCTTTGTATAAAAGATGAAGGTAAACTTGAGAAATAGTCTCCTGATTGTTGTAACTTCTTGTATTAGATAAGCTTGTTTTGTTAGTTTAGTGTAGGTCTCTTCTCTTCTCTATTTCTATCAAAATATATCTATATATACTCTCTTTACTTCTCATGAAATGAATAATATACACGGTAATTGATGTGTATGCACAAAGCCCCACCCCCACTTTACACAAATACCCCTAAAAGGCTGTTATAAGGGCCGTTATGCACATTTCAGTCAAATAACGGCGTTTTGGGCCGTTATAGCGCCGTTATAACGGCATAACGGTGTGGGTATATATGCAAAGGGGAGCACCGTTATGGGCATAACGGCAAAGCACTCAAATATACAAACAAATACCTTTAACTTGCATCTTATATGGTATCAAGAGCAAGATTTTGATAAATTTTTTAAGGCGTCTCCCAACTTATTCACCATGACAACTCACACCATTCCGAATAATCTTGATCCCGCTATCGCTCTATTACATGAATCTTCGTAGGCTACTCCTCCACTCAAAGTGCATATTATTGCCTCGATCCTACTACTCTTAGAATCTATATTTGTCGTCATTATTTCTCGTAAAATACTCGGTCAATGCTTACTATGAACCGAACCATGATTTTCAAAGCAACATATTAAGACCCTCACTTACCTAGTAAGTGCTTATCCTATGGGTTTAGTTTGGTCTAACCTTTTTAATGTCCAATAGACCTAATATAGCAAACCCAAGCCCTAGTCTGTCTTGTTCTACGGACCCGGGTAAATTATTGGTTTACATTACCATGTCAATCCATTAGTTTTAACAGTTAGTTCAAGCCACCAATTTCTTTGACAATGGTTGTCTAAACCGACTTTTCTAGAACGGTTGAGAGCTCGTCGGGCCTAACAAGCCTTTCTGCTTGTGAACAACTCTATTGGGAAAAATGCCACCTAAGAAAGAACTCTAAATTATAGAATCATGGTGTAAAATTACAATTCTACCTAAAAGAATATCAATCTTAAAAAAATACCCTCTCAAATATCCAAAAATCCAAGGTTTCTTGTAGTACTGTAACCAAATTATTATGTAATACATGGTAGTGTATGTGTAACAAGTACAAGCATCAAAGAAGGGAATAGAACAATTAGGGTTTGTTCGGTTTGTTTTTCCTTAAGCTTTGTATGGACAAAGTTGACTTCGTGTGTAAAGTTGTCGATATGTATTAAACAGAACCATTGTTTGTTTGTTCTGTTGAAGTTTGTTTGTTCTGTTGAATAACTGTTTGATTCATAAAATAACCATTTTTACCCTTTTTTCCATTTGTTTTTTGTATTATTGATCCCAAATACCATTACACGTTACCAAAACCAAAACAAAGTTCATCAACAACATCAATGGACAACCACAAGTGTGGTGGCATACTGGCAAAAGACCTAGGGATGTGGTGAAATATCCCATCAACCCAGATTCGAGTCCAGGCGTCAACATTCTATGGCCAGGCTTAGTCTCATACGACTGTTACTTAATTTCAAAATTGCCAAGGATGTAGTTTAGGCAAAACCTGAATAAACCTTTCCAAAAAAAACATCAATGGACTGGTCTCGAAATATTTGAATCTAATCACAAATTGAAAAGGAAAATCAAGAAAATCAATCCATGAATCAAATCCCAACAAAAAATTCTGATTAGAAATCAATATCTTAAGAATATCAAATCCCATAAATGAAACCCAAAATCTAATGCTTCAAAAAATTGAATAAGAAAAATCAAACGCCAATCTGCATATGACTATCTAGGTCTGCATATGAAGATCCAACAATCAAACACAAATCTAAAATCGTTGTCCGTTGAACCTTGAATGTCTCGATCTACATCTAAAGGAGAACAGGGTCTATTAAACCTAAGGTGAGAACAAGAAGAAGGGGGTTTCCATTACAGAGGACCTCCGATGGAGAAGAGGGTTCCGGTCAGCCACAAGAAGGATGGGGTCTATTCATATTTGTCACAAAGGGTTTCTCATGGAGAAGGATGAGAGTTTATTCGATCTATGCGGTAATAACACTCTTGCTGGAGGAGGGGCATGACGTTTTTCAATTGAGAGGGATGAAAGGAGCAGGGAGGCTACGTTTTTCCATCGAGACGGATGGGAGGAGGTTGGATGTTAGGTTTTTTTTTCCGTGCATTTGAAAGGGGTAGCAGTGGAAATGTGGTATCTGTATGCATACGGGTCATCTCTAAAAGCTTATTCGCTAAGCTCATTTTTAAATCATTAAGCTTCTCCCAAGCAACATAATATGGCTTACCAAATAAGCTAAAGAGCCCATTAAGCTCGTTAAGTTGTTCCAAACAAGCCCTTAATGATAGCTCTTACCCGGGTTCGAGGCCTCGCCTACGCAGTTGGTGGCCACTAGGTATTAATCCCAAGGGAGCATGCTTAGCTCTCGGTAAAAATTACCAAGGATGTATTCTGGGCAAAGCCCAGGTGAACCTAACAGACCTGATATTGATAAATCTAGTGGCCACGTAGTAACGTGTCTCTACATTTGAGGGGACCCACGTGCGCCAATTTCATTCTTTTAACCACGGAAGAACGTTTAGCGGCCGTTTGTTGATAGCGTTAAGCGAAAGTCGGCCTAAGAAAACTATTTCAAAGTGTCCTTTGGTTGCAAAACTCCAGAGTACATGGGCGGTACCAACCCGGTGAAGTGCATGAGGTGGTTTCATCGATATGAACATGACACATGTTGACTTCACAAATAGATCATATGTCACAAATTAGAAGCCAAAATTGGGGGTGTAAAAGTAGGTATCAAATAATAAGGAACTTAAAACTTGAAACTTGCATAGCCGTTGTACATTTCTACAAGGTTCTCTTCCCTCCATGTTAAATGGAGAGACGATAAATACTACAAACTCTCATGTGTTAAGAATACGAACACTGTGCAGTTGATATAGTTTGGGAAGTTACCATGTTGTTGTATGTGAAACCGTTGTTGTATTAGGCAAATGTAGCCATTGTGTGAAATGTGTGAAATTATGATTTTGCCCTTCCCTTCTTCCTCCAAGTTCTTCACACAGATTGATTATGCAGATAGGGATATGGCAGCTGGTTAATCTTTGAATCCCACCAAAAAAAAGGTAGCCTCCTGCACCAAGTATAAGAATATGTCAAATTTTCAAGCTGAGAGCAACATCTATATCCCATTGTTATAATTGCAGTGGATAACAGCAGCTTAGGCTATAAAAGGAAATGGACTTGTGAACTTCAAATATGCTAATTATGAATTTTAAATTCCCATTTTACCCTTGATTTGATTTTTATATTATTTATCTTTTACTTCTGTTCATCAATATCTATCAATTACTTTTGTTTGTGAAGACTAGGAAGATATAGGGGATGATTGAGGAACTTCAATTCCATAAATAATCTCAGAAATCAAATACAAAACCCATCATGCATATCCAATCAGAGAATACTTGACCAGCCCCAAATCATTCAAATTATAAATCTTTCAAATTCAGGACCTACTTCTCAAGTGAAGAACCTTACAAATCGGCAGACTTTATTTTGGGATTTTATTTCCAATATACGGTTTTTGACGCAAGTGATTTGAACAGGTGTGTACAGTGTACAGGCAGAGGAGTGTAAGGTATCAAACGATACAGATGGTGGTGGTCGAGGTGGGTTGGCAGTGTTCGTTGGTGGAATGCAAGTGGTAAACAGACACGTAGTTGATGGGTTTCAGTTTGCAATTTAGCATTGCATATAGGTCCAATATTTTATATGGACCTCTACGCCTTTGATCTGCATGGCCTATTTTGGAGAATAACCTTCTAACATATTTTTATGATTTCTCACATTTTTTGAGGCATTCTTGTACTAGGAAGACACGTAGTATGTTAGGCAGACATTATTAAATCTATCAAAAGATCATGTATGATAACTCCTATTATACAAAGAAAAGGGTTAAAACAGGGACGAGAAAATTAGAAGTGAGATAAGCACGAACCTCATTCTTTCCATGAAGACATACACCTACTCAATAAAGCTCCATCAGCACGAGACCCAAATCCTAAACTGTGTTACTGAGTCCACCAAGGAGCTCCAGCCTCATAAAAGTGCTCGCCTTCATCCCATGAAATTTGACAAGCTTGAAGGCCAATAGCCACACCAGGCTCCTTCCCATGCTTTGCCGCCCATTCTTCAATGGCACATTCTCTTTCGGCCTCACTGTCAAATTGCTTCTTGTACTTCCCGAAAGGGTTTACCCCAGGACTCACTAGCTCTAGAATTGCAGCTGGAGTATACATCGAGTCACCCACTATTGGTGCACCACAGGCTGCCAGTTGAGCTCGAATCTGTACAATGTGAATGTTGTAAAATTAACTGTGTGATATTTGGTGTAATTGGTACACACAAAAAAGTAGGCGTGGGAAGGAAACTAGAAGATCAAAAGCAAACAAAACATTCGGCAAGTTTCCTACAGTTCTTGCTATGATACTAGTCATTTCTCGTGCAATTTTGTAGTACATACAAAGAAAAAGGCTAACAAAATTTATAAGCAAAATTGTCATACTTAGCCATCTAAATTGTCATTTTGAAAGAAAAGTAGTGTTCCAGTGAACAATCTAAAGCAGACTCCATATCCAATACTATTCACTTTGCAATGCATAGAGAGTAGAAAAGCAAGAAATTTTCCCTACATGACTACATTACAAATTAAGTGCAACATTTTACCAGGTATGTAGTTTAACAAAATTATTGGACCAGTAATCAAATATCTAAAATGTCCCAAAAATAGAAATCTAGCAAAACCAAAGAAATGCTATCAATATTTTATGATAATTACTAATAGGCAAAGACGTCAATTAAATAAATTTTGCCAGAAGCATTCATTGGGATTTCTAAAATGAAAATTGTTGCTTTAATAATGTGACACATGAGGTGTATGATCCACGTTCACCATAATCAACAGAACTTGAGAATTCACTGTTAGTTTGCAGACAGAAATCTCCATCCCAGGAAAGCTGTTATGTAACCTTTGAGAAGGCATACAATTCAATGAAACATTATTGAATGACTAAAATACCACCGGATGACAACAAGATAGAGAAATGTAATTTCAGCCCAAATTGCTGCCAAAATGATGCGGAAAAAGACTCTTGTGCAATTCATGGGAAGTCTCCAAACCTATTTATTGCAGTTTTCATGGGATATGAATTTGTAAGAATATTGAAGTACCGGAAAATGATGAAGCAGATTTAATACAGAAATCTTTCTATAACCATATTCTAACCAAATTATCAGAAAAGTGAACCCATTGAGATCCATCATATACCTGGTGAGTACGTCCTGTCATGAGGTTGATTTTGCATTCGTATGCAAACTCTTTATTAGGCCAATTAGAATCCTCAATTCCATACTTCTTTTCAAGTAAAGCATTTGGCCATGGAACTTTCCTGCATTCTAAGACCTCAAGCTGACACAAGTACCATCCCTTGATGAAGTCTGCATGGGGGAAGGATAGGTGCATGTGTTTATCATTTGAGTTATAAAAAGTCAAGCAAGTGAATAATTTATAAAATTAAGCATCCAAATTGATCCCACCATATTAAAACGTTAGAACGTTTATGTTAAGGCATGCTGATTAAGGATAATTTTAGAGTAATCTTTAACGATCCCACAATTTTCTTGCAATTTAAGCCCTCTTTAACAAATGGATGGATAGTTGGCATGCACTATCATGATAGCAAAAACTCTAATGTTCATTGGTTGCTGCTAAACTAAAAACACAAAGGATTGAAAGGTAGGTATGGGTATTTAAGAAAAAATGTTATATGATGGTTTGTATAGATTAACTAAGTGACCAACAGTATGGGAAACTCAAGGCATCAATTTACAGTAAAGAAAATGGTTTTAAGCACTAACTTTCATTTCCAATAAAATACAAGAGGATATTAAAATTTGAAATGACAAGATTTGGTTTATTGATCTTATCTTCAAATTTAGATTCTCAAAATTTTATAAACTGATCACCTAAGGGAAAGACATATTTGACCATTTGACTTAAATGAGGTTTTGATTTCAAGCCCATTTAAGCACATATTTTCTCTATTTGCATGTATTTGATATCAATTTATAGAAAAAGAACATTCTGCCAATGCGTTTAAAGTAAAACAAAACACATAAACAACACTGTTTAGATTGCATATTTTGATCAATGAAAAAGAAATTAGCAATCGTCAAAAAGGACCTAATAAATTATGAAGTTAATAACATTGTGGAACGGAGGGAGTCGTATGTTTTACTCCTCCATACAAGAACTAAAGAACTAGGATATGCAATTATCTCACAACCCTTTGACATTATGCACATGATCTTAGCAAGAGTAATTCAGAACCTATCTGAAGTAGTTTACCAATCACACATACAAAGTATTAAAAAGAAGAAAAATAGAAGGAAAAAGCAGTCACTACCTCTGGAAACAACTTTTGGAGCCATACGAAATGGCCGCATGTAATGGGTCATGACTCCACATGGCACATTAGCAGCAGCAAGTGCGAGATAAAGCTTCTTCACTTGTTTCTCCTGGTCGAGACAATAATAGAAATAGCCGCTAATGTAAAAGCATGTTAAAAAGTGTATCCCATATCAATAGCGAAACTATTAACTTACCCTTATCTTTCTATGAAAAACTGAACAGTAATCCTTAGTTCTAGCCAGCACAACACTGCAAAACATGACGAGATTAGTCTATCTTCTGACCAAAACAAGAAACCATGAATAGCCAGTGATTTGTTTTAAACTTCAAAGAATACCAGCCTTCTGTGCAGTTATCAATCTGATGAGTTGTCATTAATGGAGTAGTTAATTCCAAGGCACGAGTAGCGAAAGTTCCACAAGTTTCTTCGATGTTGTCGGTTGTTCCACCTACCTAAGAAAAGGCGAAGTGAGTGACACAGTAAAGAGTAGTTCGTATGCTACCTCAGTGACCTCCATTCTCCTTTATGCGAATTTCATCCTTTTTATCATCACATGACGTAAATGGGATCCAAAATTACATTTTCATTTAAGACGAAACAAATGAAAATGGTATAACGCAAAAGCAAATGAAACAGAAATCAAGTAACATCCGGCTTGCCTCTAATGCATGAATATATCATCAAACAAGCAAAAACTTTGGTTTTACTAGAAAAATTAGCATGAGGTTGCTGAAGGGAACAAATGATTCACGTACTGATGTGCCAGCAGGCTTGTTGAGGACCACATAGGATTCTGTCACAGCAATTATTCTGGATCTCCAGTCAATCTCATAGCACCTGGTGAAGAATAAATATGATCAGAATTGTCAACAAGTAACACGGTATTCTTTCACATATGCTATTTGTTTCAAATAAAGTACCAGTTTGCTTAACACCATCCCCAGTAAAAGAAAATCAAGAACTTTATACTCTTATCTCATCTTATAACTTCCAACGTGTCCTTGGTGTTGATTACCAAAGAGATCAACCAACTTTTGCAATTTGCCAACATGGCAAACAATGTTTTTAACCAACTTTATATTAGATTAAGCAAACAACACTATGACGATAAAACTCTTACTTCGCATACCATCATGCATTCATGTCATGCCAACTATTTATAAAAAAATACAAACAAATTGAAATTGTGTAGAAGTCTTACTACGAGATACTTCTTGAAAGGTGTTAATCTGGAACATTATGTTTCTAATTTTTAAAAGCAATGAAGTGCAAAAGATAGGTTGGTACATTTGCTATGGCGATTGCATAGCTTCATCCAGAAATTCATGCTAAATAATCAGCTGCAAATATCAAGTTTAAAGAGCGTAACTTTACAAATAAGAAACTCATTTCAGTATATAGGTACAACTTCTTTTCAAGTACCTTGGAAATCTTTTTGGACGAACGTGCACCCGCACATATGTCCCCGGTTCAACAAACTCATCAATATGAGTGATCCTAAAAGTTTTTTGTGCCTCTCTCAGGGGTTTTCCTTTGATTGAAGGTCTCTTTCTGAGGACGGATGGGTCGGTAACTTCTTTGAACAACTTCATTTCCTCTGGTGTGGCAGTTGAAGGAGGTTGTGGGCATACAAGGGCATAGAACACTGCTCCGAAATGAATAAGATCTGCAACGTACCTTCAATATTCAAGCATATTAATCAAAATATATCATTGTAAACTCCTTTCTACTTTTTCTCCAATACCATTAGAAACCGTAATTTATTATCCAAAACAGTGTTACAATGATTACTTTGAAATTTTGTATTGAAAAGGTGTGCATTGCTTATGATACCTATTTGATTTTTATATACCTTTGTCCATTATAATGGAAATTCATTTTTCCATAGCAATACTTGATAAATAATTTTACCTTGTGTATTGTGTCGCCTTGGAATTTCCATTCTCAACAAAATCAGTTTTTAATACTTAGATTTTATGAAACATAATCCTTGTAATGCCAAAATATATAATGTCTCCAATTAAAAAATAGTTAAACAATATGAACATGACTTCTTAGCTAAACCAAAATTAAATAGAAAATTTTATCATGTTGAATCTGTCTCATTGTGGATCATTAATTTTTACTAATCTTATAGATGTAATTTTTGTGCCTTAGGTTGAAATGCCAAACTGTATACAACTCAACCCTGAACTTATGATTAAAAAATTTAATAAACATTCACTTAGTGAAAATTAAAGCAATTCAAACCTAAACAAGAACATAATCATCTTCTTAAAAGTCTATGTTATTTTATTTGTAAGGTAATGGCGATCCCGTTCTATTAAAATCATGTGTTTGCCACTCACACCTAGACTAGATTTAATTAGCATGATGATAGAAAAGGTAAAAGAACGTAGCAACTTACAAAGGTGGAAGATTCAAAGTTTTGGTAATGAAGTCAAGAATAGTTCCTCCATCTTTAACAACTAAGTGCTCAATTCTTGGCAGAAAGTTCTCAGCAGGGCATGGAAGCAAACGACCATATTCTTCTTCGTGGCTGAAGAAATATGAATTTGAGTATCAAAAAACCAGTTAGCTTAGCTAAAAACTCTTTCCAAATAAAAATCTTAAGAAACAGCCAATGACTTCAAATCAAACATGCCCCGACATAAGAAGAGCATCATGAAGAAATAGATACTTCTAGCCCAGCCCTCCTAGTACAGAAATTGTAATTTGTATCCATTTACGGTATCTTACCTTACCACCCATATAATGTGGATACTTCCACCAGTGGTCAATTTCTATAGCAATATAAATTACAGTACAACTCCATGCCATGATCATAAGTATCATCCTTTTATGTTTAACTGTAACATACAATACCTCATTGTAGTTCTCTAAAAGTTCAATCAGTCCTCTATGCAGTAGTTCCAAAAATCCATATTGGCAGAATATTCAATCAAATACATTGCACTTATCCTAAAAGACAATGTTCCATTACAATAACTGATAAACTTGATGAAGAATTTGACTCTTTCCCGAGTTTTAAAAGATTAGTTATGAACTTTTTCTGAGTATTAATGTATCATCAAAATACCTATTTGCTAGTTTACCTAAAAGGTGCATGAAAACCATGCCTTTTATCACCTCTAGAATAAACAATAAAAGTCAAACTTTAGGTTCCATCAAAAACATAAAATCAGGCACCATTTCACTTCTGAGGCCAACTTTTTATCTTTTAAATAGCCAACATTAAAACCAAAAAGAAAATGATGGTTTCAAAGTTTGATAGAAAATGCCTATCAGTTTGAAATTCCAAAAACTCAGATGATAGTTTTTCTTGTGAAACAAACTGAGTGAAAATAGAAGCCTATAATAATTGATTGATTTTATTTCTATATCCAAACCTATGCCTTATACAGATTTTTGTACAAATAATTACCAGTAGCACATACGAGTAGCAGAATTGGAGTTACCGTGTTATAGAATTGGTAGTAGAAGGAGTTGAGGTTAGAGGCAGAGAGGCTGATGATGAGAATTGTCTTGTGCTACTGTTTTTCTTATGAAAATTGAAGTCGGAATTCCAAAAACTGGTGGTTCTGTGGCGGTGGCTGGTGGCGGCTGCTGCTAGTGTTCGTAGGATTGAAACAGGGGAAACGATGAAGCTCCGGCAGTTGGGAACCATCGCCATTTCTTTCTTTCTGGAAAAAGAAGGGGGTTCAAGTTCAAGTGAAGAAGAAGATGATGATGATGAAAAAGGCCCATTTGAGAAAGAGATAAAATGGGCCTATATTGGCTTGATTATGGGCCTCTTAAAGGTTAGGTATCATGCAATAAGTGTGTTTAGCATTTGATGAATTTATTGATCATGTAGTTTTTGTGATCCATCACAAACCAACCAACCAACCAATTCTTATACCAATTGTATCAATTCAGATGATGATACCGAATGTAATTGGTATCGATTTAATTGGTTGGTACCGAATGGACCGGGCCGGTTAAAAACAGTAACACGTCTTAACCGGCTAAGTCGTTTTGAGGGTCTTAACTGGTTAACATTATCCAGTTACATAACCAGTTACAGATAGGTTAAGGCTCTTTTATATATAACCTTTGCATTGCGCTTTTTTTCCTTCGTCCATGCTCGACAAGAACTTGGGCAATTTGTTCGTTAAAGGAACCGTGTTGTTCACCAACCATTTTTCATTTTTGGAACTTGACATATTACAATAGATACTTGAGAGTTGAGGGATTAGAAATTTAGAATAGACCAATAGAGAGTTGAGAGAGTAGAACTTGCGAGAAACGAATGAGTCGAGAACACGAATTATAGCAAGAATTGTTTGCATTTTTTGTGTTTTCGTAAGTTGGTATTGAACCCAAACACCACACAACTTATTTATAGGGTGTTGAATTGGGGGTAAATATGCCAAAAGAAAAGGGTCAAAATCGCACCTAACGGCTCTATTAACGGCTCTTTTTTGAAAATGTATCGGGCCGGTTATAACCGGTTATGCGAATCTATCCAAAATCCTTAACCGATGGTATTGACTAGGCCTTTAAACCGGTTACCAGGCAAACCGGTTATAATCGGTTACCGACCAAGCCGGATATCGATTAACCGGTCGAACCAGTTATAACCAGTTAAGGATGGCCATCACTAGTACCATAGCAACAATCTAAACTTGGTTGGTATGCAGTATTAGAAGTTGTATACCAAGGTAATATTGTACCGTATTATGTTACGGCACTGTCACTAAAGTAATAGATGGTCCTGACAGTACAAGTATCTAATGTGTGTGTGTGTGTGTTGCGTTAGCTATGGCATACATAAGACGCGGTTGAAGATTTGATCAATTTACCACCAGTAATTCCTATAAGTTTACATGATCATGAATTACTAAAAGCATATATCACTATAGGTATTGTATAATGGGTTCGTCTCTAGTACTTAATTTAATTTTTCTGAATTTAGAGTTAAACACTTCATGACTAAGTTTTCAGAATTAGATATCGTTGAAGCTAAACATTTGATTGTTTCAACTCCAAAATTCAATGTCAAGTTTCTATGAAATTTATTTAACACCCATGAAATCACAAATTATGAATATTACCTGATGGTATTCATTTTTGGTCTTTTAACAACTTTATTGTCTTTTCTTATCAAAAAGTTACATCATATATACATTATATACTAGTTGTATATCCATGCACGTAATGGGAGATGGTGTCAAATTTTATTGTGAATCAAGAAATAAAATCAAACATACTTTGAATATCCCACTTAAACCCACTTGTTGTGGGTAATCTAACTAGAGGTGTCATGGCTCACTTCAATTAGTCTTCAATTCCGTTGAAACCTTTTTGTTTTTTGATCAACACAAATAACTACAAGACTTTTACCTAGGAAGTGGTATATAGTAGCAAAAGGGAATCTTTCATTTTGAGCTTAGGCCCTGTGTCATGGGCGGAAGGAGCCTTGGCCCACAATTGGCACTGGCCCACCCTCAAATGTTTTAAGTTTTTATTTGTTTTAACCCATCTCACATACCAGTCAAACTTTGTAGGCCCTAAAAAGTTCAAACTTTGTATTTTTTTTACCCAACCCACCTAGTTTCTTTAGATATTATTGTATTTGAGAATTAGAGTTGCATGATTAAGAATCATTTGCATTTTGCTCTTTGCACAATTTAGTATTTGGCAATTGGAATTTGTAAATTTGTAAATTTGGAAGTGTTTGAACAAATTGAATGTTTATGTGTTTGGTATTAATACTGAATTGTGTTTATAATTTGTAAATTGTTTAGGAACGAAATAACCCAAAAATTGTTTAACCTAGGGAGGCTGTTTACCAAACATTTACCCGATTAGAGTTTACCGGTAAAATTCAACACTATCATTTTCTTACCGTGCATGGTTTTAGTCCATAAAAACGGTGTCATATGCAAACAACTTACCTGGTAAGCAGTAAACATGGGAAGAGTACAAGGTAAGACTCTTGGTACTTACCTCGTTCTTACTGAGTAATATTCTTGGTTCCTATTATATTCATCCAACAAGGTAATGTGACTTGGTAAGCGTTTATCCAAGTAAGCGTTTGGTAAACGGCCCCCAAATCTTTTCCACTCCATCATGTAACTTTTTTGGTTTACTAAAGAGGACCACCCTTAACAAAATTCTTGGCTCTGCCCCTACCGTGCGTACCAGTGTGGGCTTCGGCAGGCTCATCATGGGCTGGGGGGCGGCTTCCACAAGCCGAGCAAACTGTTCCCTCTCTCTCTCTCTTACTCCTCCTTTCTCTCTATCTCTCTCTACTCTATTCTCTTCTTCATTTTTTATATTTAAATACATAACTATTGGGTATTCGGTTTGGTAGGTTGTGGTACAAAATAGAGTGGGCTTGTGGGGGTTATAGCGGGTTTATAGTAAAATTGATGTGGTGCTGATGTGACAGAGTGGGCTTGGGGGATCATTGGTCTGCGCTACCAAGGGCCTTGTAATGAGAGTAAATTCAAAGCTTTTGAAGACAATCCCATTAACTGCTTATGTCACTACATCTAATCCAACCACATTATGCTCCTAACCTGTGCATCTTTGCAACTACCAATCTACCATTTCATCTCCAATCTTGCACACAGCATAAACCACATTTGTATTTGTTTCTCACAAACAACATAGTTTCCTATAATTAGCCAAAATATTTGCTAACTTAGTGAACTTTGCAAAATAATAAAATGCGGCAGAGCCAAGCCTAATTTAGTTTCGGGGAGAGTCGACCGAATTCTACTCTAAAAAGTCAATACCATACAGAACCAAATGAATATATTACGAAAAACACCTTAATGAATGGAACAAATTATTGTCTTTCAATGATCATCAAATGGTTCCCAAGAGAATTGCACTGATCGTTCAATTTATAGCTATTCCAAACCCGTCTTGTGGAAGAGATATCAATCATGTATTACTTACAAATGTCAGAACGTCGATTTTGAATTGAACCATCCAAACTGTAGTTTCTTCCCTTGAGGCCTTCAATCTCAAAGCAAGATTGCTCCTGTAAATGTGTCAAGCAAATAGTTGAAGAAAAATTAAATAGATTTCTTAGTAAATGAAGTAGGGATGACAACGGGGAGGGTTTGGGCGGGGATTGGTCCCCCCGTCCCCGTCCCCGTTTAAAAAAACCGTCCCCGTCCTCGCTTAAAAACCCGCGGGATTTAAACGGGGATCCCCATCGGGTAATCGGGGAAACATGCGGGGAAATGGGTATCCCCATTTAGTATAAACGGTTAATTAAACGGGTTTCACCGCGGGGATCCCCGTCATCGTTTAAACTTTACCACAAATCCACAAGTCTCGGAAAAATGATATACTAAATTACATAACATTCTCGAATCCGTTCTCTAAACATATCCGAAAGAAAATTAAAGTCCTAAAGTCGAAATGCATCCAAAATAGTAACAATTTAGTTATATATATATTGTTTATATGCATCCAAAATACTAACAGTCGAAATGTTAAAGTATATATATATATATATATGACAAAACATAAAAACCGTTTAGCTATATATAATATATTGTCTACTAAACAATCATAGAATAGAAATAAATTTAGGGATATAATCGAGGATATATTCGGGGATACAATCGGAGAAATATTCGGGGATATAATCGGGTAATCGGGTCGGGGATTGGTCCCCCGTCCCCGTCCCCGTCCCCATTTAAAATAAGTGGGTTTTCCCCATCCCCATCCCCGTCCTCATTTAAAATAAGCTGGTTTTCCCCATCCCCGTTTATCGTCCCCAAACCCGCCCCATTTATTTCGGGTTTCGGGTTTCCCCATTGGTTTCGGGGTTTTTTGCCATCCCTAAAATGAAGCATTAAATAGAATTTGCATATAACATAAACCAAATAAGGGGACAATCCCGAAGGTTGCATTGGGGTCTAATAAAAAAAATTGTATTTTGATAAGAATCAATATGAGTTTACTTACTTAAGAAGGAAAAAGGGTGAGGGCAAAGAGGTCATTTAGTGAGAAGCAAGTGGACGTGGGTTTACTTGTTAGAGCATCCCCAATAGCACTTTTCATAAACCTTCACATAGACTTTTTGTCAGAATCATTAAATGGTTAATAAGTTTAATACCATTGCATTTTTTGTGAGGTGGCCAACCGCTCCATGCTGATGAAGCGGTTTAAGGCTTCAATTAATGGGACCCACAAATATTAAATCTAATTAAAATCCGATATATGGCATCTCATTTATACGTAAAAATATTAATATGCATTCTCTTTTGCATCTAATTTTCTTTAATTAATTAAAAAATAATTGAATAAACAAATTAATTATTATCTTTTTATCTACATATTTAATTTTACCACCAACTACACATATTTATTACAGATTTTATCTATAAATTTTCTTACCCATATCATTTTTAAAACACATCTTACCTTCTTCCTCTTCTTAATCTTCTACTATTATTTTTAAATCTTACAATCTTCTTCTCTTTAATCCTCAACTCTTAGAATATGGATCCTAACAATCCAAACTATTTTACGAACTTGTTGAATACACCTATCAATGATACAAGTTTGTTGGAAATAAATTGGACTTTAACATTATCTGTATTATTTATCAAAAGGACAATTGATTTAAATATGATAATTATCAAGAGAATCCTATATCAGTTATTATCCAGTTACATATTTGGATATATATCTCCTAATATGAGTAGGATATTTCATTGAGTTAATTACCTGATTAACATTAAGGTAAGTGTATATCTTCTATTATTTTAAAATATAAAATCTATAGATAAACTAGGACTCCTTATGGGATGAGTCTCTAGTGGCCTATAAATAAAGGAGATCAAATCCCTATTGCCTACACGAATCTGCATTTGGTTCAGCCCCATTCTGAAGCAAACCGTGTATAGCTTTAGAAGACTTAGATCTACACACAACGATGATTGCTTCCGCATTACGCTATACCGATGTGACTACGCGAGGTTAGTTAGTTTTCTAAACTCTATTACGATATCATGTTGATTGATTTCTAGTATGTGTTTTTTCCTATGTGCCTTCATAATTGTTATCATATGCTTATGGATAATTCATATGAATATAACAAATGGTATTAGAGCCTAAATCAACATAGGTTCATAAACCATTTTTATTTATCGAAATTTTTTCGTTCAAACAATTGTGCTTTAAATGTTGAAGTTTTTTTTTCTCAAATCTAAAGCAAACTGAAATTTATTTTTTAAAGAAAAGGAAATATTGAATTCATATGCATGTTGTGTTTACGTATGTTGGTTCCGAATGACTTTGAGTGAATTTTTTTTATTATTGTTATTTTGGTATTTATCTCATGTGCCACAATAGTGGTGTGAATGAATCCAACAAAATAATCACGGTTGTTTTGGATATGATTTGAAGCAATTCTTAGGTGTTGATATTGTGATAAAGTTTTTATTTTTATTTTTATAAGGGATATGCCTTTTTATTGCCTATAATTGTGGAAGGTGATTTGATTATAATTATATCATTTTTGTTGCTTGAATGCAGAATAATCACAGCTGTTTTTGGATATGATTTGAAGCAATTCTTAGGTGTTGATATTGTGATAAAGTTTTTATTTTTATTTTTATAAAGGATATGCCTTTTTATTGCCTATAATTGTGGAAGGTGATTTGATTATAATTATATCATTTTTGTTGCTTGAATGGTCCTAATGAATTTGATTGATAGATCAATTAAATTAATTTGGATATTGTAATTGGTTTGATTCACATGTATCAATTAATTTATATAATTAATTTTATTGTTATATTTGGATGAAAATGTTTATATTTTATATTAAAGTCTTTGATATTAAGTTCATTGTCATTAAAAAAAAAGGTTACTGGCCATGCATGCACCATTAAAGTAGTGAGTACTAAATTTTGCAATAAAAATTGTGTCATGTTTTTTACTACATTTTTTTCAACGAAGACTTACTTTGTTATTTATTTATATTTAGTCCTTAATTGGGATTTTAATGGAGATTGGCCATAATCGCCTTTGCGATAATGGGATTGACATGTAGTGTTTTTAATTTACTTTATGAATAAAGCTTCTACAGTTCTGAAATATGGTCTTACATCATAACTGAGATTGAATATTGATCCATTGTAATATTTAAGTTTAAGATTTGGATTGAAATGTATGAATCTTAAGAAAATTTCAGTGCTCGACTATAATGTCTTTTAGGTTGTCGAGTTTGGTTATTTATTTTAATAAGTGATTAGACACTTTTGTTTTCATTGTCAATTCTCATTTAGTTTACAAATAAGTTGAGATTTGATTATCAATCTAAATTAAATATAGTTATATTATGTAAAAAAAAGTATTGATTGCAACTTAATTTTTGGTATTGTTTATTGAAAATATGGACCAGATTTATCGATGATCACAATTTATATTTTAGTTAAGCCATTTATGATATCCTAAAGTTTATGGTATTTATCTTGTTTATATTCACTATAATTTGTGATCTCATATTTGTTATGGATATTCTTATTACTATTTTATTAGTTGATAATATTTATAAACTTAATTTCACTAAAAAACAGGCATTTCTGGCGGAAAAATCCGTCAGAAATTTTCTGGCGGATTTCCGACGGATGTGAATTTAGTCAAACAAAGTTGACTTTCGTCGGAAATCCGCCGGAAATATTTAAAAAATTAAAAAAAATAAAAAATCAATAAAAATTTCCGACGGATTTTCGACGGATTCTAATTATTTTTTTAAGTTTACTAATTCAATATAATTAATTAACGTTTTCCGGCGGATTTCCGACGGATTTTAATTGATTAACATAATTAATTAAAATCCGTCGGAAATCCGCCGGAAATATTAATATATTTTTGTAAAAAATAGAAATATTTCCGGCGGATTTCCGACTGATTTAAAAAATAAAAAAAAAATATTTTTTTTTAAAATCCGCAGGAAATCCGCCGGAAATATTAATATATTTTTCAAAAAAATAGAAATATTTCCGGCGGATTTCCGGAGGATTTTAAAAAATAATAAACATATATATATATATATATATATTTTAAAATCCGTCGGAAATCCGCCGGAAATATTAATATACTTTTCTAAAAAATAGAAATATTTCCGGCGGATTTTAAAAAATAAAAAATATTTATTTTTTTTAAAATCCGTCGGAAATCCGCCGGAAATATTAATATATTTTTCTAAAAAATAGAAATATTTTCGACGGCTTTCCGGCGGATTTTAAAAAATAATAAAAGTATATATATTTTTTAAATTCCGCCGAAAATCCGCCGGAAATTTTAATATATTTTTCTAAAAAATAGAAATATTTCCGGCGGATTTTCGGCGGATTTTAAAAAATAATAAAAATATAATTTTTTTAAAAATCCGCCGGAAATCCGCCGAAAATATTAATATATTTTTCTAAAAAATAGAAATATTTCCGGCGGATTTCCGGTGGATTTTAAAAAATAAAAAAATATATATGTATGTATGTATGTATATATATATATATATATATATATTATGGATCTAGTTGGACTCTCATTGATTTATTTGGACTTTTATAAATCTAGTTGGGCTCTATTGTATCTACTAGCATTTTGATTGATCTAGGTGGGCTTTGTTGGATCTAGTTGGAATTTAGTGGATCTAGTAGAGCTTCAATCGATCTAGTTGGGCTTTTAATGGAACTAGTTGTCTTTGATGGATCTAACTAGGCTTTTATTGATCCAATTGGATTTTGATGGATCTACTTAAGCAGTGTCGTATCTAGGTGGTCGATATAATTGGGCTTTCATTGATACATTTGGCTTTGATCATCTATCTAGTTAGGCTTTCATTGATACATTTGGGTTTTGATCTATCCAGTTGGGGTTTGATCTATCTAGTTGGGCTTTCATTGATCTATTTGGGTTTTATTGATATATTTGGGCTTTTATGGATCTATCTATGCTTTTGATCGATCTAGTTAGGCTGTTATTGATATATTTGGGCTTTGATCGATCTATTTAGGTTTTGATTGATATAATTAGACCTTGATCGATTAAGTTGGGTTTTAATTGATATAGTTGGGCTTTGATCCATCTAGTTGTGCTCTTATTGATGTATTTGTGCTTTGATCGATCTAGTTAGGCTTCAATTGATATATACGGGATCTGATCGATTTTGTTGGATGATAACTGATTTGGCCAACTAGCTGATAAGCTACCTATTGATTGATAAACTAGCTAGTAGTTGATAAGCTAGCTTATGAACAAATTATGTTTAGCAAAAACTAGCTTATGATAAGTTAGGTTTTATCAATCTAGTTGGGCTCTCATTGATATATTTGGATTTTGATCGATCTAATTAGGTTTTATTGATATATTTGGGCTTTTATGGATATAGTTGGGCTTTCATTGATATATTTGGGTTTTGATTGATCTAGTTGGGCTCTTATTGATATATTTGGATTTTGATCGATCTAGTTGGCATGTTATTGATATATTTGGGCTTTGATCAATCTAGTTAGGCTCTCATTGATAGATTTGGATTTTGATCGATCTATTTGGGTTTCATTGATATATTTGAGGTTTGATCGATCTACTTGGGCTATTATTGATATATTTGGGAGTTGATCAATCTAGTTAGGCTCTCATTGATATATTTGGATTTTGATCGATATATTTGGATTTTGATCGATCTATTTGTGTTTTATTGATATATTTGGTCTTTTATGGATCTAGTTGGCATTTCATTGATATATTTGGTCTTTGGTCGATCTAGTTGGCATTTCATTGATATATTTGATCTTTGATCGATCTAATTGGCATTTAATTGATATATTTGAGCTTTTATTGATATATTTGGGTTTTGATCGATTTAGTTCGCTTTGATCTATTGTAGGACCTCTTTATTGTGAAGAGTCAGAAAACACTATCTTTAACAAGCTTTCTAGTTTAATTCAGTTAGTTGTAAACATTTCAGTTTTTGTATGCCCTTGTTTGAGGTTTGGAACCTCGGGGGTCTTTATTGACAATCTTGTATTCTTCCTCTTACCTATAAAAGGTAAGAGATGATTAGGGTTTAATGTTGGATCATACTTTACCATTTTTGGGCAATACTCCATTGTTGTTCTTGAAGCTTTATTATCATATCTTTGATCTTGATTTCCATCCATTTTCTCTTGTTTCTATTGATTTGTGGGACAACAAATGGTATCAGAGCCAAACAAATCATTAGATTTGTTTGTTCCTATTGAATCAAACAACTAGAGATGATTTTATTGGGTTTTGAAACTTTATTTTTTGAAAAGTTTCATTTTTGAGTTTTTGGGGTTTAGATCTTGATGAAGATGATAAAAATGGGTGTTTGGGTTGTGTTTTGAAGCATCTTTGAGCTTGAAATGATCTATTTTTCAAGTTGCTTCATTTTTTGGATCTGGAATGAAGATTTGGGCTGAAAATTCATGTTTTCCGAGTTGGAAAACTTGAATATTCTCATATTTTCCGAATTCAAAAAAAAAAAAAATTCCGAATTGGTGAATAGTGCTTTTCCGAATCGGAATAGTAAAAAAAAAAAAAATCCGAACCGGATGAATAGTAAAAAAAAAAAAAAAAATTTTGAGTGCCTTTTTGTTCTCATTTTCCGACTCGGGAAACATGAAATACCCTTTCGGGTTTTCTAGATTTCCCGACTCGCTCTTGAGACGAGGGTATGCTCAAATTTTGTTTAAGTCTTGAACTACCTTGCTGTCTTATTTTCCGACTCGGGAAACATGAAATACCTTTCGGGTTTTCGAGTTTCTCGACTCGCTTTTGAGTCAAGGTTATGTTCAATTTTTGGTAAACTTTCCCAACTCCATTTCCGACTCGGGAGACTGCATTTCCCGACTCGAGTATCATCTTCAGATAAGCCTTCAAGATCATATTCCACTGCGATCTAGACCCACCCAAATTCGAATACTTTTGATGTTTCAAAACCCCTGCGCTTACTTAGCCACCTTTCTTTCCCAATTAATTCGTAAAGATCACATCAGCCCAGTTTTTAGCCCGTTTTTAGCCCAAATTCAGTTTTCAATCATGAAAATTGAATTCTCTCATTTTCCCCACTGCTCCAGATTCTTTGAAGACATGTCAGATTTGTAACGATTTCAGAACGATGGTGATCGGATTCTGCATTTGGTTAGATTACTCAGAAGCCTGACTCTCTGCAACCATTATTCTAAAGTTTTTCCTCGATGGAATTATTCCTCTTGTTCGGTGGAGTTGAGTTTTTCCTTGAATGTCAGCTTCGGTGAATGGTACTATTGTTACGTGCTCAATTCCTAACCATTTTACCGTTGTGGAGGTTCAGTTGCGATCTAGAATTTTGAGTGACGGTTGTCATCCATCTGACTAAGAAGACTCGATCTGGATCTGATTACTTGACACTTTGGAAGATTTCAGGAAATCGACTACCTTCTGAGCAGCAGAGAGATCAAAGCAGAGTATCTCGTTCAGTATCTACTCCCAGTTTTTTACTCCATACGGTGTTTCGGTGATCCAAGCTTCAGTGTTTCCCAGTTGTGAGCTTATCAGATTTAAAGCTCTTTTGCTGAATTCCTATTCAACACGGGGTCAAAGACAGAACCTTTATCTTTCTTTCTGATCTGCACGGTAACTCACACATGCATCTATCCCTTTGTTTCTTTTGGCTGGAGATCAACATAGTTGGATGAATCAACATGCTCTGGTGCAAGCTGTTGTATTCTGCGGTTATCAGACGTGTCGAGTTATTTACAGGTTGAGCTGTAGTTTGTGCAATCAGTCGCGGTCATTGCAAATTGGATCTGGTCTTTCAGTTGAAACCGAAGATGAAAAGCTACAATCGAGGGGGAGCTTGGAGATCAAAATGTAGCCGAACGCCACTAAGGTTTTCTCACGAAAGCAAGGGGGAGAAGATCAGAGATGCCTCCTTTACAAAACTTTAGGGGGAGATTGTTAGGACCAAATTGTCCTAATTAGAAAGTTTTATAAAGGATGCTTTAAGAAGAATTAATTAGTGTTTAATTAGTTAATTAGTTTATTGGGCTTGGGCTTGGGCTTTAGTGTAATGGACCTATATATAAGGTCTAGGGTTTGGAAAGGAAGGGTGTGAAATCATTTCCTATGAGAGTCGACTAGGTGTTTTAGTGTGTGTGTTCTTGTAGTTTTGAAAGCTTTCATTAATAAATTCAAGAACTTTGCATTTTCATCTTTTGATTTCTCTTCTTTTCATCTCGTTGTTTGATTGTTTGGACCTCACATCTATCTATTTGGGCTTTTATTGATATATCTGGGCTTTGATCGATCTAGTTACTTGGCGGCTTTGATCTATCTGTTTGGGCTTTTATTAATATATCTAGGCTTTGATCGATCTAGTTAGCATTTCATTGATATATTTGAGCTTTTATTGATATATTTGGGATTTGATCGATCTAGTTGGGCTTTGATCGATCTAGTTGGGTTTCAATGAATCTAGCAGGCCTTTCATGGATGTAGTTGTATATTTATCGATGTAGTTGGTTTTTGATGGATGTAATTGAACTTTTATTGATGTAGCTGGTTTAATTGGTTCAGTTGGATTTTAATCGACTTATCTAAATCTTTTATCGATCTAATTACAATTTTACAGAAATAAATAATAATAATAATATGAGTTTAATTATTGTAATAATCGAAGGATAATAAAATTTTTAATTATTGTTAACTAAGAAAAATAATTATAATTATTAAAATAGAATGGATTGTTTGAAAACTTTCAAAAAATTTCATAATGCATATTTTAAAACTTTTAAATTTTCCAAAAAAACTTAAAATCACTTTATTCTCCCTCCCAAATTTTTTGAGGGCTGAAACATCAAAACCCTAACCCCTTATCGCCTCTTCTTTCTTCTTTCTTCCCCACGTTTCTTACCTTCTTCCCTCACACAAACCCTAGATACGCTCCAGCCACCACCGCCGCACGCACACACATCAAAACCCTAACCCCTTATCTCTCCTTCAACGACAAAACCCTAAACCCTTATCCCCTTATGGATAATTCGTATGAATATAACAAAGTTCACCAAACACAACAAATAGACAAGCTCAACCGAGTTTTCTACCAGGGAAGGAAGACCATTAGGGCCTTTGGGGGCCATGGCCCCTAGGCTTTCCCAGGTCTGAAGCTGTAGAATTTAAAGCATTTAATAATGAAAAGGTAAAAAGCATAATTGGGCCCCTCTAATCCAAGTTCAATGGTCAGATTTCAATCCACACTTTAAGCCTCCATACAACCTAATTGATATAATCCAATTTTAAATTCTATCCACCTATCCACAAACTCTATACGATTAGTTTGTTTCTAGAACGAGGTAAAAGAACAAGTCAACAACCCTCAGAAGGTTTAATCTTTGGAATCTTGATAGAATTTATCCTTAATTGATAATTGTTCTTGCTTTTTCTAAATTCTTTGTTGTGATAAAGTTTAAAATGTTTGATTTGTTTGGTCGTATTTTATTTCCGTCAAACAATTAATATTCTATGTTTACACCAAATCCATACACATTTTCGTCACAACCCACACCAAGCACACCGAATAACTCTTCTGAAGTTCCATCTTTTTCTATCCAAGAAGAAAAAAATGATGACGAAAAGACTCATTCGGAATCAGTAAATAAAGAAAATGGAGTCACAAAGAAGATGCATTAATGATAAGTGCTTGGCTTATTATTTCCAACGATAGCGTCGTTGGCACCAATCAACAAAACAAAGATTTTTGGAAAAGAATTGCAAATTACTATAATACTCATCGCACTTCTTTCGTTGAAAGAAAATCACATGTTTTGAAATCTCATTACTACTGGATAAATCCTCAAGTAAATGAGTGTAATCAAGGTTTTATTAAAGAATGAGCATCATAGTGGGTGGTCTGATGATCTAATTATGGAAAGAGCTCGTGAAGTTTACCACTCCGAACACAATAAACAATTTAAATATGAGCATGTGTGGAGTATTGATTGTATGCATTGGGAGTGAACAATTGTCATATAGCTTGGAAAGGTCAATTTACACGAGGTGATCATGGGGTGCCGACAATTATGTTGGAAGTTGTTGCATCTCAAGACCTTTGGATATGGCATGAGTTTTTTGGTGTTGCAGGTTCTAACAATGATATAAATGTCCTAAACTCCCTTACTTAATAATGTATTACAAGGTTATTCTCCACATGTACAATTTGTTGTGAATGGAACATAATTTAGTAAGGGATATTATCTTGGTGACGGCATATATCCGAAGTGGTCTATGATCGTGAAAAGTTTTCCACATCCATCAGACCCGAAAAGGAAAAAGTTCAAAGAAATGCAAGCGGCTAGAAAAGATGTAGAATGAGCGTTTGGTGTTCTTCAATCTCGTTGGGCAATCATAAGAGGACCAGCAAGAGTTTGGAAAATAAAAATAATGAACGACATCATCTATGCGTGCATCATATTACATAATATGATTATAGAAAATGAAGGGATTTCAGCAACCGATTGGTCAGATGACCACACAAATCCTTCAATACTCGTATCTTAAGCTTTCGTTCAACAATACCTTCAAATAAATGCTGAAATACGTGACCGTTCAGTACATCATCAACTTCGAGCAGATTTGATCGAACATATTTGGGAACGATTTACTAAAGATTGATGTAGATTTATTAAAAAATGTTTCTTAGTATTGTAACTTTTAATTATTATGATCTTATAATTGTAATTTTACAATTGCGTTTTAATTATTATAATTAAGCTATAATTATTGTCTTTTAATTATAAATAACTAAATTTAGTTATTGTATTTTAATTATAATAAATAAATTTTAACCATTATAATTTTATTAGTTGAGGAGGTTAGTTAGTTGAGGAGGTTAGTTAGTTGGGGAGGAGAGATGTAAATACTTGGTAACAAGATTAGTAGAGGTATGTGAGATTTGTAAATTAAATGGAGAGCCAACATCTCGAATAGTTGGGCATGTATTCAATAATATGAGAGATTTCTTGTGAGTTGCAATAATATCAATTGATTGCGTCATATTTCCTATAAATCATGCTAGCTTTTAAGAGCACCGAAACCAATTTCAGTATGCAAATAGTTTTTGTACAAGTGTCATGATCTATAATACCTCTTTACTAACAACTTTAGCTTGCCTAAAAATTCATATCTACTCATTTGGTATTCTCAGAGACATAGTATCCAAAATCATACTTCGTTGCAAATTTCAACTGAAATAGACAAAACGGTAATGCGTGATGCACAATCTCTTAAGCAAGTAAAGAAGTCAAATTGGTATAAGAGCAATTACGATCCAGGATTTTTTCTTACCAATTTCAATTCGTTCAAGTGATTGGCTAATTCATTCAATTGAGTTGCCTATTCACTAAAATTGGAGTTCTATCACGTCAATTTGGAGTTCGATCCATATTTTTTTCTCAATTTCGATCCACAAGATATATTTCAGCCAATTCGTTTGTGTTGTACGATTTCAACTGAATTGCCGATTCAGACATTTGGAGTTTGGCTTAGTCAATCGATTTAATCAATTGATTTCATCAATCGATTTCAGTTAGAATCGATTTCAATGGAATTCAGTGAGAATCGATTTCAATTGTGTTCATTCAGAAGCGATTTCAGTCAGAATCAATTTCAATTGATTTCATCCGGAAGCGATTTCTGTTGATTTCTTCCAATATAGATTTTCAGAAATTGATTCTATTGATAAGCAATTTCATCTAGAAATTTCTGGTTGCCATTGATCAATTGACGAGATCAACAACAGCGAGAAATGAAGCAGAGGAAAACATTTAGGCTAGGGTATCATCGCTAGAGGATTCTGTTCGGTTGATGTCGCAACAACTGGCGACTATGATTTGATTGCAAGAGGAAGCGACACGACGAGCTAACAATGCCGAGGAATCGTCGGCGAATGGAGAATGACGAAGTCGATTTGGCGATCGACAATCGGAGGGTAGTTCATTTTTCACGATTAAGGGTCGTCGTCTGCAAATACTCGTCTTCAATGGGACAGATCCGGATGGTTGGATTTTGAGGGTCGATCGGTAATGTAATATGAACCGTTTGAGCAAGAAGGAAAAACTAAAAGTTGCCGTGATCGCAATAGAAGGAGATGCTTTAAAATGGTTCCAGTGGGAGAATAAGAGGCACACAATTGTAACATGGGAGGAGTTCAAGAAATTACTACCGATTCAGTTTAGATCAGTGGGAGAAGGAAGTTTGTGTGAACAATTCTTGGCGGTTAAACAAGAAACAACGGTCAAGGATTATAAGTTGAAGTTCGTAGAATTGGCGGCACCGCTCGAGTGAATTACGAAAGAAGTTTATGTGAGTTAATTTATAAACGATGTAATTCTGGAGATCAAAGCCGAAGTTAGATTGATGGCAACGAAGGGACTCAATAAAGCAACGGAGATTGTCGCAATGGTGGAGGAAAGAAATAAGATAGTGAATAGAAGTCGATGGTATAAATCACCGAGTTCGTTCAAGAAAATCGGAGATAGCGGTCACGATGATAAATAGACGGCCATAAGCTGTGCGAAGAACGTTCTCGGTAAAGGGATACCGGAATTCCGGAGATTGTTAGATAAGGAATTGCAATTAAGAAGAGTGCATCCGTGTAAGAAGAAGGAATTGAACGTAATGGTGATTGAAGAAGAAGTGTCTAGTGAGGAGGAAAGGGAATTAGCGAATTTGTTGCCCATACAAGAAGTAGAGGTATCGTTGAATTCTAATATGGGAATTTCAACTCCGAAGACGATGAAATTACGAGGAATGGTTAAAGTTTCCAATCCCTATAATTGATGAACTCTTGGACGATATTATCGAGGGCGAAATGGTTTTCTAAATTGGATTTGAAAGCGGGGTATCATCAAATTCGGATGAAAGACGAAGATGTTCATGAACTGGTCTAATAAGCCCAAAAAACAATCTCCTAACTGCTATTTTTAAGTCCAAAACCAACCCCAAACGTTCTAATTTTGATCCTTTACGGTTCGGGGTCGAAGGTTACCATTGATACTACTTTACGAACCCTAAGACCGGTCATAGCCTCTTAGCTGCTGTTTTTAAGCCCAAAAAAGAACCTCCCGACTGTTGTTTTTAAGTCCAAAACCAACCCCAAACTTTTTGATTTTGATCCTTTACGATTCGGGGTCGAAGGTTACCATTGCTACTACTTTACGAACCCTAAAATCGGTCTAATACGGCCCCTTAGCTATCGTTTTTAAGCCCAAAAACAAGCTCCTAGCTGCTGTCCAAAACAATCAGGTGTAAATCTAATATATGTTGTTTTCATTTATATAGAATGACACTAGACCGAAGTTGGATATCTGCTGCAAATCGTCTATCAGTTGAATATAGACAAGGAGTTGAGGAGTTTATCAGAGTTGCTAAAAATCACCTTGATTATCGAGGTCTAAGTCGTTGTTCATGTAAGAAATGTGGGAATGCTATGTTGCAGACTATTGATCTAATTAAGCAACATTTGTTTGTTAATGGTATCCAAATGACCTACCAAGTGTGGCATTACCTTGGAGAGTCACTACCATGGAGAGTCACTACCAAGTTTAGCAAAGGTAATACCAAACCAAACCACATACGAGATGGCAGATGTTCTAGCTGATATCTTTACAGAAGATAATACACATGGAGAGTCAAGTGGTACTGCACCTGGGTCCTTCATGTAGCGTTAGGTACGCAGACAGGATTGGACAGGACTGGACAGGACAGGACTGGACAAGAGAGTAGGACAGGACGGGACAAGACTGGACTGGATGGAACAAATGTCTGTTTTGTGTTTGGTACGTCTAGGATTGGGCCGGAAGAACTAAGCAAATTATCCCAAAAAATTATTTGATGATTTTATATATCACATAATAGTTGTAATTAACAAAAATAAACTAAATTATATAATTTATTAAAATAAAAATACACAATTTTCATAAACATAAAACACACACACACACACATACACACACACACACAATATATATTTATTTTTATTTACTTATATACACATATATGATTTTTATGTAACTGATGTTGATGGTTATGGTAGAGGTGGAGGTGGTGGTTGACTGTAATACTAGTGATGGTGGTGGTAGTGGTTGTGGAGAACCGGAAGATGTTGGGTAGTGGTGGTGGTGACCAACATAGTGTGGTGGTTCGGTGGTGATGGACAATTCTAGAGGTGGTAGACGGTAGTGGTAGGTAATCGTTGATAGTTGTAGAGGTGGTGGAGGAGGTTGTTGTAGTGGAAGAGGATGTTGAGGTGGCTAATAATGGCTACCGGTGGTGGCGACGACCACGACTAGTGGTGGTAAACATGAAAACAAATACCATATTGAAGTTATATATCAAACAAATGTTAGTTAGTAATATATTAGTTTATGTCTCATTTCTGTCCCATGTTGTTCCACCTATTTTGGTGGAACAAAAAAACAACCCTTTTTTGTCCCATGTTGTCCTACCTTGTCCTTGTTTCTGTCATGTCCCATGTTGCACCAAACATGGGACAGTGAATTCCTATTATGTCCCATGCTGCGCCAAACGTAGGACAGTGAGTTTTGTTCTATCCTGTCCTGTCATGTCCCACGTACCAAACGCAACCTCAATAACCCCCCTCGAGATGATAACAATAATCAGGACAAGATGTGTCTTTTGTTGAAGGAGATGTCAAGTGAGTTATACCCTGGTTGTAAAAACTACTCGGCTTTGAACTTTTAGTAAAACTAATGCATTGAAAGTGATTAATAAGTGTAGCAACCACTTCTTCGATGGGTTGCTTGAATTATTAGTCGATGCAATGCCAGAGGGAACAATCTTACCTAAGTCTTACGACGAGGCGAAAGCTAAATTGCGCAACCTTGGATTAGGATATGAGACCATCGATGTTTGCAAGGACGATTGTGCACTTTTCTGGAAAGAAAATTACTAATTTGGAATCTTGTCCTATTTGTGGTACATCTTGCTGGCAAGATAACGGTGGAAATGGAAAGAAATTTGCTCATAAGGTAATGCGTTACTTCTCATTGACCCCGAGACTAAAGAGGATGTATAGCTCTAGATATATTGCAGAAGACATGAGGTGGCATTATTCTAAGAGGATAAAAGAAGGTGTGATGAGACATCCTACTGATAGTCATGCTTGGAAGCACTTTGGCGAGATGTACCCATCTTTTGCAGCAGAACCCAAAAATGTGAGATTGGATCGGCTACAGATGGTTTCAATCCATTTGGTAATCAAAGCAACTCTTATAGTATGTGGCCTATTATCTTGGTCACCTGGAAAAGATATCGATGTGTTTATGAGACCTCTTATTGACGAGTTGAAACACTTGTGAGATAATGGTGTCAAGACACGAGATGCATAAAACAATTCCTTGTTCACTATGCATGCATCAATCCTCTGGACTATCAATGATTATCCAGCTTATGCAATGATGTCTGGATGGAGCACAAAGGGTTATAAGGCATGCCCTACTTGTAAAGAGGAGACTCCTTTCGTAGGAATCCGAAGCAAAATTGCATATATTGGGCATAGGCGATTTCTTGAGATGGATCATGAATGGAGGAATAAAGGCTCATTGTTTGATGGTCAAAAAGAACTTAGGCCTCCACCTAAGAAATACTCTGGTGATGAAATCTTGGAACAATTGCCACATCTACACTATCGACTACAGGGAAACACAAGGAGTTTGGGGGTGTTAAGCGCAAACGGTCTCCTGTGGAACTTAACTGGTCTAAGAAAAGCATAATCTTTGAACTTGAATATTGGAAAAAGCTGTCACTTATGCACAATATGGATGTAATGCATATTAAAAAAATGTGTGCGATAGTGTGTTGGGTACTTTGTTAAATATGGAAGGCAAATCGAAAGATACAACAAGGCAAGACTAGATCTAGCTGATATGAAAATAAGGAAGAAGTTGCATCTTTATCAAGAAGGGAACAAGTGGATGAAACTTCATGCATCTTACACGCTTAGTGTTGCCGAACGTCGACAATTTTGTCAACTTGTTAAGTCGGTGGAATTTCAAACTTATCAAAAAACGTGAATGTACTTGACAGGAAGATTTCAGGGCTCAAATCTCACGATTGTCATGTGTTGTTCCAACGGTTGTTGCCGGCTGCAATAAGGCCATTGTTGAATACAGAAGTTCAAAAAGTAATTACAGAGTTATGCCTATTTTTTAAGCAAATATGTTCTCGAACTCTAAATCTTAATGATCTTGAGAAGATGCAAAAAGAAATTATCATTATCTTGTGCAAGCTAGAAACGATATTTCCACCTGCATTTTTTTATATAATGGTCCACTTATGTCTTCATCCCAACGAGGCAATTCTTGGTGGGCCTGTACACTTTAGGTGGATGTACCCAATTGAGCGTTCAATGGCGGTGTACAAACGATATGTCAGAAATCGGGCATGTCCTGAAGGTTCAATTGCTGAAGCTTATGTGGTGAATGAGGCATTAACCTTTTGTTCAATGTATTTTCGGGGAATTGAAACTCGATTCAACCGACCTGAAAGGAATGATGATCGTGTTGACTCTCGTCTCACCTGAGAATATTCAATTTTTAAGCCTGTTGGTCCTCCATTTGGAAAAAGAACAACTTTGTCTCTAGACCCACAATTGAAAAGAAAAGCAGAGTGGTATATCTTGAATAACTGTACCGAAATTGAGGACTACATAAATGAGCATATAAATGAGTTGAAAAGACGAGGTGCCTCAAATCTGCAACGTCAAGAAGAAGGTGAGTTTCCTGAGTGGTTTAAAACTCAGGTAAGTATTTTAGTTATTTCTAGAAACAATGATAATTTATAAATATAGTTTTACTAAGATTAATTTTTGTATTTGTAGATCAATCAACTATGTCAGTCAACGCCTTGTGAGGTATCTGATAAATTGTACACTCTAGCAAACAAATCAAGTTCCACTGCATTTTCTTATCCTGGAATAAATGTGAATGGGGTGAAATTTGTTATTCATAGTCGAGATCAAAAGCTTAAAACTCAAAATAGTGGTATTATGGTCCCGAGCGTCGATGGCGTAAATTATTATGGAGTTTTGGAGGAAATTCTTGAACTTTCCTACATGATGGATGTAGCATCATACTTCTTAAGTGTAAATGGTTTGACACCAGACGAACTAAAGAAGATCCAATCTTCACTAGTGTTTATGTCAAAGACGAATGTTATAAGGATGATCCATTCATTCTTGCTTCTCAAGCAAAATTGGTGTATTATCTTAATGATGACAAAAATGGGGATAATTGGAGACTTGTGAATACTTATATTCCAAGGAATGTGTGGGATTTTTTATATAGAGATGTTGAAGAAACCGCCACCTCTAGTGATATGCCAATATTGCAAGAACTTAATTCTTCTGGACTATAACTATCGGTAGAGCTTCCGATATTAGATAACCTTCGGTACGATCGTGATGATGTCAATCCAACTGAAGTATATAATGTTAATGATATACTCCGGACAACTGCTACCCAGTTTGTTGTTGATGATGACAAGGATGAAGAAAATGAGGTCGAGTATGAAGAAGAAGAAGAAAAGATGTAATTGTTGATAGTGATAGTGATTAATCTGAACATGGTTAATGATTTTTAATTAGAAATACCTTATCTTGTTGCTTTATAATTAATTTTTAAATTTTGTTTTTTAAGTACATGTTTTTAGTCTTGGTTTGGCCACACATAATGAGAAGCTTTTCTCTTTTACAATTTGAACTCATGACCTACACACACTTTAAGGCGTCAGAACTAAAATAGTAAGGAACACTTATCAATGATAATTTGTTGCGAATGATTTACATTTTAAACACTTAGATTTAGAGTCTCTATAACATATAGACATATATATACATGTTGGCCTTAATTATAATGTTTAACTATAATTTGAAGATACAGAATGCAAGCTTTAGGATCAAGTACAGGTAAGAAAAATATTCGAGGAACTTATTATGGTGCTGCTATTGAGAAGGAACTAGCCAAGAGGGGGCCGGGGGTTACCCGTCTAGAGGTGTTGTTTAATCTGACAACCGGGAAAGCGATTGATAAGTATGGAAATGGTTTAACAACTTCACAGCTCGTTTGGTGCGAGAAAATGTGTCTCCTGAATACTTTTCCCGGAAGGATGTGCCAAAAACAAGCGTGGAAGTTATTTACCAAAAAATATCTGTAAGTTTCTTATTAGCTTATATTGTAAGTTATAACTAATCGTAATTTGATTTTTATTTTTTTCCTTTTCATGATAGGACAAATTCGTTTTTCCGCATGACGATGTCATCATCAAGGATTCGATGGATCGGAATATGCAGAGGTATTATTCTGAGTGGTTGTATGGTATGAAACAACATTGGCGCGGTGTTGGTGGAGAGACAAACAATGAAGCGGCGAAAGCACACCCGTACAATAACATGGATCCAACTGTATGGGTAAAGTTATGTGATCATTGGTGTTCAGAGTCACAACAGGTAAAACAATAATCATTTACACTAATTTTTAACATTCAATTATTTATAACGTTATCATGTTCACGTTAAATAGGCTATATCTCAGCGAAACAAGGCGAATAGAGCCAAATTGACTATGTTGGGAGGGCATGGCTCTAAATCTATTGTATCACACTTTCATGAAATCGTAAGCTGTATAAATGAAATCTAGATCTTATTTATTGTATGCGTTATGATTATTATAATGTATTTTGCAATGTAATAGGAAAAATCTGGTCAACCTCCAAGCACGATAGACACATTTGAAAAACTTCACCGAAAGCAAGATGGATGGTTTAAGTGAAGAAGCAAAGAAGGCACATGTAAGTTAATTTTTTATTCAATCCATTTTGTTGCTTTATATAGGTTTTTTGGATCATTGTTCCCATACAAATGTTTATATTACAACAAAGGAGTACGAATATTTCGTATGTATTTCCATATATTTATTGGTTTGCGATTTTTCCTATAATTTCAACATAGCATATTTGCAATGTTGCTATATGCCTTCAATAAAGTATATAAAACTAGGTATTAGTGAGATAGAGATGGTCATTTATGTGTTGGGAGGGTAATCAAAGGTAACTCACACACATATATATATATATACACACATATTGTTGCCATTTTTATCCAATATTCAGTTATAATAACTTGGGTCTTATATTTCTTTTTGTTTTATATAGCAAGAGGTGGTTCGAAGATGAGCATCAGAGAGTTCACATGTTGCCACGTCTGATCAAGGTGATGCTACACAATTTCCTGTTGACATGAATATTGTTTCTGATGTTCTAGGCTCCCGGTCACGTCACAAGAAAGGATTCGGATCGTTACCTAGGCTTAAAGCATTTGGAGGAAAGCGAGCACGTACTTCAACTTCCAGCTCTAGTACACATCAACAAGAAGACATTGACAGAATCGTAAAGGAGCATAGGCAACTCAAAGAATATACGACTGCCCAACATAAGTATTCGATGGAACAAATGCAAGAGATGAACGAGATGAAGAAATTGTTTCAATAGATGCAAGACCTTGTACCCGGATTAACTGTGCCAGAATATTTATTACCGACAGTACGCGTTCCGCCTCCACCTTCGGTTATCTTTGACGACCCAGATACTAGTCAACCATTTGTGTCGGTCGATGAGGAAGATAATGATGCTGAAAATCTTGACTAGTACATTATATCTGCTACTATTTCTTATATTTGTATAATTTTTTTTCATTTGCTTTGGATTATGTTTAAAAGATGTTTTGGTAATGGTTTTTTTTTATTAATTAGTCAATTTATTGTTTAATTTGCTTTTCATTTTGCGTCGATAATTGTTTCAATATAAAGGTCAACAATTTATGTTGTCGGTTTTAGCATCGCTAAAGGGTTGACAAAAAAATACAATTAACTTTTGCCGACGAATTTTTATGTTGGCAAAAAATTGATCAGAATCATCGAATTTGATTTTTGCCGACGAGTTTTTGCCTTGGTAAAAGGTTTTACTTAAAAATTGAAAAGATTTTTGCTGACGGAACTTTAAGCCGATAAATGTTTGGCCAAAAAGTCAAAGAAAACTTTTCCCGATGGAAAAAATTACACCGGCAAAAGTATCTACTTGTCGGGAAAAACATTTTATACAATTAATTGAAAGAGTTTTTTGCCGACAACATCAGTTTTTGCCGACGAGTATTTTGTGCCTGCAAAGGTATCTTTACTGACGACCCATATTATTCGTCGGCAAAACACTTGTAGCGGCCAACTTTTCACGGAAACTTTTACATAGGGAAAAGTCCGTCGGCAAAGGATTTCGAGCTTTTACCGACCACTTTCGAGACTTTTGCCGACGACATTTTTCTTCGATAAAAGTCGTTATTTTTGTTATGATCATTAGACGGCCTTTAGAACCCATGAAGGGCATTACGAATTTCTCGTAATGCCGTTTGGCTTAATAAATGCCCCAGCAACTTTTCAATCGTTGATGAACGATATATTCAAGCCATTTTTAAGGAAGTTCATATTGGTTTATTTCGATGATATATTGATATATAGTAGATCGGAAAAAGAACATATCGAACATTTGGCGATAGCTTTGGGTGTCTTACAACAACACGAGTTATATGCCAATAAGAAAAAGTGTGAATTTGGCTTGCAACAAATTGGTTATTTAGGCCATGTGATCTCGGGAGATGGGGTAGCGATGGATAAAGCAAAAGTGGAGGCGATGCTTAATTGGTTGGTTCCTAAAACAATTACTCAATTGAGGGGTTTTTTTGGGGTTAACCGAGTATTATCAGAAGTTTATATCGGGTTATGGGGGTATTGCTCAACCATTGACCGAATTGTTGAAAAAAGGGAAGTTCCAATGAAATAGAAAAGCACAAGTGGCGTTTGAAACCTTAAAGAAGGTAATGATGGAAGCACCGGTGTTAAGTCTTCCGAAGTTTGAGCTTCCGTTTATTGTGGAAATGGATGCTCCGGGAGGAGGATTGGGTGCAGTTTTAATGCAGGAAGGGAGGCCAATAGCTTTTTATAGCCAAATATTGGGTATGAAAGCAAGGCAAAAACCGATTTATGAAAAAAGTTGATGGCTATTGTGTTTGCGGTCTCGAAGTGGCGACCTTATTGGGAAGAAGGTTTATTGTGCGCACTGATCAACAAAGTTTAAGGAAATTGCTCGAACAACACGTAATTGATCTTCAATACCAAAAGTGGGTAGTAAAGTTGTTGGGATATGAATTTGATATTGTTTACAAGTTGGGTAAACATAATTTGGCGGCGGGTGCTCTCTCAAGAAAAGATGTTGAGTGTGGAGTAATGGGTGGACCACAATGGCGACAATGGGATGTCGTTAGAAATGAAGTGAGTAACGATATCGTATTTGGAAAGATAATGACCGGATTGACCAAAGGTTTGGAGGAGTATAAAGGGTTCGAGTTACGGCAACAACTCTTGTGGTACAAAGATCGCTTAGTTTTGCCTAAATCGTCAGCGTCGATATTGGAAGAATTTCATAGGTCATCGATGGGCGGTCATTTGGGTATGGAAAGAACTTTTCAAAAAGTTGCGGCAAAATTGTTTTGGCCGGGAATGCGAAGTGATATTAAAGAGTTTGTCCGAAATTGTGAAGTGTGTCAACGGAACAAAGTTCTTGGAGGATCATCGGCGGGATTGTTACAACCGATTTTGTTGACGTTGAAAGTTTGGGATGAAATCACTATGGATTTCATAGATGGCTTGCCAAAATCGAAAGGATGTAGTGTGATCATGGTATTTGTGGATCGATTGAGTAAATATGCTCATTTTGCTCCGTTAAAACATCCATTCGATGCAACAATAGTTGCGGACGTTTTCGTGAAAGAGGTGGTCAAATTGCATGGGATTCCACAAGTTATTATTTCGGATCAGGATAAGGTGTTTCTTAGTCGTTTTTGGAAGGAAGTTTTTAAACTTCAAGGTACTAAATTGGCATTTTAAATGGATTATCATCCACAATCGGATGGTCAATCCGAAGTTGTAAACTGAACGTTAAACAATATTTGAGGTGCTTTAGCACCAATTACCTGCAAAAGTGAAAAAATGATTGATGTGGGCAAAATTTGGTATAACACGTCGTTAAATAGGTCATTACAATGCTCACGTTTAAAGTATTGTATGGTCTTGAACCACCAACGATTTCAAAGTATGAGGAAGGTTCAACGAGAGATCAATCCGTGGAAGAAATGTTACGTGAAAGAAATGTATTCATTGATGAATTACAGATACAACTTATGAAAGCGCAACAAAGAATGAAGGATCAAGCCAATAAACATCGTGTAGATAGAGAGTTCAAGGTAGGTGAATTGGTGTTTTTGAAATTGCAACCGATCATCAAAAATCGGTGCATACTCGGCTAAATCAAAAGTTGGCATCGAGATTTTATGGGCCATTTCAAATTGAAAGTAAAGTGGGAAAAGTGGCTTACAAGCTACAACTTCCATCATCGGCACGGATTCATCCGGTATCACGTATCACAATTACGAGAGGCGAGGGGTCAAGCTTTATCATCGACAGAGTTGTTGGGTCATTTGAACGAAGAAGGAAGATGTATTTGAAACCGGAATCGTTGCTAAATTGTCGGATTAATAGAGACGGGGAATTAGAAGTGTTGATTAAATGGGTCAATTTGAAGCGTCTTGGGAGAAGTATAGCCACATTGAAGAGCTATTTCCCGAATTTCACCTTGAAGACAAAGTGCAAGTGTGGAAAGGGGATATTGATGAGAATCAATATGAGTTTGCTTACTCAAGAAGGAAAAAGAGTCAAGGCAAAGTGGTCATTTAGTGAGAAGCAAGTGGATGTGAGTTTACTTGTTAGTTGAGGAGTGTTAGTTGGGGAGAAGAGATATAAATACTTGGTAACAAGATTAGTGGAGGTATGTGAGATTTGTAAATCAAATGGAGAGCCAACATCTCGAATAGTTGGGCGTGTATTCAATAATATGAGAGATTTCTTGTGTGAGTTGCAATAATATACAATTGATTGCGTCATATTTCCTATAAATCATGCTAGGTTTTAAGACCACTGAAACCAATTTCAGTATGCAAATAGTTTTTGTACAAGTGCCATGATCCATAATACTTCTTTACTAACAACTTTAGGTTGCCTAAAAATTCATATCTACTCATTTGGTATTCTCAGAGACATGTACCCAAAATCATACTTCTTTGCAAATTTCAACTTAATGCATGATGCACAATCTCTTAAGCAAGTAAAGAAGTCAAATATAGTGTTCCAAAATCAAAAATAGAAACATTCTCTTAGAGGTTAAGATTCTTGGTCCTTGCTATGTCTCTTATCGAATAAAATTATTGGTTCTCCATTTGATTTACAAATCTTTGAAGGTTGAGGTTATGGGCTTTTGTACAAATCTCACATACCTCCAGTAAGGTAAGTGACACCCACTAAATATTTTTAAATGGCCCCTAAGATGTACAAAAGCCCATAACCTCAACCTTCAAAATTTCCATAAAGTAACTTCCTAGAGGCCCTCAGTTTGTAACATACCATTAATCATGGCCTAATGAGAGCATGCACAATGATTTTTTTTTTCTTTTTTGAGGTATTTCAATAGATTCTCAGGGAAGTTCTTACAAAAACCCAACAATGGCAGTAACAACATTCAGGCCTACTATTGATTATGCACCTATGTATAGCAAACAACATATACGATCACAGCCTAAAAGTCGATTCAGTAGCCCTTCGATAATGCAAACATCAAGTCTGCTTCAAGTATCAAGAATTAAACCCTCGTTACTCCTTTTTGTCTCATAGTTATAAAGAGTTCACACGCAATAAATGAGAATATCACACTTAATGATAACTAAGTAAGAACTACTTTTACATTATTTCAATAATTTAACCACCATGTTTCACACTAAAAAACACTAAGGGGGGTTTGGTTTGATGGAACGGTTTTGAGGGATTTGGATTTCATGTAAGGATTTGGAATCTTTGGTGTGTTTGGTTTGTAGGATTTTGAATGGCATTCAATTCCATATTTAAAATATATAAAAGTAATTAAATTACCGTTTTATTAATTGATTATTACAAAACAAATGTTCTCAACATATTTTAACAATTATTAAACACAAATCCTACAAAATCTGCTGAAATACCAACCACATGGTATTTCAAAATCCCATGTTTGAGGGATTTCAATGAATCCCGAGATTTCAAAGCCCATCAATCCTGTTATGCAGTTAAGGGACCAGGACCAACACCAATGGTTACATGGTGGCTCTTTTTGACCGAACCTGTTATGTGGTTAAGGGACCGGTCATAACCGGTTTTTCATCCATCTCTAGTGTATACGATATGAAAAATCAAGGTATATATATCAAATATCAATACCATACCCGTATTGTAGCTATGCATAAAGACCTTCTCAAACACATTCTACATTTTCCGCACACATTGTTCGTAAAAAACGCTTGATTTTCTTGTCTTGTCGATACTTGCACACACTTCACTGTAGGTAGGTAAAATTTATTTACCTTTTCCTATGTTGTCATTGCATCTGCATATCTTCGAACATCTACTATGCATACCTCAAAATGAGAACGTCAAAAGATGCCATAAATACAAGGCGTAGAGTCTAAGTTGCGCTTTAACGTGCATGAAAATGCAACATGCTTTGGTCTTTTCCTATTTTGTACTTTCAAAATTGCATGAAAAATGCAAGATTTGACATATCATATATGAGATGCTTTCAACATACTGATGAGAATTCATAGTTGCATCATCAATTCATTTATCCCAAGAAGTCCCTCGGCTTGCATAATAAAATAAATAAATAAACACATCTAGATTGTTAGATACAAACTCTAATTTAACACCATATACATCTCGTAATACAACGGTTAGGAAAACGGGTTTTTTCCCTATGTGTTTGCAGCTATCCAGAAGACATCCTTACTCTACAGGGGTGCTAGCGCTTGACTAACTGGATTTCTATTACAAAAGGAAACAGATTGCTTTGTTTCATAAGAGACATGTTAAATCCTAACAACCTGATATAGTCAAATCAATAAACCATGCAAGTAATGTGTCTATATGCAACTCTTGACACCATGATTTCATATAAGGGAACCCACTGGTTTCAGTTTCAATCTTTTTACCAAGAACATTTAATGGTCCTCTGATGATGCATAATCAGATATTTGAACTTTGTTTCTTACCAAACCAAACATGGTATACATCACACACAGGTTGGATCTAGGGGTAAAATGTACACAGAACTAACCTCTAACTCAAAGAGTAGAACGGCTTTTTCCATAAAGACCTACGTGAACAAGTGTGAAAGAGATAAAGTTGAGCGATATTAGACTAAGTCGACTGGTCTAGGGTGCTAAGTGTAATTAGCCTAGGGTGCTATGTGTAATTAGTTTTCCTTTATAATCCTTTGTAATTCCCTTGATTTTTCAATCAATTAATCATAATCAATTCCAAGTTTAATATGGTATCAGAGCTACAATCGTTCTTTCTCTAACCCTAACCCTAAAATCGATTCTCCCCCAATCAACTTTGCTGCCGGTCTTCAACCTTGACTGTCGGTCTTCAATCTGCCTGCCAAAACAGCAATTTGCGATCAACAATCTTGCCGTTTATCAATTTCCAGACGAATCTACATCAAAACTACTCATGGCAGCTATAATCGCTTTTTCAAATCAGGAGAAAACCATTCACAATTCCCACAAATTCTCCTTCTCTCTTAAACCTACCCGCTACGGCTATTGGCGTTCTATGATTGAAGCCTTTCTCACATCTCATAATCTCTTTGGTTATGTTGATGGAACAGTACCGTGCCCTAAGCAGAAAGTCACCAACGAATCAGCAACCACTGAAAATCCAAGTTACATACCATGGATCTCAAACGATGCCCACATTCGGATGCTTATCATCTCTACTATGTTCGAAGATTCTTATCAACACATTCAGGGTAAAACGTCACGTGAGGTCTGGTTATCTCTTAAAAGAGCTTATGCCCCTGTTACAGCTTCTCATGAATTTACTCTCAAAAATCAATTGCTTAGAATCACCATGAAGGGTGATGAAAAAACGGCCGATTACCTAAGCAGAGTAAACGAATATGCCACTGCCCTTGCCAACATTGGAGAACCAATGAAGGACAAAGACCTAGTAATGCTAACTATTGCAGGGCTTCGAGAGGAATACAATGTTATTAAAGGCAATTTACTGACTCGTTTGCCTCCTGTTCGCTTCAATGAATTGCATGGTCTTTTGAGTGATCATGACTATGTTTTTACAAAGACCCTAACTCCACAAGCTTTCCTGACCAATACTACTTCAACACCCCAACCACCAACGACTGTTGTCTCTTCGGTTCAACAACCAACTCTTGATCAAATTCAGCAACAACTTCAAAGCATTCAACTTGTGGCCTCTCAACTTGGTTATCAATTAAACCCCCTTCCCACCCAACGGGCTCATGCTTATTATGGTTATCGGTCTTTCAACAATAACCGAGGTGGCCGGGATCTCGTGGTCCTTCTCGTGGTAACTCACGTGGTGGTTTTAATAATTACCCTCGGGATAGCAATGGCTCCCGATAGTTCTTTTGGGCTTCAACCCAAAACACAGTATATGGCCATTGCAACAGATGTGGCATAGGTCATCTACCGTCTCAGTGCCCAAATCAGCCGAACTAGTCTCATCTTACACCTCAGGCCAATTTTGCATCACACTCAAAGTTGGTTCATCTTCTGGCGCTACTTGGAAACCAGATACTGGTGCAACCCATCATGCCACACCAGACCTATCTAGCATTGACAACTCAGAGGCCTACTACGGTAACGATTCTTTACTTGTTGGTAATGATAATTCTGTACCTATCTTCCACATTGGTTCCTCCAAAATATACTCTCCAAACAAAACTTTTAACCTAACCGACATTCTTCATGTCCCTCAACTTAAACAAAATCTTTTATCTGTTCAAAAATTTTGTCTTGATAACAATGTCTTCTTTGAATTTCACTCTTCTTATTTTGTTGTCAAGGACGAGTCTACACAAACTACCCTCCTTACGGGCCCCAGTGAACAGGGTTTGTACTCCATTCGACTTCCTCAACTCAACTCTCTGCCGAAGATCGCCTTCACTACTGTCAGAGCTTCTTCGAACATTTGGCATCAGCGTTTAGGACATCCTCATGCTCAAGTTTTTCGTTCACTTGTTTCTTATTGTTCTTTACCTGTTTCGGACAAATTATTAAATATTTTATGTTCGTCTTGTCAGTTAGGAAAATTATCAAAGTTTTCTTTACCTATTTCCAATTTTCGTAGCAATAAAATCTTAGATCTTGTTTTTTGTGATGTGTGGGGCCCTCTCCCGTGCCATCTTCTAATGGTCAGCATTATTTTCTCTTATGTGTTGATCACTTTACACGTTATATGTGGATTTATCATTTGGCTCAAAAATCTGATGTGTATACTGTGCTCAAACTTTTTATTACCATGACTGAACGACAATATAACACCAAATTAAAGTGTATTCAATCTGACTAGGGAGGCGAATTTCGGCCTCTAACCAATCTTTGTCGTCATCTTGGCATCATCCAGAGACGGTCTTGTCCACACACCAGTGAGCAAAATGGCCTTGTCGAACGTCGCCATCGTCATTTTGTAGAAACTGGGCTCACTCTCCTCGCTCAGTCCAGTCTTCCTCAACATTTCTGGTACCTCGCTTTTGAAACAACTATGTACCTAATCAATCGTCTCCCTTCTCGTATTTCTTCAAACAAGTCTCCTTTTGAACAAGTCTTCAACGAAAGCCTGATTATTCTTTCTTACGAGTCTTTGGTTGTCAATGTTTTCCTTACCTTCGTCCTTATCACAAAATTGAATTTCGGTCCACTCCTTGCGTTTTCCTTGGTTACAGCCCTGTTCACCATGGTTATCGCTGTTTTGACCCGTCCAGTGACTGGATTTATATTTCCCGCCATGTTCGCTTTAACGAACATGTGTTTCCTTACCAACCTTCACCAAGCCACCACCACCATCAACCACTCCTTACATCTCCATATTCCCTGACCCACCACCCGTTTTCTCAACCGAGCCTCCACAATCGCCTATTCCTACACCACCGCCACCCGGTTTCCCAACCGACCCTCCCCAATCGCCTATACCAACAACACCATCACCTCCTCCTCACGAACCTCACCAATCGTCTCCGCCCGAACATACACATACCCCACCCCTAGTCCCTCGGCCTCGGCCCTCCAACCTTCACCCTGATCCCAAACAACCTAACCACTATAACCCAGCCGCCTACTCCGCCACCGCTCCTTCGCCCCTACCTCTTGAACCCACCAGTTTTACCGTTGCTAACAAGTATTCAGAATGGCGCCAAGCGATGGCTGATGAGTTGGCTGCGCTTCATAGGAATGGTACATGGACGCTTGTACCCCCTGTTCCTAATGCTAATATTGTTGATAGTAAATGGGTTTACAGGTTAAAAACTGATGAACATTGCAAGATTACCAGGTACAAAGCCCGCTTTGTGGCCAAAGGTTTTCACCAACAGCATGGTGTGGATTATCATGAGACTTTCAGCCCCGTTATCAAGCCTGTCACAATTCGCACTGTCCTATCTCTTGCTGTCACCAACAAATGGCCTCTCAGACAGTTGGATATTCAGACCGCCTTTCTGCATGGTGATCTTGAGGAAACTGTTTACATGCACCAACCTCCTTCCTTCATTGATCATCTAAACCTGATCATCTATGCTTGTTACACAAGTCGTTGTATGGTCTTAAACAAGCTCCACGTGCCTGGTTCATCAAGCTGTCTACTGCTCTCCGTCAACTAGGGTTTGTTGGGTCCAAAACCGACCCCTCCCTGTTTATTCTCAATTCTCCGGGCTCGCTTATCTACCTTCTGGTATATATTGATGACATCATCATCACTGGTAACAACTCCACTACTTGCCACCATCGATTTGGGTTTGTGGATCGTCACAATACAGGCTATGAGCTTCAAGCCTTCTATGATTCTCATTGGAGCCCTAATCTTCAAGCTTACTCAGACTCTGACTGGGCTGGTTGCCCAATTGATCATCGATCCACGGGGGGATATGCAATCTACTTAGGCTCAAATATGATTTCTTGGTCTGCTCGCAAGCAGAAAACTGTCTCTCGATCTTCAACAGAGTCTGAATATAAGGCCATTGCAGACACAGTTGCTGAGTTGATTTGGCTGAAGTCCCTTCTTCGAGAACTTGGATTGAATAGCAAGGCCCCTACACTTTGGTGTGATAATCTTGGCGCGACATATCTCACAGCTAATCATGTATTTCATGCCCGTACCAAGCATGTTGAAGTAGATTATAACTTTGTTCGTGAACAAGTTACTCAAGGGAACCTAAATGTCAAGTTCATCTCTACAGATGATCAGATTGCCGATATCTTTACAAAGCCCTTGCCCTCTCAGAAGTTTGAGTTTCTACGGTTCAAGTTGTAGATTGCTAACCACCCTGAACTTGCGGGGGAATATTAGACTAAGTCGACTAGTCTAGGGTGCTAAATGTAATTAGTCTAGGGTGCTATGTGTAATTAGTTTTCCTTTATAATCCTTTGTAATTCCCTTGATTTTTCAATCAATTAATCATAATCAATTCCATGTTTAATAAGCGAAATTGTTATGGAAATAGAAGAAGAAAGCTAGAGAGAGAATTTTATTGACTGAAAATATTTGGAATGGAATGATTACAATAGAACTAAAACCTATTTATAAGACTAGTCAATATTAGCTAACAACTAGTCAATAACTAACTAACTACTTAAATACTAACCCACTTGGAAATAAAGCCACACTAACAAATCTCCACCTTGGCTTTAATTCCAAAAAAAAAAAAATACTTTAACCCCAACTACCAATGTTTAGAATATCTAAACAATGTCTAAATTTGTTCAACGAAACGGGTTTTGTAAGTGCATCCGCCGGATTATCGTCGTCTTCACTTTCTCACTCTAACTCTTCTTTCCGAATGTAGAAAGTGATAACGAACATCTATATGCTTCGTTCTCTCATGATGCACTTGATCTTTTGCAAGACAAATCGCACTCAAACTATCGCAAAAGATCACCGCTTGATCTTGATGAAAACCCATATCATCAAGCAAACCTTTCAACCAAATTCCTTCCTTTGCGGCCTCCGTAAGTGCCATATATTCCGCCTCGTTGTTGATAACGCAACGACGGTTGTAATGTTGCTTCCAACTCACTAGCACTTCCAACGGTAAAAGCATAACCCGTTAACGACATTCGAGTGTCGAGATCGGCCGCGTAATCCGAATCCGAATATCCGGCGACAAAAGAATCACCTTTACCTCCATAAATGAGACCCACGTCGGCGGTCCCCTTGAGGTATCGAAAAATACGCTTCACGCAACCCAATGTTCTTTCCCCGGATAAGCCATATAACGCGAAACCACACTAACGACATGAGCTATGTCCGGTCTAGTACAAACCATGACATACATGAGACTCCCTACGGCACTCGAATAAGAGACTTTGCTCATATACTCCACCTCATCCTCCAATTGAGGTGCCAAAGCCGTTGACAACTTGAAATTCGCCGATGACGGCGTGCTTACCGGTTTTGCCAACTCATACCAAAACGAGAAATTATCTTCAAAATGTAACTTTTCTGTGACAAGAAAAGCTTACGACTAGATCTATCTCGTATTATCTCCATTCCGATAATCTTTTGAGCGGCTCCCAAATCTTTCATATCGAACTCGGAACTAAGAAGCATTTTTAACTTCTTTATTTCACCCATGTTAGCGCCACTACCAACATATCGTCTACATAAAGTAGAAGATACACATGTGACCCATCACCGCACTTCTTATGATATATACAACAATCATAAGGACTTCTACTAAACCCATGAGTCACCATAAAAGTGTCGAACCGCTTATACCATTGCCTCGGGGATTGCTTCAACCCATAAAGCGATTTCTTGAGCTTACAAACGTAGTCTTCTTTTCCTTGAGTTACAAAGCCCTCCGGTTGACTCATGTAAATCTCCTCTTCAAGTTCACCATGCAAGAAAGCCGTTTTAACGTCCAATTGCTCCAACTCCAAATTTTCTTGCGCTACAAGTGACAACAACACCCGAATGGATGTATGACGTACTACCGGTGAGAAGATTTCGTTGTAATCAACCCCTTCCTCTTGGCTATAACCCCTAGCCACCAAACGAGCCTTATATCTCACGTTTTCAATTCCGGGCAATCCCGTTTTACGCTTAAAGATCCACATACATGTCACAACTTTTCTATCTTGGGGTAACTTCACCAACTCCCAAGTTCTATTCTTATGAAGGGATTCCATCTCTTCACTCATGGCCGCTATCCACACATCGGCCTCCTTTGTTGTGATTGCTTCTTTGTAAGTAGACGGCTCAAAGAATTCAACTTCTTCCGCAACTTGCAATGCATAAGCCACGACATCATCAAAACCATACCGAACGGGCCTACTAACTTGCCTTCGGGCTTATCAAGCGCAATAGATCGAAATTCAGCCGTTTGTGGCTGATTTTCGGACTCAATTTGGTCGTTTTGAGTCGTGTTTATGGGCTGTCCGGTCGGGTTCTTGCCTTCGACAGGACCATTCAACTCAAACTCCACTTGTTCGGACCCTTTTTCTTCTTGAAACTTGGAGTAAATGAACCCTTTACACTTCGTAACATGCTTTTTCATCAAACTTCACGTCACGACTAAGAATTACTTTTCTTTTATCATGACACCAAATTCGGTAACCCTTTACAACCGTCTCCATAACCCATAAACAACCCCTTCTTTGACCTCGGCTCCAATTTTCCTTCACTAACGTGATAATATGAAGGACAACCAAAAACCCTTAACTTCGTGTAATCGGCCGGCTTTCCGGACCACACCTCGAACGGGGTTTTACAATCAATAGCCGTTGTCGGGGATCTATTCACCAAATAGCAAACCGTGTTCAACGCCTCGGCCCAAAAACTTCTCGCAAACCCGCATTTGAAGGAACGCATCTAACTCTTTCCAACAACGTCCTATTCATTCTTTCCGCCACTCCATTTTGTTGTGGAGTGTGTCTAACCGTTCGATGCCTTGCAATTCCTTCGTCTTTACAAAAACGGTCAAATTCACCGAACAAAATTCCAACCCGTTATCCGTTCGTAACCGCTTTATTTTCTTCCCGACTTGATTCTCGATGAGAACCTTCCAATCTTTAAACTTCCCAAACGCCTCACTCTTATGTTTCATGATGAACACCCACGTCATCCTAGAGTAGTCGTCAATAATCGAGAGAAAATATCGGCCACCACCAAGCGAAGAAACTTGCGAAGGACCCCAACAATCCGCATGAAGGTAATCAAGAGTCGACTTAGTTGTGTGAACCGCCTTTGAAAAACTCACACGCCTTTGTTTTCCAAAGATACAATGCTCACAAAAGGCTAATTCCGCAACTTTATGACCTCCAAGAAGCCCTTTCTTGCTAAGAATTACCATGCCTTTCTCACTAACGTGCCCCAATCTCATGTGCCATAAATGCGTCAAATCCGACTCGTTTTCAACCGAATTATGGGCCGGAGCGGCGGACCCAACAATCGTACTACCTTCAAGAAAGTACAAGGTGCCTTTCATGACCCCTTTCATGACAACCAACGCACCTTTAGTTACCCGAATGACTCCACCTCCACCGGAATACTTAAATCCCTTTTTGTCAAGTGCTCCCAAAGAGATTAAGTTTTTCTTCATGTCGGGAACGTGCCGAACATCGGTTAGAGTTCTCACCACGCCATCATGCATCTTGATACTCACCGAGCCAATACCAACAACATCGCATGGCATGTCATTTGCCATCGAGACGCTTCCGGTTGCAATCTTCTCATAGGTAGTAAACCACTCCATATGTGGCGTTATATGAAACGAACCACCGGTGTCAAGAATCCAATCCGCCGAGTAATTTATCCGATTACCCACCGAGAGCACCAAATCATCCTTCGAACCCGAGTTGTCATTTGCGACCACCGTTAGCACCAAATCGGTTTCCGAACCCGAATCATCGTTAACAACCGACGCGGATCCCTTTGCTCTCAATTTCGGACACTCATTTTTCCAATGACCCGGTTCTTTACAATAGTGGCAACCTTCACGTTGCCTTCCACCCGAACCTCTCGACTTTGATCTTGACCGACCTCTACTCTTCCACTTTCCTTTTTCTTTCTCCCGAGTCTTATTTCTACCTCGTCTCTATCTCCGCTTATCACCGACAAGCCTACGGATTGGCTTTTGGACCCGCTTCCCGATGCTTTATGTCGCAACTCTCGTGAGTGCAAACTTGAACGAACCTCCTCCATAGTGATCGTGTCTCTACCAACGACGAACAAATTTACAAAATTCTCGTATGAGGGAGGCAATGAAACCAATAAGATGAGTGTGGCATCCTCATCATCAATCTTTACCTCAACATTCTTTAAATCCATAAGAATGGAGTTCAACTCATCAAGATGCTCTTTCAAGAGCATTCCCTCATTCATTCGCAACGAGAATAAACGTTGTTTTAACAACAACTTGTCGGTTAAAGACTTCGTCATATAAAGACTCTCGAGTTTTAACCATAGAGATGCCGCGGACCCCTCATCCGCAACTTCGTAGATAACTTCATCCGCCAAGGACAACAAGATTGTAGAGTGCGCCTTCTCATCTTATTTCGCAAACTCCGAATCGGTCATCGCTTCCGGTCTTTCACCGGATAATGGAGTCTAAATGCCTTGTTGCTTGAGGAGAGCCCGCATCTTGATCCGCCATAGACTAAAGTTATTCTTCCCGGTAAACTTATCAATCGTAATCATTTGAGACGGCATTCTTCTTGGAATCGATAACTAGAATCTTCAAGAAACCCACAAATACTCTTCAAGAACCTTCAATTCTTCAAGAATCTTCCAAAATTGACTTCAAGATTGAAGTCAAAAACACCAAGAGATGCTGATTGAGTCAATTACACCACCAATTTCTCAAGAATTGAGAAGCTCCACCTTAAATCAAGCACTAATTGACTTGATTAGATCAAACCCTTGACCCAAATCAATTCCAGAATAGTAGCTACCATTAATGCGATTCCAAGAACCCAAAGTCGGTCAACTTCACCAAATGCGACTCCAAGAAAACCAACATCGCCTCCAGAAAGTCTCGATCCAAGAATTGATGTAATCCAAGTCGATTATTGGACAAAAAACAAATGCGACAGTAGAACAGATAAAATCCGATTTGAAACTAGATCGATTTCAAAAACAAAATCGATTTCAGAATTGAAATCAAAATCAATTATCGAACTCAACGAAATTGAAATGATCGACACAATTGAAATTGAAATCGATAATTGGAACAGAAAACAAAAATGCGACTCAGAATGGAATCGATAACCCAATTCAATTTGACGAGACTCGGTAATTGAAATTGCCGACCAAAGAAACTCTGAAATCAAATTCGATTTTGATTTCAGAAATCGAAAGACTAGAACAGATTGGAATCGATAATCAATTCCACACAAATCCAAATTACGATCTGAACAGAAATCAAACAGCGACCGAAGAACCAAAATTGAAATCGATTGAGACTAAGATGGATGATTAGCGATCAACTACAGAAAAACTAAACTCAAATTGAAGCGACTTTGGATAGAAAAACGAAATTGAAGCGATTTGGATGAACTAAGCTCTGATACCAATTTGTTATGGAAATAGAAGAAGAAAGCTAGAGAGAGAATTTTATTGACTGAAAATATTTGGAATGGAATGATTACAATAGAACTAAAACCTATTTATAAGACTAGTCAATATTAGCTAACAACTAGTCAACTAACTAACTAACTACTTAACTACTAACCCACTTGGAAATAAAGCCACACTAACAGAAATGTTTTGAAGAAATATAAAAAAAAATAGAAGATGGCTACCAAAAAGAACTTGAGACAGGAAAGGTGAAATTGATTACTTTGTTTATTGACAGTGAAAATGCATATACATTTTATGTTTGTACTACACTATTTCTCTCCGTTTAAAACGGAAAGATGATTAACAAAATGTAGTTAAATAATACAATTCTCATGTCTTAAAAATACAACACTGAGGTTGACATATTTTAGCAACTTACCATGCTGTTATATGTTCTTGAACTCAAACTCTCAGAAATCATCATTGGATTTGCGTGAATGTAGATCTCGCACTTCTCTTGCTCCAAGTAGTTCACACTTCACACAATTTGATTAAGCAAATACGCATATGGCTGGTTCATCTTCAAATCCTACCAAAAAAGTAGTCACTGCACAAATATAAGAATGACCAGAATAACAAATTGCTGACCTTTTCTCTATGACAAAAGTTTCAAGCGGAAAATACCTTGCACATTGTCATAGTTAAGAGTGAATAACAGCCTATGAACTTTCCGCTCTACTCTTTGGAGTAGAGCTCAACCACCTATGAGTGGGACACACCGGATTACTTTGGTTTAACAATCTATGAACTCGGGCATGAAAATTAACCTGGCCTGTGAACTTTTGAATCAGTAACAAATAGCCGTATGACTGTTGTTAAGGTATTCTTGATAAATTCTCATATCACTCTTAATGGAGCTGCACGTTTTTCACACGACTACAACTTTTTCTATAGTTCTGTAGTTATTTATCCTTTTGTTCTCTTATCATCAACTTTATCATTATTTATCAATTATATTTACTGTAATTATAACTTCAAACAAAACCAAACATTCAAATCCAAAACTTAGGTCCTTAAATCCGAAAATCAAACAGAAAAGCTATCATCCATATTACTTTAAGTCTTTAACAGCATTATCTTGTTTAATTAATATTATGTAGGGGTATGCATAAGTCAATTTAGACTCACAAAACCAATAAAGCTGGTAAGAAGAACCAGCAACAAGTAGTGTTTCTTATATTATCGGTTTTCAGTCCATATTAATACAAAACCGGGTGAAGCTGATCGAAACTGAAACCAGATCGATTTCGTTGATTTTAATTTTTACTAAAACTTCCTTCCCAAAAAAAAGTACTAAATTTTCTATCGGCATTTGCATGTATGGTTCGACCTTCATGGTCCAAGAAGCATATGCATGTCTTAGGTTCTGATATAAGATATTATAGGAACTCCTACATTTTAAAGATAATAATAATTATAATTTGTAAAGTTAAAAAACTTATACATTTAAAAATTAAAAGTCAGATGAACACGGACCTCAAGCTTCCAGTGAAGAAGTATCTGCCCAACAAAGCTCCATCAGTTACACCATAAAATAGCAGCACATGAACAAATAATAGACTTTGCTATTGAGTCCACCAAGGAGCTCCAGCCTCATAGAAGTGCTCGCCTTCATCCCATGAAATTTGACAAGCTTGAAGGCCAATAGCCACACCAGGTTCTTTCCCATGTTTTGCAGCCCATTCTTCAATGCCACATTCTCTATCGACCTCACTTTCAAATTGCTTTTTGTACTTCCCAAAAGGGTTTATCCCGGGACTCAGTAGCTCCGCAATTGCAGCTGGCATATACATCGAATCACCCACTATTGGTGCACCACAGGCAGCCAATTGAGCTCGAATCTGAATGATGAAATGTTGTAAATTGACATTAATGTTTTTATTTTGGAACAGGGAGAGTAAGATTCATTAATGTCAATTGACATTAATTTCCTTAGATTTTGCAGACCAAACTCTCCATCCCATGAAATTGCAACCTTTGACTAGACACATAGTTCAATGGAAGTGTTTGATTATATGATCATAAGTCTCAAATACCATTGGATGATGGCAAATAGGGAAGACATGTGATTTTGGCTTAATTTTTTGCAAAAAGATGAAAAGTTGGCATCTCCAAGTCCATTATTGCAGTTTTCATGAGACATGAATTTGTAAGAATATTCAAGTATTCGGTGTGGGAATAACATGTGATACATCATACAATACTCATAAAACTGAGAAAAAAGTACAACAGAATGACGAAGCATATTTCATACAAATGTTTCTATCACTATATCCTTGGTTTAGCAACAGAGAAAGTAAAAAAAAAAAAAAAAAAAAAAAAGATCTATCATGTACCTGGTGAGTACGGCCAGTCAAGAGATTGATTTTGCACTCATATGCAAACTCTTTGTTAGGCCAATTGAAATCATCAATGCCATACTTCTCTTGAAGTAAAGCATTTGGCCAGGGAACTTTCCTGCATTCTAGAACCTCAAGTTGGCAAAGGTTCCATTCCTCAATGAAGTCTGCATGTTTGAAGGATAGGTGACATCTTTAATTACTCATTATTGTTAAACAGAAGTCAAGAAAATGAAGAGCTTTCGAAATTTATGCATCCAAAGTATCCTTCTGTTCTAAAAATGTTAGTCCTTTTGGCACACTCGTCAGAGAGAAAATCACACCAACTTTTTAATTATCCTACAATTTGCTTTCAATTTAATCATCCTATATCATAAGGATCGATAGTTTGAAAAAGCTCTAGTACTTATTGGTTGCTGGTAGGATGAAAACACAAGAGATTGAAAGAAGAAAGATAGATAGAAGTATTTAAGCACAATTATTATATGATCTCTTGTAGATTAGCTATATGACTACAGAAAGGTTAAGGCATCAATTTGGAACACACCAAAATCCGTTTACAATGAAGAAAAATGGTTTTAGGCAATCACTTTTTTAATATTCAATAACATGTAAAAGGTTTTTGAAAATTGAAAACACAAGACATTTTTATGACCTTCATTTTATGATTTTCAAAATTTTGTGAACAGGTTTTCTGTGAATTATGTTTGACCTTTCGACTTAAACAAGATTTAGATTTCAAGCCTCTTTAAAACACAATTTCTCTATTTGCTTGTATTGATTTAATTCACAAAAACTCAATATTCTGCCAATGTGTCTTCAATTTAGCAAACACAGAAACTTAAATGACAAAAGTTCAGCAACAGAAATAAAGAAATTTAACCATTGAAAAACAAGATATAAGAATCTGTAGTGACTAACATTTTGGAGCAGAGGGAATAGTCGGTTATATTATTTCATACAAGAAATTCATGGAACTAGGATGTGCAATTCATTCACTTGCAACCCTAAGAAATTATGCATTGGCATACTTGGACTAGAGCAATTCCCAGAAGGAAAGTCAATGGCAGGTAAGTTTTTAATTACACAAATATCATTAATTATTTAAATTAGAGAAGAAAATAGAATGAGATAGCAACTTTTACCGTCGGAAATAATTTTTGGAGCCCTACGAAATGGGCGCATGTAATGGGTCATGACTCCACATGGCACATAAGCAGCAGCAAGTGCGAGATAAAGCTTCTTCACTTGTTTCTCCTGATGGAAAAAATAAAAGTAAAGTTGTCTTTTAGAAGGTGTAAAAGGCATAGTCAAGAATAAATCCCACATATATTACTAGAGAAACCGTCAACATACCCTGATCTTTCTATGAAAAACCGAACAGTAGTCCGTAGTTCGAGCTAGAACAACACTGCAAAACAACATGAGATTATACGTCTTCTCATCAACACAAGAAAGTACAAATAGCCGATGATTTTATTTAAACTTCAGATGATACCAGCCTTCTGTGCAATTATCAATTTGATGAGTAGTCTTTAATGGAGTAGTTAACTCCAAGGCACGAGTAGCAAAAGTTGCACACGTTTCTACAATGTTGTCTGTAGTTCCACCAACCTAAGAAGAAGGGAAGTGAGTGACACAATGAAATCCAATCTCCGTTCAAATCGCATCTTGTTTATACTTGCAACAAGTAAATGGGTCCCGAAATAACATTTTCTTTTTACTCAAACCATATAAATAATGAAACTGGTAAATGGTAATAGCGAATGTAGCAAAAATGGACCAAAAATTTAGAAGTGCCTCTTACAATATTAAATCGCCAAACAAGGATATATTTTGGTTTACTGGAAATTTGGCATATGGTTAAGGGAAATTTTAGATACTTAGGTAAAAGTTAACCAATAGGGTGCGTTTGGTTCATGGATTTTGATGGAATGGAATGGAATTGGAATCATGAATTCCTTTGACCAAATTCCTTTTCATTGTTTGGTTGAGGTTCATGGATTCTGATGGAATGGAATGTCTGAATTCCATCAAAATCTTTAAGTAGAGGAATTGGTCATTCCATGGCAAAGGGTAGGGATTTGGTTGTAATGGAATGTCAACTTTTTTTTGGACAAAATTGCCCTCATCCTAATATGCACCACCACCTCCGGACACCGGCCACTGCCTCTGGCCACCGCCACCGGCCACCACCACCAACGGCCACCATTGACCACCACCTCCAGCGGCCACCACCACCACTGGCCACCACCACGGGCAACCACCACCACTGGCCTGAATACTGTTGTCAATAACGCAAAATAACGCATTTTAACGATAACGATAACGGTAGCAGGTCGCTATTCTATTTATAACGATAACGATCTGATTTTGGGTTTTTTTTTATTTTTTTCTTATTTTATTAACTTTAGTAAAAATTAGGGTTTTTACCATATATTACTTTTAAACGGTAGAAAAACCCTCGCCCACCACAGTACCCTCGTTCAAACTCTCTCTCCTCTCTCTCTCCTCTCTCTCTCTCTCTCTCTCTCTCTCTCTCTCTCCCTCTCGATCTCTCCCCTCTCCTCCAACTACTGCTACTGCTCCAGCGACCTCGCTCTACTGCCGGCAATTTGGTATTTTTGTTATCTAATATATATAATAGATTAAGACTTAAGACACTTATTATTATGTTTTGTTCTATAATATATATGATTTTTGAGACTTTTAACGTAATATATTAACATATAAATATATAATTTATATTTTAGAAAATATCGCTATTTTATAAATAACTGTCGCTATTTATCGTTATTCGTTATGTAACCAAGGTTTAAAAAAACGATTGAGGCGTACGCCTCGAGGCGAGGTGCCCAAAAAAACGTATCTGAGGCGCCGCCTCACACCCCTAGAATAGAGCGTACGTTTTTTTTGATGAGGCGAAGCGGTGAGGCGGCGAGGCGGCGAGGCGGTTATGAGGCGTAAGTTTTCTTTAATGGGTTTTTTGTGTATCTTTTAGCAACTTTTTTTGAGGGTCTCTTTGTGTTCCTTTTTACTTCTTTCCAGATTTTAAGGTGTACTTTTGTTGTCCTTTATTGTCCTTATCAATATATATAAATATAAATCTTTCACCTAAAATGAACCTATCTATACCTATTAACCAAAAAGTACCCCTTTGACCATATTTCCAATCTCATTGACTTTTGATCTCCCTCCTTTTCTATTCTACCATGAATTCAAAGCAAAAACTAACATTTTCCTCTATCTTCTCTATTATGCGGTTTTACCACTTTCATTTCCCTCTCTATCTTTTTTTTCTCTATATTCAAGATACCCAATATCTCCATTCCACTTTCATCTTCTCTATTTTTCTTTATTTAACTCCAGCTGACAGCTCTAGTGAACATCTCCCGCAAACTCATAGGTTGAACTTATGATTAGAACTCATAGGTTGATGCTTTAAGACTTATAGTTGGTACTTAGTAGTATTATTGAATTATGGATTTTATATTTCTATGGTTTGGTTATTTTGCTATGGAAATATAAGATTATGTTAAGTGTTGTAAATTTATGAAATTTTTTTGTTTTAGTTTTTTGAGGCTTACGCCTAACACACTAGTTAAAAAAACGCCTCAAGGCTTGTTTCCGTTTTTTTAAACCTTGTATGTAACATATCAGTAAGCCATCGTTATTTTGTGTTATTCGTTACAGACAACTATGGGCCGGAAATGAAAAAGAAACATAAAAGGTATTTCGGTCATTTACCAAAATTTCATTTCAATTCCAAAGCTACATTCTGTGAACCAAACAAACACATTCCAATTCCTTTAACAGATGCCATTCCAATTATGCCAACCAACAGGTGGTCAAACCTAACAACGTTCCATTCCAATTCCTTCAAAAGTTCAAAGTCAAATTCCTTTGACAGATTCCATTTCATCCAAAAACATTCTGAGAACAAAACGCCACCTTAGGGTTTTATCAACAAGAAGAAAAACACTGGCCATGAATTTCATAAGATAAGATCAAGATGAACAAATGATTCACATACCGTTGTGCCAGCAGGCTTGTTGAGAACCACATAGGACTCTGTGACAGCAATTATTCTGGATCTCCAGTCAATCTCATAGCACCTGGCGAAGAATTAATGCATTGATATAATCAGAATTGTCAACAAGTAAAACTGTTTCCAATATGCACTTTGTTCCAAATAGAGTCCAAACTTGCTTAAGAGTTTGTCCCTCACTTCCCAATAGAAGAAAAGAAGAACTGAATACATTCTTATCTTATCTGATTATAACCTCCATTATCATTGGGGTTAATTACTAAAACTATCAACCTACTTGTGCAAGTTTCCCACGTCACAAATATTGTTTTAACCCACTCTTCCAAAAGAAGACTGTACTCCTATATGGCATACCATGATGCGTGTGTATCATGTCAAGTAATTATAATAAATACAAAAAACAGATCACATGGCATTGCATGCCAACTTACTAAAAGGAGATGAATGAACTGAATATGTGTAGAAGTCATGTCAAAAAAGATACTTTCTGAAAGAAGGTTTCAATAATTGTATGTTCGGTTTCTTTTTTAAATTAGAAAAGAAGCTAAATCAAATTAACTTTTGTATTACTTGCTTGTACATAGTGCAGTTTGACTAGCACATGACATAAGCCAATGTATCATTTTAACTCCTTTTCCTAGTTGTAAATCTTAGCTTTTTCCAAATAAATCTTTTAAAACCGTTTATTCCGCATCACCATTCCCATTATAGGATTCATAAGGATGTTGTTTATTCATTTTAACAGCCCAAAAAGTAAGTACAAAACCAAACCAAAAAATCCTCGTATATCCCGTTCGGCAGCAGGGTCTTGGGAGGTAAGATGAACACAAAACCTGTGATAAGGATGTTATCAAACTGAAAAAATCGCAAAAAAGAGATCGTCTTTGCGGTAATTAACCATTGTCAATGGCATAGCTTCATAAAGGCATTTTTGTTAATTAATGACTATACATTTGGATGCAGCTTTACAATTCAGAAATTAATCTTAGCATATAGGGTCTAATTTTCTTTTAGAAGTACCTCGGAAATCGTTTTGGACGTACATGCACCCTCAGATACATCCCCACTTCAACAAACTCATCAATACGAGTAATCCTAAAAGTGTTTTGCGCCTCTCTCACGGTTTTTCCTTTGATTGAAGGTCTCTCTCTTAGGACTCTTGGATTAGTAAATTCTTTGTACAACTTGATTACCTCTGGTGTGGCAGTTGGAGGAGGCTTTGGGTATACAAGGGCATAGTACACTGCTCCAAAATGAATAAGATCTGCAACGTACCTTCAAAGTTCAAGCATATTAGTCGATATAGAGGCAGACCTTTGATGGATCCTATGGAATTAAGTGACCTTGCTGATATTTTGTAGATAGTTGCTACAATAAGAATCTTGGAAAGAAAAAAACTCTCCTAGATTTTAAGTAGTATTTCTCTTTCCCCTTTGAATAAGGGTCCTGGTTCAAAATCAGGCCAACCTTTCTCTTCCAATTTTATTTTTCATAATCATTTATAAATGTAAGTTCTTTCTACTTTTCTCCAATACCCTCTATAACAGTAATTTCTTTTCCAAAACAGTATTACACAATTACTTAAAACTCTGCATTGAAAGCATGTGCATTGTTTACAACACTTATTTCATTTTTATATAGCCTTTTCATTTACAATGGAAATTCTTTTTCTCCAAAGCAATAATGTAATAACTACTTTTAGCTTGTGTACTAAATAATTCAGCCTTTAAGTTTTCAGTTCCAACTATAAAATTAGTTTTTTTTTTAATACAGGAGATTATTTTATGAATCGAACATAATCCTTTTTTATTCCAATCCAAACAAATATGTGATGTTTTAGATAACACAATAGTTATAATCTGAACAAGGATTTTTTTTAGCTAAAACAAATTTCTAATAGTAAATTTATCAAGTTGAGTCAGACTATGTCAAATTGTCAATCAATCATTTTTATTTCTGTTTTAGATTTCATGTAATCTTTGTGCCTTAAGTTGAGGATTCGGCCATTTGCACTGTATACCTATTGAATTTTTGTTGGTAATTCAGTTTCACGATAAAGGATTTAATTGTTTATCCATATGATTTCTTTTTTAAGAGGCACATTTGGTTACCGATCTGAGTTGGAGTTGTGACTACAATTCGTACCCCATGGTGGCAAGGTATAAAATTATGTCATTAACTTTTGCAAGGGTGGTTCTGACTTGTTTGAACTATGACCTTCTGATAATGATTATAATAAATACATTAGAGCATTCACGTAAAGAAAGTAAAATTAACTCATGTTCAAGATATAACATATCTTAATGCAAATCCTTTTTGTTGATATAATAAATCTCAACCAATCTATGAAATTCCTATCTCTGTCGATGTCATGACTAGGCTAGAATTAATTAGCACCAAGGAAAATAGAACAAGAATATATCAACTCACAAAGGCGGAAGATCCAAAGCTTTGCTAATGAAGTCAAGAACAGGTCCTTCTTCTTTAACGACTAAGTGCTCAATATTTCTTGGTAAAACATTATTGGCAGGACATGGAAGCAAGCGACCATATTCCTCGTGGCTGAAGAAAATATGAGTTGGGAATGCCCAAAAAACAGTTAGCAAGCATCCAAACTTTCAATAACCTTAACAAACAACCAAAAAGTTTCAGATCAGGCACGCCCGAACAGAAGAGCATCCTGATGAAATAGATACTCATAATATACTTGCATATATGATAACGTTCCAAAAGGGTTAGAATAATACAAGAAATTACCAACATTATGAATCTAGATGGACAATAAAGAAGTCAAATGTAGGTGAACAGATTTTCATCCTTCAAGTATTGGCATCAGGCACAATTTCACTTCCAAGGTCAATTAACTAACCTTTACTTTCTAAATTGAAGTAAAATTATGTAAACTTCAAGGAACTTTGATTAGTAAGGAGTGCTTTGTTGGGTTTATAAGAGGATGAGGTATAGGAATGGAATAAAAAGCAGTATTTGTTTTGATATAATATAATGGACCATTCCCTGATTTGGAGTAATACCCCATTCCCTACAAAAATGGGGGGCAATGAAAATTCATTCCCTGTTTTCCTCCTTTCCCCTAGATTTCACGCTCTTGTCACCTTCTTCTCTGTATTGCAAATGTTTGCTTCTCCATCTTCATCTGTTTCCATCTCATCTGCGCCTGTAAATTCTTGCTTCTTCATCTCCGCCTGTGAATTCTTGCTTCTCCATCTCCATATAGTTCACTTGCATATATCTGCTTCTCAATCTTCACATTCTTCTCCGCCTGCAAAGTTCTGCTTCTCCATCTGCTTATCTGTTAATCTCTGGTGATACATTTCACACAGCCCCCAATGCAACTTGGCCAGACAACTTGAGGTCACTGTTGCAGCCAATGCATAACTGTCGGTTTCATCACATAGTTTTGATGCTACTTGGATGCAAGTTGCTTGGCTCGCACATTGGGCTGTAGCCAGGGACTTACATGCGACCCGGCATCATGTATGTAGTAGCAAGGCATGGTCTGGACAGTTTTAGTCGACCAAACTAAGGTTTGTTTAGTGCTGTGTTTTAAAAGGCGCGAGGCGCACCGAGGCGATTTGCTGTCTGGGAGCCTCAGTTTTTGAGGCGCGGGATTCACGTACGCGAGGCGCTAAATATTACGAAATATTTTTATATATTTTATAACTATACCTCAAAGTCTCAAACATAAAACAACTTAATAATTAACTTAATTAACTTAATATTGGTGAGATTGTGAGAAGTTCAAGACTTAAGAGATAAAGCATGATTGCATGAATGTAGGACAGTAGAAGTTCACGATTTATAGAAAAGAAAAAGAGAGAATTCAGAAGGTCAAGAGTCCTGAATAATTAAAGCGTGATCAGCAATTAAGTTATTAAAGCCCATATTAAAAAAACCTAAATCCCAGATAACAAAAAAAAAGTGATTAATGAAATCGATGTACATGAGGCTGTAAAAGCTGCGCCTCGGAGCCTCAGTGCGCCTCACCGCCTCAGTGCGCCTCTAGTACACTCAAGCGCCTCAGTACTCTGAGGCGATCAGCCTCGCGCCTCAGTGCGCCTCGCGCCTCAGGCGCACCTTTTAAAACACAGGTTTAGTGTTTGTGGCTCTAAGCCTCTAACTCTTCTTAGGTGGTTAAGGCTAATTTGAGGGTGCAATTTTGGAGGGTTAAGGTTAAACCTTGAAGATTGCAGGGTCTGTACAGGTGAAGTCTATCTAATCGTTCCTCCATTTTGATCATCAATATAAAAGCTTCGTCTATCCCCTGTGAACGTACACTATCTCACAAAGCCAAACCACGATGAATTGTAGCATTCTTTGTGTTTTGTAGCATATATTTGTTGGATATCGATTTAGGATTGCATTATTATCTGGTTGGTATATTTGAACACAATTGGGATCCATGTTATTCCGTATTGAATTGTTGGGTTACTACTTTACACATTTTGATTACATCTTTTGAGACTTTTTTTTTTGGAAGAGGTATCCCAGACCACATTGGGCCCAGCCTAATCCTCGGCAATTTTGAGCCGAAGCCCGACTGCTAAAGCATGCAACCCGGGGTCGAAGCCCCCGTACCTCCAGAATGCATCCCCCAGGGCTCGAACTCGGGTTCACCACTATGTAGTGCCCAAGCCTTACCACTAGGCTAACACTCCTTTGGTATCTTTTCAGACTTTGTGCATTGATTATTAAAAATCATCCTCAAAATTGTCTTCCTGCATATTTATGCTTCTCCGTTTCCATCTGCTTCCCATTCTAATTAGGGGTTATGAATATGAAGGGAGAAAAACTCTTGAACTGGAAATATTATGGTGTCCCATGAAGAAATGTACCTTTTCTCCCATCTTTTTGTGTGATCGAATTCAAGTGCATATGGTATAAAACTTTTTCATGGATGATGGAGTCGCCATACACCTGTTAACAAGGTGGACTAATATTATACAAGGTGGGGGAAAGATCCCCGTTCAAAGCTCGAGTTTTAAACAATGTAGGTAAAAGAAAACTTTACACTTTATGTCCTTAGTATCCCAATAGCCTAGTCTGTTTTGACAAACTCTCCACTCCCTCACTTGACCATCGTTCCCCCCGCACATTGATCTTTAGCATCGGTTGTTTAAGTTCTTCATCTATTGATCTATTGCTCCAAGCCTCTAACTCTTGAGTCTTTTATCTTCGGCTTCTACCGGTTAGTGCTCATTTTTCTGGTTGGTATATGTTTTTGTTCTAGTTGCATTTAATCGGTTTTTTTTTATTTCCATATTACGTTGATTTGAGGCTCTTTCGTAGGTTTTTAGTTTAAGGCTTGTTTTGATTTATATAGATTTCAATTCTATTTTTATTTTGCCATTTGGGGCTTGTGCTATAAGCCAATTCACCTCATGTTAATTTTTCTATATGCTCAAACCAATTCATTTAGAAGAAAATTTTGTAAAATAATAGTGTAATTTGCTATTCGGTTGACCAAAACGGTAAAAAGCATAATTGAAACTGAAACTCAATGTATTCGGGTATGCGTCTAACCCACGTACCAAATAACCCAAAACCGTTTCGGTTCGGGTGAGTTATTTGGTTTCAGATTTTTTCATACCCTAGGGCCCCCCGATCACCTAAATTTCTGGATCCACCACTACTCGTTAAAGGTTTAAATTATCCGATCAACACTATAAAACCCTTTTCTTGGTGGATGATTTTCTTGAACAAATTTAGTGTTAAACATAACATGTATACGATAGTGTGGGTTAAAAACTCCCAAACCAGTAATGAAGTTATGATTATTTCATTTATTTGGTGTTAGATTGATATCTTGAATGGGTTTTGAAATAATGCACACCAAGTGTTTGATGTAATGTAATGTCTTTATTCCTCAATTTCACCAAACAGCAACAATGCACTCAACATTTTCATTCCCAATCTTTCAAATTCTGTTATGACCTCTGCTAGAATTCTAATATATATGAAAGCAATTACACAAAATCATAGCAGATATATAATATATAATTAAATAGTATGTGTTTGTAAAATATGGAGGGTAAAAAGAGGAAATGGAGTACCGTATAAACTTGGGAGTAGAAGATAGACCTGATGCACCAGAATCAGATGCCAAGGCTCTGCTATTGTCTTTCTGGTAAGAATTGCTGTTAGAATCCCAAATTGAACAGTAAAACTTCGTGCTTTCGTGGCGGTGGCAGTGGCGGTAGCGGTGGAGGCGGCGGAGGCTGGCGGTGGCCGGAGCTAGTGGTGGCAGTATTGTAGCAGGGGCGATAACGAAGCTCCGGAGGTAGTTGGGAAGCCATGGCGATGGCGGTGATGAAACCGTCGCCATTTGTGAGGTTCCTGTATTTTTCTTAGTTTTCCAATTTTGGTCCCTGAAATCTATATATATATATAAAAGGAAGATGTTGAGGTCGCACTCTCTAAGAGTTGGATTTGGGTCTACAATTTTTCTCATTATTTTGATTTTTTTATATTTTAAACTACAACTTTTCATTAAATATTTGCATTCAACTCTAACCCATTTATCTTCTTCTATATTAATTTAAGTAATGTAACTCCAAACCATACATCTATTCAACCATCCATTTTCTTTTACATTAAAGCTACATAACTCCAAATCTTCATATTTAAAGAGTGTTGCCAACAATCAATCTTCAAGAACAATATTTTCAAGAAAACTATTGTGAAAATCATGAATGGTACAAAGAAAGTAAAAGTCAATTACGTATTCTTTTTTAAAAGTTGGTGAAACATCAAAAACTTTTCATTTGTTTTTCAATGCGTCATTTTGCTTTCTTATGAGTTGTTTATTACCAAATCTCTTCTTCTATATATCTATCATGTGATGCGTTCTTCATTCCATAAATCACTATTTTTTAACAAATCGGTTTTCAGGTTTATATCAAGAACACCAAATTGGGTATGTACTCTTTCTTTCTTTTATTCTTTTATTATTTTTTGAGATTTTAGAGTTTGTTATTTTTTGTTGTTATTTTTTTCCAAAGTTATTCAAGAAGACTAATCCAGGTATGTATTCATTTCGATTTTTGTTGAGATTTTAAAGTTTGTTCGTTTAACTTTTGTTTTTATATTTTTCTTAAGTTTTTTTCCTAGGGTATGTTCTTTGCAGGACTCTTAGAGTTTTGATGACAATAAAGTTCAACGAAGAACTTTCGAAAGTACTACAACATATGATGTAATCTCCGCAAACTTCAACGAGTGAATATCAATAGTTATTTTTACGTTTTTCAATTATTCTTCAAGAAGACTAATCTAGGTATGCATTCGTTTTTTTATTAATATTTTAAAGGTTTCTTTTTTTTATCTTTCGTATCTTCTTAAGTTTTTTATCATGATGATGTAACCAATGGTTTGTTTGTAGGGCTTTTAGAGTTGTGATGGGAACAATAATTTGATAATGGAAATTTGGAAGTATTAAAATACTTGATGTACCTTTAGTAACTTCAACAAGTCATTTTTTAAAAGTTATTTTTACTTTTTTTAGATTATTTTGAGAAAGCTCATTTGTATATTCGTTTCTTATGATTTTTGTTTGTAATTTAGAGATGCTAACTTATATCTTCTATAATTTTCATACGCATTTTTCTTATGGAGTTGATGCTTTGTTTATGAAAGTTTTTTTAGAATTTTGATTAATCCGATAACAAAATCTTGAAGTATTACAATACTTGATATGATCCCACCAAACTTAAACGTTATACTTTGTCTACTTAAAATTTCATAAAGTTAAAACCAAATTAAAAATCATATAATACACATTTCTTAGTTTTTTTTCTAATTTTTATTTTACTTGAACATGTTCTTAACACTTCAATTGTGAGAAGGTAAGAAGGTCATAATTTAAATACATAACTTCAAACCATTCATCTTATTCGATATTAATTTAAATACATTACTCCAAACCATCAATCTTCTCCGACTATTGATTTCCTTTTATATTAAAGTTATACAAAAATTGATATTCCATCACAATTTCTAATTAAACTTAATTAATCATTTTCGTTTTCCGATCTTCTACTTTTGATGGAGTTTTTGTCTATTTCTTGCTCTTTTTGGTTATTTTTTATCTAACTTTTATTCTTTATGTTAAAACCTTTGTGTGTTCTTAAAAAGTAATGGATGTTACGACGAATGGCTTATTATGTGCTAAATTCAAAAGGTCTTCTCATCTTCACTAAGTCCTTTATGTGTTCTTATATGATTTGAAAATACATTACATATGATAGTTAATGTGTTTTTAGGTTTTTCTTTGTGATTTCTTTAGATTTGTTATTTTAATTTTCTTCATTCATGCTTTCTTTTTGATTTTTATGTTGTATGAGCGTTTTATATGAGTTTTTTCTGTTAGTTTTTTAAAAATTATTTTTTAAGAAGTATTGATAATAATCAAATTTCAAAGCATTTTGTTTTTTTTAAGCATTTGAATTCCGAATTTCTTATTTCCTCAAAATTTGTATCTTTTGATTTAGTTCAAAATATTTGATTAACTAAAGTATTTATATTCTTTGTTTACACCAAAATTATTTATTTCTTATATTTCATATTATTCTAACTTTTTTATTCTCATAATAACATTTAATTGATGTAAATAACCAATATATATTTAGTAAATCATTAAATAAATAAAATTACAATCAATATATATATATACGTACTTATATTTACATGATATTTGAATATGTATAGTTTTAAAACGAAAACTATTATTATTAAAATAAATACAAATAAATAATTGAAGATGAGGATAAATCATGTAAACTAATACTTTATGATCATTGTCATTTATATTATTTACATAAAATATTTTCTATATATTATTTGAAAAATGATATATTTTTAAATGATTAGGCTATCAGCATTCAACCCTCCAAACTATAAGTTTGATGATGTAAAACTTATTAATTATCACATAGCTATATATATCAAACAAATAACTATGGATGATGAGATAATTTCATATTAAGTGCAATATTGATTCTTGGAGGGTGTTTGGGATTGCTCTTTGAGGCTCAAAAGTGTCTTTGGTCAAAAGTGCTTACTGACTTATGATGGTGGGAAAACGAGTTTTAAAAAAATGTTGTATTAACTTTTGTAGTGATAAAAGTCAATAAGTTAAAAAGTGTTTGGGTTAAAAAGTGGTTATGTGAGAGAAAAAAACTAAAATCCAAAAGTCAAAAACCAAAATAAAAAAATCACATCTTCCTAACTTTTTAAAAAGAACTTTTTCTTCTTACTCTAAAAACACTTTTGAAAAGTGTTTCTCATGTTACCAAACAATATTGTTAATTTGGCTTTTTGAAAAACCAATAAATCAATAAGCACTTTTGAAAAACAATCACAAACACCCTTAAGGTTGGTATTTTCTAAATAATTTATCGGTCACCACGCAACGCGTGGTGTCGAACACTAGTTTATCTAATATAAATTTGGCAAAACATCGTCACAACTTGAGATTTTGTCCGGTTTTAGTCTTTCCCATGGGCGTACACGAGTCAAGTCGAGTCGTGTCGATTCTAGTAGTTGGTTAGTCGAGTTGGGCTTGAGACATTAATAATAGGCTCAAGTTCGAGTTTGATTAACTTTTTCAATGTACTTGAATATTTTTTTGAGTTGTTGAGCTCGAGCTTGATGCTTATTTATGGGTTTGAACTCCCGATCAGCTAACTCGTTTAACGGCTTGAGCTCGATAATTTCTATATTCTTTTTGTATGACTAATAAATATATGAGCATGTTTGGTTCGAAAAATGGTATGCTCGAACGTCTCGACTCAACTTAATTTGACTTGAAAACCTGAATTAAGTTCTAGAACGAGCTTAGTCGAACATTTATGTTATAAAGATTGGATCGTTAAGTTAAACGGTTTTAAAGTGTGTTCAAAATCGACTCGAACTCGAAAATTATTAAGCTCGAATATCTCCTTAAAAGCTCGGCTTGTTTACATTATACACCCCTAGACTCTCTCTTGTTAAAGAGGAAACAGTTTTCGATTCGACTTTGTTTTGCTATGACAATCAATAAAGCTCAAGGGCAGACAATCCCAATGGTAGACGTATATCTAGCAGACTCGGTTTTCTAGCACGACCAAATTTATGTAAATGTATTATAAAGTAGTATAGATTTAAAATCTTGAACATGGTGTTTAATCACTTGTAATTTATAGATTTATAAGTCTTTCGCTTAAAAAAATGTTATATCTCATGCTTTTAAGTGTTGTATCTAGGAGTTTGATATAAATGTATTATAAGATAGTATTAGATAAAATTGTGGAAGGATGTCAGTTTAGGCATAACCTATTGCTCAAAAACTTATTAACATGGTTTAATTTGGTACATTTTGATGGGTTTTTAATACATCTTCACGTAACCGATCAAATATCTACACATCATGCTTAATAAAAAGGAACTAAACTCTTTTGCGAGAAAAGTGGAAGGTAACTAGAGGCATCTAAGGGGTTGTTTGGTTGTGGCTTAATGGGTAGCTTATTCGATCAACCATAACTAGCGAGTTGTTCGGTTGTGGCTTATTCGCTCAGTCGATGACTTATACGGCCAACCAAGAAAATGAAGTCCTTTGTATTCAGCAATTTATTCACTTTTTTATTCCCTTTATACCCTTCATTCTTCTTATCCTCATCCTCATCCGTGTTCTACACATCTTTAACCCATCTACATGTAATCTCATATTTCCCTAACCTGCAACCTTCAATCAATCTCCTCTGTGTATTAATGTTCTCTTCCTTAAGGGTGTGTTTGGTACGCAGACAGGAGGACATGGCAAGACAAAGTAGGAGTGGACAGGACAACGGTTCAGCGTTTCATAAGACATGACAGGGCATGACTGGATAAAACATGATTGATTATATGACCCTTTTATCTCTGATGAGATTTTTAGTGTTTTTTTAATCTAATAGTCAATTTAAATGAAAATTAACAAAAAAAACAAAAAAAAGTACAATATATGTATCAAAAAAACTATAATCACCAACGAATGTCTAGCCCAGCGATGGTAGGTAACTGTTTTGGTAAAAAATTACACAATTAAATATCGTAAGATGTTGTGAGGCAAATCCGTCGAGAGAAAGAAATCTAGTTCGATAAATCGTGCGATAAAATAAATAAAGAGACTAAGTGTTTGGGTGAAAAATCGCACGACGCACGACGATCGACTTAAAATCATAAGATATCTTTCAGGATGATAATCCTGTATTAAGATAAGGTCCTGAGACAAGACAAATATACCCTCGATCGATAATAATCAATCGTCGAACGATCTTTATACTATATCGTACGACAAAGCATACGATATCGCATGAAATGATACTAACAGATGAATATATCTTGAGATTGATCATTTGTAACAGGTAAACAACAAACATTGAAGAACAAATAACCGTTAAAGACCAAGATACGCTCTTCATTAAGCTTCAACCGTTACATGCGAGATTTTAGCTACCGTTATGGCCGTTACATTAAAGACACAATTATGGGACGACCGTTACACTCTGATCAGCTATAAAAGGAGTTCGAAGACATCATTTGAAGACATCTGATTACATTGAAGCTAGCACACACTCTCTACAATCTTGATATTACTCTTTGTAATTTATATTCTCTTTTATTGTAATCGCACGATCTACGCTATAATTCTCGAGGACATCACCCCTTATTGGTGATACTTAGTGCAACGTCGACTATACCCTTTTAGTCGGCCGCAGGTTTTTTCCTCGACCTCGAGGTTTTTCCTGCGTCATCAAATTGTCTTGTCATTTATTTTATCGCACGTTTTATCGAACTAAATTTCTTTCTCTTCGACGGATTCGCCTCACAACATCTTACGATATTAAATTGTGTAATTTTTTACCAAAACAATTTGGCGCCCACCGTGGGGCCCCGTTCTGAGAAAATTTCGTTTGATAAAACGTTTGCTTACTAATCAAATTCTTCGAGTTGTCTTGAGTATTCATTGCAGGATTATGGAGAATAACTTCCAACCAACTCTGCAACAACAACTAGCAGCTGCTCAGCAACAAATCCAGCAGTTGGCTAATCAAAACATGGAAGCCAATAACGAAATCGTACGATTACGAGGTCTAAACCCTCAAGTTACTCAAACTAATCCTGCGATATCAGCACCGCTCCCTAGACCACCTCCCGCTCAGCAGAATCAGTTCAGGACACCACAAGTGCCTTCAATGCCTCAAGCCTCTCAAATACCAGTGATGCCTCAAGTATCTCAAAATAACGTACGTCCACCTCATAATAACCAATCTCAAACCATTTTTCCTCCTCTTCCATCAGGACCACCTCCTGTATTTACCTACGTTCAACCCCAAGGTGTTCCTCGACCTTTCTATTCAATCCCAGAACCAATACCACACATACCAACAATAAATACTACTGTAACCCATATCCCAATCCAACCCAACTATCAAGGAAATATTGGAGTAACACCTACTGAAAACCTTATGGACGTACGATTAAAGATGTTGGAGGAACAAAACAAAGCAATGCTCGCATTGCTCGCAAAACTTCCTGGAGCAGCCGTACCAGTTGAAGTCGAACCAAAGACAGGATTTCAAGCTTCACCCTACGTTGATGAAATCGCTCTCATGGAAATACCAAAGAAATACAATATTCCTGCCTTTACAACCAAGTACTCGGGGATAACAGATCCAGTGGAACATGTCGCGCAATACAAACAACTTATGTGGACTGCTTCGATCCCATCTCAATATCAGGAAGCATGCATGTGTAAAAGCTTCGGATCTACTCTTACAGGAGCCGCACTACAATGGCTTATAAATTTAAAGCCAAAGAGTATCGAGTCATTCGCTGAATTGGTGAACCAATTCACTCGGCAGTTCGCGAGCAGTCGCAAGATGGAAAAGCAAACCAGTGATTTGTACTATATCGTACAGAAAACCGGAGAAACGATACGTGATTATTTTAACAGGTTTAATGCAGAAATGATCGAAGTCAAGAATTGCGACATAAAAACCGCAATTGAAGCATACAAACGTGGGCTCGATAATTCTTCGGAATTATATACGGATCTCACAAAATATCCACCAGAGAACTTTGACGATGTACGAGCTCGAACGTTAGCCCACATGAGAATTGAAGACGACGCCATCTTCAGACGGAAACATTCGAACGAAAAGAAAAATCTGGGCGCACAGAAGCACGATTTTAAACCCAAGAGAGTAAATAAAATTGGAAACTCTCGACAGGAATCCAAAACTCGCACGAGCAAAGGTACAGGAAGAATTAGATACCCCGATTTATCTACTTACAATTTTGCAGGTACATCCAAAGAACTGGTAGATTCCTTGCGGAAGATCGATGCAAACGTACGATGGCCCAAGAAACCGGAGAACCCCAGCAAAGACAAAGATCAAACTAAATGGTGCGAGTTCCATGCTGATCATGGACACACGACGGACGAATGCATCAGCCGTAAAAAGGAGATTGCTTATCTCAAAACGAATGGGCACCTAAAAGGTATTATCGGCGATGAAGCAAAAAGGCCAGCATCTCCGGTCCATACCAAAGTGGTCAATTGCATTACTGGTGGATCAGAAGTATGTGGTTTAACATACTCTGCGGCCAAACGACACGCACGAGAAGGACCTGAAGGATATCCTATTCCCGAAGATTCAAAGACTACAGCTGAAAAAGAACTCGATGCAGCTAAACTAACGTTCGATCAAGACGATCTATCGGGCGTTAACCAAAAACACCATGATGCTCTAGTTATACAGTTAACCATTGGAAACTGTTTGACCAAGAGAGTATTGGTGGATGGAGGTAGCTCAGCTAACGTTATATTCTCAGATACTCTAAAGATCATGGGCATCGACAGATCCAACATCGTACGACGGACTACAACTTTAGTAGGCTTCAATGGAGACGCGACGAGTACCCTCGGAGAAATAGTATTGCCAGTCTTCGCCAAAGGAATTAACAAGCAAACTAAATTTAACGTCATAGATTGTCCATCCGCATACAACGCAATACTCGGAAGACCCTGGATCCATGATATGAAGGCCGTACCATCGACCTATCATCAGAAGATTAAATTTTCATCTCCCTGGGGCGTGCAAGAGATCGTTAGTGAAAAGAAAATCGCTCGTGAGTGCTACAAGATCACGATGAAGACCAGATCACAGGATATCTAGCAATTACAGAGCCAGGATGGAGTACGATCGTACGATGACCTTCAACTTGAAGAAGTCGTACTAGATCCAAAACATCCTGATCGAAAAGTCTTCGTGGGAGCAACACTAACCCCTGATATAAAAAACAGAATAATATCTTTTTTGCAGGAACACTCAGATTGCTTCGCATGGTCGCACGAAGACATGGTTGGGATTGATCCTGACATCATATCGCACAAGCTGAACGTGGATCCATCCTTTAAACCAATTAAGCAAAAACGACGTAAGTTCGCGCCAGAACGCAACAAAGTTATTAACGACGAAGTTGATAACTTACTAAAAACAGGAAAGATAAGAGAAGTTAAGTATCCAGATTGGCTGGCAAACGTGGTGGTCGTGCAAAAGAAGAATGGAAAGTGGCGAGTCTGTATCGACTTTACGGATTTAAATAAAGCATGCCCAAAAGACCCGTTTCCACTACCTCACATCGATGCGATGGTCGATGCAACGGCAGGTCATGAATTACTCACATTCATGGATGCTTATTCTGGATACAATCAAATCCTGATGCACACGGACGATCAAGAGAAGACAGCCTTCATGACGGATAAAGGGATATACTGCTACAAGGTGATGCCCTTCGGCCTCAAGAACGCAGGATCAACGTACCAACGACTCGTAAACATGATGTTCAAAGAACATCTTGGTCGAACGATGGAAGTTTACATCGACGATATGCTAGTAAAATCCGAACGATCACATGATCACATTGATCATTTGAAGCAATCGTTCGATATCTTACGACAATACAAAATGAAACTCAATCCTACGAAATGTTCCTTCGGAGTACGTGCTGGAAAATTCCTCGGATACATGGTCACTCAACGTGGGATAGAGGCAAGTCCAGAGCAGATCAAAGCCATCAAAGAGATACAATCCCCGAGAAACGTAAAAGAAGTACAAAAGCTTACTGGACGAGTGGCGGCATTAAACAGATTCATCTCACGATCATCTGACAAATGCCACTTATTTTACAATGTACTACGTAAAAACCAAGGCTTCAATTGGACAGAGGCTCATGAAAAAGCATTGCAAGATCTGAAGCAGTACATGGCCTCTCCTCCATTGTTGACAAAACCGATTGAAGGCGAAAGCTTGCAATTATACTTAGCCGTCAGCAACAATGCAGTAAGTGCAGTTCTCGTACGAGAGGACGATCAACAACAACATCCGATTTACTACATAAGTAAATCCTTTCTAAATGCCGAGACCAGATATACATCGATGGAAAAATTGCTCTTAGGTCTCGTGACAGCAGCTAAAAAGTTACGACATTATTTTGAATCGCATCATATAATAGTCGTAACCAATTATCCTCTCAAGACCGTACTTCGTCAGCCTGAACTTACGGGTCGATTAGCCAAATGGAGTATCTACCTAAGCGGATTTGATCTCACGTACAAACCCAGAACGGCGATAAAGTCTCAAGCGTTGGCAGATTTCGTGGCAGAATTCAGTCCAGAAGTAGAGCAACCATCGCACGACGAAATCAACAATGTGATGATTCAAGACAATCAGCCTTGGACCCTATACGTTGATGGATCCTCTAACATAAGAGGATCGGGATTAGGAATTGTCCTGAAATCATCACACGGGGGGAACATGGTATACTCAATACGATGTGAATTCAAGGCTACCAACAACGAAGCAGAATATGAAGCCTTAATTGCTGGATTGGAAATAGCTTATAACTCGGGGGCACGATGTCTGCACGTACGAAGTGACTCGTTACTAGTGGTGAATCAAATTAACGGTGATTTTCAAGCAAAAGATTCGAAAATGATGGTATATCTCGAGATCGCTAAAGAAAGCATCGCACGATTCGAAAAGTTCTCGATAGAACAAATCCCAAGAGATTTGAACGTTCAAGCTGACGCTTTGGCTAATCTGGGATCCGCATTCAATGAACCAACTTTGGAGAACATTCCAATAATTCATCTTACGATGTCTTCCATCGAAGCAAAAGAAAAAGTACAAATGGTCGAAGAAGTCTACAACTGGTCGCTCGATATGTGGAATTATTTAAAGTATGACACACTTCCCGACGACAAAATGGAAGCTAGAAAGACCAAAGTGAAGGCTTCACGGTATACGATTTTCGAAGGAAGACTATATCGTAAATCCACATCTGGATTGATCCTACGATGCATAACAAGTCAGAAGCATATGAATCAGATCCTACAAGAAATGCACGATGGAGAATGTGGAAACCATTCTGGAGGACGAAGTCTTGCAAATAGAATCTCACGACAAGGCTATTACTGGCCTACTCTTCGAGAAGATGCTATGAGGTACGTACAAAAATGCGACGCCTGCCAAAAACATTCAGGTATGTCCCACTTACCTTCTGAACCCCTACACTCTGTCTTAATCCCATGGCCATTCATGCGATGGGGGATGGACATCGTAGGAAAGTTACCTCCTGCTCCAGGACAGAAAGTTTACTTGCTTGTTCTCACCGATTATTTTTCCAAATGGATCGAAGCTGCTGCTTTTTCTCAGGTAAGAGATAAAGAAGTTATTTCTTTTATCCAAACTAACATTATATACAGGTTTGGAGTACCATCGGAGATCATGTGCGATAATGGTTCGCAGTTCATAAGCGAAAGAACTCGTAAGTTCTGCGATGAACGTGGAATTAGGTTAATAACCTCGACACCTAGATACCCACAATCCAATGGTCTAGCAGAATCGAGTAATAAAGTCATCATTAATTCGATTCGAAAAAGGCTAAAGGAAGCAAAGGGAAGATGGGTCGAAGAATTACCTTCAGTCTTATGGGCAAATCGTACGACTCCAAGGACTTCAACAGGACAAACGCCCTTTTCCCTCGTTTATGGATGTGAAGCAGTACTACCGATCGAATCTCAACTACCAATCGCAAGGCATCGTACGATGGATCAAAACGTAATAAATCTATATTATGATCTAGATGCATTGGAAGAACTTAGAGAAAAGGCGTTCCAAAAAATGGCATTACAAAAAGCCATGGTCGAACGACATTTCAACAAGAAAGTTAGAGCAAAAATTTTTCAAGTAGGCGATTATGTCCTACGACAAGTATTTCAGAATACTCAAGAGCTAAACCCAGGAAAACTTTCCATCAAATGGGAAGGACCTTATATAATCTCTAAGATTATGGGGAATGGAGCATATAAACTTACAACCATCGAAGGTAAAGAAGTTCCACGAAGTTGGAATGCAACATATCTTAAGAGGTACTACTTCTAAACCTTTTCATTTCATATTACTATTTTATTACGAACGATTACTGACTTGGGCGTCGGAGCGCCGTTGGTCAAACCAACGGCCACCCCTTAGCCATTCTTTTCTTATCGCAGGTATCGCACGATAATCGCATGCATCGCACGAATATCGCAAGTATCGCACGAATAACCTAAGCTTATAACGCACGATCACAATATGCACGCGCACAAGATAAAACGCCAGTCGCACGATACAAAATAAAGAAACGTTTCTAAAAAGAACTAAGTTCTAAAAACACAAGTTGACATGTACGATAAACTAAAAATCATTCATTCCAAAAGTACTTAAACAAAATAAAAAAGTACTTAACAGAAAGAAAAATCGTACGATTACAAAATAAAACTAAGTACTAAAAGGGGCATCGGATCCCACAACTCCAGCACCATCGCCCGATCCTTCAGCAGCATCCGTAGATCCCACGATCTTAGGAGGAATCTCTTCAGTAGTCAAGATCGCTGGAGTGGATCCAGAGACCATTTCATCTTGAGTCTCCTCCCCAACGGCAGCAACCTCGACAGGCTTCTCTCCAACCTCCTCATCTAGGTCCTTGAGATCGTCGGCATCCAAGAGATCCTCCGATCCCATAAGCTCACGGAAGGCCTCCAATTCTTCCTTAGCGATCCCAACAGTGAGGGTTCCAGCTATCACACGACGCATAAGGGCCGCACGAGCTACGACCCTTATTAATGCCGCCTCGTCCTTCAAATCCTGGATCTCAGAAGATAAGGCTTCTTCCTTCGATGCCTTTTCTAGCTGCATCGCTTTCAGGTCTTCTTCCAATTTGGACGAGCGATCCAGAACGATCTTCATACGAGCCCGCTGCTCCTCTCTCACACGCTCCACTTCTTCAAGCTTCGCCTCTAGGTCATCGATCTTGACCTGTTTAGCCTCCAGATCGGCCGCAAGTTTGAAGACCTTCTCCTTGGCCTTGTCGGCTTCCTTCACAGCAGCCCTCTCACTAGCCATCTTGGCTCGCATGTCATTCTTTATGGTCTCCATCCGAGAATGAAGACCAAGGCTGGCTTGAAAGCCCTGGAAAGCGAAGAAAGTTAATTAAAAACGTACGATATCAGAAAATAAATCATGCGATAGAAAGAAGACTTACCAAGAAGGAGAGGCCTACAGCCGCAGCATCGATCTCTTCAAACCTCAGCTTGGAAAATTGTTCCTTTTGAGAAGGAAGCAAGAACTGTTCGATGGCTGGGAAGATGTCCTCCTTCTTCATGACATCTCCCTCCAGGAAACCCTTAGGCAAGGTTATGTTCATCGAGGATGAACCAACATCGAAAGACGTCTTCTTTGGCGCCTTCGCAGGAGTCTTTGTTGCTTTGGTTCCCTTCGGCTGATCCTCAGGAGGCGCAGACCTGATCGGTGAGGCATTGATCGCGTCATCCACCTTTCGAACGGTTTCATGCGACGGATCGGAGGTCTCAGACGTAGACCTCGTACGTTTTGCTGGAGGTTCACCCCCAGCCATTTCTTTCTTCTTCAAAGCCGCCCTCTTGGCAGCCTCCAACTGTTCAACCCTCCTCGACGGTTTCTTTGATGATCCTATAAAAGCAAAATACGTATAAGAAGCAAATAATAAAATAATATCGTACGATATGTTAAACGTACGATATACCTTCCATCTCCTCCTCTGAGATCACTTGGACTTCAGGATCTGTTTGCGTAACTTCTTCTTCTTCACACTCTACCACGATCTCTTTAGCCTTCTGGGTAGAGTAAAAACGTTCGCTGATGCTGTACGATAAGAATCGTTCGACTGCAGCCTTTGATTCTTCAGTAGGCTCGAACGAAAAATCAATTTCTGCAAAAATAGTCGAGCATTAGATAAACAGATCAAAAAGTTACGAATAAAAGTATTTTACGAGAAAAACACCTATACCTAATGGATTCCACTCTGGAACCACCCAATCCCCATCTCCTAAGACTGAAGAAGACTGAACGAATACGTATCTTGTCTTCCAACCCCTGTCGTGAACTTGAGTACCGTGAACCAGCATCGAATCCCCTCTGCCTTTGGGAAAAAGACCGTATCGATGATATTCCGTTGGCTTCACCGTATACGCCGTAAGTAGGTCATCGACAGAGAATGCAGGACGACCCCAATCCTTCGTCACACGTTCGATGACGTTAATAACCCTCCAGAATTGGGGCATCAGTTGACCAGGAGAAATATCGAAACGACTCATGAAAGCTCGCGACAGAGGACTGTATGGCCATCTAAAACCTATTTTAAACGGGTATTCAAACAAAGCAAAAAACCCCGCCGGTGCATCCGCTGGTCTAATCTCACTAGCCACCCTAACCATAGCATTATCCGGCAATCCTGATAATTCCCTTAAAGCCATAACCTCTAAACTATCCTTAATCGTACTCTTAACCTCAGGCGACATAATGAAATCCAACCTATCAAGACTTCTTCTTAACCTAAGAAACCTAAGAGTATCAAGACCTCTAGTACTTTTATGGGCAATGGATTTTAAACGCATGAAAAACTAAGAAGAAGAGGGTACCTTATAAAGAATCGTCGCTCAAATCCTTGCCGAAAATAGAGGATTGATTTTGGGAAACGATTGCTCTAACAAATTAAGAGATATGTATCTAATTCAAATTGAAATTATCTATTATATGGAAACTGAATTTCTCTCCAAGTATTGCAGGTCCAATCGAACAATGACACGCGTTCAATTACAACCGTTGAGAGAACAGCTGTCGTAAATGCGTCATCACGACGACGTCATCGAAACCGTTCCTATTCAAATTGATTTAAATGAAATTCGATTCACTAACAATTGATTATTCTTTAGCATAACTAACGATCAGCTTTTGCAGATAAAAGATTCAGAAATATTCAGAATAAAATTTTTCTAAATCTTGGGGGCAAACTGTTTGGGTGAAAAATCGCACGACGCACGACGATCGACTTAAAATCATAAGATATCTTTCAGGATGATAATCCTGTATTAAGATAAGGTCCTGAGACAAGACAAATATACCCTCGATCGATAATAATCAATCGTCGAACGATCTTTATACTATATCGTACGACAAAGCATACGATACCGCATGAAATGATACTAACAGATGAATATATCTTGAGATTGATCATTTGTAACAGGTAAACAACAAACATTGAAGAACAAATAACCGTTAAAGACCAAGATACGCTCTTCATTAAGCTTCGACCGTTACATGCGAGATTTTAGCTACCGTTATGGCCGTTACATTAAAGACACAATTATGGGACGACCGTTACACTCTGATCAGCTATAAAAGGAGTTCGAAGACATCATTTGAAGACATCTGATTACATTGAAGCTAGCACACACTCTCTACAATCTTGATATTACTCTTTGTAATTTATATTCTCTTTTATTGTAATCGCACGATCTACGCTATAATTCTCGAGGACATCACCCCTTATTGGTGATACTTAGTGCAACGTCGACTATACCCTTTTAGTCGGCCGCAGGTTTTTTCCTCGACCTCGAGGTTTTTCCTGCGTCATCAAATTGTCTTGTCATTTATTTTATCGCACGTTTTATCGAACTAAATTTCTTTCTCTCGACGGATTCGTCTCACAACATCTTACGATATTAAATTGTGTAATTTTTTACCAAAACACTAAGCAATTTGATGACGCATGAAAAACCTCGAGGTCGAGGAAAAAACCTGCGGCCGACTAAAAGGGGATAGTCGACGTTGCACTAAGTATCACCAATAAGGGGTGATGTCCTCGAGAATTACAGCGTGGATCGTAAGATTACAATGAAATAGAACTTGAATTACAAAGAATAATATAGAAATTGTAGAGAATTTTCGCAGATTCCAAAGTAATCAGATATCTTTGAATGATGGCTTCGGCTTCTTTTTATAGCTGGCAAGAATGTAACCGTTGTCCCATAATTGTGCATTTAATGTAACGGTCGTAACCGAAGCTTGAATCTTGGTCGTAACAGTCGAGGATTTATGGAGAGTGTATCTTGGTCTTCAACGGTCACCTGATCTTCTATAACTGTCGCTCATCTGTTACAAAGAGTCATACTTAAGATTTATATAGATGTTAGTATAGTATCGTACGATATCGTACATTCTCAGGTTGTCTCGTACGATGTCTTGTATAAAGATCATTCAATGATTAGCTGATATCGTTCGGGGGTACACGTATCTTATCTCAGGACCTTATCTTAATACAGGATTATCATCCTAAAAGATATCTTATGATTTGAGTCGATCGTCGTGTATCGTGTGATCGTAAATTTTCACCCAAACAGTTTGCCCCCGAGATTTAGAAAAATTTATTCTGAATATTTCTGAATCTCTTATCTGCAAAAGCTAATTTGTTAGTTTAAATAATCAATCGTTAGTAAATTAACTTCGTTCAAATCAAATCGAATATGAAACGGTTTAATGACGTCGTCGTGATGACGTGTGTGACAACTGTCGTTCCAACGGTTTGATCTGGACGCGTGTTGAGGCGTAATTGGACCTGCATTACTTGGAGAAGAATTCAGTTTCTATATAAGATTAATTTATGAGATTAACGGAATCCTTTCCAATTTCAATTTTGCATTTATCTTCTTTCAAGATTATCCCTCTATTTTCGGCAAAGATTTTTAGGCGACAATCTTTATAAGGTACCTTCTTTTTTCAATTCTTTCATGCGTTTAAAGATCAAAGCTGATAAGAACCCTAGGAATTTTGATTTGCTTTGCTTCAATCGTCTTAGAAAGAGTTTAGAGCGATTAGAGTGTTTCGAGTCAATGGAGGTAAAGAGTACCATTAAGGAGTCTTTGGATGTTCTATCCCTTAGGAAGCTTTCTGGGTTACCTGATAATGCTGTTTTAAAGGTTGCGGGTGAGATTAGGCCTGCAGATGCTCCGATGGGTTTCTTTGCTCTTTTTGAATACCCTTTTAAGATAGGTTTTAAGTGGCCCTATAGTCCTCTATCTCGAGCATTCATGACTCGATTTAACCTTTCTCCTGGTCAACTGATGCCCCAATTTTGGAGGGTTATTCAAGTTATCGAACGCGTGACGAAGGACTGGGGTCGTCCTGCGTTCTCTGTCAACGATCTCCTCACGGCGTACACCGTAAAACCGACGGACTACGATCGATACGGTTTATTTCCAAAGGGTAGAGGGGACACCATGTTAGTACGTGGTACTCAGGTGCACGATCGTGGATGGAAATCCCGATACGTGTTTGTTCGTTCTTCCTCGGTTTTGGACGAAGGTGGATGGGTCGCTCCAGAATGGAATCCACTAGGTAGAGGTGTTTCCGTTGAGAATGTCTTTCTTGTAATTTTTGTTTTGTTTATCTAATGTTCGAATGTTTTTTGTAGAAATTGATTTTTCATTCGAGGCCACTGAAGAATCGAAGGCTTCAGTCGAGCGATTCCTGGCGAACGATTATACTCTACTCAGAAAGCAAAGGAAGTCTTGGTAGAGAGTGACGACGAAGTCACACAAACCGATCCAGAGGTTCAAGTGATATCCGAGGAAGACATGGAAGGTAAGTCGTACGATTAACATATATCGTACGATAATATTTTCTTATATGTTTCTTACGTTAATTTATTTTGTAGGATCTTCAAAGAAGCCATCGAGGAGAGCGGAACAAATGGAGGCTACAAGGAGAGCAGCTTTGAAGAAGAAGGAGATGGCTGGAGGTGAGCCTCCGGCCAAACGGACAAGATCTACGTCCGATCCTGTCGACCCCTCGCATGAAGCCAAGCGAAAGGCGGATGATGTGGTCGATGCCTCTCCACTTAGGTCTGCTCCTCCTGAAGATCAATCTAAGGGAGCTAAGGCGACAAAGGCTTCTGCTAAGCCGTTGAAGAGGGCGGTCGATGAGCCAGGATCGTCGACCATGAAGATAACCCTTCCCAAGGGTTTTTTGGAAGACGACGTTCTGAAGAAGGAGGACATCTTCCCAACCATCGAACAGTTCCTGCTACCCTCACAGAAGGAGCAATTTGCGAGGCAAAGGTTCGAGGAGATCGACGCTGTAGCCGTGGGTCTCTCTTTTCTGGTGAGTATCTCTTGTCGTACGACTAAATTGTTTTAATATCGTACGATTAATGTAACTTGCTTTTGTTCTTTTCAGGGCTTTCAAGCGAGCCTTGGTCTTCATTCTAGGATGGAGACCATTAAGAATGATATGCGGTCGAAGATGGCCAGCGAGAGGGCTGCTCTGAAGGAGGTGGACAAGGCGAAGGAGAAAGTCTTCAAGCTCACGTCCGATTTGGAGGCTAAGCAGGTCAAGATTGATGACCTGGAGGCTAAGCTTGAAGAGGTCGAGCATATGAGGGACGAGCAACGAGCTCGTATGAAAATTGTCCTCGATCGTACGTCCAAATTGGAGGAGGAGCTGAAGGCTGTACAACTGGAGAAGGCATCGCGGGAGAGAGGCCTTATCGTCTGAGATCCAGGATTTGAATGACGAGGCGGCGTTGATAAGGGTTGTGGCTCGTGCGGCCCTCATGCGTCGTGTGATAGTTGGAACCCTTACCGTCGGGATCGCCAAAGAAGAAGTGGAGGCGTTTCACGAGCTTATGGGATCTGAGGACCTCTTGGATGCTGATGATCTCAAGGATCTGGACGAAGAGGGTGGAGAGAAGCCTGTTGAGGTTGCTGTGGTTGGGGAGGAGACCTTGAATGAAACGGTCTCTGGATCCAATCCTGCAACCTTGGCCACTGAAGAAGCTCCTCCTGAGATCGTGGGATCCACAGATGCTGCAGGAGTAGGAGGGTCTGAAGTTGTAGGATCAGATGCTCCTCCTAGTGTTTAATTTTCATTGTAATCGTACGATCTTTCGTTTAAGTACTTTCTTGTTTTGCTTTAAGTACTTCTTTTGAATTAATGAAATTAGTTTATCGTACGTATTTGACTTGTGTTTTTCGATTTTAGAACTTAGTTTTTAGAAACGTTTCTGTTTTTATTTAGTAGAGTATTCGTGCGACTGGCGTTTTGTCTTGCGTGCGTGCGTATAATTTTCAAAGAAATGATCGTGCGTTATAAGCTTTAGTTATTCGTGCAAAACTTGCGATATTCGTGCGATACCTGCGATATTCGTGCGATACCTGCGATAATCGTGCGATACCTGCGATAAAAAAAGAATGGCTAAGGGGTGGCCGTTGGTTTGACCAACGGCGCTCCGACGCCCAAGTCAATAATCGTTTGTAACAAGATAAAAAATAAAAAAGGTTTAGAAGTAGTACCTCTTAAGATATGTTGCATTCCAGCTACGTGGGATTTCCTTACCTTCGATGGTTGTAAGCTTATATGCACCATTCCCAATAATCTTAGAGATTATATAAGGTCCTTCCCATTTGATGGAAAGTTTTCCAGCATTTAGCTCTTGGGTATTTTGAAATACCTGTCGTAGGACGTAATCGCCTACTTGAAAGATTTTTGCCTTTACTTTCTTGTTGAAATGTCGTTCGACCATGGCTTTTTGTAATGCCATTTTCTGGAATGCCTTTTCTCTAAGTTCTTCCAATGCATCTAGATTGTAATATAGGTCTATTACGTTTTGCTCCATCGTACGATGTCTTGCAATTGGAAGTTGGGATTCGATCGGTAGTACTGCTTCGCATCCGTAAACGAGAGAGAAAGGTGTTTGCCCTGTTGAAGTTCTTGGAGTCGTACGATTTGCCCATAAGACCGAAGGTAATTCTTCGACCCATTTTCCCTTTGCTTCTTTTAGTCTTTTTCGAATCGAATTGATTATAATTTTGTTACTCGATTCTGCAAGACCATTGGATTGAGGGTACCTTGGCGTCGAAGTAATTAATTTGATTCCACGTTCATCGCAGAACTTACGAATCTTTTCACTTATGAATTGTGAACCATTATCGCACATGATCTCCGATGGTATTCCAAACCTATATATAATGTTAGTTTGAATAAAAGAAATAACTTCTTTGTCTCTTACCTGTGAGAAAGCAGCGGCTTCGATCCATTTTGAAAAATAATCAGTAAGAACAAGTAAGAAAACTTTCTGTCCTGGAGCAGGAGGTAACTTTCCTACAATGTCCATTCCCCATCGCATGAATGGCCATGGGATTAAGACAGAGTGTAGGGGTTCGGAAGGTAAGTGAGACGTACCTGAATGTCTCTGACAGGCGTCGCATTTTTGTACGTACCTCATAGCATCTTCTCGAAGAGTTGGCCAATAATAGCCTTGTCGTGAGATTCTATTCGCAAGACTTCGTCCTCCAGAATGGTTTCCGCATTCTCCATCGTGCATTTCTTGTAGGATTTGATTCATGTGCTCCTTACTTGTTATGCATCGTAGGATTAATCCAGATGTAGACCTGCGATACAATTTTCCTTCGAAGATCGTATATCGCGAAGCTTTCGATCTGGTTTTTCTAGCTTCCATCTTATCGTCTGGAAGTCTATCGTACTTGAGATAGTTCCATATATCAAGCGACCAGTTGTAAAGTTCTTCGATCATCTGTACTTTATCTTTTGATTCGATGGAGGATGTCATAAGATGAATTATCGAGATGTTGTCCAAAGTTGGTTCATCAAACGCAGACCCCATGTTACCTAGAGCATCAGCTTGGACGTTTAAATCTCGTGGGATTTGTTCTATCGTGAACTCTTCGAATCGTGCGATGCTCTCTTTAGCGATCTCGAGATACATCATCATTTTCGAGTCTTTTGCTTGAAAGTCGCCATTCATTTGATTCACCACTAGTAGCGAATCACTTCGTTCGTGCACGCGTCGTGCCCCCGAGTTGTAAGCTATATCCAATCCAGCGATTAAAGCTTCGTATTCTGCTTCGTTGTTGGTAGTTTTAAATTCACACCTTATCGAGTACACCATGTTCCCCCCGTGTGATGATTTCAAGACAACTCCTAATCCTGATCCCCTTATGTTGGAGGATCCATCGACGTGTAAGGTCCAAAGCTGGTTGTCTTGGATCATCACATTGTTGATTTCATCGTGCGATGGTTGCTCTATTCCTGGGTTGAATTCTGCCACAAAATCCGCTAGTGCTTGTGACTTTATTGCTGTTCTGGATTTGTATGTGAGATCAAATCCACTGAGATAGATGCTCCATTTAGCTAATCGCCCTGTAAGTTCAGGCTTACGAAGTACAGTCTTGAGGGGATAGTTAGTTACGACAATTATATGATGTGATTCAAAATAATGTCTTAACTTTTTGGCTGCTGTCACGAGACCCAAGAGTAATTTCTCCATTGACGTATATCTGGTCTCGGCATTGAGAAAGGATTTACTTACATAGTAAATCGGTGCTGCTGCTGGTCGTCCTCTCGTACGAGAACTGCACTTACCGCTGTTGATCCAGCTCTCCTAAGACCTGATGAAATGATAATGATCCTGAATCTTTACTTAGTGAATAGGTTTTTACTTCTGTTATAGCTTGAGGAATTATCACTGAGTCTGTTCAGTGTTATTCCATGTCACTTGTGCTGTAACTTAACTTTATAGATTTCAGGATCAGGATCAGGAGACTAACGAGCCTGTTCTGCAGTCTACTGATCCTGTCCACTGAAGTGAAGACCTCCTCCTGAAGACATTAAGATCATACACAAAGAACCATCAGCGACGTCGAAGAAATAGCTGATGACAGGAACAGCATGCTCGTGATCTGAAGGCGGAACTCAGTGATAGCAGTCTGTTCACTATCGTATGACATCCTGAAGATTCATCAGGATACACGTGACCCTGAACTTCCTCAGTTTCAGGACTCTAGTCACTGATCAGTATCCTGATCCTGAAGGATTAGAACAATGTCTTAGTCTAATGCACAAAAGGATTATCCGCCTTTACTGACACAATAGTACATAAGGGCAGTTACTTTACTGTTCCCTCCGTACTTATCAGACCTCAAGGCAACTGTTTACAAACATCCTCTTTTGCACACCATGCAAAGAGTATTTGTTTATAGTAAATAGTACAACAGACCACTCGCATTGTGACACGTCACAATAGTAGGTCTGCATGCATTTAATGCATGGAGTATAAATAGGACGTGAAGAGATGTTCTCCATACTTCTTCTTCATCCTAATTCTACTCAAGTCCTTTCTCTCTTATTCCCTCTATCTTCTTTCTTTATTCTCTTCTCACTTAGTGCATAGTGAAAGAACTTAGATTGTTTAGTTTAGACTATTAGTCTTTTCTATTTCCGCAACAATCTGTAAATTCATTTTGTTAATACAACAAGAATTTAAAAGTGAAAAATTGTGTGATTATATTCAACCCCCCCCCCCCCCTTCTATAATCCCAAACACTATCCTTACTTGAAGGTCACCTACTTGGGACCAACAAGTGGTATCAGAGCAGATACAAGCTCTCATTTTCTTCTTAGAAAAATCTTGTGATCCTCTCTTCTTATTCTATGGCTCTTCAAGCTAAGGATAACTACTTTGATACCAGCTCTGCTGGAAAGCCTCCTCGGTTCAACAAAGACAACTTCTCTCTTTGGAAAACCAGGATGGAACTCTTTCTCTCTGGTTCTGATCCCCAGATTCCTTACTTTCTGGAAAACGGACCACATGTGCCTACACAAACCGTCCACCCTATTCCTGCTGCTGGTGGCCAACCAGCTGTTCCTGAAAGGCAGCTGGTGAAGCCCGTAACTGACTGGAATGATGAAGACAGACGCCTGGTCAACATTGACACCAAGGCTAGGTCTCTCATCGCCATGTCACTCCCTGACGATGTATTCCACTCTGTCTGTCACCTTCGCTCTGCTAAGGAGATATGGGACACTCTCTGTGTTCAATATGAAGGTACTGCTGTTCTCATGGAATCAAGAAAGATTTTCTTGGTTCGTCAGTACGAAAGCTTTATTCATCAGAAGGATGAAACTCTCTCCCAGCTACATCAGAGATTCAACTGTCTTCTGATTGATCTGAAGACCATCGGTACTACCTACTCTAACTCTGAGGTGGTTACCAAGTTCATGGAAGCTCTTCCTGAACATTGGGAAATTTACACCTCCTGCTTAACTATGTCAAAGGACATAAAGACACTCACACTAAGTGAGCTGTACGGTATTCTTCTGAACCGTGAACAACAGAAGAAACTGAAAAAGAATCTCATAAGAGATTCTAAAGAATCCAAAAGCACATCTGTTGCATTGGTTTCTGATTCAGTTCCTCCTGTTGCTGCCACTTCTTCTTCAGTAACTATTACTGAATTAGAATCTTCTGACTCTGACATGTCAGAAGATCTTGAATTCAATGAATCTCTTGCTCTTTTAACCAGATCTTTCAAGAAGTTTGCCAAAAAGGGAAACTTCCACAAAAAGAAACATCTTTCTATTACTGACAAGCCTAAGTCAGATTCTGTTGACAAGGCCACTGCTATCTGCTACAACTGTCAGGGCAAAGGACACTTTGCTAATGATTGCAGGTACAGAAAAAGTCAGTTTGCTCCCTCCTCTGCTAAATCTTCTTCTAAGAACCCCAAATACCAACGCCTGAAGGAAAAGTACAAAAAGATGAAAACTCAGCGTAAAGGCAAAGGTTTAATCGCAGAAGACTGCGACTGGGATGATGTCTCCTCTGATGACTCATCTGATGAGGAAGATACTCAAGTGGCACTGATGGCCATTATTGAGGAACCTATCTTAGCTCTCATGGCTAAGATAGAAGAGGTCCCTGAAGAAATTCCTCCTCAGGATCCTGAAGCTTCTTCTTCCACAACTCCTGAAGCTTCCACCTCTGCGACTGATACTTCCAGTCAGGTACCTATTCCTCTCATCCCTCTTGAAAGCTTAACTCAGTTGGACCTGGTCACTCTCGATCTTTACAAAGCCCTTAATGGTAAAACCTCTGCTGAAAAAATGAATATTGATCTTAGAGGACAACTCAAAGAATGTCAAGAAAAAATAAAACAGCTTACCATTTTGGAAGAAAATTATAAGGACCAGGTCACTGTAAACAAAACTCTATGTATTGAAAGAGAATTGGCTCTTGCTGCCAAAGAAAAGGCCCTTGCTCAATTAAATGCTGAAAAAGTCACCATCAAAGGATGGAGTGACGCCTCTGAAAAAGTTGATGAAATATTAGCTTCAGGGAGGTCTGACAAAAGCAAAAGAGGTCTTGGATTCACTCGTGGATACAAGAAAGAAGAAACTAAGTCTGATAGTTCCATGCTCAAATTTGGAAAATTTGTTTCCTCTATTCCTCTTCCTAATACTTCTGAAAACACTCCTTCTTCTTCTTCTAACACTCACCCTGAAGGTGCTCCTAAGAGCAAAAAGAATACAGTTAAGGATAAATCCAAAACTGAAACACCTTCAAAGACCAAGGGTCCTAAACCCAAGAACAAAGTTCTGGGTGGTGGTCCTTCAGTCTCTGGAACTAAGTCTCTTTCTCAGAGTCCTGCTCCTAGACTGAAGATTGACCTGAAGCAAACGACTAAGGAGAAGACTCCAATTCCTCCTCTGTCAAATGCTAAAGGCATACTTGGTGCAGGTCCTGCTCACTTGAAGTTCAAAAACTTCATGGACCACACTAAACGCTTTCAATATCGCAAATGCTATCACTGTGGATTAAATGACCATATTGCGAGTAAGTGTCCTAATGCTACCAAAGCTGAAAAATCAGCTAAGGTAAAGAAGATTCCTAAGACTGAGAAATCAGTCAAAGGAAAGAAGGTTGTCAAGACTGTTCCTTCAGTCAAGACTCCAGCCTCCTGTACTGATACTTCAGTAAAGGCTGACACTGACTCAACCAGTCCTACTGATACTTCTGGATCCATAGTTCTATGGGTACCAAAGAAAACTTAAACTCTAATCTTTTCAGGATAAGGGCATCTGGTACTTGGACAGTGGATGCTCTCGACATATGACTGGTTCTAAATCTGTCCTCACCAACTACCGTGAAGAAAGAGGTCCTGCTGTGACCTTTGGCGGAAACGGTAGAGGCCAAACCCGAGGGTATGGCACTCTTACCAACGGAGTAACTACTTTCAAAAGAGTTGCTTATGTTGAAGGCCTGATGCATAATCTTCTGAGCATCAGTCAACTGTGTGATAAGAATCACAAAGTTTCTTTCTCAAAGAAAAAGTGCAAAGTCAAGAACAGGAGAAAGGAAGTTATTCTCACTGGTGTTAGACATGCAGATATCTACATCATCAATATGAATACTTCCACTGATAACTTCTGTTTCGTATCACGTGCTTCCACTGATATGAATTGGCTCTGGCACAAGCGTCTCTCTCATCTCAACTTCAAGACGCTGAATCAACTCTGCATCAACAACCTGGTTATTGGTCTTCCTGACTTTCGCTACACAAAGGAATCTCTTTGTTCAGCTTGTGAGAAAGGAAAACAGACCAGGGCTAGCTTCAAGTCCAAGCAGATTTCCTCCATCAGCTCTCCTCTACAACTTCTCCACATGGATCTCTTTGGACCTGTTAATGTCCAATCCATTGGTGGAAAGAAATATACTCTGGTAATCGTAGATGAATATTCCAGATATACTTGGGTTTTCTTCTTACGTGCCAAGAGTGATGCTCCTGAAGAAATCATCCTGTTCGTCAGGAAGATGGAAAGACTCAACAACCTTACTGTTCGATCAATAAGAAGTGACCATGGGACTGAGTTCAAAAACAGTACCCTGGAATCTTTCTTTGAACAGAAAGGTATCTCTCAAAACTTCTCCTCTGTGAGAACTCCTCAGCAAAATGGTGTTGCTGAAAGACGGAACAGAACATTGATTGAAGCTGCTAGATCTATGCTGAGTGAAGCCAACCTTGCCACTCAGTTCTGGGCTGAAGCCGTAAATACTGCTTGCTATACTCAGAACAGATCTCTGATTGTCAAGCGTTTCAGAAGAACCGCTTACGAACTCTTTCGTAACAGGAAACCATCAATCGAACATCTCCATATCTTTGGTTGTGTCTGCTACATCCTGAACAACAAAGATAATCTTGGAAAGTTTGATTCCAAATCTGATGATGGAATTTTCCTCGGATACTCATCCATTTCTAAAACTTACCGTGTGTTCAACAAACGAAGACAAACCATTGAGGAAACGATTCATGTCAAGTTTGATGAATCGGGTCCTACCTTTCCTCACCCAAATGATAATACTGAAATCAATCAGTGGGCTGACTCTTTCTTTCAAGTCCCTGAACCTCCTATTGCTGAACCATCTCCTCAAGACCTTCCTGATGGTTTTGAAGAAAATCCTATACCACCCACTGATATAACCACTCCACCTCTCATAAATGCCACCCCTATCTCTCAAATCACACCACCTGAACCTGATCAACCCACTAACAGTGAAGACTTCTCTCAAACCACTGTTAGTGAACCCTCTCCTACCCATCTTCTTCCTGATCCATCATCCAATGAAGCTTCTACTTCAGGACAGGTGTATCAACCACCTGCTCTCCGATGGACCAAAGATCATCCCATTGATCAAGTTCTTGGAAATCCTTCTTCTGGTGTGAAAACTAGACGTCAGGTTGGTAACGTCTGTCTTTATGTAAATTTTATCTCTGAAAATGAACCTAAAGAAATAGATGATGCCTTGCGTGATCCTGCTTGGGTCTCAGCCATGCAGGAAGAGCTAGCAGAATTCATCAGAAACAATGTCTGGCTTCTCGTCCCTAGGCCTCGAAAACGTATAATCATTGGTTCCAAGTGGATTTTTTCGAAATAAACTTGATGAGATTGGTACAATCATTCGAAACAAGGCTCGCCTTGTGGCTCAGGGATACAGGCAGGAAGAGGGCATTGATTACGATGAAACTTTTGCTCCTGTTGCTAGGCTCGAAGCAATTCGACTCTTCCTAGCTTTTGCAGCACATATGAACTTCAAGGTTTATCAGATGGACATTAAAAATGCCTTTCTGAATGGAAAACTTAATGAAGAAGTCTATGTGGCTCAGCCTCCTGGCTTTGTAGATCCTAAGTTCCCTGATCACGTCTACAAGTTAAACAAGGCTCTCTATGGGTTAAAACAGGCTCCTCGTGCCTGGTATGATACCATCTCAACCTTTCTTCTCTCTAAAGGTTTTGTTCGTGGAAAGATTGATAGCACTTTATTTCTAAAGAAATATCCTAAGCATATCCTTCTTGTCCAGATATATGTCGATGACATTATCTTTGGATCCACAAATCCCAAACTCTGCGAAAAGTTTGAGTTGCTCATGAAATCTGAATATAAAATGTCTATGATGGGCGAACTAACATTCTTTTTAGGACTTCAGATCAAGCAATCTGAAAAGGGAATCTTTATCAATCAAGGTAAATATGTACATGAGATGCTGAAGAAATTTGATCTCACATCCTGTACACCGATGAAGACTCCAATGGCTCCTCCTCTGTCTCTTGACAAGGATTCCAAAGGGAAACCTGTTGATGTAACTCTCTATAGAGGAATGATTGGCTCACTGCTGTATCTTACAGCGAGTCGTCCTGATATCATGTATTCTACATGTCTCTGTGCTCGTTATCAGGCTGAACCCAAAGAATCTCATCTGACCGCTGTAAAGCGGATCTTCAGATACCTGAAGGGAACTCCTAACATGGGTCTTTGGTACTCCAAGGACTCAGGGTTCGATCTAACAACTTATTCTGATAGTGACTTTGCAGGATGTAAGATCGACAGGAAAAGCACTACTGGTGGTTGTCACCTATTAGGTGGCAAGTTGGTGAGTTGGACTAGCAAGAAGCAGAACTCTGTGTCCACATCAACTGCTGAAGCTGAATATGTTGCAGCAGGAATATGTTGTGCTCAGGTCCTGTGGCTGAGAAATCAACTTCAGGACTATGACATACAACTCTCCAAAATTCCTATCTACTGTGACAACACTTCAGCAATAGCCATTGCTAACAATCCTGTCTTACACTCTAAGACAAAGCACATTGAAGTGAGATATCACTTCATCAGGGATCATGTGATGAATGGTGATATTGAACTCCATTTTGTCCCTACTGAATATCAGCTTGCTGACCTCTTTACCAAACCACTGGATGTGACGCGTTTTAATATGCTCCTCAGTGAACTTGGGATGTTAAATCCTGAAGAATAGAAGTTCTCAGGACAAACAGTTGTTAAAGTCCTTATGAAAATATTCTCTCAGGACCTCTTTTCTTAACAACTCCTGAATAACTCTTCTTCAGAGGATAACTCTATTCAGTACTTACAAAATCTTGGTTCAAAATCCGAATACTGATGATTCTCAGGTAAGTATTTCTTCTCCCTGCTACTGAAACCTTATCGCATTAAATGTGATAAGAGGATTTTTCCCAAAACAGTACTTATCTGATAAGTACTCTGATTCCAATAAAACATATCTTTCACCAAAATGGAATCATCCCCTGAAAAGGTGGTTTTTAGTTTTTCATATAAAACAAACGTTTCATCTGAGCTGACACGTAATGGGACGTTTCCTGTTCCCCACTACGTGTGTCAGGCGCGTGAACGCGCGTAGAACTCCCTTTTTCATCATTACATTTGAATTTAGCCGCTCTTTTCTCTCTCATCCTTTTTCTCTCTCCTACCACGAGGTATAAAAACCTCATTCGTAATCCATTTTTCTCTTTACGCTTACAATTCTCTCTCAAAGAACTCAAGCAAGAAAAGCTATTACACTCTAAATCTGCATTCTCAAGAACACCAAGAACACACACTTACCACTTCTTTAACAAGATCAACGTAAGTTTCCTTATGTTCTTTGTTCTTTCCACAATCTAAGTTGGCATTCTTCTCTAAAAACAACTTATTTTGATAAACGTTTTTCCAAAAACCCTAAGATCACTTCGTTTGATCTTAGTTTTCCCAAAATCTTCTAAGATTTTTGTTAAAACTGTTTAAAATGATTTTTCTTATTTCTTTTAAGAACAATCATAAACTCCTATTTTGATATCTATTCATCAAAATAGAAGTCCTTTTTAATACCAAAACACATTCCTTTTGTGTATTTTGGCATCTAATCTATTCTAAGTATAAAGGATTTCACCATTTTTATGAACATATTTTGTGTTCATTGAAAAATGAAGAAAAATGCATATTTTGGACTCTTAATCATCCATATATGTTATTTTTATGTTTTTAACAGGATGGCTGCTACTACATCTACATCCCTGGACGCCCAGCTCTCATCTGAGGCCACACCTCTGCAAGCTACTGAGAGCTTGCCAATAATCATCCCACAACATGACGTCCAGTTCAAGCAGAACAACGTCGTAGGACTGTTTGACATCCCAGCAGACAAAGAATACCTGCTGCCTGCCAAGGAATTCTTGCTGAACAGCCCTCTGAAGACGGCTTTCACCCTTGACCCCAAGCCGAACAAGCCAATGCTGCAACAACTATGGTCAACTGCCACTGTTGCCAAGGAGAAGAATACCAAAGGTGTCCTGCGAGAGGTCATCAAATTCCAAATCAAGGAAAACATCATTTCCTTTGGTTTCGGAACCCTCAGGAACGTGCTCAACTTCCCAAAGAAGAAGCGCTTCCCTCCTGTCCCCACCGCTGACGAAATCGTGGAATTCCTGGACGCCATAGGCTACCGATGGCCTGTGAACAAGGAAGGCGTCCTGCTACCAAAGACGGGTGCCACTGTCCATAAGTCAGGACTAAACGCTACGTTCTATTATATATGGAACACGTTTGGCCTGTGCTTATCGGGCAAGACGGGGAGCACGGAGCAGTTCCCTACGGTCATCCAGCACATGGTCTTCTCTGCGATCAAAAATCGCGAGTTTGACTATGCTCGCTCCATATGGGACGACATGGTGAAGAAGGTCCGGAGCAAGACCAGGGTCGTCAACATAGCCTTCCCTAGGTTTTTCTCGGCCATCCTGGAGCTACATTTGGGGGACAACTACCCCAAGATTGGGAACTCCAACAACTACTCTCTTGGCCCCAGGTTCCTGGACCAGGTTGCTCATCATCCTGACGACGTCCCTCTCTCCGACGTCCTGGTCGTTCCTGAACAAGTTCAGGCGGATGCTGAACAATCCACCTCTCCAACCGCAGGTACGTTTTCTCTCGTCTCTTCCAAACCACATTCTTCTACTTCTATGCATGCTATGTCAGTAGCTAACCCCATACTGACTTCCCCAGCTGCAACCACAACTTCTGCGCTCCAGAAGCGCCCCCAACCATCTTCTGCCACTCCTCCACCTCCTCCAAAACGCGCCAAGTCTAAGGCGCAAAAGAAAAAGAAACAGGCGGCTGGTAAGAAATATTACATTACCCTGCCCCAGTACTTTAATAAACCATCTCCTTTATCTAAAAATTCTTCCACTGCAGATACTCCTATCTCTGCTCCTGTTACACAAGAACCTGAGGTGGTTCAACTCGAACCCTCAGAGAATGAGGGGGGTAATCGTTCTGATACCCTCCTAGCCTCAGGTAATATTTCTAAGCAAACTATTACTGTCTCTTCTTTTATGAAAGCTAATGAGTCTTCTAGTACTCACTTAGCTACTCTGTCTACAGGTTCTTTAGGAGCAGGTTCTGAAGGGCATCCCCAACTGCATCAGGATGACCCCTTCAATGACTTTATTCTCACGGATGCCGAGCATCAGCTGAACACAGCTGAGCTTCGCAGGCAGTCCGCTGAACGGAACCTGCAGGAGGCCCGCACAGCCCTCCAGCAGAAGGAGGCAGAGCACTCAGCACGTCTCCAGACTTTACAACAGGAGCTTGCTGCTGCCAAAGCTGCTGCAGCCGCTGCTGAAGCCGCCGCCACCAGTGCCACTGCCGCCGCCGCCGCCAGTGCCACTGCCGTCGCCGTCGCCGCAACTCCGCCGCCCACGGCCGTCACCCTCTCCATTCCTTGTCTAGATAATATCCACGACAAAGTTTCACAAGTTGCTTCCTCTTCCACCAACCTTCAGGCATCTATTGATGACCTGAAGGCAACGGCTCTCCCTGCGCTCTCCACAACAATCACCAACAGCACCAACTCTCTCACCACCTTCCAATCAACGGTGGTTCAGAGGTTGGATGCTCAGGAAGCCGCTCTCCGCGCCATCCAGGAGCAGGTGACAGGGCTCTCCTCTGCTGTCAACGCCCTCACCTCTACTCCTGCGCCGCCTCCATCTTTCACCACGGCGGACAGAAATGTGTTGCAGTCCCTGATCTCATCATCCTTCATTACACGCAAAGTCCTCAGTGACATGGCCTCTCTCCTCCAAAGGAGTGTATCAACAACTGCCTTAGTGCAGGCACCTGTTGAGGGGGAGAGACAGCCCCGAGACCATTCCGCCTATTCCCCCTCCACGAACTGGAGAACCACTGAAGCCGGGGGGAATAATGAAGACGAGGATGATGATGATGAAGATGATGATGATGATATAGACGACGACATCTTCGTCGAGAAGGTTCCTACCTCTGCGCCCATTCCAGGGCTCGCACAACCTCAGGGGGAGAACCCTGATGCCTCTGGTATGTCTCTACTACCATCCTCTCCCTCTTCCTCTGATAACCAACCTATATCTATTCTTCTTAAAACCAAACCTACCCCTGAAACCATCACCTTAGACACCTCACCTGAAGACTCCCCTCCTAATAACCTTCAAATGGTTATCTACCAACCTCCTAAACTACCTTCTCCTAAACCATCTCACACTGAACCTGAACCTAATACCCAAGCCTATCCTGAAGATGTCAACTATGGTTCTGTCACTGGTGACATTATTCGCCTAATGGAGAATAGTCCCAATGAACAGACCAGAGCTGAATTAGCTACTATGACCTTCAGGATCACACCCCTCAACCAAGAAACCATTACTACCCGTTCTACAACCCGTTTCAACCAAGAAGCCTCTTCATCCAGAACCCCTGAAATCCGAGCCACCCCTGATACAATATGCCTTTCATCAGATGATGAATTCATCTCTGATGACTTCTCTACCCCTGCTTCTTCACCCAGATCGCCTCCCTCAAATTCTCCTAGATCTGAAGGTGAAAATTACCCTGACAATTCCTTTGCCATTGACAGGGATGGGCGCTTAGACGCCGTGATAGAGCGACTCGAGAGTACAAGAGTAAAAATCTCTCTTCGTACCTCTTGTGACTCCGAGTTCGCCTATCTCTCGCAGGAGGAGTACAACGAAGCTGTACAGGCTCAACTAGAACACAATAAAAAGCAGAAGGAAGCTTTCCTCTCTGCCCAAGCCGCTCGAAGGCTTGCATCGGATTTTGTAGATGAAGATGCAGAAATAAGTGCAGATCCTATCCTTGCACAGAAGGCTGTTCTGAAGGTCTTCAACAAAAATGCAGAGGTACAGACTAGAGAAGTAAACGCTGAGCTTGACTGGTGCAGAGATCGGTTACACCTCCGAAAGCATGGTGCTGCCATCTCAGGAATCCATCTTCGCCGATCTAGAGGCAAGAAAGGTAATCCTGGCAAAACCTGGATCACAGTCAAACGCTCTGGAGTAAAGGACGTAGAGCACACTCTGGACAAGTTAGATCACTACAACTTGTCAGAGTGGAACGAAATCAGATCCCTACTTCCCAAAGCCAACAAGAACTATCGGGCTGAAGTAGAAGAAGTCATTGAAGGACTTATTGCTCGCATCAGAACGACAACTGAAATACCTGATGACCTGCTCCATTACTCTTCAGTCCTATCTCAGCAACCTGTTCGAAGATCTGCAGGCACCTCTGCAAGAAGACCTACTCCCTGTCTTCCCAGAATGGTTGTTAAACCTCTGGACCTCTCGATGCTTGATCTTTCATTCCCTCCTGGAATCTCTCTATCTGAAGGACAAGTAATCAGAGAACCTGTTCATGGCATTTGTGTTAGCGATAACTCAAAAATCCTACGCTTTCAGCGCTTCAGTGAGCTACACATAGCGCCCTATGAACATCTTTTGACAGTTCTCTTCACTGCACAACAAGATAAGAAAAATCCAGACAACAAAGAGATTATTCGCACTGTCAGAGCTATACTTGATCACAGACTTGCCTTCAGCGACACTCCTGTTCCTGTTTGCGTCAAGACTGAATACATTAGCGAAGAATCTGATAGTTAGATATTTTGTAATCTGTTTTTTCTTTCAGTACTCCTGTCATGTACTCTTGTATTTTCCTTACTCTTGTAATACTTAAATGAGATTAATGAGAATGCAATTCAGTGCATTGTACTTCATTCCATCATAGTACTGAAAAAGATCCCTCAAAACAGTAAATGGGACATGTACCTTTATGAGTTCTATTTCCTACTGTTTAGTTCTAGACTTAGAATTATTTCTAACTTTTCTAGATTAAGACAATTACTCTATTGTCTTATCATTATCATTTAGGGGGAGATTGTTGATCCAGCTCTCCTAAGACCTGATGAAATGATAATGATCCTGAATCTTTACTTAGTGAATAGGTTTTTACTTCTGTTATAGCTTGAGGAATTATCACTGAGTCTGTTCAGTGTTATTCCATGTCACTTGTGCTGTAACTTAACTTTATAGATTTCAGGATCAGGATCAGGAGACTAACGAGCCTGTTCTGCAGTCTACTGATCCTGTCCACTGAAGTGAAGACCTCCTCCTGAAGACATTAAGATCATACACAAAGAACCATCAGCGACGTCGAAGAAATAGCTGATGACAGGAACAGCATGCTCGTGATCTGAAGACGGAACTCAGTGATAGCAGTCTGTTCACTATCGTATGACATCCTGAAGATTCATCAGGATACACGTGACCCTGAACTTCCTCAGTTTCAGGACTCTAGTCACTGATCAGTATCCTGATCCTGAAGGATTAGAACAATGTCTTAGTCTAATGCACAAAAGGATTATCCGCCTTTACTGACACAATAGTACATAAGGGCAGTTACTTTACTGTTCCCTCCGTACTTATCAGACCTCAAGGCAACTGTTTACAAACATCCTCTTTTGCACACCATGCAAAGAGTATTTGTTTATAGTAAATAGTACAACAGACCACTCGCATTGTGACACGTCACAATAGTAGGTCTGCATGCATTTAATGCATGGAGTATAAATAGGACGTGAAGAGATGTTCTCCATACTTCTTCTTCATCCTAATTCTACTCAAGTCCTTTCTCTCTTATTCCCTCTATCTTCTTTCTTTATTCTCTTCTCACTTAGTGCTAGTGAAAGAACTTAGATTGTTTAGTTTAGACTATTAGTCTTTTCTATTTCCGCAACAATCTGTAAATTCATTTTGTTAATACAACAAGAATTTAAAAGTGAAAAATTGTGTGATTATATTCAACCCCCCCCCCTTCTATAATCCCAAACACTATCCTTACTTGAAGGTCACCTACTTGGGACCAACAACCGCATTATTGCTAACAGCTAAGTATAACTGTAAGCTTTCACCTTCGATTGGTTTTGTTAACAGCGGAGGGGAGGCCATGTATTGTTTTAAATCTTGCAATGCTTTTTCATGCGCCTCTGTCCATTTGAAGCCTTGATTTTTGCGTAATACGTTGTAAAATAGGTGGCATTTGTCAGAGGATCGTGAGATGAATCTATTTAATGCCGCCACTCGTCCAGTAAGCTTTTGTACTTCTTTCACGTTTCTCGGAGATTGTATTTCTGTTATAGCCTTGATTTGCTCTGGACTCGCCTCTATTCCACGTTGAGTGACCATATATCCAAGGAACTTTCCAGCACGTACTCCGAAAGAACATTTCGTTGGATTAAGCTTCATCTTGTATTGTCGTAGGATATCGAATGATTGCTTTAGATGATGTATGTAATCGTGCGATCGCTCGGATTTTACTAGCATATCATCGATATAGACTTCCATCGTACGACCAAGGTGTTCCTTGAACATCATGTTCACGAGTCTTTGGTACGTTGATCCTGCTTTCTTGAGACCGAAAGGCATCACCTTGTAGCAGTATATTCCTTTGTCCGTCATGAAGGCTATCTTCTCTTGATCGTCCGTGTGCATCAGAATCTGGTTGTATCCAGAATAAGCGTCCATGAATGTGAGTAATTCATGACCTGCCGTTGCATCAACCATCGCATCGATGTGAGGTAGTGGAAACGGGTCTTTTGGACATGCTTTGTTTAGATCTGTAAAGTCGATACAGACTCGCCATTTCCCATTCTTCTTTTGTACGACAACCACGTTTGCTAGCCAGTCTGGATACTTTACTTCCCTGGTCTTCCCTGTTTTTAGCAAGTTATCAACCTCGTCATTGATAACTTTGTTGCGTTCTGGTGCAAACTTGCGTCTTTTCTTTTTCACAGGTTTGAAAGATGGATCCACGTTCAACTTGTGGGATATGATGTCAGGATCAATTCCAACCATGTCTTCGTGTGACCATGCGAAGCAATCTGAGTGTTCCTGCAAAAAAGATATTATTTAGTTTTTTATATTAGGGGTTAATGTTGCTCCCACGAAGACCTTTCGATCAGGATGTTTTTGATCTAGCACGACTTCTTCAAGTTGAAGGTCATCGTACGATCGTACTCCATCCTGGCTCTGTAATTGCTAGATATCCTAGGGTTTGGTCTTCATTGTGATCTTGTAGCATTCGCGAGCAATCTTCTTTTCGCTGATAATTTCTTGTACGCCCCAAGGAGATGGAAATTTGATCTTTTGATGATAAGTTGATGGTACGGCCTTCATATCATGGATCCAAGGTCTTCCGAGTATCACGTTGTATGCTGATGGGCAGTCTATGACATTGAGTTTGGTTTGCTTGTTGATTCCTTTAGCGAAGACTGGTAGCACTATTTCTCCGAGAGTATGTGTCGCATCTCCGTTGAATCCCACTAATGTGGTCGTTCGCCGTACGATGTTGGATCTGTCGATGCCCATGATCTTGATAGTATCTGCGAATATGACATTCGCTGAGCTTCCACCATCAACCAATACTCTCTTGGTCAAACAGTTTCCGATAGTTAACTGTATGACTAGAGCATCATGGTGTTTTTGATTAAGTCCTGAGAGATCATCTTGATCGAACGTCAATTTTGCCGCATCAAGTTCTCTTTCAGCTGCAGTTTTGGATTCTTCAGGGACAGGGTATCCCTCGGGTCCTTCTCGTGCGTGTCGTTTTGCTGCAGAGTATGTCAAACCACACACTTCTGATCCTCTAGTGATGCAATTGACCACTTTGGTGATGCTGGCCTTTTTGCTTCATCGCTGATAATGCCTTTCAAATGTCCATTCGATTTGAGGTAGGCGATCTCCTTTTTGAGGCTGATGCATTCGTCCGTCGTGTGCCCATGGTCACCATGGAATTCGCACCATTTAGTTGGTCCTTATCTTTGCTGGGATTCTCCGGTTTCTTGGGCCATCGCACGTTTGCATCGATCTTCCGCAGAGAATCCACCAATTCTTTGGATGTACCTGCAAAATTGTAAGTAGATAAATCGGGATATCTAATTCTACCTGTACTTTTGCTTGTACGAGCCTTAGGCTCTTGTCGAGAATTTCCAATTTTATTGACTCTCTTAGGTTTAAAGTCATGCTTCTGTGCGCCCAGGCTCTTCTTTTCGTTCGAGTGCTTTCGTCTGAAGATGGCATCATCTTCGATTCTCATGTGGGCCAGCGTTCGAGCTCGTACATCATCGAAGTTCTCCGGTGGATATTTGGTGAGATCCGTATATAATTCCGAAGAATTATCGAGCCCACGTTTGTATGCTTCAATTGCGGTTTTTATGTCGCAATTCTTGACTTCGATCATTTCTGCATTAAACCTGTTAAAATAATCACGTATCGTTTCTCTAGTTTTTTGTACGACATAGTACAGGTCACTCGTTTGTTTCTCCATCTTGCGACTACTTGCGAACTGTCGAGTGAATTGGTTTACCAATTCAGCGAATGATTCGATACTTTTTGGCTTTAAGTTAATAAGCTATTGTAACGCGGCTCCTGTAAGAGTAGATCCAAAGCTTTTACACATGCATGCCTCCTGATATTGAGATGGGATCGAAGCAGTCCACATAAGCTGTTTATATTGTGCGACGTGTTCTACTGGATCTGTTATCCCTGGGTACTTGGTTGTAAAGGTGGGAATGTTATATTTTTTTGGTATATCCATGAGAGTGATTTCGTCGACGTAAGGTGAAGCTTGGAATCCTGTTTTGGGTTCGACCTCAACAGGTACGGCTGCTCCAGGAAGTTTTGCGAGCAATGCGAGCATTGCTTTGTTTTGCTCTTCTAACATCTTTAATCGTACGTCCATGAGGTTTTCGGTAGGAGTTATTCCAACAGCTTCTTGATGGTTGGGTTGAATTGGGATATGGGTTATAGTAGTATTTGCTGTTGGTATATGCGGTATTGGTTCTGAGATTGAATAGAAAGGTCGAGGTACACCATGAGGTTGAGCGTAGGTAAACGCAGGAGGTGGTCCCGATGGAAGAGGAGGAAAAATGGGTTGAGAGTTGTTATTTTGAGGTGGACGTAAATTGTTTTGAGATGTTTGAGGCATTGGTGGTGGTTGTGGTGCTCTGAATTGATTTTGTTGAAAAAGGGGTGGTCTTGGGAGATGCAATGGGATCGCGGGATTAGTTTGAGTAGTTTATGGATTCAAAGCTCGTAATCGTGCGATTTCCCCATTGGCTTGCATGTTTTGATCAGCTAACTGTTGAATTTGTTGTTGTGCGGCTGCTAGCTGTTGCTGCAGAGTTGGTTGGAAGTTGTTCTCCATAATCCTGCAATGAATACTTAAAGAAACTCGAAAAATTTGATTAGTAAGCGGACGTTTTATCAAATATCGTAAGATGTTGTGAGGCAAATCCGTCGAGAGAAAGAAATCTAGTTCGATAAATCGTGCGATAAATAAATAAAGAGACTAAGCAATTTGATGACGCAGGAAAAACCTCGAGGTCGAGGAAAAAACCTGCGGCCGACTAAAAGGGGATAGTCGACGTTGCACTAAGTATCACCAATAAGGGGTGATGTCCGCGAGAATTACAGCGTGGATCGTACGATTACAATGAAATAGAACTTGAATTACAAAGAATAATATAGAAATTGTAGAGAATGTTCGCAGATTCCAAAGTAATCAGATATCTTTGAATGATGGCTTCGGCTTCTTTTTATAGCTGGCAAGAATGTAACCGTTGTCCCATAATTGTGCATTTAATGTAACGGTCGTAACCGAAGCTTGAATCTTGGTCGTAACAGTCGAGGATTTATGGATAGTGTATCTTGGTCTTCAACGGTCACTTGATCTTCTATAACTGTCGCTCATCTGTTACAAAGAGTCATACTTAAGATTTATATAGCTGTTAGTATAGTATCGTACGATATCGTACGTTCTCAGGTTGTCTCGTACGATGTCTTGTATAAAGATCATTCAATGATTAGCTGATATCGTTCGGGGGTACACGTATCTTATCTGAGGACCTTATCTTAATACAGGATTATCATCCTGAAAGATATCTTATGATTTGAGTCAATCGTCGTATATCGTGCGATCGTAAATTTTCACCCAAACAATTTTAACTGTTGTGGTCAAATTCTAACGCTCGACCGACAAAATTATAAGATCAACTATTGCAGGACAGATCTTGTATTTAGACAAAGTTCTTAAGACCGAATACAGCAGAAACAATCGTCTTACGATTTAGTCGTTCGTCTTACGATGATGTCGTACGATGTCGTACGACCATCTTAAGATTTCGTAAGATCGCGATTATCTAACCTATAACTGCCGTTTTAATGTCTGTTTAATGCAGGATTAAAGAGATGTAAACGATGACCGTGATTAAAAGCACAATTAATGCACAACTACCGTTACGACCATTACAATTATTGTCATCAAGAGCATTAAATGTCAAGCGGTTACAACTTACAACCTTTGCACTATATAAAGGGCACCTCGGCTCATTTGGAAGACCCCCGACAACCGATTCATCCGAATTCATCTTACTTTATCTCTCGAATTCGTTCGTACTTTACTATTTACATACGACATATGTACTTACGACGCACGTTACTTTCGCATGACTTATGTTTACCTTTTCATTGTAAACGTAAGATAAGCTATTGTACTACGAAGGATATCACCCCTTATTTGTAACAGCCCAGGAGACCGTGGTTCGATATTGTCCGCTTTGGAGACACAGGGCCCTAACCGGTCACCCCTACTCCCTCACGGTTTTGCTTTGGAGTTGCCCAGTCCAGGTCACAACCCAAAACGCGTCTCACCAGGTGAGGTATCAACACACCTTATAAGGAGTGCTTCGTTCCCCTCACCAGCCAATGTGGGACGAGTTGTTACACTCTCCCCCCCTTACGGACACAACGTCCCTGTTGTGCACATCGGCCCGGTCCTAGCTCTGATACCATCTGTAACAGCCCAGGAGACCGTGGTTCGATATTGTCCGCTTTGGAGACACAGGGCCCTAACCGGTCACCCCTACTCCCTCACGGTTTTGCTTTGGAGTTGCCCAGTCCAGGTCACAACCCAAAACGCGTCTCACCAGGTGAGGTATCAACACACCTTATAAGGAGTGCTTCGTTCCCCTCACCAGCCAATGTGGGACGAGTTGTTACATTATTGGTGATACATAGTTAAACGTCGACTATTTCTTAGTCGGCCGCGGGTTTTTTCCTCGGTTGAGGTTTTCCCGCGTCACCAAAATCTCGTGTCATTTTCTTTACTAGTTTTGTGCACGATTTATTGAAGTTTCATTTCTCTCGCCGGGATAACAATCATAAGCGAACCTTAATTCGTCCGTAGATGCGATTTTTAGCATAAACAGTAACATCCTTGCACTTGCCTTGAAAGATAGGTTGGCGCGGGTTCGAGCCCTGCTCGGTACAAAAAAGGCCAAAGGCCTTATAGACCTCTTCTGTGGTATCCAGCTCTTGACCGGTCTTCGGGTCGGTTCAGGGGTGAGTCCATGGGTTGGCCTTGGGTCGGCTCATGGGCGCGGGGGATTAGTCGGTGCCCGTATGGATCCGGATACCTCTGGAACGTGTGTGTGAGTTAAAATGCCGTTAAAAAAATATAATCAAATATATAATAAAAAACCATAACTTGAAAGATAAATATTAGCAATATATATTGTTAGTTGGATTTTCGATCCGATTTTGGTTATCAAATGAGAATTTTACTCCTATATTAGATATCATGGTTATATATTTAATCTTGACCTTTCCTTTTACATGCTTAATCATTAAGGATTAAAATTAATTCAAATTCCAAAATCCAAATTTCAAAAAATTAAATTAAACACTTGTACTAATAAAAATAAAGTTCAAATCTCAAAAAAACTAAATAAAATATGTTATAAAAAATATTAATAAAAAGTTTTATTCGGGTTTCGGGTGGGTTCGGATGATTGGTACTCACCCTTAAATATGATGCAATTATCATGAAAGATAAAGTCAATCTATATTTTGAGGGGTATAATAGTATATTTGATCTTATTCTACTTAGTTCTAGGGGTAGGATGGATCAGACTTAGTTCTGTCTTATTCCACATATCTGTCAGCCATGACAAACTTTTTCTATCCTGCCATATCTCATCCTGTTTTGCGCACCGAACGTCTCCCTCTTTTGGTGTTCCTTACTTTTGATGGCTTTGTATTTCTTTTGGTGTTTCTAAGGCTGGTCGCACCGGTGGTGCGGGTATGGGCGGGTTGTGCCCTCTGGCTTTCATTAAGCCCGCCGGGTTGGGTGTGTTCCAATGGGTGCCGGCCGGTTACACCCTTTGCGGGCTGGAGAAGCCGAACACCAAAGCGTGAGTTGTGTGCGTGTGGTGTGTGTGTTGTGTGTGTGTGTGTGTGTTGTGTGAGAGGGTTGGGAGGGTTGGGTAAGAGTTGTAGAGGGTTGTAGAGGGTTATGGGAGGGTAAAGAGAGGGTTGGGAAAAAGCTGATGTGACAGCTGATGTGGCATTAAAAAGTGAAATGTTTGGGAGGGTTGGGAAATACGGGTGTGCCTATCCTTATGCAAGGGCGATTCCATGTGTATCCAAGGGGGTCATAGGACCCCACTAAAATTGAAAAAACAAAACTTTTTAATGTAAAATTGTAGTTTTTTGTGTATTTGTATCTCATTTGCCCCCACTAATTTTTTATTTAGGACCCCATTAATCAGAAAAATTCATTGAAACCAACTATAAAATCAAATTTTATTTTTTAAAATCAATTAAAAAACCGAAAATGTTTCTTAAATCGACAAAGAAAAAGTGAAAAATCTTTTGAAAACCACCAAAAAACCTCCTAATACTTTGGAAATCGTGGATTTAGACTAAAATTATATCAAAACAACTTATCGACATTTACCCTACCTTAAAAGATGACCTCACTAAAAAAAAATTCTGGATCGCCACTGGCCTTATGGGTTTTGGTGTTCCGTGAAAGCTGGTTTGTTAAAGATTTGATCCCACCAACAACTAAAATTTTGGTTCCTGGTATGAACGTTACATTAAAGAGAAAAATATGATTATTTTTTTTGGCATGATTTGTTTCTCTTGGATTTAGTTTATTTTTCAAATAGAAAATAATGAAGAGGTTTTTTAATTCAAAATGTTGCTGTAGCTCTTTAGTTAATCTCATCACTAAAAATTTAAGTCTTCTTTAAACCTCGGGCAATATACAGCTTCTTATATGTCTCATTTAGATTCCCTAATAGATCTTTGAAAACAATATTTTTTGACTAAAATTACAAAATATTCTAAAGTAAATTATGGAAATAATTAATTATTGAATAAATATTACAAAAGACACTACCACAAAATATACAATGATTAGAACATTTAAGCGTTCTAACTTCTAGTATCATATTTTAGGCGTTATAATAGTTTTATAGGACGTTTTTTTGGCGTTTTAATAAGTTGAAATGGTTATATAACATTATAGTCCTTAACTTGGAAAATGATTATACTAAAATTATATAACATTCTTGAATCCAAATATATCCGAAATGAAATTAAAGTCCTAAAGTTGAAATGCATCCAAAATATTAAAACTATGGGTACTAGGGTATGGTCATTAAAACTAAAAAATAAAACAATTACGTAATCGGGCTAGGCATATACAAACCCGTCCCCGTTAAAAATAATCGGGTATTCCCCCTCCCCGTTTATTGTCCCCGAACCCGACCCACTTATCTTAGGTATCAGTTTTCCCCGTTGGTTTCAGTTATCTTTCTCATCCCTAAGTAAAAGTCTTTTATTTAGTATCTAAACTCCAACGTTAATCTGTACCTCATATTAACCAAAACAATACCATATACCAAAATTCAAATTTATGTAGTGAAAGCAATCTAGAGCTGATATTTTTACCAAAATCTATATCCAAAGTAATAGAAATCAAGTATCACACATATCCCAGATATGTCATAGTGGCGAGCATCACACATGCGGAAATCGCGGTCACCCACCGAGCAATCATGCGAATACGGCCACGGGATACCGCATAAATTCCGGAAGCCAGACCGTAGACGAGCAAACTATCGACCACGAGATTGAAGGCCGTTGGATGCAACAAAACAGATGGACGTGCACCTAAGTAAGCCTTGATTAACAACACAGCTAGCAGAAAATAAGATATGGATCGGAAAGTGGGCTCGAACTCAGTCCACCGGGGGAGGGGATCGTCAATGTTTTCCATCTCTGTGTTTCAAAAGTAACGAACAAAAACCATTAGAACACAAAGCAGGTGGTAGGTTAAAATCAATAAAACACATGCAAAAACACTTAGCAAAAAAATAAATAGCTAAAGAAGCAAAATCAAGGTAGAAAACTGTGAGAATTTGTGAAACCCAATAAAGGATCGCCAAGAACCTAAAGGAAAGATATGAATCAGATGAGGTTCCAATATATATATATATATATATAGGGGTGGGTTCAAATGTGAACCACTTTTTGGTTGTGAACGTGAGGACAGCCGAGAGCGCGACACGTGGCGGATGACTAGGCGCCACATCAAGTTCACGGCGGATGACTAGACGCAATTCATGGGAGGGTATTGAATTAAAGGGGGGGACCACACTCAAAGCCGCCACGTGTCGCGCTCTCGGTTGTCCTCATGTTCACAACCAAAAAGTGGTTCACATTTGAACTTTCCTCTATATATATATATATATATATATATGGGTTTAATCATTTGAGAACTCTACAATTTGTGAGATCCATGAGAACTTCTATCTTATGGCTTTGTTTCACGTGATTTTTTCACACACAAGGGTAATATTTAATGTATTCATTAACATATATCTATTTCAAAATGTAATTGTTTTATATATATTTGGTTCACAATGTGAAACTTCTTTATGGGTATTTTTTGTTCACAAACATATAAAATGTGTGCACATTGTGAACTGAGTACATGTGACTGAGACACATTGTGAAACAAATATATATATTAACCAATACTAGGCACTATCTATGACTTGAAAACAAAGAAAGTTTATACTCAAATTTGAATAGCATACCATATGAGTATATGACTAAATTAGCAATGTTAAAAAACAATTATACAAAGTATTTCAATACCTTATACCAAATAACAACAGATCGCAGTGGAAAGTGGACTAAATTGGCAATGTCTACAAACAATTATACAAAGAATTTCAAAAGCTTGTAGCAAATAACAATAGATCATCAAAGCATTAGTAGCCTAGTGATCGGTAATATCCTTGGGAGGGACAGTGGATGGCATCCATGTTTACCTAGATTCGATTCATGGGGTGAGCATGTGGCGATACCTGACCATGGGTTGGCTTTTGGGTCGGTCCATGGTCGCCGAGGATTAATCGGGTGCCCGTATGGATCCCGGATGCCTCGTCGACTTCGTGTCGGAACGTGTGTGTGTGTTATCTACCGTTTAAAATAAAATAACAACAGATCGCAGCGGAAAGTGAACTAAATTAGCAACGTTTACACACAATTAAACATCAAATTAGTGAACTAATGCATAAGTTAATCCATCTGCTTTCTTACATCATTTTGTTAACCGAAAAGTGGAAATCTAAGGTTAAATTTTCAAACCGGCACCCCTATCAACCCAACCCATTGAGCAGCCTTACTCGTCACCGGTCACCCTAGTAGTAAAGTAGAGAATAGTTGGGTCCTTTAGATGGGCGTCATTTAGCTTTTTGGCCAACACCACTTTGAAAAAGAAAGAAGGGTATTCTTATTTTTCACATTTGCAAGTGGTAATTGGGTTGGCTAATAATAATCAAAATACTATTGAAAAGTTGTTTAACCATGGGTTCACTGCTTTCTTTAATCCTGTTTAATGATATCATTTATCCATTCCATAATATCATCCTTTGTACCATTAAACTCAAAATGTATACATGCAGGCGCCATGTACCATAAACAAGCAAACAAAATGTAGTGTGTTTTAATAAGTAATCATAATTTTCCATTTCCAAACATCTTTCTAGCTTATCATCACATTATAATACAACCTTTGTTTCCAAACATCTCTCGTGCTACACATAAATTTCTTTCTCTGGAGAGCATATCCCTATGTATGTATGGGCATTGCTATGGGACCTCAAAGAGAGTTAACCATTAACCAAAAGCTCCTAGTATTTTGACCAACACCATCCAACATAATAAAGCATCAACAGTTGCATATCCAAAGATAACTCTTCAAATATCATGGCCTGGTGACCATCTTTCCGATTCTACATTTATGTGCTTATGCACTTTTGCTACTCCCAACACATAATATGCACCTTGAGAAAGGAGGCAATTTGGGGGTGACCTTTCAACTCTAAACCTAAAAGAAAAAATAAAGCCTCCAAAGCACAACATATTTACCTACTTAATTACACATAACCAAACTCCTGCTTACAAGCGTTTGTTGTTCCAAATGCTTAACATCTATTTCCATGCCTATCCTCTCAAATATTTTCCCATGTTTCAAGATTAAGGTCAACTCATCATAAGGAATCCAAGTACCCAGCTAGTCGTAATTTGATAAAATTAATTCAATAGAATCTGTTCAGTATTATTGTATCAGGTCTGGAAAACATATCCTCGTGTTAGAAAATCCACAATTCACTTATGACCTTCAACATTCTTTCACATTTTGAGTTTGTTCATAATGGGACTTTTCATGCCCAAAAAATATTGGCATGGTAAAGCAACTTTTCACACAAAACAGCCAACAGATAATGAGACTTTTCATGCCAAAAAAATTCAAAAAATAATAAAATAAGCGACAAATAGATCAGAGGCATTCATTCAAATATACAAGGAAAACACATAAATGAAAGGAAAAAGAGAGCCATCTAAGTTGTATAGATCCATGTAGAATACCAATACAAGTAGAGGCTCCAACGATTATCAACAATGAAGACTTAGGGACCGATTACTAATCATATACCTTGGTAAGCTTTTACTAATTCAATTAGCTTATGAAAATAATATGGACAGAGAATCTTACCTGGTAAGAACAAAGGCAAGGATCAAATCTGAGATGGGTGTCGAAAGTGGATACTTACCGGAAAAATGCTCAGAAGGTTTTCGTATTTGAAATTGTATGTGTCGGTGTAGATATTCAATAGGCTCCTTGAATGATTCCTTATCTGATGTAACCTCACAAACTCAAAGTTTTGTAGCTTAGTACTGCTTATATGAGCCACCAATTCTGCCATGATGGAAGCATATATAAACAAATGAATTTTAAAAGAAAAGAAACAAATGCAATTAAAAGCAGACGGCACATATTTGAATGTTCTGTTCTTGAATGGAGGGAGCAACCCAGATCCAAGAAAAACAATAAAACTCTAGTTACTTGCATGGTCCAATACTGGTTTATCTCACTTGCATAGACGGATCAATCAAAGAACATTAACAAATAAATAAATAGAATGCACAAGGAAGGCTATCAAAAGAGCCTGCTTACACCATTATAAGTAGTTGAACAATGAACGAGGTTCTAGTATTGGGAAAATCGAACTTGGTGACACCTGCTTCGTACCACACTGGTAGGTTGCTTAGCCTTGTAACGCGAAGCAACTGCAGTAAAAACATTTAACAAAATTATCCTTTAGTTGATAAAGTGTATTATTACATGTTTCTAAAAATGTGTCTATTCCTTTGTGGACATTTATTATGGGACAGAGGAGAGAAACAAACTGAAATCAGTAAAAAGAGTTCCAGCAACTCCATCCATAGCAAAGTGAGCATGAATTAGCAATCCTTCATCTATTCTTTACTATGTGTGATATACTAAACTAACTAAGAATGTCAATACTAGGCACTATCTATGACTTGAAAACAAAGAATGCTAATACTCAAATCTGAATAGCATACCATATGAGTATATGACTAAATTAGCAATGTTTACAAACAAATAAACAAAGAATTTCAATAGCTTATAGCAAATAACAACAGATTCTAGTGGAAAGTGGACTAAATTAGCAATGTTCACAAACAATTATACATAGAATTTCAATAGCTTATAGCAAATAACAACAGATTGCAGTGGAAAGTGTTAGCAATATTTACAAACAAATAAACATCAAATTAATGAACTAATGCATAAGTTAATCCATCTACTTTCCTACATCATTCTGTTAACTGAAAATTGGAATTCTAATATCAGATCTCAATCTAATACAATACAAATCAACAAGGAAATAAAATTGATCCTATGCTCAATGGATAGTTCATCCATTCTCGTTTAGTCGTTTTAAGAAACTTATTGATGATAGAAATAATACTCCAAACGTATCAACAAAGCAACATCCGATTTCAATCACGAGAAGTAAGATCGTAATCATCAAAACCAGATGCTATTATTTGTACAAAAAGTAGAAAACCGAAACCCTAATAAGTCCCTAACCTGTAAAATTGGAGATGTTAAAGAAGAGAACAAGCCGATAAAGAGACTGTGATCGCCGGAAGTGAGACTGTGGTCGCCGGCGATGAGAGTTAGAGCCGGCGATGAGAGTTAGAACCGGCGATGAAAATGCTTTAGGCGGGAATTGAGATTTTTACCATTAATCTGCAATTTGATTTGGGCTTTAGGCAGGGTCCAACTAAAGAATTTTGGCCTTTTTTAACCAGCCCGGCCCGATTAACAGGATCGGGCTGGTTAAAAATAATACTGTTAATCGGTTAAGTCATAATCGATTACGGGTCAGTTTCAGCTTAAGAGGGTTTGGACGTATAACCGATTTAAAGTGACTTTAACCAGTTAACTTTAACCGATTATAATCGGTTACGTAACTGATTATTGTCAATTAAGGCTTACTTTTTTTTACTATTTTTTGAATTTTTTTAATAACATTATTAAACTTATCATTTATTTTTAATTTATCAGTAAAACTTTATTTATTATTTTCAAGCCATACTACTCTCATGGTACGTTATAATTTCGAAATTGTTTTGTTTAAAATGTTATTTTTAACAAATCATTAATTTTTCAGAAACATAATAAAATTTTAAATTAAATGTTAAAAACTAAAAAATGAAAGAAGTAAGATTCCAAAAAATACGTTTAGATGGGGGAGTAAAACCATGTAAATCAACTCTATCAAGAGAATTTTGTATAACTATGTGTATTTTCAATTAATATATACACATATGTCTGTTTGTCTGTATGTGTGTGAGCGCACACGCACGCACGCACTTAAGAAATTAATACAAAACACATTTCACAACTCTATAAATTTATACACAACGACTAAGGAACGAAATGGTGGTTTGTGTCACCGTATGCACCATACCATAGTGGGTCTGCCCCTATCAGATATAATGTCAATTATCAAATGAAATGTGAATAATCCGTCATCTTCTCTTCCAAATATGTGATTCTTCCGGTTCTATCGAAGTTTGAAACAATTTTGTCTTCTCTATATTACTATATCTCTATAGTCAATAATTTTTATGTAAGGAAATACTAAAGTCAACATCGACGTTACCCTTCAGTTTTTTGTTGAGGCTATCATACTTAAAAACGAATTGCAATAACAAGTAAAACCAACAAAATTTATTCAATAAACAAGAAGGAACAAATAATTAAATAATTTAAATCACTAACGATGGTGTATATGTTGTATTAGACTGAAATCTGAAGGTTCTTTCTTGACCTACGTACAAAAATTCGGAAACTCAAATTAGAAAACCCATATGGGTTTATAGAGAGTAAATTTGAATCATCTTTACTTGTAACAACAGTGAGCAAGCCAATAGGTTGGTTAACAAACACTTATCGTTAAGTGCTTATTGAGTGTCGTTTACCTTCGAGTAAGCATGACAAATACCTACAAGGCTACAACCTTATTTAGTAAGGTCGACATAATAAAAATTGAGACATTTACCAATAAGTAAGGAAGAAGACACTTACCCACTAATTGCTCACCCTGCAAAAGTTGCTTATCAACAATGCATATATGCATCACTTTACCCAGTTTTATTTATATGAACTATGAAGTTTCAAATGAAAGTATACACAACAACATAATTCAAGTGTCAAAATAGAACAAAGATGCCAATGATCCCACCAAAATACACAAAGAAACGATCCTACCCAATCGAGCAATGATTGCATAAACAGTATCAAGACGTGCAGCATGAACGACAAGTTCGATGACGGAAACGAACCCATAAAGGAGCAAACAATTAATAGCGACCATGATAACTTGAGGGTGAGTTTGGAAAGGAAATGCAAGTTCCCCCTGTGACTTGATTTCTACAAATGCAAGTAAAGCAGCAATAATAAAGGTAAGTTTTGATATAGGCATAATTACAACTTATTTCGAAAATACAATAAATGCTTCTTTTAAAGAGTATGTACTTTCATGTACTAGCTAAAGCGTTATATACGCATATATGGCAGAGATCATATTCAAGGGCTGCTAAATGAATAAATAAATAATACTTTTGGAAAAACATGTATTTATAGTACCGAAATTTGGAACAACCTAGAATCCTCCACCTACAATGCAAAATGTGGGGTCACATTGTGAGCTATATTTTGAGTAATAATTTATAATCTTTCTTTAAAAAATTTAGTTTGACAATTACATCAAAACATTTTATATTATATATATTTTTTGGCTATTAAATTATATGTTTAAATAATTATCTTATTTATCAAACTATACTTGTAAAACTATAAGTTATAAGCATATCTTCAAAAAAATCCTTATTTAAAATAAAAAATTAAAAGTTAAAATTCTAAAAGAAATTACCTTCATCTTTAATAAATATATTTGTTTTAGAAAACCAATATTAATTAATACATTAAAATATTTATTTCTCTCATAAAATTTTATTTCTAAAATTTATTTTTAATACTCTCAATTGATATTCAATTTTGGAGTTTTTTTATAAATTGGAAAAAAAAGCATTTCTCTCTTATTTTGTCTATTTTTAAGACAATATTGGAAAAACCGTTAAATAAGATATAAGCTCAAAATCTTCATATTTCCTATTTTTTTTACTTTAAAAGGTGTTTGAGAAAACTCTGAAACATATGTTTGGGTAAAAATCCACGATCGCACGACGACCGACTATAATCGTAAGATATCTTTCAGGATGATAATCCTGTATTAAGATAAGGTCATGAGATAAACTTAACAATACCCTTGAACGAGTATAACAATCGGTCGAATAAATCTAACGATCAGTCGAACGATATTTCTATACAAGACGTAATATTACTAACGGTAACCTCTATCGTAAGTTCTCTTATTGATTACAGGAAATCGTCAGTTACCGGACATCTCGCCTGCAGTTAAAGACCTGGTCCAAGATCATTTAAAGGCAATCAAGACAAAGATTTAATCTCAATTAATGCGACGTCCGTTATGACCGTTGAAGACATTAAATGCACGACCGTTATCAAGATCAATATATAAAGCAATGAGGACAAGTGAAGACACCGGACAACTCCTGAAGCAACTATTATACTCTCTCTCTAGCTTAAAATTCATAGAATACTTGTAATTTACGTTCGATCACACGTATATTTCCTTTGTAATCGTTTGACACACGCTGTAATCTTGAAGGACATCACCCCTGCTTGGTGATCATAATGCACTGTCGACCATTATTCAGTCGACCACAGGTTTTTTCCTCCTTCGAGAGGTTTTTCCTGCGTCATCAAATCATTCGTGTTATTTTACTTTCATCGCACTTATTATCGACTATAATTTCTTTCTCTCGACGGTTAAGCCTCACATATTTCACACGATAATCGACTGGTGTAATTTTTTTACATAAACAACATATAAGCATACAAAGTTTTAGTTGAGGTCACGAGGAATACTACAACATTTGTACCTAGAGGCAACTATATGAAAAGATGCTTCTTACTAAGTTTTATAATTATGGATTTAATCCTATGGTATTGTTGGTCCTCTATTGATGGCCAACAAGTTAAATTGTATTGTAGAAGGGGGGTTGAATACAATCAACATTGTTTCTTCCACTTAATTCAGTCCACGACTCCTATGGAGCCTTTGTGTGAACTGAAGTAGATTGTTTGTTGAAAAGGATCAAGACTTTGTCAAGATCCAAACAATCTTTTTAAGTATTTAGACACACAGCCTTTGCTTATGCACAAAGCAAGAATAAGAAGAGATAGAAAGAATTAGTAGATAGAAGATAGAAAGAAGAAAGGATTGGGGTATAGAAGATGGACCAAAGGTTCGTGTTTGAAGAACACACTATGTTCATATTTATACCCCATGCATTAAATGCATGTCATCCCCAACTTTACACATGTCAGGTAAAGGTTGGGTTTGGTGTACTATTGTACCATAAAATAATGCCCATGCGTGGTAGGGTCATGGCCTAAGGTAAACAGCTGCCTTATGGGTGACAAGTAAGGATGGAACAGTAAAGAGACATCCATTTTGTACTATTGTCAGAAAGGCAAATCAAATCCTTTTTGTGCATATAGGTCAAGAAGACAAATATAGTATTCTTAAAGTACAAGTTACTGATCAGGCCTTAGAATCGCTGATCCTTGGGAAGGATCAGGGAGGCACTGTAACTTGTTCTTTATGAAACGTCATGTAAGAGTAGTCAGCTAGCTGTCACTGATTTCAACTTTAGATCATTAGCATCGCTGACTCTATCATCAGCTTGCATCAATAGATGGTGTTGATGGTTTAATAGTGACATGACAATTTGTCTTCAAAGGGTACTTAGCTAATGTCAGCTCTCACTGATACTGAACGGAGTCAGTGATTAGCGATCGATGATGTCCAAACTATCAGCGAGACAGACTTGCTGAAGTATTGAACTTCATCGCAGCAGTGCTAAGTATTTTTCAGTTATTAGATAAAGGATCATTGGTATTTCATCAAGGCATAGAGGAGTTGGATCAACAGGTATGTGTTTATATAGAATATTATAGGTTTGGTTCGTTTTATTATGTGGTATGCAAAAACGATCTGATTTAATCCCTTCTTTTAATGCTTGTTAGTAGTTGTGGAGCTAAGAATTTTTATAAAGGGAGCACTAAATAAAATAAATAACAAGAAAAACTAAATTATTGAAAATGGCAAAAACAATAATATTATATGGGGTTGTTATCCTTACTCCCTTACTCACATAAAACCACTTGGTCCCACCTCTGGGTCCTACCAGTGCACTCACACCACCTATCCACACTCTTAACAAGGGGATGAGGATAGAATTCACCTATTATAGGGGTTGATCAAATCTTGACCTTCAACAATGATTTGATTTCCATATTATATGTGTTTACGACTATTATAATTGTTCTTATTTAACATAGATGATTAATCATTGATTGTTTTTTCCTTTTATTAGATAACTAGATATGTACGTACACAATTTGGCGCAAAACATCTTAAGCTATTGAGCACATAATAAATAATCTTGTTTCGTATCAGTTTTATTTTCTATCATTCGATTCTATTTTATGGTTTTATGAGTTTTTAAGTCGCATATTGGATGTATAAAATCCAAATCAATTAGTAATAAAAATGAAAAATATTTTTACTTTTATTATCATCTTGAATGTGAGAATTTTGAAGCTTTTATAATTGTACAGGATTTGTTAAGATTTGTACTTTTTAGATAAATATATATGCACTGCAAAGATTAATTTAAAAAATTCAAATTAAATAAGTAAATCTTGTTTTTTAAAGATTATTAAACTAGTAAGATTTATTAAATAAATGAATATGTGTCAATCAAATAAGTTTAATCAAACTCATAAGTAATTTGACTTTAAACTTAAAAGTAAATCTTATTTTCTTTAAGATTAATAAACTAGTAAGATTTATTAAATAAAAGGACACGTGTCAATTAAAAAGTCAAAATGAACTGATAATGTAAATACATCTGGATACATGTTTAGTTAAGAAAATACTGAAACGGACTCACTTGACGATGACACATGGGACATGTGCCAATTAGATAGCCTAAATGAACTGACGATTTAAATACGTCCAATTAGATGTTTAAGCAAGAAAATACTGAAACAGACTCACCAAATAACGACACGTGACATTTAGTTACTTATTTATTATACATAGATTTTAAATAGTAAAATACTAAATTTGGTTTAACATTATACAACAACACTACTTTTCTGTTAGGTTTTGATATTAAGAGAAGTATCTTTCATTTCTATTTTTTTGTTTGTTTTATTCATTGTTGAATAACATTTTTAATTAATGAGAATTATTAACACAGAAGTTTTTTAAATTTGATTATATTCAACTAATTCTAAAATTGTGTAAGCTTTTTTATATATTTACAACACGGTGATATATTAAACCAAAACATACCAACAATGATATATTTTGTATTAAATTATTTAATTCAACTCAAACGATAAGATAAGACAGTCATTAACTCATTATGAAAGTATAAATATATAATAAATATATAAGAATAATGTAGAAGGTTAACACATATATGGTGAACCATTACAAGTCTATATAATCAAGATAAAAGTACATTTGAATGGATGTTGTCCTCATATTTTAATACTATTAGTATAATATCTATTTTATAAATTGTAAACGTTTATAGATGGATTAATTAATTTCTCCAAAAAATATAGATGAAATAAACGTATGGATTATATATTTTGTGTTAAATTGTAAATTTGTTTTTAGAAAATAGATCAACGTACAAGGGCTTAATTAAATGTAAATTTGACTCAATCCCACCTCTTCGACTCGAGCTTCTCTTTTGCATGCATGTTACGTGTTTTCTTTATTCTTTTTCTTCTTCTTCTTCTATCTTAACCGTTAGATCAGAAATGTAAAGGTTTACCTTCACAACAACATGTTACGAAGGTTTAGTGTTATTTATACAGTTGTCATACACGATGGTATTCATTTATCTGCAAATGACCATTTTGATATGTTTAGCCTGATTCAACAATGTTTTAGTACAAAGATTCCAATATACATATTTGTTTGGATGTCCTGTTTACAAGGAAAACAATGAAAGTTTTGTCCCAATTGTAAGTTACGAGTGTATAACATTAATCCCAATGACAATACGTTATAAGCAGACTAGGTCTCTCTTGTGAAGTCCGAAGTTCTCGATGATAGACATTGTTAGTTTAAAATTATAATTTTGGATCAAACAAGGTGTTTTATAAGAATTATCGAGCTTTTGAACCGTTGTTATTTTCGTTATAGATGGTGATCGTTTTCATGTTTTGTTCTTTTAATTTGAGTCAAATGTCCAATGAAATTTCAAAGATAAATTAGCAATTAAATAAGACTCCATTTAAGCTAAGATCAACTAAGATAGTTGCATCAATGGGAAGACTGAACTAAATGAGATGTAATGTTGATCAAAGCACCAATTGAACAATATATTAACATCCAAATATCACATTAAAAGTAAGATACACTTGTAACTATAAACCGGAGGTGGGATATGAAATTGTAGCAAAACAAATCGCTACTACGTTATTTGAGCGGATATTAAGTATTTCATGGTCTCGATTCTTCTTTCATTTCTGCTCGCACTTTTACACGAGGCGGAGGTGCTTACATTTGCTCCGCTGATCTTTCTGGGTAGAAGACAAGTTACATACATCTACTTAAAGCAGTGGCGGATCCAGAAATTTTGGTTATGGGGGTCGAACTTTTTGGAATTCGAGTACCATCGAAAATTCTAACAAGGATTTTATCCGGTAAGTGATGAAAGTGGTTCTTACCCGGTTAATGCTTACATGGTTGAAGACACTTACCAACAATTAATTTTGATGGCCGAAAATGTTATACGATAAGGTAAGGTAATATACTTGCCGATAAATGCTAACTCTGTAAGGGTTTGGTAAAGAATGTATCCAAGTTGTCACTTTTTATCATTGCGTGTACTTAACTTTAAAACTTACCAATTAATGTACCGAACTTGCTAAAATTGCCATTTAATGTATTTCGAGACAAGTTGGATACATTAAATGGTAGGTTTTGATAAAGTTGGATACATATAATGACAACTTTAACAGGTTCAGTACAGTAATTGGTAGGTTTTAAAGTTGAGTACACACAATAATAATAGATGACAACTTGGATATATTTTGGTGTACTTAACCCTTTGGTAAATGGCCTCTTAATAAATAATGCTATAATAAGTCTTGCTAGTTAATCATCCTAATAATTAATAAATAAAACTATTTAATTAATAAATAAAGCTATTTAACTAATAAATAATTGATTGGCTTCTTGCTCAGTTGCTCTTTTATGTGTTGGACACTTCTAATTGGGTGACAAACAACTTATATAAACCATTAGATTTGTTATGAAAATACACTTTTGGTTGAGAGTATATGGGGGTCAACTGACCCCCTAATGTTTGCTGTAAGTCAGCCTCTGTTATATCATGTTTTTCAGTATATAAAACATACTGAATTTATCTGATTTAGTTTATATAGACACTCATGAAGGTAGGAATGGTAGTATTTGGCACCATCTGGTTCTGCATGCACAACAAAAAAACAAATACACAATATATACAAAAACACAAATGTTAGTAATAAATTAAACTGATGTTTTTCAATCATTGTTTATCACAGTATATGTGGAAAGACAACCATGCATACCATTAATTTATTTCCTTTTGCTTTCTCATATGTAACATTAATATAATGAAACTATGTTTCTCATCAAAAGTTTTGGTCAATCCTATGTTGCTTCAACAATAATCAATTTTTAGATTGATTTTGTTTATCATCTTCCATTTTGTTCCTCTATTTTGTGAGATTGATTTTGATCTACAGATGGCAATGGGACCGGTTTGGGATGGGTACCTCCTTACCCGGCCTCGGCCCCGGTTTGATGTGAGGAACCCCGGCCCTACTCCCCAGTTTTATAATAGTTTAAGTATTGTTGGTTTTATAACTAAGCCATCATTAGAGGTGAAAGATTATTATATAAATTAAGGATTGGTCCATAATCACCTGACAATTCCCACCTCTGCGAAACCTTTGCTTTCGGGAGCAAGACAACTCGAGAAGAACATTGTCAGGCTTTATATCCCCTATGAATGCACCTTTGAGGAGCCAAACCATGAAGATACTCGACACCCCGAGCCACATCCAACGTGATGACTAACCATTAGGTCCGATCCAATGGTTTCAACCAATCCATCTTAGGGTCGATTAAATAGAGGTTGGCTCAATGTCCTTTGAGGCATCTACTCCTAACCAACTAATGAGCTTCTCGTTTCCATCCCGGCCAGGAAACACCTCGAGATTTCCTATGCTAAATGAACTATCACTATATCATTCAAGAACTCCAAATTATTTTAAACCCAAAAAATCTGGCAACGGAACTGAAAACAAATCGATATGTAATAAGTTCCTTTATAGGGTGCCAATAGCCTCCCATACATCATCAAGAATCATCCATCCCACTAGGATTTTGACCATTTACCCATCCATAACGATTCAAGCCGTTTAAAGCCTAATGCAAGTTAACAAGAGCCACAAAATCATTCGTGCCACTGTCAAAAATTGAACAAAAATAGCGGTGCTTTGATAAAGGAAATAAAAAAAAAATAAACGTTATGAAAACAACAAGCCATACTTTGGATACATTTATGTGAGCAAAAAATTCAAAGAAGAAAACAAAATGAAGATCTAACAATTAACTCTAAAAGGCGTACATGACTAGATGGGATCATCGGGTTATCCGATCCAACCCACAAGATGCCATAGACCTCAACAGAAAACTGAAGAGTAACGATAGCAAGTGATTGAGTTCAGCAGTTCCTCATATAAAATTATTGACGAAGTTCTTGAAAAATAGATTTTTGTTAATGTAAAAGTATTGATTCTACAAAAGCTTAGAAATACTTGAGCATTGCGGACGCTCTTACTTAGTTCAAACACAAATGCTTAGTTAAAAAATAAAATGACATACGAAAGTTTCAATGCAACACCAATTCAACCCAACCCAACCCACATGGTTTGGGTTGGGTTGTAGTTTTGATCAGGTTGGATTGGGTTGAGATTTTTCATACGATAAACATTGGTTACGTTGTTCAAATGCCTTCAACCCATGCAACCCACCTTGTACAACCCTAATGACCCGAGGATGTGTTTTGCATACGGATATCACTTATCAGCCAGACTAATAATAATAGTTAAGAGACGAACCAGGAAAGACAGGGTGTCGTCGATCTTCTCTTGCAACTCGCCAGAGATTCTGCCATGGAATGTGGAGGACTCCATGACGGTCCGATGAATGTATATATGTACGTTTAAATGACACCAACGATGGCTTCGAAAATATCAATGGGATTGGATTTTGTGGTTGGGATAAACGAAGGTATTCTTTTCGGCAAATGACGACAATATATGCCTTTATATACTTCCATAAATTATCACTAATGAAATCAACCAATTCCAAGATAGAACAAGGAAACTTTGTACCAGTCGTAGATTACTATGACGAGTCTTGTAAGTATTTTGTTCATATTTAAAAATGATTTTTTGGCCAACTATGTCATTGGGGAATTACCGTTATAGCTACCAATAAACTACTTATCAATTAATAAGAAAGAGTTGGCAGCTGAAAATTTAGCTAATGAATTAATATAGGTTTGATAAAATACTAACTTATAAATTAGATGAGAAACGTAAAATGATCGAAAGACATGCTAAATTTTTTTTTATTATAACGTTTCATAATATAAATTAAAACAGATAAATAATAATAAGAGGAGGATTGAGTGCGAGAAATTGCAACCTATTTTTGTTGAAACATTGTTATATTATTGTACTAAAACATTGTATTTTTAAATTATTTTTTATTGAAATGTTCTATACGAAAAAAGCTACACATTATAATTTATAGCAAACAATCAGGACCGGGTCTTACCAAGGACGGCCTGTGCAACAGTCCAAGGTAACAAATTTTAAGGAGACATTATAAACCCATTTGTTATAGTTAGTATATTATATAAAAAAGTTAAATATTTCTAAATGCAAGCCCATCTCAAGTTAGATAAGGCAAAAATAGCAAAAAGGTTTTTCTTAGACGGACTCTCAATTAGACATGGTCAAGGGAGTCCAAATCAAATTCCATTTCCATTTACCAAATCAATTTTCCATTTCCATTTCCATTTACAAAATCAACTATCGATTTCCTATTTACCAAATCAATTATCACGATTCGGAAAGCGTTACGGTAGCATATGCTGAAAGATATTTTTCGATATTAAAGCTATTGAAGTCTTATATGCAGTATACTATGAGTCAAGAAATATTAAATCGGTAAGCAATTCTGAATATTGAAAGAAAATATTTAGCAAATGTTAACTACAACAAAATAATTGATATTTTTGCTTCGAGAAATGCGAGAAGACATCGTCTTAGGTGATGTATTTTATATTTTTATATGGGATTTTGGTATTCCATACAAGGCTATCAGTACCCCAACCCTCCCAACCCTCCCAACCCTCTCAACCTAACATGCCACATCAGCTTTTCTTCAACCCTCTGCAAACCCTCTGCAACCCTCCACAAACCGTATCCCAACTCTCCCACTTTTTAATTTATTTAATTAATTAATACAAAATAACAATTATAGTTAAATAAATAATAACATTAAAAATATATTAAATTCTAAAATACTAAAATTAAAATTTCATAACATTTAAAATAAAAAATTACAAAAATATAATATTAAATTACAAAACTATACTGAGAGGCCAAATATGTTAGACCAAATCCGCCCGAAGATTACGGTGAGTCTGTCTGTTTCTCATTGTGAGAACATTCACTAAACGTTCCTCCTCAGTGAGTTGTGGGTTAGGTGGATCCGGTATATAATGCGGGACAACACAAATGACCTTGTTTTTGTTTTCGAGTATCATATTGTGTAATATGATACACGCATATATAATGTTTCTCAATCTAGCTATCTCCCATCCGCGTGCCGGTTGTACAATTATACTCCAACTCTGTTCCACATTTTCTCCAATCTTCATGCTTTGTCACCTCTTTTTGTACTTTTACCAATCAAAGACCTCTAAAACCTTCTACTCTGAAAAACAATAACTTTCGGAAGTAAATTGTACAAAAAACAGGCTAAAATGGGATAAAACAGTACAAATTAGAACTACCCAAACATGTATAATTTTAGGGTTATCAGCCACCAAACGACCCTCTACAAGAAAAACTCATATGCCTTTGGAGAAGCAATATAGAAGAACTTGGAAAATGATGGATGCTGGTGAATAGATTGATCCCTTCCATGTTAAAGAAAAACACACTTTTAGTTAGGGACAATCACTGTAAATATCTTTCAGTATTCAAATATGTACTTGTAAATTTTCATTCCTCTTGTAATCATCAGTTTTAAAAGTAAATGAAAATATTTCAAGTGCATTGTACTTTACTCCATCATAGTACTGAAAAAGATCTGTGAAAACAGTAAATGGGACATATACCTTTATGAGTTCCATTTCTTTTCCGTTTAAGCTAAACTTAGATTTTTTTCTTTGCTTCTAGAACTATGCAATTACTCTATTGTCTGATCATTATCATTTAAGGGGAGATTTTTGATCCAGCTCTCCTAAGACCTGATAAAATGATAATAATCCCTTACTTTACTTAGTGAATAGATGTTTAACTAAAATTACAGCTCATTGAGACTGTTTAGTGATCATTCTGCTTATTCAAGTTTCGAATCATCAATGTTACATAGGGACAGCGAGCCCACTGAGTCTGTTCAGTGATCGTTGAAACTGATCCTACAGCGAAACATCTCCTTGAAGACAAAGAATTCAAGCTACAAAAACCATTAGTGATGTCGAAAATTTAGCTGATGATAGAGAGACAACGCTGCTCGTGATCTAAAGACGGATTCAGTGATAGTCGCTTTTCTACTCATGCCTGACAAATCTGAGGAACTCAAGACACAGTGATCGTTGTCCTTCTCAAGTCTCGGCGATCTCAGCTCGTTGATCAGTATCTTGTTGTCGAAGATTTCCACATTTGTCTTATTATCTTATGCATAAAAGGATTACCTACCTTACTGACACACGTACAAAAGCGATGGTCTCTTTACTGTTCCCTCCGTACTTATCAGCCCATAAGGCAACTGTTCACTATAGACACCATGTTGCTTTTGGCGCATAGGTATTTGTTTATAGTAAGATAGTACAAAAGGAGCATCCATTACACAACACTTGCAAAAGTGATTCAGCCATGCATTAAATGCATGGGATATATATGAACGTAGAATGTGTTCTTCAAACACACTTCTTCTTCATCTCTATATCCAGAATCCTTCCTTCCCTCACTTCTTCTAAGTTCTTTCTTTCTCTTCTTACTCACTGGGTGCATTGGTGAAAGCATTGTAACTCTAGATTGTTTTAGATTAGCTTTATCCTTATCTATATTCCGCAACAATCTTGTAAATTCATATTTGTTTTATAAAAAGAATTTAAAAGTGAAACAAGTGTGTGATTGTATTCAACCCCTTTCTACAATCCTTGTTACTTGAAGGTCACCATTTGGGACCTACAACTTGTTTTCCATACTTACCAAGTAAAACTCGAAGTCCTTGCCTTCTCTTACTCGGTAACCTTCTTGATTTTGTTATGCTTAATCAATAAGTGCTCACCCAGTACGGGTTAGTAAACGACCTTTTAGTATTATTTTTGAGTAAATTATGGATTTGGTCCCTAAGATATGTCAAAAATTACGAAGTTGGTCTCTTAACTTTATTTCGTACCTAATAAACCTCCAGGTATGCATTTTGATATGGGTTTGATCCCTCGAACAAACGTCCGTCATATCTCCGTTAAATATCAGAGCAAATTGGTCATTTGACAATTTTTTTAAATTACCAATTTTCCAAACCATAAGAACCAAATACGTAATTTACTTAAGTTTGTGTCATTACTTGAAACAAATGCATCTACAAACCCAAAGACCGTAATCGTCGCATCTCTTCCCATCCGACGTGATTCCTTACCGGTCATTCACCTAAAGAGCACAGATGTCGGAAATCTCCATCACCAGTAGAAACACCAACCTCCTGTTAGTAATTATGTGCAAAAGTTGACAAACCAGTGATCTCACATCCAATGTTATAAGACACTTGAGGGTCACACCTGTGAGGATCTGTAAATCAAATAGGATAAATCCCAGTTTGGAGAGATTGAGTTTATAATAGTTAATTATAAACCAGTTGAGTATTTTATGTAAGAAAAACCAAAGTTAGAGGTTTGAAATGGTTCATATATATTTATTAGGTAAATAAATATATATAGATTTATTAATTTGTAAATTATGTATTTATTTAGATAAATAAATACATAATAGATTGTTAATTAATAAAAAGATAATTATCTAGTTTAATGGAAATTCTTTTCTTTGGGAGAAAGAAAAGATAATTACCAAAGATAATTATAAGAGTTATATGGTAACTAGGAAAGGCTACCTTATAAATATAAGCCTAAGGTTTGCCAGTTATTCATTCATTCAACTGATTAATAAAACCACGAAAGAAAAATCTCTCTCTCTCCTCTCTCCCAAAAATCGGCGCCCAAACCCCATCCACACGGAGTTCGGTTTTTCGGTTGTCATCTTGCAAAACAGTTAGTTTTGTGATCTCGGGATTTGAACCGCCTAGAAGGTTTTTGTCTGATCGTTCACGGGTGGATTAAAGCTCAAGCAATCCAGGTAATTACTTTTAACTGTTAGGATTAAATAAAACAACGATTAAGATCAATGAATTTTTGGGTTTTAATTCTTTAGCTTCCGCGATAATTAAACCATATTAGGTTTAATAAAGTTAAAATCTTTTTGGTCAGTTTGATCATTAGGTTTAACTGTGTATCTCTTCCAGTTAGGATTAAGATCAATTGTGATCCTCGTGTCAGATCGATATGAGGGATCCTCGAAAACCCAACAGTGGTATCAGAGCATCGGTTAAATCGTTTGCTTTAATTATCAGTTTATAGATCCGTCTAAAATTAAATTGTTTCTTGTATATCAAATTATTAATTAAAATTATTTTCTTGTGTATCAAGTTTAATAATTTACATAAAAATTTGATTTTTTATTTTAAGGCCTTGTTATCGTACGAAAACCCGAAACTAATCCAACCGCTTGGTGGCCGTTTGCCACCGAGCATGAACCACCGAGGCCATACCACCAGATCGGTGGTGGCCATAACGGTGGCTGGACCGAACCGCGATCATGGCTGCACCACCGTTTGTGGTGGCGGCTGTGATCGGCGATGGTGGCGGATGTCGCCGTCGACCACAGCGGCGATTGCGGCCGTTTGCCTCTCCTAGACGCGGCTGTGGTGGTGATGATTTGATCGCTGGCCGACCACCGTAGCCACACCACAGATCGGTGGTGGTGGCGAGTGGTAGTGGCCGTAGCCGCCGCACGACAACGGTAGCCGAATCAAGGCCGCACCATAGTTTTGGTGGTGATCATAATTGTTAGGATTGTGTGCGAGACAGTAACAGGGTTACCGTGTCCAATGTTATAAGACACTAGTAGGTCACACCGCTGCACACCTAATTGAGAATTTGTGTGTAAGAGATAAATGAGAAGAGAGAAATAAATAATTATTAGTTAATAATTATTTACTAGTTTTAATTAATCAGTAAATTAATTAATTGATTAATTAGTTAAGGAATTAATTAAAAGATAATTATAAAAGGAATTGTAATCTGATTAAAACACTGTCTTATTTTAACCTATAAATAAAGGGTTAAAGGCTTGATGATCAGTTAATTTTTTCCTACGAAAACTCTCTCTCTCTCTCTAAACCGTCGGCTCTCTCTCTCTCTCTCACACAAGGATCGAATTTCGATCAGTATCGGTGGTCTAGCAACTCTCTCGCGTGGTGTCAGTAGCGGTGTAACCCCTACCAGCTGTCCGGATTTTTCTTGTGTTAAGGTAACCCTCAAAACACCCTATGATTGTATCTGTATGGTTTAAGTTGGGTCCAATTTTGGGAATCGTTTTTGTTATCCGCTGCGCACCGTTAGTGCCTACGGTTCCCAACAGTGGTATCAGAGCCACTTCTTGAGCCTTCAGATCTGCATAATATGTTAGTTGGTTTAATTAGGTTTATAAAAATTGCTACTTTTTATTCAGTTCGTTATTAAAAATCAATTTTTTCGTAAACCTAGCAAACCGACGATCGGCGGTGGAACGACGGCAGTTAGCCGACGGACCGCCAGGCCGATCGCCGTCTGTCCCTCACCGGAAAACAGAGCCGGCCGCACCACAGTTGGTGGTTGCGGCACCGGCTGTATCCCCACCGTGATCGAACACCGTACCACCGATTGTGGTATCGGTGTTGATTACGGGTTATCGTCGTGGGTCACGATCGATCGCCGCACCACCGATTGTGGTGGCGGCGTCGGAGGTAGTCGCCGTGATTGACAGCCGCACCACCGATAGTGGTGGCGGCAACGGTTACGGATCGAGAGCCACACCACCGATTGTGGTGGTGGCGATCGATTGTTTTTAAACGCCGCCGAACGGCGACGGCAGCCATGGCTGTTGTCGTCGATGGTGGTGGTGGCGTGCTCATTCGCTAAACACGGCGGCAGAGGTGGTGTTGATTGTTAATCGCCGCTCGGCGACGGCCGTTGTGCGACCACCGCACCGCGATCACAAGCGGTTGCGGTGGGTGTTTGTTTCTCGAATCGCCGGACGGCGATGGTGGTGGTGCTTATACTACTGCTGTCGCCGGAATCTCCCCACCACCGATCGACGACCGTTAGGCGGATCAGTGGTGGGAGACGGCGGCGATTGAAATCGTAACCACCGGCCGAGTGGTGGTGGTAGCGTCTAGTTGTTCGACCACCGCACCGTGACTCCAAGCGGTGGCGGTGGCTGTCCGTTTTTCCTAGTCACCCGAAACCGGCGATGGTGGTGGCAATTGTTGCCGCTGTCGTCGGGATTCCAACCAATAGTGACAACGGTGAACGGTGGAGGAGACACGGTTGTTGGTAGTGTTGGGAACCAAGGGCATAAACATGCGCAGCGGATAACAAAAACTGATTCCCAATCGAGGATCCAATCCTAACCTTAACAGATACAATTAAAGTGGGTTTGATGGTTTACCTTTTGATGAATAAACTTCCAGAATGCTTGCAGGGGATACACCGCTACTGACACTTCTCGAGGAACGGTTGCTAGACCACCACCAAAGATTATTCCGCAAACGAAAATTTCGGCTCTCGCCTTTTGCTTATGATCGCCGGCGGTAGAGAGGAAAAGAGAGAGAGATTGATTTGAGAATTATCAATTCAGTTATTTTCAATCAAACCTTATGCCTTTATTTATATTAACTAATAAGGCAGTGTTTGATGCCATATGGAATACCTTTATAATTATCAACCTGATAATTAAATATATATTCCATATTTATCTCTTTATTAATTAATTCAACTGATTAATTAATTTATAAATAAATAATTCAACTAATTATTTATTTCTTTCTCCTTTTATAATTAATAAACGATTAATTATTTCTCTCAACCAAATAATCCAAACATCCTCTTATTTAGTGTGCAGCGGTGTGACCTACTAGTGTCCTATAACATTGGATATGGTAACCTTGTTACTGTCTCGCACATAATCCTAACAGACTCCCACTTGTGCTAGACATGTAACTGTACTGTTACCATTAGCCTAAGGAGGTCCCTAGCCAGACACTTAGGTTAACCAGGTTATAAGATCTCTTACATCTAGAGATACAATTCACACTTGAATTTGTACACAGGTTCATTCCTTTTACACACGATATTTCTAAAGTGATTTAAGACATGGAGTGGAGGATTCATTTCTTAAAATCAAGTATTTCTTGACTCTGATTTCGATTGCCTGCAGTAACGGATATTACTAAATAACCTCTGTTATTCTATCCGAGCGTGGCCACGCGTTTTCTGCCAATCTTAATCGTCAAGGGGCCCGGAAATATCTCTCTTTTGAAAGAGGTGCAAATCCCTTCTTGACTACTTGCATTTGGATCCACGGCTTCCGCTGCATCTAGTCACGTCCCGTATGGCCACCCAGTTACGGTGCAGCGTTAGTACGTGCTAAGAGTACAGTGGTCCTCGTGTTCCCAAACCAAGTATCTCAGGTCTAAGGACAACCTATCAAGTCAGTGCCTATGACTAAGGCTCCATGAAGCAGACTTGATTACTGGTCACTTCCAATACCCAAACACTCTGATGAGTATCTACAAATACTTGGTCACATCACTTGTGCTTTTATTCTCTACTTTGAACAAATCATCAAGTATTTATAATAGCGTCAAACTCCCTATTGAAATTCCCATTTCAATAAGTGGCTATGGAAATTTAGATTTCATACAAGACTTTGTAGAATCATGGATACGTTAAATATGCAAAAAAAAATAGTTAATTTAGAACAATCATGAAATTAAAACCTCCATTTATTTCCAACACACTGTGAAATAAAAACTTTACATGATTACATTGTTTCTAAATTAGACTATAGTAATAATTAATAAACTAAGTACTAGCTACTGGCTTCCAGGTATTGCATCCCAATGGAATTCGCATGTGCCTCATGCTTTGCCCTTGCTAGTGGCTTTGTCAGCGGATCTGCGACATTGTCTTCTGTTGGAATCTTGCATATTCTTACATCTCCTCTTCCAATGATCTCTCGGATGAGGTGATACTTTCTGAGCACGTGTCTCGACTTGTGATGCTCTCTAGGTTCCTTTGCTTGCGCCACGGCTCCTGAGTTATCACAGAATATATCGATCGGTCTCGAGATACTGGCAACTACTCTGAGATCCGATAGAAAATTCCTTAGCCAGACAGCTTCCTTTGCCGCATCACATGCTGCAATGTACTCTGCTTCTGTAGTTGAGTCTGCAATCGTGTCCTGCTTCGAGCTCTTCCATGAGATCGCACCTCCGTTTAGGGTAAAGACATACCCTGACTGTGACCTGAAGTCATCTCTGTCGGTCTGGAAACTAGCGTCAGAGTATCATGTGACACTAATTTCATCCTCAGAACCTCCAAAGACCAAGAACATTTCTTTCGTTCTTCTCAGATATTTAAGAATGTTCTTGACAGCCACCCAATGGGGCTCACCCGGATTCTGTTGGTATCTGCTCGTAACACTTACTGAGTAAGCAACATCGGGCCTAGTACATAGCATGACATACATAATCGATCCAATTGCAGAAGCATATGGGACCAATTTCATCTTGTCCTGATCTTCACTAGAAACAGGACACTGTGTTTTACTTAACACTATGCCATGTTGCATTGGAATGAATCCTTTCTTGGATTCATCCATCCTGAATCTCTTCAGTACTTTGTCAATGTATGTACTCTGACTAAGTCCGATAAGCCGCTTAGATCTGTTTCTGTAGATCTTTATACCTAGTATATAAGCGGCTTCTCCAAGGTCTTTCATCTGGAAACATTTACTTAACCATTCCTTAACACTCTGTAAAGTTGGTACATCGTTTCCTATGAGTAGTATGTCATCTACATACAAGACCAGGAAGGTTACTATGCTCCCACTGAACTTAGTGTAAACACATGGCTCGAACTCACTTTTAGCGAAGCCAAACTCTTTGATTCGCTCATCAAAGTGTAAGTTCCAGCTTCGAGATGCTTGCTTCAATCCATAAATAGATTTTAGCAGCTTACACACCTTATTAGGATTCTTAGGATCTTCAAACCCCTCTGGTTGTTCCATATAGACGTCTTCTGTTAACTTTCCATTCAGAAAGGCTGTCTTGACGTCCATTTGCCAAATCTCGTAATTAAAGTACGCTGAGATGGCCATAAGAATCCTAATTGACTTCAACATTGCCACTGGTGAAAAGGTTTCATCATAGTCAATGCCATGAGTTTGCGTGAATCCTTTTGCAACCAGTCTGGCTTTGAAGGTGTGTACGTTCCCATCCATGTCGGTTTTCTTCTTGAAAACCCATTTGCGTCCAACAGCCTTACAGTGTTGTGGCAAATCAGTCAACTCCCAGACTTGGTTGTCGTACATGGATTGCATCTCGGCCTTCATGGCTTCCTGCCATTGTTCAGACTCACTGCCTGACACAGCTTCTCCATAGGATGTTGGTTCATTTAAGTCTCCGCTATCTTGAGAGACTAGGAACCCAAGATACCTATCTGGTTCTTGTCTTATCCTGCTGGATCTGCGAAGGTCCTGTGTTTGCACTTCCTCAATCGGCTCTGATTGAGGTTCAACATTGTTATGTTGAATTTCTGGCTCAACAACTGGTGTAGTGCTTTCTTCGTCTACTATCTGTAGATCTACATCCTTTCTGGTATTCTCTAAACTGAGAAACTTTTCTTCCAGAAATTTTCCATTTCGAGCAACAAACATTTTGTTCTCTTCAGGGTTGTAGAAATAATATCCCACGGTGGTCTTGGGATATCCAACGAAGAAACACTTGTCGGATTTGGTTTGAGTTTTTCTGAGGTAGGCCGTTTGACGTAAACCTCACAACCCCAAATTTTCAGAAAAGATATGTTGGGTTTCTTACCCTTCCATAACTCGTATGGAGTCTTTTCTACCGACTTTGTTGGCGCTCTGTTCAGTATGTGTGCTGCTGTTTCGAGCGTGTGTCCCCAGAATGATACTGGCAGCGAAGAATGACACATCATCGTTCGTACCATGTCAAGCAAAGTACGATTTCTCCTTTCTGATACACCGTTCATCTGAGGTGTATACGGAGGTGTAAGTTGGGATACAATCCCACACTCCATCAGATGATTGTCAAACTCATCACTGAGATATTCGCCACCACGATCTGACCGTAAGAACTTGATCCTTTTGTCAAGTAGATTCTGTACTTCATTCTGATATTCCTTGAATTTCTCAAAGGTTTCAGATTTATGTCTCATCAAGTAGACATAACCATACCTACTGAAGTCGTCAGTGAAGGTAATGAAGTACCGGTATCCTCCTCTTGCTACATGACTGAAAGGTCCACATACATATGTGTGGATTATTTCAAGCAAGTCAGTAGCCCTTTCATTCTCACTGTTGAAAGGTTGCTTTGTCATTTTACCAGATAAACAAGATTCGCAATTATCAAAAGGTTTGTAGTCGAAATTGCCAAGAAAACCTCCTTTTAGGAGTAGTTCAACGCGTTTCTTGTTTATATGGCCCAAACGACAATGCCAGAGGTAAGTCTGATCCTCAATATCCTTGGATCTCTTACTTATATGATAGATCTCACTATTGTTGTCTTTAAGATTTACAGTGTATAGACCATCTACGGGTGTAGCTTTAAAATAGAAAATATTATCTTTAAAAACTGAAATCATTTTATAAGAATATTTATAATAAAAGCCTTGGTCTACCAACAAATCAAAAGACAATACATTCTTAATCATATTTGGAATATAATAACAATTATCCAGTTCCAAAACTAGACCCGAGGGTAAACTAAGACTATAAGATCCTACGGCTTCAGCAATCAACGGAGTGCCTTCGCCAACTCGTAGGTTCGAACGGTCCTTCCTCAGAGTCTTTCTTCTAGTGAATCCCTGTAAATGATTACAAATGTGGTTACCACTGCCTGTATCAATTACCCATGATTCATAAGAAGTGATTAAGCAATCTATCATAAAGATACCTGGAGCATCGGGTAAATCGATATCCATCTGGTCGATGTTCATCGAGTGCTCGCAAATATCCTCGCTGCCGCATTCTGGGCAACTCAGATCTCCCAGCTCATCAATTATATCAGTGTCCATGAGATTCGCAGGTTCGGGTACTGGCTCTAGACTGGCCAGGATATCTTCATGAACTTTATCCACGTCGTTCTTTGGTTCCTTCATGTAGGCACTAGCTGTGTCCTGAACTTCCTTTGTGAGGGAGAACCACATGAGATACACTAACTCCTCCTGAGTCATCTTGTACCCCAGACGTGATAAACACTTAAAAAGCCTTCTCATATCAATAAGATGGTTTTTAACTGACTGACCCTTCTGTAGCTTCAGGGAGAGAATCTCTTGCATGATCAAAAGCTTGCCCGTGTGCTTGTAGAAACCTAACTGGTTTTCTACATTCCTTACGACCTCGTGACAGAATTTCACTCTTAAGTCTCCCGTGAACTCGGGTGACATAGAGAAAACTAGAATGGACATTACATCCGACTCATCTGCCATGAATCTGAAATATTCAGCAAATTCCTCTTCTGGGGCATTGCTTTTGGGTCGTGACATGGGCTTATTGATCACATAAAGCTTACCCTGGGCACTCAAAACATTCTGTAAGTGCAACTTCCAAACTGGAAAGTTCTGGCCCGTAAGCTTCCACTTGCCCGTAATAAGGCGAAGTGATTCCTCAGGTGAATAAAACGGAATGCTAATTGGAGACATCTACAGAAGAATATAAATTCCACTTTAGTTTATAATTATATAATTCTAATAAATTATTACCCTTAAAATAAATTTATTAGACTAGAATCCATATTTCACATGTGTCGGGAAGCATGTGATCATGTCAAACCGACTCATGCGATCTATGGTAGGTAAAACTATACCAATCGTATTCCTTTCTGAAAATACGACTTCTAGATCGTCGGGACATCGGATATTAATAATCCGTGCATATTTAGTCCCTCTAGTGCATTTTGGCCTGGTACCACCCAGTGAATAAATAGTTACCAAAATAGATTGCACCACCCGGGACCTGGACAAACTCTGGCCGGTACCACCCGGAGATAATTCGCAGAGTTTTATCACCTTCCAGTTTCGGTTTGAACACGGGCGTTCATAGTGTGTGCACTTACAACGCCCTATGTACCTTACACCGAAGTGCCCCTAAAGTGGGTTGCACTTACTAATCTATAATTTTAACAAGGGTCTAAATTGCCAGTTTCCTTTTCCAAAAACTTTGAAAAACTGGATCCAAACACTAACTGTATTTGTATCCTTTTAATTTTTAAACAATCCGTTCAAAAGGGCAATTTATATTTAATAACAATTACGTTAATTAAACAACCACGCAATTTAAATATAAACAGCACAGTCATAGCTTAAACCCTTAAACTAATGTTGTTTTGTGAGCCAACACAAAACAACGGTCTCAATCCCTAAGTGACAAAAGTCTTCAACTTCTGGCACTCCCACTGGCTCCGAGATCCATGGTCGTCGTCCTTGTCTCCGTCTCGATGTAATTAAAATAATTATTACAAATGGGTTTAAATGGCACGCAGGCCTCCCAACTAGTCTAATAAAACATTAAAATTACAAAAGGGTTGTAAATGGCTCGCAGGCCTCCCAACTATTCTAAAACGGATAAATAAAATAAACACAACCACGGGTCTAAAAAGGGTTCAGCTATGACTCAAAATAAATTAAAAACGCAACTGAATCTTAATTTAATAACTACAAAGTTAATAATTAATTCAAAACCAATTAATTAAAACTTATCCTGAATCGTTTTAACCTTATCTGAAAAACGATCCTTAACTCGAAATTCATTCAGAAACAGATCCCAAACTGAGATCCGTTAACAATAAAAAATCGAAACGAACCACGACATCTAATTGCCACCGATCCGCCAAAAACTTGGCCGTCGATCGGTGGTTTTCAACGCCGGCGACTATGATGACTCGATCGCCACAACCGCCGCCCGTACTACCGCTGAAACTCCGGCGACAGCAGCAGCTGGGAAGCCACCACCGCCGCCGGCCTCTTTCTCGATCAACAACAACACGATCACCGCCACCACCACAAACGGCGGTGTGGCGGTCAATCTGGAGTACAACGACAGCAGCAGCAGTCGCTACCACCACCGCCGCCTCCGGCGATCTTAAACAATCAAAACACCATCGCCACCACCACCACAATCGGTGGTGTGGTGGTCAAATTGGAGAACGACGGCAGCAGCAGATGCTCCCACTACCACCGCCGCCCCCAACAACCATCGGCGACAGCGGCGGATTTCACCACAGCCGCCGTGGTCACGCGGCGGACGAGAAACAGCAATCGCCACCACCACCTCGACTGGTGGTGCGGCGGATATCGGGTTCGGTGGCAAACGGCAATCGCCGCCGCCACGGTTTGCTGTTTGATTGATTGCCACCGCCTAGGTGGTCGATCTCCGTCGTTTGCCGCCCATTGGCGGTCTTTTACTTTTCGACTGACACCACCGCCACCACAATCGGTGGTGCGGTGGTGATCCTCGTCGATTCTGATCCACGCCGCTACTCGACACCATAACCACCAAGCGGGTGGTGTGGCCGGCGGTTTATACGCTCACTCGACACCACCGCCACCACGATCGGTGGCGCGGTGGTGGTTCGTGTCTTTGATCGGTATTGACCGACGCGGTGTTTCTCTGGCGATCGGCCTGGAGGTCCGGTCGGCTAACTGCCGCCGTTCCACCGCCGATCGTCGTTTGCGTTAGGTTTATTAAAAATCAGATTTTTAGAACACAAAAGTAACGATTTTTAAGAAACCAATTAACTAGCAATCAGATTTAATCCTGATCTGTTAGGTTTAGGAAGTGGCTCTGATACCACTGTTGGGAACCAAGGGCATAAACATGCGCAGCGGATAACAAAAACTGATTCCCAATCGAGGATCCAATCCTAACCTTAACAGATACAATTAAAGTGGGTTTGATGGTTTACCTTTTGATGAATAAACTTCCAGAATGCTTGCAGGGGATACACCGCTACTGACACTTCTCGAGGAACGGTTGCTAGACCACCACCAAAGATTATTCCGCAAACGAAAATTTCGGCTCTCGCCTTTTGCTTATGATCGCCGGCGGTAGAGAGGAAAAGAGAGAGAGATTGATTTGAGAATTATCAATTCAGTTATTTTCAATCAAACCTTATGCCTTTATTTATATTAACTAATAAGGCAGTGTTTGATGCCATATGGAATACCTTTATAATTATCAACCTGATAATTAAATATATATTCCATATTTATCTCTTTATTAATTAATTCAACTGATTAATTAATTTATAAATAAATAATTCAACTAATTATTTATTTCTTTCTCCTTTTATAATTAATAAACGATTAATTATTTCTCTCAACCAAATAATCCAAACATCCTCTTATTTAGTGTGCAGCGGTGTGACCTACTAGTGTCCTATAACATTGGATATGGTAACCTTGTTACTGTCTCGCACATAATCCTAACAGACTCCCACTTGTGCTAGACATGTAACTGTACTGTTACCATTAGCCTAAGGAGGTCCCTAGCCAGACACTTAGGTTAACCAGGTTATAAGATCTCTTACATCTAGAGATACAATTCACACTTGAATTTGTACACAGGTTCATTCCTTTTACACACGATATTTCTAAAGTGATTTAAGACATGGAGTGGAGGATTCATTTCTTAAAATCAAGTATTTCTTGACTCTGATTTCGATTGCCTGCAGTAACGGATATTACTAAATAACCTCTGTTATTCTATCCGAGCGTGGCCACGCGTTTTCTGCCAATCTTAATCGTCAAGGGGCCCGGAAATATCTCTCTTTTGAAAGAGGTGCAAATCCCTTCTTGACTACTTGCATTTGGATCCACGGCTTCCGCTGCATCTAGTCACGTCCCGTATGGCCACCCAGTTACGGTGCAGCGTTAGTACGTGCTAAGAGTACAGTGGTCCTCGTGTTCCCAAACCAAGTATCTCAGGTCTAAGGACAACCTATCAAGTCAGTGCCTATGACTAAGGCTCCATGAAGCAGACTTGATTACTGGTCACTTCCAATACCCAAACACTCTGATGAGTATCTACAAATACTTGGTCACATCACTTGTGCTTTTATTCTCTACTTTGAACAAATCATCAAGTATTTATAATAGCGTCAAACTCCCTATTGAAATTCCCATTTCAATAAGTGGCTATGGAAATTTAGATTTCATACAAGACTTTGTAGAATCATGGATACGTTAAATATGCAAAAAAAAATAGTTAATTTAGAACAATCATGAAATTAAAACCTCCATTTATTTCCAACACACTGTGAAATAAAAACTTTACATGATTACATTGTTTCTAAATTAGACTATAGTAATAATTAATAAACTAAGTACTAGCTACTGGCTTCCAGGTATTGCATCCCAATGGAATTCGCATGTGCCTCATGCTTTGCCCTTGCTAGTGGCTTTGTCAGCGGATCTGCGACATTGTCTTCTGTTGGAATCTTGCATATTCTTACATCTCCTCTTCCAATGATCTCTCGGATGAGGTGATACTTTCTGAGCACGTGTCTCGACTTGTGATGCTCTCTAGGTTCCTTTGCTTGCGCCACGGCTCCTGAGTTATCACAGAATATATCGATCGGTCTCGAGATACTGGCAACTACTCTGAGATCCGATAGAAAATTCCTTAGCCAGACAGCTTCCTTTGCCGCATCACATGCTGCAATGTACTCTGCTTCTGTAGTTGAGTCTGCAATCGTGTCCTGCTTCGAGCTCTTCCATGAGATCGCACCTCCGTTTAGGGTAAAGACATACCCTGACTGTGACCTGAAGTCATCTCTGTCGGTCTGGAAACTAGCGTCAGAGTATCATGTGACACTAATTTCATCCTCAGAACCTCCAAAGACCAAGAACATTTCTTTCGTTCTTCTCAGATATTTAAGAATGTTCTTGACAGCCACCCAATGGGGCTCACCCGGATTCTGTTGGTATCTGCTCGTAACACTTACTGAGTAAGCAACATCGGGCCTAGTACATAGCATGGCATACATAATCGATCCAATTGCAGAAGCATATGGGACCAATTTCATCTTGTCCTGATCTTCACTAGAAACAGGACACTGTGTTTTACTTAACACTATGCCATGTTGCATTGGAATGAATCCTTTCTTGGATTCATCCATCCTGAATCTCTTCAGTACTTTGTCAATGTATGTACTCTGACTAAGTCCGATAAGCCGCTTAGATCTGTTTCTGTAGATCTTTATACCTAGTATATAAGCGGCTTCTCCAAGGTCTTTCATCTGGAAACATTTACTTAACCATTCCTTAACACTCTGTAAAGTTGGTACATCGTTTCCTATGAGTAGTATGTCATCTACATACAAGACCAGGAAGGTTACTATGCTCCCACTGAACTTAGTGTAAACACATGGCTCGAACTCACTTTTAGCGAAGCCAAACTCTTTGATTCGCTCATCAAAGTGTAAGTTCCAGCTTCGAGATGCTTGCTTCAATCCATAAATAGATTTTAGCAGCTTACACACCTTATTAGGATTCTTAGGATCTTCAAACCCCTCTGGTTGTTCCATATAGACGTCTTCTGTTAACTTTCCATTCAGAAAGGCTGTCTTGACGTCCATTTGCCAAATCTCGTAATTAAAGTACGCTGAGATGGCCATAAGAATCCTAATTGACTTCAACATTGCCACTGGTGAAAAGGTTTCATCATAGTCAATGCCATGAGTTTGCGTGAATCCTTTTGCAACCAGTCTGGCTTTGAAGGTGTGTACGTTCCCATCCATGTCGGTTTTCTTCTTGAAAACCCATTTGCGTCCAACAGCCTTACAGTGTTGTGGCAAATCAGTCAACTCCCAGACTTGGTTGTCGTACATGGATTGCATCTCGGCCTTCATGGCTTCCTGCCATTGTTCAGACTCACTGCCTGACACAGCTTCTCCATAGGATGTTGGTTCATTTAAGTCTCCGCTATCTTGAGAGACTAGGAACCCAAGATACCTATCTGGTTCTTGTCTTATCCTGCTGGATCTGCGAAGGTCCTGTGTTTGCACTTCCTCAATCGGCTCTGATTGAGGTTCAACATTGTTATGTTGAATTTCTGGCTCAAGAACTGGTGTAGTGCTTTCTTCGTCTACTATCTGTAGATCTACATCCTTTCTGGTATTCTCTAAACTGAGAAACTTTTCTTCCAGAAATTTTCCATTTCGAGCAACAAACATTTTGTTCTCTTCAGGGTTGTAGAAATAATATCCCACGGTGGTCTTGGGATATCCAACGAAGAAACACTTGTCGGATTTGGGTTTGAGTTTTTCTGAGGTAGGCCGTTTGACGTAAACCTCACAACCCCAAATTTTCAGAAAAGATATGTTGGGTTTCTTACCCTTCCATAACTCGTATGGAGTCTTTTCTACCGACTTTGTTGGCGCTCTGTTCAGTATGTGTGCTGCTGTTTCGAGCGTGTGTCCCCAGAATGATACTGGCAGCGAAGAATGACACATCATCGTTCGTACCATGTCAAGCAAAGTACGATTTCTCCTTTCTGATACACCGTTCATCTGAGGTGTATACGGAGGTGTAAGTTGGGATACAATCCCACACTCCATCAGATGATTGTCAAACTCATCACTGAGATATTCGCCACCACGATCTGACCGTAAGAACTTGATCCTTTTGTCAAACCCTTTTGACCAGTGGTTGTGATGTTATTTTTTTTCGTATGTTTTTTGTTTATTATTGGTTACGGGAGGCCTGCGTGCCATTTACAACCCGGTTTTTGTAATGTATAAAATCGAGACCCGAAGACGGAGACAAGGAGATAACCATGGAGCTTGGAGCCAGTGGGAGCGCCGAGAAGATTTGTCCCTTAGGAATAAAGACCGTCGTTTTGTGTTGGCTCACGAAACGACAATAGTTAAGGGTTTTTGACTATGACATGTTTTAAAGCGTGGTTGTTTATATTTAACAGTTGTATAAATTGCGTGGTTGTTTTTAGTTACGTAATATTTAAATATAAACGCTTTTTAAATTAAATGTTTTAAAAGTAAAATTGGATACAAATACAGTTTGTGTTTGGATCCAAAGTCTTTTGAAAACTGGCATTTATAACCCTTGTTAAAATCATAGATTAGTAAGTGCAACCCACTTAGGGGCACCTCCGGTGTAAGGTACATAGGGCGTTGTAAGTGCACACACTATGAACGCCCGTGTTCAAACCGAAACTGGAGGGTGATAAAACTCTGCGAATTATCTCCGGGTGGTACCGGCCAGGGTTTGTCCAGGTCCCGGGTGGTGCAGTCTATTTTGGTAATTATTTATTCACTGGGTGGTACCAGGCCAAAATGCACTAGAGGGACTAAATATGCACGGATAATATATCCGATGTCCCGACGATCTAGAGATCGTATTTTCGAATTAAAATGCGATTGGTATAGTTTTACCTACCATAAATCGCATAAGTCGGTTTGACATGATCACATGCTTCCCGACACATGTGAAATATGGATTCTAGTCTAATAAATTTTTTTAAGGGTAATAATTTATTAGAATTTTGTAATTATAAACTAAAATTGGAATTTGTTCTTAATTTGTAGATGTCAAAATCTGTAATTCCGTTTTATACCCCTGAGGAATCCCTAAGACTCATCAACTATAAATGGAAGCTTACAGGCCAAAATTTTCCAGTTTGGAAAATGCACCTTGACAATGTCTTGCGTGCACAGGGTAAATTGTATGTTCTGGAAAAACCTGTTTCACGACCAGAGAGTAATTCTCCCGAAAGGGATTTTACTCAGTACTTTAAATATTTGGCAGATGAATCGGATGTAATGTCCATTCTGATTTTCACGACATCACCCGAGTTCACGGGAGATTTAAGAGTTAAATCATGTCACCAGGTTGTGAAAGATATGGAGAACCAGTTAGGTCTCTATAAGCACACAGGTAAACTTCTGATCATGCAAGAGATTTTTTCACTGAAGCTGAAAAAGGGTCAGTCAGTTAAAGACCATCTTATTGAAATGAGAAGGCTCTTTAAATGTTTATCGCATTTGGGGTACAAGATGACTCAGGAAGAGTTAGTGTACCTCATGTGGTTTTCCCTCACGAAAGAGATTCAAGACACAGCTAGTGCCTATATGAAGGAACCAAAGAAAGACGTGGATAAAGTTCATGAAGATATTCTGGCCAGTTTAGAACCAGTACCGGCACCTGATGATCTCATGGATACTGATGTGATTGATGAGCTAGGAGATCTGAGTTGCCCAGAATGCGGCAGCGAGGATATTTGCGAGCACTCGATGAATATCGACCAGATAGAGATCGGTTTACCCGATGCTCCAGGTATCTTTATGATAGATTGCTTAATCACTTCTTATGAATCATGGGTAATTGATACAGGCAGTGGTAACCACATTTGTAATCATTTACAGGGATTCACTAGAAGAAAGACTTTGAGGAAGGACCGTTCGAATCTACGAGTTGGCAAAGGCACTCCGCTGATTGCTGAAGCAGTAGGATCTTATAGTCTTAGTTTACCCTCGGGTCTAGTTTTGGAACTGGATAATTGTTATTATATTCCAAATATGATTAAGAATGTTTTGTCTTTTGATTTGTTAGTAGACCAAGGATTTTATTTGTAACGCCACTTTTCCGAAATAAGATTTTATAAAAATCATATCATTTAAATAATTCACTTAATAATAAATCAAAGATTAAAAATTTCAAATCCAACATTTAATTAAAAGTCAGCTAAAAACCATGGTTAAAAAAAATAATTAAATAATGTCGTAGGTCAACGCCGTCGGAATCTCGGTAGCCGGAGTCAAGCCGGAGCTTTGCCCTTATCCTTAGCCGGAATAGCACCTGAAAAAGGATAACAACTAACGGGGTAAGCGAAACGCTTAGTGAGCTAGCACTACATATAACCACAACATTGCATGCTCACATACCGAAATAGGTTCCCAATCAATCACATACAACACATAATACAATAATCAATCCACACAAATCTCGACTCTCATGAGGTCATAAACTCCCGTCAGTTTGGACACGGGTCGGCCCCCCACAACTCACCAAGGGCATGTGGATTCCCTTTCGCCCGTCAGTTAGGACACGGGTCGGCCCCCACAACTCACCAAGGGCATGTGGTTCCCTATCCACACTATAACGTATACATGAAACATACAACATCACAGATACACATAGTGTAACTCACCTTAATTGTCGCAACGTCAAACACGCACGAATTACCGCAAACCTGGAATAATTTTAACAATTATAATTATTACTAACGTTCCCAAACAATCCCTATAATTATCTAATTAATCCAACCCCGACGATACTTAGCCAGTCTAACAACCCTAGGCTAACCCGACTTAAACCAAAATAAATCTATTTATATATATATAGTTTTTATTTATAAAAAAAATTAATAATTATATTTTTATATATATGAAAAACAAAACTCACAACAACAACACTATCATTATTGTACAAGTTAATTAGTTATATATATATATTTATATTAAATCTTTTAACTTAATCATCATCATCCTCATCGCTATACATATAATTATAACTCTAAAAAAAAACTTATAAATACAACAGCAAACATCATCATCGTACTGCCATTAACAACAGCGACAACAACATCACCAACAGCAGCAGCGGCGTTGTCGCCGGCCAAAACCGACGCTGCCGCTTGCCTGCCGCCGCACCAACAGGTGACTAAACCTCTCATGCTGCGCAAGGCAGCCTCGAGGTTACGCTGTTGACTGACTAACTACGGCAGCCGGCGTCGTCGCATCGCCGACCAAAGCCGGCGACCGAACCACGACTTCCCCACCAGCCATCGCAGCCGACAACACCAACATCAACAACGGCTTAAACGCCGAACCAAAACCGGCGTTGCCGGCCTCCAATTCCTCGGCCGTAGCCGGGTTAAACCATCGAGCCACCGACCTTCGTCGGCGACATGAATCTAACCACCACCGCTGCCGGAGTGATTCCACAGCCGGAGACCACGGCGATAAACCCCACGAGAACAAAGTTATAACACAAAATTAACGAAGCAACGGTGTGTTAAGCCCTACGAAACCTTAGATTGCACCGATGATTACAAGAGGTTTAGGATCCTTACCTTTACGAAAGCAAACCCGAACGAGACCTCGATCCTCCTTCCTTTCTCTCCTACGACTCTCTCTCCTCTCTCTCTCTCTCTCTCTTCTTCTCTTAACCGATCTCTCTCTCCCTCGGTTACCTCTCTCTTTCTTCTTAACTTATTCTCCAAGAGATATGGAAGCAATTAATATTTAACAATGATATATACGGGAGTATATATCACAAGAGTTTAGATAAATCCTTAACTAACTCTAAATCCTAATTTTAAATAATTATCTACTCTAAAAAAAAGAATAAATAAAAAAAAATTCCTAAAGGTTTTTGGGGTGTTACAACTCTCCCCCACTTACCAGGATTTCGTCCCCGAAATCAATCTGAGAAGAGTTCCGGGTACCTCTCTCGCATATTCGTTTCCGTTTCCCAGGTCCACTTGGAACCCTTCCGATGCTGCCACTGAACCTTCATGGTCATTATCTCCCTGATTCTCAGCTTTCACCTTCCGCTCTAGCACCACAACCGGTCTCTCGATGTAATTCAGGCGCTCGTCCACCTGAATATCATCTAAGGCACGTGCACTATCTCACCTAGCTGTCTCGGCCGCCTTCGCCGTACACGATGAGCTCTCCCCCACTCGGATTCTGGATGCGAACATCGGTTACGAACATTCAGTCTACACTTACTATCACGTCTATCTCGCTCACGGGGGTGGGGATCAAGCCAATAGAAAAAGGTACTTCGGGAATTACCAAGCTGCAGCCTCGGTAACATCCTCGCAAACTCGCGCCTCTCCGGCAGCTATATCTATGGCTAAAGGTCTGACTAACCTAACCCTTCTAATCGAAAGTCCTAACAGAACGCACTCGATACAAAGATCAAGTGGCTCCCACATCGAAAAGAACCAACGCGGGTTTCTTATTTACAGAGAAAACGCCTAAGTTAAGCAGTTCAAATTTCAACCACCAGATAAGCACATACACGCAACTGCGCTACTAGTTCAGAACTTATAATATAATAAGGCTAACAACATAACTAAGGCGTACCTACAACCACCTCGGGATCCGCCTCCGCCTCCCCGGCCGTCAGCTGAAACACTCGACCACGGCCGCCAGTAGTGGACCCGCTCTTCTTGCCCATCGAACCGTCGGTGATCATCAATGGAGTAGGTGCTAGTGTCGCTGCTGCTGCTGCTCCAACCAACTGAGGGCAGTTGGGTTTGATGTGACCCGGCTGGAAGCAATGAAAGCAGGTCCTCGGTTCGACCCTACACTCCCGACTTCGATGACCAGGCTTCCCGCACTTGAAACATACGGGCTCCGGTAGTCGACACTCCCCTGAGTGGTTCTTCCCGCACTTTGGGCATCCAGAAAACTCCTTACGACTGTCACTCCTCTGTCCCTTGGACTTCTTCACGGGCACTGGCTCCTGCTCCGCCTTCCTCTTCCCCTGCTACTGCTCCTCGAGAAACAGCTCCCGAGTCCGGGCTACATCCACCATGTCGTTGAAGGTCTTACACCTTGCTGTGGCCACGAACTCTTGGATCTCCGGCTTCAGCACTCCCTGATACCGAAACATCTTCATTTCCTCGGTGCTCACATAGTCCGGACAGAAAAGCGATTTCTCAAGGAACTGGTCCGTGATCTCGTTCACCGTCTCTGTCGTCTGAGCCAAGTTCAAAAACTCCGAGGTGATCTGCTGCTTCTCGATGCGAGGAGCGAACTGCTCGTCGAGTAACACCTTGAATTCGTCCCAAGTCATCGCGTTGATCTGCTCCTTAGTTCGGCTTTTGAGAATCAGCCCCCACCAGTCTTTTCCCGCGTTGCGTAGCAGGTTCACAGCATAAAACACCTTCATTCCCTCCGGGCAGCCGCTGGTGCGAAAAGCACCTTCAACGGCGGCGACCCATCGGAAACAGGCTATGGGGTCCTTCCGACCCTCAAAATGTGGCGGCTGACACGCCATGAAATCCTTGAAAGTGACAGCGCGTCCCGGTGCCTGACTACTGCTTCCCGATGTCGATCCATGCGTAGTGAAAGCCGTATCTATCCTCTGGTCCACGGCCGCAAGGATCTCGTCCTTCATTTGAGCAAACAGCCCAGGCAAGATCTGATGTAAAGTCTCAGTGACCTGCGAGCCTATGACGTCCCTCAAATCCGGAGTCTCTGGCTCCTCACTACTCGGATTCCTTCTAGTGCTCACCATACTGTATATTTAACTAGTTTAGTAACAATCCTAAGGATCAAGGCAGTTCAATACCCTCAACTAATGTCTAACTACCTTCCCAATTCTACCCAGGCTCATGCAAATACCTATCTCTAGCCTTTAGTGTGCATACCACCTATAGACTAGTTTGCATTTCTATCCTCAGGATGCATACAAAAACATGTAATTTCATTCAACACATACCAAAGATTTCCTACTACCGTCAAGCTAATGAAGCTCCCAAGACTTAATCAATTCCAAACCCATACAAACGTTTATAGTGGTGCTATTATTTGGGCCCGCGCCACTATAACCGTTCCATATGATAGCCGGGTCGGGATCACTCGGCAACAATCAAACAAGAACATGCCTCATGACCCTTTCCTGACATACCACCGTACAGGCTTAGTCCTGATACCATCCTCAACAGCCCCACTAACTCGACTGAGCAGATAATCAAATAACATTTAATCACATAAAATCGTATAAATATCGTACTTATCGACAACCAAAAATTAGCATGCAATAACATTCAATAACTATATATATAGCTCACCTCCAGCCTGAAGCTCCGCTGACGATTCCGACCTTTGACTCATTATTTCCCAAAACCGCTTGGTTTAAGTCCAACCACACTCACGCTCGCAAACGTGCGCGCTGATTCTCTTAAACCATGCTCTGATACCAAGTTGTAACGCCACTTTTCCGAAATAAGATTTTATAAAAATCATATCATTTAAATAATTCACTTAATAATAAATCAAAGATTAAAAATTTCAAATCCAACAGCAGCCGTAGTGCTAGCTCACAAAACCGAGGTCGTAGTGCTAGCTCACTAACAGCAGCAGCGGCGTTGTCGCCGGCCAAAACCGACGCTGCCGCTTGCCTGCCGCCGCACCAACAGGTGACTAAACCTCTCATGCTGCGCAAGGCAGCCTCGAGGTTACGCTGTTGACTGACTAACTACGGCAGCCGGCGTCGTCGCATCGCCGACCAAAGCCGGCGACCGAACCACGACTTCCCCACCAGCCATCGCAGCCGACAACACCAACATCAACAACGGCTTAAACGCCGAACCAAAACCGGCGTTGCCGGCCTCCAATTCCTCGGCCGTAGCCAGGTTAAACCATCGAGCCACCGACCTTCGTCGGCGACATGAATCTAACCACCACCGCTGCCGGAGTGATTCCACAGCCGGCGACCACGGCGATAAACCCCACGAGAACAAAGTTATAACACAAAATTAACGAAGCAACGGTGTGTTAAGCCCTACGAAACCTTAGATTGCACCGATGATTACAAGAGGTTTAGGATCCTTACCTTTATGAAAGCAAACCCGAACGAGACCTCGATCCTCCTTCCTTTCTCTCCTACGACTCTCTCTCTCTCTCTCTCTCTCTCTCTCTCTCTTCTCTTAACCGATCTCTCTCTCCCTCGGTTACCTCTCTCTTTCTTCTTAACTTATTCTCCAAGAGATATGGAAGCAATTAATATTTAACAATGATATATACGGGAGTATATATCACAAGAGTTTAAATAAATCCTTAACTAACTCTAAATCCTAATTTTAAATAATTATCTACTCTAAAAAAAAGAATAAATAAAAAAAATTCCTAAAGGTTTTTGGGGTGTTACATTATTACAAATACGATTATAAAATGATTTCTGTCTTTAAAAATAATATCTTCTATTTTAAAGCAACACCTGTGAATGGTCTATATACAGTAAATCTACAAGACAACAGTAGTGAAATCTATCATATAAGTAAACGATCCAAAGACATTGAGGATCAGACTTACCTCTGGCATTGTCGTTTAGGCCACATAAACAAGAAACGCGTTGAACTACTCCTAAAAGGAGGTTTTCTTGGAACTTTCGATTATAAACCTTTTGATAATTGCGAGTCTTGTTTATCTGGCAAAATGACAAAGCAACCTTTCAACAAAGAAAATGAAAGGGCTACTGACTTGTTAGAAATAATTCACACAGATGTGTGTGGACCATTTAGTCTTGTGGCAAGAGGAGGATACCGGTACTTCATTACCTTTACTGACGATTTCAGTAGGTATGGTTATGTCTATCTTATGAGACATAAATCTGAAAGCTTTGAAAGATTCAGAGAATTTCAGAATGAAGTACAGAATCAACTTGGCAGAAAGATCAAGTTTTTACGGTCGGATCGCGGAGGCGAATATCTTAGTGACGAGTTTGACAATCATCTGATGGAGTGTGGGATTGTATCCCAACTCACACCTCCGTATACACCTCAGATGAATGGTGTGTCAGAAAGGAGAAATCGTACTTTACTTGATATGGTACGAACGATGATGTGTCACTCTACGCTGCCAATGTCATTCTGGGGACATGCGCTCGAAACAGCAGCACACATACTGAACAGAGCGCCAACAAAGTCGGTGGAAAAGACTCCATATGAATTATGGAAGGGTAAGAAACCCAACATATCTTTTCTAAGAATTTGGGGTTGTGAGGTTTACGTCAAACGACCCACCTCAGAAAAACTCAAGCCCAAATCCGACAAGTGTTTCTTCGTTGGATATCCGAGGACCACCGTGGGATATTATTTCTACAACCCTGAAGAGAACAAAGTCTTTGTTGCTCGAAATGGAAAATTTATGGAAGAAAAGTTTCTTAGTTCTGGGAATACCAGAAAGGATGTAGATCTACAGATAGTAGACGAAGAAAACACTACACCAATTGTTGAACCAGAAATTCAACATGAGAATGTTGAACCTCAATCAGAACCGATTGAGGAAGTGCAAACACAGGACCTTCGCAGATCCAGTAGGGTGAGACAAGAACCAGATAGGTATCTTGGGTTTCTAGTCTCTCAGGACAATGGAGACTTGAATGAACCAACATCCTATGGAGAAGCCGTGTCAGGCAATGAGTCTGAACAATGGCAGGAAGCCATGAAGGCCGAGATGCAATCCATGTACGACAACCAAGTTTGGGAGTTGACTGATTTGCCACAACACTGTAGAGCTGTTGGACGCAAATGGGTTTTCAAGAAGAAAACCGCCATGGATGGAATGTACACACTTTCAAAGCCAGACTGGTCGCAAAAGGATTCACGCAAAGTCATGGCATCGACTATGATGAAACCTTTTCACCAGTGGCCATGCTAAAGTCAATTAGGATTCTAATGGCCATTTCAGCGTACTTTAACTACGAGATCTGGCAAATGGACGTCAAGACAGCCTTTCTGAATGGAAAGTTAACAGAAGACGTCTATATGGAACAACCAGAGGGGTTTGAAGATCCTAAAAATCCTAACAAGGTGTGTAAACTGCTAAAATCCATTTACGGATTAAAGCAAGCATCTCGAAGCTGGAACTTACACTTTGATGAGTGAATCAAAGAATTTGGTTTCACCAAAAGTGAGTTCGAGCCGTGTGTCTACACTAAGTTCAGTGGGAGCATAGTAACCTTCTTGGTCTTATACGTAGATGATATTCTACTCATAGGAAACAATGTTCCAACTTTACAGAGTGTAAAGAGTTGGTTAAGCAAATGTTTCCAGATGAAAGACCTTGGAGAAGCCGCTTATATACTTGGCATAAAGATCTACAGAAATAGATCTAAGCGGCTTATCGGACTTAGCCAAAGTACGTACATTGATAAAATCTTGAAGAAATTCAGGATGGATGAATCCAAGAAAGGATTTATCCCGATGCAACATGGCATAGTGTTGAGTAAAACACAATGTCCCGTTTCTAGTCAAGATCAGGACAGAATGAAATCGGTTCCATATGCTTCAGCAATTGGATCGATTATGTATGCCATGTTATGTACCAGGCCCGATGTTGCTTACTTAGTAAGTGTTACGAGCAGATATCAACAGGATCCAGGAGAACCTCACTGGGTGGCTGTCAAGAACATTCTCAAGTATCTGAGAAGAACGAAAGACATGTTCTTGGTCTTTGGAGGATCTGAGGATGAAATCAGCGTCACAGGATATTCTGATGCTAGTTTCCAGACCGACAGAGATGATTTTAGATCACAGTCGGGTTACGTCTTTACCCTAAACGGAGGCGCGATCTCGTGGAAGAGCTCGAAGCAGGACACGATTGCAGATTCAACTATAGAAGCAGAGTACATTGCAGCATCTGATGCGGCAAAGGAAGCTGTCTGGCTAAGGAATTTTCTATCGGATCTCAAAGTGGTTGCCAGTGTCTCTAGACCGATTGATATATTCTGTGATAACTCGGGAGCCGTGGCGCAAGCAAAGGAACCTAGAGAGCATCACAAGTCAAGACACGTGCTCAGAAAATATCACCTTATCCGAGAGATCATTGGAAGAGGGGATGTGAAAATATGCAAGATTCCAACAGAAGAAAATGTCGCAGATCCGCTGACAAAGCCACTAGCAAGGGTGAAGCATGAGGCACATGCAAATTCCATTGGGATGCAGTACCTGGAAGCCAGTATCTAGTTTTTAGTTTATTAATTATTACTATAGTTTAATTTTGAACAATTCAATCATGTAAAATTTTCAGTGATAAAATGAATGGAGGTTTTAATTCATGATTGTTCTAAATTAACTATTTTTCGCATATTTAACGTATCCATGATTTTACAAAGTTTTGTATGAAATCTAAAATTCCGTAGCCACTTGTTGAAGTGGGAATTTCAATAGGGAGTTTAACGCTATTATAAATACTTGATGATTTATTCGAAGTAGAGAATAAAAGCACAAGTGATGTGACCAAGTATTTATAAATACTCATCAGAGTGTTTGGGTATTGGAAGTAACCAGTAATCAAGTCTGCTTCATGGAGCCTCAGTCATAAGCATTGACTTGATAGGTTGTCCTTAGACCTGAGATACTCGGTTTGGGAACATGAGGACTGCTGTACTCTTAGCACGTCCTAACGCTGCACCGTAACAGGGCGGCCATACGGGACATGACTAGATGCAGCGAAAGCCGTGGATCCAAATGCAAGTAGTCAAGAAGGGATTTGCACCTCTTTCAAAAGAGATATTTCCGGGCCCCTTGACGATTAAGATTGGCAGAAAACGCGTGGCCACGCTCGGAGAGAATAACAGGTGTTATTTAGTAATATCCGTTACTGCAGGCAATCGAAATCAGAGTCAAGAAATACTTGATTTTAAGAAATGAATCCTCCACTCCATGTTTTAAAATCATTTTAGAAATATCGTGTGCAAAAGGAATGAACCTGTGTACAAATTCAAGCGTGAATTGTATCTCTGGATATAAGAGATCTTATAACCTGGTTAACCTAAGTGTCTGTGTAACACCCGTAATTTTCGGATGTAATAATGGTCCTTTGATAAATTATGGGATTTAGAATTTTGGATCAAATCACGGATTTTCGTTCCAGTTGCCTGTTTTGGACCTTAAAAGCGTTGTCATAGTGCCGTTTTGGACTTTCGTTCCAGTTGCCTGTTTCAGACCCTAAGAAGCGATGTCATAGTGCTGTTTTGGGCTTTCGTGAGCCGTGTCAGATCAAGAACAGGTTAAATACCCTTCTCTCTTCATTTTATCATAACTTCCTCATTTCTAAACCATTTGAGCTGATTCTTTTTCCTATATTCTCCTCTCTCAAAGTTCTTCAAGACCCACTAATGGATTGATAGTTAAAGTAGCAAGATTTGGAAGTTTGATCTTCATCATCTTCATCTTCTTCACCTCACCTTCCACCTCCATTGTTGCTAGTTTTGAACTCTTCAAGATCTAGGGTTTTCTACTCAAGATTTGGCTAGGTAAGCTTATGTAAACCACTTAAGGTATGTTAATCCACATAATAGGAGTTATAAAACTAACCTAAGGTCCGATTTACTTGATTTTTAGGTTTGTTCACATATTTGACCTAGATCTTGGATTTGGGGATTTTGGGGTTACAAACCCTCAAGGTGAGTTCTCTATATGGTTTTAAAGTATAGATCTAGTCTTATATGTCATAGATCTGGAGCTAATCCAAGGTTTTACCTCCTTATCAGTTTAGGTGATTACTCAAGCTTTAAGCTAGGGTTTTGGTGAAAATTGGGGCTTTTGGCTTTACAAGCCTCAAGGTGAGTTGCTAAAACCATTTTGTTAAAACTGAGAGCACATCATCTTGATTGATACTACGTGTCTTGCTCGATATTTGTGGATAACTATGTGTTGGATGAAATGCCTAAATTTCTAGGTTTAGGATTTGCCTTGAAATGAATAAGTGATGATTCTCGTATGTATGGCTTAAATTGTATTATCGTATACATGAAATGATTCATTGTGTGCTACGAATACATGAGTTATATCCATGCGATTACATGATGAATGTGTTTATGAGAAATGCGGGTTATTAAGTATGCCATGGATCGATGCAAAGGAATTGAATTCCGAACATGTTGAATTATATGAAATGAATGAAAGTATTGAGACTTTCGATAATGTATAAATTGTATAACTAAAATGTTATGGAGCACCGCTAGTCAAAAAGTGGGATGCTATTGGTCACTAGTCAAAAAGTGGACCGGGATGTCACTAGTCAAAAGGTGAGTACCCATGTTTTTACGCAAACATAATTGGACAATGGGACACTAGTCAAAAGGTGTACATTGTGTCGTTTTTGAAATGAGATTGATCTAAAGTGGCACTAGTCAAAAGGTGTGCATTTTCAAGTTTACACGAGCTCGACTCAGTCTTGGGTGGCACTAGTCAAAAGGTGTGCACCTATGTCCCTCGCCTTTCGTGTGGCCGCGAATGTGCCTGGCCTCTGAGGTTGTCAATTCAAGTCTTCGTAGGAGGACGACAACGGGGTGTCTCGTCACTAATGTGTAACTTGCTTGGCAAAGTGGATAAATGAAATTGATTTAAAGTGGCACTAGTCAAAAGGTGTGCACTTCAAGTTTACACGAGTTAGACTCAGTCTTGGGTGGCACTAGTCAAAAGGTGTGCACCTATGTCCCTCGCCATTCGTGTGGCCGCGAATGTGCCTGGCCTCTGAGGTTGCCTATTCGAATCTTCTTAGGAGGACGGCAACGGGGTGTCTCGACTCTGAGGTGTAACTTGCTTGGTGAAGGTGGGTCGCTCCCACGGTCTTCAAAATAAGAGATAAACCGGTTTAATGTGATGCATTTGTTGTTAATACACTTTCGTACATCTTACGTGTCTTAACATGCTTTTATATGTATGATGTTTATTTGATACAACTCACTAGGCTCCTTTAGCCTAACACTTGCTTGGTGTCGATGTGTCTCTCAGGTACAAGGGACGCTGTTCCTAAGTAGGTGCCGGGATTGAGAGTAAGCTTTGGGGGAAAGTGTGAAGAGACCGGTCCTTTAGACCGCGAAGGCATTGACAGATTGATAACCCTTTTTGTAGTCTCTTCCCTAGATAGGATTGAGACTAGATGGTTGTCACATTATTTATTTAGATTACAAACATTGTAATTATACACTACTATTATACCCCTGTTTTTGGGAAGAGCTCACGCTTTGGCGTATATTTGTACTAACACCTTTCATAAATGAAGGTTTTTGTTTACTCCAATTTTTGGGGTGTTACAGTCTGGCTAGGGACCTCCTTAGGCTAATGGTAACAACACAGTTACATGTCTAGCACAAGTGGGAGTCTGTTAGGATTGTGTGCGAGACAGTAACAGGGTTACCGTGTCCAATGTTATAAGACACTAGTAGGTCACACCGCTGCACACCTAATTGAGAATTTGTGTGTAAGAGATAAATGAGAAGAGAGAAATAAATAATTATTAGTTAATAATTATTTACTAGTTTTAATTAATCAGTAAATTAATTAATTGATTAATTAATTAAGGAATTAATTAAAAGATAATTATAAAAGGAATTGTAATCTGATTAAAACACTGTCTTATTTTAACCTATAAATAAAGGGTTAAAGGCTTGATGATCAGTTAATTTTTTCCTACGAAAACTCTCTCCCTCTCTCTAAACCGTCGGCTCTCTCTCTCTCACACAAGGATCGAATTTCGATCAGTATCGGTGGTCTAGCAACCCTCTCGCGTGGTGTCAGTAGCGGTGTAACCCCTACCAGTTGTCCGGATTTTTCTTGTGTTAAGGTAACCCTCAAAACACCCTATGATTGTATCTGTATGGTTTAAGTTGGGTCCAATTTTGGGAATCGTTTTTGTTATCCGCTGCGCACCGTTAGTGCCTACGGTTCCCAACAATAATCGCCGGAAATCGAAACCGCACCACCAGTTTGGTGGTGGCGGGTGGATTTTGATCACTGAACGGTGGTGGCGTTGGCTGTTCGTTTCGATCGCCGGCCAGATGGGGTAGGTGATCGATGGCGGTGATTGCGGTGGCAAACCACGGCCGAACCATGGCTGAATCGCAACCCAACCACGGCCAAACCACCAGATCGGTGGTGGCCGGTGGTTCCAGACCACAGCGGTGGCAACGGTAGCGTTGTCCTTGCTGCCATTGTCGCCGACTAATGACGATGGTGGCGGCGATCATGGTTGCTGCTGTCGTCGGAAGGCGATGGCGGCGGCGTTTGGTGTTTTTGTTTCGATTGTCACACAAGGCGATGGCGGTGGCAATTGAGTTGCCGCTGTCGCCGATGGATCTAGTCCGCCGATCAACGGCCTGGTAATAGCGGATCGGTGGTGGCGGTTTTTGATTCAAACCACCGTAAGGCAGTGGTCGTTGGTTCGATTGCCGATCGCCATCGGCGATGAGTGGTGGCGGCAGATGATGATGGTTTCAACCACCATTCAAACGACGATCGGCGGCAGCCGATTGCTGTCGTCGGAATCGTCATCGCCGGTCACCTGGTGATGATGATGATCGTTAAGGCTCTCGCGACGCGAGCATGTCTGTGACGAGACCTTTCGCGGCGCGAGCTAGTCTCACCCATCGCGGCGCGAGTAGGACTGACAAACCATCTAGGGTTTTTCGTTTGGGGCCAAGTTTTTGTTGTCAGGCCCAAAGCCCAATTTTTGGGCCAAGTCATGACCCAAAAAGGGTTCTTTTGTTCTTTAAGTTTTTATCTAAATTAATAAAATCCTAATCTAATAAAATTATTAAGGAACTTTGATCCCTAATAAAATTTTGTATTGTTTAACCAATGATTTGACCCAATTGGTCAAATAGGCCTTGTGTCGTGATTTGACCAGTTGGTCAAACCACAACACAGTTTATGGGCCAGTGTTTTACTCAAATCAGCTGGTTTGGATTATCTGGTTTGGTAAATATTTTATAAAATTGTTTCTTGTTTTATAAAATAAATTTATCGTTTATAAATCTTTCTGGGTTTATAAAACAGCTAGTTTTATAAATAAATTAAAACCGGGTTTTACGAAAAGTGAGATAAGATAATTTTAAACGGATCTAGTTTTGTTTTACGCTTTATTATATATTGCTTAATTATATGCCTTATATGAATGTGTGGTTGATATATACCTGTATGTGTGTATATATATGCTATAATATAGCGTTTGCCAACTTAGACCTTTGACTTCTTTCCGGGGAGGTCTGCGTGCCATTTACAACCCCTTTGTAAAAATGACCCTAGGTTAGTATTTTTAGTATTTCTTTCGCTTTTCCATCGAGGGTGCCGAGGCCAGTGGGAGCACGCGAAAAAGACAGATTGTTCATTTCGGAGTTTCATCGAAGATACCAAAGCCAGTGGGAGATGAGCAAGGAGATAGCAATAGGTCATTAATGGTCCTTAGGAATACAGTTGGCAAAACTATAATCTGTCTTAATAGTGTAGTTATAGATTTATTAACTGCGTGGTTGTTGTTTATTTGTGATATCTTGTATGCCTAGATTTTATCACAAGAATATGTATATAGGTTTTATAATTGCCAGTTTTTCAAAACCTTTTTATATGGTAATTTTATTCAAAAGACCTTATACAAAATGATTGTTTTCTTAAGTTGACAAAAATAGTTAGTTTTAATCAACTAAGTGTGCTATCAAAACAGTTAGTTTTGAATTAGCAAGTGACCTTAAAACAGTTAGTTTTAAAAGAAGTATGTGTTTAAAACAGTTAGTTTAAAAACACAAGTTACCTTTCAAACAATCATAGTTTTTCAAAAAACTGGATCTCAAAAGGTTTTTCAAAAATTAAATCATTAAAACCCCGAAAAAACATAGATCAGTATTGCAACCCAATTTGGGGCACCTCCGGCGTAAGGTACACGGGCGTTTTAAGTGAGCACACCTTGAACGTCCGCGTTCAAACCGAAGCTGGGAGGGGATTACATGACTCTGCGAATTATTTCCGGGTGGTACTTGTAGGAATTATGTGCATAAGTTGACAAACCACTTGATCGCACATCCAACGTTATAAGTCACTTGAGGGTCACACCTGTGAGGACCTATAATTCGGATAGTATAATAACCCCAGTTTGGAGAGTTTAGTTTTATAATAGCGAATTATAAAACTGTTGGGTGTTTTCTGTATAAACCCCAAAGTGAAAGGTTTCTGATAATTAATTACAGTTATATATTTATTAGTTAAATAAATATATAAAAGGGTTAATTAATTGGTTTATAATTATCTAGTAATTATTATGTGGAAATATAATAATTGGTAAATATTCTTTCTTGGAGAAAAAGAAAGAATAAGATAATTATGGAAATTATTCTTTCTTAGAGAAAAAGAAAGAATAAGATAATTATGGAAATTATTCTTTCTTAGAGAGAAAGAAAGAATAAAGGCTATCTGATAGATGGAAGGTTTTCCATATAAATAGATATGCCAGGTTATCAGAATAAGACACACAATTCATTCAATTAATTCTGAAAGAAACCTCTCTCCTCTCTCTCTCTCTTCGTCGATCATACCAAGCAAGAAACCAGATCCGGTCTCGTTTCTGATTGATCGTGTTCTTCGCGTACCGTTTGTTCGTGAAGTGTTCCGGGGTTAGATCCAGCTAGAGGGAATTCCGTTTGGTCGTTTACGGGTGGATCTATCTCAAGCAATCCAGGTAATAATCCTAAACCTATATATTAACTATAATAAGATAAACAAATAAGATCTGTGATGTTTTCGGGATTTTAATCGTTATTGCTTCCGCTTAATCAAACCAGTTAGGTTTGATCGTTAAACCTTTGGAACAGTTTGTTTCATGTGGTTTTGTCGTGTGTCTCGACCAGTTAGGTTTGAGATCACGGTTTTTTCTCGTGTCAGTTTGATACGAGGATCCCACAAAATCCCAACAGTGGTATCAGAGCCATTGGTTTGCTTATTGTTTATCTCGTTTTTGTTTAAAGTTTTAATCTTTATCAGTTTATGTGTAAGGATTAAAAACTTTATCTGTTTTAAGTTTTATCTGTTAGTATAAAATTGTTTTATCTGATAATCCTAAATTTTATCTGTTCGTGTAAAATTGCTTTATCTGATAATTGTTTAAGATCCGTTATAATTGTTGTATAAAGTTTTAATTTTTTTAACAGTTTGTTTAAGAATTAAAACTTTATCAGTTTGAGTAAATATCTCTATCAGTTTAGATAAAGGATTAATCTTTATCAGTTTAACGTATTAGTTGGATTTTTCCGAAAAACCATCGTGTAGCGGCACGCGGCGGCGGAACGACGGCAACAGCCGGCCGAGCCGCCAAGCGGTGGCCTTGCAGCCACCAGGCCGTACTACCTAAGGCCGACAGGACGTGGCCTTGATCACGAGATCGGCCGTGGCCTGGATCGATAAACGGCCATGGCCTGTATCGATAAGCGGCCGTGGCCTGAAACATCCTAGGCCGTGGCTCGATCGCCACTAGGTCGTGGCTTGATTAGCCATAGGGCCGTGGCTCGATTGCCACTAGGCCGTGGCTTGAATCGCCACCAGGCCATGGCACGACAGCCATCAGGCCGTGGCTTGATTAGCCACTGAGCCATGGCTCGAACGCCATTCGGATGTGGCTCGATCACCGCTAAGCCAAGGCTGAACCACCAGTTCGGGTGGTTGGCCGAGTGCGGTAGGACCACCAGCAACCGCTGAAGCGGCGGTGGTCAACCGCGGTGGTCGATTTGATTAAAGCCGAAACCACCATGGTAGTGGTGGTGATAAGTGACAGCCGCGACCACACCCCGACCACCAAAGCCGGCTAGGCGATGGTGGTGGTCGTCGATCTGCCAGAACACAGCAATAGCAGCCGATCGAATCGTCGAACGTTACCGGCGATGGTGGCGTGAATCGTCACGGTGACAGTGATTGGTGTTTTGTTCGCCGGCCACTTGGTGACAACGGTGGCGTTTTTTGTTTCGTCACCGGCGTATAGTGTTGCGATGATCGCGGTGGTGGTAGCGACCGTTTGTTGTTACCATCACCAAACGCGGTGATTACGTGATCAACGACGAGATGTCGATCGAACACGAGATCGTGTTTTTGGGTTTTTCGTTTTATTGGGCCTAACCTATCCGAGGCCCAAGACCCTGGAAATTTTGGACCCAGTTTAAGGCCCAAAATGGTTTGATGGTTTTAGGCTTTTATCCGAATTAATTTTATAAGTTTATTATTTTATAAAATTATTTGAGGAATGTTATTAGACGTTCCTATGTTTATCAAACCTGTTTTTGACTCAGTTTTGGACAAATGGGCCAGGTGTCATATTTGACCAGTTGGTCGAACCACGACACAGTTTTTGGGCCAGCACTTATTATTTCGATCAGTTGGTTCGGAATGTCCGGTTTGATATGTTTTGGATAAAAGCAAATATTTTAGAAAATTGGTTTTATATGAAAGATTTATAGTTTACAAATCTTAGGTGATTTTATAAAACCGATTTCAGATTAAAATATTAGTTTCGATTTGTAAAACAGTTTGTTTTATAAATCAGTTAAAACCACATTTTGCGATAAACCGAACGAGATATTATTTAACGGATCTAGGATTATTTTTTATGCTTTATATATGTTGCTTGTTTATTTGCTTTATATATGTGCATAAATTGTATATTATACCTGTTTGTGTATATTTGTGCCTGTTGTAAAATTTGCCAACTTAGCTCATTATTTTTGAAAGGACCTGCATAGTTTTACAACTCCTTTATTATATTAATGACCTTAAGTATAATTTTTCTTTTTCGAAAATTCCACCGAGAGGTGATAAGGCCAGTGGGAGCTACTAGAAATCTTTGAAAAATTAGGTCATTTTGGACCTTTAGGAATTGGTTGGCAAAACTATGATTAGACATATCAACTGCGTAGTTGTTAATGTTTAACTGCGTGAATGTGTTTGCTCATGATTAGTTGATAATTATTGCATGCTTAGCTTTTATCAAACGTTTTAAAATTTAGAGAGAGTTTTAAAACTTTTCAATCATGAGATATGATAGGTTTTTGAAAATTAAAATTACCAATTTTTCAAACTTTTTCAAACGGTAGATTTTATTTTAAATAACCTTATATTTATAAGATCGTTTTTCTTATAAAGGAATGTTGACAAAAACAGTTAGTTTTGGTCAACTGGTTGACTTTCAAAACAGTTGGTTTTAGTCGACAGTCATGCTATTAAAACAGTTAGTTTTTAATTAGCAAGTGTTTTAAAACAAGTTAGTTTTAAACAGAATGTATGTTTATTAACAGTTGGTTTTAAACATCAGTTGCCTTTTAAACAGTCGGTTTAAATAGCAAAGTTTTTTTTAAAATGCTGGAAATTTAAAGTTTTTTCAAAAAACTTAGCTAAAACCCATAAAATCATAGATCAGTAGTGCAACCCATTTGTGGACACCTTTGGCGTAAGGTACGTTGGAGCTCGAAGGAGTCGAACCTTTAGCACCAACGTTCAAACCCCAAGCTGAAGGGGGTGAAAAGACTCTGCGATATCGGGGGGTACCGACCAGAGTACATCCTGTCCTGGGTGGTGAGATCTATTTTGGTAGTTGTTACAACTCACCGGGTGGTACCGGGCCAAAGAGCACTAAGAGGGACTAAAACATGTACGGTTTTATCCGATGTCCCGAAAAGATCTAGGAGTCATGTCAGTTAGATATGATTGGTAAAAGTCCTTACCTACCGAAATAGTACGGGCCTGGTGGGGCGTGAGCAAACCGCGCATCAGGACGTATGAAATAAGGATCCTAGTCCGATAATTATCACTTTAGGGTTTATTGATATTTATTCGGAACCGTTTATTCAAAGGTACTAAAACCAAGTTTTTAAATGTGTAGATGGCAAACACGGTTACCAACACCAATAACCTTTCTCTTCGCTCGATCCTAGAAAAGGACAAACTCACTGGTCCAAATTTTCTCGACTGGGAGCGCAATCTACAGATTGTGCTCAGGCACGAGAGAAAGTGGTATGTCCTAGAAGAACCTCTAGGTGAGGCCCCACCAGCAAATGCCAGTACGGCAATCAGAAATGCTTATCAAAAGCGTTCGGATGATTTGCTGGATGTTGGCTGCTTAATGCTTACGACATGATCCGCCAGCTGAGGGACATGTTCCAAACGCAAGCTCGCACAGAGCGTTATGATGCCACGAGGGCTCTAAATGCGTGCAAAATGGCCAAGGGGACCTCTGTCAGTGCCCACTTTATGAAAATGAAAAGGCTACTTGACCACCTAGAGAGGTTAGGTCACCCAGTTCCGTTGCAGTTGGCAACGGATACCATACTCAATTCATTGTCCGATGATTACAAGCAGTTTGTGATGAATTTTAACATGAACAACATGGAAAGGAGCATAGCTGAATTGCACTCCATGTTAAAAACTGCTGAGCAAAGTATGGGGACGGGGACCAAGACCAAAGATGTTCTGATGGTCAGGGAGGGTGGAGTGAAGAAGAAAAGAGGGCAAAGGAACACCAGCAAGGGCAAGGACCAGGTTCAGGTCAGCCAGAGTGTACCAAAGGCCGTTGACAATAGAAAGGGCAAGGGCAAGGGCAAAAAGGTCAAAGTCAACAAAGCGAAGGCCGAGAATCGATGCTTTACGTGTCATGAGGTCGGACATTGGAGACACAATTGCCCGAAGCGTCATGAAACAGGTATAAACACCTAGGACGTTTTATGACCGCTTCAGTTTATCATTACTACTTGTTAGTTTACAAGTTAACTGACACCTAGAGCAAATGTATGTTTGCAGGTGGTCAGGAGAAATGAAGTGCCCGGGTCCTGAGGATCAGACAAGATTTATTTTAGATATTATCAAGACATTTTAAACTTATTTTAAGACATTTTATTTTGGATATTTTGAAATGTTGGTTGATTTAAATTTATGGATTTTGGTATTTTAAATTTAAAATTATTGTCTTGATTTATATATCTAATTTTATTTTGAATCTAAGTCAAGGTAGACTTGATTCAGTTTGTTGATCCTAGATATTGTCTACCACACTAACAAATATACTTCAAAATTTAGTAATTCGAAGTAATATATGAAAACTGTCAAAAACACACGAAGTACTATTTTATAGGAATGTGTTTTTGGAATAAAACATTTACGAGTAATATGATTATAACAAGTATATTGTAGTCAAGTTCAAATTACTCATATGTTTTAAAAGGATTTTAGGATATTATCACAGATGACGTTGATAATATCAGCATTTATAAAACTAGTAAATTCCAAGTTTTGGAATTGGGATTTGATAAAAATCCAGTTAAGTTTTATGAATAGTAAAATTCAAGTTTATAGTATTAAACTTATTACTTAAAATAAAATTGACTAAATAGTCAAGTCTTGACTAAGTCAATGAAGCATCAAGTAATAGTCAGTTTTCATATAGGTTAGTGGGAGCCCAATTTATTCTCTATCTATGCTTCCGATAAAGAATAAAAGCTATATTATTGATTAGTATTCAGAGAGGATAAGAATTCATGAGAAATATGATCTATTCTTTTAAGTCAAAAAGGTTTAGATCAAGAGTTTCAAAGTTTTGAAACAATAAAGTCAAAGTTTTGACTTTAAGAAAATCAATAATTATATGTGTTGTAATAATAAAGATATTCAAGTATCTTTTTAGACCATCAAGTGTTGTAGAACACTAGAATAAATCTCCTGAAATTTACCAGCTTGGTAGATGGAAATTTTATCAGATTTCAGGAAGAAATCTTTATCTACACAGCAACTAAGGAAAGTTGCGGAATTGACTTTACATATTTCAAGAAACTTGGAGTTATTCCAGTGTCTCCAAGATTTAGGCAATATGGTAAAGAAAAGTCTAGATTTTGTTTAAAGTGTTTGCAAAACAAAACTAGCAGAACCAAGTTAAAAATTATTATTTAATAACTTGCGTTGTTTTGGTTGTTTCTTTGATTAGGATGGTAAACACTAATCAAAGGGTTTAAATTGAAGGAAGGTGATACTTCATTTAAACCAAGTATAAAGTACACATTGAATAGACACCGTAAAAGTAACTTAGAAGTGCTATTAATTTTGTTATTATTACAGAGTGGAATATGGACTATACAAAATTAGCTTCTTTGTTTCTTTTATACTTAGCATGTTTTTGATCCGGGAATAAAACTAGTATAAGTTTTATTTGAAATTATCCGTGACAACTTATCAAGGTGGGAACCTGATAGGGTTTTAAAGTCATCGTGAGTTTTTGGGTAGTTATAAAACAGAATGTTGAATAACAGCTACAAGCGATGTAGACCAAAAAACTGCACGGATATTCGATAGAGCAGCGAATATCGGATGTGATCCGCCGGTTGAGATTACTCCATGGATTTAGTCATGAGTAAAACTCCCAGAGGTTGTCCTTAGCACCTGAGGTATTTGGTTTGACATTGCGAGGACTGTTGGATACTTAGTACGTTCTAACATCACGCCGTAACAGGGTGGTCATACGGGGCGTAACTAGATTCAGCGGAAGCCGTGGTGACAAATGCAGATATGCAAGATGGGATTTGCACCTCTTCTTCGAAGAGAGATATTTCCTGGGCCCCTTGACTGACTGAAAAGACTGATGAAGTGCATGGCCATGCCCAAACGAACTGATTTGTTCTTTGTCGTTTACCAATCAGTAGAGGTCGGATAGTCGAGAAACATAATCTTTGAGTATTCAGAGTTGACTGTATCCATGCTCATACTCAAAATTGAAATATCGTGTTGCAAAAGGAAAAGCCTAGTTATACCCGATTTGTGGACAGTTTGTTCATAAATGTTGTTTCCTTTTAGGAACGTTTTATCACCTACCTGGGTATAAGGGTGCTTATAACCTGGTTAGCCTAAGTGCCTGTCTAGGGGACTCCTTAGGTCCGTGTCATCAATCTGGTATTGCCAACTTGCACAAGTGGGAGTCTGTAGGAATTATGTGCATAAGTTGACAAACCACTTGATCGCACATCCAACGTTATAAGTCACTTGAGGGTCACACCTGTGAGGACCTATAATTCGGATAGTATAATAACCCCAGTTTGGAGAGTTTAGTTTTATAATAGCGAATTATAAAACTGTTGGGTGTTTTCTGTATAAACCCCAAAGTGAAAGGTTTCTGATAATTAATTACAGTTTATATTTTATTAGTTAAATAAATATATAAAAGGGTTAATTAATTGGTTTATAATTATCTAGTAATTATTATGTGGAAATATAATAATTGGTAAATATTCTTTCTTGGAGAAAAAGAAAGAATAAGATAATTATGGAAATTATTCTTTCTTAGAGAAAAAGAAAGAATAAGATAATTATGGAAATTATTCTTTCTTAGAGAGAAAGAAAGAATAAAGGCTATCTGATAGATGGAAGGTTTTCCATATAAATAGATATGCCAGGTTATCAGAATAAGACACACAATTCATTCAATTAATTCTGAAAGAAACCTCTCTCCTCTCTCTCTCTCTTCGTCGATCATACCAAGCAAGAAACCAGATCCGGTCTCGTTTCTGATTGATCGTGTTCTTCGCGTACCGTTTGTTCGTGAAGTGTTCCGGGGTTAGATCCAGCTAGAGGGAATTCCGTTTGGTCGTTTACGGGTGGATCTATCTCAAGCAATCCAGGTAATAATCCTAAACCTATATATTAACTATAATAAGATAAACAAATAAGATCTGTGATGTTTTCGGGATTTTAATCGTTATTGCTTCCGCTTAATCAAACCAGTTAGGTTTGATCGTTAAACCTTTGGAACAGTTTGTTTCATGTGGTTTTGTCGTGTGTCTCGACCAGTTAGGTTTGAGATCACGGTTTTTTCTCGTGTCAGTTTGATACGAGGATCCCACAAAATCCCAACAGTACTGGCCAGAGTAAAGTGTCCAAGTCCCAAAATGGTGAGATCTATTTTGGTTCTGTTAAGTTCATCGGGTGGTACCGGACCAAAATGCACTTAGAGGGACTGAAACATGTACAGATAGTTATCATTGTCCTGAAAAGATCTAGGAGTCATGTCAGTTAGATATGATTGGTAAAAGTCCTTACCTACCAAAATAATACGTGGGCCTGGTGGAGCAAGAACATTACGCACATCAGGGTGTATAAAATAAGGATCCTAGTCCAATAAATTGATCATTTAAGGGTTTATTGATATTTATTGGAAATAGTCTATTTACAGTTGTTAAAACCAATTTTTCTTTAAATGTGTAGATGGCAAACACTGTAACCAACACAAACAATCTTTCTCTCCGCTCCATCCTTGAGAAAGATAAGCTCACTGGTCCCATTTCCTGGATTGGGAGCGCAATCTGATGATTGTGCTCAGGCATGAAAGGAAATGGTACGTCTTGGAAGAGCCTCTAGGAGAGGCCCCTCCAGCAAATGCAACGGCTGCTGTCAGGAACGCTCATAAGAAGCATTCCGATGATTTGCTGGATGTTGGTTGTCTTATGCTTGCAACTATGAGCCCATATCTACAAACGGGGATCATAAACACGAATGCCTATGACATGATCCGCTAGTTGAGGGACATGTTTCAAACGCAAGCACGCACAGAATGTTACGATGCCACTAAGGCGTTCAACGAGTGCAAGATGATCAAGAGGACCTCAGTAAGTGACCATGTCATGAAAATGAAACGGCACATGGATCACCTGGAGAGGCTCGGCCACCCAGTTCCGTTGCAGTTGGCAACGGATACAATTCTCAACTCACTGTTAAAAGATTACAAGCCGTTTGTAATCAACTACAATATGAATAACATGGAGAAGACAATAGCTGAATTGCACTCCATGCTAAAGACTGCTGAGTTGAATATGGGGGCCAAGAACAAAACAAAAGATGTACTAATGGTGAGAGATGGAGGGGTGAAAAAGAAGCATGGGCATGGAAGCATCAGTAAAGGAAAAGGTCCAGTTCAGGCCGTCCAGAATGCACCCAAGGTTCGTGACAATGGCAAAGGCAAGAGCAAGGGCAAAAAGGTTAAGCCTAACAAAGCTAGGACCGAGAAACGCTGCTTCACGTGTAATGAAGTCGGTCACTGGAGGCAGAACTGCCCAAAGCGTCATGAAGCAGGTATGGAAACCTCAGATATTTATGATTGCTTTAAATCTGTCACTTTTACTTGTTGACTTACAAGTATACTGATACCTAGAGCAAATGTCTATTGCAGGTGGTCAGAAGTGAGAAGCCCAGGAGTTGCTTAGGATCTTAGATGCCAGTTTATTTCAATTCTCGTCAAGACATTTTTATTTTAGACTTATGTTTTAAAACAGTTACTTTTGGATGGTTATAATAATTACATTTTATGGTTTTAAATTTAAAAGTTATTGTCTTGACATTGAAATATCTGTTGTGCATAATATTCTGAATCTGATTGATTTAATAAAAGGATCCTAGACATTGCCTAAATGCACTGACAAAGTTACTTCAATAGTTTTAAAATTGAAATAATTTATATGAAAACTGTCAAAGACACATAAAGTACTATCTTATAGGAATGTGTTTTTGAAATAAGACATTTAAGAGTAAAGGATTATGAAAGCATTTTATAATCAAATACTCAAATGTTTTAAAGAGAATTTAGATATTAATATCAGTATTTATAAAACTAAGAAAAATTCCAAGTTTTGGAGTTGTGGTTTTTAAAATCCAGTTAAAGGTTTTATAAATGACAGAATTCTCAAGTATGTTACTTAAAATAGAATTGATTAATCAAAGTTCTTGACCAAATCAATAGTTAAATTTTGAGTAACAGTTGGTCTTCATATAAGTCAGTGGGAGCCCAGTCAATTCTCTATCTAGTCCAAGATAAAGAATAAAGATATAATTATTGATTAAATATATCTAGGAATTCATAATCCAGGTAGGAAATGAATTTATAAGATATACTATATACTTTTCAATCAAGAAAGGTAAAAGAAAAGTTTCGAAGTCTTTGAAACAAAATTTTAAGAAAATCAATAATTAAGTTATGTTGGGGTATTTAGAGATAGGATAAAACTAGTGAAAACTTGCCAGCTTGGTGAAATGAATATCTTATCAGATTTCAGGAAGAAATCATTTATCTACACAGCAACGAAGGAAAGTTGCAGCTTAGCCTTACATGTTCAGGGTAACTAGGAGTTTTTCCAGGTCTCCTAGTTTAGGGAATATGATAAAGGGAAAGTCTAATCTTGTTTAAAATGTTTGCAAAACAAGGATTAGCACAATCAAGTAGATTGTATCAAAAGATACAAACTTGAATTGTTTTTGGTTGTTATTTTGATTAATTTAAACATTAATCAAAGAATCTAAAACTGAAGAAAGGTGATACTTCATTTTTGACCAGTATTTAACAAACGTTAAATAAACACCATAAAAGTAATTAAGAAATATTAATTTTGTTATTATTACAGAGTGTAATATGGACTATGCAAAATTAGTTTCTTTATCACTTTTATATTTTGCATGTTTTATAATCCAGGAATGAAACTAGTCTTCAGTTTTTCATTCAAAACTTGTCCGTGACAACTTATCATTGTGGGAACTTGATAGGGTGCTAAAGTCATTGTGAACTTTTGGGTAGTTATGAACAGTCGTTGAAAAACAGCTACAAGTGTTGTAGGCCAAAAGTTGCATAGATATTCGATAGAGTAGCGAATATCGGACATGATCCGCGGTTGAGATTACTTCTTGGATTTTGTCATAAGTAAAATCTCACAGTGGTTGTCCCTATTACCTGAGGTATGTTTGATATCATGAGGACTGCTGGATACTTAGTGCGTTCAACCGCTACGCCGTAACAGGGTGCCTATAAAGGACGTAACTAGATTCAGCGGAAGCCGTGGTGTTAAATGCAGATATGCAAGATGGGATTTGCACCTCTTCTCAGAAAAGAGATATTTTTGGGCCCCTTGACTGACTGAATATACTGATGAAGTGCATGGCCATGCCCAAACGAACTGATTAGTTCTTTGTCGTTTACCTATCAGTAGAGGTCGGATAGTCAAGAAACATAATCTTGAGTATTTAGAGTTGACTGATTCCAAGCTCATACTCAAAGATGAAATATCGTGATGCAAAGGGAAAAGCCAAGATATACCCGTTTTATGAACAACAGTTTCATAAGAGTTACTTCCTTATGGGAAATGTATTATCACCTATCTGGGTATAAGAGTTCTTGTAACCTGGTTAGCCTAACTGCCTGTCTAGGGGCCTCCTTAGGTCCGTGTGATCAAGACGGTATTGCCAACTTGCACAAGTGGGAGTCTGTTAGTAATTATGTGCAGAAGTTGACAAACCAGTGATCTCACATCCAATGTTATAAGACACTTGAGGGTCAAACCTGTAAGGATCTGTAAATCAAATAGGATAAATCCCAATTTGGAGAGATTGAGTTTATAATAGTTAATTATAAACCAGTTGGGTATTTTATGTAAGAAAACCCAAAGTTAGAGGTTTGAAATGGTTCATATATATTTATTAGGTAAATAAATATATATAGATTTATTAATTAGTAAATTATGTATTTATTTAGATAAATAAATACATAATAGATTATTAATTAATAAAAAGATAATTATCTAGTTTAATGAAAATTCTTTTCTTTGGGAGAAAGAAAAGATAATTACCAAAGATAATTATAAGAGTTATATGGTAACTAGGAAAGGCTACCTTATAAATATAAGCCTAAGGTTTGCCAGTTATTCATTCATTCAACTGATTAATAAAACCACGAAAGAAAAATCTCTCTCTCTCCTCTCTCCCAAAAACCGGCGCCCAAACCCCATCCACACGGAGTTCGGTTTTTCGGTTGTCATCTTGCAAAACAGTTAGTTTTATGATCTCGGGATTTGAACCGCCTAAAAGGTTTTTGTCTGATCGTTCACGGGTGGATTAAAGCTCAAGCAATCCAGGTAATTACTTTTAACTGTTAGGATTAAATAAAACAACGATTAAGATGAATGAATTTTTGGGTTTTAATTCTTTAGCTTCCGCGATAATTAAAACAGATTAGGTTTAATAAAGTTAAAATCTTTTTGGTCAGTTTGATCATTAGGTTTAATTGTGTATCTCTTCCAGTTAGGATTAAGATCAATTGTGATCCTCATGTCAGATCGATATGAGGGATCCTCGAAAACCCAACACCTCCCCCGCTACTAAAACAACCATCTACTAAACTAATGTACAAACATAAAAAACCATAAATTCTAAACTAATATACAAACACAGGAATGAACCATAAATGGAGGAGAATACACCAAAGCATACACCAGAGATGCACACATAGGGATGAACGATGGATCAGCAACTCCATTCCTTCGTCTCCATTGCTTGGAAAAATCCATTTCCACCTGGAATCCATCGTCGACCAAACCTATCTATCAAGACCACATCGACTTAGATGTGGATGAAATTAACGCAACGGTTCAAGAACGAAGATTGGGATGTAGTTTGACTTTCACGAACGAGCTTAATTTTGGAAATCACACACATATTTGTTCATTCGATCTCTCTCAATCTCTTTTGTTTCTTCTCTCTCCCCCCTCTCTCTTTTCTATTCCTTTGATTTATGTTCAATGATATTTTAGGGGTTTGATATAGCTTATAGATTTGGGATTTCAAATATGTTTAGATTTAGGATTTGAAATAGGTTTGGATTTGCATTTAAGATTTGTTAAATGTCCTTGGGTGATCTTGGGATTAAACTTGGATTCAGGGTTTTGATTTAAAGTTAGTCAAATGTTCTTGGTGTTCTTGGTGTTCATCTTGTTCTTGATGCTATAGGCTTGGGAAAATGAATATTCAAGGAAAAAACCATTCAATTATTTATAAAAAGTGTGAAGAAGAAGGTAAAATAACAATTTTACCCTCGTACTTAACGCCAAAAATAGACGGTTGTTAGTGTGAAGTACCAAATCTATAAAAATCATTTTGCCTCAGGAACCAGATCAAAAAAAAAAAAAAAAAAAACCCATATGTAAAGGTTTCTTATGTAATAAATGAAGATAAGAGACCAAATCCGTAACAATTGACATACCTCAGCAACCAAATACATAACCAAAATTGTAGGTTTAGAGAAAGTGCAAGGACCACTTTTATAACTTCTCAAAGTCGCTGAGCAAAACTTTGCTTCCATGGCGGTTTTGTATCATATCATCATTCGAATTTCAATCCTTCAAAAATTCCCCCAAAATTTTCAACAATCGAATCGAGACCATAGATTGAGAAATGCATCGATTAAGCTCCACCTTTCTTCAATCGAATCGTTCTAGATCAACGAAATGCTGTTAAGATATTCAAATTTTGATCTTCGACGATCAATTGTGATCATTCGTAAAAATTTCGTGTTAATTAACAATGTCGTCGTGGGGATTAGCTTGGAAGAGGCCATCCGATGTGTTCCATCTATCGTTGTATTACGGTACGGAGGAAGCGTTAGACGATCAAAATACTCGTTCATCATCATCATCGCCACCACCTTCGGGATCATCGTCGTCAAAAGACAATAACCGTATCTGTAACGATCAAGAGCTCGGGTTTCGAATCGATCTGGATTGGAATTCCGGGGAAGACGACGTTCAGGTAGCATTGAGGCTTCAGTCTCAGGTTATGGTGGCCTTGCCTTTGCCTCAGGATAGGGTGGTGATCGAGCTGTGGCAATGTGGTGATTATGGTGATGGTGATGGTGAGGGTGGTTTGAGTGGGAAATTGGTGGGATTGGGGATGAAGGTTGTGAAGCAGAGGGATCCGTTAAAGGCGGTGGCAATGTCGCGAGTTGGAATGGCTAGCCAGCAGTATGATGGGATGGGTGTGCTTACTAAGTTGCTGAAATCGGATTTTGCAGCTGAGTCTGGTTCTGGTACGGGGAATAATGCGGGTGGGTTGGGGGTGAGGATTTGTGCTGATCATTGGATGAATGTTGCTGTTGTTAGCCTCTATAGTTGCGGTTTGTCTGTAAGTACTTGACAAAAAGTATATCTTTCATCTATTGCTTCATTTGCTATTTGCACCCCTAAATGTCAGAATAAACTCATTCTATGCATGAGAATGTAAAAAGCAGATTGTGATGTTGACGTGTGTGAAAAAAGTATGTCTTTCATCTGTTTTGTCCCATCCTGTCCAGCTTACTAAGCGCAAAATAGTTAATTAGTCCCGTCATGTTCTAATCGTACCAAATGTAGAACAGACAATTAGTCTTATCCACTCCAGTCCCATCCATATTGTGCACCAAACGCTACCTTAGGGCGTCAATTATACAAAGATAGCTGTAAAGGCCTCTAGATTCTAAGGAAAACCATAATCTTTGTAATTCCATTCATAGGTAGAATGTAGAATGCACATAGCGGCAGATGTCTTCATATGGGTGGGTTACCAAGAATACGGGTTGAATGTTTGTTTGGTGTTTCGGGTTTAGAAGCTAACTTATCTTTTTAGCTTATTGAAGCAGCTTTTTAATAAGCTATGGGGCATCTATTTCAAATTCTTACAATTGTGCCCCTTGTAGTAATTTTTCCAATTAATTTTCAGTTTGTCCTTTTAGGCTGGTTTACGTGGCATCTAGCTTATCAACATACTAGTTTTTACCAAACATAACTAGTCTATCAGTTAGCTTGTCAGTCAACGACTACATTTTCTGCTAACAAGTTGCTTATCAACCAACTACTAGCTTATCAGCTAGTTTGCCAAACATAGCCTAAAGATGGAGTTTTGAGCCTACTAATGAAGAATCAATCTTTAGTCTAAAATTGCTAAAGCAAAGTAGGTGCTCTACCAGTACTTCCGGATGCTGAAATTTGAGTTCCTTTATACTGTAGACATGTAAACACAGTTATGAGTCGTATGATATGGATACAATTAATGGAAAGACACTAGATAAGTGAAAAGGTTTTGCATTGCAACGTTAGAGTGTGTAGCGAAGGTAATAATGTTGTATTATTTCAAGTGGGATGGTCTGTTTGTTTTGATTCATATATGTGTTATTAGTTTAAAGAGGGTGGAGGTTAAGCCTAGGAGTATCGCTGTTTGAAGATGATGAAGTGCAATTTGCTAATCGATTTCAAATATTGAACCAATCCACAGATGTTTCCGGTAGAGTTGACTAAACTGCCACTTCTTGAGAAGCTATTTCTTGATAACAATAAGCTATCAAGTTTGCCCTCTGAACTTGGTGATTTGAAAAACCTTAAAGTGCTCACGGTCGACTACAACATATTGATTTCTGTACCAGGTAAGCTTGTATTTATGCTCTCATTTTATTTCAATTTTCCCACTTCTGGAGTGATATCATTCTCCCTGCAACTTCCTGAGAAGTTATTTTCAATTTATGTAGGTGTAGGACAGATTTTCAGCTTGTGACATGTACCTTTTTTGTTTGAACAACAAACAGTTGATCTCAGGCGGTGCGTGCGACTCGTGGAATTATCAGTTGAACAGAATAAGCTAGTCCGTCCTCTTCTTGATTTCAGGTCATTCATTCAACATGCCAAGTTATCCCACTTTATTGTGATATATATATGTAGGTAGGTTCCCATGAGAATCGTAATCTCTTTTGGAACCTGAGAACCGACTATTTTATTCATTCATTCATTCATGATGATTATTCATCATAATGTTGGTTCCCATGTTCTCAAAATATTTATGGTTCTCATTTGAACCTACCACTTGAGAGTAAAGGCTATACCTATCCTTCAGTTGAGATCTAATCTTTATCTTCTTCTTCTTTTTATGCAGGGCCATGGCCGAGTTACGTGTTCTTAGGCTATTTGGTAATCCGCTTGAATTTCTTCCCGAAATTTTGCCTTTGCACCAACTCCGCCACCTTTCTCTTGCAAACATTCGGATCGTTGCAGATGACCATCTAAGATCGGTGAATGTGCAGATAGAGGTACCGGATGATGACATGATTTTGTTTAGTATTGTCATGTAAAGTCGAAACCTACGTTAGAATAGGGGCCTGGGGCACGATTAAGATCGTGTGACCCTGAAGGGCGATAGCCTGGGGCCCGAATCTGTTTTGGGTGACCCTGAAGGTGTGTAGTTTCTCACACTTTTCGGGGCCTACATCTCCCCCCCCCCCCCACCCACGCGCGCACGGGTGGGACCTCACCTCCGGGTATACTGGGCACATTTGGTTTGGTTATGTAAAGTTGAAACCTAACTTCTTTTAGGTGGAATGCAGATAGAGAATAGCTCTTACTTTGTTACTTCGCGACACAAGCTGAGTGCATTTTTTGCCCTTATTTTTCGCTTTTCTTCATGCCACCATCCTTTGCTCGCATCTGCCCTTGCAAAGATGATGCAAGATGAAGGAAACCGTGTAGTTATTGGTAAAGATGAAAATGCCGTACGACAGCTGATAAGCATGATAAGTAGTGAGAATCAGCATGTGGTTAGTTGGCATTACTATCGTTAAAATTTCTTTTTTTTTTATCTATTTTTCATTGGGTTTTTTGTTCCAAGGAGTTGTACTTTTGTCCCAGGTTGAGCAAGCTGGTTCTGCACTCACTTCTCTTGCCTCAGATGTATCTGTTTCACTTCAGTTGATGAAATGTGACATCATGCAACCTATTCAAAGAGTTATGAAATCTGTTGGTCCTCAAGAACTGAAATCTGTTTTGCAAATTGTGGCAAAGTTGGGGTTCGTTTCTGATACAGTGGCCCAAAAAATGATGAACCAGGATGTGATGAGATCATTAAAGTTATTGTGCGCGCATAAAGATCCAGAGGTAAGCTTGCCGATTTACCAGTTTCTTAGCATTTGGTAGCATTCTTGCGTTGTTATTTGAATTGGTTTATGAAATCGTTAGGTACAAAGGTCTGCTTTACTAGCTATTGGGAATCTAGCCTTTTGTGTAGAGAACCGCCGGATTCTTGTTGCTTCTGAAAGTTTGAGGGATATTCTTTTGCGGCTTACGGTTTCATCTGAGTTACGAGTGAGGAAAGCTGCAGCTCGTGTTCTTGCAATTCTTGGTTGGTTTTCTTTCAATGATTTTTTGATAGCAATAGTTATATGGATTTGTAGACTGGAATCATGTGAGACTAAGTTTTCATGAGACCACCTTTTAGCCCTTGGATGAATAGATCTCACCAAAGCTTCATAGCAAACCACTGAACCTTCACAGTGTTCTCACAGGTTTCATTAGTCACAAAAAGTGTCCGGTGTTACCGAAACCCAACCCTATGGGGACGTTTGGTTTGCAGGAATCCTTGGGAATCTGAAGGAATTGGAATCCAATTCCCATGGATTCCTATGTTTGGTTGGTTTATAAAGAGGAATCGGAATGTGTAGGAGAAAAACTTTCCGTTAGTTGAGGGAAATTAAAATCCATCAGCATACGGAAGGAATTTGATAAATTACCTTTTAACCCCTCAAATCATTTTTAATCCTTATGCTGCTAATATATATATATATATGTATATAGGGGTGGGTTCAAATACAAACCACCCTTTCGTTGTGAACGTGAGGACAGCCCAGAGCGCGACACGTGGCAATCTGAAACGGCGGGTCAAGTCATATTCAATCTGAATAAAACCGCATGTTAGTGTTATTCAAACTGAATAACGCTTGACCCGCGGATGACCCGCGGCTGACCCGCCCGCGTCCAATTGCATCAGAGTGCATGTTAGTGTTATTCATACTGAATAACGCTTATATTCAGTCTGAATAACTAAGTCGAAATTTTTTCAAATTGCCACGTGGCGCGCTCTCGTTTGTCCTCACATTCACAATGAAAGGGTGGTTTGCAATCGAACTTTCACCTATGTATATATTATAATATATTTATAATACATATAAATCATGACCGTAGATTGGAAAGATGGATGGTTTAGATTTGGTTTCCATAGTTTGTAAGAATCATCCAGTTTGCACTTGATACTTTCCCTATATATATATATATTTATAATATATATCATAATATATGTATAGAGGAAAGTTCAAATGTGAACCATCTTTTGATTGTGAACACGAGGACAATCGAGAGCGCGACACATGGCGGCTTTGAGTGTGGTCCCCCTCTTTAATTCAATGCCCTCCCATGAATCGCGCCTAGTCATCCGCCGTGGACTTGACATGGCGCCTAGTCATCCGCCACGTGTCGCGCTCTCGGTTGTCCTCACGTTCACAACCAAAAAGTGGTTCACATTTGAACCCAGCCCTGTATGTATATATATAAATATATTTATATTTTATATAATATATTTTTACATATAAGCTATAAAACAAACTAAAATAAAGCAAAAAAACAAGGAGACCAATTATGTCATTTTGCATTACTGAAATCAAATTCATCTGACATGTCTATAAACGAAACAGAATATGGAATTGGAATCCAATTCCATCAGAGATTCCATTTCTCTCAAAAACATTCTATTCTACGAACCAAAAGCCACCTATCTGTATTTATTAATCACTTTAGTTATATGTCAAAATAAAATAGGGGAGAATGAAAGTCTGCGGCGTTCTATAGAAGGAAGGCAGGTGTCAAAGCAAGGACTCCGGATACTTACAATGGATGGAGGTGGGATGAAAGGTCTCGCTACTGTACAAATACTTAAGGAAATCGAAAAGGGTACAGGGAAGCAGATACACGAGATGTTTGACCTTATTTGTGGCACCTCGACCGGTGGCATGCTTGCGGTTGCTCTCGGAATAAAACTCCTGTCCTTAGACAAATGTGAAGATATGTACAAAAATCTTGGTGAGCCTGCCAGATGACCCTTTTTGTATGGGACTAATGCTACTCACTTTGTTTTCTTCATAGTTTTATATAAGATTTTGTTGTACACTTTTACAGGAAAACTTGTTTTTGCGGAACCCGTTCGAAAGGATAGTGAATCAACTTCAGCTACTTGGAGAGAGAAGTTTGATCAACTTTACAAAAGTTCTTCACAAAATTTTAGAGTGGTTGTGCATGGATCTAAAGTATGCAGTTCTCCTTTTTGACCTTCCTATATTGGTCATCAAAAGGAAATTTCCTAATAGATTTTCCAGTTAATAGTAAAATAGGACAGAAGTCCATTATCAATAACCTTGAGGGCCCCATGGGATTTCCCAGCAAAGAAAGGCTAGGCCTAGTGGCTCCTCCACATAGGTCGCCTGCTCAAGTCTCCTCAGGACCGCTGAGGATTTTCCAGGCTGTTATCTTCAGGGCCCCATGGGATTGGTCGAGGTGCGCGCAAGCTGGCCTTGACAACCACTATTACCGCCCAAGGATTTTATCAATATTAGAATCTTGAAAATATAAAATAGTGAGATCTGATCATTTATGAAGTAATTTCTCTAACATGACAACTTACCCGTTACCAGGAATCTAGGAAAACATTATCGATATCGACACTTTTTCATGGGAAATGTGTGTACGCATAATGGAATTTGGTTGTATAATTTGCTAAATCTTTCCAGTTTGATATATGTCCAGCACTGTGCTAATGAGTTCGAGAGATTGTTGAAGGAGATATGTGCAGAAGAGGATGGAGGAGATCTCTTGATAGATTCGGCAGTGAAAAACATTCCGAAAGTTATTGTAATATCAACTTTAGTGAGTGTGTCACCAGCTCAGCCGTATATATTTCGTAATTATCAGGTTTTTGTTATGACCTTTTCTTTTGCTAATTAGAATTGACATACCATATGCTTTCTGAGAAACATGGTATGTCCTTTATACATAATTTGCTCTTGTTATTGATTAATATTTCTTTGCTGAAACTGTAGTACCCTTCTGGCACACTTGAAGCTCCTTTGACGATTTCAGAAAATTTAGCAACCAGTGCTGGTGCTGAACTTGGACTAAAACGCGGTGCTTATATGGGTAGTTGTAGACATCATATATGGCAAGCTATACGAGCATCATCTGCGGCGCCATATTATCTCGATGATTACAATGATGGTATTATATCCCTCTTTTGCTTGATTTCCTGTAAGGGCCAAATGTGAATCCTCTTCCTCATATTTTTCTAAATTCAATTGTATATTCAAATATGGTTAGTGAATTGCATAATGACTAGCTGTTCTTCTCTTGCGTCCTTTCAACCATTATTTTCTTTTGGGTAAATTACGTATTTGGTCTCTGTGGTTTACAATTTATTGCACTATTGCTCCCTATTTTAAAATAATTATGGAAAAGGTCCATGTGGTGTACATTATATTGCACTGTTGGTCCCTGTGGTTTACACTATATTGCACTATTGGTCCCTAACCCTATTGGCAAAATAGGGACCAGCAGTGCAATATAGTGTAAAGCACATGGACCAATAGTGCAATATAGTGTAAACCATAGGGACCTTTTCCATAATTATTTCAAAATAGGGACCAATAGTGTAATAAAGTGTAAACCACAAGGACCAAATATGTACTTTGTTTCTCTTATAGTTCTGTCTTTAACAAATTGAGGATAGGATGGGACACGACAGTACAAAAAAATTGTTGTCCCATGTTTGGCGCGACATTAGACAGTGACTGGACCTGGGAGGAACAAAAAAGCATATTTTTCCGTACCACAAAAATAGGTGGAACAAAAATAGGGAAATTACTAAACTATGCATATCAATGTAATATCTTAAAACCTTCCAAGTTCTTTCATGTGCCTACCTCACTTTCACCTCACCTCAAATGGTAGCATTTATGATCACAAGTTGTTTTTTGTTGCGTTTGAAGTTATTACCTTCATAGAATATAGTTGTTACGAAACAATTAAGCATGAATGTTGGCAACTAAAAGACTGTTCAAATCATAGAGGTCGTTTGGGCTAATGAATACAATTAGACAAATAACTTGTTATCATAGTGTGGTGGGAATTAAAAAGGTTAACAGAGTCTTATGACAATAGAGATGGAGAGGACAGATTCAAGAGCAAATTAGGCCTTTTGCTACAATCAATTTGTGAAGAGAAGTAAATAACTATGGCTTTGAGGTTTTATTCTTCTATATATAACTTTTGCAGGTGAATTCAGGTGGCAAGATGGTGCTATTGTTGCAAATAATCCTACTGTATTTGCAATACGAGAAGCACAACTCTTATGGCCAGATGCAAAAATTGACACATTGGTTTCAATTGGTTGTTGCTCCGTTCCAATTAAGGTAATTGCCACTTTAGTATATATTCTACCTCTCTATCTTTTAGAAGTCCTATATAAATCTACAAGTTGTTCAATCCTATGAAAACAAAGATGATGTAAATTTGTAGCAAATATTAATACTTTTACATAATATATCGATGTTTGTAAATGGTTATTTATTGTTACAGAGTACGAACTCATGGTTCACTAGAGGTTCATCTATTGAATTTTCAGGTTTTTTAAACCAAATACTTTGACCCCTTTCTTTTTCCCCTTATATATGAACTTAACTGAACTTCTTAATATGCATAAGAATTATCCAAGGAAAATATATCTTTTGTAGATGATATGTTTGATTTTGATATTGAATATTATTGGATGGAAAAGTGAATAGGAGCTTTTCTATGCAAGTGTTTAATATTAATTTTTTGTCGTCTAATTTCAATTTAAATAAACTAATGAATTCCTGTTTAGCGAGGCCTACATTGAGTTTGGGGAAATTGGTTGTCAAACCAACATCTTCCAAGCAAATATCACTTGAAAGTGAGAGATGAGATGGCATGAACATATCTTTGTATGTGTGTAAATTGGAATGCATATAAACACGATTATTCATTGTTGACCACACAAAAGTTCCCTATTAGTGCATAAGGGCAATAGTGGGTAGGCGGGTGAAAGATTTGTGGAAGGTTTTAGGGTTTTAATATGACATGGGTTGTTTAGTTATTTACCAATACTGTCCCAATCACCCTAATTTCCGCTCCACCTATTTTGGTGGTCCCACTTAGTCTTGCCTTAGTGTGCCATCCCAGTTTACTGTTGCGCCAAATGTGGGACAACTAGTTTTTGTTATGTCTTGCCACACGTACCAAACCATGTTAATAGAGCTCTATATTTGAGTGCTTGATGGTTTCTAGGGTTGATTTTGGACATTAGCGAGTAGTAAAATGTAGGCTGCTTCAGATCACGAGCATGATGTTAGTTTTTTTCTAATATTGTGCACATGTGCTAACTCTATTCTTTTTGTTTTTCTTCTTTAACGTTTGATTTTAGGCTCGAAGAGGTGGGTGGCGTTATTTAGACACCGGCCAGGTGCTGGTTGAGAGTGCATGCTCAATTGAGCGGGTCGAGGATATGTTAAGCACATTGCTCGCCATGATTCCCGAGATTCAGTATTTCCGATTCAACCCAGGTCAAAATTTTGTTGGATATCAAAACTTGATATACTCCTTTAAACTAACGATTTATGAAATGGATAACTCTTTAGGAAGAAAGAAAGTACTTTTAAAAGTAAAGAAAGAAGGCTGCCAACTTACTTCATCTTTCATTAAAAGGACTACTAATAAACACAAAAGAAGGGGCTATATATATAGCCTTACACCCTACTCAACCCCACTAACCTAAAGACTAGGATAATGGAATGCTTTATCCATCGTGCAACAACCAACTCTATTTACCAATTCAAACTTAAATAAACAATTAATTAAAAAACATAACTAACTAAATATTAACTTAATCAAGATTATACCCAACAAATTTATCATGGAAATTCCACATTTTTGTAGTTGTTCAATGTCAAATTTTGTTTTTGATTCAAAATATAGTACACCCTCCATCCCAAAATAAATGTCTACTATGAAAAAGGCACACGTTCTAGTAATGTGTAATCAATATACGTTTTAATCAATAAATGGAAGGTAGCCACTATATATGTACAAGACCAATTAACTAAATAAGGAAAGTAGGAAACCTTAATATTAATAATAAGAAATTGGATTTCTACAATACTATATCTAACAAATGATTAGAGAGTAAAGAATTTCTCATCTCATAATTACGGATAGAATTAGAAAATAGTAAAAGATTGTAAAACTTGATGCCTCTCTCAGTAACAGAAAACCCTTATTTATAGGGTATGTACAAAGAAACCCTATCAGCTAAGGAAATACAAATCTTTACAATTATCTCTAACTTATACAAATCAATTCCATAATTATCTTTAACTAATCAATCGGCTAAGCTCCCCCGCAGTTTGAGCGGGTGTAGAGCAAACGCTCAAGCTGGATCGAAATGACTCGAACAATTGTCGCGGGAGGCCCTTGGTAAAAATGTCAGCATACTGTAGAGAGGAAGGCACGTGAGGAACACGAATTTGTCCAACACGAACTTTTTCGCGAACAAAATGGATGTCAATTTCGATGTGCTTGGTTCGCTGATGTTGAACTGGATTATCAGATAAGTAAACGGCAGACACGTTATCACAATTAGGCATGGAAATGGGGCGGGTTTGGGGCGGGGACCCCAATCCCCATCCCCGTCCCCCAGCCCTCATCGTCATCCCCGTCCCCTTCCCCATCCCCACCGGGGAATTTAATCATATCCCCATCCCCGTCCCCAACGGGTTGCGGGGATCCCCACGGGGAAACGGGGATTTTATGTCCGTTCATAAATCTATTTTAAATTAAATGTTTTGCGATACCTTACGTGTTTAAATCTCACATATTTCCAATAAAAACTAAGAATGTATCGTGTAATAATTTATAGACGTAATCGTATAATAATTTATAGACGTAATATCAAAATAAATTAAACTTAATCCTAAAACAACTTTTAATGACGCACCTACCAAAACGTATCAATTAATAGTCAATACCAATCAACTAATATTCATAATTTATCGAAATTGGAACAACCATATACCGATATAATAGAAAGTTAATATATAATTTAAATAAATAATTAATATATATACGGGTACGGGTATGAGGCGGGGCGGGGAGTGCTAAACCCGTCCCCGTCCCCATCCCCGGTTTGAGAAAACGGGGATCCCCGTCCCCGTCCCCAATACCCGATTTACCGGGGAATCCCCGTCCCCGACCGGGGCGGGTGGACCGGGTTCCCCGATGGGTCGGGGACAATTCCCATGCCTAATCACAATAAACCACGGAAGCTTGCCGAAGAGGAAGCTGTAATTCGAGGAGTAAATTTCGAACCCCAGTGGCTTCTGCAACAGCATTAGCCACGCCTCGGTATTCCGCCTCGGCACTAGATCTGGATACGGTCGACTGTCATTTAGAGGACCAAGAAATAAGATTGTCACCAAAGAAAACACAATAGCCGCTAGTTGATCTTCGAGAATCAGGGCAGCCACCCCAATTTGCATCAGAATAAGCCACCAGAGAAGTAGTAGTTAAACGAACGATACGAATACCTAGGCAAGGGTCCCCTGTGGATAGCGTATAATTCGTTTCAAAAATGCAAAGTGAGGCTCATGTGGCTCATGCATGAATAAGCAGACCTGTTGAACAGCGTATGAGATATCTGGGCGTGTAAATGTTAGGTATTGCAGTGCACCGGCTAGACTGCGATACAAAATGGGATCATGGTAAAGAGCAAAGTTGTTAAAAGCGAAAAGCGCACAGAAGCGCAAAAGGGTCCTGGGGCTTAAAGCGCGAAGCGCAAAGCGAAGCGCGGGGTTCCATGGTTGTAAAAATCGGATTACTCGGCCGAGTAATCGCGAATCGGGTGTCAACCGGGCCGAGAAGCACGAAATCGGCCAAATTCCACGGTGAGAGGGAAAATCGGTCAAAATCGGTCAACATCGGTCAACATCGCCGACTAATCGGCCTTACTCGGCCTTACTCGGCTGCACTCCGGTTACTCATCAAAGAAGAAGAAGAAGATGTAGAACAGCAGGTCGCCGGAAAGAGAGAGAGCTGTAAAGAAGAAGAAGATGCGTCCAACTGAAGAAGAAGAAGAAGGAGGCGATAATAGAGGCTGTGTTTTTTTGGATGATTGAAATTAGAACCATTAGGTTTAAAAGGTTTAAAATAGGCCCAGTAAGAAAAAGCCCAAATATTTTTAATAAATAACAATTCAGATAGCCCAAAAAATTAAAAAGGTTTAAAATAGGCCCATCAATTATCCTATATTCAATATATACACATATATTTATATAATTATGGCATTTATATATAAAAAATCCAATCCGAGTACTCCCCGAGTACTCTGAGTACTCGCTCCAAGGGGGTCGGCCGATATGGGAATGATTTCCGAGTTTTGCAACCTTGCGGGCTTCACGAAGGTAAAGCGCACAATGTCAAAATAAACATCAAAATAAGCATCAAAGATAGTTTTAATATCAAAATAAACATCAAACATAGTTTCAAATATCAAAATAAGCATCAAACATAGTTTTATGTATCAAAATAAGCATCAAACATCAAAAAAACATCAAACTCATCACTCATCAGTCATCATCACTATCATCATCAGCAGTAAGTGCAAAGTCATCCTCCCCCTCCTCCTCCGTTTCATCATCCCCGATATCTTCTTCTTCTTCGGTGTCACTCTTTTCTATGATGACAACTTCATCCTCTTCATCTTCATCTATAAGACGTGGTGTGGACCGTGCGGCTACTTTTCCTTTTTTCTTTCCACTTGAGCTAGCTGTCACATTTTTCCTTCTAGTATTATGCTCACACTCATATGCTCCGGAAGCTATACCCACATCTTTCCACGTCAAGCCATTATCATCAAACACATAGTCCTCATCTTCTTGTTCATTTTCATACATCCTTCCAACCAACCACTCATTGCTATCATCGATGTTATTCAAGGAAATTGGATCAATAACATCACGATGATCATAGCGTTCTTTCAAAGCTCGGTTATACTTCATATAGACTAAATAATTGAGTCTATCCTGCTAAAGTCGATTTCTCCTTTTGCTATGAAGCTGTAGAGTCAAAATTCAAAAGTTAAAGTATTTCTATGATGCTTCTTACTCATAATCCCAAAATTCAGATTTTAAGCGACTTACGTGGCCAAAAATACTCCAATTGCGCACGCAACCAGTGGCACTACAAGTAAGGCTAAGGACTCTAATAGCAAACTTTTTCAATTGTGGAGCACCATTACCAAAAGAACCCCACCAATCAGCTGCGTTTTAGTAATTTAATATTTCCTTAAAAGTTAGTATATGTTAAAAGTAATAATTCTTATCTATAATTTTATAAGCACAAGGAATGGAAGTAACCTGGTGATTTCGTATCTCTATGTTGAATGCATAAATCCATACCAAAAATCCCTTCAGCATTCCTATAAAGCGACAACTGGTCTATAATTTTACTTCGTTCATGTTTGTCTCGGACTAGTCTCTCAACACATTTAAACAGGCCCGACGTCACCTCGGCGTCTTCTTGAATTTCTGGATTTGAGTAGAACAGTTGAGGATTCAAATAATTCCCAGCCGCATGTAATGGTTGATGAAGTTGACACTCCCACCTCTTATCAATAATAGCATAGACATCTTTGTACTTGTCCTCTATGCTATTAAAAGATTTAGCAATTGCTTCTTTTGCCCTATCCATGGCTTCGTATATATAGGCCATGGCCGGCTTTTTCTCACCATCAACCAATTTAAGAACCTTCACAAGCGGACTGGTCATCTTAAGGATCCATACAATGGAACTCCAAAAGGTAGGCATCAAAACGAAAGAGGCAACTCGTTTGGCACCGTTTTCTTTTGAATATTTGCTCAACCTCCATTCGTCAGATGTAAACATTTTTCTCAAGTTTTCTTTTTGAACTTGAATCGACCGAAGAGTGATGTAGGCTGTAGCAAACCGAGTGACTGCGGGTCTCACCAGCTCTCTTTTTCCTGTGAATTTCCTCATCAAGTTCACTACTGCTACACGGTTATATATATAACCGTTTAGAGCCATGGCCCTCTGCAATGTAGTACGAACCTTCGGTATTTTTCCAATATCTTCGAGCATCAAGTCAATACAATGCGCCGCGCAAGGAGTCCAATACAAATGTGGACGTTTTGCCATCAACAGACGTCCTATACAGATACACGTAGCACGTTCATATTCATAGCTGTCTTAGAGGCAACTAATAGATTAAAAAACAAAAAAAAATCACATTTTTTAGTCCTTACGTGCTGCCACGTATGCAGAAGCGTTGTCGGTCACAACTTGAACGACATTTTCCTCTCCGACCTCTTTAACCATCTCATCGAGCATCATAAACAACTGCTCGACATTCTTCACAATATCAGAAGCATCAATCGACTTGATGAAGACAGATCCCTTCGGTGAATTAACAAGAAAGTTGATTATGTCTTTATGCGCAACTGAGTCTCTCCATCCGTCTGACATGATCGTGCAACCATATTTGGCCCATTGTGGCTGATGTATTTCCGCCACCATCTCCTCAGTTGCCTTCACCGCCTTACTTAAATAAGGAACTCGAATCTCATGGTAACTTGGAGGATTGAAACCACTCCCACACCGTGCAACCAATTCCATAGCTGTCTTAAAGCTACTATAGTTGGCTGCATTGAAAGCCAAACCAACATCATAGAACCAATTTGCTAATTCCGTGCATGCTTTATCCCGAAGCTCTTTTTTGACAACTTCATTGATACTTGTTTGCTTCATCTTTTCGGATCTTCTATTTTTCACAACATCTTCCGATGGCGGGGCAAAGAACTGATCGATGGTACGTTTCACCGCCTTTTGCTTCTTTAGAGGCTGACTGGTACTCCATTGACGAGGAGCCGGGGGGCGACTTCCACTTCCACCACCTTCAAGTTCAAGCTCATCTTCCGGTTCTTCCCCATTACCAAATCTGTCTACATCTTCAAAATCGGGTAAAATTTCATTTCCTGCTTTCTCTTCAGCTTTCTTTATCATATAACTTTTAATTTATTCAGCAACATGAGTTGGACATTTTTGACATTTTTTACTATTCCGAAACCTACCCACAATATGTTGCTTTGTCCTATGAATTCCTCCAGATGTAACTTTGCCACAGAAATTGCATTTTACTTTCGATCTCTTATCTATCTGTGTACAATACTTCCAAGCTAAATCCCTATTTGAACTACTTGGATGTTCAGATTCCATCACTAATGAGAAGAAATCGAAGTACAACAGATTAGAAAAGAATCACAGATTAAAGATTGATAGAAAACGAAGAAATCGAAGTGAAGAATGAAGATTGAAGAAACAGAGTGTCAGAGTGGTGATCGAACAGAGTGTGAGAGTGTGAGAGTGGTGATCGAACAGATTAGAGATTAGAGAAATTAAATTGAAATACAAAAATCAAAGTGAAGATTGATCATTGATTGAAGTATAGATTGAATTGAAGATTCAAGAAACAGAGTAGTGAAATCGTACCTGCCTGGAGTCGTGTGTGGAAGGAAGGAGAGAAGTCGAAGAGGCAGCAAATTGAAAAAAAGATACGTCTTTTTCTAGGCATGCGTATATATTAATATTTAATGGGCAATCATTTAAAAAAAATAAAAAAACCCTAAAATATCTGAGGCGTGCTTCGCTGGGCTTTTTGCGCTTTGCTGCGCTTCTCTAACCCTGTGCGCTTCGCGTTGAGAAAAGCCCCAAAGCTTGCGCTTCTGCGCCTCAGGCGCACCTAAAGCGCGCTTTTAACAACTCTGGAAAAGAGGACCATCCGTGGCACTGAGTTTGGCATTTAGGTCGACTGGTGTGGTACACGGTTTGCAAGAGGACATCGAAGCGCGAGAAATTATGTCCTTTGCATATTGAGATTGATCTAGGATTAAACCATTGGAATTATGTGTGACCTTAATCCCCAAAAAGTGATGTAATTTACCTAGATCAGTCAAAGCAAAATCTCGTGAGAGCATCCGAATAATGTTTTGCAGCAGATCATCGGAAGATGCAGTAATAACTATGTCATCTACATATAATAATAAATACGCCATCTGAGTGCCCTGTGTATAGATGAACAAAGAATTATCACACACACTGCTCCGAAATCCGTGTGATAATATATAGTTAGCAAACCGTGTGTACCAAGCACGTGGTGCTTGTTTGAGCCCATAGAGAGATTTCTTAAACCCGCACACAAAATTAGGAAACTGACGATTCACAAAACCCGGTGGTTGCTGCATATACACAGTTTCGTTCAAATGGCCATGTAAAAAGGCATTCTTAACATCCATTTGATGTATAGGCCACGAACGAGAAACTGCCACAGAAAGAACGGTATGGATCGTAGCGGGTTTGACAACCGGGCTAAAGGTATCCTCACAATCAATCCCCACTGTCTGAGATTTTCCATTGACCACTAACCGAGCTTTGTATCGTTCCAAAGAACCATCTGATTTAAACTTATGCCGGAACAACCACATACAACGGATGACTGGTCGATCAACCGGTCGCGGGACTAATTCCCATGTACCATTCTCCTGTAAGGCACTAAATTCGGTCTGCATGGCATGTAACCAATGAGGATCAGCAAAGGCTTTATGGTAGGAGGTAGGCACGGGTTAGATAGTGGTGGAAAGGAGAGTATGTCGGGATTTGGACCGGGTGGTCATTGGATGGGTGTTGGTAGGAGGATGAATAGGTTGTGGGGAGGTTGTTTAGGCAGCAGATGTCTGAACTGGCAGTCGGGGCAACAGAAGATGGTGGCGGACCTGCTACGGCAGCAGACCGTGGGTGAGGAGGGGGTGAGGCTGTAGTTGCAGCAGGTTTGGGTCGTCTAGTATAATGGAAAGGAAAGGGTGAGGTGGAGTGTAATAGTGGTTTAGGCAGTGGTGAGGGCCGAGGGGCAAACGAGAATCCTGGTGGTGGGTCGTCATCCAGGAAGGAGTAGGAAGAGGTAGGGGTGGGTATGGAATAGGGATAAACAGTCTCGTCAAAAGTGACATGATGAGAGATGGAAACCTTCCCGGTGGTAGGATCAAAGCAATGGTATCCCCGAAAATCTGATGGGCACCCAAGAAAGATGCATCGGATGGCACGAGGGTGAAGTTTGTGGGGTTGGAGGTGTTGTCGGGTGGGTTCGGGGCTGGAGTTTGGGTTGTGGGGGCTACCAGAACCGACGTGGACTGCTGTTGGCGTGCCTCTTTGCGGATTACTTCATCACGTAACATAGTTGTTGCAAGATCCCAGTTAGCTTGTTGCGAGTGAATAAGTTGAGCAGTGGTGTCAAACTCCTGTGAAAGTCCACGAACGAGTTGTAATACTAATCGTTTGTCGTTAACGGGCTGATCAACATCAGCAAGTTGATTGGCAAGGTTCTTCAGTTGTTGGCAATAATCATCGACTGAAGAGCAGGCTGCAAGAGTTAGGTTGACGAATTGGGTTTCAAGTGCACCAGCCTTCGCTTGTTTGTTGCCGAGAAAAATTTTCTCAAGCTTCAACCAGGTGTCATGTGCAGTGGCATCCATGTCGAGGACCCGGGTGAGCAGGTCGTCGGAAAGAGTGCTGTAAATCCATTGGGAGACAAGGGCATCCAATTCTTTCCAAGCCGCATATTCCGTATCCGTGGATGCCGACTGTGGGGAACCGTCAATGTGATTCAAACTTAATAAGCAATGGCATTGAATTTAAAGAGTTTAACCCAGGAGGTGTATGAAACTTTGGTACCATCTAGGGTTCTGATCTTAGATTGGATATCGGAAACGGAATAGGCTGGGTGGAAAGAGGGGACAATCGGTTTAGAGGAACCGGTGTCATCGGATTTGGTCATGATGTGATGAAAGTTTTTTTTTTTTTTTTTTTTTGTAAAACAGCAGTAGGGTGGCCGGCAGCAGCAGTAGGGGTGGCCGGCAGCAGTGTAGAGAGAGGAGGGTGGCAGTTTATGTAGGGATGAGGGGCTGCAATTTATGGCTGTGAGAGAGGAGGGTGGAAGCAGCCAATAAAAGAAAAAAGATTAAAGGAGGGTAATCAGGGCCGTGGCTCTGATACCATAAAAGATTGTAAAACTTGATGCCTCTCTCATTAACAGAAAACCCTTATTTATAGGGTATGTACAAAGAAACCCTATCAACTAAGGAAATACAAATCTTTACAGTTATCTCTAACTGATACAAATCAATTCCATAATTATCTCTAACTAATCAATCGGCTAAGAAATAGACACTTCTAAAAGTGGACACTTGCTTTCAGACGAACTAAAACAAAAGCATCGACACTTACTTTGGAACAGGGAGAGTAATAGTAATAAAAGCTTACGTATTTGTTTGGAAAGTGCTTGATGTCTTCTTCAGGTAATTGCAAATTGTGGTTAATCATGTTATGCTCATCTCTTTACAGTTGATGAACGTTGTGATATGGAGTTGGATGAGACTGATCCCACAATATGGCTTAAGTTGGAGGCAGCCACTAACGATTATATCCATAGAAATTCCGCGGCTTTTAAAAATTTATCTGAGAAATTGCTGCAGAATCATAATGATGAGAAATTGCCGGTGAATCTACACTCTCAGCAGTCCTGCAAGGCAAAGCTTCCAAATACCGGTATGACTGCTAAACTATTTTCTGGTATAGGGTTATAGAGGCATTGGGCTAAGGCTGCGTTTTGCAACCATAAGCTAGCTTCCTTTTTGAGCTTATTGAAAAATTCTCATCTGGTTAGCCATAAGCTAGATTTAAAAAAAAAAATTCTTTGCGTTTTAGTAAAGCTCTAGGAGCTTTTTTAACTGTATATTTTTCCAGTTATACCTCTAAATTAATTTTTTCAACATGTCATTTATGTCATCTAGCTTATCAGCTAGTTTTTACCACATGACTAGTTTATCAGCTAGCTGGATCAACCAACAAGTAGCTTTTCAGCTAGTTTTTCCACTTGTCATTCTTTTATAACCATCTCCTAATAAACTTCCATGATTTTGACCTCAAATTAACTTTATTCCACGGCAACATGTTAAAATGGACCCTCCAGTTATCATCATTGGTTACATCCTACCCTCATCAAACCGTACCTCTGTATGGGATATACTGGGTTCCTTTGGTTTGGTTTGCTTAATTTCTTTTATAACCATATCCTTAAAACCGCCATTATTTTGACCTCCAATTATCATATTTTGCAGCCACACGTGAAAATGGGCCATCTTTAGGTTGGAGGCGGAATGTGCTACTAGTGAAGGCCTCTAATAGTCCAGATCCTCGAAGAAACGTTAACCATGTTCACTCACTCGAGAGATTTTGTTTTGGCACCGGAATAAAAATCTCTCTTGTGGATGTGACATCAGGAACACTTAAGCCAGTACCAGGAACATCTTTTCCATCCCCATTTTCATCACCATTGCTCTCCGGAACCTTCCCATTTAGTACCGGCAAAACGGATTTAATACCGCATTTAAGTCTGGATGGGAACCATACTGCAAAAAATCCCTCCCCCCCAGAATCGCCAACGGCACCTAGAAAGCTTTCAATGCCTATTCGATTGTTGCATGAGAAGTTGCAAACTTCACCACAGGTTGGAGTTGTTCACTTGGCTCTTCAAAACGATACAAGTGGTTCGATAATAAGGTCAGTTTTTCTTTATCTTTCTTCATCAACCAATCCCTCGTTGTGGAGAACTGTTTAATGATTGTCTCACAAATCTCAAGCAATCTAAGTGGAATCGAGTAATCGACCTATATACCTCTCAATGGATTAATGTTTTTTTAGAAGAATAACCTTCTGACAGATTTATGACCGTCTTTGCGTAGAAGAATCCATTTTCCAAACACAAGAATGCCTCAAAATCTATGAGAAGGTCGGTATATTTCTCAAATGCGTTATTTCGGAGAATAACTTTATGACAGATTTCAGAACGCCTATGCCTAACAGAAGATGCCTCAAAATCTATCTGAAGGTTATCCTCCTAGATAATGCAATCCTGATAGTTCTAAAAGATAATTCGTTGGGAACATGTTTGATGGTTTTAGTCAGATTTCAGCTGCTTTCTTTTTTTAGAAATGTAATGGAGACATGCTTTGTATATATGTCTTAGTTGTTGATCTAACCACTTTCTATCTCTATTATTCCAGTTGGCAAAATGATGTTTACGTGATCGCTGAACCGAGTGAACTTGCAGACAAGTTTCTGCAAAACGTGAAATATAACTTCCTGTCCATGTTGAAAGGCCGGCGTAGGAGATACATGTCAGAGATTTCAAACATCTCTACCGTTGCTGATTTGGTTGCTCGTAGACCATGCTTCCAGATTGGGGTTGTGGTACATCGATACATAGGACGTCAAACACAGGTATGCTTCTGAATCGATTTGATATCTTTAAGTTCTTTTTTTCTCTTATAACTTTTCACTGCATAATGGTACTTTTATGATCTGTTCTTTTTACTGGTTGATGAAGGTGATCGAAGATGATCAAGAAATTGCAGCTTACATGTTTCACAGGACAGTTCCATTTATGCACTTGAGTCCTGCGGACGTACGATGGATGGTATAAATTTAATTTTAACTTATTTATTTATTACTATGAGTATGTTATAATTTAATTTAATTTTTAAAAAAATAAAAAAATCTAACACTATATTTATATAAAAAATTTGTATACACACACTAGGTCTGTATGTTTGCAATGCAATGCACAGAGATGCAATATCTTGTTGTAGATCGGAAATTAAAGTATTAATGCAATTTTTCGTCGAAAAGGAAAAGGGATGAGCCGGTATTAGTAGGATAAACACTTATTGAACATGATTATCATTTGTTATCGGTTAGTTTTTTCATATGTGAACTTTAAGAACTTATGTATAAATAAACAATACCAAATCATCAATAAGTTGGTTTTTTAACCAACTTTCCATTAAATGATGATGGAAATTTTCAGGTTGGTGGTTGGAGGGATAGGATCATCATATACACGGGATTATACGGGCCATCACCACCTCTCATCAAAGCATTCTTAGACTCGGGTGCTAAAGCAGTTATATGCCCTTCAGCCGATCCCCATGAAACACAATCAACGTCGTCCCATGGACCTTGCGGGTTAAATGAACCCAAGAAGGCGAAATTTGAGATCGGAGTGGATGAAGTGGAGGATGAAGATGTGGGGGCCATGAGCCCCACGAGCGATTGGGAGGAAATCGAAACAACTCCGGGGGCAGATGGAGGGATGCTGATTTGGGACGACGATGATGAGGAAGATCTTGCGAAATTCATATGTCAACTGTATGATTCTATACATTTGGGAGGAGCTAGAGTTGATGTTGCTTTACAACATGCTCTTGCCGCTCATCGCAAAATGAGGTACTCGTGTCATCTCCCTCGAATGCTCTAATGTAAATCGAAAACCACAAACGAAAAGCATTTTTGACAAATGAATACAAGTAGGAAACTGAGAGGTATATATATAACTTTACATAATGTTTATATATGTTACATGTTGAAATAAATCTTATGGTCCAATCCCAGATATTTATTTCTGCTTTATGTGCCATGTTGCAAATGTAGATTGTATGCTTGTGGAACTCCACACCTTCCATACATTCTGTTAGGATGTGGTACCTTTCCCACGACTATCAGAGAGGCACGGACCGACCTTATGTGGTGCACACGGTGGTACTTGCCATTGTATTATTTATCCGGCGAAGGGTAAAAAAGTTTGTTTTGTGAAGATCCTACCATATTATTTTCGAAACTTCAAGGGGTGCACCTAAAATCTGTAAATTTCTCTCGAAATCAGCCGAAAGATTCTCTTGAAATCGACCCAAAAACCGAAAAACTCTCAAAATCAAACCAAAAAATGAAAAATTCTTTTTAAATCAATTAAAACACCCAAAAAATTCTCAACTTGTCCATGTAGTGAGGTAATCATGTGTCTTTTAGGGCTAGGTGGATGGTGCATGAAATCAAAATTCAATAACCTCGTGCTACCTTCGACTTATTATAATAATATAATTAATATTGAAATCTCTAAAATAAAAAATAAAAAATAAAATTGTTGAGTCAAATGCAATTTCTTGGAGATTTTAACTTTTAGTTTTAAGTTTTACGTAGATAATCTGTTGGAGATGTTCTTACAAAACAAACTTATCCATATAACGAGATTATGCTCTTTGATTGATTTCAAGGCATCTATAGCTCCCTTTCCAGAGATAATTTCTAGAAGCACAACCACAAAGTTATAAATGGCACATCTATATGTAAAATTTTAAAAAAACATTGAGCAACTTAAAATTTTTGTTAAGAATTTATAAGCATTGAGTAAGTCGAATGACACTTTGGAATTTTAAATTTATTTTTGATAGATGGGATTTTGCCAATTATATAAGCGTTAATGCATACATATTTTTGGTGATCGGTTCGGTTCAGACTACTCAAATGAAGGTTCAAACTGTAGACTGTAAAGGATCGAGCCGAGTGGTTTGACTATTGCGAGATCATCCGAATCATCAGAAACGGTTTGGTTTAACTTGATTCAATAACTTTGAGCAGTCTAACAGTTTTTTGAACACTCTAGTGTATATAAGAGCTAGTCACTTGGGGTGGGTTTGTTGCAAAAATCAAGAAATCTAAGATTGTTGTTTGATGAAGATGATCACTTGTAAAGAAGATAAAGGGATAGAATATTTGCCGGTTCTCAGTGGTGGAGCGAAAGGACCAAGGTATAAGACAAACGGTTTTTTTGTTTAATTAATAAAATATTGAAGAAAATGAAAAATGCAAAAAGACACATATACTCTCGAGTTTAAGAGACCATATGGACGATCGTCAAGGACAAGGACCAGACAACAAAAATTGCAATCCCGATGAAATTCGTAAAAATCAACAAATCACAAGGACCAAATCTGTATTTTACTCTATTTATTATTAAATCATATACATGGTTAAAATGATAATTTCTTACAATTCAAACTTTTCATTCAGAAAATTCCCTAAACATATGATTTTCTTTTTCCATTAAGGGCCTGTTTGATTGAGGCTCAATGTCTTAATAAGGTCTTCAGCTTATTCGCTCAACTCAATATGGGTGTTTTTTTTACGGCTTAATTGAAAAAACAATGACTTATTCGCTCAGCTGTTGAAATGAGCATTTATCCACACAGAAACATTATTTTCAACTCTGTTAGATGTAAAATTGTATATAAGCCCATGGGCTTTAGGGCTCTCTCTTGTAACCTATGTATATATAGCTTAGGTTTCTTTTTTGTAGTTTTTGAAACCCTTTCATTCTCTAATCTATACAATACGGCTACAAGCCTTCACCCATCTCTCTCTCTAGTTCTAACATGGTATCAGAGCATTAGGTTGCTCTCTATTGATTCCGTCGCTTCCGTATCGTCATCATCGCCGTCATATCGCCGCCGCCGTCGTCACTTCCGTCGTATCGTAGTCATCGTCGCTTCTTTCGTCGTCATCACAATCATCACCGCTGATTGTGTTGTTTCCGCCACCATCACCGTCGCTACCATCGATCGTGTTACCGCCGATCACATCACCGCCACTTGCCGTCTTAGTTCTTTCTGCCATACTTGCTGCCTTACAAAACCCTAGATCGAACATCATATCTATCCCAAGTCGAGTTTCCCAAGTCCAGTTTCCCAAGTCCAAGTCTAGTTTCCCAAGTCCAATTTCCCAAGTCCAAGTCCAGTTTCCCAAGTCCCAAGTCCAGTTTCCCAAGTCCAGTTTCCCAAGTCCAGTTTTCCAAGTCCAAGTCCAAGTCCAAGTCGAGTTTCCCAAGTCCAAGTCCAGTTTCCCAAGTCCAGTTTCCCAAGTCCAAGTCCAATTTCCCAAGTCCAGTTTCCCAAGTCGGTTTTCTTTATACCTTTGTGACGATGGCATCCAATCCTAGCCACTCAAACCCAATTTCAGTTGTTTTCAACGGCAACAACTACATCTTGTGGCATCATCACATGACTATCCTTCTCAAGTCACAAGGCTTACACTCCTATGTCACTGGTACGTCTAAAGCTCCAACTCAAATTACAAATGAGAGTGCTGTTGATTTTGCCAAACGCACAAATGAGTGGGACATCAACAACGCCAAAATCTTGGGTTTCATCAATGCCTCAACCACAGCTGAGATAAATCAGCAATTTCTCGGCTACACTACGGCTAAGAGTCTCTGGGATTTCTTGGCTAAGCGATACACGTCTACTGGCCCGTCTCACCAGTACCAGCTGTGGACAACTTTTCAAAACAAACGGCAGCTTCCTGATCAGTCCGTAAGTTTTTACATCTCAGAGATGCAGGTCATTCGTGATCATCTGAATCTTGGTGCACCTCAGATTTATGATGAAACTGCTCGCAAGTTTCAAGCTTACTTCAGTCAGCTACACCTCATCACTATACTGATGGGCCTCACTGACAAGTTTGAGAATGTTCGTGCGTCTCTTCTCCACAGGCATCCTTTGCCCACTCTTGAAGATGCCATTACAGAGCTGCTGAGTGAAGAGACTCGTCTTCAACTCAGGTCTCCTGCACCTACTGAGACAGTCCTCTATACTCCTTCATCAGTCAAGCCAAAAGGTAAGCTTAACAATAATCCTGGCAAGTTTAATCACAATGCGAAGCCTGCAGGGAGACAGAATGCAAATGACTGGAAGCCAAATTCCAATGAGTGTAGTTTCTGTCACTCCACATCTCATCGTCTTTTGGATTGCCCCATTCGCCAGTGTCGTTACTGTGGAATTACGCATCCACGCCATTATCTATCTGATTGTCCTCAGAATCCAAATCCGAAGCCGAGGAGTTATCAAAACCAAAACCATTCCGCTGCTAGATCAGTCACTCCGAGTGACCCCTAGACTGTACCCGTTGCAGGATCGGTGTCTTCATCCACAGATCTGATGGATCTCATGCGTAAAAATCAGGAACTTATGGAACAACTCATGACAGGTTCTCTGGGTGTGAACTCTCCATACTCTTCAACATCAGGTACTATGTGGATATTTGATTCAGGTTGCTTTAACCACATGACACCTTGTCCTGATGGTTTTCTATCTAAGCAACCTTACCCACTTTCGTCTGTCGGAACAGCAGATCTTTCTCCTTTACCTGTCTTATTTAGTGGAAACTTTTCCACTGATACTGTTCAATTAACTGAGGTTTTACATGTGCCACGACTAGCCGTGGTCTAGTTTCGCTTACTCAACTTCAGGAACTCGGTCTACTAATATTGTTTCATCCCTCTGGTTGTCTTGTGCAGGATCCAAAGACCAAGCAGATCCTTGGTGTAGGCCGTAGAGTTGGACGGGTGCTTGAAGTCGTCTACATGCGTCTTCCCTTACAATCATCAACTTTTGCTGCTTCTGTGTCTAGTATAGCTTCCTTTAACCTATGGCATGCTCGCCTTGGTCACCTATCCCATAATAGAATAAAAGTGTTAGCTAGTTCAGGGTTGTTAGGAAACGTTTCATCTGAAAGTGTTTCTTGTCTATCTTGTAAACTTGGCAAACACCATGCCCTCCCTTTTGACAATAATGAATTTACTTCTATTCTACCTTTTGATCTTATTCATTCTGATGTGTGGGGCCAGCACCACATCCCTCTATGGGTGGTGCTCGGTATTTTGTTATCTTTGTGGATGATCACACACGTTTCACTTGGATATATCTCATGAAGCATCGCTCTGAGTTACCACATATTTATATCACTTTTGCTCGTATGATCCAAACTCAGTTCTCCAAACCTATTAAGATTCTTCGAGCAGATAATGCCATGGAGTACAAAGAGTCTTCTCTTCTTTCATTTCTTCAATCTCAGGGTACTCTCTCTCAGTACTCTTGTCCTGGAACATCTCCTCAGAATGGTCGTGCTGAACGAAAGCACAGACACATTCTTGATACCGTTCGCACCCTTCTGATCTCAGCTAAATGTCCTGAACGCTTTTGGGGTGAAGCTGCTTTCACAGCTGTCTATACCATCAACAGACACCCAACTCCCACACTCAAACACAAATCTCCATATGAAGTACTATATGGAGTCTCCCCTGCTTATGAACTTCTCAAAGTATGGGGATGTGCATGTTTTGTTCAACTGCAATCGCATGAATATAATAAACTTGAGCCTCGTGGTCGTTTGTGTTGTTTTCTTGGGTATGGTATCGAACACAAAGGCTATCGCTGTTGGGATCCTATATCGAAACGCCTACGCATCTCTCGTCATGTCACCTTCTGGGAGCATGTTCCCTTCTTTTCCATGCCAAATTCTGACTCCAGCCCTTCTAATATTCCTTTCTTTACTGATTCATCGATCTCTTTAGATGTTCCTGTCACTTCACTAGACACTCCTGCACCGGTCACTTCCCCTGAACCAGTTCCCATACCTTCTCCGACTCAATCACCTGCGCCACCTCAAGGATCTACACCTGAGACATCTGCAGAATCTGCGGATCCTGGACCTTCACAATCTGAGAACGTACGTCGTTCAGACCGGGTAAGACAGGTACCTTCTCACCTTCGTGATTATCATTGCTATGCAACACTTCTAGCAAATCATGAACCAACTTCCTACAAGGAAGCCTCTTCTAGCACACATTGGCAGAAAGCTATGCAAGAGGAACTTCATGCTCTTGATAAAGCTCAGACTTGGGACTCTGTTCCTCTTCCTCCTGGTAAGAAACCGATTGGCTCTAAATGGGTCTTCAAGATCAAGACGAAGTCTGATGGCTCCATCGATCGGTACAAAGCCCGTCTAGTGGCAAAGGGCTTCAATCAGGAGTATGGTATCGACTATGAAGAGACTTTTGCTCCAGTAGCTCGTATAACATCTGTTCGCAGCCTCCTAGCCATTGCTGCCACAAAACGGTGGCCACTTTTTCAGATGGATGTTAAGAATGCCTTTCTGAATGGTGATCTGTCTGAAGAAGTCTATATGACTCCTCCCCCTGGGGTTTCTCTTCCTACAGGGCACGTTTGTCGGCTTCGGAAAGCTCTCTATGGTCTCAAACAGGCTCCTCGAGCCTGGTTTGAGAAATTTAGTACTACAGTCATTTCCTTGGGCTTTTCGGCGAGCAATTATGACTCTGGGTTATTTACTCGTACTACTGATGCTGGCACGATTCTTCTTCTTCTTTATGTTGATGATATGATCATTACTGGCAGTGACTCTGCAGGCATTACAATTCTCAAGCAATCTCTCAGTGCCAGTTTTGAAATGAAAGATCTTGGTAACCTCCACTATTTTCTTGGTCTTGAAGTTTTATCAGACTCTACAGGCACTTATCTTTGTCAGGCCAAGTACACCTCCGATCTTATTTCTCGCGCCGGTATTACTGATCAAAAGGTGGTTTCTACACCTTTAGAGCTGAATCTTCATTTGACACAAAATGCAGGTCCTCCACTGAAGGATCCTATGTTATATCGCCAGTTGGTTGGGTCTCTTGTTTATCTTACAGTTACTCGACCTGATATTGCCTATGCTGTTCACACTGTCAGCCAATTTATGTCTGCACCGTGCTCAGATCACTATGCTGCTGTTCTACGCATTATAAGGTATCTGAAGGGGACTATGTTTCATGGCTTATATTTCTCCTCCACATCTTCCTTAATTCTACGAGGATTTTCTGATGCGGATTGGGATAGTGATATGACTGATCGCCGTTCCACTACAGGTTTTTGCTTCTTTCTTAGTGACTCTCTCATTTCCTGGCGTAGCAAGAAGCAATCCCTTACTGCTCGTTCTAGTACTGAAGCTGAGTATCGCGCTCTAGCTGACACCTCTCAAGAGCTCATCTGGCTCCGCTGGCTTCTTTCCGACATGGGTGCTCCTCAACTTTCACCAACTTTGCTCTGGTGTGACAACACCAGTGCTATCCAGATCGCTCACAATGATGTCTTTCACGAGCGCACAAAGCATATTGAGATTGACTGCCACTTTGTTCGTCAACATGTTGTGCGCAAGACAATTCAACTTCAATCAATCTCCACAGAAGATCAACCGGCTGATATCTTTACCAAAGCTCACCTTCTAGGGCGTTTTCGGGAACTTGTTTCCAAACTCAATCTGGGCCATTCTTCCCCTGATTGAGTTTAAGGGGGGGTGTTAGATGTAAAATTGTATATAAGCCCATGGGCTTTAGGGCTCTCTCTTGTAACCTATGTATATATAGCTTAGGTTTCTTTTCTGTAGTTTTTGAAACCCTTTCATTCTCTAATCTATACAATACGGCTAGAAGCCTTCACCCATCTCTCTCTCTAGTTCTAACAAACTCTATCCTAAAATACCTTTCTCCTCAATACACTTCACAGACAAAAGAAAGCCGATTTCGTAGACAATAGAAAACTCATCTAAAAAGTGGAACTGTAGACTCCTTCCCTCTAGATCTCGGTCTCCCTCCGTCGTCGTCACCGTTGCTCCTTGCACCGCTCTCCCTCAGTCGTTGGGTAACTCCTCCCTTTTCCATTGAAGAAAAAACTCAAAGTCAACAATAGGTTTTGCTCTAATAAGATCCACCTACAAAATCTGACCCCTATTCATCTCTCAATGTCAAAGTTAACAACCCAACAAATAGCAACCTAGCCTAACAATATATTTTATTTTTTTTCTTTTTTATTTTTTTGAAAAGCAATATAATACCCAACAAGCAGGCCCAAAACCCACACCAAAGCCTAACAATATGATGCAGAGATATGAATATTATATATACTATACAAATGGCAGGCGCACCGGCTCCGACCCGCCGGTGCGACCCGCCCCATACCCAAGATCCAATTCTAAATTTATTGTTGATTTTACATATTAACCCCCTTACTTATAATATTAATTCATTTTATACCTTTTACTTTTCAATATTTCATTTTACTTTTAATCATATATCGTATATCGGCTAAAATATGCTAAAAAGTTACGTTTTAATTTTAACAAATTACGCCATTATAATCGTATCGTCGACACGATCAAAATGAGCCTGATATTGAATATTTTTTGATGTAATTGTTTTATTATATACTATATATACACTTCAAGCAACCCAAATCCTATACCCATTTTCAAATTTACATATTAGCCCCCTAAACTTATAATATTTATTCATATTATACATTTTACTTCTCAATATTTCATTTTATGTTTTACTCATATATAGTATATTTGCTAAAATATGTTAAAAATACGTTTTAATTTTAACAAATTACGTCATTGTAATCATATCGTCGATACGATCAAAATGAGCCTAATATTGAATATTTTTTGATGTAATTTTTTTATTATATACTATATATAGTACGATTATATGAAGCCAAAACATTGTTCATGAACAACAGCTACCGACGTTTGGAGAAATAACATTTTTCCTCTTAAACTTATAATATTTATTCAATTTATACCTTTTAGTTTTCTATATTTCATTTTGTGTTTTAGTCATATATCGTATATTGGCTTAAATATGTTAAAGTGTTGGTACCTATTGTTCATAAACAATATTTTGGCTTCCTGGTATTAGTATTATTAAAATCTCCTAAAATTAAATTTTTTGATTTTTTGATTTCTTAGATCTTTTATTTATTTTATTAAATCTTTCGTATGATAACATTTGTACAAACTTTATGTTTCATATAGATTCATGTTACTACTTACGATCAAATCTACCATAGTTGTTTATAACACGGCGTAAAGCTCGGGCTCTTAATAGGTAACTTCCTCTAAAATATTAACATAAAATTCATGTTACTACTTACGATCAAATCTACCACAGTTTATAACCCGATGTGAAGCCCGTGTTCTTAATAGGTAACTTCCTCTTAATAGGTAACAACGAACCTTTACAATATTAACAAAACTCCGCGCAGCGAAGCGCGGGCAAACCCACTCGTTAATTACTAGAGGGTAAATGTGATGCAACAAAAAAAAAGATTTTTCTTCAATTTTCTATGCAAGGGAGCATGAAAAGAGGTGTGGGTTCTTGAATTGGGTTCTTTTTCTTCAAATTCTTTTGCAAATCAAACACTATTGTCAAACAATCACCTTTGGTTCTTTCCAAATCGAACTTTTGGATTTCATGGAAGCAATTTGACCAAATTGGTCTCTTGGTACTGTAATTCAATAAAACAAAAAAATACAAATAGAAGGGTAAAATAGTAATTTTCATACGTTAAATTTATTCATACAAGACTTAATCTATACTATATATAAAAGTAAATAACTCAATATGATAGTTTCTTTTGTTCAAAATTTCATTTTACACATTTACACTTTGTACCCCCATAGTTAGTTATTAAATCTTATTTTAGTTCTTTACTTTTTCATTTTCTATTTTAAACCCTTATAATATAATCTAAATAATCATATATTAAAATTACCTTTTTTTAACAAATTATACCATTATAATCGTCTCGTCAATACCTTCGAAATAAGCCCAATATTGAATATTTTTTATTAAATTATATTATATATTCTATTATATAAAGATAATATTTTTATTTCAATTTTCGAGATTGACTATTCAATAAACCATTAGGAGGTTAATTGATTGAACACATATGATTAAATTGATGTTTACAATGATGTATATAAAAATCGGGCAATTGATACATACTTTGCGCTGCAACGCGCGCGGGTACGTTTCTAGTGAAAAATAAACGAAACAACCCTAAATGATACAAATACCTTAATCTCTCCGACAATATAATCATTCAAGATTATAAATTAACAATTAGACGTTTATTTCAAGGAGCTTTCTATCCATACCTCCTTAGAGCATCTCTAACAACATTGCTAAAAAAAAAGTTTGGGTTTTTTCTCCTAAAATGCTTCAGCAATTTTTTTAAACCATTTGCTAAAATAGAAAAAATTGAAGTTTTTTTTCTAAATATAGAGATTTCTCTAAAACCTCCAAATAAGGAGAAAGAAATAGTGCCGTTCAAAAAAAAAAAGGAGAAAGAAATACTATTTTAATCCATTCTACCAATACCATAATTAATTGATTAAAAGTTTTAAAAAGTTTATTGGAATAATAAATATAGTGTATATTTTAATAATATAAGTGATGATAAATTCTTTAAAAAAAAGCTACTGCAAATTACAAAAAAGTTTTAGAAAATTTGATCTTTCGTTCTCTATTTTACATAAATTATAGCAAAGTTGTTTGGTAGAGATGAAAATTTCTGACACGACCCGCCAATCCAACACCACACGAAGATAAACGGATTTAGGTTGAGGTTTTTTTGACCCGCCAAATTTGCAAGTCATGTTCGGGTTGATCGTAAACCCGTTTATCTTTTATTTAATTATTTTTTTAATATTTTTTATATAATAAAAATAACATTTTGACTTTGAGCGCCAAAATATTTCTAACATCAGTGACATGCCTAATTCCTAAGCCGACTAAGTCCAAATATCCCTAACCCTAAGTCGATTTTGCTCAACACTCCATTCAGTCACTCCTCATCGATCAATCGTTGTCGTCGACCTTCCAGTCTGTCGTTGCTTAATTTTTTCGCTTTTGTAATTTGGATTTGGTTATTTTTAACTTTGTAATTTTGATTTGGTTGTAAATGTTTAACTTTGGTAATTTTTGACTTGCCAACCCGTTTATGACCGTTAATTCGTTTATGACCTGTCAACCCGTGTCTGATTAGCGACACGACTCGTCACGGGTTAAGGTTGAAAATTTTGACACGATTAACTAAACGTGTTATATCACGGGTTGATGTTTTGAACCCGCCAACCCAAACATTGCTCGATTATCACCCCTAGCTGCTCTTACAAAGGATATGGATAGGATTACGTGAGTGTACAAGTGTGACTTTACATTCCGACTCGTATTTATTTACATGTATGAGCCTGACACGTGTAAGTTTCTTCACACGTGTTAATCCATCTTCCACCTTCGTCAAACTATAAAACCCTAGCTCCAATGCGCCCCCATCAATGGCCATCCTCAGATCACTCAGAAAGCTTGCCCAGAAAACCACCAACCCTAGAACCAGAACCAGAACCACCTTCTTCATCTCCACTCCAAATCCCACATCTTTGCGATCCCTAAGGTCCTCCTCCATCTTCCTATCTCGTTCTTCCAACTCCATTTTTCCTCCTCCTATATCCCCATTTCATGGCCCTCTTTTCCTCTCCTATCCTCCATGGATGCTTTTGCAATCCGCCACTCCTCTCTACTTCCAGTCTCACGTCGTTGCCATCCCCAAAGTACGCCCTTTCGACTTGCGTAAGTTTCCGCTTAAATTAGGGTTAGGGTTAGTATCGGAGGGGAATTCGGGTGATGCGAAGGAATCGGAGACCGTTGCGGTCGATGGATTGGCGGAGAGTTTCGTTAATTGGCCTAATATGATCTCCATGAGCAGATTGGTTTCTGGCCCTGTGCTTGGATGGTATTATAAGCTTCTATTCCTGCCTAATTTTATGTTTTTATGTCTATTTTGATTTTGTACTTGAAGTTTGTTATTTGGTGAAAGTAGTTGTTTTCATATATTATAACTGTTAGAATTAGAAATAGAATCCACTTTGTTGGAGATATTTGTTACAAGTGAAGTTAGGGTGGGATCATTTATATTATTTATTGTTTGCAAAGTGGTGGATGCACATGTTGAAATGGAAAGAGCTTAGGTTTTAAGTACATAAACATGACAAGTTATGTATTTGAATCAATAGGCAAATCAATCAAAGATATCTCAACAAGATGCTAAAAGAACATTTTTTTCTTATTTTTTGTTAAGTTTAGACACACAGAAATGATTCATGTTTTAGGTGCAATTTAAGTATATGGTGGTGTGGCTCAGGATAAGTGATCATGCCTTTCAAGATTCTAATTATACTAGCATCTTTTTCTTTTCACAAACTGTAAACTAAGAACAGAATGTGATTATACTGAATAAGGTTTTAGAAAGGTTTTGAATGGTGCAAGAGGCAAGAAGAAAGAATAGAGTTATAAGGAAATTTTAGCATACTGTAAAAGAGATTATGTGACTAAAGAGCATTGGTTTTGGAAACTGTAGTGTTATTTCAGGGAATAAATACAAGGGAATGCACATATTCTTGTTGATAGGAGCTAAACAAAGTCATGGTTTTGTGGAAACAATGGTTGTTTTGTTGTTCTTTCTTGGGCTCTTGGCCTGCAGGCTTAATCCCATTAATTGGCTAGATCATCTTTTAAACATTGCAACTCTTTTGACAGTTTTTACCAGCTAGGAAATCTAGTTTTAGATCGGGTAGACACGTCTAAGAGATTCATCTATTTAGATATTCCTTAATGAGAACAGCAACTGATTACGTTCCCTTATCTATCACATTTCGTTATAGAATCTAGCTGTTAGTTGCATTCAATGACACATTAGCTGAATCATGTGTCCTCTTATCTGTATGCCATGAAGGTGTTGATTGCTAACAATGTGGGAATCCTGGAGATGATCGAAGTTTTTCCTTGATTTAGTCGTTTAGTAATGTGAGGCACTGAGGTGTCGTTTGTTTTTTTTAAGAGGTCTGAAGTCTAAAGTCTAAAAAATAAGAGGTGGATGGTGCACCTCTTAAAATTTCAGAGGACAGTAGGAGGTTTTCAGGCTTTTCCTTAAAAATAAAACAAACTGTCTCAAGTCTGCAAACCTCTTAATTTTCAGACTTAAGAGGTTTAAAGAGGTAACTTTTAAAAAGCAAACGGCCCCCGAGTGTTGTATAGTATGTTTTGTGAATGTGATTGTTATATTCGATTTCTGGGCCATTTTTAAAATAACACCTTCAATGCAGGATGATTATGCACGATATGTATCTTCCTGCATTTGTTGGGCTCGTTGTTTCAGGGGCAACTGACTGGGTATGACTTTATTAGACCTTTGGCATGTCTGGTCGCAAGCAAAATCATAACTTCTTACTGCAAATTTTGTTTCTTTATGCAGTTAGATGGATATGTGGCCAGAAGGATGGGAATCAATTCTGTGGTTGGTTCATACCTTGATCCACTTGCCGACAAAGTAAGTGCTTTTATTTAGCTCTTTAAAAAAGATGGAAACAACAGATTGTAATATGTATGTTATGGTGCATATGGAACTCTTTGGTCGTTAGACTTAGATTATGTATGTAATTTTATGGAAACTTGTTAATACAGGTTCTAATTGGATGTGTTGCGTTGGCCATGGTAGAAAGGGGTCTTCTGCACTGTAAGTATGGTTTTGGCTTTCAACTTTGTAATCCCAGACTATTAGTTAGCATCAAGGTTTAAAAAAACGGAAACGAGCCTCGAGGCGTTTTTTTTAACTAGTACGTGAGGCGTATGCCTCAAACAATAAATAAGTAAATCATAAATTCATAATACTTAAACATAATTTTATATTTCCATACCAAAATAAGCAAGCCATAAAAATATAAAATTCATAATTCAATAATACTACTAACTACCGAGAACCAACTATTATCCAAAATAACCAAGTTGATCACCGGTACTGTTGGCCGGAGCTGTTGGCCAGAGCTGATCATCGAAGCTGATCACCGGAGTTCTTATATCCAGTATCTTGGAATAGTGTATTTTAAATAAAACAAGAGATGAGAGAAATGGAGTCTTTGGGGTTTTTTTTTTTTTTTGAAAAACCCGGTAGAGTAGAAGAAAAGGTGAGTACAAGAAAATGTAATAGAGTAGAAGAAAAGGTAATAGAGAAAATGAAAAGTCAAAATTGAAAAAAAGGCATGTCAAATATCAACTTTTGGTTGGTAGACATATATAGGTTCTAAATAGGTGAAAGCTTTATCTATTAAAAACAAATAAAAGGACAATGAAGTACAATGTCCTTACAAAAGCGGGAAACTCTACAAAAATAAAATAGAAAAGTCAACAATTTTTTAAAAAATTGCAAAAAGATCATCGAGGCATACGCCTCTTCTACGCCTCAACGCCTCAACGCCTCGCCTCGACCAAAAAGCGTACGTACTATACTAAGGGTGTGAGGCGGCGCCTCAGACACGATTTTTGGGCGCCTCGCCTCGAGGCGTACGCCTCGACCGTGTTTTTTTAAACCATGGTTAGCATGATGTATTTTTATACAAAAGTAACAACTATTGACATCCATGGATACTACAATTAGGATTAGATATTGGTGTGTCCCAAAAATGCGACGTGCAAAACCTGATTTTTTTAAGACCCAATCTTGAAACTAAAACGAGAAAGAACTGACGAACTTTAAATGACTACAATCGAGGCTGTACAACTAAAAAAACGTGATATTTCTAATTGCGGCTCACTAAATCATTAGTTTCTCTTGTAAACTTTAATTGGTCCATCTTATATCCAAAGCAAAAATATAAGGACCTTAACTTATATTTTTGAGAAATCGTTCATGTGGGCATGTCAACAATATGATATGTTCCATGCTATCAGGTGGTTGCATTTTAATTTATATCATAATTATGCAGCAGGATTGGTTGCACTTGTTGTGATGCGAGATCTTGCTCTAGTTGGTGGTGCTCTGTATATAAGAGCTACTCACTTGGGTTCAGAGGTGGGTTCTTCAAACAAATTTAGCCATTTGTCGGGTTGTATACTATCTCTATATTTATCGCATTTCTTGTAATGCGTATATTTTGCAATAGTCAAGGAGCTGGATAAAGTTCTTCAATCTTGATGGGATCCGCCCGCAGAAAGTTGAGCCTTTAATGATCAGTAAGGTAAACACTAAGTGCTGTCTTCACTTATTCCTTCCCTTGTAACAAGAAAAACTGAACAAATACTTCCCGTTTTTACCCAAATATTGTAATAAAATATAAACCACAGGGACCAAATATGTAATTTACCCTAAATGTTGTTTACTTCCAAAAACCATAGTTTAACATAACTCTCCTTTAATAATCAAGCACCCAAAATACCCATTCATGAGACCAAATCTAAAAGCCTTGTGGATGATGATCAATCTCACCGATATTTTGTAATGCGTGTTAGTAATTGACAATTTACTTGATAAATACTTTTCTACAATTCATATGTAAAACATTGTTCATGTTGTAGGCAGGTTAACCATTTGGTGGATGATTATTGGAGGAACTTTACATGATACTGATTTGCTAATTGCTTTCTTATGATAGGTTAATACATGCTTCCAACTAGCCTTGGTTACGGCTGCCCTTTTGCAACCCGAGTTTGGTACTCCAGAAACTGAAACATACATCACGTACCTAAGGTATTTCTGTTAACCCTATTCGGATTTTCTTAATCTTACTCCCTCCATCCCTAAGATACTATAAATGTGTAATTGTTCCATTTTTTGATGAACCAAATGGCAGTTTTTCTTGTAATAGTAGAGCGAACGATGAATTTCTAATCTCATAATTAAGGGTAGAATTGGAACTTAGGCCCTTAGTCATGCTCACTCAGTAAGGTAAATAACCTGATATGCATGTTTTGTGAACTGCCTCTTATTTTGAAATGTTTAGACTTTAGACATCTTTTGGAGCAGAGGGAGTACACATTCTATGCTAAATACAATTGCTAAAGCTCTCAATTTTGGTTCAATGTAGTTGGTTAGTGGCTTCCACAACATTGGCCTCCACTGCAGCTTATGGTAGGCAACATCTGAAGAGCAGATCAATCTTCATCCAAAAGAAAGTCTGATTATCACCGAAAGCAAGATACACATTGGCAGGCAGATAGCAGCTTCCATCAAGTAAACCTTATGTTGTTGCCATCCTTAGGTTCATTTTTCAATGAATGTAAATGGTATAAGAGTTGTGCTTCTAGATGAATGCGGCTAGGTTTGGTCACAGCTGAACCATACAAGCAAACACACACTTTGCACAAAATCGTGATCTTAATGGAAGCAGCCGTTCTGCTTTTTGGGGAGAGAGACCCTATTTTCGAGTGCGCTTTACCGTGTTAGGTTGGTTTTTTGAACCATAACATCACTTGGGAGAGACTGAAAATAGTTGGATGATTTGCTTAGTAATTTGTGATTGTTGACGTTGTAGTTGTACTAAATTTTATATGAGAAGAATAGAACGGAATGAAGTTAAGTTTCCTAATATCCTCGGTTAAGTAGCAAGTGATTATTCTCTACCCTAAAGTGAGTATTATGAGCCAAGGTCTGCCAATATTCTACCTTAAAGTGAGACCGTGTGCGAGTCAGTTTGAGGTTTCTTTTTGCACAAACTAGAACCCAATCTGTCGTACATGGCTCACAAAAGTAAATTACAGATTTGGCCCTTAACTTTATTTATTACATTGTAACCTTCTAAGTGTTCAATTTGTTGTGGCTTGGTTCCTTGGCCTAACAGCGGCCTAGTTTGTTCTTTAAGTAGAAGTGCCAAATAGTCTTTTTTCTTTCTTTCTTTTTCTACTATTTTTCTACCAAAAACAATGAAAGAACATTGTGGCTACCTAGAAATTGAGAAGAAGCAATTCTTGAAAACAAAAACAACGAAAGAACATTGTGGCTCCCTAGTTTGTCGTCTTCATTAGGAACAAATGAAGGGAATGGATCGAGGTTACATCCATGTCTAGGAAGGAATGGGAAGCGAAGGATATGGTACAACGCTCTCAAAAACAAGAACGACGGGTAGAAGAAGGGTAGAGGGAGGTATAGTTGAAACTCTGCATATGTGGGTGTGCATATATTCCAAGATATCTATACAGGTTGTGTCACTACCCAAAAACCACATGTCAAAAAATATCTACTTGATAACTATCCAAATAAATTAAAGATAATTGAATGATAAAATCCAACTAAAAGTTTCAACAGCGGAAGTCTATAATATACTAAAAGAAACAATCATAATAATAGCTAAAACATTCATTCAGAATGAGTGGCGCCAAGTTCGATTCTTAAATCTTCTCTTTATCCTTCGTGCTACTTGCTTCTATGCTTTATGAGAAATGCATACTAAAATTCGCCTTACACCTAGTAAGCTCACAGTTTTCTTACATGCTTAATAAAATAAGAATTTAGAACATGCTTTAACTAATGAGATATCACCACGTTGTTGGCCTACACAGAGGCTGCCATGCTAAAATGGGTTATCTTCCCAAGTCACGACCAATTATATCCGTAAACTAATCTTGCAATAATTTGCCCAATTTCGTCGAAAACCCAACACATACCATATAAAAGCACAATCTCAAATAAAAACTATAATGTCTTTCAAAACATGTAACTAAGAAAATACTAAAACATATATATAACTTTTAAAACAAAACTTTGCATCATATATGCTAACTGTGCATGCATCTCCCGTTTTATAAATCACATGAAGTCACCTGATGCTAGCGTGTAGGATTCTTACTTTCGTTGTCTGCACCTCCAATTTGACGAAAAACCTCGAAAATTTCTAAACACTTTGACCTTCGAATTCTCCTTCACCATAGACGTTTTGCTACTGATTTCTTAGGGCTTGGGGGCGTTTTATGGATACTAACCAATGGTGATCAGGGTTTATAGGCTAACCAATTGAGAGAATTTTGGAGATAAACTCTTATCCCCAACAAAAACAAAAACTGGATAGGGATCATCTCCTATTTCCCCAATTTCTTTTCTTTTTCTTTACTCAAAATTTTTTTTATCCAAAATCTAATCTCTAACAAAACTCTTCTAAATTATGTATCTTAACCCTTCATCAAATAACCAACTATCATAATTTAACTACAATTAATCCTTTTATAATATTATTCTTTTTTCTAAAATAGAGTAAACTACAAAAGGAATTAATTAAAAAAAACTTAGATAACTTCTTTAAAAAAATAAAATTTTAACCTTTGGGGTGTTACAACTCTCTCCGCCTAACGGGAATTCCATCCTTGGAATTCTAATCGGTAAATAACTGAGGGAACTTCTTTTTTTCATTTTCGATTCTGGCTCCTATGTTTCTTCTAGACCTTTATGAAATCGCCAACGAACCTTGGCTAGAGGGATTTCCTTGCTTCTAAGCCTCTTGATCTTTCTATCCATTATCTGCGTTGGTTCCTCATCATAAAAGAGTCTTTTGTCGATCATCTAAAGCTAAGCCCTCGCAATCTTTCAGGTAGCTTTAGACGATATGCACTTCTCCAACTCTAGCTACAATCTCATACGGTCTCATATATTGCGGGCTTAGCTTTCCTCTTTTGCCCAAGGAGAGATCTTTAACATGACTCGATCCCCCACTTGAAAACTCTAGAGGTCTCTGTCTCTTATTTGCATAACTCCTTAGGTGATCCTTAGCAATCTTTAGCCTTTCTCTAATCTGTTTGTGGTCTCCTGAATGATCTTAGGTCCGGCAACCCCATTTTAGTCCAACAGACAGGTGTTCACACTTCCTCCCATACAATGCCTCATACAGAGCAGCCTGAATGCTTGTATGGTAGCTGTTATTATATGCAAATTCGACGAGTGGTAGATGACTATCCCAATTACCACTAAAGTCTATAACACATGCCCGTAACATATCCTCGAGTGTTTGGGTTGTTCTCTCACTTTGACCATCCGTTTGGGGATGGTACGCTGTACTCAAATTCAGACGAGTACCTAGTTCTCGATGTGAACTCCCCAGAATGTCGAGGTAAATCTAGTGTCTCTATCTGAAACAATAGACAATGATACCTCATGTCTTGCCACAATTTCATACATATAGAGTTGTACTAGTTTCTTCAACGAATACGACTCTTTAATCGGAAGAAAATGCGCAGACTTCAACCAATCACTATCACCCATATTGCATCATGCCCTCAAAGCGTTCTCAGGAATTTAGTGAATGGTGATAAAATCTATAGTCACTCGATCCCATTTCCAAACGAAAATCTCCAACTGTTGCAATTGACCCCCCCCCCCCCGGTTCTTTGATGTTCGACTTTGACTTGCAAACGAGCCATACACTTTTCAGCGTAATTACTTATGGATCTCTTCATTCCTGGCCACTTATGCTTATTCTTTAAATGCTTATACATCTTGTCAGCGCCGGATGCACCGAGTACCTGGACTTGTGAGCTTCATCTAGATTATGTTTCTAATGTTTCCGACATAAGGAAACCATATTCTTCCTTTTAACTCTCTGAATCCCATCTGGACCTTCTTCTAGAAGTTTGGTCTGACCGATCATTCTTTAACTGCAAATGTTCCCTTCTTCACGGGATTTTCTCTAAGCTTCTTGCACCAAATCCATCATATCATTTTTCACGTCTTACTTTATTGCACAAACTCAAATTGGTTCTGCTCTCTCATTCCTACTTAGCGCATCTGCCACCATGCTTGGGTGGTAGTGTATCTCACAATCATAGTCTTTTAATAACTTCATCCACCTACGCTAATGCATATTCAACTTCCTCTCATCAAACAATACTTTAAACTTTTGTGACATGTGAGGATTTTGCACTTGGTGTCGTAAAGATAATGTCTCCATATCTTTAGTGCGAAAACCACTGCGGCTAGTTCTAAGTCATGCGTCAGATAACCCTTCTAATGTTATTTCAGTTAGCGTGATAAATAAGCTATCACTTTATCCCTTTGCATCAATACACACCTTAACCCTTGTTTTAATGCATCACTAGTGACCACAAAGTCATTTATCCTACCTTTGCTTCAAAATTTGGAAAGACTCATCTTGCTTTGGTCCCCAATCAAACTTGCAAGATTTTTGAGTCAAGGAAGTCGGTAGGGTGGCTATCTTGGAAAAGTTCTGGATTAACCTCCTATAGTATCCAGCTAACCCAAGGAAACTACGAACTTCCGTAGGAGTCTTTGGGGGTTCCTAACTTAATACCCCTTTTACCTTAGTTGGATTCACCTTTATACGTTCCGAGCTTACGACATGACCCAGAAACTTAACTTCCCTAATCCAAAATTCACAATTGGAAAACGTGGCATACAACTTCTATTTTCTCAACAGTTGAAATACTTTCTGTAACTATTGCTTATGCTACTCTTGACTTTTTTAGTAGATGAGTAGTATACATCAATAAAAACAATCACAAATCCATCCAAATAAGGTCTACAAACCTATTAATGAGGTCCATGAAAACTCATAGTGACGATATCTAGTTCTGAATGTTGTATTTGACACATCTTCCTCTCTAACCTTCAGTTGATGGTACCTAGACCGTAGGTCTATTCTGGAAAGTAGCTGGCACCTGAAGTTGATAAAAAAGATCATCTATTTGAGGCAAGGGTACTTGTTCTTTACCGTAACCTTGTTCAGCTCACGGTAATGGATGCACATTTGCATCGACACGTCCTTCTTCACAAAGAGTATTGGAGCTCCCCAATAGCTATGAATCCCTTGTTCAAAAGCTCTTACAATTAATTCATTAGTTCTTACATCTTCGATGGAGCCAGATGTATGGTGACTTTGCAATGGGAGCTGACCTCGGTACTAGGATAATTCTGAATTCTACCTGACGGTCGAGCGGTAATCCCGGTAGATCTTCAGGAAAGACATCCAAGAAATCCATTACTATCGGTACATAGTCAATCACCTTCTCTTGCTTATGATCTATTACATAAGCCAAAATGCTACGCACCCTTTCTTAGATATTTTCTTGCCTTAAGCGTGGAAATAATGCCTATTTTGTGACATTTTCTATCCCCATATATGAATTACTTCACCGTTAAGAGCTCGAATTCTAATCATCTCCTCGTTGCAAACAATTCAGCCCAATTTTCTACTAACCAGTCCATTCCAATTATAACATCGAACTCCCTAAAATCATAGGCATTAGATTAACATTCAATTCCTTAGCATCTATATTAATTGTGCATTCCTCAAAAAATTCTCCGATCTTTACTTTCCTCCCATCTGTCGTTTCCACTAAAAGGGCATCTCCTAACTTAGCTTTCTTATCAAGATAGTGACAAAACGTAGAAAAAACAAAACTTTTATCGGCACCCAAATCAAAGAGCACATTTGCAAAAACGTTATTTATGAGGAACGTAACTGATACTACGTCGGGAGTTTCTCGTGTCTCAACGATCGTCGTGTCCTTTTGATTTTGGTATTTCAACCTTGTCCCGTCTGCCTCTTGCAACATCATTTCTTGTTAGCCTCAAATTTCTGGTCGCACCCTTTTGTAGTTGTGGACAGTTTGGCTGTATGTATCTGCCATCCCACATTTATAGCATTTCCTACCTTCATTGCATTCCTTCATCGTATGCCCCTCCTTTCCGCACTTAAAACAGCTTGTACTTCCCATCTTGCACTCCCTGGTATGCATTCTGCCACATTTTTTGCACTTTGGATACTCTATGCGACCCTTCGGCTTCTTAGGGTTCCCAAACTTACTAGTGTGTGCTCCCTTGCTATAGTTCTCCCAAGTTCGCTTTTGATGGCGTGATTCTTCTTCTTGTCATTTCTTTTCTTTCTCTTTCATACATGACTCATCTACAACTTCCTGAAATGTTCTTGGCTTCATGGTCTGAACATATTCCCGAATGCTAGATTTCAGACCCCAAATATATCGTTATATCTTCCTTTCCTCGGTGGATACTTCATACTCGCCAAACCTCGCCTTTTGGACAAAGATAGTCGTGTGTATTCACGTATTGTCATCTTGCCTTGCTCCAAACATAAAACTCCTCTTCTAACCACTTGACTTCATCCTTTAGGAAAAATTTTGCTATGAAAAGACATTAAAAATCTTCCCATCCATTTACAGCGGTATCCAGGGTTCTAGGGTCTCTTTCTAACTCCCACTAGAAAAGAGCTTCAGACTTCAACATATATGTTGCATTCTGCACATTTACTATTGACACAAGTTTCTTCCATTTCTTTAATCCATCTCATAGTGGCTATTAAGTCACTAAATCCTTGGAACTCAGGAGACTTGCACGACGTGAATGTCTTATAACTACATCCCATTCTTCCCACATTACCAGGATTCGCCACGGTTCTATTATTCTGGTTCTGGTTTTGTTCCCTACATTCCCAGCCACTTGTAGTTGAGCTAAGATTCCAAGTAAAGCAGCCTGAAGAGACTCCTGGCTATTTCTTTAGAGAAATAGCCAACTCTACCCTGGTGATGGGCTTAACATTTTGGGCTTGGTTTCAACCCTGTCCTTGGGCTTGGGCCTCACCTTGGGCTTAAGCTTGGGTCTGACCTTGGCGTGGCCTCGTTACTGAACTTTCTTGCACTGACGGTGCAGACACTTCACCCCTCGTCCTTCTACCTCTGCCCCCACCTTGACCTGGACCTCGATGGGCGGCAACATGCCACCGAGTCACGGGATTCGATTGGGCATTTGGAATGGGTTCCACTTCCTCGGAGGGTATAAATTGTGTGCGTCTTGACATTCTACTGAATTTGTAACATGTCACATTTTACTTTTAAAATACCATGCTAAACATCTACATCAAGAGAAATAACTAATTGCTACAATTTAGATATTTATAATGCCAACGAAACGCACATGCATAATTAAATTCTACTACCATTAAACCATTTAAACCAATCATCTAGAAAATCCAACTAAAATAATTCAAAATAAAACCCCGAAATTGTACCGACTAAATAAATGCAATCCAGCTAAAAGTAATTGCACCCAACTATTCAAAACACTCCACTATTGATTCTCCTCTGGAAATGTCGTCCATTCAGCCATTCTTCATATGCCCGGGTATTGCGATGGTGCCAAAACTCTTCAACGGGTGGTTTCTAACTATACCACTCCCTTAAATACTCCATGATTAGCCCATAATACTTTGTGCCAATCCGAAGTATCTACCCGTCAGCCACTTTGCTCTTCCAGGATCTCGAGGCAACATGTTTGCATCTCTCCAGCTGCTGACGACGGTTGGTGACCTCGACTCCTCCTCCTTCCAACTTATCAATCTCATCTTGCAAGGCTTGTTGCCTCATATCGACACTAGGAGTCGAAGTCGGAGTCTCTTGACTATAGCCCACGAAGGTTCTGACTCCATGGCGTTCAGCTCTTGACTAGCATTTGGATTCTTGCAAGGATCCTCATCTTTTGTAGGATCAGTCTCCTCCTCAACCTCTATCTCCACTAGGTCTACACTCGGCTCTTGACTAGGATATGGATGCTCACTAGGCTCCTCATCTTCTATAGGATCATTCTCTTCCTCAACCTCTATCTCCACTGGGTCTACACTCGAGCTGGGGCTTCTGTCACGCCTAGGGTGTGGCTCGTTGTTAGTTGTTAGAAACTAACACTGCGACACCTTCTTGCGCTTGAGTGTGGCGTTCAACTTTTGCTCTTAGATGGGCTTTTTCGTAGGCCTAAACTTATTTTGATTCCCGTTTTCACCCTTTTTTGAGCTGTATGTTTGGTATGAGGCATGATCCTACAACGAAACACCGAGATACTAAATACTCACACAAAATAAAAAAATATGTATATATACTCTAACTTTACTTATATTCTGGTCTACACGATTTAAGCCTAGGTTAGACACGGTTAACCTAATTCCCTTATAGGTTAGACACGGTTAACCTAATTCCCTTAAACCAACGCTCTAATACCAACTTGTCACAACCCAAAAACTATATGTTGCAACTACTATTCATAGCGGAAGAAAATATCTACGTAATAACTATCCAAATAAAATAAAGATAACTCAACGATAAAATCCCACTAAAAATCTCAACAGCGAAAGTCTATAATTTACTAAAGAGAAACAATCATAATAATAGCTAAAACATTCATTTAGAATGAGCGGCGCCAAATTAATTCTTAAATCTTCTCTTTTCTCTTCGAACTAATTGCTTTCATACTTCTTTGAGAGATGCATACTAAAAGTCAGCTTACGCCTAGTAAGCTCATGGTTTTCTTACATTCTTTGATAATAAAATAAGAATCTAAAACAACATGTTTTAACTAACGAGCATGTGCAATTAATTCATATAACATGCATAATTCTTTATCACAAATATAACTATTCCGCCAAGCGTACAAGTGTTATATCACCACGTTATTGGCTTACACAAAGGTTGCGGTGTTAAAATGGGCTATCTTCCCAAGTCATGACCAATTTATACCGGTAAACTAGTTTGGAAATAGTTTGCCCAATTCCATAAGGAAACCCGACACGTATCATATAAAAGCACAATCTCAAAAAAAAAAAAAAAAAAAAAAAAAAAAAAAAAAAACAATCATGTATTTAAAAGCATGTAACTAAGAAAATACAAAAACATATATATAACTTTTATAACAAAACTTTGCATCATATATGCATACTGTGCATGCATCTCTTGTTTTATAAAGCACATGAACTAACTTGATGCTAGCGTGTAGGATTCTTTACTTCCTTTGTCTGCACCTCCAATTTGACGAAAAACCTCGAAATTTGCTAAACGCTTTTGACCTCTGAATTCTCCTTCACCAAAGACGTTTTGTTACTGATTTCTTAGGGCTTAGGGGGCGTTTTTATGGATACTAACTGATGAAGGTCGAATCAGGGTTTATAGGCTAACCAATTGAGAGAATTTTGGAGATAAACCCTTATCCCCAACAAAAACAGGATAGGGATTATCTCCTATTTTTCCAATTTCTTTTCTTTTTCCTTATTCAAATTTTCTCTTTATCCAAAATCTAATCTTTAACTAAACTTTTGTAGTTTATCTATCTTAACTCTTCATCAAATAAGTAATTATCATAATTTTAACACTAATTAGAGGGTGTTTGGGATTGCTTTTTGAGGTCCAAAAGTGCTTTTGACCAAAAGTACTTATTGACTTATGGTGGTGGGAAAAAGGAGTTTTTAAAAAATAATGTTTAGATTAGCTTTTGTGCTGGTAAAAGTCAATAAGTTTTTTAAAAAATGTTTGCCTTTGCTTATACATGTAAAATGACCAAAAAGGACATGCTTACATATTTGACCATTTTTTTTCTACTTTTACATGTAATTTTGCTTACTTTTTACACATGTTTAATACTTTTTACCAAAAATGACATTTTTTTTTCAAATATTTTTTTTGCAAATAATTGTTTGACAAACATATAATATAATAAATTTTATAACTTGATAATTAAATCATATTAAAGTTAAAACCTACATTCATGCATAGCTAGTCAAATTGTAAATAGTTCAAACAAAATAACGTAGGTAATATCATGTTACATTCATCCTCGCAATTCTATGATATCTTGCGCAATAATATCTCGTATTGCTGCCATATAGGTATCATCAGTATTCGTATGACGTGTACTCGAACCTTCTTCATGAACTTCATTACTAGTACCACCCTCGGTGGGAATGTAGGATTCTCTTTCTTCCCCGGTAAATGTTTCATCAAACTTACCACTTTTTCTAATATAGTTATGAATTGTCATCAACGCTATCACAACTCTCACTTGGTGCTTGTACTTGAAATTAATATGCATATCTTCCAATAATGCCCACCTAGCTTTCCACACTCCAAAAGTACGTTCAATGATATTTCGCAATGATGAGTGGTAAAAGTTAGATTTCTCTTTCGGTCCGCGAGAAGCATGCATAGTCGTAGTACGTCCACGTTGAAAATCTGGTATATGATAACGAATGTTCGTACCTTTGTAAGGAGCAAGATAACCTCTAGTATTTGGGTATCCGGCATCCACAAACGTAATATTTATCTGCAAATAAACAAACAACTGTTATTTGTTTCAACCAAGTATTGAAAAGCATAAAATTCGCATTAATAATTTTTTTACTAACCACCCATTGGATGTGGAAAATTAAGCTCCAGTCTCTGTAAGGCTTCACTGAAAATTCTCGTGTCATGTGCCGTCCCCTCCCATCCAGCCCATACAAATATAAAACACATGTTAAAATCACAAACAACCATTATATTTTGTGTAGCATACCCCTTTCGACCAATGTATTTCGGTTCCTCATGCTTTCGAGCTGCTGCTCTCACATGTGTCCCATCTATAGCACCGATACAATCCTACATACGAATAAAACATATACATTAAATATTGTCTACCGTAAAAGTAATATATATATAGTAAGAAAATATATCTTGGACATTGGATAATATCGATGATTTTTTAATAAATATTCTGGTATCTCATCATTATAGTTCGCGGCTGGCTTAATGATGTCAGCACTCATCTTAAGGACAACTTTTAAAACACGATGGAAATGCCTAGAAATTGTTTCCCTCGAGTGATTAAAACTTTCTTGCCCAAACCTATTCGTAAGTCCATGAGCCAAACTCATCAAAAAGATACCTACCGACTCCTCAATAAAAATATTACGTGTTTGTTTCAACTCGTAATTTGTAGCAAGCTCTGTGCATAACTATCTAAAAATTGGTATCTCAAGTCTAAACAATTCATAACACCGTCTAGGATGACCATTTAGTATTTCATTAACAAACATGTGCCCTGTGCGATCTGAGGTGTGAGATGCCATACGTATGTTACAACATAGTAGTATTCCTTGCACAGCTAATCCACATAACAATCTAAATTCTATATCGTCCCATTCGAATATTCTTCATTTTCGTCGTACGAAGAATCAGAGTCATCACTATCCATCTTATATAGTACAAATATAAGATGTCGATTACATAACGGCAAATAATAGCACGTAATATAACATGTCAAACAATACATAACAAGCACTACATAATCGCAAACAATAAAATGTCAAATACTTGTAAGCAATAATACAATGTCTAATACATAATAGCGAAGAATGAAATGTCAAATACATATTAGCAAAGATAAAATGTCTAATACATAATAGCGAACAATAAAATGTCAAATACATATAAGCAATAATAAAATGTCTAATACATAATAGCGAACAATAAAATGTCAAATACATATAAGCAATAATAAAATGCCTAATACATAATAGCAAACCTAAAACGTCAAACACATAATAGCAATGATAGAATGTTAAATACATAATAGTCTATTGTTCCATAAGTAACTTGAGGAACTCCATCTTCTGTCAGTTGTTGGAAACATAAATGCCTCACGATTGTTTTTTTGGTGAAGATAAGCAATGTTTTAGAATACTCTTTGGAGCCCTTGTTGAAACCTAGAAACTTGTTGGAAATATTCATGCAACCTGTAGAAGAGTCGCCGGAGCAGGTAGGTCGGAGCAGGTGAGGTCGCCGTCGATGGCTGGAGGTCGAAGAAGAGGTGAGGTCGTCGGAGAAAAGAGGGTTGTTACCTGCAGAAGAGTCGTCAGAGCAGGTGACGTCGAAGCAAGTGAGGTCACCGTCGATGGTTGGAGGTCGAAGCAGAGGTGAGGGCGTCGGAGAAAAGAGGGCTGTTACCTGCAGAAGAGTCGTCGGAGCAGGTGAGGTCGCCGTTGATGGCTGGAGGTCGAAGCAGAGGTGAGGTCATCGTCGATCTGGAGATGGTCGGAGCATAGGTGAGGTCGTATGAGGAGGAGGGGATGATATATGTTTAGGGTTTGAGGGTATATCTGGAAGGTATTTTCAAAAGCCAAAACTCTCGGCAAAATCCAGGTTTTCCATGCTTTTGAAAAAGTGCGTTTCATGTTTACTCAAAAAGCACTTTTCAAAAGTGCTTTTAGGTTTGCCAAACAATATTTTTAACTTATTGGCTTTTTGAAAATCCAATAAGTCAATAAGCACTTTTGAAAAGCAATCCCAAACACCTTCTTAATTCTTTTATAATATTATTCCTCTTTCTAGAAGAATAAAATACAAAAGAAATTAAATGAAAAAAACTTAGATAACTTTTAAAAAAATAATTACAGGCTGAAACCCAAAAACGTTTATCACCATGGTTGTCTTCAAAATTCAAAACCTTGAAAGGGGTTGCTCCACATAAGCATCAACACCATCATAGATATTTTGAGTCTCTTCTTCTCTCAATCCATTTTTAGTTAGGTTCCAGATTTGATTTTACCACGGTTTCATTATGTAGTGTGATTTAGGGATTTAAGGCTTTTGGGTTTATTTTTTCAATGGGTGATTTTGGGATCATGGCTTTTGGATTTCATTATTAAGTGTGATTTCATTTTATTTATGAGTTCTTTGTTCAAATCTAGGTTTTTGTTTAGATGTGATTTTGGTATAATGATTGAGAAATCTTCAAGTTCTTGAAATGTGTTCGAATTTTTCTAGTATGTTCTTCGTCCTTCTTAATAAAGAAGATGAAGATTCAATACATTTATCTAGTTATAATAAAAATAAATGAAAAAAGGTAAAGAACTTTAATACTCCTTAATTAAAAGGTTATTGTTAATAGAGTTGCGAAGATGAACCCTAATTGTGAGAAATTGGAAACCACTAGGACCAACTCTATAATTAATTGACTTTAGGGAAGTTAAAGATAATTTTCTTCAAAAATATGTTTTTTTATTAACTTCCAAAAAAAAAAGCCACGCTAACAACTTTGGTACAGACTTACAAAGTCGTGTGAATCATATATGACCTTGTTGGTTCTCGTATTTAAACCTGTAAACAATATATGTGCACACACACACATAGAGAAAAACATTTAAATACATTGTAATTGTTGCATATCTTACAAATCAATCTCATCGTTCGTCTAGTTTAATAAATACTTGGTTTCATAAATACATTGATTGTTTTTAATTATAAAGTATTGGTCATAGTTTAATGTACTGTAATCATCTTCCATAAATGTTTAAATAAAGATAAATGAACATTCACCATTTTCATAAAATATACTAATTATTTGGTTTGTAAGGTAGTCAACAATTGCAAGGTTTGTATTTAATTTGCCTTCTATATAAAGACATATCTAAATACAAACCTTGTGTGTGTGTGTGTGTGTATATATATAGAGAGAAGAAGAAGAAGGTTCATGTGAAAAACATATCAATTTAAGAGAACGTAAGAAGCAATCTCAGCCACTCATCTTCGGTTACGGTGGACGTGATCATGGATGATTGACACGATTAATGGGTGGGTAGAGATTATCAAAGGGGACCCGTCAAAGCCGTCTTTATTGATCGGATGAGTGGCTGAGATTGCTTCTCACGTTCTCATAAAGGTTTCTTATTTGAAACTCTCTCTCTCTCTCTCTCTCTATATATATATATATATGTTGAAACACTTATTTGAAGATGTCCTCCTATCTCTCTATATATTTATTTGTTGTAAAACTCTAACTCATGTACTCAATAACATCGATGAATCGAAGATGAATCGGTACCAGCTTAACTCATGAATGAAGTGGATCAAAGATAAGCTTAGCTCCGTGTCTGATTTAACCACCGCAGTCTTACCATTGGTGTGACCATCGATCTGGTAATCCAATCGGTGGCCGGCAATCGGATCTCGTAATCCGATCGGTGGCCATCCGATTTGGTCAACCGATCGGTGGCATTTGCTACGCGATCGGTGGTGGTGTTGTTTGTTTACCATATTTTGGTGGTGAACCTTGTAGGTAGCAATGGCTACCCTTCTCTTTTTGAAGCATTTTCTCTGTTTCTAGAAGAGCGTTAAATGGAGAATGTCTAAGTACCAATGGATAAAGGAAAAACGTGTCCTTTGATCCTAAATATCTTTTTTGACTAAGACATTCACCGTTCGGTCAAATCATCTAGGCTGCAAAGGATAGTTGTCTGAAGATTTGTCTATATTCACTTAAATACAGATTATTCACAAAAGATTGTTTATGTGTAAAAAGGACAAAAGGTTTTGACTTGGATGTAATACCCTTTGTAGAATGTCGCATGCAACAAGTCAAAAGGTGACAAGTGTTGTAACACTCCAAAAATTAAAACGTATGCCTTTAATGGAAAAGTAACCAAGTTCTTACAAATAGCGGAAGCTTGTCCAAACAAACATTTAAGTCTAACAAAAGTTTGAAACTTTCACCCATATGTCATACCAACAAACATAAGTATAAGAGTTTACAGAAAACAACCAATGTTTTCATTTCAAAACATAAAAGAGTTTAAAGTTTTCATATAACACTTCCTCCAAAAACCTCCTGACTGAACTGCCACCCCGGAGCCTCATTCGGTGGCTTTCTCCTTTCCTTTTCGGGACGTACCTGACACTGAAAAGATAATACAACAATGGGGTATGCATAAAGCTTCGTGAGCACACACTTAACCACTTACCATCATGCATACACAATTACAACACATAGCAACTACATACATGCAAGTCTCCAACCTCCCTTACGGCTCAATACCATCAAGGAAGGATTTATGACACTGGTACCAAGCCTCTCTAAATTCCCTGGGGGTATTACTACCATCATAGGTACTCTCCGATGTTTCCGAAGGAACGTATACACATAATCACACATGCAATCATAACCATACACACATAACGATGAGAGTTAAGTAGGTACTCACCTGACACAACGATTAGTAATGCTCTCCTAACAAGCACACAATCACCTTGCACCACCTATTCATAACACATACACATGCACGTCAAACAATGCCCAATAATGGGTCCTTAACCGACCCTCTATCGCGAAATGACCAAGCTACCCTCGATCAATTTCCACGAAACTTCACATAACAACTAGTTACACTAGCCCTTAGGGGTACATAAGCCAAAGAACCCCAAACGGACCCGTTTTGGAAAACTCAAAATTGGGAACGGCCGTATCCGCGGGTTACCCCGCGGGTCACCATCCGCGAATACCCGCAGATGGGTTTCCAGTCGCGGGTTGCGACTTCTGCCAAGGGTTTTCACCCTAAAACTCCAATTTCGACCAAAACAAGTCACATACATGTTCACACAACATCTATGGTCGATATCTAATAATTATATAGTCATAATTTCGTTGATTACATGCCAATTGATGGTCAATCGATCATCAATTCCAACCCAAAACCTATCCCACAATTCTACTACCAAAATAAGCATAAACACAACATATACAACTAAAAGTTCGTACCTTTGATGCGTGAAACACAATTACCAACACAATCTGTAACACCCCAAAAATTGGAGCTAACAAAAACCTTAAAATAAAGATTGGTACAAAGGTCCGGATCCCATAAGCATCCCCCGATGCTCATCTCTCACATCTGTGCCTGCCTGCTACTAGAACCTGGGATACACATCGACACCAAACAAGTGTTAGGCCAAAAAGCCTAGTGAGTTGTACCAAGCATATATCAACACATGAAAGCATATAAATGAACATAATAAAAGTATGCTTATGTTGATTATCTTATATCTTCGGAACCCGTGGGAGCGACCCACTTCCACCAAGCAAGTTACACCTCAGAGTCGAGACACCCCGTTGTCGTCCTCCTACGAAGACTTGTGCCACCCAAGACTGAGTCGAACTCGTGTAAACTTGAAAGTGCACACCTTTTGACTAGTGCCACTTCATTCAATTTTATCCCAAATATAGACGTATGTGCACACCTTTTGAATAGTGTCACTTTGTCCAGTTCATGTATATTATTCCCCGGTAGAGTCTAGTTACCTCTACATATTAAGCCATTCCATTTATTATCAATAATCCAACCTTTCACAGGTTATACTATGTCATACACAATGTCCAAGTGCCTCATCATCATAACAGACACCATATAGTATCCAAGGATTTATTCACACAATGTGAGTATATCAATCATATTCAATTAGAATCATATCATCTTATAATAGCAAGTATTCATGACATTTCCACAATTTATCGATTTACACATTTCATCCCAGAATACAACTTGTTGCATAAATCATGAATAGCATGTTAAACAAGCAAGATGATGTGTACCCAGTTTTAACAAAAGGTTTAGAAACTCACCTTAGGGTTGTAGAATCAAAAGCCCCAAATCTTACCCAAACCCTAGTTGGGTGATTTTGGGAGAACACCAAAGCTGATACAAAATCAAACCCTAGATCAGCTTATGATTTATTTAAACAAGCCAAACCCATACCAATAAGTAGATAGGACTTACCAACTAGGTTTTTAACTCAAAACCTAGAAAATCTTAAACCCTAGTTCTTGAGGAGAATGAGATCTTGAGAGGAAGAAGAAGCTTGGCCAACACTTGGGAAGTATACTAGAAGCACAACTGATGCGGTAATTATCATACATAAAAAGCGAAACAAGTTTTAACCTCTAAAAGCCTAGCCACTGTCTTACCACATATACAGGTAAGCGTACCTGATCGTGAATAATATAGTGTAGGAAAGTCCAGGTATCGTATCTACCACGGGGAACGGTCAAGTTATCGTAGACTGTTAATCTTGACTAGTTTAATTAACCTAAAGCTTTGGGGGGTTTTTATGAAAAAAGTTTAATAACTAAAAAAGACAACTAAATTAACTAAGAACTAAGAAAGCAATTAAAAGAGTGATTAAAACTATATGAAGGAAAACAGTAGTACTTATCATGGTAGAGTGAATCCCCAAATGGATGATTTAAAAAGGCCAAAAGTTTGGTTGTTTCAGTTATTGTAAGAATTTAAGTCTGAGACACCCTAACATGTGACTATTATGGCTATCAACTAGGTCTTGATCCTCCTAGTTCCAATACTTAGGTCGTTTGTCAGACAATCTAGTACCGGTCACCCAATCCTATCTCTATTGCATGGTTTTCTACTACCTGGTCGCTCTCGATCCGAGTAACCACCTAACACAACTCTCCGGAACGAATGGTAGGTCAAGAAAGGTTGAGTATCCTATCGGACTCTATCTATCTTGGTCAAAACAAATACACCCAACCAACGAGTTCAAATAACCAAACAATACGAATCAGAATGGAACCATAACACACATTCAATTAACCAAAAACAAACCATTAAACAATAAATCACAAAATCATCATCCACAATGGTTCATCGACCACAATAAGTACCACTATAAAAAGACTACTCACTAGACATAATAAAAACAGATAAAACAAGAGTAGACACAGACATTATACCGACAGTACAACGACGGATGATCAAAGATCGAACCCCGCAGCGTATTGGCAGCACTCTCATATCACTCTCTATTTATATGTCTCTCTAAAAAGCTCTCTATCTAGCTATATGCGTGCATATCACAACTGAAGGAGGAGGCTAGTATTTAAAAGGAGAGATCAGTGCCCATTTCGCGATCGCCAAACGGCCCTTTCGTGGCGCGAAGTACTTAGGGTAAACCCTAGATTTCGAACTTGGCTAACTTGGCGGCGCTAAACTTGAAAACTCGCGATCGCCAAAAGGCTACTGGATTGTCTTTGTGCATTTTTCATGTTTTCTCGCCTTTTTTTCGTACTTTTCCGTTCCACGGCCTCTAAATCCTACAAAAGCAATAATAAGTCCAAAAGGTGAGTGAAATGATCAGAAACGGGTGAGAAACGGGGTAAAGTCATATAATTAAGCTCAACCAAAACATGTATAATTTTGGTGTTATCAACAACAAATGCTATTGATTACAAGCTCTAAAGCAAGCATTAAATGGGGGTGAAATGGAGTGGAAAAGAGTAGAAATCGCACCTTAACTATGTGTAAATCGCACCTAGAAGTTGGAAGTGAAGTGTGGTGAGAAAATAGGCTGAAATGGTGTATTTAAGCATCTGGTACACGCGGGCTATGGTGACAGGCGATTGTGGTAGTGTCACAATCGCGGGCACAATCGCCGCTATTGTGCCATGCTATTGTGCCATATGGCACAATCGCAGTCACAATCGCGAAACTCGTACCGAGGCCAAAATCCCACTTTTCATATTTTGAAGTAACCTTGCCTAGAAGGGATCCAACTATAAGTTAAAACTAACTCATTAAATAAATCTTTCTTACGAAAAGAGTGGGATGACTTCGGGTTAATCTATCAAAATTTACGGGTGTTACAATCCTCCCCACCTAAATAGAATTTCGTCCCCGAAATTACTAATCTTGTCCGAACTACAAAGGATAACTTCGCTCAATCGCTTTGCAAAGCCAAGCGACTATGCTCTCTGCAAACCAGTCAGTTAGATTAACACTGGACTTAATCATGTTCGCAATACTCATACGACTCTAGCAACCTTAACCCATAAGTGATTTATCAAAGCGTCTTAAGTCACTATTATTTTCCCACTCCTATTCGAAATGTAACGCTAGACATAGTGATACAATTGCTAGGTTTCACAAACCTTAGTTTGTCGTACGTGTTAGTAAAAACCAAGTCGACTAATGCCTACGGCTCAGGGTCCTATACATCATTTGTCTCCTATTAAAGTCGAACGCTCGGCTAAGAGTCTCTATACTACCAAGAAATGTTGCAACATTTCCACTAACGGTGTCTAGCCGTCGTCAAAATTTCTCAAAGAAACTCAAATTTTTTTTTGCCTAATCGCCTATGGATGCCATAAGGAAGGTAAATTTCTTCACCTAGCAAATTGCTCATTAACACAAGATTCTTACATTCTCAAATCCGTACTACCATAACTTTTCCAAACATCCTATCATCTATAAATCGTACCTATCGCCTTAGATGATTTAGACCAAACATTCTGAGCGATAACTCCTGCATATACTCATCTTAATCTAATCAACACAAGCCACCACTTGGCTACGTTAACACTTGTCGTCATACGTTGAATTTCACGCTTAGTTTGGCATATAGTATCACTATCTCCTACACAAACACTTACTTCTCATAATTCAATTCTAAGAAACGTCTTCAAGATCACTTTATACTCTTAAAAGTTTCCTTTCTCTATGGCAATCTAACACGTTGGTAGCTTGCACCTCTCAAACGGCTCAAAAAGTCCTTAGCATAATCCCAAAGTCACTGACTCTTGTACTAATTTAACGTTTTTTTCGATTCTTAGCCACACATAACATCTATTATTTCATCCATGCAATCACTATTCTACTAAGTCCTCTATGATCAACATTTGGAGAGTCATTTGGTACACGCAACCATTATTGTTTCTTCTAAACCACTCATACCGAGGTAAGTGCCGCCTCACGAATCCGTCTTTCGAACCCAATGCAACCTCCAAAACACGGTTACTTAATCCGCTCGAACAAGTCTTGTTCTAGGCGGTTCGCTACAATCTCTTAGAAATACACTCCAATAACCAATAGAACGCTCTCTTGTAAGGGTCAAAGTGCATATCAATCATTCACTTAGGTGGTGCTAACCAATCCTTCCTTCGTGGATCTGTCCACATTTCAATGGACTTCGCCTAGTCATTAACAAGCTTCCTTCTAGATAAGGGTCTCTCATCGGACCACTCTTATTCCGCAGTCGCTGGCAACACGGTGCTCCTCAACAACACCCTCGTAAGGGAGATATAAAACTTAATCCCTACGTAGTCTAGTTTCGATTCACATCGAGCACAAACACAATTCCGCCCACATTTTCTAAGTGTTACTCCACTATATAATAGCATGCTCATAAAAGCTAACAATCAATTAGCTTATCTAACCCGTTAATAGAATAATATACAATTAGTCCGCAAATGGGTATTAACCCCCAACTAGTTGGTACATCATGGAGATTCAAAATTAAGCATGGCAAGCATTTACCGAAAGCGTACAATCAAATACAATGTATAAACTCATTTTACACAAAAGACTTGACGACAACGGGGTGACCCGTGCTTGTCGAGAGCACATAAGCACATTACTTTAATCACATTAACAGTACAACACTCTAACGCACAAAAGTCTAAACGCTTGCTACAACCCATTCTAGTCCTACCAAAAGACAACTAATCTTGTGTCAAACTCCCATGAACCGTACTGCCAAGCCCCAACGATATGGCTACTCATTAAAATCAAAACCAAGTATATTACCCTCAAACCATTTTTATGCAAATAAATTCTCCAAATGCATGATTAACTCAGAATTCCAAATATAGTTGGGCAATTCATTTTTTTTAAAAAAATAAAATTGTATACACAAAGGTCCAATATGCCCCATTACGCAATAATGTGCATTTTCCAAACGGTTCACAATAAACGGGAACACCAAAATAATTTAGGTATAAAATAAAAATCAATGTGTACAATAATTTACAATGGAACATGTTCCTGAGTTTCATTCTCCAAAATGTTTAAAACCAACTATGTTTATTTAACAAGATGCATTATCCCAAACTTGTCAATTATGCCATTTTGTCAAATGCCCAACACGTGTAATAAACACTAAGAAATATGTTAATACTTCAAAATATTCATTTTTGGCATGCAAAACGTTTTCATAAAGTAAATCGAAAACTTTTCATACAATGCAAATAACATTACTACGAAATCTTAGATCTCAAACACGTTGTCATAATACTTACACAACTACACACCGCGATCTAAATGATCATCTATGCATGCTCCCAAGCTACACCTACACTTCCCGTCATAACGTAAAGTAATTGAATGACTTGTCTTAACACAACAACAGTGTATGAAACTCTACATAATTCGCAGGCTACCTATTTTGCCAAAATCATCCACTCACATTCCTCGTACAATATCGTCGGTGCTTCACTTTCACCTAAGTGATCTCACCTAAGGTGCAAGTCCTTCATATCGTACTACATAACACATTTGAAGTCTTACATCGACAAACTCTTATTTTAGATTGAATCTTACACTTGTACCGTTCACATTGTCTAAGGTATCTCCACATGTCTTAGCCCATACTACTTCAAGGTATTAGCCTTTCTCAACTATCTTTCGGACCTCTTGTTGGTTACGAGTCAATCTATTCTCTCAATACCTGATTATAGGTTACAGCTATCCTGTCCTTCCTGTGATCTTCCCCTTTTTAAAAATAAATGATTGTCACGACCACTCTATGAGCGAGGGCTTTCTAGAAATAAGACTCATTTACAAACCAGCTATTCAGCTCAATGAACCCAACAGGTTCTATCACATGAAGGAATACTCATACTCCTAATAATTACCCTTTTCACATTCAAGTCGATTTTGGCCTAGATCTCCATAACCTACTTGCATGACATACTACATAGTCTATCATTTATCGCTCTTGACTAAAAGCCATATCGATCCCTAAAACTTCCAATATTCACACGGTATACCGAAGTAACCTTTCCCAAAATATTTCCTCTAATCCTAGACAAAAGATTCACTACTAAGGCTAAATTTTGAGTCAAAGCACTCAAAACTTTCCCATGTCTATTGACATAACACGATCTCCAAGTAATTGCTTATTGTAACTAGGAGTCCTTTATGACCATCCAATTATTCTAACACACTAACATCGCGAGAGAAAAAATAGACCAACATACGTGCCAAAACATTTATCAATCATTGCATTGATAGTGACCAGGAATACTCAAATGACGATGCATTCATAACTCAGTAGCTAAGTGATTTATGAATAGACCATACACGAGATTCCCTGCCTCTATCGACGCAAATTCTCGATACATGTATTTCGTATCCCTAGCGCTCTCCCAACCTAAGACTTTACCCATGGTAGGTGACATGTCTATTAGTGCACTAAGTTTAAGTCTAGGTACACTACGGTCAATACCTAGTTCGCTTAAACTAAAGCTCTGATACCAACTTGTAACACCCCAAAAATTGGAGCTAACAAAAACCTTAAAATAAAGATTGGTACAAAGGTCCGGATCCCATAAGCATCCCCCGATGCTCATCTCTCACATCTGTGTCTGCCTGCTACTAGAACCTGGGATACACATCGACACCAAACAAGTGTTAGGCCAAAAAGCCTAGTAAGTTGTACCAAGCATATATCAACACATGAAAGCATATAAATGAACATAATAAAAGTATGCTTATGTTGATTATCTTATATCTTCGGAACCCGTGGGAGCGACCCACTTCCACGAAGCAAGTTACACCTCAGAGTCGAGACACCCCGTTGTCGTCCTCCTACGAAGACTTGAATTGACAACCCAGAGGCCAGGCACATTCGCGGCCACACGAATGGCGAGGGACATAGGTGCGCATCTTTTGACTAGTGCCACCCAAGACTGAGTCGAACTCGTGTAAACTTGAAAGTGCACACCTTTTGACTATAGACGTATGTGCACACCTTTTGACTAGTGTCACTTTGTCCAGTTCATGTATATTATTCCCCGGTAGAGTCTAGTTACCTCTACATATTAAGCCATGCCATTTATTATCAATAATCCAACCTTTCACAAGTTATACTATGTCATACACAATGTCCAAGTGCCTCATCATCATAACAGACACCATATAGCATCCAAGGATTTATTCACACAATGTGAGTATATCAATCATATTCAATTAGAATCATATCATCTTATAATAGCAAGTATTCATGACATTTCCACAATTTATCGATTTACACATTTCATCCCAGAATACAACTTGTTGCATAAATCATGAATAGCATGTTAAACAAGCAAGATGATGTGTACCCAGTTTTAACAAAAGGTTTAGAAACTCACCTTAGGGTTGTAGAATCAAAAGCCCCAAATCTTATCCAAACCCTAGTTGGGTGATTTTGGGAGAACACCAAAGCTGATACAAAATCAAACCCTAGATCAGCTTATGATTTATTTAAACAAGCCAAACCCATACCAATAAGTAGATAGGACTTACCAACTAGGTTTTTAACTCAAAACCAAGAAAATCTTAAACCCTAGTTCTTGAGGAGAATGAGATCTTGAGAGGAAGAAGAAGCTTGGCCAACACTTGGGAATATACTAGAAGCACAACAAATGTTGTTGATTACAAGCTCTAAAGCAAGCATTAAATGGGGGTGAAATGGAGTGGAAAAGAGTAGAAATCGCACCTTAACTATGTGTAAATTGCACCTAGAAGTTGAAAGTGAAGTGTGGTGAGAAAATAGGCTGAAATGGTGTATTTAAGCATCTGGTACACGCGGGCTATGGTGACAGACGATTGTGGTAGTGTCACAATCGCGGGCACAATCGCCGCTATTGTGCCATATGGCACAATCGCGGTCACAATCGCGAAACTCGTACCGAGGCCAAAATCCCACTTTTCATATTTTCAAATAACCTTGCCTAGAAGGGATCCAACTATAAGTTAAAACTAACTCATTAAATAAATCTTTCTTACGAAAAGAGTGGGATGACTTCGGGGTTAATCTATCAAAATTTACGGGTGTTACACAATCGATTCTCTACAAGCCTCCAATCGACTCTCTTTGCTCTACCTCTTCCAATTCGTCCTTTCTCTCTCTCTCTGTACGTTTCTCAGGAAACTGAAAGGGAGTTGAGGGTTCCCTTTCTTATCAATATCCCCACCCTCCCTTGCACCTCCATGCAACCGGATTCAACACACTTTCAAGCTTTCATAATCTCAGAGTTTGAATTCACATAGTGCTTTCAACCCCAAAAGTTCATAGTTTTACTTAGTGTTAAAAGTTGTGTTTTTTAGTTCTCTTAGTGTTCTAAGTGTTAGATTGTTCAAATAGCCTGTTAGGTAATAATTTGTTTTCTACAACAATCTGCTTTTTGTGTTCTAAGTGTAATTATTCGTTGAAGTTTCTCAATAAAAGAATTTAAAAAGTACTTCTTTGTGTTTAATTTTTAAAAGTATTGTATTCAACCCCCCCCCCCCCTTCTACAATACCCTGATAGCCAAGTCTATCTCCTCATGAGGCCTAACAGTATATAAGTATGTTCAAACAAGAACCATTTGTAAGAACAATATTTATATATAATAAAAGAGTAACTGGTTTGCCACGTGTCGTGCTCTAGTGAGCCGAATTGCCACATGTCGCGTTCTGGTGAGCCGGTTTCAATTATCAAAACAATAAATAAAATAACGTAAAAGATAAATACCACTTTCAAAAATCTTCTACATAATTAAATCAAACGGTTTAAAAAATCCTTTACATAATTAAATCAAACCTTTTAATCCAAACTATAGATAAATATGAAAACAATAAATAAAATAATGTAAAAAATAAATACCACTTTCAAAAATACATAATTAAATCAAACGGTTTAAAAAATCCTCTACATATATTTGTGTAATATTTAATATAATCAATACACGTATAAAGAATTAAAAATATTCTCTCTATTTTCAAAGTACAATTTTCTAAGAGTTTTCCAAAGTTGAAAAATCTTACTTTTCCTATTTTCTTAATTCTTAAGAAAATTCCATATAACTGTTGAGAACCGGTAACAAAACTCAGCGGATAACAAAATCCGATTCCCAATCGAGGATCCAATCTTAAAACCATACAAATACAATAAAGGGGTTTTTGGGTGTTTACCTTTGCGCAAAACAACTGGAATGCAAGCAGGGGGTACACCGCTACTGACACAATGCGAGAATAGGTTGCTAGACCACCGTGGATTACACCCGAAAAACCGACTGGTTTTGTATGTGTGTGTGTGTTCGGCCGAAGAGAGAGAGAGAGAGGGGAGAGAGAGCGGTTTTCTTGATCAAAAAGCAATTACTTGAATTATCAGGTTAAGCCTTAATATATAAGAATAAATTAGGCAGTGTTTGTAACCATATCTAATTCCTCAATAATTAATCAAACTGATTAATTATATAATTCCTATAATTATCTTAATCCATCTGATTAATTAATTAATTAATTAAATAATTTTAACCAATAATTTATTTCTTTTCTCTCTCTTTTAATAATTAATAAACAATTAATTATTTCTCTCACACATATAATCCAAATCATCCTCAATTTAGTGTGCAGCGGTGTGACCTACTAGTGTCTTATAATATTGGACATGGCTATCCTGTTACTGTCTCGCACACAATCCTAACAGACTCCCACTTGTGCTAGACATGTAACTGTACTGTTACCATTAGCCTAAGGAGGTCCCTAGCCAGACACTTAGGTTTACCAGGTTATAAGATCTCTTATATCCAGAGATACAATTCACGCTTGAATTTGTACACAGATTCATTCCTTTTGCACACAATATTTCTAAAATGATTTTGAGACATGGAGTGGAGGATTCATTTCTCAAAAACAAGTATTTCTTGATTCTGATTCAGATTGCCTGCAGTAACGGATATTACTAAATAACAACTGTTATTCTATCCGAGCGTGGCCACGCGTTTTCTGCAAATCTTAACCGTCAATGGGCCCGGAAATATCTCTCAATAATAGAGGTGCAAATCCCTTCTTGACTATCTGCATTTGGATCCACGGCTTCCGCTGCATCTAGTCACGTCCCGTATGGCCACCCTGTTACGGTACAGCGTTAGAACGCGCTAAGAGTACAGTAGTCCTCATGTTCCCAAACCAAATATCTCACGTCTAAGAACAACCTATCATCAAGTCAATGCTTATGACTGGGGCTCCATGAAGCAGACTTGAAACTGGTCACTTCCAATACTCAAACACTCTGATGAGTATCTATAAATACTTGGTCACATCGCTTGTGCTTTTACTCTCTACTTTGAATAAATCATCAAGTATTTATAATAGCGTTAAACTCCCTATTGAAATTCCCATATCAATAAGTGGCTACGGAAATTTAGATTTTATTGCAAAACTTTGCATAAATCATGGATATGTTAAATATGCGAAAAATAGTTAATTTAAAACAATCATGTACTAAAAACCTCCATTTATTTCCATCACACTGTGAAATAAAATTTTACATGATTATATTGTTCAAAACTAAACTATAGTAATAATAATAAACTAAAACTAGCTACTGGTGTCCAGGTACTGCATCCCAATGGAATTTGCATGAGCCTCATGCTTCACCCTTGCTAGCGGCTTTGTCAGCGGATCTGCGACATTGTCTTCCGTCGGGATCTTGCATATCCTTACATCTCCTCTTTCAATGATCTCTCGGATGAGGTGATATTTTCTGAGCACATGTCTTGACTTGTGATGCTCTCTAGGTTCCTTTGCTTGCGCCACGGCTCCCGAGTTATCACAGAATATATCGATCGGTCTAGAGACACTGGCAACGACTCTTAGATCCGATAGAAAATTCCTCAGCCAGACAGCTTCCTTTGCCGCATCAGATGTTGCAATGTACTCTGCTTCTGTAGTTGAATCTGCAATTGTATCCTGCTTCGAGCTCTTCCACGAGATCGCACCTCCGTTTAGGGTAAAGACGTACCCTGACTGTGATCTGAAATCATCCCTGTCGGTCTGGAAACTAGCGTCAGAATAACCTATGACACTAATTTCATCCTCAGAACCTCCAAAGACCAAGAACATGTCTTTCGTTCTTCTCAGGTACTTGAGAATGTTCTTGACAGCCACCCAATGAGGTTCTCCTGGATTTTATTGATATCTGCTCGTAACACTTACTGAGTAAGCAACATCGGGCCTAGTACATAATATGGCATACATAATTGATCCAATTGCCGACGCATATGGAACCGATTTCATCTTGTCCTGATCTTGACTAGAAACAGGACACTGTGTTTTACTTAACACTATGCCATGTTGCATCGGGATAAATCCTTTCTTGGATTCATCCATCCTGAATTTCTTCAGAATTTTGTCAATGTACGTAATTTGGCTAAGTCCGATAAGCCGCTTAGATCTATTTCTGTAGATCTTTATGCCAAGTATATAAGCGACTTCTCCAAGGTCTTTCATCTAGAAACACTTGCTTAGCCAACTTTTAACACTCTGTAAAGTTGGTATATCGTTTCCTATGAGTAGAATGTCGTCTACGTACAAGACCAAGAAGGTTACTATGCTCCCACTGAACTTAGTGTAAACACACGGTTCGAACTCACTTTTCGCGAAACCAAACTCTTTGATTCGCTCATCAAAGTGTAAGTTCCAACTTCGAGATGCTTGCTTTAATCCATAAATGGATTTTAGCAGTTTACACACTTTATTAAGATTCTTAGGATCCTCAAATCCCTCTGGTTGTTCCATATAGACGTCTTCTGTTAACTTTCCATTCAGAAAGGTTGTCTTGACGTCCATTTGCCAGATCTCGTAGTTAAAGTACGCTGAAATGGCCATTAGAATCCTAATTGACTTTAACATGGCTACTGGCGAAAAGGTTTCATCATAGTCGATACCATGAGTTTGCATGAATCCTTTTGCGACCAGTCTAGCCTTGAAAGTGTGTACATTCCCGTCCATGTCGGTTTTCTTCTTGAAAACCCATTTACGTCTAACAGCTCTACAGTGCTGGGGTAAATCTGTCAACTCCCATACTTGGTTGTCGTACATGGACTGCATCTCGGCCTTCATGGCTTCTTGCCATTGTTGAGACTCACTGCCTGACACAGCTTCTCCATAGGATGTTGGTTCATTCAAGTCTCCACTATCCTGAGAGACTAGAAACCCAAGATACCTATCTGGTTCTTGTCTTACCCTATTGGATCTGCGAAGGTCCTGTGTTTGCACTTCCTCAATCGGCTCTGATTGAGGTTCAACATTTTCATGTTGAATTTCTGGCTCAACAATTGGTGTAGTGTTTTCTTCGTCTACTACCTGTAGATCTACATCCTCTCTGGTGTTCCCGGAACTGGGAAACTTTTCTTCCAGAAATTTTCCATTTCGAGCAACAAAAACTTTGTTCTCTTCAGGGTTGTAGAAGTAATATCCCACGGTGGTTTTGGGATATCCCACGAAAAAAACACTTGTCGGATTTGGGCTTGAGTTTTTCTGAGGTAGGTCGCTTGACGTAAACCTCACAACCCCAAATTTTCAGGAAAGACATTTTGGGTTTCTTACCCTTCCACAGCTCATATGGTGTCTTTTCCACCGACTTTGTTGGCGCTCTGTTCAGTATATGTGCTGCTGTTTCGAACGCATGTCCCCAGAATGACACTGGTAGTGTAGAGTGACACATCATCGATCGTACCATGTCCAGCAATGTACGATTCCTCCTTTCTGACACACCATTCATCTGAGGTGTATACGGATGTGTGAGTTGTGATACAATCCCACATTCTGTCAGATGATTGCCAAACTCTTGACTAAGATATTCGCCTCCTCGATCTGACCGTAAAAACTTGATCTTCCTGTCAAGTTGATTTTGTACTTCATTCTGATATTCTCTGAATTTTTCAAAGCTTTCAGATTTATGTCTCATCAAGTAGACATAACCATATCTACTGAAATCGTCAGTAAATCTGATGAAGTACCGGTATCTCCTCTTGCCTCGTGACTAAATGGTCCACACACATCTGTGTGTACTATTTCTAACAAGTCAGAAGCCCTTTCATTATCTTTATTGAAAGGTTATTTTGTCATTTTGCCAAATAAACATGATTCGCAGTTGTCAAAAGGTTTAAAATTAGAAGTGCTAAGAAAACCTCCTTTTAGGAGTGTTTCAATGTGTTTCCTGTTTATGTGGCCTAAACGACAATGCCAGAGGTAAGTCTGATCCTCAATATCTTTGGATCGTTTACTTATATGATAGATTTCTCTATTATCATCTTGTAGATTTACTGTATATAGACCATTCACAGGAGTAGCTTTAAAATAGAAAATATTATTTTTAAAGACAGAAAGCATTTTATAATCATATTTGTAATAAAATCCTTGGTCTACCAATAAATCAAAAGACAAAACATTCTTAATCATCTTTGGAACATAATAACAATTTTCTAGTTCCAAAACTAGACCCGAGGGTAAACTAAGACTATAAGATCCTACAGCTTCAACTATCAGCGGAGTGCCTTCGCCAACTCGTAGGTTCGAACGGTCCTTCCTCAAAGTCTCTCTTCTAGTGAATCCCTGTAAATGATTACAAATGTGGTTACCACTGCCTGTATCAATTACCCATGATTCATAAGAAGTGATTAAGCAATCTATCATAAAGATACCTGGAGCATCGGGTAAACCGATCTCTATCTGGTCGATATTCATCGAGTGCTCGCAAATATCCTGACTACCGCATTCTGGGCAACTCAGATCTCCCGGCTCATCAATCCAATCAGTGTCCATGAGTTCAGCAGTAGCTGGTTTCGGCTCTAGACTGGCCAAAATGTCTTCATGTAACATTGCTACATCTTTCCTTGGTTTTTTCATGTAGGCACTAGCTGTGTCACATATCTCCTTCGGAGTGAGTACCACATGAGATGCATTAACTCTTCTTGAGCCATTTTATATCCCAGACATGTCAAGCATTTAAAGAGTCTTCTCATTTTGATAAGGTGATCTTTAACTGATTGGTTCTTTCTTAGCTTCAGTGAAAGTATCTCTTTCATGATCAGAAGCTTACCTGTATGCTTATAGAAACCTAACTGGCTTTCTATGTCTTTCACGACTTCGTGACAAGATGTATCCCTTAAATCTCCCGAAAACTCAGGTGATGTAGAGAAAATCAGAATTGACATAACATCATATTCATCTGTCAAATACTTAAAGTACTAAGCAAATTCCTCTTCAGGAGAATTGCTCTTGGGTCGTGAAACAGGTTTCTCTAAAATGTACAGCTTACCCTGTGCATCCAAGACGTTGTCAAAGTGCATTTTCCAAACTGGAAAATTTTGTCCTGTAAGCTTCCATTTTCCATTGATGAGGCGGAGCGATTCCTCAGGTGTAAAATGGGACTACAGATTTCGACATCTACACAAGAATAAAATTCCGATTTAGTTTAAAATTATAAAACTTCTAATAAATTATAACCCTTAAATTAATTTATTAGACTCTGATCCATATCTCACATGTGTCGGCAAGCATGTGATCATGTCAGGCCGACTCATGTGATTTACGGTAGGTAAAAACTTATACCAATCGCATTTTAATACGACTTCTAGATCGTCGGGACATCGGATATTCAATCCGTGCATATTTAGTCCCTCTAGTGCACTTTGGCCCGGTACCACCCGGTGAATAAATAATTACCAAAACAGATCGCACCACCCAGGGCCTGGACATACTCTGGCCGGTACCACCCGGAGATAATTCACAGAGTTTTTATCCCCTCCAATTTCGGTTTGAACGCGGGCGATTGAAGTGTGATCACTAGCAATACCCTACGTACCTTACACCGGAGGTGTCCCTAAAGTGGGTTGCACTTACTGATCTATGATTTTTAACAAGGGTTTCAAAATTGCCAGTTTTCAAAAACTTGGATCCAAACACAAAGTGTACTTGTATCCATCTTTGTCTTTTAAAAACATTCAGCTTATATTTAATTTTAAAAACGTTATCGGACATATACACAATTAAATATAAACAACCACGCAATTTAAATATAAAAACAACCACGTAGTGCTAAAACATGTCATAGTCAAAAACCCCTAAACTATTGTCGTTTCGTGAGCCAACACAAAACGACGGTCTTATCCCTAGGTGACAATACAACACAAAACTTGATCTTCTCGGCGCTCCCACCGGCTCCAAGCTCCATGATTATCTCCTTGGCTCCGTCTTCGGGTCTCGATTCTTTGATTATTTTACAATTAAAAGCGGGTTGTAAATGGCACGCAGGCCTCCCATAACCAATAATAAATAAACATATAAAACCTCAACTACGGGTCAAAAAGGGTTTGACTACAACAATAAAATCTTATTTAACTAAATTAATTGAACAATTAAATTAATTTAATAAAATTAAAACTAGGATTTTAATCTTATCTGATTTAAATCCTTATCTCACAAAACTTGTCACGCAAGAAACGTAAAACAACAACCATCGTCAGCCGCCGCTCGTGGCGCGAAGTCGTGGTAAGCGGCGCGAAGCTTTCATTCGCGGCGCGACGTGGCGGTCGGTGGTGATCGGCGACTGCAGTGGCTCAAACGCCACCACTGCCGCCTACCATCAATTCCGGCAGTGGCCGATACCCCATTGCGGTGGTTATCGACCACCGCCGCCACTAATTAATCGCCGGCGACGACAACGGCAGCCGATGCCACCGCTGTCGTCGCTATACATCATCCAACGATGGCAGTGGCTTGGTGCCACCACCATCGCTGCTTCGGCGATCAACAACCCGACACCACCATTGAATCGGTGGTTATTCGAAAACGTTGGTGACGGCAGCGGCAATTGCTACCACCGCCGCCGTTTTTTCCGGCGAATTGAACAACCACGCCGCCATCGTCGGCCATTAACGACAACAGCCACAGCTGTCGTTGCCATTCGGCGGTGTTAAAACCCAATCGATCGCCACCACCACAATCGATGGTGTGGCCCTCGATCCGCAACCGACATCGCCACCACTATCGGTGGTGTGGCTGTCGATCACGGCGACTACCGCCGACAAACATCACAACCAACGCCGCCACCACAATCGGTGGTGCGGCGATCGATCATGGCTCACGGTGCTTCTAGCCACGGCCGGCACTAACCCGCAACCAACACCGATACCACAATCGGTGGTACGGTGTTTGATCACGGCGGAGATACAGCCGGTGTCGCGACCACCAACTGTGGTGCAGCCGGCGCTGTTTTCCGGTGAGAGACTGTCGGCGATCGGCCTGGTGGTCCGCCGGCTAACTGCCGTCGTTCCACCGCCAATCGTCGGTTTGCTAGGTTTACGAAAAAAAATTGATTTTTAATAACGAACTAAATAAAAAGCAACAATTTTTATAAACCTAATTAAACCAACTAACATATAATCCGGATCTGTAGATTTAGGAAGTGGCTCTGATACCACTGTTGGGAACCGGTAACAAAACGCAGCGGATAACAAAATCCGATTCCCAATCGAGGATCCAATCCTAAAACCATACAAATACAATAAAGGGGTTTTTGGGTGTTTACCTTTGCGCAAAACAACTGGAATGCAAGCAGGGGGTACACCGCTACTGACACAATGCGAGAATACGTTGCTAGACCACCGTGGATTACACCCGAAAAACTGACTGGTTTTGTATGTGTGTGTGTGTGTGTGTGTGTTCGGCCGAAGAGAGAGAGAGGGGGGAGAGAGAGCGGTTTTCTTGATCAAAAAGCAATTACTTGAATTATCAGGTTAAGCCTTAATTTATAAGAATAAATTAGGCAGTGTTTGTAACCATATCTAATTCCTCTATAATTATCTCAATAATTAATCAAACTGATTAATTATATAATTCCTATAATTATCTTAATCCATCTGATTAATTAATTAATTAATTAATTAATTAATTAATTTTAACCAATAATTTATTTCTTTTCTCTCTCTTTTAATAATTAATAAACAATTAATTATTTCTCTCACACACATAATCCAAATTAGGGGTGTTCAGTATTTGAATTCTATTTGTAAAAACCGAAATTCGAACGGACTCGAACTCGAATAATCTAATATAAATCGGTTTGTTTGGTTTTCGAATCGGTTTTGGACTCGATTCGAAAGTTTACAATGGTTTTCGAATCGAATTTTGAATTTATAAAAAAATTCGAAACCCGACTCGAAATTCGAATATATATATATATACACACACACATAAGATTATATATATGTATATAGATATATAAATTTCAAGCTTCTGATTTCTAGTTATCCACATCGTGGGAAGTCTTCTTTGGGTTTTTGTTGGTTATCTAGAGTTTGTTATCTGATATTTTGTTGTTGTTATATGGAATTTTGGATGCTTTTCATTGTTAATTGTTATTTGATATTTTGTAATATGGATATTTGAATGGTTGATACTCAATTTGAGTGAATGGCTGAATGTAATAATGCTCATCCATTTTTTGGATCCAATTATTAGTTTCTATCTACTTATTTTGTAGTAAAATATTTTTTTCAACTGAATTTGGATAAACCCGAATTCGACTCGAATTCGATTCGAATTCGACAATGCGAATTCGAGTCGGTTTTACATGTTCCATTTCGAATTCGAATCAAGTTTCGAATTTACCTAAAAAAGTTTCAAACCCGAACAACCCGATTCGAAGAATTCGAGAAACCCGAAATTCGACTCGATGAACACCCCTAATCCAAATCATCCTCAATTTAGTGTGCAGCGGTGTGACCTACTAGTGTCTTATAATATTGGACATGGCTATCCTGTTACTGTCTCGCACACAATCCTAACAATAACTTCTTGGAACAAAAAATATACTCAAACTCTTTAAAAACTATAGATAAATATGAAAACAATAAATTAAATAATGTAAAAGATAAATACCACTTTCAAAAATCCTCTACATAATTAAATCAAACAGTTTTAATCCAAAAATACACACCTCAATCTCAATCTCAATCTATAAATACCCCTTTCAATCTCTCAATCTCAATCAATTGCTGCAACTCTCTTAATTAAGCCACTACCAATTACACATACACACACAAAGGTAATTAATCAAACGCTCTTTAATTTTTATTTTTTCCTACACATGATGATATGATTATAATGATTCTATTCATGTTTATAGTCCAAGTTAGAGTTGTTGATTTCTCGTATGTGACTTTGTATTTACGGTCATTTTCATATTTGTAATATAAGGTTTTTGCCATGATTTAATTTTTTGAAATTATCACGTGTATTACACGGGATCAAAACTAGTGTATTTATAAAATAACATATTACAAATAGTAACATTTATCAGGAAAGAAAAACGCTATTCATCCAACAGTAAACATTTTCAGAAGTTACATTTTATTCTCCTAAACTTATAATATTTATTCACTTTATAACTTTTAGTTTTCAATGTTTCGTTTTACGTTTTAGTCATATATCGTATATTAGCTAAAATATGTTAAAAATACATTTTAATTTTAACAAACTATGTCATTATAATTGTATCGTCGATACCTTCAAAATGAGCATAATATTGAATATTTTTCAATCTAATTATTTTATTATATACCATATATATTACAATTATATATGTATTTTAAACGTATTTCAGTTTCATTTTGTACTATACTTTTCTATTTTTAATTTTACACATTCATCATATTATATTTACTAACATTTGACAGAAAGATGAATAGTAAGTATAAGACAAAAGTACGACTTTCGTCTCTATGGTTTGCTATTTATAATGTTTTTCGTCTCCCACACACACACATTATCTACATGATAACAGCCACGTAAAATAGACATTAGCTGCAATAGATAACTCTTTTTTATTGTAAGCATATAGTAAAATACCCAACACAATGCATAAAAACCGTCATACTAACCTTTTGTTTAACAACATACGTACAAACCTTACGTTTCATATAAATTCATGTTACTACTAATGATAAAATCTACTATAGTTTAACAACCAACCCAAATTCGAATCCGGGGATGAGCAACCAGTGGCCACTAAGTATTAATTCTAGGGGAACATGATTTAGCTCTCGGTAAAAATTACCAAGGATGTAGTCTAGGCAAAGCCTATGTGAATCTTATAAAAAAAATCTACTATAGTTTATAACCCGACGCGAAGCCCGGAGACTCTTAATACCTATAAAAAATCTAAGAGGTGAGAAGATAAATAAAAGGAAGTTTCGTTCGTTTGGTTTATAAATTAGATTGAACATGAAATCAGAGATGAGGGTAGAAAACAAAATAAGCTGAAAGTAAAAGGGTTAAAAATGTAAAAATGAACAAGAGGGTTGAAGGGATTTGAACCCGACGTGAATCGAACACGCAACCTTCTGATCTGGAGTCAGACGCGCTACCATTGCGCCACGGATCCCCTTTTTGTTTTCTTATCAAAAACATTCTACATAATCTTTATTAATAACATTTTACATAAATTTATACGAATTAGAATATTAGATCGTTTCATTTCATATAATATAATCAGACTTTAGTTTCATGTCAATATTTTTAAGATAAGTTTATTATTGAATTTTTTTTTTTAATTTAATAATATTGTAAAACCAACAACGAAATGCATTTAAACCACGTTTATGGAAACACATGCTCTAATGATATGTTTAACTCAAAAATCTCAACTATAATTAAATAGACCATTTTCCAAACGAAACTATACTTGCATGTTCCAAAATGTCTTATAATATAATAACGTATATTTTTCCAATGGTTTATAAAGAACAGATATGCCAAAGATGCAAATAACATTAGATGATCTTGTTTTTATGTGATAAGACATAAAAACAACCCACAATTATGTTTTATTTATCAAGACTTCTAAGAACCTAAGTATAATCAATTTACATGATTTATAAAACTAAATATACCCAATATGCAAAACACACCAAATACTTATGCATTTGATAAATAACAAATAAAACGTGTTAATACTTTAAAATGGACATTTTTGGCATGTACAAAGTTTTCACAAAACAACTTAAACACACCTTACTAGATTTAGGTGAAACTGAAGTTTATCCCAAACTTGAGTTTTTTTTAAAGAAACTTCATATCTACAAGCAATGCTTCAAGGAACACAAAACCTAAGACAAATATGGGAGAACAATGAGTAGGGATGAAGAACACACCAACCCATAGCTTAAATTTTGAGACAGATGAATAAATTACTCATAGCAATGGTTTTTGATCCACCAAAAATTCAAATATTTTGTTCTAGTCTTCAAGAGCTCGGAAAACCAAGAACATAGCAAAAAGAATCGCCAAAAAACGGAGTTGAAATGAAGAAGTTATCCCCAAATGAAGAAAACCTCGAAAAAAATTGGATTTTGACCCTTTACACCCCGTTGGCTACTGTAACGACCCTACCATGTCACAATTGTCGGACAGGGTCGCCCAAAATGTACCGAGAGCCATTTCATCCTCTTTTGGCGACCCTGACATGTTAGAGTGCTACTGGCACTAGAGCCGGACATCGGAGTCGGGTCCGTATCGCAAGTTTTTCGTGTGATTCACCCTCTTAAGTTTTTTTCTCCTTTACGATGACACTCTAAGCTTTCTAAAATACACATTACACCAACTAATAGCATGGGCATAAAACTACAACAAGGCACAAGCTTTGGCTTACTGAATTTTTCGAGTGTTATAAACCAATTTCATAATAACCATATAAACCACAGGGACCAAATCCGTAACTAAGTTTAAAAAGAATACTTAAACTAATTAATTAGGGTTAATTTCATGTATGCCCTTAATAAGATTCAAAATATCATATTTGCCCAACTTAAGTTACAAATATCATGTATACCCTTACTAACCTATTAAAATATCAAATTTACCCAAATAGCCACTTTTTTAAACTTTTAATCATTTTTAATTATAAAAAGCAAGCAAATGACTATTATACCCCCTTCTAATGAGATTCAAAATATCATATTTGCTCAATTTAAATTAGAAATATCATATATACCCTTACTACTCTATCAATTAGGGTTCATATTTTCAGCTTTAATTAGGGTTCATGTCTCACTCAACTATACAACCCCAAACCCCAATTTCTTTCTTTCTGGAATGTAATATAAAAAAAAAATTGAACTGCTGCTGCCTTTGCTTGAAACTCGTGTGGGGTGAATCGGGTCCTGCGCTGGCAATATGCAATTATTGCTCTGGACCAGAAGTAATTTCCTCAACTTACTGAATCTGGATGTTCTGTTTTCGTTGGGTTTTAGAAGCATAATAGGAACTTGTCTTTTTTTGGCTGAGGAATGTGGGTTTATTCTTGGTAAGTCGGTTGTCCAATTTTTCTAAGTTCTCCTGGGTTTTCTCTTCTACATGTTTTCCTTGATATTTTTGTTTGGTATATATATTTTTTGCAGATCAATTTTTTTTCTTCATATTACATTCTAGAATGAAGGAAAATGGGGTTTGGAGTTATGTAGTTGAGTGAGATATAACCCTAATTGAAGCTGAAAATATGAACCCTAATTGATTGGTTAGTGAGGGTATATATGATATTTCTAATTTAAGTTTGGCAAATATGATATTTTGAATCTTATTTGAAGGGGGTATAATAGTCATTTGCTTGCTTTTTATAATTAAAAATGATTAAAATTTTAAAAAGTGGCTATTTGGGTAAATTTGATATTTTAATAGGTTAGTAAGGGTATACATGATATTTGTAACTTAAGTTGGGCAAATATGATATTTTGAATCTTATTAAGGGCATACATGAAATTAACCCAATTAATTATTATACTTTAATATACATTAATTTTAATACATATTTATTTGAAATAAAATATATTTATACATTAAATTTAAACTTAAACTCTTAAAGTATAATAATTAATGTGTATTAAAACATAATAATTATGTAATTTAAGTATAAAAAGTAATTTAAGGACAAAACAAAACAAACTTGTACCATGTTAGGTGTGACTTTATATAGAAAGAACATGAACTAGGTAGTACATTGTGGAACACGCGTATTCCCCTCTTATCCATATAAGTTTATGTCATGATGTTATTTAGGATTTGTTTTATGTCCTTAAATGTTGTATTATGTTATTATATATAGTAAAAGTCAGCATGATGTGGATACTTTTTTAGCTTTCTCGTAAGGACATCTGAAACAACAGGATAGGTCCTGCTCATCTCCCTCGTTCAAATCGTTGCTCTCTAATCAATTCTCACCTTTATTTCACAGATTGATTCCGTAGATCGTTGCCCTTGTCTCCATAACGATTTCTCCTTATGTGAATTTTATTTCTCCATTTCTCCTTCATAAATCAAGTTATTGGTTTGCTAATCCATAGATAGGACGTTGTTTTCTCTCTTTGCAAGTTTTTCCTATGCATATAATTATTTGTTAATTTTCATTTATTTTGATTATTTGAAAAAAAAAAACACTAAGGCTGTGTTTGGCAAACATAAGCTAGCTTATAAGCTTAGTCCAACCAAACATGTACTAGAAGCTAGCTTTTTGAAACGCTACTTTGTGTAGCTTATGAGGCGCTTATTGTAGCTTTTTCCAATTATACTCTTATTAATATTAATTATTAAATTCAAATATACCCTTTTTGGTCATTTTACATACTCATAAGTTAGTTTTTGCCAAACATAATTTGTTCATAAGCTAGCTTATCAACCACTAACAAGCTTATCAATCAACAACTAGCTTATCAGCTATCCGCTAGCTTATCAGCTACCAGCTAGCTAATAGCTACCAGCTAGCTTATCAGCTACCAGCTAGCTTATCAGCTACATTTGCCAAACATAGCCTAAACATCATAGTAGGAGTAAATTGATCACTTAACTTGTCCTCTCTTGTTATGGCTAGTTATGTCGTGTCTTACTAAACGTTGGACAACTATCTTGTTTTATCCCGTTCTGTTCTGTTTACGTACCAAACACACCCTAAATAAACTAAATTTTCTCTCATTCTTCGACGCTTTTTACAATATATATTTTACAATATATATTTTGCTTTAACACTTAAGAGTTAGAACGCTGATCTCTTGTGTCATTTAATTTTTTGATTCATATCATTTGTTGGTAATTGATTTTATGGTTTTAACCTATTTTTTTATTAACATTTTAGTTTTTATCTTTTAACTCCTTTTGACATTTCAATACTCTATATGCATGTTATTGGTTGAGGATGACAAAATTTTAATGTGTGTATATAAGGGTTGAGTTTCAGTGAGAAGTTGAGTTAAAATAAGAAATATGAAAAGTGGTTATCAATTGTTGGATGCAAGTTAGGGTGATATACACCGAGATAAGATCAATCCCCATATCAAGCCGATTTGTGGTTGGGCTTGAGATAGAAAGTGATCAGTGTTTCAAACCCACTTTCTCATGTTAACTCGTGTATATATTAAATATATATATGTATATATAGACAACATTATGTGAGAATAGGAGTTATGATGAGAAGTGTAAGAAGGGATTTTGGGACCTTGCTAACTTTTAATCTCATGCCCACCTATGAATTACGCTTTAAAAGAAAATTAATATTGTGTATCTCATTATTGTTCTTTCTCATTAGGTTGATCTAAAGATAGAAATCCTTTCTTACCATTTTCACCGTAACTTTTGTTCTCACCGTACCCCAACCCAATATGTGTATGTATATGTGTGTGCATGTTTTGTTATTAGTACTAAGTACTAAATGTATAAAAGATGTCACATATTTAACATCCTGTTCAAATTTATGATAAGCATGAGTGTTTAATAATGTAAAGTCTCAACCAAACTAGCAAGATCAATTTGGAAGATTTGCAAATGAAACCGACCAAGTGGCCAACTATATTGAATCCAATGAACTAGCCAAACCATTCATAAACAAGGTTGGTTTAGTAGCGTTGGGTCATTTTCCATGTAAACAAGCACATATGACAAATAGAGTATATAATTGTAAAACTACCTCAAACTAGTAGAAACCCATCAAACAATTGGCAAATGCAATACATCATTCATTGTTTTATAAAAGAAAACTCTGCAATTTTGTGGCATGTCTTAATGGAAAAGCTTATTATTAGTGTACATTTGAATCCGTTCTAGGTTTATTTGAGTTTCTTTTAATAGAAAACCCAAAATGGGGCAAGTGCAATCTTTTCTATAATTGTAGATGTTATGGCCCACTTTTGTCTAAATCGACTAATCGTAATTCACATATCATCCTAGTTTTTTTTTATTACAACCATGCATACTTCTAACTGTTTAAAGGGAACATGAAATGTTGATCACTAATGAACAAGGCCATACCTGTTGAATAGTTGAGCTACTTGTAAGAATAAAAACACAAGCTACAAGTTATGAAAGAGACTCTTCAACATTACATTTAGATTTTTATTCTCATGTTTTCTTTAATAGTCCAATCATTTATAAGAAAAACTAACTTAATCAAACAAGTAAAATCAGGGTCGTTCCTAGAGTTTCAAATGCCCTGTGCGAAAATGAAAAATTATACCCCTATGTCTATCCTTTAAGCAAATGAAACAATGTACTATACGATTTTTTAAAGGGTTTGGAACTTATCCAAACTACGTGGCTTATATCTACGCCGATTTTTATTAACTAAACAAAGAGTACAAAGGGAGGCATAAGAATCAAAACCCCAAATTACAAATTATGAATAGAGTAAACTCTAATTTTGGTCCGTGTGGTTTATTAAAATATTTGAAAGTGAGACCTATGATTTAATAACTTTAGACATTGTCCCCATGGTTTATGTTTTACTTTGAAAATGGTCCTCCATCATTAATTTCATTAATTTTCTCTATTAATGGTAGGGGTATATTAGTCCAATTAAATTTTTCTTAATTATTCTTAAAAGATTAAATAATAAAATATATTATAAATTAATTAATTATGTAATATATGTTTTTTAGTTTTGATATTTTCAAATATATTTATTTTAATTATTGTTTGTTGGTTTTACTTTATTATTTTAATTCTCGTCAACTTATTATTGTATTTTAGTGCATCACCAATTTTCTTCAATTTAAAAAAAAATTGTTACAATCCTTTATTATAATTTATTTTTGTATATCTTCTTTATATTTAGATGATATACTTTTTGTATTATTTTCATTTTCTGCTAGTTGTTATTTTAATTTTTAAATAGAAATTTTAATAAAGTATATATACAAAAATAAGTTTTATGAAAATATTATAACTATTAGTTTCTAAAAAAATAAGAAAAATAATATTGTATTAAGTGCAATAATAACTAATAAGGTGATAAAATTAAAAATAGTGAAATAAAACAGATAAATATTAACTAAAATGAATATATTTGAAAATATTAAACTAAAAAACAAATAACTTACATAGTTATATAAATTACTATGGATGGTATTTAAATAATATATATTTTAAATTTTAAATTTTATCTAGTGGCCATTATATCAAATATAAATTGTAATGAAGGTATACAAAAATAAGTTTTAAATATTTCGGTTATTTAAAAAAATTAAGAAAATCAATAGTGCACTAATATGCAATAATAAGGTGACGAGAATTACTATAGTGAAATAAAACCGCTACATAATAACTAAAATGAATATTTTTCAAAATATCAAACTAAAAAACATATAACTTATACAATTAATTAGTTTATGTTAAAGGAAAAAGAGAACAAAACAACAATAGAATAAAGAGTAGAATATAGAGAATGAAGTCTATAATTCTTATTTGTTGGGTTTTGGTGCGGTCCTCGTATCGAACTGACATGAAGAACACTGTGTATCCAAAACCTAACTGGATTGAGATACACCGTAAACCGTATGATCAAACTGATCCAAAGGTTTGAACTTTATCAAACCTAACTGGTTTGATTTACGCGGAAGCGACGAATTAAAACCCGAAAAACATTCACAGATCTTATCGTTAATTTTATTAATCCTAACAATTAAAGGTTTAGAATTGTTACCTGGAAAGCTTGAGATAGATCCACCCGTGATCAACCATACGAATGTTTCTCTAGTAAAGCTAAACCCGATGACAACCCGAAAAACCGAGCTGGTTTTTGATGTGGCCGGCGCCAATAAAGAGAAGAGGGAGAGAGAGATTTCAAGGAAAAACTGGAATTGGAATAATAATGAATTCCTTAAACTGGTAAAGCCTATTTATATGGAAGGAGTTTCCATATAACCAGGTTACCTTATAATTATCAGGTTATCTTATAATTATCCCTTTTCTTTTCCTCAAAGAAAAGAATATTCTGGATAATTATCAACTAATTAATTATTAATCTATTATATATTTATTTATCTAATAAATATATTATTTACTTAATTAGTTAATAACCCTTTAACTTTGGGTATTCTGACTGAAATTACCCAACTGATTTATAATTAACTATTATAAATCCAATCTCTCTATTTCTGGGTTTATTTAACTTATTCGATTTATAGGTTCTCACAGGTGTGACCCTCAAGTGTCTTGTAACATTGGATGTGCAATCACTGGTTTGTCAACTTCTGCACATAATTAATAACAGACTCCCACTTGTGCAAGTTGGCAATACCGTCTTGATCACACGGACCTAAGGAGGCCCCTAGACAGGCACTTAGGCTAACCAGGTTACAAGAACTCTTATACCCAGATAGGTGATATAAACTTTTCCATCAGGAAATAACATTTATGAAACAACTGTTCATAAATTGGGTATATCTTGGTTTTTCCCTTTGCAACACGATATTTCATCTATGAGTATGAGCCTGGAATAAGTCAACTCTTAATACTCATGATTCTGTTTCTCGACTATCCGACCTCTACTGATAGGTAAACGACAAAGAACTAATCAGTTCGTTTGGGCATGGCCATGCACTTCATCAGTATGTTCAGTAAGTCAAGGGGCCCAGAAATATCTCTCTTCATAGAAGAGGTGCAAATCCCATCTTGCATATCTGCATTTAATACCACGGCTTCCACTGAATCTAGTTACGCCCTTTATAGCCACCCTGTTACGGCGTAGCGGTTGAACGCACTAAGTATCCAACAGTCCTCATGATATCAAACCAAATACCTCAGGTGATAAGGACAACCACTGTGAGAGTTACTTATGACAAAATCCAAGAAGTAATCTCAACCGCGGATCACGTCCGATATTCGCTACTCTATCGAATATCTGTGCAGCTTTTGGTCTACATCACTTGTATCTGTTATTCAATCAACTGATCATAACTACCCAAAAGCTCACAATGACTTTAAAACCCTATCGGGTTCCCACCACGATAAGTTGTCACGGACAAATTTCGAATGAAAAAAATTGGAAACTAGTTTCATTCCTGGATAAAAACATGCAAAATATAAAAGTGATAAAGAAACTATTTTTGTATAGTCCATATTACACTCCGTAATAATGACAAAAATAATGGCATTTCTTAATTACTTTTATGGTGTCTATTCAACGTTTACTAAATACTGATTTAAACGAAGTATCACCTAACTTCAGTTTAAACCCTTTGATTAATGTTTACCGTATTAATCAAAGTAACAACCAAAATAATACAAGTTTGTATCATCTAATACAATTTACTTGATTCTGCTAATCTTTGTTTTGCAAACACTTTTAAACAAAATTAGACTTTTCTTTACCATATTCCCTGAACTTGGAGATATTGGAATTTAGAAACTCTAAGTTTCCCTGAATATGTAAAGTTAAACTACAACTTCCCTTAGTTGTTGTGTAGACAAATGATTTCTACCTGAAATCGGATAAAATTTCCATTTACCAAACAGGCAAATTTCAGGAAATTTATTCTAGTGTTTTCAACACTTTCTAGTCTAAAAGATAATTACCATCTTTAATAACTATTCCAACACATTTTAATTATTGATTTTTCTCAAAAAGTCAAGTATGACTTTATTTTGTTTCAAAGTCTTTGAAACTTTTGTTCTACCCTTTTGAATAAAAAGTAGATCGTATGAATTTACATCCTACCTGGATCATGAATTCCGAGATATACTAAATCAATAATTTTATCTTTTATTCTTTATCATAGACTAGATAGAGAATAAACTGGGCTCCCACTAACCTATATGAAAACCAACTATTACTTAAAATTAACTATTGACTTAGTCAAAACTTGATTATTAAGTCAATTCTATTTCAAGTAATGAACACGAGAAATTTAACATTTTATAAAAACTTAACTGGATTAAATCCTAATTCCAAAACTTGGAATTTTTCCTAGTTTTTATAAATACTGATATTATCAACGATATCTGAGATAATATCCTAAATTCCTTTTAAAACATATGAGTGATAAATTATGATCATAAAATACTTTCATAATCCTTTACTCATAAATGTTTTATTCAAAAACACATTTCTATAATTATAGTACTTCGTGTGTTTTTGACAGTTTTCATATACATTACTTCAAATCATTTTGATTGAAGCAATATTGTTAGTGTAATAAGCAACATCTAGGATCTAATTTTGAATCAAGTCAAATTTGACTTAATCAGATTCAAAATACCATGTATAAAGATATTTAAATCAAGACAATAATTTTAAATTTTAAAACCGATATCCAAAAATCCAAATTTTGGAAAAACAAGATTGTTTTAAATCATGAAAGTTTAAAATTGTCTTTGATAATATCTACTTGCATGCTGATCCTTGCAATCTGGGCACTTCACTTTTAATGACCACCTGCAATTAAACTTTTGCTTCTAGGTGTCAACACACTTGTAAACTAACAGGTGAAAGTGACAAACTGAAGCAGTCACGAATACCTGAGGTGTTTATACCTGCTTCGTAACGCTTCGGGCAGTTATGCCTCCAATGACCGACTTCATGGCACTTGAAGTATTGAATCTTGGTCATTACTTTGTTAGACTTAACTTTCTTGCCCTTGCTCTTGCCTTTGCCATTATTATTAACCCTGGGTGCACTCAGGGTAGCCAGAACTTGACCCCTTTCCTTACTGGTGTTCCCATGCCCACGCTTCTTCTTTACTTCACCATTCTTGACCACAAGCACATCTTTGGTCTTGGTCCCCATACTCAACTCAATGGTTTTCAACATGTTGTTTGATAACCATCAGACATTGAGTTGAGTATCGTATCCGTTGCTAACTGCAACAAAACTGGGTGACCGAGCCTCTCTAGGTGATCAATGTGCCTTTTCATGATCACTAACTGAGGTTCCCTTGGCCATCGTGCACGTGTTTAGTGCTCTACTGGCATCATAACGCTCTATGCGTGCTTGCGTCTGAGGCATGTCCCTCAACTGGCGGATCATGTCATTAGTGTTTATGAGCCTCGTAAGAAAATCTAGGCTCATAGTCGCAAGCATAAGATAGCCTACATCCAGCAAATTATCGAAATGTTGTTCCTGACAGTGATAGCATCATTTGCTGGAGGGGCCTTCACCTAGAGGCTTTTTCTAGGACATACCACTTTCTCTCGTGCCTGAGCACAATCATCAGATTGCGCTCCCAGACTAAAAAATCAAACCTGGTAAGTTTGTCCCTTTTTCGAGAATAGAGCAAAGAGAAAGATTTATTGGTGTTGGTTACTGTGTTTGCAATCTACACATTTAAAAACTTTGGTTTTAGTAACTGTGAATAGACTATTTCCAATAAATATCAATAAACCCTTAAATGATTAGTTTATTGGACTAGGATCCTAATTACATACGCCCTGATGACCGGTGTGTTCACGTCCCACCAGGCCCACGTACTAATTAGGTAGGTAAGGACTTTTACCAATCATATCTAACTGACACGACTCCTAGATCTTTTTGGGACAACGGTAATTATCCGTACATGTTTCAGTCCCTCTAAGTGCTTTTTTGCCCGATACCACCCGGTAAACTTAACAGAACCAAAACAGATCTCACCATTTTGGGACTTGGACACTTTACTCTGGCCGGTACAACCCGGAGATAATTCGCAGAGTCTTGTTAATCCCCTCCAGCTTCGGTTTGAACACGGTCGTTCAAGGTGTGTTCACTTACAACGGCCGCGTACCTTACGCCGGAGGTGCCCCTAGATGGGTTGCACTACTGATCTATGATTTTCGGGGTTTTTAATTAATTTTGAAAAACCTTTTGATATCCAGTATTTTGAAAATTTATAACTTTGAAAAACTGATCGTTTAAAAGGCAACTGGTGTTTAAACTAACTGTTTCAAACATGCACGCTGTTTAAAACTAACTGTTTTTTAAAAACGCTTGCTAATTAAAACTAAATGTTTTAAGAGCATACTTGCTAATCAAAACTAACTGTTTTGATAGCACACTAGTTGATTAAAACTAATTGTTTTGTCAACTTGCCTTTTATAAAGAAAAACAATCTTTTACAATTTTCAGGTTTTTAAATAAAATTTACCGTTTAAAAAGGTTTTTAAAAATTGGTAATTTTAATTATAAAAAACTTATTTTAAAACATATTTGATAAACACATAATTATCAAATATCACGAGTAAATGTTCACAACCACGCAGTTAATATATCAACAACCACGCAGTAAATATATCAACAACCACGCAGTTTAAAATGACTAATTATAGGTTTGCCAACTTTGTTCCTAGGGACAAATAATGACCTATTTTATAAAGAACTTCAAAATCCTCACGTAGCTCCCACTGGCTTCGGTGCCTTCGATAGAACTCCGGAAAGGAAAAACTCAGTTTCTCTCGCGTAGCTCCCACTGGCCTCGGCATCCTCGATGGAACTTCGAAAAGAAAAATAAGAATAGCTATCCTAAGGTCATTATTACAAAGGGGTTGTAAGTAGCACGCAGGCCTCCCCAAAAATAAGTCAAGGGTCTAAGTTGGCAAGCTCTATAATAGACATAATATATATACGCAAACAGGTATATAATTTAAACAATCACGCATTTATACAAAGCATAAATCAAGCAATATAATAAAGCGAAAAGCAATCCTAGATCCGCCAAATATTATCTCGTTCTGTTTTATCACAAAACATGGTTTTAACTGATTTATTAAAACAAACTGTTTTATAAACCGAAACTAATATTTTAATCCGAAATTAGTTTTTACTTAATTTATAAAATTACCTAGACTTATGAACTATAAATCTATTTTATAAATCAAAACCAATTTTCTAAAATATTCACCTTTTATCAAAAATTATATCAAACCGGGTCTACCGAAACAAACTGGTCGGTTAAATCAACACTGGCCCGTCAACTATGCCGTGGTTTGACCAACTGGCCAAAACATGATACGATACTTATTTGACCAAAACGAGTCAAATAACTGGTTTGATAACTTTGCTAGGGATAATATTAAAAATCCCTTAAATACAATTTTATAAGATAATGCAATCGAATAATATTAGTTTGGATAAAACCCTAAAACCAATAAACCCTCTTAGGCCATAAACTTGGTCCAAGACTTCTAGGTTTTGGGCCCGACAACAAAATTGGCCCATTTAGATGAAAAACCCTAGACGTAACCCTGTGATCAAACGATAACTAACGGTTAAGCATGTGATTGCCACCGTCATGACCGCAATACATGGCTGCTGTCGCTGTCACCTGGTGGCCGACGGCAGCGATGGTAAACGACCATCACCACCGTTGCTGGTTGGCGATTGATACGATCACCAACCACACCATCATTGCCTTCCGAATGCCGCCACTACTCTTCTATGGCTGGCGATCGTGTGGCTCCGGTGATGACAGTAGCAGCGACAAACTATCGCCGCCGCCTTCGCCACCGAGTGATTAACGGCAGCAGTGGCTAGCTGCCACTTGCCGTCGCCGAGGTCGATTTCGATCGCTACCGCCGCCATCCACAGCCGTGGTGCTGCGGTTGAATTATCGCAAAAAGCTACCACCACCACGCTGGTGGTGCAGCTGCGGTCAAACCACAATCCGGCCATAGCCGGGTGCGGTGCGGGTCTCGCTCAGATCCGATGCGGCCATCGCCGTGTGCGATTCGGTTACCGGGGTACCACCATCGACCATCGCCACCACCACGCTGGTGGTTCGGCTTTGGTCGCCGTCGATCGTGGCCACCACCAATCTAGTGGTGTGGCCTTCGCGGTTACGGCGTGGTGGCGGTTCGGCCACCGTCTGGCGGTTCGGTCGGCCGTTGCCGCCGTTCCGCCGCTGTCGTTGTGTTATGGCCGGTGATTGGTTAGATGGTTCGGTGGCGATGTGCCGCCGTACCACCACCTATCACTATTACCCCATGAGGTTTTCCGTGCTTTCAGTTTTAAACGTGATAAACGAAAAAATAAAATAAGACTTGATAAAGATTAACTGATTAATAAAACTTTTACTGATAATCATTATCTAAACTGATAAGGATTACAAAAAAAACTGATAAAAATTTTAAATTATTATCTAAACTGACAAGGATTTAAAATTTTACACGAAGGTGATAATTATCAAATATTTTACAAAAACTGATAAAGATCTTAAACTGATAAAAATTAATTCATTATGCTAAACTGATAAAGATTGAATTTTTATACAAAACTGATAAATATCAAAACTTGATAAATATCTAATCTTTATCCACAAGAAATCATTTGACGGATCTAATAAACAATAAACTAAAATAAGCGATTAAACATGTGACTCTGATACCACTGTTGGGTTTTGGTGCGGTCCTCGTATCGAACTGACACGAAGAACACTGTGTATCCAAAACCTAAGTTGATTGAGATACACCGTAAACCATATGATCAAACTGATCCAAAGGTTTGAACTTTATCAAACCTAACTGGTTTGATTTACCGGAAGCGACGAATTAAAACCCGAAAAACATTCACAGATCTTATCGTTAATTTTATTAATCCTAACAATTAAAGGTTTAGAATCGTTACCTGGAAAGCTTGAGATAGATCCACCCGTGATCAACCATACGAATGCTTCTCTAGTAAAGCTAAACCCGATGACAACCCGAAAAACCGAGCTGGTTTTTGATGTGGCCGGCGCCAATAAAGAGAAGAGGGAGAGAGAGATTTCAAGGAAAAACTGGAATTGGAATAATAATGAATTCCTTAAACTGGTAAAGCCTATTTATATGGAAGGAGTTTCCATATAACCAGGTTACCTTATAATTATCAGGTTATCTTATAATTATCCCTTTTCTTTTCCTCAAAGAAAAGAATATTCTAGATAATTATCAACTAATTAATTATTAATCTATTATATATTTATTTATCTAATAAATATATAATTTACTTAATTAATTAATAACCCTTTAACTATGGGTATTCTGACTGAAATTACCCAACTGATTTATAATTAACTATTATAAATCCAATCTCTCCATTTCTGGGTTTATTTAACTTATTCGATTTATAGGTTCTCACAGGTGTGACCCTCAAGTGTCTTGTAACATTGGATGTGCAATCATTGGTTTGTCAACTTCTGCACATAATTACTAACATTATTAATCATAAGCCCTTTAAATAAGGAGTAGTTTACAACGATAAGGAAACATTCATTATGGTAATTCTCAATACATAGAAAATATTCTCTCATCACTTCCTTTTGATGATGGCACATAATCCTACAACACTCTCCCTTGTGCCGAGTCAAAGGAGTGGCGGTGCACATTTGTTGTCTCGTTAAAACCTTACGCCAAAATAAAAACTCATTGGGAAAAAATAAAAATATGACAAAGGAAAGAGTACAACGCACCGATTTCTTTGCAATATAGACTTCTCCTTTAGTTTAATGTTTTCTTTGATTTGTACATTAATCATGAGAATTAAGAAAATAAGATGGTATATGAAAGGATTATGTGCAAGACAGTAATTAGGATCACTATGTCCAATGTTATAAGACACTAGTGGGTCACACTGCTACACACCCAACCCGAGACCTATTGGATTTATCGTGTGGAAATAATTAATTAAGTTTAATTATTTGATAGAGAGAAAAGAATAAATAATAAATTGTTTATTTATTATTTATCAGATAAATATAATTACTTGATTAACAAGTTTGAGTTAATTAAGGAAGTTATTGTGGATAGTTATTTATGGATTGGGATTCTTAATATGATTACCATAATTACCTATATAAATATAGGGTTAGGGTAATAGAATTATAACACTGATTTCATAATTACTTTCTCGCCAAGAATCCCAAACCTCTCTCTCTCTCTCTCTTGTCGGCGTTGACACACACACACACACCGGGAGTTTTTTCCGATCAAATCCTAGGCGGTCTAGCAGCCAGTCTCACGGTGGTGCAGTAGCGGTGTATCCCTCACTAGCTTCCGGAGAAAAGTTTTGGATCGTTAAAGGTAAACGCGAGAAAACCCCCTTTAATAATTGTGTTTAATAAACTACGGATGGATCATTGTTCGGGTTAGGTTTTTATCCGCTGCGTAATTATTTATCTGTTCATCTGACCCGATAAAACCCAACAGTGGTATCAGAGCCACTTCCGTACGTTTATCAAACCTGTTTTGTTGTTTAGGTTTTGATAAAATTGGTTTTAGGTTTTATAAAATCTGAAAATTTCGCGTTTTTGTTTAAATTTGATTTTATCGTTTATCCGGTAACTCGTGGCAATCGGCGGCGGAACGGCGGTGATAACCGGCCGGACCACCGGGCCGATCGCCGGACGAGTCGTAACCGCGAACCACCGCACCACCGAAGCCGTGAACGGCAACGGTGGTGATGTTCGGTTTAAACCACCGTAAGCCACCACACCACCGAAGCCGCGATGGCGACGGTGGTGGTGGCCGTCCCTCGCGATAAACCACAAAACCACCACACCACCAAGCCATAGCGGCGATGGTGGTGGTGGTCGTCCCATAACAGCAGCCGCGCCACCGATCGGCTAAGGCAGCCACGGTGGCGGCGGCGGTCTATTGTTTTGAACGCCGAAACGGCGACGGCGGTGGTGGGTTTTTGCGCTGCTGCTGTCGGCCGTGGCCGCCGGTGGCGGAGGCGGTTCCTTGGCGCCGTTCATCATCACCGGTGGCGGGGCGGTGGTGTTTCTTGTTCGACCAGGCGAGGAGGGCGACGGCGGTGGAGCTTTGGCGTCGCCGTCGTGCGTCGGCTCTCTTGAGCGATCGACAGCCGGCCACGCCACGGCGGTGGCAGCCGACTGCTGCTGCTGTTGTGGTGGTGGCGGTTGTCGATGGTGATACTCGCGGTTGGCGGCGATAGGGTGGTTCACGATCACAACCGCGGCCGAAGCCGCGGTGGTGGTTGTTTGTTTTAAATCGCCGGCGAGGTGGTGGTGGCGGTGTTCTCACCGCTACCATCATCCAAGATAACCGATACCGATAATTGATAATGTTTATTTTACCATTATCGAACCGACGGATAAACGCGTTTTGGTAATTATCAGTTAGGATAGTTATCAGATCGTAATAATTTCTCGAATTGGATAAAGGTTTTAATCGTTTAATTGTTATCAATTTAATTTTATGAAATTATTATTAAAATCTTATTCTAATCCAGTTTAGATTATTACGGAAAACCAGTTTTATCGAAATCAGTTTAGTTAGTTTATTTTAAACTAGTTTTGTTGTCATAGCCAAGCCCAAAGACCTATGGTTGTGTTTAATGCTTTACTATCGTTTTATTACTCTATTCATGGTAAGGGAGGCCTGCGAGCCATTTACAACCCTTTTGTACTATAATTTTAAATAGTCTAGATGGAAGGCCTGCGTGCCATTTGCAACTCAATTTTGTAAAATTAGAATAGTTCCAAAGGAATAAAACTTGAAGACGGAGCTTCGCGGAAACACGACCGGAGATGTTGGAGCCAGTGGGAGCACCAAGATTTCATGCCTTGTGGTTGTTTAGTCACATAGGATTTTGGACCGTCAGTTCTCGTGTTGGCTCACGAGACTGACAATAGATCTGGGCAAAAGCTATGACACTGTCTTGTTTTTATCTGCGTGGTTGATTATGATTGCTTAGTCTTAGATAAAAACAAAAATTTTATGAAATCAGATTAGAGAGTTCGATTACAGTTTGTTTTTCGAACCAGTCTTTTTCAAAACTAAAAACTGGCTAAATCCTTAGGAAAATCTTAGATCAGTTAGTGTGATCCATTTGTGGACACCTTTGGCGAAAGGTACGTTGGGGCTCGAAGATAAAATCTTGGGTACCCACGTTCAAACCCCAAGCTGAAGGGGGTGAAAAGACTCTGCAATATCGGGGGGTACCGACCAGAGTACATCCAGTTCAAAATGGTGCGATCTATTTTGGTAGTTGTTACAACTCACCGGGTGGTACCGGGCCAAAACACACTAGAGGGACTAAATATGCACGGATTCAAGTATCCGATGTCCCGACGATCTAGAAGTCGTATCTTCGTTTAAAGATGCGATTGGTATAAGGCGTTACCTACCAGAAATAGCATGGATTGGCTTGCGTGAGCAAACCGCCTGTCAATTCATGTGAAATATGGATTCTAGTCTAATATAATTATTGTTCTAAGGTAATAATTTATTAGAAATACAATCAGATAACTAAATCGGAATTTTATATTTGTCTGTAGATGTCTGCTATTATCTTTTATTCACCTGAGGAATCTCTCCGCCTGATAATGGGGAAATGGAAGCTTACAGGCCAAAATTTTCCAGTCTGGAAAATGCACCTTGACAATGTCTTGGATGCACAGGGTAAGCGGTACGTGATAGAGAAACCCGTTTCACGACCCGGTTGCAATGCTCCTGAAAAGGACTTTGCTGAATACTTCAAATTCATGGCTGACGAATCTGATGTGATGTCGATTCTGTCCTTTTCTACCTCACCCGAGTTTACTACTGATTTGAGGGTTAGATATTGCCATGAGGTCGTGAAGAATATAGAGAACCAGGTGGGTTTCTATAAGAAGAGTGGGAAGTATCTGATCATGAAAGAGATCTATTCTCTGAAACTGGAAAAGGGTCAATCTGTTAAAGAGCATCTCCTAGAGATGAGGAAGCTCTTTAAAAGTCTGTCACGCATGGGATACAAGGTAGTCCAGGAGGAACTTGTGCATCTCATGTGGTTCTCTCTCACGGATGAGATACGTAACACAGTTAGTGCATACATTGGAGAACCAAAGAGAGACGTGGCAAAGCTTCATGAGGATATTTTGGCCAGTTTGGAGCCGAAAACTTCAGCATCTGCTGACCTCATGGACACGGATTGGATTGACGAGCTGGGAGATCTGAGTTGCCCAGAATGCGGTAGCAAGGATATTTGTGCTCACTCGATGGACATCGACCAGCTAGACATCGGTTTACCCGATGCACCAGGTATCTTTATGATAGACTGTTTGATCACTTCTTATGAATCATGGGTACTTGATACAGGCAGTGGTAATCACATTTGTAATCATTTACAGGGATTCAAAAGAAGGGAGATGCTGGGGAAGGACCGTTCGAACCTAAGAGTCGGCGAAGGCCAGATGCTTGTAGCTGAGTCTATAGGGTCTTACAGTCTTAGTTTACCCTCGGGTCTAGTTTTGGAACTTGAAAATTGTTACTATGTTCCTAGAATGATCAAAAATGTTATTTCTTTCGATTTACTTGTAGACCAAGGTTTTTATTATAAATATGATTATAAACTTATTTCTTGCTTTAAAAATGATATCTTTTATTTCAAAGCAACTCCCTCTAATGGTCTATATGTGTTAAATCTACAAGAAAATAGAGAAGTCTATCATATAAGTAAACGATCCAAGAATATTGAGGATCAGACTTACCTCTGGCATTGTCGTCTAGGTCACATAAACAAGAAACGCATAGAGAAACTCCAGAAAGGAGGACTCCTTGGGTCTTTCGATTTTAAACCGTTTGACAATTGCGAATCTTGTTTATCCGGCAAGATGACAAAGCAACCCTTCAACAAAGATAATGAAAGGGCAAATGATTTGTTGGGAATTATACACACAGATGTGTGTGGTCCCTTCAGTCATGAAGCTAGAGGAGGATACCGGTACTTCATCACTTTTACTGACGATTTCAGTAGATATGGTTATGTCTACTTGATGAGACATAAATCTGAAGCCTTTGAAAGATTTAAGGAATTTCAGAATGAAGTACAGAATCAACTTGACAAGAAGATCAAGTTCCTAAGGTCAGATCGAGGTGGGGAATATCTGAGTCAGGAATTTAACAATCATTTGATAGAATGTGGGATTGTTTCACAACTCACACCTCCGTACACACCCCAGATGAATGGTGTGTCAGAAAGGAGAAACCGTACCTTGCTTGATATGGTAAGATCAATGATGTGTCGTTCCTCACTACCAGTGTCATTTTGGGGACATGCGCTCGAAACAGCGGCCCACATACTGAACAAAGTGCCAACTAAATCGGTAGAAAAGACACCATATGAAATTTGGACAGGCAAGAAACCAAAATTGTCTTTTCTAAAGATTTGGGGTTGTGAAGAGACCAACTTCTGAAAAACTCAAACCCAAATCAGATAAGTGCTTCTTCGTAGGATATCCCAAGACTACTGTGGGATACTACTTCTACAATCCTACCGAGAACAAAGTCTTTGTAGCTCGGGGAGGTGATTTTCTGGAGGATAAGTTCTTCAATACAGAGGATACCAGGAATGATGTAGATCTACAGGAGGTAGAGGAAGATGACACTTCACCGATAGTTGAGCCAGTTGCTCAACAAGAATATGTTGAGACTCAACCGGAAACGGTTGAGGAGGTGCAAACACAGGACCTTCGCAGATCCACTAGGATAAGGCAAGAGCCAGATAGGTATCTTGGGTTCTTAGTCTCTCAGGATGATGGAGACTTGAATGAACCGACCTCCTATGGAGAAGCTGTATCAGGCAGTGAGTCTGAACAATGGCAGGAGGCCATGAAGGCTGAGATGCAGTCCATGTACGACAACCAAGTATGGGAGTTGACAGATTTACCCCAACACTGTAGGGCTGTTGGACGTAAATGGGTTTTCAAGAAGAAAACTGACATGGACGGTAATGTGCACACCTTTAAAGCTAGACTGGTAGCAAAAGGTTTCACGCAAACTCATGGTATTGACTATGATGAAACTTTTTCACCAGTAGCAATGTTAAAGTCTATTAGGATCTTGATGGCCATTTCAGCGTACTTCAATTACGAGATTTGGCAGATGGATGTTAAGACGGCCTTCCTGAACGGGAAGTTAACAGAAGACGTCTATATGGAACAGCCGGAAGGTTTCATAGATCCAAAGAATCCTAATAAAGTGTGCAAGTTGTTGAAATCCATATATGGATTAAAACAGGCATCTAGAAGTTGGAACTTACACTTTGATGAGCGAATCAAAGAATTTGGTTTTGCCAAGAGTGAGTTTGAACCATGTGTTTACACAAAGTTCAGTGGGAGCATAGTAACCTTCTTGGTCTTATATGTAGATGATATTCTACTCATTGGAAATAACGTACCAACTTTACAGAGTGTAAAGACTTGGTTAAGCAAGTGTTTCCAAATGAAAGACCTTGGAGAAGCCGCCTATATACTTGGTATAAAGATCTATAGGAATAGATCTAGACGGCTTATCGGGCTTAGTCAAAGTACATACATTGACAAAATCCTGAAACGATTCAGGATGGACGAATCCAAGAAAGGATTTATCCCAATGCAGCATGGCATAGTGCTAAGCAAAGCACAGTGTCCTGTTTCTAGTGAAGATCAGGACAAGATGAAATTGATCCCATATGCTTCAGCGATAGGATCAATTATGTATGCCATGTTATGTACAAGGCCTAATGTTGCTTACTCGATAAGTGTTACGAGCAGATACCAGCAGAACCCAGGTGAAGCCCATTGGGTGGCTGTCAAGAACATTCTCAAGTACATGAGACGCACAAAAGAAATGTTCTTGGTCTTTGGAGGATCTGAAGACGAGATTAGCGTCACAGGCTACACTGACGCTAGTTTTCAGACCGACAAAGATGATTTTAGATCACAGTCAGGATATGTATTTACCCTAAATGGAGGCGCGATCTCGTGGAAGAGCTCGAAGCAAGATACCATAGCGGATTCCACTACAGAGGCAGAGTACATTGCAGCATCAGACGCGGCAAAGGAAGCTGTCTGGCTCAGGAGTTTTATCACGGATCTAAGAGTTGTAGCCAGTATCTCTAGACCCATTGATATTTACTGTGATAACTCTGGGGCAGTAGCGCAAGCGAAGGAGCCCAGAGAACATCACAAGTCGAGACATGTACTCAGGAAATATCACCTCATCCGAGAGATTATTGGAAGAGGAGATGTGAGAATATGCAAGATTCTGACGGATGAGAACGTTGCAGATCCGCTAACAAAGCCTTTAGCTAGAGCAAAGCATGAGGGCCATACTAGTTCCATAGGAATGCAGTACCTGGATACTAGTAGTTAGTTTATGTTATCGATTATCAATGTAATTTTTGAAACATTATGAAAGTTTATTTCACAGTGTGTTGGAAATAAAGAGATACTATTTTAAAGATGTTTCAAGAAAAATTACTTTTCGCATATTTAAGGTTATCCATGATTTTTCACGAGTTCGTAAAAATCTAAATCTCCGTAGCAACTTATTGAGATGGGAATCTCAGTAGGGTTATAACGCTATTATGAAGTGTTTAATATACAGTTGATATAGTTAGACATTCATAGATACTTATCAGAGTGAATAGGTATTGGATGTGACCAGTTTCAAGTCTGCTTCATGGAGCCTTTGTCATAAGCATTGACTTGATGATAGGTTGTCCTTTGACCTGAGATATCTGGTCTATGATCATGAGGACTACTGTACTCTTAGCATGCTCTAACGCCGCACCGTAACTGGGTGGTCATAAGGGGTATGACTAGATGCAGCGGAAGCCGTGGTTGTAGATGCGGATAGTCAAGATGGGATTTACACCTCCCACATGGGAGAGATATTTCTGGGCCCCCTGACGATTAAGATTGGCAGAAATGCGTGGCCACGCTCGGGTAGAATAACAGTGGGTTATTTGGAAGATCCGTTACTGCAGGCAATCGAGATCAGAGTCAGGAAATACTTGAGTTTATGATTGAACTATCTCAGCTCCATGTCAAAACTCACTTTAAAATATCATGTGTAAAAGGAATGAACCTGTGTACAATTCAAATATGAATCGTATCTCTGGCTATAAGAGATCTTATAACCTGGTTAACCTAAGTGTCTGGCTAGGGACCTCCTTAGGCTAATAGTGACAGTTAAGTTACTTGTCTGGCACAAGTGGGAGTCTGAAAGGATTATGTGCAAGACAGTAATTAGGATCACTATGTCCAATGTTATAAGACACTAGTGGGTCACACTGCTACACACCCAACCCGAGACCTATTGGATTTATCGTGTGGAAATAATTAATTAAGTTTAATTATTTGATAGAGATAAAAGAATAAATAATAAATTGTTTATTTATTATTTATCAGATAAATATAATTACTTGATTAACAAGTTTGAGTTAATTAAGGAAGTTATTGTGGATAGTTATTTATGGATTGGGATTCTTAATATGATTACCATAATTACCTATATAAATATAGGGTTAGGGTAATAGAATTATAACACTGATTTCATAATTACTTTCTCGCCAAGAATCCCAAACCTCTCTCTCTCTCTCTCTTGTCGGCGTTGACACACACACACACACACCGGGAGTTTTTTCCGATCAAATCCTAGGCGGTCTAGCAGCCAGTCTCACGGTGGTGCAGTAGCGGTGTATCCCTCACTAGCTTCCGGAGAAAAGTTTTGGATCGTTAAAGGTAAACGCGAGAAAACCCCCTTTAATAATTGTGTTTAATAAACTACGGATGGATCATTGTTCGGGTTAGGTTTTTATCCGCTGCGTAATTATTTATCTGTTCATCCGACCCGATAAAACCCAACAGTATATATATATATATAGTGTTGCCTCACTAAAACCTTACCCCAAAGAACAAAACCCAGTGGGAAAAATAAAACCTTGGGTGAAGGAAAAAGCACAACATACCAATATAGTAGACTCCCCCTTTTGTCTACTACTTCCCCTGATTCATGCATTAATCAAGGCAGTTCGAAAACATTTGTATTTAAATACTTTCTATATGTTCCCAAATATGATTTCAGGTAATGATTGGTAAATATGTCACATTTTTTTGACATCATAATTAATTACTTAAATCTAGCAAAGAGTTTCTTTATTGCTGATTATATAACAACTTAAGCAAGTTTTGTGTTATTACCCTTTGATAACTCCAAAATTATACATGTTTTGCTCGAACTAGTTCCCCACTTTTATTTATGTTTTGGGCCTATTTTGGACATGATTGCTACTAAAAGGGTGTGAATTGTAATTTCAGGTAAATTTGGGGGTGAAATGCAAAAAGTATCAAAAAGAGGGTAAAAAGCGTCAAAAGTGGATACTTTGTGAAGAAATGAAAAAATCAATTATTTGGTTTCCATTTGTATGCTTTTCTTCCCTTCCAAGTTAATTGCTTCCTCCCAGATTAATCCGGAATGTTCCAGATTTCTCCACCAGATGAAGACTTTCTCCTAAAGCAAGATCTTCAGCAGATAAGGAAACAAAGATCAACTAGAATATTTTGGATATCTGATAATTATGCAGTTTCCTTATTTCATTGGATTTTGCGCCGCTGAAAGAGATTTTGCGCCGCCAAGGAAAGTCTCGCGCCGCTAAAAGAGGGAATGATCAAAGGAATATTCTGGAAGCTCAGATAAAAGGAAAGGATCACCGAAAAGAAGATTCTGGAAGGTTCAGTAGCCCGTTTTGCGCCGCAAAAGCAATCTTTGCCGTTTAGCGCCACGAACCTGCCGTTTCGCGTTCGCTAAACGAGTCTGCTGGGTTTATTATAAATAGAAGCCTTGGCCATTCAGTTTCTATCATCTCACAATACATAAAATTCTCTCATAGTTTAGTCTAGGATAGTATGGGAGCCACTTAGGGTTTCCAACCCGAGAAGATGGAGGCTCGATGATCGACATTCGGAGGAGACGGTTCGAGAGGATGTTGCGCCAAATCTACCGCTCTTTAGTTTGGTTTGGTTTTTCATCTATGATTGACATGTCTATGTGTTGATTTCTCTTGATGTATCTTAATTTCATTTATCTGATACATGATGCATTATTTCCATATATACATGTAGGGTATTGATAGAACCCAAAATACTAACTACTCTAATACGTGTAATGATAGTCCCTAACCATGTACACTCTTAAAAGTCTCATGTAGAGTAATACTGTAGAAATAGTTTGAATAGGTAGTTACATAAGATTCTCTTAGTTTACTTTCAAGCAATTGGTATGTTCCCGATGGTAATTCCTTGTCCAATTTGGGAATAACCTTTACATAGTCAGATAGATACCTAATATCAGCAAATACAATACGTTGAGTTTGCGTGTTTCTATAAGGGCTGGTACATTTACCGTTTACATTCTAAATAAGTATTGAAGTTCCATTATCAACCTCCACCCTCTTTCGTTAGGGAAATTTTAAGCCCATGTCAATGGTTCCAAAATATTAATTTGATATCATTTCCAATGACGTTGTGTTGGCGCTAAGCTACAAGTTCATTGAGATATAATATATGGTCAATTGTATTATCTAAAGTACAATAATGCGCCTATTGTACTTAGGTACGGAATTCCAACCCCGAACACCTCTTCGTCATCATCCTTTAGACGGAATAGATATTTTCTTATATCCAACACTTTGACCGATCATGAGAGTGCTAGCCATATACGCTTTGTGCATATTAAATCGCCTGATCATTTGGGGACATATGCACATTGGTGGATTAATATTCCAGAAACTCGATTGGATAACTCAAAAATCGAGTTTTCCCAAGATCTTTCATCCCAAATACAGATTTCAAGTAGCTTGTGATTTCTCTTATTTCATCAAGAGTGCTATTATGTTCATAACATCGACATATAAAGCTACACTGAAAATCTGGAACTTGTTTTTCTAAATACATACGCAAGGGCACTGTTCATCGTTCTAAGAATGTTTTAGCTTTGATAAAACACACTTTGTGGTTTAGAGTTATTTAATTTGGTCAATGTGATTCCATCAAATACTTATATATATATATATATCTTAATTTAGATCCATATAGATATATATTAACCACATTAGTGAGCTGCATTTTCCAATTCTTTGGAAACTACTATGCTAAATAGTTATCAGAACGTTTCAACGTTCATCACATGAGAGTAATTCTCATTGTCAATCCAGGGCGTTGTGAGAAACCTTGCGTCAAAGGGAAGTCTTATACATTACGACTTAATTATTCTCATTACGCTTCTAGAACAAATGATTTATCTATGTCTTACAGGCTTTACACTTGGTGGGTTAGCACTACCAAACCAAAAACCTTTTCATTTGTTAAATATTATAAATATCCTGGGTTGGTTATGTAGGCCAATTTGCTTAGGTTGATATTTTTCAACTAAGCATGGTTCGATATCATCGTGCTTTATCATTTCATAAGCAACGATATATGTGAATATATCATCATTGGATATGACTTATCCAGCGATCCATATTCATTCGAGATTTTCTTGATCTTTGGAATCAATATTAACTTCGGAGCGTCCTGCAGTAATGATTTATGGACATAGTTTTTGATCAGAGATAGTCTCATAAAGGTTGATGATAAATATTAGTTGTGTCTTACTATCTATCGAACCAAGTAGCTTCCCCCAATTCCTTTTGGGAGGTACGACCTCAACCACACCTCCATCATGTGTGATTGCAACGCTCTTTCCAGCGACGTTGTGCCCTTGTTTATGGACTTTTTGACTATACGGGCATATTTGCAGCTTGTATATATTATATTGTCACTTCTTGTATAACATTAAACGTATCAGGTATCGAGTCTGATTCGTTTGACTTCAACTTTACATTGTGAAGTTTGGGGATCAAAATGAAATATAATGAAAATATACCATGACAGTTCCCGTCGTTCCTTTGGAAAATACTTTTTCCTATCTCCCTCTAACGACGTGAAGACTGTCATCAAAGTGACAATCCACAAATCATGCGTTATAAAAATCACCTGTCAAAGGTTTTAAATAGCGGATTTGTTGGAGATTCATAACCAACATATAAATTTCATCATTTTTAATGACCCATTTTGGTGCGCTGGTGGGGCGCAATTAGCACATATACTGCACAACCAAACATGCATAAATGTAAGAAATCAGGCATATATTCAGTTACCAACTGGTATGCATGATATTGGTTGGCTAGTTGTGGGTCTAAAAACAAATTAGTAAAGTTGCATGTAATATTGCATCCCCCATGTAGATGTATGTAAATTGGTGCGCATAACCAATACTCTAGCTATCATCTACATTCTTTTGATGACAATTTCTACTACTCTATGAGACCATTTTATCTCTACTCGTGGGGTATAGGAGACTATGCAATAATCATCAACTCCTTATGATGTATATTTTCTAGCATTCTAAGTCAAGTAGACTTATGAGACAATTAGGGTGGTGAGCCCTTGAAGGTACAACTAGTGCTAGGAATGCAACAATTCATGTGGACAATAATACGACATGCGTTCATCGTGTCGAAACCAGAACCATAAAGTACTTTAATGATCCGCATTTTGGATTTTTATGTCCATAAATATAACCTTGTATTCGTTGTAAGAATAGAATATTTATTTATTGTATCCTTATCTTTTGGATGGTCTCATTCATGTCTTAGCTAAGGATCAGGGTATATAAAACTTCTAGATATTTGAGGAGGCTTACTATGATGGTGATGTTGCTTCTTGTGTTTTAGAAGTCAACAGTTGCGCTTTCATTTTGCCTTTCGATTGAATAATGTGTCTATGTGTATCTTTAATACACGGATCTCTGTCATGACCATGGTGCATATATGGTTATGTCAAAACATGTATGTATTCATTGTCCCAAAGTTCTTTATTGGTGACAAGATATGATTTGATAACTTAGAGAATCCACTAATTTGACACATTAATTTCTCTAATATATATTCATTTCATATCATTAGAGTTTTTTTTTTTTTTGGAAGGTTCACCTGGACTTTGGCCAGACTACATCCTTGGCAATTTTACCGAGAGCTAGACATGCTCCCCTGGGATTAATACTCAGTGGCCCCTGGTTGCTCACCCCCGGATTCGAACTTGGGTAAGTTTTTCCCCAACACCAAGCCTTAACCGGTACGCTGCCCCATTGGGGTTAGAGTTGATATATATATATATATATATACCCATTTCCATTCTTATAGATTTCAATTGATACAAATATCTTAACAAGGTTCTTATTAATATGACAATCTATTGTCTAAGTATTATGTTATGGGGAAATTAATCTATTTCTTTAGATTAGGTGGGAGGTCCCACAAACTTAAATTCTCCTCGATACATTCCTACATGTAACGGAGAATATTGGATTTTTTATGTGTCTTGATGTATTTCTTTACATCCACAAAAGTTATTTCAATTTTAAATATGCAAGTACATTTAATTTGATAATTCGAAAATTAAAAAATGATCTAGTTCATAAGATATGCTTTTTAATAAGTAGTTTTAAATTTAACTTGTCCATTATTAACTGAGGCAATAGTTGTATATTTGCTCAAGCTATTGAAAAATCCTTTCTGACTCTTACCCTGACCCCGAACCTTTGAGAATTTCATCCACATGGCTCATAAATGTCACATGTGTGAAATTTTGTTAAACTCACAATCCTTTAGAGTTGTTTCTAACACTTTCATTATTGCTTTGGGAAATTTCTTTGTCCCGAAATGTCTAGTTTTGTTACTCGAAAAGGCATTGTTATGTCTCTCAACCACTTGCAGTAGGTTGATGATTTTGTCTAAACGTTTTATTCCAACGTACATATACTAGTTGATTAGTGATTATAAATTATGTCATCTTCTATGAGTTCCTTGCCATAAAGATTGAGACATGTTTTGAGATAACGTTTCTTGGTTGACATCAACTACTTTTTGTAATCGAGTAAGCTGGTTCATTCCGCTTACGATTAGTTAGGGAAGTATATTTCCATTAATACTATCTATTCAACTTTTAGGACATCCAACAATTATTTGGATGTTTCTAGTTGAACGTATTTCTTATGAAAGCTAAGACCGACATGCTGTCTCAAAACATGATGGTATATAAAAAGGGTGGAAATAATGTTATAAATTATATAATCTTCTGCGAGTTCCATGTCACGAAGATTGAGTTGCTTTTTGAGACACAACATTTTCTTTTTGTTGAAATCAATCACCTTCTAATCTAGTGAGTTTCATTCCACTATATGATTAGATTAAAAAAAATGCACGATAATGTACATCCTAATTTTCTTTTTCAGGATGTCCCAATCTTCAGGATGTCCCACATTTTTTGTTTCAGGATTCTAGGTATCGATGTTTCATATGAAGATTGTGATTGATGTGTCGTCTCAAAAATCTCAAGGCATTTTCTTGTACCTTTTCACGAGGTTGGTTTAGGGTCAATATGAAGTTGATGGACATTAGGTATATTCTTCTACCTTTCTAATAAAGAGTCTTTTAAATGTATATTTATTATTTGTACTCAAGTTCTTTTAAGTTTAGGACATCGAATCCAAGATATCAAATTAGCATGTGTTGGTTAAGCCATATACCTAGACAATAGATAAGGTGTGATTTATGAAGACAAAATCTATGGTGATCATGAAATTCCATTATCATGGCGGTATAAGATTTAAGAGTTGGTATTTTCAAACATTTCTTTTGTTGAAAAAAATGTTATACTGGTATTTCATTATTCATAAGTAAATCGCAAAAACACTTTTGGACTTCCAAGTAAGAAGGGGAATCACGTGGATTGCTTGAGTCCCTACAAACCTTAGGCTATTTACACCCGTTTTACAAAATCCGTTAGATATCTTGCAGTCACTTTGATTATGAAATACATTAATAACATTAATAGTTTTGTCGATTTTGGCATGAGGCCAAAATGTGGGATTGAATTAATACCATGGTGGCATTTTTGTAGGCTTTTGGCAAGGGACCAAAAGATGGGTGTTTGGCATATGAAGCCAATTTTAATACTTTAACACCTTAATTGTATTTTAAAAATATTTTGTCATTAGACAAATAAATATTGGTTGACATATAGTCAAATTCAAGCTTTTAATATCTTAATAATGTTTTTGATAAAAGACCAAGATACATAAAGTTGGAAGTGTAACTTCCAAAATTATTAAGATTGAAATTTATGAGTAGTAACTCATTTTTTAATTAAAAAGCAATCAAACGAGTATCCATATAATAATAAAATGTATATGGCTAACATAATCCATAACTAACATAATAAAGGTAATGCATTATATTTATAATCCAAGATATGTAATAATATCTAAGCTTAAATAAACATTTAAACGATAAGGTCTAAAATATAAGTCTAATATATATTATGTAAATATCTTTTAAAACTATTTCAACAATATTACATACAGGTAATCAACATGTAACATATATGGTTAAATTAACAAGATCAAATCAACAAGCATATGTGTAGCAGAGAATATATCAACTTGCTTAAATAAAATTCACGATAAAGTGATTAAATAATATAAATATCAACGATAAGAAATCGAAGTTCATGGATTACATTTACCAATTCTAAATTATTACTTCAAAAATTATAAAGATCTTTTTTTCATGAAACAAAATAAAGTGAAACATATGTTCAATCCTTGTATTGGAAAAAAAATCTACCCGATTTTTAACTTGAATATCACTCTAAAATATGGTTATAAAATTTTGATGTCCTAAACCAAAAATCTTGACATTAATATACAAGAATAACAATATGTAATATATTAGTAATAAAATAATGATAACAGGAATATCACAAGGACACTAAAAAAATTTACCAAGGAAGAAAAGGCAAAATATTTTCAAACAATATATAGGCTGTAGGCATTTAGATGCAAACAAGTATCATGATCATGGTGGCAATTAATTATACATATCCATTATAAAAAAAAAAATAAGTCTGGGATACCTTGGAGGTATATAGACGTGGTGATCAAGAACAAATATTACTTAAACATATTGAATGTGAAAGTTTGAAACTATAACAATAACAAAATTTCAAGCAATCATCACGGTATCAAAGTTTATTAGAGTATCAAAAATAAAATAACGAAAATCGTACCTGATTTGCTTGATGGAGGAATAGCGCAAACCGTAATATTTTTTAGTTTCACGTAGCTGGAACAATGAGTAGGTTTGGTGTCGGATTAGATAATCTTCGTAGAACGTACGTGCTGATAACGTGTTAAAGGAAAAAGAGAATAGAACAACAATAGAATAAATAGTAGAATAGAGAGAATGAAGTCTATAATTCTTATTAATCATAAGCCCTTTAAATAGGGAGTAGTTTACAACGATAAGGAAACATTCATTATGGTAATTCTCAATACATAGAAAATATTCTCTCAATCACTTCCTTTTGATGATGACACATAATCCTACAACAGTTTATATTATATTATATTATTTAATTTCTTAAGGATAATTAAGGAAAAACTAATTGGACAAATATACCCCAACCATCAATAGAGAAAATTAATGAAATTAATGTTGGGGGACCATTTTCAAAGCAAAACATAAACCATGAGGATGATTTCTAGAGTTATCAAATTATAGGTCCCACTTTCAAAGATTCAATAAACCACATGGACCAAAATTAGAGTTTACTCTTATGAAAAATAAGTCACCAACGATGTCTCCATGCGTAGAAGGATAAAATACAAGAAAAATGATAATTAGTTTTAACTAAAATAGTAAATAATTAGATTAAAATTATCAAAAAAATTTGCAACTCATAAATCTATAAATATCAAGACTAATAAAAGTAGTAAGCTCAATGAAATTGATTAAAAAAAATAGTGAGTACAATGGTACAAAAAATAAATGACTAAATCCTAAATTCCTAAGCATAAGCTACATAGCAAGTTAATTGATGTTATGATGCAAATATGCAATCTGCCATTTTTTCAAATCCTTTAATTGATGCAAAAGCAAGTAACGTAGATGGAATAATGAATAATTTTACTTAATTAATAATGTAATATAATACCACACGTGAGAATTGCATAAAGCCCAACTTATAAATTATTAAAACTAGTTACCTATATTAATAACATTATATAAAATTTTGATGCCCCTTGAGCTTTGATACCCTGTGCGGTCGCATGGGTTACATGGCCCCAGGGCCGGGCCTAGGTAAAATTGCTTTGGATTATTTATTCGATTTATTGTATTATGAACACCCCTAGTTACATGGTTCTAATTTGTGGACCAACAACAATTTTACATTACAACGTCCGGTTTAACTTTTTTTTGAAAGATTTTCTTCTTGAAAAAAAGTTAGAGGACCTTTATGGATGTTTATCAAACCTGGAGGGTAAAAATAGAAAATACTATAAAATCAAAGGGCTAAAAGTGAAAAATTCCAAAAGTTGGATTTCTTTCACCTTAATTACGTACGTGACGTCCTCAAATCCCGATCTCTCTTTGAAACCTCCATCCTCTCTCTCTCTCTCTCTCTCTTTCTCTCTCTTTCTCTCTCTACCTATCTCTTTCTCTCTCTAGGGTTTCGTTATGCAACCAGCAACAACGGCGGTAATGGATCCTAGATACCAACAACAATGGATGATGATGAACCAACAGCAACCACCACCACCACCACAGCAACAGTTTCATCAACAACAGCCGCAGCAAATGTATACCTACAACCAGCAACCACCGCCGGCTGCTGCCGCGGTTCCGCCGGTTCTACCTCAGTATCCGGCCGCAGCAGCAGCAGCAGCGACAGCTGGTACTGGTCCGAATCATCAACCAGCTAGCGCCGATGAGATCCGTACGTTATGGATCGGAGATCTACAGTACTGGATGGACGAACAGTATCTAGTTAGCTGTTTCGCCCAATCTGGAGAGGTATACACGATTTGTTTCTTGTTATTTTTAGAATCAATTTTTGAAATTTGTGTTTTTGTTTTCAATTTTTTTGCCGACAATGTGTTATTGTGGATTTAGGTTACAAAGTTTTTTGATTGTGTCCCCTGAATGCATTTAAAAGACAATTAATTGAAAACTTTATGATAACAGAATTGGAATATGATTGTGGAATAATTGTGATGTATATGGTAAGATGGCTTTTTTATATATCCAAAGTTACAGATATTTAGTGCTATATTGTTTGTTCTCAGTTTCTTTATCACCCCAATCATTCCCCCAAATGGAGTTGTGAAGCCTGACATTTTGCATACACAGTTGATAAGGATTTTTGTTACAGTATATTTTTTGGGTTAATCATGTTTCAATTGTAATGCTGCTTGGTACTTGACACAAGGTTTAATAGAATTGTTCAACTTTTCTTGAGAAGTTTTAGAGTTATCAGGTTTTAAACTGAAAAAAATTCAGCCCATGTGACTTGCAAGTTGCAATTAAAAGTTTACCTCAACTCCAAGGTAAAGAATTGTCCCATTTGACATCAGAAGGCCGTATTCGCCTTTTCCTTTTGACGACAAGGGGGTAATACATATTTTTCTGCATGTGTTACTGCCCAATTATGTTCCACTTATGCAAGATGGAAGCACTGTTGCTATGTAGCTAACTAAGAAGCTAACTTTGTACTGGGTGTGCATGTTTGCATGTTTTTGTATGTTGATAGTACTACTTTGTTTCATGAATACTTTGCTAAAAGTTTATGATGTATATGTGAGAGCCTGAGAGGAGTGTTGCTGCTATATAGCTGCTTGAAGTCATATTTGTGATTGCAGGTGATTTCGGCAAAAGTTATCCGTAACAAGCAAACTGGACAATCTGAAGGGTATGGTTTTATTGAATTTGTTAACCGTCCTGCTGCGGAAAGGCATCTACAGACATATAATGGCACTCTTATGCCCAACGTCGAGCAGAACTTCAGGCTAAACTGGGCTTCTTTTGGCGTTGGTGAAAAACGTGCAGATGGTGCACCTGATTTCACCATATTTGTTGGGGATTTGGCAGCTGATGTTACGGATTATACGTTACAGGAGACATTTAGGGCTCATTATCCATCTGTAAAGGGTGCAAAGGTTGTAACTGATAGGATGACAGGACGGACAAAAGGTTATGGTTTTGTGAAGTTTGGAGATGAGACAGAACAACTGCATGCTATGACTGAGATGAATGGAAGATTATGCTCAACCAGACCAATGCGCATTGGGCCAGCTGCTAACAAAAATGCTGTTGGTGGACAACAATACCCGAAAGGTACATTTTGCAACTGTGTATAAAGAAGCTCTGTAGCTCGGTTTTGCTATTTGTTTGAATATTAGATTCATGATATTACTGACGGCTTGTGATTTGATTTTTGGATTTTATATGTGGATGCTTTTTGGACCCTTAGTTCTTAGAAACATTGTGTATTGTTTGTTTATCAAGCTTCTTAAGTTCAATTCCTTCCTTATTGTGTTTAAATTCCGAAGATGATCGCCAGCTAGCAGAGTCATTTCCTTCCCGTGCTTTGAGAAATTTTGGGCATTAAATTCTCGTGAAGTATTAAACATGCAAAAACTTATTCGAACTCCTGTTGTCTCAAAGCAGGGCATCAAGGGGCTCTATCATGTAAGGGTATGGCACTGATTTCAGCAGAAATAGTTACCCCTATAGTGGGTGGCCTTGCTTAGGTCAGTTTTCCATTTAAGCCATTAAATTACCCTTTCCGTTTATTTCAGTTCCTCAAGGCGGCATTGTACTGTGATTTGATTACTTTCTTTTCAAGTCCTTTAATTTTCGTCTTTCCTTCCAGTCAAGTTACAATTTCCTGCCATTCAAGTGCTCTTTTGTCACTATTTCCTTTTCAACAACCACCAATAGTCAGTTTAGTCTCTGGTTACATCTTTCTCTGTTTCGTTATACTTTTTACTTGGATCTGCTTCCTGTCATAAGCTTTTATGTTCATTGTCTTCGTCTCTCTGCTTAAAGTATGATGGTACCTTTCCTATGAAGATGTCTTTATTCACTTTACTTACAAGTTTGTTACGATGCTGATCTTGTTAGTTTTTACTTGTTCATGAAGTAACTAAAAATTTAATTGGGAATCTGCATCTAACAGGGCTTAAAGTTGTACCTGGCATTAATATTATACTTTCTTTCTTGGTTCAAACTAGAGTTTCTTTTTAGCTTTTTTCACAGCAAATGTTTGGAGTGATGTCATGCAATCGTCTTTTGAAATCATTATCATAATTCTAGTAAAGCTGGATTTAGCTGATCTAACGGAATTGCTGAAGGATTAAGAAACCTTTTGTTGTTGGAGAACAAATGCTTTTTCTGTTGCAAAGTTATTTGTTTTAAAGTTTAGTGGTCTTAAAAAGTCTACACATGTGGAACCTGCGTGCAAAAAATTCCTTCGGTTAGGGCACACGTATATACACACTTCAGTGGAATGGTTTGCTTGTAGAGCTATGCAAGTGACAAAATGGACCCTCATCAGTTGACTTCATGGGGATCAATGCATGAGTTTGATAAATTGTTAATTTTTGCATTTCTTTTTTCATGTAGCAGTTGTCCTTTCATCACAGTTTGGACTGATTATGTGAGCTGAAGAAAAAAAAACTAACATAATTTATGAACAAAGAAATAAATTGTTAATCTGTTTTCTTATGGAGTACCTGCAATAAATGGGTGTGTTTGGTATGCAGCACTGGATGGGTGAGAGTGAGGTAGGTGGATGGAAGAGTTGTGGAAGGTTTTGGGATTTTAATTTGACATGGGCGGTTTACTAATTCACCAACTTGTCCCATCTCTCCATGATAAAAAATTGCATTTTCCTCCCACTCAGTCCTTGCCTTGTTCTAGTCTATTGTTTGTCGCATCACATTTGGGACAAGAAGTTTTTGACTTTTTGGCCAGTTTTGTTCGGCATACCAAATGCACACTTACTGGCTTGAGTAAGGGAATATCCTTCCACCACAGCCTGCCTAATGCTTTTCTTAGTCATGCAGTCAGTGTCTTCTACAATCTATTATCATGTACAAGAGCTTGATAAAACAAAAGGAAGACAATAGATGGTTAATTATTTTATGTTTATGCTTTTCAAGTTGACTATATGGATAAGTAAATAATCATGAGCACGTACGTCAAAATACTGTCTGTTTGGTTCTACAGTGCATGCAAGAAACTAATTTTTTTGTTATCCATGCTTTTTGGGTGATGATATCATAACATCCACATCCATAATCGGTTTACGTGGCTACATATCTAGAACTCTTTTAATTGTGGTTTCTTGTTCATATTCAACATCTGCTTTTGCATCCTAATACTATGCTGGAGACCTTGCTGCAAGTGTCAACATATCGGACAATATGCTGGAACTGAAATCACCCGCTCTTACTTGAACTTCAAATTTGAATTTTCTTTACTTGCAGCTTCATACCAGAATACCCAGGGAACACAGAATGAGGAGGATCCAACTAATACAACTGTCAGTAATATCTTTCATTTAGGGAGCATATATTGCTTTGTAGAACAAAAAAATCTCACTGGTTTAAAAACATTTATTGCAGATATTTGTTGGTGGTCTGGATCCTAATGTTACTGATGAGCACCTTAGGCAAGTGTTTAGCCAATATGGACAGTTGGTTCATGTGAAGATACCTGTGGGCAAGCGGTGTGGATTTGTTCAATTTGCTGATAGGTATGTGTATTTCTGCAAAATTATTATGCATGAAGGAGAACATATCTAAGTGCTTAGTTGCATTGTCATGCACTTGCAGAAGCTGCGCTGAAGAAGCACTGCGAATGCTACAAGGAACTCAGTTGGGTGGGCAAACTGTGCGACTTTCATGGGGTCGTAGTCCTTCAAATAAACAGGTTTGTTTATGGTCTCTCTCTCTCGATACAAATTGGTTTTTCATTAATTAGTTGAGCAGTTCAGAACTGGATGCACTAGGAGTTCAATTTTTGCGTATCATGTTGCCATGGTTCTAAAAGGCGCCCCATGGCGTGGGGTACATCCTTGATGCCATGTTAAACCCCGTTGCGGCTGTTTAAGCCATGGCATGCATAGGCGCAACCATTTTTGAACCCGTTATTTGCTTTTAAGTTTACTTTTCTTAAATTATGTTTTTTTTGTTACGAGTCTAATAATTAATGTCACTTTTCATAAGCTCTCAATATATATGATACCGATATATGAGTATTTTTCTTTTTTATATAAATTTGAGTTGTTATCATTGGGTAATAGCATTATACGCATGTGTGTATATATATTTATATAGAGGAAAGTTCATTTGTAAACCGAAAAAGGGTGTAAACCGTGTAACTTCATGGTTGCATAGATTAAATCAATGAAATTGGTTCATGAAGTTGTTTAATATGATGAAAATGTTTCATATACTTCAATTTTTGATGAAATTGTTTCATATTTTGGTGTTTTTTATTCCAATGAAACTTTTTTCTTATTCCTACGAATTTTTTTCATTTTCACGTAAAAAAACACCGAAATATGAAACAATTTCATCAAAAAATGAAGTATATGAAACATTTTCATCATATTAAACAACACAAGATTTTTCATTGATTTATGTATGCAACCATGTGTTTACATGCTTTACACCCTTTTTTGGGTTTACAAATGAACCCAAAAAAGCACCGTGGGTAAATTTGATATACTGACTTATCGCTTTAAGCCATGCCTTGAAAAGCACCGTGGCTCCTAAGGCTTGATATTGCGGCCATGGTATGCACACTGTTTAAATCCTTGCATGTTGCATGCAATCCATCATGCATTTAGTTAATTACTTAATTGGATTGAAGTTCTCACTAATCTTACTTGGTAATTGAATGTGACAGAAACTAGCTTCTCTTTGAATATCAATGCTCATGCCTTAATTGTATATAAGGCTTTTGTTCTTATATTGTGGACTGAGAATTTTACAGTTTGGCCTGAACACACTATATAATTTATTCAAATACTTAAATCTTAAGACTTGCATTTGTTTATTACATCAAAGCGCCTTCGGCTATGTTTGGCAAACTAGCTGATCAGGAAACTGTTAGCTAAAAGGCTAATTGTTAGTTGAAAAGCTAATTGTTGGCAAATAACCTTACCTAATAAAGTAGCCATGTTTTGGTAAAAAAAATGCACATTAAGCTTAGATGACAATGTAAAATGCATGTTGAGGAATTAATTGGAAAAATATTGGAGGCATAATTGGGAAAAAAGAACCCCTGAAACTTATTGAAATTCTACTTGAGGTACCCTTGTAGGAAAGCTAGTATTTTTGCTGACCAGACGATGTTTTGCTAACAAGCTCAAAAAATAAGCTAGCTTATGGTTGCAAAACATGGCCTTTGTCTCTCCTTCAGTATGTTTTATTTCTCTCTGCTGCTTCAACTAACGAGGAGTGATGTATTGGGTTTGTTCAGCCTCAGCAGGTAGAGCAAAGCCAGTACAATGGAGGTGGTGGATACTATGGATATGGACAGGGATATGAGACATATGGGTATGCTCCGGTTGCACAAGATCCAGCTATGTATTATGGCGGCTATGCGGCAGGATATGGTGGTTATCCGCAAGTCCAACAGCAACCACAACCACAGTTACAGCCACAACCTCAGCAGCATCAGGTAACATCAAATAACGGTTTCATATTCTTATTCTTAAAATGTTTGAACTTGATCTAGGAGGTTGCTAGTATGCCTTAGAAATGTTTAATTATTACACTTTTTAACTAATTAAATGACATTTTTTTTCTCTAATTAAGGATGCAATTGGAAAGTAAATATACACACTTATGTTAGTACGGGGGAGTTCTTTCTTGATCCAAAATAAAATGTGGGTGAAAGAATTCTGGAAACATGGGTAGTTTAGTGATTTACCAATCAAGTTCCTGATTTCTCTTCCTCCTATTTTGGTGGGAGGACTAGTTTTTATAATATTGTTGATCAGTAGGGAGCATACCCAAAGTTTTACCCGTTGAGCTACCCTTAGGGTTTGCATTGTGATTTGATTGGCTTTGGTAGAATGGTTATATTTGGTGTTTGCAGAGTCGGGTTCATGACATCTGATGTTTAACATATTGTGATGGTGCAGTGATATCAGAAATTGATGTTGGAAATTGGAAGATGCAGGCGTAGGCGGATGAACAAGGATACCATAAAGCAATCAAAGCCCTTTTCTTTCCAATTTGGTTTAAGTTGTTTCTGTAACCGAGGTCTTTTGACATTTCTACCCTTTTCGTGCTTAAAACAATTGTACTGAGGATGGATGATTTTGTTTTTCATGTTTATTGGCTTTGAAGTTTGGCTAAAATCAAAGTGCAAACTCCACGAATTCGTTTTGAGAACAGGCAGTAACTTGGTGTTCTCTTTGCAAAAGCAATGGAAAATGCACTGAGTTTTGATTAGATGAAAACCAACCTTTTATTTAGAGTATAAGTTCTAATAGTGAGCAATTGAAAAATATGATTTTGTTGTATTTTTAATCTTCAACTATTTTGTTAAATTTATCTTTTTAACCAGATAAGGTTTATTTTAATAAATTATAATCCTTACATGGTTTGATTTAATTTAAAAGTTTAATCCAAAATCTAAGAAATTATAATCCCATTTTTTTATAAGGCAAAGCTTTATACCAAAACAAATACGAATACAAGGAAGTTTAAACCATCCACTTTTGACCCACCATCTAAATTTTACTCAACAATGATAAAACTAGTTGCTATGATAAACAGCCTTGTAAATGGTACCCATGGCCCCTCCCCCAATAACGTAACTACCATGGAAGTTGTAGGTGCCTTTGACCAAATCTTGGAACTTAAACCTGTCTTGTGGCGGAAAGTAGACGTCCGATGAGACCGGGACGATGTTCCGGTTTCGTCCTCCATCGACGTCACGTTTCGGTTGACTCCTTTTTCATGAAATATAAGATGATTACAATGAGAACGAGCGAAATCCCGCTGATGACGGCCGAGATTATCGTGACGATTTTGCCCCTGGGAGCATCGACATGCTCCAAAGAAGGCGGGGTGGAAACCGGAAACAGGAGAAAAGAGATGAGAGATTTGATCTTTTAGGTTAGTGGAAAACAAAATCGGTAAATTCGCTATACTTTTACGATAGCTAGACATGTGTTAGCAATGCCAATCTCCACAGTTACATCATAGTCGATATTTAGTACCAGTGGTAGGGTTACAGATAAATGAACATTCACGAGGAATTCATGATGAATAATAAAGCATTAAAGATGAAAAATATTACATTCAGAACGAATAACATAACATTCAATATGAATAATATAGGAGGAATTCATGATCCATGTATTATTATTGTAGTCCGTAAGCTACGTAATCGCTATGCTTTTAACTTTTAACCACTTGGATTATTAGTTTGTTATAGCGAGCTCATTGGTAACAAACATTTGCCATTTTGAATGCAACTTTTAGAAAAAATAATTGGAAAACCAGATGAAAATATCGATGCAAAGACAAGAGCTATGATGACAAAAAGACTAAGCATTATGATGTTATGATGTCATGGGTATATAAAAACTTATAATAAGGATTACCATCCCATGACACGTGTCACACAGAAATACTGCTATTGAGATTCTGAGAAGTACGTAGACCTATAGGGTTGCACATAAAAATATGTAACCTTCTATTTGTGGAAACCTAGATTAAATCCAGTTGATTGTAGAAATAATTTTTTATTAAGGAAAACGATGAATTTATGTGTTTTAGTATAATTATGAAAATCACTTGATGTTATCTAAATACGTGTAGTTATACCCATATGTTTTAGTGAGAAGTGCCAAGTTTATGTTGAAGATAGAGGGCTAGTTTAGTTACTTTTATAAATAGATGACAAAACAGATGCATATGTGAACCTTTGTGATTCACATATGAACTATATGTTCATATGTGAGCTCCCGCAAGTCATATATGAACTACTCGTTTTCTGCATAAAGCTCCTCCTAAAAGCTTACTAAATAAGCCGCTTTCTATATCATTAAGCCACTACCAGTCATGTATAATTGACAAAATAAGTTATAAGTCCCATCAAGCTCATTAAGCTGCTGACAAACATGCCCTAAGCATGGCCACGGGATGTTAGCGCCTGGACTCAAACCCAAATAGATGGGATATTCCATTACATCTCATAAGCTTTTTGTCAGTACGCCACCACTCTTGGTTTGCAGTAATAATTCTTATGAGTATAATATCTCATTCATGATCCTCGATCGAGTTAACTTATTCCAATAATATATTTTTTAAAAATAATTTCACCGGACAATGCAAGTGTCAAGGAACACTAGTTATGAATATCAACATCTTACTCATTTATGATTTCATAATCTTTGACCTTTCACTTTCAAATCCATATATGTTCCATTGGAGAGATCAAGCTCTTCAACTAACAAACCATTTGCAAATGATGGCCAGCTCAGTTAGTCTAATGCATGGGGTTATATTTTCCATATGGTGAAGGTCAGGAGTTCGACTCCACTGGAGTCTATTGTGGGCCATTTTCCCTGAACGGATACCGGATTCGAATCCCAGCTGATGCCTTGAACTTGAAGCTCTTTAAATAGAAACTGGATGGCTAGGCCGGGGGCGGTTATTCTCCTTGGATAGGTTTCGAACTCCGGTCATCGTGACTTGGTGCTATGGTGGCATGATGATACTCCGTTGCACCAACATGTCGTTCAAAAAAAAAAACTAACAAACCATTTAAAAGAAAAGATCAAAAGCCTCTTATTCAACCAAATATCATGACGGTTAATCAACTCATTTTTTATTAGTAAATTACTAAATAGGTAGAGATCATTAGATAAACTACAACTTTTTTAAGAGTTAATTTGTATACACGCAATACAAAACGAATTGAACTTCAAATTGTTCATCATTCGTATAAGCAACAAATACGGTCAGAAATCAAGATTCGCCAGTCGTGGATCGCCATTTTTAGTCTGGCTTCTTCAAGTTGAGGCAATTATCAGCCGCTTCGTTGAACAATTCTTGGACTTGTTTCAATTCCGTCTCTGATCATATCAATATTAACATGCCAAAACACATTAAGACCAAAAAAATAAAAATAACCCACAAATTTATAAACGAATACAATCACATGTGTCTCCAAACTCGGTCTCCCCACCGATCAAAACTTACACATCATTACTTTACTAAAGGGAGAATAAATAGATGAATTAAATGTGTTGTTAGATAAAGTAACAATATATTTTCACATAATTAGTAGGATAGATAAGGAGAGAATATGAAGTTTGCGGACAGATGATTTGTATTCATAAGCTACACCCTCGAACCTCCATTGTACAAAACACTTGTGTTTATGTAACATTCAAACCTAGTTTAGCTTTGGTTTGTAGTACTAGGAAATCGCAATGTCTTGCCTCACATACAACATACGAGAAATGTTCCATCTTCAGTCAGTACCCCTTGGTGCAAAAGTCCAAAATTCTTCCTTCAACTCGGCTTTTGTTATTCAGGCCATGTTTGGAAACCATAACCTAACTTATTTAAAAAGCTCCTTTTCGTAAGCCATAGGTTAGCTTTTGCAAAACCTACTTCATATGGGGTTTCAATAAGCTACAGGGTTGTTTCACCTTTTTCCAATTGTACCCCTTATATTTAATTTGGAATTGAGTAATTTTTCAACATGTTATTTTACATTGCCATCTAGCTTTTAAGTTGGTTTTTATCAAACTTGACTAATTTATCAATTGACAACTAGCTTATCAACTAGCCTTGATACATTGGTGGGTTGCAAGCGTTTACTTGGCTTCAGAGAGTATTACTAACACTGAATATGTTGATACCGTCTTCAACTAACCAACCTAGGCACAGGTAATATTGGCTAGATCACCATTCTACTATGCCAATTTCACTCCATTTCCCATGAAGGCTACTTGATTTAACAACCACTACCAGTTTACCAATTTTTGAAGTTATAAATCTACTTAATTGATGATGAAAAGAAAGGACTATGATTTTCGGACTACCACTTTCTTACCTCCATTTACCATTCTTTTTTCTAAAAAAATTATTGATTCTTAGTTTGCGTTTGGTACATAGGACAGGACGGGAAAGCACAGAAAAAAACTAACTGTCCCACGTTTGGCTCGACATGGGACACGGGCATGAATTAGAATTTGGGTAGAACAAAAAAGGCTTTTTCTTGTTCCACCAAAATAGGTGGGAACAAGATGGAACAAGGATGAGACAAAAACTAAAAGATTACTAGCATACCCTCACTTGATATAACCCTAATATGGTATTTGTCTTAATGATCACCATCACGAGTTCATTAGGATCTTCTAAACCGAATAAATAGTTTTTCCTTTGTACGAACCGTGTTTTTTTTACTACTGCCAGTTAATAACTATATCAAACTTTTCATTCAAATATGATACTACTAAATATTTTTGTATATGAAAATTGTGTAAAAATGTTTATATATTAAATTATTTAAATATTTACTTGATCTTGAACGCCTATTATTTTGCAACAGGCATGTAATTGTCAAAAACTTCAAAATTTACAACAATTTTGAACTCAAAGATAACCCATTTGATTTCTCAAGTTGAATGCAACTCTATTTTAAGCCAAGAGGGTACCCTATACTAAAAACATGGGCTTGTGCATAAAGAAAGAAAAATAGAAATAACCCAAATAAACAATAGATATAGAGAAATGTACAAACCTGCAGCCTCGAGCTGCTTTTGAAGTTCTTGGCCAACAAGATCATTTTCAGCCTACACACAAATTTATGACTGGTCAGATGAGGATCCATACTCATTCTTCTTTAACCATTTTGGGATTGTATTATTATTTTCTTGGGTATGTGCATCTTTCAGTTTTCTAGTTTTGTGTGTGGGGCGGAGGGGGTGCCAAGGGTTATACCTGAAGTTCTGCAATTCTTTTCATCTGAGCTTCCTCACCCCCTTCTGACAAAGGAAGTGCAGCTACCAATGCATCAAACTAGCACATGTAACAACATGAGATTGGTTAATCACAAGCAGACTAAAGATATCATTCATGATGGAGATGTGCTATATGAAGAAAGACAGTAAATAGTTTAGACAAAAATATAAGTGAATATCATCATATTTCACTTTCTTTCAAAGTCTTAGGACAAGAGTTATGATGCAAATGAATTAGCTCCAATGTCCTATCCATTTGGCAATTTAACCTTCGCATTTTTTGGGTCCCATTTATTTCGTGTGAAAAGAAATGAAGGCGTGACTAAAAGAACTGCAAACACGTGCATATGTTTATATAAATAAATGATACTTCCCTGGGGAAAATGTACAGTGAAGAATGGTCATATTTCGACATATTTACAGCAAAAAAGATCTATTGGTACAAGTGTTGCTCATCCTACAGAAGACTTGTTTGGTAATTTCAAAGGATTATGGTTGGTACGCATCTTACAAGGCCCCATTTGGGTAAAATTAATAGAAAACAAATAATGCCTTCATTTTAGAATTGTAAATGGACCTGTTATTTCATATATGATATAACACATAATCCATTTAGTTTCCATCAGGATTTCAACCCATACCATACAGGAACACATTTGTAAAATCTAATAAATAAGTTGCATAGATATCAGGAGAATTTGCATAGTCAAATGAGAGTTTATTGTTGGTCCAATGGCTTGTAACTCTGTAAGCATTCCATAAAAACCAAACCAAACACCCAAGTGTGTTATTCAAGTGTTTAAAGCGCTTTGATCGTTTATGAGTTTCAAAACAACTATGCAAGTTCAATAACAGCAAGTGTAAAGATTTTAGATGTTATAAGTACGGCAGTAAGTTTCCTTTTTCATAAAAGAAAATACAAAATAAGTCATTCAAGAATAGAAGTAGATACTGAAATATAAAAAAGAAACGCTCAAACATCATGAATAACATGCGCTTCACATGGGTTAATCGATTACAAAAGACTAACAACTCGTGTAACTCTCTGCATCGTACGTATACAATTGTTTCACCCTTCTATACAGAATTAAGAAGGGACTATTAAATATAATCTTCTAAATTTAATAGAAATGAATGTGCTAGTAAACACTCCCACCAATTGACCATGGCCGGTGATCAATTCCATTATTTGGCCGTTCGTCAAAAAGAATATAGTCTTTGATAAGACAAAAAGTAATAAATTAGCTCAAAACTCAATGTATATTTTCCGTTCATTATAGAAAGAGCATATGAAAAGTGTGATTGTGCATAACAAATGAATGATATTGTTATCACCAACATCTGGTATTATCTGAATTTTTTGATTCAAAGTTTAAAATTACTTTCTACAAAGTTTTTGCAAGTTAACATTTGCAGTAGCATAGCTGATGTACAGAAGCCTTTATATGTACCGAAAAACATCACTGCATGATATAGATCCATTTTCATTTCTCTTTATTTAGTTTATTGTTCAACAAGAGATAGAAGATGCTAAAACATAACTTGCTATCATCTAATTTAGGGGTGCTCAAAGCTTGACTCATATTCTTGACAAAAAAGATAGGTTAGTAAAGATGCAACCAGATACACGTAGATTCTTGAATGATATTTATTGTTTAATAATCATCTTTTTTTGTGAGATCAGATGGACTTGCAGGTTCTACCATTCTAAGCCGATATGGCCATCAAAAGTTCTATGTTAGGTATCATCTTCCAGAAAGCTTCACTTGACCTTCGGACACCTCAGAAGTCCTCCCAATTATCTATCTTATCCAAAGAGTTCATTGGGTATTGTGTCAATCAGGTCTTCATTTTGTCATGGATCTACCATAATACCATTGGCTTCCCCCCATCCATCGCACCCGGGAATATTCAAAGGTTCTTGGTATCGTTTTCTTCTCCGCAGATGGTAGTGCCTATTTGGCTTGATTGTGGTGTTTTGCAAAATGTATTAGTGTTACAGTTTTCAGTTGGTAGAACGGGATGCAGGTTATTTGTTCTATTCATCTCAGGTTTGTTTTCTGCATGTCACTCATTCATCAAATCCTGTTTGGGAGATGCACTTCAAATTGTTAAATGCAATTTCTATCAACCTTTTCTGCTTTGTTTTTGGTTGGTATTCAGTTTTGAGAATCATGGTCTTGTGGTTCAAGAAATTTGGAAGGCAAAGGCTATGACATCACCAATGGGCAGTTCATATTCAGTTGCATCATCTGAGATTCTTTTTTTTTTTTTTCAATTTCAACAGTGCAGGTGATTAAAGAGATGCAAATAATGTAGTGAATTCGATTCCAATGTAGCTCAGGAAGGCATCCTCTGCCTCCTGCAACTCTAGGAGATCTTCATCAATACATTTCCATATTTTGCCAAAAGGAAAAAGGAGAAAGACAAATGCATTAGAAGAATTCTTGGATGAGCTTTTATTATATGAAATTAATAATGGCTCATGGCATAAACTTGAAAAGTTCTTCCATGTTAACATCCCCTTTCCTATATAAGCAGAGTTCATCCTAAGTAGCAAAAACTGTGGCGCCATTTTACACATTATGCTCATTTCTACAAGAAACCACCCTTCCTAGATTCATCATTACCTGAAACTGAAGGTCCCGCATGTTTGCAAGAACCAGATTAACCATATAAATTGCATATGCTCTTTTATTTAAAAAAAAAACTACATAGCTTATCTAGAGGCGGTGTCTCATGTTGATAGACATCAGTAGCACAACTTAAATTCCAGCTTATCCATGATTAGATTTCAAGCACATGGCCGTGTAATTCAAATCATACTTCCCACGTAAACATGTGCCACCCGAAGATAGCCAAGTTCAAATACAAAGACACCTTTGAAGCTACAATGGACATGTTCCAATCTTCTCGGAAGATGGCTACAAATAACAAAACCTCCATCAACCCACGTAAACTAACAAAACCATTTAGAAGGATTTAAAGCTTCAACCCATTCCATCTTCAAATCATTTGTTGGATCCAATACCATTTGTTTAGTTTAAAACCACAACTAATATCTTAAGCACTCATATCCCTACCCCATAGGCCATAACAACGCACACGAAAGACAGAAAACCAGTAATAAGTATCTTGTTTACACTAAATTTCATACACACAAAACCCTTGAACATTATCAAGAACAAAGACCCTACAAGCAGAACAAAGATTAACCCCTAGATAACATAAAAAATGGCTGAATTTCAAAACAAACAATTTAAACTTCAATTAGGACTTTCTTAGCAGTTGCAACAAACAATAACCCTAACCGAAATCACTGCACCGAAAACTCCTAAAACTAGCATCATAAAGACATCTTGCTACAGAGAAAAATTCAACAATGTTACACAGAAAAACTTCAATTTTAGGGTTTAGGGTTCTTATACCAATAAAATTTGCCCCTTCAATATCAAACACAATGGCTTATGGCTAGCTAGCTAGCTAAATTCACACAAAAATTGGTAAATTGGTAAATTGGTCAATTGAACAACTTAGGGTTTAGGGTTTAGAGCTTCTCAAAAGGAAGTGTGAAATGGCACCTGTTTAGCAGCTTTGACGAGCTCAGCGCTGAGAAGCTTGGGTTGTTCGGAGATGTTATTATTGGGGGATTCTTCGGTGGTGGTGGTGGGATTGGCAACGACGGCGGTAGCAGCGGCGGTGGCGGTGGCCGTGGCGGTGGAAGGAGGCTCCGGGTAATTGGGAGAGAGACGAACTGGTGGTGCGTCTCTTTGCAGTGTTCCGAAGGTATTGAAGGCGATGGCTGCAATGGTGTTCACCTGTTCTTGTAATTGGGAAATTATGTCCATTTTTCTACACACAATCAATCAAGAAGAAGAAGAAGAAACCCCTTTTGATTGATTGATTGATTCAACTGAAAAATGGTTTGGAAATGGTTTCTTTTCCATGGTGGTTTTGGAAATTATAGGTTGGAAAAAGTTATGGATTTGGCCCCCATGATATGCGAGTTTGGACGGACTTGGTTCCTAGACTTCACATGTTACGTAGGACACTTGGGTATACATGTTTTACGGTTTTGGTCTTGAAGCGTAGGGATGTCTATGTTCGTTAAAGTAGAGGGCGAAATGGTGTTTTTGCCATTTCACCCCATTTAATAGGTTTTTAGTTATTTTGCCTATGGCTGAATATTCATCTTTCATATTGAACAACAATCAAACCTTATAGTGGAAAACAAGAATCATAAATCAAACCTGAAAAGAAAAGTTTAAATGAAAGAATAAATCAACTCTCAAGATTCATACGGAATCGTTTGTTGGATCTCCATCTCATCTCAAAATTATCAACCATCGAGATTTATCCAAAATCATTAGTCAAATCTCCATTTCATTTGAAATTATTAACCTCCAAGATTTGTCCATAATCATTTGTCAAATCTCCATTTCTATCTCATTGTCGAACTACTCCCTTGATCATCAACCATGGTTTGGATTTTAGGGCTTTAATCTCAGTCGCCTAAGATATGGCTCTTTGTCTAAGGTAGTCGTTGTTTGGTACAGGGTTGTCATCGATACTTTTTGTTTAGGTCTGACTCTTTTTCAAGAACCGGCTAGCTCTAGATCTAGTCTTTGTTCAAGACGATGAGTCACTCCCTTATTTTATAAAGTTTAGCTTTTATGTTGCCTTTTACTCCAACCCATATGTGTTTTTTTAGGTTTTCTTGTGGTTACCCATATTTTGTTTCTTGTAAAGTTTTTGTTGCCTATATTTTTGGATTAAAAAATGATATAAGTTTTAATTGAAGGTTTAAGTTAGGTTTTTGTTCAGTGTTTGATTTAGGTTTGTAGCATAATCTTTTTGCAATGACATTTTGTTCTTGATTTAGTCTTTAGTTGATTTTATGTTACATAGCTTATTCTTAATGCTCTTGAATTTTTAAAGTTTATTTATGACTTTTGATATGAAGAAGATTAACATCCAATAAAGAGAAATAAGAAAATCAAAGGAAATGTTAAGTGCAAAAATAGGGGAAAAGTCCATTTTGTCATTGACTTAAATGGACAAGATAGGACAGGTGTGTTGGGTTTTATTTAATTATTTCTAGCCCATGAGGAATAGTTAATAGCCCGACAAATATGGCCCAATACAAGCTATATATAATGTTGTATCCTAGGGTTTTTTCATAAGAAGAGAGTGTCCACAAAACACAAAAGGAGAGAAAAGAGAGGAAAAGTTCGGCTAGTTATTTTTAGGCAGCGCAGCTGCGCCATTTTGTTTATTCCCAAAGTTTGAACCGTCGGATCGTCGTGATTTTTTGGACAGTAGCTTCATAACACCTTCATCTACATTTTGAACGGTGGAGATCGGTTTTCGAGGTCCAGAAGACAGCCTTTTGCTGTTCGACAGAGTGTAACAATTTTTGGTGATATTTCTTCCTCTTTGTCTTTTGGTTTTGATTCCATACTTTTTGATGATTTGTTCCAAGAGTATGATGATTGTGGTGTGCCTCTAGTTTTATCTAGAGAAGAACTTTGTATTGGTTATTGGTAATAGTGGATTTTAAGCGGCTCTAGTAGTCCCGTGGTTTTTTACTCTCGTTTTGAGGGTTTTCCACGCTAAAATTTGTGTCTCGTTGTGATAGTTTATTTTTTATTTTGGGGCTGATTTTATCGCATTTAAAATACCCTATTTGTTTGCATCCTCAAACGTTCATTCGGGTCGAGAAAAGTTTAGCCTAACGAAGATTAATTCCGCATTTATTGTTTACCGTTAGTGGCCATTTTTTCCATCAGATTGGTATCAGAGCTTGGTTCTTATTGCTTATGACTTGTTTGAACGATGGAAGCCAATACAAGTAGGATGATAAGTTTAAATGGTTCAAATTATCATGTTTGGAAAGGAAAGATGGAAGACCTTTTATACGTGAACGATTTTACTTGCCTAAGGGTAAAACAGATCCAGAATGGACTATTTTGCATAGACAAGTTTGTGGGTATATTTGGCAATGGGTAGATGATAATGTTTTGAACCATATTAGTGGGGAGACTCATGCTCATACACTGTGGAACATGCTTGAGCAGTTATATGCTCGAAAGACTGGGAATAATAAGTTATTCTTGATTAAAAAGTTGATCCAACTTAAGTACAATGATGGAACTCCTATCACTGATCACTTGAATGCATTTCAGGGAATTATTAATCAACTTTCAGGAATGGGTATCAAGTTTGAAGATGAAATGCAAGGTTTGTGGATTCTTGGTACTTTACTGGACTCTTGGGAGACTTCTAGGACATCATTGTCCAACTCTGCACCTGTTGGTGTTATTTCCATGGAATTGGCTAAAGGCAGTATTTTGAAAAAGAGATGAGAAGAAAGTCGTAGGGTTCCTCTTCACAATCAGACGTCTTGGTCACAGAAAGCAGGGAAGAAGTCAGAGTAGAGGTCCGAGTAACAAAGGGAAGCATCGCAGTAAATCCAAAGGAAAGTTTGGTGATTTTGAGTGCTATCACTGCGGTAGAAAAGGGCACACAACACGGTTCTGCAAACAGTTAAAAAGGAAGAACAAAAAGGCCAATTACAACAATCAAAAGAACAACCAAAAGAAAGATGATGGTGGTAATGACGGTGCCAAAGTTAATACTACTACCGTAGAGTTTTTTATTTGTTGGGATGATGAGATGGTCAACCTTGCACATGATGATTCAAGTTGGGTTGTTGATACTGGTGTTACAAGCCATGTAACATCACAGAGAGATTTTTATTCATCTTACACTTCAGGTAACTTTGGGAATGTCAAGATGGGTAATCATGGGCTATCAAAGATTGTTGGTATCGGGGATGTCTGCTTGAAGTTTGACACTGGAATGGAGTTGGTTTTACGAAATGTAAAACATGTCCCAGTTTCTGCAGGCTTACTTGATGATGATGGTTACAACAACAACTTTGGTGATGGAATATGGAAACTCACTCATGGTTCCTTGATTGTGGCAAGAGGTAAGAAAAGCCCAAAGTTACACATGACACATCCGAAGATCTCCAACGACATTGTTAACATTGTGGAGAATATTGATATGACTGATTTGTGGCATAACTAGGAGACTTGGCCACATGAGCGAAAAGGGGATGTCTCTTTTGTCAAAGAGAAATGTTTTATCCAATGTGCATGATGTTCATTTGAAGAAGTGTTCTTATTGTCTGGCAAATAAGCAGAACAAAGTTCCATTTAAAAGTCGCCCTCCTTCTAGAAAGGAGAACATACTTGATTTGGTACATTACGATGTTTGTGGTCCTATGAAGACTAGGACACTTGGTGGTTGCTCTTATTTTGTCACATTCATAGATGACCCTTCTAGAAAAAGGTATGGGTATATACCTTAAAATCTAAAGATCAAGTATTTGATGTGTTTAAACAATTTCATGCCTCGGTTGAGAGACAAATTGGGAAGAAGCTCAAGTGTATTCGGACAAATAATGGAGGTGAATACATTGGGAAATTTGATGCTTATTGTAGAGAACATGGCATTCGACATCAAAAGAGTCCTCCCAAGACACCAACAGTTGAATGGATTAGCAGAGCGGAAAGCGGATGAACAGAACATTGGTCGAGTGTGTCAGATGTTTGTTGTCACATGCAGAGTTGCTAAAATCCTTTTGGGGAGAAGCTTTGAATACAGCGGTACATGTTATTAATCTAACTCCTTGTGTTCCTTTGTCTTTTGATATTCTTGACAGGGTTTGAAGTGGCAACAGGGCCAGTTCTGGGCACGTGCAGCACGTGCGACCGCCCAGGGCATCAAGCCCAAGGGGCATCAAATTTTCATCTATTATTATTAATCTATGTTAATTGCACAATTAATCTAGGTTTAATATTTTAGGAGTTGGGATTTAATTAAAAACATAGGCCCAAGGTCTTACCGTCTAGCTAAAGCTTGGTAGTATTGTTGGGCATCGTGAAGATGTTTTCGACTTATTTGGTTGAATGTGGAGCTTTAGATGAGTCTTATTATTGTAGATTGATGAACTGAAATCTATCTTTAAAATTGGAGTATTCCATATATGAGTTTGACTAGGTTATACAAAATTTGCATGTTTTTTTTTAAATTAAATTAGGGGCATATATTTAGCTATTTGCCCAGGGCATCCAAAACCATGGGACCGGCCCTGAGTGGCAAAGATGTTTCGTACAGTCACTTAAAGGTCTTTGGATGCAAGGCTTTTGCACATTCCCAAAGATGAAAGATCAAAGCTTGATGTGAAGACTAAGCATCGTGTATTCCTTGGTTATGGCCAAGATGAGTTCGGCTACAGATTATATGATCCAATTCAGAAGAAACTTGTTCAAAGCCGACATGTTGTTTTTGAGGAAGATCAAACTTTGAAGGATGTTGAGAAGGAAAATACGAGTGCTCAACATAATGATGATCTTGTTGATTTGGATCCAGTTCCTCCTAAGCATGTTGAAACACATGATGAAGATGGTGTTCAAAATGATGTACAAGATGGCACTGATGATAATGATGTTGATGTTCCAAAGCAAACTGAGATAGATGCCGAAGTTCATCTAGAGTTACTAGTTCCAGGTATGCCATCATTTATCCCACTTAGGCGGTCTACGAGAGATCGTCATCTTTCCATACGATACTCTGTTGATGATTATGTCTTACTTACTGATGGGGGAGAGCCCGAGTGCTATGGAAAATGAGCACAAGAAAGAGTGGGTTGAATCCATGCAAGACGTGATGACTTCCTTGCATGAGAAAAATATCCCTGAGATGGTGAAGTTGCCTAAAGGCAAAAGAGCTTTGAAGAACAAGTGTGTCTACAAAGTGAAGATTAAAGAGCATACCTCACGGCCTAGGTACAAGGCTAGATCGGTGGTCAAAGAGTTTAGTCAAAGAAAAGGTATTGATTTTGAAAAGATTTTCTCTCTAGTCATGAAGATGGGATCCATTCAGGTGATTCTTGGTTTAGCTGATATCCTTGATCTTGAGGTTGAGCAAATGGATGTGAAGATGGTTTTCCTTCACGGTGACTTGGACAAGGAAATCTACATAGAGCAACCTGAAGGTTTTCAGGTTAAGGGTAAAGAAGACTATTTGTGTAGACTTCAAAAAAGCCTTTATGGTTTGAAGCAAGCACCACGATTGTGGTATAAGAAATTTGAGTCAGTCATGGGTAAGCAAGGCTACAGGAAAACTACTTCAGATCATTGTGTTTTCTTCCAGAGGTTTGTGATGATGATTTCATTGTTTTTTTTATATGTTGATGACATGTTGATTGTTGGCAAGAATGCATAAAGAATTACCCAACTGAAGTTAGAATTGAGCAAGTCTTTTGCTATGAAAGACTTGAGGCCAACAAAACAGATTATTGGCGTTCGGATTACCCGAGATAGAGCTTCCAAGAAGTTGCACATGTCATAGGAGAAATACATCAAGAAGGTGTTTCGCAGATTCAACATAGATAAAGCTAAAGTGGTTAGTTCATCTCTAACTACCAACTTTAAGCTAACTGATAAAGATTATCCCTCTTCAAAGGAGGAGATCGAAGAGATGGATCGAATTTCGTATGCATCGGCTGTTGGGAGTCTGATGTACGCGATGGTATGCACACGACCTGATATTGCCTATGTATTAGGTGTTGTTAGTCGTTTTCTGTCGAACCCAGGTAAGAAGCATTGGGAAGCAGTTAAGTGGATACTCAAAAATCTACGTGGTACTTCCAAATTAGGGATAACTTTTGGAAATAGGGAGTAAATGCTTGTTGGGTACACTGATTCCGATATGGCAGGAAATAAGGACAACATGAATTCCACATCTGGATATTTGATGACATTTGCAAGGGGAGCTGTGTCATGGCAATCAAGGTTGCAAAAGTGTGTTGCTTTGTCTACCATTGAGGCTGAGTATATGGCGGCAACAGAAGCGTGCAAAGAACTATTGTGGCTGAAACGATTCATGCAAGAGCTCGACTTTAGACAACAACGCTATGTGGTTCTTTGTGATAATCAAAGTGCAATTCATCTTGCTAAGGCCATCCGCTATGGAGACCATCACGCAGCCGGTACCAGACCGGTACCGCCCGGCACACCGCCGAGGGTATCCGGCACGGTACCCGGTACGGTGGGGTGATGCCGGCTTGTTTTCGAGGTTAAATGGCTATATAGCCGTTAATATATAATTAATTTATTTTTTTTCTTTTTTCTTTTACCCCTATATATATAAACAAACATATACCAATTTTATTCATCACACCTCTTTTCTACCTCTTATTCACCTCTTTTCTGCCTCTTCTTCACCTCTTTTCTTCATCTTTTTTTCACGACTAGAGAATGTCTTCCGACGAGTCGGATGAGGAACGCATCCACTGAAATAGAATCTTCTGACTCTGACATGTCGGAAGATCCTGATTTCAATGAATCTCTAGCTTTACTGACTAGATCTTTTAAAAAGTTTGCCAAAAAGGGAAACTTCCATAAAAAGAAACCTCTCACTATAACTGACAAGCCGAAAACAGAACCTGTTGACAAGGCTACTGCTATCTGCTACAACTGTCAGGGCAAAGGACACTTTGCCAATGATTGCAGGTACAGGAAAAGTCAGTTTCCTCCCTCTTCTGCAAAATCCTCCTCGAAAAACCCCAAATACCAGCGCCTGAAGGAAAAATACAAAAAGATGAAATTCCAGCACAAAGGTAAAGGTCTTATCGCAGAAGACTGCGACTGGGATGATGTCTCCTCTGATGACTCATCTGATGAGGAAGATACTCAAGTGGCACTTATGGCCATGATTGAAGAACCTACCTTAGCTCTCATGGCTAAGATAGAAGAGGTCCCTGAAGAGGTTCCTACTCAAGCTCCTGAAGCTTCTTTCTCTACAAGTCCTGAAGCTTCTACTTCTGCGACTGAATCTGCCAGTCAGGTACCTACTCCTGTTGTTCCTCTTGAAAGTCTAACTCAACTAGACCTTGTAACCCTTGATCTCTATAAAGCCCTGAATGGTAAAACCTCTGCTGAGAAAATGAACATTGATCTTCGTGATCAACTCAGAGAGTGTCAGGAAAAGATAAAACAACTTACCATTCTGGAAGAAAGTTATAAGGATCAGGTCACTGTCAATCAAACTCTCTGTATTGAAAGAGAAAAGGCTCTTGCTGCTAAAGAAAGAGCCTTGGCCGAACTTAATGCTGAAAAAGTCACCATCAAAGGATGGAGTGACGCCTCTGAAAAGGTTGATGAAATATTAGCCTCAGGGAGAAATGTTAAAAACAGAAAGGGTCTTGGATTCACCAGTGGATGTACCAGGCCTGATCGTTCCATGCTTAAATTTGGAATGTTTGTTTCTTCTATCCCTGATCCTAATGCCCCTGAAAACATCCCTTCTTCATCCAACACACACACTGAAGGTGCTCATAAGAGCAAAAAGAAAACAGCTAAGGAAAAATCCAAAACTATAACACCTTCAAAGACCAAGAATCCTAAACCTAAGAACAAAGTTCTAGGTGGTGGTCATTCAGTCTCAGGAACAAAGTCATTTTCTCAAAGTCCTGCTCCGAGACTGAAGATTGACCTAAAGCAAAAGACTAAGGAGAAGAAACCAATTCCTCCTCTGTCCAATGCTAAAGGCATACTTGGTACTGGTCCTGCTCATTTGAAGTTTAAAGACTTCCTGGACCCCACTAAACGCTTTCTATATCGCAAATGTTATCACTGTGGATTTAACGACCATATTGCGAGTAAGTGTCCTGATGCTACCAAAACTGAAAAATCAGCTAAGGTAAAGAAAACTCCTAAGACTGATAACTCAGTCAAAGGAAAGAAGGTTGTCAAGACTGTTCCTTCAGTCAAGACTCCAGCCTCAAAAACTGATAACTCAGTTAAGGCTGTCACTAACTCCACCAGTCCTACTGATAATTCTGGATCCATAGTTCTATGGGTACCAAGAAAAACTTAAACTCTAAAATTTTCAGGACAAGGGCATCTGGTACCTGGACAGTGGATGCTCTCGACATATGACTGGTTCTAAATCTGTCCAGTCTAACTACCGTGAAGAAAAAGGTCCTGCTGTGACTTCTGGTGGAAACGGTAAAGGCCAAACCCGAGGGTATGGCACACTGACCAATGGAGTAACTACGTTCAAAAGAGTTGCTTATGTTGAAGGCCTGATGCATAATCTTTTGAGCATCAGTCAACTGTGTGATAAGAATCACAAAGTCTCCTTCTCAAAGAAAAAGTGCAAAGTCAAAAACAGACGCAAGGAAGTTATTCTCACTGGAGTGAGACATGCTGATATCTACATCATCTGTTGGGGATCATAGGCAACGAAACATGCACAGCGGAATAAAAAGCCTGATTCCCAATCGAGGATCCAATCCTAAACACATACAGATACAAAAGAGGGTTACGAAAAATTACCTCGTTGTTTGGTTTACGCGAACGAAACTGGACTGCTGGCGGGGAATACACCACTACTGCACCACCGTGAGATCGGTTGCTAGACCACCACTGGGTTCTTGTTGAAATCGATGGAGAGGGAGAGAGAAGAGGGTTTTTTGGTTTTTTTCTGGGGTTTCTTTTCAGTTAAGATTAATTGAATGAATAAAACTGACCAGGGTTTGCCATATTTATAAAATTAAATATGGCAGTACCCAATAAAGAAAGTCCGTTTGATTAAAAGCCCATTAAGGTTATTTAATCAAACTCAAACTCTTTATTTAATTAATAAACCATTAATTAAATAACTTAACCCTTTAATTAATTAATTAACTATTAATTAATCCAATAAAATATTTCAACTGATATTTTATATAACTAAATAATAAATGACTATTTATTATTTATTTCTCACTCAATAATTAATTTGTACTAATTAATTATTCCATCAAACCACTTGATCTCCAATTGGGTGTGTAGCAGTGTGACCCACTAGTGTCTTATAACATTGGACACGGTAAACCCTGTTACTATCTTGCACATAATCCTAACAGACTCCCACTTGTGCCAGACTAGTAACTGTACTGTTACCATTAGCCTAAGGAGGTCCCTAGCCAGACACTTAGGTTAACCAGGTTATAAGATCTCTTATATCCAGAGATACAATTCACGCTTGAATTTGTACACAGGTTCATTCCTTTTGCACACGATATTTCTAAAGTGATTTAAGACATGGAGTGGAGGATTCATTTCTTAAAATCAAGTATTTCTTGACTCTGATTTCGATTGCCTGCAGTAACGGATATTACTAAATAACCCCTGTTATTCTATCCGAGCGTGGCCACGCGTTTTCTGCCAATCTTAATCGTCAAGGGGCCCGGAAATATCTCTCTTTTGAAAGAGGTGCAAATCCCTTCTTGACTACTTGCATTTGGATCCACGGCTTCCGCTGCATCTAGTCACGTCCCGTATGGCCACCCAGTTACGGTGCAGCGTTAGTACGTGCTAAGAGTACAGTAGTCCTCGCGTTCCCAAACCGAGTATCTCAGGTCTAAGGACAACCTATCAAGTCAGTGCTTATGACTGAGGCTCCATGAAGCAGACTTGATTACTGGTCACTTCCAATACCCAAACTCTCTGATGAGTATCTATAAATACTTGGTCACATCACTTGTGCTTTTATTCTCTACTTTGAATAAATCATCAAGTATTCATTATAGCGTTAAACTCCTTATTGAAATTCCCATTTCAATAAGTGGCTACGGAAATTTTAGATTTCATACAAAACTTTGTAAAATCATGGATACGTTAAATATGCAAAAAAATAGTTAATTTAGAACAATCATGAAAATAAAACCTCCATTTATTTCCAACACACTGTGAAATAAAAACTTTACATGATTACATTGTTTCTAAATTAGACTATAGTAATAATTAATAAACTAAGAACTAGCTACTGGCTTCCAGGTACTGCATCCCAATGGAATTCGCATGTGCCTCATGCTTTACCCTTGCTAGTGGCTTTGTCAGCGGATCTGCGACATTGTCTTCTGTTGGAATCTTGCATATTCTCACATCTCCTCTTCCAATGATCTCTCGGATGAGGTGATACTTTCTGAGCACGTGTCTTGACTTGTGATGCTCTCTAGGTTCCTTTGCTTGCGCCACGGCTCCTGAGTTATCACAGAATATATCGATCGGTCTCGAGATACTGGCAACCACTCTGAGATCCGATAGAAAATTCCTTAGCCAGACAGCTTCCTTTGCCGCATCAGATGCTGCAATGTACTCTGCTTCTGTAGTTGAGTCTGCAATCGTGTCCTGCTTCGAGCTCTTCCATGAGATCGCACCTCCGTTTAGGGTAAAGACGTACCCTGACTGTGACCTGAAGTCATCTCTGTCGGTCTGGAAACTAGCGTCAGAATATCCGGTGACACCAATTTCATCCTCAGTACCTCCAAAGACCAAGAACATTTCTTTCGTTCTTCTCAGATATTTAAGAATGTTCTTGACAGCCACCCAATGGGGTTCACCCGGATTCTGTTGATATCTGCTCGTGACACTTACTGAGTAAGCAACATCGGGCCTAGTACACAGCATGGCATACATGATCGATCCTGTTAATGTAAAGTTTATATAAGAAGTTGAGGGACTTGAAGTGTAACTTTCTATTTCCTAGGGTTGGGGTATAAATACCCCAATGCCTTTGTATTGTAAGTGGGACGTTCATTTTTGCAATGACATAGACTTGTGACTTTCTCTCTACATCTCTCTACATACTTTCTCTCTCTACATGTTTCTCTTATGTTCTTGAGTTTCTAACTCAATCTTGTTGAGATTGTGTTAGATTTGGATTCATTCACATTAACAATTGGTATCAGAGCTGGATCTACTACATTTTTGATGAAGATTCTCATGGATTGAAGCAAAGATTTGAAGATTTGAAGCTTTGAAGATAGTCATCAATGGAGGTTCATGAAGATTTGAAGAGATTTTGAGTTGTTTGGTGATTTTTTCATGAATTCATGTCTGAATTCATGAATTAGAGTGATGTTTGAGTGTTTTTGCACAGGATTTAGATAGGATTTGAGGTAAAATTGAAGGTTTTAGCTAGATTTTTGAGAAAAAGTTGAGAAAAAAGTTCATCTTCATATGTCTCGAGTCTAGTGTATCTTCATATGTCTCGAGTCTTTTGTATGTTCATATGTCTCGAGACTCATCTCGAGACTACGTGAAGGCATCTCGAGTCGTGATTGGTTAAGTCACGAGATAAGTCTCGAGTTGGGTTGTTAGAGTACAAGACAAGGAAGGCAATTCGAGTGTTTGTCGTTTTGTGACACGTGAAAATACTCGAGACATCATCTCGAGTGATACTGTTCATCACTCGAGACAACTTCGCAAGGGTTGATCCTATCACGAGACAATACACTCGAGACAGTATCTCGAGCATTACTGTTCATCACTCGAGACATTATCTCGAGCATTACTGTTCAACACTCGAGACAGTATCTCGAGTTGGAAGTGTAGATTACTCGAGACAGTATCTCGAGTCTCTGACAACATCTCGAGTGTCACTATTCACACTCGAAACATCTACAAGGTTGAGAATCTGAGAAAAGTAGTAGAAAAGATCCTGAATTACAACATGAATCCAATCAACAAAAGAGAAGATTTGGCAATGGGGTCTGACTCTAAAGCACCAGTATTGTTTAAAGATGAGTATGAGCTATGGGTGGCAAGATTCAGACTATTCATAAAGAGAAAAGACAAAGGCAATCTGATTTTAAAATCAATTGACTATGGAGCAAAACCATTGCCTATGCATACTGTTAATGGAGCGAGAGTAGTAAAAGAGGTTGAAGAGATGGATGAGGCAGAGAAAACCCAATACTTGATAGATCTGGAAGCACAAAATTGTTTGATTCAAGCAATCCCGAATGACATATACAGAAAACTTGATAGCTATGATGATTCAGCAAAGTCTATCTGGGATCAGTTAGAAAAGATAATGCTCGGATCTAAAGTGGGAAATCAGTTGAGGATAACTACTTTAATGGACAAGTATGAAAACTTCAAGATGAAGGATGGTGAATCTCTGGAAGATGCTTATGACAGATTTGTTATACTAATGAATGACATGAAGAAGAACAGAATTCCTAGATCAGAGATGGACTTTAGTGTGAAGTTCATAAATAATCTGTCTTTAGAATGGAAGCCATTTACCAGATTTGTAAAGCAACACAAAGCTCTAAATGAGCTCAAAGTATATGAAGTATATGAGAACTTGAAGCTGTTTGAGGAAGAAGTTGAAGAAGCTGTGTTGGAAAAACAGAAGAAAGAAAAAGCTGAACAAGAATCACTTGCACTACTAACTGAAAGAAAGAAAGGAAAGAGAGTTATCAAGAAGGGTAAGGCAAATGTGTTTGAAGTAGATGATGATGAGGATGAAGAAGAAAGTGAGGATGAAGAACGAGACTTGATGTTTCAAAGTTTGTTAACTTTGACAGAAGCATACAAAAAGAAATACTATAATAGATCAGGTTCTAATAACAGAAAGGGTGCATTCAGAGGAAGGAGTTTAATTAGAAGTGGTAATCAAAATCAAGGTCAAATGTATGCTCCAAGAACTCAAGGTACTTATATAGACAAATATGCTACAAAAGGAGTTGAAGAAGAAAAAGAAGCTGTTGAGGTTGCGGATGAGAAGAAGAAAAATGAGAATATTACATGTTTTAAATGTGGAAAGAAAGGTCATGTAGCAAGAATTTGTCCAGCAAAGATGTCCAAAGTTGAGATTCTCAGAAAGAAGCTAGAATTGGCAGAAAAGCAGGAGCAAGGGTTGGTACTAATGGCAGATGATGAAGAATGGCTGGATGTGTCTGATACTGAAGATCAGGCTCAAATGTGTTTCATGGGATTGCTGGAAGAAGAGTCTGATGAAGAGGAAGCAGAAGTTTCGGATCCACTCATGGTAAATGATTCTAAATTTATTGAGTATAAAAATAAACTGCTAGAAATGACAAATCCAATTCACATGAAAAATCAAGAAATGGAAGTTGTCATTTCTAAGCAGAATCAAGAAATTACTGACTTAACTCAACAAAGAGATAGTCTTTCTTCTACTGTTGAAAAACTGAATGAGTCAGTAACTGAACTTGAGGATCTGAAACAACAGAATAAAATTTTGAAGTCAGAAATTGATTTTCTAACTCTCAGTTTAAGTTCGGAAAAAGATAATGTTACTTCTTTAAACAAAACAATTTCTGAATTGAATTTTAAACTTTACAAGATTGGTCAGTCTGAGCATACATTTTTTCTAAACAAACCTTATGCAGATAGAGATTTATTTTCCAAAGAAGGTCTTGGCTTTAAAAATCCTCAATATTTGAAAAAGGCCTTAGAAGAAAAACCTGCATTTTACAATCTCACAGATTTACGAATGAGTGCTAGATTTCCAATCTTGAAAGGTTTTGAAATGAAAGAAGAATTTTCTGAGATGCAAGAAATAAAGAAGCATGATCCATTATATCATGGTGACAAATATCATAGAGTTAAATTTGTTTATAGTTCTGAAAATTTGAGAATTAAGTCACCTAATACAGTGAATTCTTCTGAAATGCTTTTACAGTCAGAATCACAATGTGAATATGATGGTATATTAAAGCCATATGTTCCGACACTAGAACTTGAAGATAAGATTTCCGAGTTAGAAAGAAAAATTAAAGAGTTATCAGAACAAAATGAAATTCTTCTTTCTAAAAATAAGAATTTTTTAACTTGGAATTCTTCAGAAACTGATTCAAAAGATTTGGTATCTGAAATACTAAATGATTTAGTGTCTTCGGTGTCAAATTCCATTTTTGACATACCAGATTCTCAAAGTGATTCTGCATCAAAGGATTCATCTATAACTCAGAAGTCATTTTCAAAATTATATTCTGATGGTTTAGATGATGTTCAAGAAGAGATTATTAGAGTTGTCACATCTGATGGATATGTGGAATATAAGGAAGCATCAGCTATATCATCAACTGATGTTGTCAAACCATATCAGTTGGAATCAGATGATGATACACAACCTGTTATTTCTGAAACATCTAAACCTCAGAATACAAGTACATCTCAAATCACAAATGGATCATCTTCTACTATTTCTCTGATCAGCTCAGATAATTCTGATTCCAATGAAATTGTTTGTTTAAACAAGAAACATGAATCTTACAAGAAACAGGTTGAGAATACTATAAATCAACTGAGAGTAGAGCTTGCGCGTCAAAAATGTGACTCAAAATTTTGGTTAAGCAAATGTACTTCTTTAACAAAAAGCCATGACAGATTAGTTGAAAGACTGTCTGTTTATGAAGAAGGATTACATTATGCTGGTAAAAGTCAAAAGATAGAGTCTCCTGCTGTAACTGAAAGTTATCTCAAGTCAATAAGATTTACTCAGGGGGTTAAGTCAATGTTGCGTCATTTTCAAAAGCAACTTGATTTGAAAAAGAACATTATCTCTGTTAACACTCCTGAGAAATCTAAGCCATGTTTTACACAAAGTCAGACTTCTCACACTAAGCCTAAGCCATTTGATATTTGTGCTAATGCATCTGCAGAACGTGTAGTTCATGCATCGAAGAAAAGACAGAAGAAGAAGCCAAGGAGTCAATCTAGAAAGGATAGTTCTAGTATGCAGTTTTCATCTAATGTTGTTACTCCTAACAATAGACGGAGTCATTTCCTTTTCAATAAGAGTCATGTACCTTTTCATACTACTATGATCAATAAAAAGGCTACAGTGATTTCGTCAACTTCTTCAAATTCTCAACATATGGATGAAACTCATACTAAGTTCATTAATTCTTCTGATCTTCATTCTTCTGTCTCTAACTTCGTTCCATTTCGAAAATCCATAGTGCGTAAAGGAATCAAATATTTTTGGGATTCAATTTCAAAAGTGTATAAGAATTCTTCAGTTCCAGGACCCATGTTTAAATGGGTTCCTAAATCTACTTGATTGTAATTATTGCAGGCCAGTCATAAGTGGTACCTTGATTCCGGGTGCTCCAAACATATGACTGGAAGGAAAGAGATCCTGTCCAATTATACAGAAGAATATGGAGGATCTGTAAAGTTTGGTAATAATGAATTAGCTCCAGTAGTTGGTCACGGTGACATTGTATGCAAAGATATTACTATTCAGAATGTGGCTCATGTTGTTGGTCTAAATCATAATCTCTTCAGTATTGGCAAATTTTGTGATAAAGACTTGGAGGTATACTTTAAGAAAAGACGTTGTGTTGTCAGAACTGAAGAAGGTAGAGAGTTGTTAGTTGGTTCTCGACGAACAAATCTCTACACAATTAGACTACAACATAAGTTACAATCTATGTCCCCTTGCTTTCTTACCAGATCCTCTTTAAGACAAGCAGTTTTATGGCATAAACGATTATCTCATTTGAATTTCAGATACATTGACAAAATTGTTAAACATCAACTTGTATCTGGAATTCCAATGATTAAATTTGAACAAGAGGAAATGTGCCCTGGATGTGAAAAAGGCAAGATGAAACGTGTATCTCATCCTCCCAAACCTGAACAAGGATCAAAATCTCCTTTGAGTTTGTTGCATATGGATTTGTGTGGCCCTATGAAGTTTCAGAGTTTGGCTGGTCGTAAATATATTCTGGTTATTGTTGATGATTTTTCAAGATATACTTGGACAAAGTTTTTAAAATCTAAGGATGAAACTTCTTCTCTTATTATCAATTTCATTAAAGCTGTTCAAGTACAACTTAACCTTCCAGTCCAAACTGTTCGAACTGATAATGGGACGGAGTTCAAAAATATCATTCTTAAAACTTTTTATAATACTTTAGGTATTACTCAAACATTTTCTGCTGCACGAACTCCGGAACAGAATGGGGTAGTTGAACGGCGAAATCGTACTCTTGTTGAAGCTGCTAGATCTATGCTTGCTGAAAGTCAACTACCTCAATACTTGTGGGCTGAAGCGGTTAATACTGCTTGTTACACACAAAATCGTTCAATAATTCATAGGAGATTTGGAAAAACCCCTTATCATATTTTGTTTGGACGTGTACCTTCAGTTGGACACTTTAAAGTGTTTGGTTGCAAGTGTTTTGTTTTAAATGAATCTGAAAATAGGGGTAAGTTTGGACCTAAGTCGGATGAGTTAATTTTTGTTGGATATTCTGAGTCCTCAATCGCATACAGGGTACTTAATAAACAGAAAAGGGTGGTATCTGAAAGCATCAATGTTCGCTTTGACCCAATTACTGAATTATCCTCTGATTGTTCATCTTCTTCGAGTACTAATCATGTTGTGAATGCAGAATCTTCAAGTCAAGATCAGTGTGTAACTCCTGAGTCGTCTCAAGCTTCTTATCTTGATTTTCTGTTTCAATCTGTTTATGATGATTTTTCTCATGCTACTTCTTCATCTACAGGTTCTGCACTTGATTCGCTATCTCTTCCATCCTCGTCTAATGTAGAGTTATCCTCTACTTCTCAGAATGAGCCTGATTTATCCGAGGCAGTTGACACACAATCTTCTAATACTTCGTCCTTGGATATTCCTGATTCTGCTTCAACATCTATTCAGGCTACTTCTGATGTTCAAGATATACCTTCTGCTTCATCTACTGAACCTCATGTTACTAACCCCTCTGAAAATCCTTCTGAACCTTCTACCACTGTACCTGTTGACATCATTGAACCTTCAACAGTAAATGATCAGACTCCTTTACCTCACACTGTCAAATGGACTCGCAGTCATCCAATTGAATTAATTATTGGAGATCCTACATCCACAGTCAAGACACGCGCTGCATCAGCAAATGAATGCAATTTTTCTGTCTTTTTGACTGACACTGAACCAACCCGTGTTTCGGATGCATTACAAGATTCTGACTGGGTGACTGCCATGCAAGAAGAACTAAATCAGTTTTCAGCACTTAAAGTGTGGCGGTTAGTGAAAAGACCTCAAGACAAGTCAATCATTGACACCAAATGGCTGTTTAAGAACAAGAAAGATGAGCATGGTACGATTGTTCGGAACAAGGCTCGACTTGTTGCGAAAGGTTACCGACAACAAGAAGGCATTGATTATGATCAGACATTTGCTCCAGTTGCTCGACTTGAGGCTATTCGTATGTTTCTGGCATATGCAGCATACAAAGACTTCACGGTGTTTCAAATGGATGTTAAAACTGCGTTCTTATATGGTCATTTAAAAGAAGAGGTATATGTCACTCAACCGGAAGGGTTTGTTGATCCTGATCATCCTGATTATGTCTATATCCTGGACAAGGCTCTTTATGGATTAAAGCAAGCTCCACGCGCTTGGTATGAAGAATTGTCGACATATCTTCTATCCAAAGGATTTAAGAAAGGATCTGTAGATTCAACGTTATTCATTATGAAGGAAGGAGATCATATTGTGGTCATTCAGGTATATGTGGATGATATTATTTTTGGCTCTACCAGTAAGGATTTGTGCAAGAAATTTGAAACCATCATGACCCAAGAGTTTAAAATGAGTATGATGGGTGAGATCAATTTCTTTCTTGGTTTGCAAGTGAAGCAATTTACTGATGGCATCTTCATAAATCAGTCCAAATATATTTTTGATTTGTTGAAGAAGTATGACATGTCATCGTGCAATTCCATTGGCACTCCAATGGCAACGGGAAATAAGATTGGACCTGATCATGAAGGAAAGGATGTGGATCTTCGCACTTATCGGGGAATGGTTGGCTCATTAATGTATCTGACAGCGAGTCGTCCAGATATCATGTTTGCTACATGTGTATGTGCTCGATATCAAGCAAAACCAAAAGAATCTCATCTAGCTGCAGTCAAAAGGATTTTCAGATATCTAAAAGGAACTCCATATTACGGGTTATGGTATCCAAAAGGTCTAGGTTTTGAGCTTCAGGCATATTCTGATGCAGACTATGGTGGTTGTAATATGGACAGAAAGAGCACATCAGGGCATATTCAGTTACTAGGCAACAAGTTGGTGTCTTGGGCTTCAAAGAAGCAACAGTGTGTTTCCACTTCCACAGCTGAATCTGAATATGTTGCTGCAGCAAGTTGCTGCTCACAGGTACTATGGATGCAAACACAGTTGCGGGATTATGGATTTGTGTACAAAAAGATTCCCATTTACTGTGATTCAAAAAGTGCGATAGCTATCTCTGCTAATCCTGTTCAACACTCAAAAACAAAGCACATTGATATCAGGTATCATTTTCTTAAAGACAATGTGGAAAAAGAGAATATCGAATTATATTTTGTAAATACTGAGTATCAGCTTGCGGATTTATTTACCAAGGCTTTAGATGAGAAGCGGTTCAAGTTTCTAATCTCCAGACTTGGTATGATTGATAAAAAGATTTAAATATCAGATAGTAGGTAATTATCTATATACAGATTACTTTGATATACATTTAGTGGTCTAAGTGTATATTCTTGTAGTCTGTATATCTTTAATTACTTGATCATGTCTGAGTTTATGTCTTTTAATTTTCCATTCATTTCTCTTTTTCCTCAGTATTTTAGTGCATATGTTTTTGTCTACTAATCTGTGTTTCCAGTGATTGCAACTGTTCAGGGGGAGTATCTCAGACTATCATACTGGTAATTGTTTCATTCTTTCAGATGGTTCAGGTATGCTCAGGTATAGGGGGAGTAATGGTCAAGGGGGAGTGTTTGACGTAATTGCATGTCTCGAGTGTCTATCTCGAGATGGTCATGTATCGGGTTAGCATCTCGAGTCTTTAATTCGAGATTGTTATGGATGTCTTTGTCTCGAGTCCATCTCGAGTATTCAACTCGAGTGTATTCCGAGATGTGTATCTCGAGTATGTATCTCGAGTGTATTTCGAGTACGTATCTCGAGTGTGTGTCATGTGAGACGTCTACTTCGAGTGTCATGCGAGTATAAGTCACGTGCGTGCCTATCTCGAGTCCATCTCGAGTGCAGATCATGTGAGTATCATGTGCGTTTGTGTCTCGAGTCTATCTCGGGTGTTACATAAGATTTAGGGGGATGCTTATCACGAGTATCTATCTCGAGTCCTATCTCGAGTATCCACGTGTCATCGTCTGAGTCGAATCTCGAGTGTATATGTGTCATAATAAGGGATCTCGAGTCTATTTCGAGTCCTTTCCGTGTCTAAATGCCTATCTCGAGTCTATCTCGAGATCTTTGAGTGTCCATGATCACATCTCGAGTCTATCTCGAGTCTATCTCGAGCCTATCTCGAGTCTATCTCGAGACCTTTCCGTGTCAATTCTTATCTCGAGTCGTTCTGTATTCACGCGGTCTCGAGTCTGACAAGCCAATAAGCGTATGACACGTGGCACTCTCTTTATTTTCAAATCTGTTCCTATATATACTCCATTCATATCCACGATCCAACCTTTCTGGATCATTCTTGTTCGTGCGAAGATTGTTGAAGCCGAAGATTGTTGAAGCCAAAGACTTAGTATTTGTTTCTCGTATTTCGCTATTAGTGTGTGTACTTGTAACCGTTTTCCCGAGTCTCTACAATTCCTATAGGTATTCACTCATAATCATATACCGATTAGGATAGTAGATACGTTGTTTTTGTAAACACTAATCTTTAACACGGGGTTCAAATAACTTGGGTTTGTATTCATTCATGAACAATTTTAAAACATAAGTGTGAATGATTCATTGTTCGAATCATATGGACTTGGATGGACTATTACGTTGATTACACATGACCTTCAACTCAATGGATATTATTGAACTCATTAAAGTGTATAATGGACAATATTAGGGTAGGACCGTTATCAATTTCTATCTTACATGATCCAAAATCGAATAAACTGAACAAAATAAAAGTGTTAAAAATGCATCTTTTCTGAGTTCATAATATGTCATTCATGGTCATATATTTTATTTTCAAAAAGTTCAAGTTCCACACTTAATGGATTTTTGGTTCAAATCCAATTTTTTCCAATTAACAAAAATAAATAAAGTGATAATGTTTTCTTTAAAGATCTAATCCTTTGTCACTGTATCAGATATGGCAGACTACGTTTTTCCTGACACTGAGTCATTGGAAATCCCACGTATCATATCCGAACGCACCTCCATGCATCAACCTCAACTAGATGCTGATCGACAACTCTTGCAAGCTGCTCTCTTTCTTGAAGAAAAACCGAACAATGTGGTTTATTCGGTGCATGCAAAGACTAAAGCTCCGGTGATAGCTGAAATACTGAAGAGTCATCCGCTATTTGTTCCTTTGACGAAAGAGGCTGATGTTCCTCTCATTTATGTTCAGCAAGCTTGGAAATTGTTAGAATTTCATGAGACTGAGGATCGATGTTACTACACGACAAAGATTGATCATTTCACCATCAGCTTTGGACTCAACAAATTCCGTTATTTGTTGGGATTCCCATCTGCTACGAGTCGACCGGGAGCAGTCCAGTTTGAGCCGTTTGACGGTGTTGATGAAGCTTTAGCTAGTGTGCGTTCGATTGGATATAATGCTGAATTGCATACAACTTCGGGGTTCAACAAGACTAATCTGCCACCTACCTACAACACTTTGTTTACCATTTTGAACCGATGTCTAACTGGGAAGAAGACAGCCCATGACACGGCCACACAGTCCATGTTCCTGCTTTTTCAAGGAGTGCTGTTTAATCGACACTATGATTATGCAGCACTGATCTTTCATGACATGCACGAGCTCAAGGGCAGGAATCCTAACCATTTGGCGTATCCTCGTTTTCTAAGCATCTTGATTGCGAGTGCGATGGAGCAGAATCCAGAGATTCCAAGACGACTCAACTCTGTCAAAGTCAAGCATTTTTCATTTCAGTCTGTTCGGTATCCACCAACAGTGTTTGGTCCGGAGATTCCATTGTTTAGTGAACTTCTTGCGTATGCTGATCAGGGGGTAAAGTGCGTTAGAGAGTATAGGGCAAAATATGCATCTATGGTCCAACCAGAACCGGTGGGACCTTCCCAGGATGCCATCCATAGAAGTGAGGGTATAGTACTTAGGGACCAGAGATCACGGGATCCTGGTCAGGGTGTGCAGAGGGAAAATACCGAGAGGGGACTTGGTGGGGACCTCCCTGATCAGCCAGCACATTCTTCTACTGCGAATGTTGCTGCGCATATCGGACAGATCAGCTCGGCAGTTCAAATGGACGACGTATTTGCAGCTGCTGATGATGAACATGCGGTAAACCAACCGTTTGTACAACTGCAAGATGAAGATCAGCTTGTTGATTATGAGTTATCACCGTTGGATGTTCACACTCTAGAGTCCTTTGGTGATCATGAGATTGAGTCACCACATGTGCTTGCTGACCAACCTGTTCCTCTCTACACTCCAGTTGAAATGGATCAACGACTTACTATTCTGATGGGCTATGAGTCTTCAGGCTCCGTGTCATCTGAGGAAACTCTCATACTTCCTTCGGATTCGGAAGCTGCATGTGACATGGATGCCCAAACCAAAGAACTTCAAGATTCGGATGATGATGATAGTGATGATGATGCTGACATGCCTGACCAAGGCTCGAGTCGCTTGTTGACTCTCGGAGAAATAAGGACGGATGAGGGAGTATTAGTTGAAAATCCGGAAGTGAGAATGAGTGAAGGGGAAGGAGAAAAAGATGGTGAGAGTGAGATAGGGGCCAGAAAAGAAGTACAAACCCCTCCCCAAGCCGAGTCTAGCTGGGTAGCCACATCTACTAGGGGTGAGCATCTGTTGCCATCACCTATTGACCAAGACATGAGATCCCCACTCATGCAATGCACAACCCAACTCAACCACTCTACCGTTTCTCAACAAACGGTAGTTTCAACTTCTCACGGGGATTTATCACAACTTGTACCTATTCCTCATTTGGAGGTTGGTGGTACCGATATAGTGAGGCAGCTGCCCCCGCCCACGACTTCATTTCCTATCACATCGAGTCTAGAACCAATTGCTACAAATGTAAATCTTTCTTTGGCTAGGACACCGGTGCAAACCACCTTTGCAGGAGGCTTTAGTAGCCCTGCCGGAACCACCGGAGTAAGTTCTGCATTTGTTGCGGGCTTGCGAGGACCGGAGGGAAATCCCATCAGTGCTAACATCATGCCAACGCTGAACATGGGTTCCTTAGGTTCTACCTTTGGATCAACGAGAAGTCTAAGTGACCTCGGTGTTAGTTTACCCGTATCTCCGATCATTACAGCACTCAGGCAGCAGTCTACCATTCTGGGTTCCTCCTCAACACCCGTTGGTAGTTCCTCATCTGCTTCTTCTTCCGCCACTCAATCATCCACAGTATCTGCTTCATCAGCATCAGCTACACCATCTACCTCTGTACCTCCTTCGCATGGATCTTCTTCTTCACCAGATATTGATCTCTCACAAATTCATGTAGTTGCCACGGCGGATCAACTTATTACACGATCTATGTTTCGGGCTAACAATCAGCAGATGGCTAGTGTAATCAAGCAACAGACAGCTCGGATTTCGGATTTGGAGAAGCAAGTGGCCTTGTTGGCTAAAGGCAAAGCTCCGATGCCTGATCCTCCAGCTCAGCCTCCTCAATCAGCGGCTGACTCTTTGTCAATTCCGGAGTTAAAGGGATTGTTATTCTCTAAACTCTTGGAAGCTGGATCGTCTGAAGATAGGGATCTCGTGGGTATTCTCCAAGAACAAACAGCTCTTCAGCAACGTGCAATTCAAGAGCAAAGATCTCAAGCTCATCTGGTGACGCATACAGAATTTCAACAGTTTCAAGCGTCTCTTGATGCTTCTCTCACGAAGACATTCACCGAGATAAACAAGATGTTTACTGATGGCTTGTCTCAGTTATCAGATCGGATCCGAGGAGTTGAAGAATCTTGTCAAACGGCTGCCAGACGGCCCACTAGAAGGCATGATGATCATGATGATCATGATCGTCATGAGGGGGAGAGGAAACGCAGAAGATTGGAAAGTGAGCCGTCTAGGGCGCCAACAACTTCGGGTGTAAGAATTGTTGACAGATTTGAGGAAAGGCCACCGAGAGAGAAGCAACCAACAAGACACAGAGATGCAATTGTTCTTACAGGGGGTCAGGAGATGGAAGAAGAACCGGTCATGCAATCTACTCTTGACTTCTTGAATTCTGTTCAGGAAGAGATGCCAGAGGAAAGAGCTGAAGAAAGCGGAGTGAAGTTTTCAGGGGCTTCTAGTTCTATGTCTGAAATAGATAGAGTTCTAGCGCTCCTGGATAATGTAGCTTCTGAGCTTAGGGATTACCAAGTTCCGAATGAAGAGATCAATGATGCAAGGTGTGCAGAAGACATAAGACTGAAAGATATGTTTGATGATGTAGAGTTTGATTTTGAAAAGGAAAAACCAGTGGATGATGTGGAAGGACCGAGTCTAGAAGAAGTGTTGCCTCAAGATGATTTGATGCCGGTTGATCCGAAGAAGGTAGAATTATGGGAAAAGATGAAGGCTAGCTCTGGGAAATTTCTAAAGAGGACTGAATGGGATCGATTTACTAGAGCAACTGGAAAGTATTTGGAGGAGAGGTACAAGAGTAGGTTTTGCTATCATGAGAGAAAGTTGAGCTACACAAAGCTGTATGGGATAGAAAACCTGAAGAAAGAGCTGAGAACTGAGTACATTCACATGAGGAGGGTGAATAGACAAAGAAGAGAAATGCTAGTGTCTGATCACAAGTTTGTAAGTGTTAAAAGTTACAAGACTAGCAAGTTGAGCGCTTATCTTTACCCTGTGATTACTTTTAGAAGAGATGATGGAAAAGAGTATACTATCACAGAGGCAGATTTTCAAGACGTGAGCTTTGATGTGATATTGGGGATATTGTATGATTTAAAAGGAAAGACTTTCAGAACAGAGGAGGAGATAATTGCATTAACAGCAATTGTCAGACATGTCAAAGTATCTATCTCCTTAGCTCATCTTTATGACTTCCAGCTCGGATTGGAAAATTGGACTTCCAAGCTTTTCTGTCACAAGCCTCGAAGAAATTTAATTGGAGATGAAAAGGATTTTGTCATGTATACTGTGTTCTATGATGCTGAAGAAACTGAGATATCTTGTGTGTATCCTGATTCCATGGGAAACAAGAAGAGAATGTATTCTCATGAGGTGATGCTGTACTGTGATGATACTTTGAAGATGGTGATGGACAACTTGAATCTTAGGTTACAAATGGACAGTCACAATGTGCATGACATTTCTGCTGCAAACAAAGTTCTAATCAGACATTTTGTAAGTGAAATTGATAGAAGGTTGAGGCTCAGAGTTGACATCAGATTTGCAGAGATCAAATTCAAGCTTCGGAAGCCATCTGTTAAGTAGTTTTGAGAGTTGGTTGTTAATTACTTTTTGGTGTCCCTCCTTCTTCTATAAAAGGGGGAGATTGTTAATGTAAAGTTTATATAAGAAGTTGAGGGACTTGAAGTGTAACTTTCTATTTCCTAGGGTTGGGGTATAAATACCCCAATGCCTTTGTATTGTAAGTGGGACGTTCATTTTTGCAATGACATAGACTTGTGACTTTCTCTCTACATCTCTCTACATACTTTCTCTCTCTACATGTTTCTCTTATGTTCTTGAGTTTCTAACTCAATCTTGTTGAGATTGTGTTAGATTTGGATTCATTCACATTAACAGATCCAATTGCAGAAGCATATGGGACCGATTTCATCTTGTCCTGATCTTGACTAGAAACAGGACACTGTGTTTTACTTAACACTATGCCATGTTGCATCGGGATGAATCCTTTCTTGGATTCATCCATCCTGAATTTCTTCAGGATTTTATCGATATACGTACTTTGGCTAAGCCCGATAAGCCGCTTAGATCTATTTCTGTAGATCTTTATACCGAGTATATAAGCGGCTTCTCCAAGGTCTTTCATCTGGAAACATTTGCTTAACCAACTCTTAACACTCTGTAAAGTTGGTACATCGTTTCCTATGAGTAGAATGTCATCTACGTATAAGACCAAGAAGGTTACTATGCTCCCACTGAACTTAGTGTAGACACACGGCTCGAACTCACTTTTGGTAAAACCAAACTCTTTGATTCGATCATCAAAGTGTAAGTTCCAGCTTCGAGATGCTTGCTTCAATCCATAAATGGATTTTAGCAGCTTACACACCTTATTAGGATTCTTAGGATCTTCAAACCCCTCTGGTTGTTCCATATAGACGTCTTCTGTTAACTTTCCATTCAGAAAGGCTGTCTTGACGTCCATTTGCCAAATCTCGTAGTTAAAATACGCTGAAATGGCCATAAGAATCCTAATTGACTTTAACATGGCCACTGGTGAAAAGGTTTCATCATAGTCAATGCCATGAGTTTGCGTGAATCCTTTTGCAACCAGTCTGGCTTTGAAGGTGTGTACGTTCCCATCCATGTCGGTTTTCTTCTTGAAAACCCATTTGCGTCCAACAACCTTACAGTGTTGTGGCAAATCAGTCAACTCCCAAACTTGGTTGTCGTACATGGATTGCATCTCGGCCCTCATGGCTTCCTGCCATTGCTCAGACTCACTGCCTGACACAGCTTCTCCATAGGATGTTGGTTCATTTAAGTCTCCGCTATCTTGAGAGACTAGGAACCCAAGATACCTATCTGGTTCTTGTCTTATCCTGCTGGATCTGCGAAGGTCCTGTGTTTGCACTTCCTCAATCGGCTCTGATTGAGGTTCAACATTGTTATGTTGAATTTCTGGCTCAACAACTGGTGTAGTGCTTTCTTCGTCTACTACCTGTAGATCTACATCCTTTCTGGTGTTCTCTAGACTGAGAAACTTTTCTTCCAGAAATTTTCCATTTCGAGCAACAAAAACTTTGTTCTCTTCAGGGTTGTAGAAGTAATATCCTACGGTGGTCTTGGGATATCCAACGAAGAAACACTTGTCGGATTTGGGCTTGAGTTTTTCTGAGGTGGATCGTTTGACGTAAACCTCACAACCCCAAATTTTCAGAAAAGATATGTTGGGTTTCTTACCCTTCCACAACTCGTATGGAGTCTTTTCTACCGACTTTGTTGGCGCTCTGTTCAGTATGTGTGCTGCTGTTTCGAGCGCATGTCCCCAGAATGATATTGGCAGCGTAGAGTGACACATCATCGTTCGCACCATATCAAGTAAAGTACGATTTCTCCTTTCTGATACACCATTCATCTGAGGTGTATACGGAGGTGTGAGTTGGGATACAATCCCACACTCCATTAGGTGATTGTCAAACTCGTCACTGAGATATTCGCCACCACGATCTGACCGTAAAAACTTGATCCTCTTGTCAAGTAGATTCTGTACTTCATTCTGATACTCCTTGAATTTCTCAAAGGTTTCAGATTTATGTCTCATCAAGTAGACATAACCATACCTACTGAAGTCGTCAGTAAAGGTAATGAAGTACCGGTATCCTCCTCTTGCTACATGACTGAAAGGTCCACATACATCTGTGTGGATTATTTCAAGCAAGTCAGTAGCCCTTTCATTTTCATTATTGAAAGGTTGCTTTGTCATTTTTCCAGATAAACAAGATTCACAATTATCAAAAGGTTTATAGTCGAAATTGCCAAGAAATCCTCCTTTTAGGAGTAGTTCAACGCGTTTCTTGTTTATATGGCCCAAACGACAATGCCAGAGGTAAGTCTGATCCTCAATATTTTTGGATCGCTTACTTATATGATAGATTTCGCTACTGTTGTCTTGTAGATTTACAGTGTATAGACCATTCACGGGTGTAGCTTTAAATTAGAAAATATTATCTTTAAAGACTGAAATCATTTTATAATCATATTTATAATAAAAACCTTGGTCTACTAATAAATCAAAAGACAAAACATTCTTAATCATATTTGGAATATAATAACAATTATCCAGTTCCAAAACTAGACCCGAGGGTAAACTAAGACTATAAGATCCCACGGCTTCAGCAATCAATGGAGTGCCTTCGCCAACTCGTAGGTTCGAACGGTCCTTCCTCAGAGTCTTTCTTCTAGTGAATCCCTGTAAATGATTACAAATGTGGTTACCACTGCCTGTATCAATTACCCATGATTCATAAGAAGTGATTAAGCAATCTATCATAAAGATACCTGGAGCATCGGGCAAACCGATCTCTATCTGGTCGATATTCATCGAGTGCTCGCAAATATCCTCGCTGCCGCACTCTGGGCAACTCAGATCTCCCAGCTCATCAATTATATCAGTGTCCATGAGATTCGCAGGTTCGGGTGCTGGCTCTAGACTGGCCAGGATATCTTCATGAACTTTATCCACGTCGTTCTTTGGTTCCTTCATGTAGGCACTAGCTGTGTCCTGAACTTCCTTTGTGAGGGAGAACCACATGAGGTACACTAACTTCTCTTGAGTCATCTTGTACCCCAGACGTGATAAACATTTAAAAGGCCTTCTCATTTCAATAAGATGGTTTTTAACTGACTGACCCTTTTGTAGCTTCAGGGAGAGAATCTCTTGCATGATCAAAAGCTTGCCCGTATGCTTGTAGAAAGCTAACTGGTTTTCTACATTTCTCACAACCTCGTGACAGAATTTCACTCTTAAGTCTCCCGTGAACTCGGGTGACATAGAGAAGACTAGAATGGACATTACATCCGATTCATCTGCCATGAATCTGAAATATTCAGCAAATTCCTCTTCAGGGGCATTGCTTTTAGGTCGTGACATGGGCTTATTGATCACATAAAGCTTACCCTGGGCACTCAAAACATTCTGTAAGTGCAACTTCCAAACTGGAAAGTTCTGGCCCGTAAGCTTCCACTTGCCCGTAATAAGGCGAAGTGATTCCTCAGGTGAATAAAACGGAATGCTAATTGGAGACATCTACAGAAGAATAAATTCCAATTTAGTTTATAATTATATAATTCTAATAAATTATTACCCTTAAAATAAATTTATTAGACTAGAATCCATATTTCACATGTGTCGGGAAGCATGTGATCATGTCAAACCGACTCATGTGATCTATGGTAGGTAAAACTATACCAATCGTATTCCAATCTCGAAAATACGACTTCTAGAACGTCGGGACATCGGATATTAATAGTCCGTGCATATTTAGTCCCTCTAGTGCATTTTGGCGTGGTACCACCCAGTGAATAAATAATTACCAAAATGGATTGCACCACCCGGGACCTGGACAAACTCTGGCCGGTACCACCCGGAGATAATTTGCAGAGTTTTATCACCCCCAGTTTCGGTTTGAACACGGGCGTTCATAGTGTGAGCACTTACAACGCCCTGTGTACCTTACACCGGAGGTGCCCCCAAAGTGGGTTGCACTTGCTAATCTATGATTTGAACAAGGGTCAAAATTGCCAGTTTCTTTTTTCAAAACTTTGAAAAAACTGGATCCAAACACTAACTGTATTTGTATCCTCGTAATTTTTAAACAATTTGTTCAAAAAGGCAATTTATATTTAATAGCAATTACGTAAATTAAACAACCACGCAATTTAAATATAAAAAGCACAGTCATAGCCTAAACCCTTGAGCTAATGTTGTTTTGTGAGCCAACACAAAACAACAGTCTCAACCCTAAGTGACAAAAGTCTTCGTCTTCTGGCACTCCCACTGGCTCCGAGATCCATGGTCGTCATCTTGTCTCCGTCTTGATTATTAAAACTAACTATTACAAATGGGTTTTAAATGGCACGCAGGCCCCCAAACTATTCTAATAATTAAAAATACAAGAAGGGTTGTAAATGGCACGCAGGCCTCCCAATAATTCTAAAACGGATAAAATTAAAACACAACCATGGGTCTAAAAGGGTTTAGCTATGACTTAATATTAAACGTATTAAAATACAACTGAATTTTAACCGGATAATTATAAAACCAAAAATTAATTTAAAACAAATAAATCAATTTAATCCTGAATCGTTTTAACCTAATCTGATTAAAAACGATTCCTTCCTCGAAGTCTATCCAGAAACAAACCTCAACTGAGACCCGTTAACGATAAACAATCGAAACGAATTACAACTTCGAATTACCACCGATCCGCCATAACGTGGCCGTCGATTGGGGTTTTCTCCATTGCCGGCGACGACGATGACACGACCGCCACCACCGCCGCCCGTACCACCATCGAACACCGGCGGCAGCAGCAGCTAGAAAGCCACCACCACCGCCGTCCGTCGTATTGATCATCTCCGGCGACAGCAGCGGCTCGTGAGCCACCACCGCCGCCCGTCGGTGCTTATCGCATCAAACAACCACCATCACCACCGGCGACAGCAGTGGATCGCCCCACCACTGCCGCCGTGGTCGCACCGCGGACGAGAACAACAATCGATTGCCGCCACCACCGCGACTGGTGGTGCGGCGGATTAAGGGTTCGGCGGCAAAAGGCAATCGCCGCTGCCACCATTTGCCATACAACCGATCGCCACCGCCTAGGTGGTCGATCACCATCGTCTGCCGCCTATCGGCGGCTTCTGATTTTCGATTGACACCACCGCCACCACAATCGGTGGCGCGGTGGTGGTTCCCATCTTTGATCGGTGCTGGCCGACGCCACAACCACCAAGCGGGTGGTGTGGCCGACGGTTTGCGATGCGATGACGGCTCTTGGTGGTTTAGTTTCCCGGCGAAAGAGGGTTACGAAAAATTACCTCGTTGTTTGGTTTACGCGAACGAAACTGGACTGCTGGTGGGGAATACACCACTACTGCACCACCGTGAGATCGGTTGCTAGACCACCACTGGGTTCTTGTTGAAATCGATGGAGAGGGAGAGAGAAGAGGGTTTTTTTGGTTTTTTTCTGGGGTTTCTTTTCAGTTAAGATTAATTGAATGAATAAAACTGACCAGGGTTTGCCATATTTATAAAATTAAATATGGCAGTACCCAATAAAGAAAGCCCGTTTAATTAAAAGCCCATTAAGGTTATTTAATCAAACTCAAACTCTTTATTTAATTAATAAACTATTAATTAAATAACTTAACCCTTTAATTAATTAATTAACTATTAATTAATCCAATAAAATATTTCAACTGATATTTTATATAACTAAATAATAAATGACTATTTATTATTTATTTCTCACTCAATAATTAATTTGTACTAATTAATTATTCCATGAAACCACTTGATCTCCAATTGGGTGTGTAGCAGTGTGACCCACTAGTGTCTTATAACATTGGACACGGTAAACCCTGTTACTATCTTGCACATAATCCTAACATCATCAACATGAATACTTCCACTGACAACTTCTGCTTTGTATCTCGTGCTTCCTCTGATACAAATTGGCTATGGCACAAGCGTCTTTCTCATCTCAACTTCAAGACGCTAAATCAACTCTGCGTCAACAATCTTGTTGTTGGTCTTCCTGACTTTCGCTATACAAAGGTATCTCTTTGTTCAGCATGTGAGAAAGGAAAACAGACCAGGGCTAGCTTTAAGTCCAAGCAGATTTCCTCCATCAGCTCTCCTCTACAACTTCTCCACATGGATCTCTTTGGACCTGTCAATGTTCAATCCATTGCTGGAAAGAAATATACTCTGGTAATCGTTGATGAATATTCCAGATATACTTGGGTATTCTTTCTTCGATCCAAGAATGATGCTCCTGAAGAAATCATTCTGTTCGTCAGGAAGATGAAAAGACTCAACAACCTTACTGTTCGATCAATCAGGAGTGACCACGGAACCGAGTTCAAAAACAGTACCCTGGAAACCTTCTTCGATCAGAAAGGTATCTCTTAGAACTTCTCATCTGTAAGAACTCCTCAGCAAAATGGTGTTGCTGAAAGATGAAACAGAACCCTGATTGAAGCTGCACGATCTATGTTGAGTGAAGCCAACCTTGCCACTCAATTCTGGGCTGAAGCTGTCAACACAGCTTGCTATACTCAGAACAAATCTCTGATAGTAAAGCGCTTCAAAAGAACTCCTTACGAACTCTTTCGTAACAGGAAACCTTCAATCGAACATCTCCATATCTTTGGTTGTGTCTGCAACATCCTGAACAACAAAGATAACCTTGGAAAGTTTGATTCCAAGTCTGATGATGGAATCTTCCTTGGATACTCCTCTATTTCTAAAACCTACCGTGTGTTCAACAAACGAAGACAAACCATAGAGGAAATGATTCATGTCAAGTTTGATGAATCGGGTCCTACCTTTCCTCACCCTCATGAAAATTCTGAAATAAATCAGTGGGCTGACTCCTTCTTTCAAGTCCCTGATATTCCTATTGCTGATCCATCTCCTCAAGACCTTCCTGATGGTTTTGAAGAAGATCCTCTTACTCCACCCACTCAAATATCCATACCTCCTTTAATAAATGCCACCCCTATCACCCAAGTCACACCACCTGAACCTGATCAGCCCACTAACAGTGAAGACTTTTCTCAAACCACTGTTAGTGAACCCGCTCCTACTAATCTTCTTCCTGATCCGTCAGTGAATGAAGCCTCTACTTCAGGACAAGTGTATCAACCACCTGCTCTTCGATGGACCAAAGATCATCCAATTGATCAAGTCCTTGGTAATCCTTCCTCTGGTGTTAAAACTCGACGCCAATCTGGTAACATCTGTCTTTATGTTAACTTCATCTCTGAAAATGAACCTAAAGAAATAGATGATGCCTTGCGTGATCCTGCCTGGGTCTCAACCATGCAGGAAGAGCTAGCAGAGTTCATCAGAAACAATGTCTGGCTTCTCGTCCCTAGGCCTCGAAAACGTACAATCATAGGATCCAAGTGGATCTTCAGGAATAAGCTTGATGAGATTGGTACGATTATTCGAAACAAGGCTTGCCTTGTGGCTCAGGGATACAGACAGGAAGAGGGCATTGATTACGATGAAACTTTTGCTCCTGTTGCTAGGCTCGAAGCAATTCGACTTTTCCTGGCCTTTGCAGCACATATGAACTTCAAGGTTTTTCAGATGGACATCAAAAATGCCTTTCTGAATGGAAAACTTAATGAAGAAGTCTATGTGGCTCAGCCTCCTGGTTTTGTAGATCCTAAGTTTCCTGATCACGTCTACAAGTTAAACAAGGCTCTCTATGGGTTAAAACAGGCTCCTCGTTCCTGGTATGATACCCTCTCAACCTTTCTTCTCTCTAAAGGTTTTGTTCGTGGTAAGATCGATAGCACTTTATTTCTTAAGAAATATCCTAAGCATATCCTTCTTGTCCAGATATATGTCGATGACATTATCTTTGGATCAACCAATCCCAAACTCTGCGAAAAGTTTGAGTTGCTCATGAAATCTGAATATAAAATGTCTATGATGGGTGAACTAACATTCTTTTTAGGACTTCAGATCAAGCAATCTGAAAAGGGGATCTTTATCAATCAAGGTAAATATGTACATGAGATGCTAAAGAAATTTGATCTCACATCCTGTACACCGATGAAGACTCCAATGGCTCCTCCTCTATCACTTGACAAGGATTCCAAAGGGAAACCTGTTGATGTGACTCTCTATAGAGGAATGATCGGCTCCCTGCTGTATCTCACAGCTAGTCGCCCTGATATCATGTATTCTACATGTTTATGTCCTCGTTATCAGGCTGAACCCAAAGAATCCCATCTGACCGCTGTAAAGCGAATTTTCAGATATCTGAAGGGAACTCCTAATCTGGGTCTTTGGTACTCCAAGGACTCAGGGTTCGATCTAACAGCTTATTCTGATAGTGACTTTGCAGGATGTAAGATCAACAGAAAAAGCACCACTGGTGGGTGTCACCTACTTGGTGGAAAGTTGGTGAGTTGGACTAGCAAGAAACAGAATTCTGTGTCCACATCAACTGCTGAAGCTGAATATGTTGCAGCAGGAATCTGTTGTGCTCAAGTCCTGTGGCTGAGAAATCAACTTCAGGACTATGACATACAACTTTCTAAAATTCCTATATACTGTGACAACACTTCAGCGATAGCCATCGCTAACAATCCTGTCTTACACTCCAAGACAAAGCACATTGAAGTGAGATATCACTTCATCAGGGATCATGTGATGAATGGTGATATTGAACTCCATTTTGTCCCTACTGAATATCAGCTTGCTGACCTCTCTACCAAACCACTGGATGTAACGCGTTTTAATATGCTCATCAGTGAACTTGGGATGTTAAATCCTGATGAATGAAGTTTATCAGGACAAACAGTTGTTAAATCCTATAGAATAACTTTTCTCAGGACTCTTTTCTTAACAACTCCTAAATAATACTCTCATAAGGAGATAACTCTATTCAGTACTTACAAAATCTTTGTTCAAAATCCGAATACTGATGATTCTCAGGTAAGTATCTCTGTTCCTGAAACCTTATCACATTAAATGTGATAAGAGGATTTTCCCAAAACAGTACTTATCTGATAAGTACTCTAATTCCAAGAAAATTCTTCTTTCATCAAATTGGAATTATCCCCTGAAAAGGTGGTTTTTAAGCTTTTTGAATAAAACAAACTTTTCATCTGCACTGACACGTAATGGGACGTTTCCTATTCCCCACGACGTGTGTCAGGCGCGTGAACGCACGTAGAACTTCTTTTTTCATCATTACGTTTGAAATTAGCCGCTCTTTTCTCTCTCATCCATTTTCTCTCTCCTACCATGAGGTATAAAAACCTCACTCGTAATCCATTTCACTCTTTACGCTCACATTTCTCTCTCAAAGAATTCAAAGCAAAAAACGGATTTTACTCTCGAATCTGCATTCTCAAGAACACCAAGAACACACACTCACCACATTCTTAACAGAATCATCGTAAGTGTCTCTATATTCTTTGTTCTTTCTACAAACTAAGTTGATCTTCTTCCCTAAAACAACTTATTTTGATAAGCGTTTTTCCAAAAACCCTAAGATCACTTCGTTTGATCTTAGTTTTCCCAAAATCTCCTTAGATTTTTGTTAAAACAGTTATATGATTTTTCTTATTTCTTTTAAGAACAATCATAAACTCCTATTTTGATATATCTTCATCAAAATAGAAGTTCTCTTTAAGACCAAAACACATTTCTTTTGTGCATTTTGGTATCCAATCTATTCCAAGTATAAAGGATTTCACCACTTTTATGAACATATTCTGTGTTCATTGAAAAGTGAAGAAAAATGCATTAGATTCTTAATCATCCACATATGTTATTTTTGTTTTTAACAGGATGGCTGCTACTACGTCCACATCACTCGACGCTCAGCTCTCCTCTGAGGCCACCACTCTACTCATTGCTACTGGAAGCCTTCCGGTTGTCATTCCTCAACATGACATCCAATTCAAGGCCAACAACCTTATTGGCCTGAACAAGGCATATCTCACACCTGCCAGGGACTTTCTCCTCAATTGTCCCCTGAAGACGGCCTTTACCATAAGCCCCAGGCCAAACAAGCCCCTTCTTCTCCAACTCTGGTCAACTGCTACTATGGCCCAGGAGAGGAACTCCAAGGGAAAGATGCACGAGGTGATCAAGTTCCAGATAAAGGAAGATATCATCTCTTTTGGAATCGGGACTCTCAGAAACGTCCTCTAAATCAACAAGAAAAAGAGATATCCTCCTCCCCCATCCGCTGAAGAAGTCATCACTCTGCTGGATGACATTGGCTACAGATGGCCAGAGAGGGAAGGCGTCCCTCTGACAAAGACTGCTGCTACTGTCCACAAGACAGGGCTGAACGCTACGTTCTACTATATCTGGAACACGTTCGGTCTCTGCTTGACAGGGAAGACGGGGAGCACTGAACAGTTCCCTACTGTTATCCAGAACATGGTCTACTCTGCGATCAAAAATCGCAAGTTTGACTATGTTCGCTGCATCTGGGACGACATGGTGAAGAAAATCAAGAACAAAAACCGTGTGGTCAACGTCCCCTACACTCGGTTTTTCTCTGCTGTTCTTGAACTCCATATGGGTGCTGCCTACCCTACTGAAGGCAACTTCAACAACTACGCATTAGGCGCGAAGTTCCTAGAACAGGTTCCTTCTCGTCCTGATGACGTACCACTCTCTGCGGTTCTGGTTGTCCCTGAACCCAACCAGGAAGCAGATGAGCAGCTTGCCTCCCCTCCTGCCCAAGGTATGTCTTCTCTATTCTCATCCAAACCATCTTCTTCTCTTTCTCTGCATGCTATGTCAGTAGCTAACCCCTTACTGACTTCCCCAGCTGCAACAACATCCTCTGCGCTCCTGAAGCGCCCACCTCCATCTGACTCTACTCCTCCTCCCCAGCCCAAACGCGCCAAATCAAAGGCGCAGAAGAAAAAGAAGGCTCCTGCTGCTGGTAAGAAATACTATCTTACCCTGCCTCAAATATTTAATAGACCTTCCCCTTTATCTAAAACTTCTCTACCCGCAGATTCTCCTGCTCAGCAATCACAAGAACCTGAGGTTGTTCTACTCGAACGCTCAGAGAATGTGGAGGGTAATCGCTCTGATGCCCTCCTAGCCTCAGGTAATATTACTAAGTATATTATTGCCATTCCTTCTTCTGAGAAAGCTACTGAGTCTTCTAGTACTCATTTAGCTACTTTTGTTACAGGTTCTTTTGGAGCTACTTCTCAAGGACATCCTCAACTACAACAGGATGATCCTTTCGACGAGTTTATTTTCACGGACCATGAACATCATATGAGCACTGCTGAGCTCAGAAGACAGTCCGCGGAAAGACAACTCCAGGACGCCAAAGCTGCCCTGCAACAGCAGGAGGATCAGCACAAGGCCCGTCTCCAGGCCTTGGAACTGGAGTTAGCCTCTGCCAAGGCTGCTGCTGCTACCGCTGAAGCCGCCGCCGCCACTGCCGCTGCTGCCGCCACAGCTGCAACTCCGCCACCAACTGGCGTTACTCTCACCATACCTTGTCTGGATAGTATCCATGACAAGGTATACCAAGTGGCCTCTTCCTCCAGCTCCCTTCAGGCATCTATTGAGGACCTGAAGGCCACCGCCCTGCCCGCTCTCTCCACTGCTGTCAACAACAGCTCCAACTCTCTCACCACTTTTCAAAGTGCAGTGGTGCAGAGATTGGAAGCTCAGGAGGCAGGGCTCCGGGCTCTACAGGAGAAGGTATCTGACCTCTCCAACGCCGTCACCGCCATCACTACTGCTCCTCCACCACTGCCAGCGTTCACAAGCGCTGACAGGGACATTCTGCAGTCCCTGATCACATCTTCCTTCATCATGCGCAAGCTTCAAACAGACATGGCCTCTCTCCTTCAGAGGTGTGTTTCAACAGCCGCCCTGGCTCAGGCACCTGTTGAGGGGGAGACAGCCTCCTCAGAAGGACCATTCCGTTTATTCCCCCTCCACCAACTGGAGAACAATTGAAGAGGGGGGAACAAACGAGGATGATGATGATGATGATGAAGATGATGATGAAGACGACGACTTCATCGTCGAGAAGATCCCTGCTTCAACGCCCACTCCAGGGCCTGCACAGTCTGCACCTGGTATGTTAACTCAACCATCCTCTCCCTCATCTTCTGATAACCTCCCCATATCTTCTCTCCTGAAATCTAAACCTACCCTGAAACCATTACCCTTACTGACACCTCCTCTGAAGACTCACCCACAAACAACCTACAACTAGTTGTCTATCAACCACCCAAACAACCTACCCCTGAACCAACACCTCAACCTACTCCTCAATCAACCCCTGAACCTGAAAATCAAGCCAACTCTGAATTTCAGGATGTAAACTTTGGTTCAGTCACTGGTGAGATTATTCACCTCATGGAGAATAGTCGATCAGAAGCTGTCAGAACTGAACTAAGCAAAATGACATTCAGAGTAACCCCTTTAAACCCTGAGACCACTCCTTTAAACCCAACCCGTTTCAATTCTGAAGCTTCCTCATCTAGAACCCCTGAAATTCATGCCCCTCCTGAAACTGTCTACCTATCTTCAGATGATGAATTCATCTCTGATGACTTCTCAACCCCTGCTTCTTCTCCTAGATCTCCTCCTTCTAATTCTCCATGCTCTAAAGGAGAAAACTACCCTGACACTTCTACTGCTGTGAACAGGGATGGGCGTTTAGACGCCGTGATAGAGCGACTCGAGAGTACAAGAGTAAAAATTCCTCTTCGTACCTCTTGGGACTCCGAGTTCGCCTATCTATCACAGGAGGAGTACGACCTCGCAATAAAGGCTCAGGAGGAGCACAACAGGAAGCAGAAGAAAGCATTCCTCTCTGCTCAAGCTGCAAAGAAGCTAGCTTTTGACTTCGTTGAAGAAGACGAAGAAATAAGTGCAGATCCAATTCTTGCACAGAAGGCTGCCCTGAAGGTCTTCAACAAGAGAACAGAGGAAGAGACAGAGGAAGCAGACAAAGAGCTTGACTGGTGCAGAGACCGACTTCATCTCAGGAAGCACGGTGCCAGAATAATAGGAATCCATCTTCGTCGAAATCGCGGCAAGAAAGGAGTTCCTGGCAAGACCTGGCTCACCGTCAAACGCTCAGGAGTAAAGGACGTAGAGCACACTCTGGACAAGTTAGATCGTTACAACTTGTCAGAGTGGAACGAAATCAGAAGCCTACTTCCAAAAGCCAACAAAAACTACAGGGCTGAAGTAGAAGAAGTCATTGATGGACTTATTGCTCGAATCAGAAGAACAACTGAAATACCTGATGTCCTGCTCCAACCTCCCTCTGCTCTGCCAAAGCCTCTAGTTCGAAGATCTGCAGGCACTTCAACAAGGAGACCCACTCCTTGCATGCCCAGGACTATTATCAAGCCACTGGATCTCTCGATGCTTGATCTTTCTTTTCCCTCAGGAGTATCTCTCTCTGAAGGTCAAGTCATCAGAGAACCTGTTCATGGTATTTGTGTTAGCGACAACTCTAAAAATCTTCGCTTTCAGCGCTTCAGCGAGCTACACAAAGCATCCTATGAACACTTGGTATCAGTTCTCTTTATCGCACAAAAAGAAAAGAAAAACAAAGACAATAAAGAAATTATTCGCACTGTTAGAGCTATCCTCGATCAAAGAATTGCCTTCGGTGAAACTCCTGTTCCCATTCAAGTCAAGACTGAGGTAGTTAGTGAAGACTCTGATAGTTAGGAATTTTTGTAATTTTCTTTCAGTACTTCATTTATGTACTTATGTATTTCCTTTTCTCTTGTAAAATCCTATATGAGATTAATAGAAATGCAATTCAGTGCATCGTACTTTATTCCATCATAGTACTGAAAAAGATCCCTCAAAACAGTAAATGGGACATGTACCTTTATGAGTTCTATTTCCTACTGTTTCATCTAGACTTAAATTGTTTTTATTTAGATTAAGACAATTCCTCTGTTGTCTTATCATTATCATTTAGGGGGAGATTGTTGATCCAGCTCTCCTAAGACCTGATGAAATGATAATGATCCTGTAACTTCACTTAGTGAATAGGTCTTTACTTTCAGTTATAGCTTGAGGAATTATCACTGAGTTTGTTCAGTGTTATTCCTTGTTAATTAAGTTGTAACTTGTAGTTTTAAATCATCAGGATCAGGATCAGGAGACGAACGAGCTTGTTCTGCAGTCTACTGATCCTGACCACCGAAGTGAAGACCTCCTGAAGACATTAAAGTCATATTCAAAGAACCATCAGCGAAGTCGAAGAATTAGCTGATGACAGAACCAGCATGCTCGTGATCTGAAGATGGAACTCAGTGATAGCAGGCTGCTCAAATTCGTATGACATCCTGAAGACGCGTCAGGATACAGTGATCTCTGAACACCATCAGTATCAGAGCTTTCCTCACTGATCAGTATCCTGATCCTGAAGGATTAGCATAATGTCTTAGGGGCTGTTCGGTTCGTCTTTCATTAAATCCTGTATGGATATAGCTGTCTGTATTGATAATGTTGGGTGCAAAATCGGATTGTATCCGAGATCACAAGATTGTGCTAAAGTTGAAGTCAAAGGCAAAGTCAAAGTGGGCAACAAAGTCAAAGTTTACTTGTATTGTTTTAGTCCTTTGTAATAGTTTTCCTTTATTAGGGTAGAAAGTGTAATTGGTTCAAAGTTGAAGGGTTGTAAGGGTTTGGGTATAAATACCCAAGTGATGTAGTTTGTTAGTTAGAACATGCATACGTATCATTGTGAAATTGAGAGTGAATTGAGAGTTATAGTTCTTAAGTGTGTGTGTTCTTGGTGTGGATAGTGTGTGTAATCAATTCATCAAGAATCAATGACATATGGCTTTCAAATCATTTTCTACTTGATTATATGTTGATTAGAACTTGAATCTGGAACAACAAGTGGTATCAGAGCTGGAAATTCATTGGATTTGGTATGATTTCTTGACTTTTTTATGTTTTTTTTGAAAATGGAGGTTTGAGTTTTGATGTTCTTCATTTGATCATGATTTGGATCTGAATTTGATTGTTTGTGGTTAAAATGATGTTTTTACTGTGTTAGGAAGTGATTTAGAGTCAAAATTTGGTGATTTGAGCAGTAATTTTTGAGTTTTTTTACCTTCTGCTCGGTTTTTTCTCGTTTTTCCGAATTCTGTTCATATTTTCCGAATTGGAATATTCAAAAATTCCGAATCGGAAAATTTTTTGGATTCGGAAATTGTGTTCGAAGTTAGTTATACTCATTTTCCGACTTGGTATTAGTCAAATTCCGATTCGGAAAACATCATTTTCCGATTCGGAAATTGCCCAAATACCAACTCGAATTTTTCTCGGAACTCTTTCAAGTTTATCTTTTCCGATTCGGAAAACTACCTTTTCCGATTCGGAAAATTGAAAAATCCGAATCGGAATATAGTGTTTTCCGAATCGGATTAGTTTAAATCAAAAAAAAAAAAAAAAAAAAAAAAAGTCTGGAAGCGTTTTTCGGGCATTTTTTCACGTTAACTTTCTTAGACTTCTTATCTGATTTTACGGTGAAAAAGTTCAGTCATTTTTAAGGTCATTTTTTCCCGAAAAATGCCGGTTTTTCCGAGATTTTGGTGATTTCCGAGAGGTTGTATTTTTGGACTAAGATTTCAATTTCGCGGTCAAAATCAACTTTCAAATTTTTGAAAAATATTTTTTCTCGGGATTTCACTATTCACCGGTTGACTTTACGGTTGACTTTTTGACTTTTGTCACTAACCTTTTCGTTGATCAAAAAGAAGTGTTCAGATTAGCCACAGATTCTCAGATTAGTATACCTCCAGAAGTTCGGAAGAAATCTACCAGTTTCAGTGAATTACCGATCATTTTCAAGTTCTACGAAGATGTCTAGAGATCTTTTGAGTATGGGTTCGAAGTCAAAGCCTCCGGTTCTTCAAATTGGAGAATATCCACAATGGCGTGTAAGGATGATTCAATTCCTTAACAACATCGACAAGACTCTCATGACAAGCATTCAGGAAGGTCCAATTAAGCCTTTCATTGACATTCCCGGTACTCCTGAGACTGCTACTACTCCCGCAATTGAACCAAGAAGAGTGTATAAACTCTTTCGGCATTACAATGAGCTCGAGAAGATCAGAGCGGAAATTGATGACAAAGCTCTAACTTTTCTAACGATGGCAATTCCGAACGATTTATTCAATCGTGTTGATAGTCGAAAGACAGCAAAAGAATTGTGGGATGAGTTAGAGAAGCAGTTTCAAGGGACGGAGAGATCAATCCAAGCCAAGCTAAACCAAGCAATTGGTGCTTATGAAGGTTTTAAGGCATTAGAGGGAGAAACACTTGCTGATTCTTACAGTCGGTTCAACATCATTCTGAATGATCTACGAAGAAATGGAATGAATAAGTCTACTTCCGAGATCAACTTCAAGTTCTTGAAAAATCTCAATCCGGAATGGGATCAATATTCGGTTAATCTACAGATGAACAAGAACTTGGCGGAAGAAGACTTACATGATCTATATTCTATTCTTAGTCAGCATGAAGTGAAAGTCAAAGATATTGTGATGAAGCAAAAGAGTATCTCTGATTCTTTGGCTCTTTTGACTGAAAAGAGTAAGAGTGTTCTCTCAAGTGGTTCAAAGAAGAAAAATCATTCCAAGGCTTTAGTCACCGAGTTGTCTGATTCTGATTCGGAAACTGTTGAAGATGAAAGTTCTGAATCCGATGTTGATTTGAAGCGAGTTGCCGACAAGCTTGCTCTTTTGTCTAGTTCTATTCACAAACGTTATGGGAAGAAGAAGTTCTATTCGAAACCCAAGTTCGATAACTACAAAAGAGACAAGTACAAGCCAAAGGATTATGAGAGAAGGCCGGAGAGGAAGAGTTATGAGAAAGAAAAGACAGATGAGAAAGGAAATGTATGTTTCAACTGTGGCAAACCAGGCCATTTTGTCAAAGATTGTAGAGCACCGAAAGTCAGGGATTTTGACTACTACTCAAAGAAGGCTCAACTTGCGAAACGCAAGAGTGAAGGTAAAGTTTTGATGGCGGAAGAGGAGTGTTGGTATGATGATACTTCTGATGATGAAGATTCTGCTCATTTCACACAAGTTCACTACAATCTCATGGCAAGTGTGGAAGAAACCATCAATCTTCACAAAGAGACCGAGGCATCAAATGAGGTAAGTCAAACTCCTTCTGACTCGGATATGTCTGATAATGATGAATGCTCTTTAGAAGAACAGTTTTTAATTTTAAAAACTGAATTTGATGACTTGAAGGAAAAGAGTAAGTTCGAAAGAGCTCGAGTCATTGAATTCAGTAATGAATGTGAGTTATATAAATCTTTAGCTGATGATCGTGAGCTTGAAAAGGCTGAGATTAGGAAAGAGAAAGCCAAACTAGAATCTCAAATTTCTGAGATGAAGAGTGCATTAGTCAATTTGGAGTCTGAAAAAGCTGAATATATGATCAAATTTGAAGTTTGTTTTCAAGATAGGTCCGAGGCTTATGCTAAGATAAAACAATTGGAGGATCTTAATATCAAAAGAGGTCAGACTCAACAGACGCTTAAGCTTTTGACAAATAATCTAAAGGATACTAGATTTTACAATCCGAAAATGGGGTTAGGTTTACCTGAAAATGATATTTTAAAGAAAGCCCCTAAAGGTCTTTATCAGTTTGATAACTTAAGTTTTCCAAAATTAAATGAGACCTTTGTGAAATCTGGTAGTTCATTATCTGATTCTTCGGATAAAGGTAAAGAAAAAGTTGTTGATGACTCAAGTGATAGTTTTTCAGATTCAAAGCCAAAGAGAAAGAATAACTTTGATTTCACATGTAACTTTCAATATGATGATTTAAATCAAAGTTATAAAACAAGAAAACCTGAGTTTTCTCATACTCAGTGTGTTTCTTTGTATTCTCAAGATATAAAGTCTTTTTCAAATGAATCTGAAAAGCTTAGTAACGATATTGAAAATGAGTCAAAGACTACTGATTCTACTCCTGAATCTGAAGATAAGACAAGTGAACTTGAAAAAGAAACAGATTGTGAAAATCTTTCTGAGTTTATTCAAGTTAATAATCTTTCAGAAAATAAAAGCGTTTCTGATTATGAGTCTGATTCTGATTCTGATGAGACCAAACCATGTTTTGATTCTGATAATGATGATGATATTGAAGCGGGTGTTGAGGAAGAAAAGATAAATTTTATTTCAAACCCCATGTTTGAGTCTCAAGAAACTCCACCTTGTTTTGATCAAAGTATTAAGCCTGAAGTGACTGAGTTAATTACATATGCTGTTATTGACAAAGATGGATATCTTGTGTACAAAAGTTTAGATAGTATGGTTGAAGGCGATATCCTTAAATCAGAACTCAAATTACCAGATGTGGAATTTGGTGCTGTTTTTGAAAAACCAAAGTCGAGTACACAAGATAAACCAAATGGTGTCAATGTTTCAAGTGATAGTGGAATTTCAAAAGATGAGAAATCCTCATATACTTTGTTAAAGTCTGAAACTTGTTCAATTAATTTTGATGCAAGTACTTTTGAGGTAGGAAGTACTTCTTGTGCTACACTTGAAACATCTTCAAAAGATTCATCTGATGTATGTTCAGTTCCTAAGACACCTATTAACTCTAGTTCTTCTGATTCTACAGATTTAAAAAGTTTTAACCGACATGGCCTAGGGTGGAAGAAGAAAGATTCAAAGAAGAAAAAGCGTTTTGTTAAAAAGACATCCGTTGATGATGCAAATAACTGTAATCTGAATGTTAGATTCAATAAGTGTCAAAACTCTTTTGAGTCTGCCTTAATGTTTTTTGCTATGCAACGTTTGCATTGTACTCATTGTGGTGATAACTCTTTTTCTTTGAACTCTAGTCATGTTAACAAGAAGAGATCTAGTGGTGTTTCTCATGATAAATCTCGTGCTTACTCGTTTGATCATCGTGCTAAAGTGTTTAGTGCTAAAAAGAAAAATCTTTCAAAAGAAAAAGATAAATCAGTTGATGTGAAATTTGTGTGCAAATGGATTCCTAAAGATTTATTGAATGCACAAATTTCAAAGTCTGGTATAAACTGTAAGATTTTAGGTTCATCTTCTGATTTGTTAAAGATGTATGAGACCAACAAGAAAGGACCCATTTGGATATGGGTTCCCAAGATGAACTAACATGTTTCTACAGGCCAGGCATATGTGGTATGTCGATTCCGGTTGTTCAAGACATATGACTGGCTACAAGGAGTTGTTGCACAATTATGTGGAACGACCAGGAGGAACAGTTAGTTTTGGGAATAAGACGACTGATGTCATCAAAGGTTACGGCATTCTTACAAATGGTAAGGTATCTATAAAGAAGGTACTTTATGTTGAGGGGTTAAGTCATAATCTTTTTAGTGCAAGTCAGTTTTGTGATGGTTATAACATTGTTCTATTTTCCATCATTAACTGTCTTATCACTAATAGTGATGGTGTTGAGATTTTTGAAGGGAGAAGGTTTTACAATCTCTATGTAGTTGACTTTCCGGTGATAGATTCGTCGAAACCAGTTTGTTTGTTTTCAAAGGCAACAAAAGGCGAAAGTTGGCTATGGCATAGAAGATTTTCTCATCAGAATTTCTCAGATATTAGCAAACTAGCTAATGGTGGATTGGTGAAAGGTCTTCCAAAGTTGACATTTGATAGAGATTCTTTATGTCCGGCTTGTCAAATGGGAAAGATGAAGAGAAGTTCTCACAAGTCAAAGACAGAATCTTCGTGTCAATCACCACTCGAAATGCTCCACATGGACTTATGCGGACCGATGAGAATTCAATCAATTAGTGGAAAGAAGTACATTCTGGTTATGGTTGATGAATACTCACGGTACACGTGGCTAGAATTTCTGAGAATGAAATCTGAAGCTCCCGAGTTGATCATAAAGTTTATCAAGAGGATCCAAGTTCTTTTGCAACTTCCAATTCGAAAGATTAGGAGTGATAATGGCACTGAATTTAAAAATGCTACATTAGATGCTTATCTAACATCTGTTGGTATTTCTCATAATTTTTCAGGTGCTTATACTCCACAACAAAATGGGGTTGTAGAAAGACGAAACCGAACCTTAGTGGAAGCGGCACGAACGATGCTAGCTTACTCCGGATTACCTCTAACCTTTTGGGCCGAAGCGGTTTCAACGGCTTGTTTTACTCAAAATCGAACCATCATCACTAAGCGCTTTCAGAAAACTCCTTATCATATAATCAACCGTAGAGTTCCTAATGTGAAATTTTTTCATGTTTTTGGTTGTAGGTGTTACATTCTTAACAATCGTGACAATCTTGGTAAGTTTGACAAGAAAGCCGACGAGGGATACTTTCTTGGTTATTCGCTAACGTCAAAGACTTTCCGGGTCTACAACAAAAGAACCAAGATGGTTATGGAAACCGTTTATGTCACCTTTGATGAAACCGTGTCAATGACTTCTGAACATAGCAGTTCAGGACTCGAAATTCATAGTCAAGCTTCTACTACGACTTCTGATTCTATTACTGATCCAAATAGTTCAGAACTCGATTTACTGTTTATGGATGCTTTTCTGGATATTTGTGCAGATAATGAAGATCTCGTTCTTTCCAGAAATCCAAGAGTTGATATTCACGATGTTCCAGAACCTTCGAGTGTAAATGATTCCGGACCATCGGAGAATGTTTGTTCTACTTCTAACTCTGATCAGGCTATACTAGTTCCAAGTGTTGAGCAATCAGAGTTAACCTCCGATGATCAATTAGAGATTCCTGCAATCATTGATGAAAATGATAGTCAGAACAATCTAGATGATCTTGCAATTCTTCCTGCTCAGTTGAAATGGACTAGAGCACATCCACTCTACAATGTGATTGGTGATGTCAATGATGGTGTTAAAACGCGATCTGCATCTGCAAATTACTGCCTATACAAAAGTTTCTTGAGCAAAATTGAACCAAAGAATGTCTCTCAAGCCTTAGACGATTCTGATTGGCTTTTAGCAATGCAAGAAGAGCTTCTACAGTTCAAAAGAAACAAAGTGTATCGCTTGGTTCCTAGACCACAAGATAAATCAATCATTAAAACCAAGTGGATTTTCAGAAATAAGAAAGATGAATCCGGATTGATTGTCAGAAACAAGGCGCGATTGGTTGCTAAAGGTTATTCTCAACAAGAAGGTATTGACTACGATGAGACTTTTGCACCTGTAGCGAGGATCGAGGCAATTCGAATCTTTCTGGCCTATGCAGCTCACAAGAACATCAAGGTATTTCAAATGGATGTCAAATCTGCGTTCTTGAATGGAGTCTTGCATGAAGAGGTCTATATAGAGCAACCTGAAGGGTTCGTCGATCCAGATTTTCCTGATCATGTCTGCATCTTGGACAAAGCTTTGTATGGCTTAAAACAAGCTCCAAGAGCATGGTATGAAACTCTGACTAATCATCTCTTATCCAAAGGATTCAAACGAGGTACGATCGATACTACTCTTTTTCTGAAGAAAGAAGGTGATGACTTGCTTTTAGTTCAAATTTATGTTGACGACATTATTTTCGGTTCTACTAATCCAGAGTTGTGTACAAAATTTTCTAAAATCATGGAGACCGAGTTTGAAATGAGCATGATGGGTGAATTGAATTTCTTTTTAGGAATTCAAGTCAAACAAAACCCGGATGGCATCTTTATAAATCAGTCAAAATATATTAAAGATATGTTGAAAAAGTTTCACATGACTGATTGTTCTCCAATTAAAACACCAATGCCAACTGGAAATCTTTTGGGTCCTGATTTAGCCGGTAAACCCGTTGATCAAAAGATTTACAGAAGCATGATTGGTTCTCTTTTGTACCTAACTGCGACTAGACCGGACATTATGTTCGCCACATGTTTTTGTGCTCGTTTTCAAGCTAATCCTAAAGAGTCACACCTTGCGGCAGTTAAAAGGATCTTACGATATCTCAAAGGCACACCCGAGTTGGGCCTTTGGTATCCGAAAGATTCTAGTTTTGAGCTAATTTCTTTTACAGATTCAGATTATGGTGGTTGCAAACTGGATAGGAAAAGCACTTCTGGATCATGTCAGTTTTTAGGTGATAAACTTGTTAGTTGGACTTCGAAAAAGCAAAATTGCGTCTCTACTTCTACGGCCGAAGCAGAATATGTGGCCGCCGCGAGTTGTTGTTCGCAAGTGCTTTGGATGAAGACACAACTACTAGATTATGGTTACACGTTGAAGAGAGTCCCTATCTACTGTGATTCGGAAAACGCCATTGCGATAACGTCAAATCCGGTTCAGCATTCCAAGACCAAACACATCGACATTCGTTATCATTTTATTAAAGATAATGTGGAGAAAGGTAATATCGAAATGTTCTTTGTTCAAACAGATTATCAACTTGCTGACCTTTTCACTAAACCTTTAGATGAAAAGCGTTTTAATTTTTTGGTTAGCAAGCTTGGCATGCTTACTCCTACTTAAATCTGTTACGGATCTTAATTTAAGGGGAGTTGCTTAATTATTCTGGATTGGATACTATCTGCCTAACATCTAAGGATTCATTTTCAATGAATACCAATTTCTACTTTGTTTTGCAGATTATCCATTTGAGGGGGAGTTCTTAAACGTGATATTCATTTTAGGGGGAGAGTTCAAATAAGCTTTAATGCTTACATATCTGAAAGACGAACAACTTTCAGGTATGAAAAATGTTTTTAAATGTTCAAACTCACTTCTCGATTCTCAAATGTTTTTTCGAATTAGAAGTGTGATTTTTCATGTTTTCAAATCATGATGAATTGACGGATATTTTCTAACCGTGTGTTTCCAAAGATTAATACTTGCGTATTATCTTTTCATATACTTTTCAAGTATTCATACACACCGGTTTAGCTTCTTTTGACTTAGTTATTACCACGTCTCTATATGACCATATTTTTCGGTGGTAATACACTCGCTTGCTATCTTCCTATTTGTGCTTCATCGTTTATTTGATCAGATACTTTCTTCATTGCTATATCTATATCTTGATCGTATAGATAACATTTATTCATTTTGTGTACACCAAAGATTTTCAAGAACATATCTCACATCATATGATGAATCAGTTTTCTCAAACAAGTTTATATCATTCATGTTCTTCATTTCATATACTTGTTTGAAGAAATTTTTTTTTATGCTCCTATTTTGTTTATATATATTTGTTCGAGCATGTTTCATATTGGCTCCTTGATTCGCCCGATGAATCATTGTACTATCATGTTTAGGAAACTTATTTCATGGGATGTGTGAGCTTAACAGAACTTCTATGGATTTCCAGAACCGGCAATCCTACCCAAGAAGTTATCCTTGAGAAATGAGTGAGGGGTCTACATCAAAGAGTGGGGGAGATAACTCAGGTGGTCGAGTTATTCTCATAGTGATTGAGCGAAAAAATATTATATGAGAGATTGGTTAGATGTGAGGATGCTTAAAAGAATTGGAGGGTGTGAGAACAGAGTTAAAAGAAAAATAAAACTCTGCACCAACCACTTCTAAACCGGGCAACCACATCATCTATTGGTTCACATTCTTTGGTGACCGATATTGAAACAAGGCAAAGCCCAATGCCGACTCTCGTTTTTACCCCACTAGCTACTCATTTCCTTCTTAACAAGGAGATGTTTCATTTCATCACAGGGACGCAGCACATAATCTATCAGGTTTTCATTTGGAAAATCGATATTGAAACAGAAGGAAGCTGCCCTGCCTTCGAACTTCATTTCTACACATCGAGTCGTGAAATGTTTTCACATTTTGAGCCTTATGAAAGCACTTGATGCTTATTTTCTTTCATCACAAAAACACACAAGGAATTTGTTTCTTTGTCGGAACGTTCATAGGAATACTTTTAGTGTTTGCGATGATTGAACGGAAGCCCTGGGGAGTGATCATCACTAAAGCTCCTTATATAGTGCATTCGTTGTACTGAGTTGCTTTGTGCTTCTCACAGGCATTCCAACTGATTCATGTGTTGTTTCAGGATTTTCCCATTTAAATCTGAATTTGAAAAGATTCAGATTACTTTATGGAATTGACGGTATTTCTTTGGAGTAATAAGGGGAATTCTGGAGTAACAAGGAGGAGATGATTATGTGAGATGGTTTTTGATATCTATGGTGGTTCTTTCACATGTTTGTATCTTTACGAGATGAGTTCTCTGATCATACATTTCTAGAGTTTTGATGATTATTTCATATTTCATCAAAAAGGGGGAGATGGTTTAGAAATGTAAAGTTGAGGAATGTTTATGAAGATACTTTGGGAGATGGTTCCGAAATGTCAAGATGAAGAGAAGATTACGAGATATGACAAGAGATGTTTGAGAGAGTTGTTTGAAGTTTGGTGATTATTTGAAGATATCTCGGTTTGTTAAAGCTTCGTGTTCAAAGTTTGTTAAAGCTTCATGAAGATTTGGATGATTCGTGAAGATTATTACGGAAGCTTATTGTTCAAGGAAGCTTATTGTTGATGTTTAAAGTGTTGATGCTTTCTTGAAGACGTTTGCCTAATTCTTTTTGTGATCTCGAATCCAAAGGGGGAGATTGTTGGGTGCAAAATCGGATTGTATCCGAGATCACAAGATTGTGCTAAAGTTGAAGTCAAAGGCAAAGTCAAAGTGGGCAACAAAGTCAAAGTTTACTTGTATTGTTTTAGTCCTTTGTAATAGTTTTCCTTTATTAGGGTAGAAAGTGTAATTGGTTCAAAGTTGAAGGGTTGTAAGGGTTTGGGTATAAATACCCAAGTGATGTAGTTTGTTAGTTAGAACATGCATACGTATCATTGTGAAATTGAGAGTGAATTGAGAGTTATAGTTCTTAAGTGTGTGTGTTCTTGGTGTGGATAGTGTGTGTAATCAATTCATCAAGAATCAATGACATATGGCTTTCAAATCATTCTCTACTTGATTATATGTTGATTAGAACTTGAATCTGGAACAACAGATAAATCTGTCTGAATGATATTTGTTAAGTAACTATTTGATTGTTATGCTGAATAACCGGTCTAAATATTATAAATGACTATTTTACCCTTTCACATTCAACATTTAATCAACCCATTATGCAAAAATCCAAAATCCCACCCATTTTACATAAATCTCACCCAAAAATTCATATCAATTCCAACAATTTTACAAAATCCCACCCAAAAATACCACCCAATTCCACCATTTTACATGAATTCGATCCAAACATACCACCCACTTCCCCTCATTTTACATAAATCTCACCCAAAATTACCATCTAATTCCAAGCATTTTACATAAATACCACCCATTTTATATAAATCCCACCCAAAAAGTCCACCCATTTTACACCCAATTCCACCCTAAATCAACAGCCCTCACAAAGAACCAGTTCTGCAAAGTTATAGAAGGAAACCAAGGGGACAATTTCAGCAACGATTTCAGAGGACGATTTCAGCCAAGAAGGAAGCTAAGTTTCTTCATTTCTGCAAGATATTAGCAAAAGCCCTATAAACAATTTCAGATGAAAGATTTCTGCAGTGATTTCAGATCAATTCTGGAACGATTTCAGAAGGTGAATGGAGATGCGTTGATGCAAACTCAGCCGAAGTTTTTAAGAATCACCTTCGATGAAGAGGACGATTGAGGCGCTGGAGGATTGTTGCATGCAGACCTTCGATGGAGGAAAATTTCTGGATGAAGAGCTTGATGGATGGAATAGAGGCTGGGTTGTTGATGGAACCAGAGGTTGAAGATGAGAGGTTGAAGGGTATTGTGGGAATAATGGAAAAATGAATGGCTGACCACATAGGAGTGTATTTTATTAGCTGAGCGAATCAGCCAACATCTGAGCAATTCAGCCGCAAAAGAACACCCAGATATGGCTGTGCGATTCAGCCATATCCTTTATACAGCTGCTTCAGCCATTAACGAACAACACCTTAGTCTAATGCACAAAAGGATTATCCGCCTTTACTGACACAAAAGTACATAAGGACAGTCTCTTTTCTGTTCCCTCTGTACTTATCAGACCTCAAGGCAACTGTTTACTCACATCCTCTTTTGCACACCATGCAAAGAGTATTTGTTTATAGTAAATAGTACATAGGACCACTAAGATTGTGACACGTACACAAAAGTGAGTCTGCATGCATTTAATGCATTGGGTATAAATAGGACTTGAAGAGATGTTCTCCACACTTCTTCATCCTAAAATTACCCTAATCCTTTCTTCCTTATTCCCTCTAGTTTCTTTCTTTTCTTATCTTCTCACTCTAGTGCATAGTGAAAGAACTTAGATTGTTTAGTTTAGACTTGTAGTCTTTTCTATTTCCGCAACAATCTGTAAATTCATATTGTTAATACAACATAGAATTTAAAAGTGAAATTTTGTGTGATTATATTCAACCCCCCCCTTCTATAATCCCATACACTATCCTTACTTGAAGGTCACCTCATTGGGACCAACACTTTGTGATAATCAAAGTGCAATTCATCTTGCTAAGGCCATCCGCTATGGAGACCATCACGCAGCCGGTACCAGACCGGTACCGCCCGGCACACCGCCGAGGGTATCCGGCACGGTACCCGGTACGGTGGGGTGATGCCGGCTTGTTTTCGAGGTTAAATGGCTATATAGCCGTTAATATATAATTAATTTATTTTTTTTCTTTTTTCTTTTACCCCTATATATATAAACAAACATATACCAATTTTATTCATCACACCTCTTTTCTACCTCTTATTCACCTCTTTTCTTCCTCTTCTTCACCTCTTTTCTTCCTCTTTACCTCTTTTCTTCATCTTTTTTTAACGACTAGAGAATGTCTTCCGACGAGTCGGATGAGGAACGCATCCACCAACACTTTCGTGTCGCCGGTGGTCTTTTGATGGAAGCGGCTCGCATAATTATCCACAACGAGATAATTGAACCGTCGACGAAAAGAACAAGAGGACCGCATAAAAATAGAGATCGAGAAGAGGGGCACGATAAACTTTTCGCCGACTACTTTTCGGATAACCCGGTGTACAACGACAACGACTTTAGCCGGCGGTTTCGTATGACTCGACGGCTATTCCAAAGGATAGTTGGCGATCTTGAAAACGAGTTTGATTTTTTCAAGCAGCAATGGGATGCAAGAGGCGTAAAGGGTTTTTCTCCGATACAAAAGTGTACATCCGCTATCCGACAATTAGCGTACAGGACTGTTGCGGATTCTACGGACGAGTACCTGAGGATGAGTGAAACGACATCTAGGGAATGCCTATCTCAATTTTGCAAAGGTATTATTCGACTCTATATGCGCCAATACTTACGAAATCCTACAGCTAGCGATACTCAGGCTATATACGCGTTGCATGAAAATGTACACGGTTTACCCGGCATGCTTGGTTCCATGGATTGTATGCATTGGGATTGAAAACATTGTCCCCTCGCATGGAAGGGTCAATACCATAGAGGGGATCATAGTTGACCGACCATAATACTAGAGGCAGTCGCATTATATGATCAATGGATCTGGCATGCGTTCTTTGGGGTTCCGGGTGCTACGAACGACATAATCGTCGTAAACCAATCACCGGTTTTCAACGATATTTTCGACGATAAAGCACCTGATAGTTCGTTTGTTGTGAATGGCACACAATACAAACACGGGTACTATCTCGTCGACGGGATTTATCCGGAGTGGTTGACTTTCGTCAAAGCGTTTAGTTGGCCATCGGACAACAAATGGATGGAGTTCAAGACACGTCAAGAATCAGCTCGTAAAGACATAGAACGGACATTCACCACGCTAAAAGATAAGTGGCACGTAGTTAAATATCCGGCTCGGGTATGGTCACGTCGGAAATTAAAAGAAATTATGTATACTTGCATAATTTTACACAACATGATTCGCGAAGACGAAGGTATCGCGAATTATCCTTTTGATGAAACGGAGGTTTTACCGCACGAGGTTGAAACAAATATCTCCGAAGAAGACCGAGCAATAAACGTCCATTACGTACGAAACCAAGAGAGACACATCAACCTCCGCGCCGATTTATCCGAACACTTGTGGGACTCTATGGCCCATAATTAATTTTTTTAATTTTTTAATTTTAATATATTGAATTTTTAGTTACTAATTTTAATATATTGAATTTGAATTTATTGTATATTGTTAATTAATTTAGTTTTAAAAAAAAATGGTACCAAATGGTACCATAGTGGATGATTTGGTAGGGAATGGGTAAGGTATTGAAAAGCTGACGTGGCGCTGAGATGGCAGCTGGTACCATATGGTAAGGGTGGCACCATAGTGGATGGCCTAAGAATATTATGTTCCATAAAAGAACAAAACATATCGATGTGAGGTATCATTGGATTAGAGATGCTCTTGAAGACAAGATGTTTGAACTTGATAAAGTTCATACCGATGATAATGGTTCCGATAGTGGGGCACATGGTGGCTAAAACCAATTATCTATATTTAATATTTTACTCTAAGGGGTAAAATGGTAATTGACAGTCATGGACGGATCCATAGTGGGGCACATGGTGGCCCGTGCCACCGTGGTTTTCGTCCGCTGAGAGGTAAATTTTTTTTAGTATAGGTGCAACCGTATTATCTTAAAGGGTGCCACTGTATTATTTCCAAAACTCAAAGGGGTGCACCTAAAACATTTTAATTTTCATCATATTTCAAAAGCCCAACTTAATAAAAAGTAAAAAACCCATTATTCATATTCAATTAAGATCAGATTTCAAAAGCCAAAATCTATTTAACTCAATTAGATTTGGAAGCCCATTAAATCAATTCAATTGAAATAGCAATTCTATTGTATTAAGCCCAATACTCAATCCAATTTGACGCATCCAAACAAAATCGATCGACGTTACTGCTGTTCCAAATTCCAATCGACGCCCAAAGTCAATACTCAATTGCGCTTCATTTAGAATCGATCGACTCAGGCACTCAGCTCAGACTCAGTGATTTCACTCGGTGAGTCGGTTCACTCGTTCGAGTTGCTCACTCACTCTGTTTTCTCCTCTTCTAATTTCTCAAGGATGAGCCATTATTAAGGTATTTTCTTATTTTAATTTAGAAACAAGTAAACCTAATTTTACAATTTAGTCACTTACTAATGATGATGAATTGATAATTGTTGGTAATTTGGTATATATGATGATGAATTGATAATTGTTGATTACTTCATTACTTGATTAGTTGATTGATTATTTGATTACTTCATTACTTGATTTAGTTGATTCACTTGATTCACTTGATTATTAATTGTTGGTAATTTTGTATATATGTCTCAATTTTTCATAGTCTTGAGTCTTGTTGGTAATTTACTAATTTAGATTTATACAATATTACGATTCACAGTTGACAATGGAAAAATATTTGAAACGAAAAGCTCCAATTCCATTAACTAGTAATGCATCTAATAATACGATTGATATTAGAGATCTTCCTTGGGATCCATCAGAGAGGCCTAACATTATAAGTTATAACCCAAATCAAAGAGATGAGATTAGGCGGAAATACTTGGTTAGGGGGCCTTGTCAACCACGAGGTCACGAGTTTCCAACTAAACTTATCGGGGCTAAAGCAAGACGTCTTGTTCCTAGTTGGTTTGATGAATATCAATGGTTGGAATATAGTGTAAAGGTAGACAAAGGCTATTGTTTGCCATGATTGTTTAGAGATCCAAGTGGGACGGATGCTGCATTTGTAACGAAAGGGTTCAATAGTTGGAGCAAAAAAGAAAGATTTAAGCTTCATGAGGGCAAAGGTTAAGAGTAATCACCATAAAGCACTTGCTAAATGTGAAGATTTGCTTAACCAAAACCAATTAATTGTTGCCGCCTTGGTTAAGCAATCAGAACTCGCAAAGACCGAGTATCACATGCAATTGACCGCATCCGTTGAAGTTTGTCGATTCTTGTTGGAGAATGCTTTACCATTTCGTGGCAATGATGAGTCCGAAAGTTCTTTGTATAAAGGGCTTTTTTGGGGACTTTAAAGTTAGTCAGAAGAATAAATGGTGGTATTAAAAAGGTAATATTACAAAATGCACCGAAGAAAAATAAAATGACATCTTCTATGATCTAAAAAGATATTGTTACTTGTTTTGCGGAGGAAGTTTTGAAGTCCATGGGAGAACTTGGAAATGATGTATTTGCCTTGTTGATGGATGAGTCTAGCGATGTCTCTAGAAAAGAACAAATGGCCGTTGTTTTGAGGTTTGTTGACAAAAACGGAGTTGTTCAAGAGAGGTTTATTGGCATTGTACATGTTATGGATACATCTGCTTAAAGTCTAAAAGCTGCACTTGATGCTTTATTTGCAAAACATGGATTGAGTTTTACAAAGGTAAAAAGGATATTTAATTATTTATCTACTTTTTAATAATTTTATCTATTTTGTCTCATTCTTTTTTTAAGTCCTTAATGGCTAAAGTATTCTTTGAATTTTTAAATAGGTAAGAGGGCAAGGGTATGATGGTGCTAGCAATATGAGTGGCAAGTTTAATGGGTTAAAAGCTTTGATCTTGAGTGATAATGAATCGGCATTTTATGTCCATTGTTTTGCGCATCAACTTCAATTAGTAGTTGTGGCGGTTGCAAAGAAACATGACGGTGTTAGGGATTTTTTTGATTTGCTAGCTTTGGTTGTTACCGTGGTTAACTCTTCTTGCAAACGAAAAGATATGCTAAGAGAAAGTCACAAAGATAGAATTCAAGAACAAATTGGAAATGATGAAATTGTGACCGGCAAGGGGTTAAACCAAGATATTTCACTTATACGAGCCGGAGATACACGATGGAATTCTCATCTGAAAACAATTATGAGTTTGATTGCTTTGTTTCCGGATGTTATAAAGGTGTTCGAATATGTCGAAGATGATAGGGATAATGGAGCAACTCGACTTCAAGCAAGTGGTCTTTTATCATACTTCAAGACATTTGAATTTGTGTTTTATATGCACTTAATATTAACCATTTTTAGGGTTAACAAATTCATTGTATCAAGCTCTTCAAATGTAAGATCAAGACATCTTTGAAGCGGTTGATTTGATTAGAACAACGAAAGGACAATTGCAAATGCTACGAGAAAACGGGTTTGATCCAGTTTTGGAGAAATGCTACTCCGTTTGTGATAAACATAAGACTGCCAAGTTGGATATGGCGGAAGGTTATGTTAACACAAGAAATCCAAGAAAAAAGACGAACATTAGCAATCGGCATTATTATAATTATAATTTATTCAACACTGTTTTGGATATGCAGATTCGGGAGTTTGGTGATCGTTTTTATGAGATTAGCACCGACTTGCTTCAAAATATGGCGGCTTTGAATCCACGCAATTCATTTTCTCAATTTAACAAAGCAAGCCTATTGAAGTTAAGTCACATGTATCCACGTGATTTTGATGCCAAGGAAAGGATCATTCTTGAACACGAACTTGACATCCACTATCACTCTGTTTACAAAGATGTTAGATTTGCCAATTTAAGCGGCATTGCGGACCTTGCTAGATCAATGGTGGAAACAAGAAAACATCTTTCTCATCCTTTAGTCTATCGATTGTTGAAGCTAACACTGGTTTTGCCGGTTGCGACAGTTACAGTTGAAAGATGTTTTTCAGTGATGAAGCTTGTCAAGATGGATCTACGTAACCGAATTGCCGATGACTTTTTGAATACTGCTAGAATATGTGGAAACCCCGTGACTCGGGGAGCCGTGTATTGACAACAATATATAAACAGAAAAGTTACAGAAGGGTCCCTATACTATACAAGTATTTAATACACCCCCGTAGTTTGATCAGGGGGAACACGAATGTTCAAACTATCTCTAAAATCAAGAAACAAACTAGAGGGTAGACCCTTTGTAAAAATATCTGCATACTGATAAGCGGATGGAACATGCAAAACACGCACATGACCAATCGCAACACGCTCCCTAACAAAATGTAAGTCAATTTTCACATGCTTGGTTCTCTGGTGCTGAACAGGGTTAGAGGCTAGATACATGGCACTGACATTATCACAAAAGACAACAGTGGCACGAGAGAGAGGACAAGACAACTCGAGCAGGAGATTTCGTAACCAAGCAGCTTCAGCAACTACATTGGCTATCCCCCGGTACTCGGCCTCGGCACTTGAGCGGGAAACAACATGCTGTCGTTTGGAGGACCAAGATACGAGATTGTCACCCAGATATACACAAAACCCTGAGGTGGACCGACGAGTATTAGGACACCCGGCCCAGTCGGCATCCGAATAAGCAACCAAGCGATCAACGGCTGACGGTTTGATTTGAAGACCATGAGACAAAGTACCTTTTAAATACCGTAAGGTGCGTTTAAGCGCATTGAGATGCGGAAGACGCGGGTCATGCATAAAGAGACAAACCTGTTGTACGGCATAGGCAATATCAGGACGAGTAAAAGTCAAGTACTGCAAGGCACTAGCAAGGCTTCGATATAAGGTGGGATCAGAAACAGGCTCACCATCAACAGCAAGCTTTGTTTTGGTGTCAGCCGGTGTGCTGCAGGGATTGCACGAGACCATATCAGGTCGTGCTAGAATCTCTTGAGCAAAGGCAGATTGAGAAAGAAAGAGTCCGGAGTTGCTACGAGACGCATCAATTCCTAAGAAGAAGGATAACGGACCCAAATCAGACATGGGAAACTCAGAAGATAACTGAGAGATAACCATGGAAATAAGAGTAGGAGAGGAGGCAGTAAGAATAATGTCATTGATAACTCCAAAATTATACATGTTTTACTCGCATCAGTTCCCCATTTTTGTGCTTAATTTGAGAGTATTTTCGATACTGTTTGACTTAAAAAGGTGTAAATCCTAATTTTGTAGGTTTTGGAGGTGCTTGAGCGTAAAAGTATAAAAAGAGGGTGAAAAGCGTCAAAAAGGAGACTTTTGTGCAAGCTTTGGAAATATGGACTTTTCTTGGCTCCTAAGACGGTTTCCTTGCTCTCTAAGTCAGATAATTTCCTCCAAAAAGACGGATCTTCAGTAGATAAGGCAAGAGAACATTTCGGAAGATCTCGGAAGCTGGAATTAGTTCACTCGCGCTGCGAAGAAAATGGCTCGCGCCGCGAAGCTTGGATTTTCTCGTCGGAAGCTTCCAGAAAATTAGGGCTCGTTCGATAAGTGTTTAGCGCCGCCAAACTTGCCGTTTCGCGATCGCCAAACGGGGTCTGTTGGAGTATTATAAAAGCAGCCTTTGGGGTCATTCAGCATCATCATTCAATTCATTCACCAGCTCTCATAATTTTAGGTTAGATTAGATGTTGGGAGCCGCCTAGGGTTTCCAACCCGAGAAGATGGAGGCTCGATGATCGACTACGGAGGAGATTCGAGGGGATGCTACGCCAAATCGACCGGTCTTTAGTTGGTTTGTCTAAGCATTTGTAATTGACATATCTATGTGTTGATTCCTCTTGTGTGTCTATTATGGTTTGAATACTTTGAATTTCAGTTTATTAATTAGATGCATGATTTGTTGAATGTTGTCTTTGATTCCGTTCTGAATTATATTGTTTGGTTATTTGAACTCATTGGTTGGGTGTATCTGTTGGATCAAAATAGATAGACTCCGAAAGGATAATCAACCTACCTTAACCTACCCTTGACCAAGAGAGTTGTGTTAAGTGGTTACTTGGACCGAGAGTGACCTAAGGGAAGAACACCATGCAATAGAATTAGAATCGGATTTCCGGTGATAGGTTGCCTAACAAACAATCTAGTATTGGAGCTAGGAGGACCAAGACCTAGTTTATAATCTTAGATAAACATGTTCGGGTGTTTTATTGCTTAAATTCTGACAACAATCATAAATCTATGTCTTATGAAAGTAAACCATAATGGATTCACTTATCTCCAATGTATGTCTGTTCATCAGTTTTCCACTTCTTGGTTAGGTTAATTTATTATTTGTCTTTTTTATTTCAAAATACTTTTCTAAAAACAAAACCCCCAAAAAGCTTTAGGTTAATTAAACTGATTTAGATTAATAGTCTATAAAACTTGACCGTTCCTAGTGGTAGATACGATACCTGGACTTTCCTACACTATATTACTCACGATCAGGTGCGCTTGCCTGTATATGTGGTAAGACGGTGGCTAGGCATTAGAGGTTAAAACTTGTTACGCTTTTTATATACGATAATTACCGCATCAGTCATCGACATAAAGAAGGAGGTAGATAGTATCAGATCCGCGATGATACGTGAAAAGAGAGGTGTCAGTCTTACTGCTAAGAAAACCTAAAGAGGAAAGGTAGACAGCAAAACGATGATACCACGCACGGGGTGCATGCTTAAGGCCATAAAGAGCCTTGCGTAGGCGACAGACATGATCGGGAAAAGAACTGTTTACATAGCCAGGAGGTTGACGCATGTAAACAGTCTCAGTGAGATCACCATGAAGAAAGGCATTCTTAACATCAAGCTGATGGATAGGCCAGTTGCAGGAGATGGAGATGCTAAGAACTGTGCGAATAGTGGCAGGTTTGACAACGGGACTGAAAGTGTCATCAAAGTCCAATCCGGGTTGCTGTGAGAAACCCTAAGCAACAAGACGGGCTTTGTAACGCTCAAGACGTCCATTGCTGTCAAACTTATGGCGAAACAGCCAACGATTGCCAACTATGTTAGCATCAGAAGGTTTAGGAACAAGATCCCACGTATAGTTAAAAATAATGGCAGCCATTTCAGCATCCATGGCGGCCCGCCAATGAGGGTCACACATGGCTTGAGCAGTAGACCGAGGAATGGGAGAGATGTCACTAGTGACCGAAAGGTTGAAGATCTGTTTAGGGTTAAGGAAGCCTGTGCGCGAACGAGTGGTCATCGGATGAACGAAGGTAGTAGCCGGAGCAGGAGGCTGAGAAGGCTCAGCAGAAGAAGCACGAGGAGAAGAAGAGTTGCCAGAAGGCTCAGCGGGTGGGGGCTGAGAAGAGGAGACATAAGCAGAAGGACCAGCAGCCGGCGGAGGGGGGGAAGTATCGATCATAGGAGAGAGGGAAGGGAGGGAATCATCAACATCAAACGCGTCGTAGTCCTCCGAGGAGGGACGAGGCTGGAAGTCAGGAAACGGAAAGTGGGTTTCATCAAAGTTGATATGCCGGGAGATGATGACCTTTTGCGTGATGAGATCTAAGCAACGATACCCACGATGATCCGTGCTTGGACCAAGATAGACACAGGCTGAGGATCGAGGAGCAAGCTTGTGGGGACTAGTGGGTGAGGTGTTAGGATAGCACAAACACCCAAAGACTCGGAGATGGGTGTAGGTAGGGAAGAAACCAAACAAGACCTCAAAAGGAGTCTTGTACTGAATAGTTGTAGATGGAAGAAGGTTGAAGGTATGAACAGAAGAAAGAAGAGCCTCAACCCAGAAAGTAGGTGGAAGGGAGGCTTGAATCAGAGACGTGCGAATGGTGTTGTTGATGGTACGAATCGTGCGCTCAGCCTTCCCGTTTTGGGGGGAAGTGTAAGGACAGGAAAAACGGATTTTAATGCCGTGAGTTTTGAAGAAATTCAAGAGAGGTTGATTATTAAATTCACGGCCATTATCACATTGGAAAAGTTGTATATCTGTTTTAAACTGATTGAGCACATAAGCACGAAACGTTTTGAAAGTCGAAAACACCTCAGATTTAGCACGTAAAGGAAACACCCATAAAAAGTGAGAGAAATCATCCAAGAAGAGAACATAATATTTGAAACCACTTAAACTAGTGACGGGAGAGGTCCAAAGATCAGAGTGTATAAGTTCAAATACACGGGAGGTTTTAGTGGAAGATACAGAGTAAGGTAACCGACAATGTTTTCCTAATTGACAAGCATGGCATAAGGAAGATGTCTTACCAGAGCAAGAGATAAACTTGCAAGACATAAGAAACTGAAAAACAGCAGCACCCGGATGACCAAGTCTCCGATGCCAGGTGTCAAAGGAGACGGCAACATTGGCAGACGCAAGTGCAGACTGAGGGGAGGAGGGAAGAACGGGATAGAGATCGTGATGGTCACTGTCACAGCGCTAAAGGAAAGAACTTGTTTTAAAATCTTTGACAGTGAAACCAAACGGATCAAACTCAACAGAGACAGAATTATCAACTGTAAAACGACGAACAGAAATGAGATTCTTGATGATTTTATCAGACACAAGAACATTTTTAAGTTGAAGGGGCCAAGAGGAAAAAGGAAAACGACATTGACCAATGTATCTAGCAGGAACCACAGCACCATTACCAACCTGTATGAAATTAGAATTACAAGGCGTTAGAGAGTGCATTGTACCTTGATTGAATGTCATGTGCCTGGTTGCACTAGAATCCATATAAAAGTTGTTGTCTTGCGGCACTTGAGCTGAGAAAGCCTGAAACACAGAAGAATGGTCAGTGAGCTGTGTCTGTCCAAAGTGTGAAGCATAACCGCTGAAGGAGGGCTGCGGTGGTGGTTGCACTGGTACAGACTGCGGCGGGGGTTGATCAAACTGAGATGAGATCGGCATCGTGGATGACGGTTGAGAATGATCAACACCACGAGATTGCGCAGGGGGCGCGCCTAGAAGGCCTGGCTGAGCAATTGGAATAAGGCCAGGTGTAGTCGAAATCCCAAAGAAATCCTGTGTGTGTCCCTGATAGCCGGAATTACCTGCAAAAGAGTGGGTGCTTGCAGATACATTAGTATTACCCCCCCCCTTTGGAAGCAAAACGCCCATTATTTCTTCCCTTATTAGGTTTATTGGTCGACCTTCCATTTTGGGTAGATTGGGCGGAGAGGTACAGGGCAGCGGAAGAAGTGAGTGGGGTATCTATATGAGGTTCAAGGGACTCTGCACGGGACTCATGGAGGAGAAGCATGTTTTTCGCTTCTAGAAAGGAAGGGAAGGGGTTGGTGTGGGTGATTACATCGACTATGCTATGGTAAGATGGTGGTAACTGACGCAGGATTTGCATGACAAGTTCAAGCTCATCAATTTTAGAATCACAATCAGCCAGAGCATCGGCAATATTTTTTAGATTATGGCAGAAAGTAGTAATGGAGGAGGTGCCTTTTTTTGTATTACGAAACTGCTCTTGAAGCTGAAGCATGCGATACATTTTATAATGCAAAAAGAACTCATCAAGCTTATCCCAGAGATCTTTAGCAGTACAGTTATCACTAGAGATAATTTGCAAGAGATTGGCATCACAAGTAGAGTAAAACCAAGATTTGATGCGGGAGTCAATTGCCTCCCAGTCCGTAACATTATCACCACCAGGTTTAGATTTGCCAGTGATGTGATCATAGACTTTAGTACTCTTACACATATCAAGAAAGATGCGACGCCAAAGTTTATATGCGGACCCATCAGTGGAAGGCTTAAAGCTAAACTGAGAGGACACATCGGTAAGGGAAAAAACAAGTTGGCTAGAAGTAGGGGTAGGGAGGGTATTTGAGGGCGACAAGGTAGTCATGGTAAGAAAATGGAAAAGTGACAAACAAACTAATAAAGAAACGAAAATAAATAAGCGTAAAGCTTAACCATAGGTAGAGGGATAGTAATGTACCACAAACCCCGGTAGAGAACGCTGACGCAGGAGTGGCAAGGCAGCAGATGGAGAGGCAGCGGGACTGCAGAGGCTCGCAGCACGAGAATTCTTGTTCGCGGCGCGAGGCTGGCTTCACGTTCGCGGCGCAAGGTATGTAGGTCGCGGCGAGAGAAGAAAAATTAGGGTTTCGCGATCTGGTGGTCTTCGCGGCGCGAGCTACAGGTTTCGCGGCGTGAGTGGAGGCTGCAGATGTGCAGCGATTGAAAGACGACAGTCGTGCGGCGGTAGTTTTCCGGCGGCCGTAGGTTGCAATCGACAGCGGCCGGAGGGTGCAGGCGACGGCGCTAGAGTTTCAGAATCCTAGCGGCACAAGGGTTGGGATGCACGACGGGTTTAGCGGCACGGCTAGCAACAACAGCGATTACGAGAGCTGTTGCCGGCAGGCTAGCAGATTCCGGCGATCGACTAGTTTCAGCGGTGGTTATGCAAGAGGTTACGGCGCTGTAGAACTAAGGTGAGATAGCAGGGAAGTTGAAAGAATGAGGGTGGTGGGTGACCGGAGGTGGTGTGCGACCGGTGGCGGCGGCTGCCGGAAGTAGGCCGGCGGCGGCTGCCGGAAGTAGGCCGGCGGCGGCGGCTGGAAGGGAGGAAAAGAAAATTTAGGGTTTTCTTAGATGGCTCGATACCATGCTAGAATATGTGGAAACCCCGTGACTCAGGGAGCCGTGTATTGACAACAATATATAAACAGAAAAGTTACAGAAGGGTCCCTATACTATACAAGTATTTAACGCGGCTCTCATTTGTTCTATAGAAAAGGAAGCACATGCTAATGTCAAGAATGAAGATGTCATCGATCGTTTCCAAAAGATGAAAACACGCCGAGGCCAAATTTAGGAGTTGTTTTTCAATCCTATAAAAACATATTTTTTTGTGATTATTTTTGGGTATATAATTATATACGGTCCTATAAGAAACACTTTTTTGTAATTATTTTGGGATCTATATTATGTTAATATTATTATATGGTCCGCATGGTGCCACCGTAAAAAAATTGTCTGGCTCCGTCCCTGTTGACAGTTGCTTGAGCTTCATGCCTAAGTTTCGTGAATCATTCATAGGAAGCCTCTCATTAAGGAAGTTGCTAGGAAGCTTCATTTGCTTAGCTACCAAGTCTCTCAAACCTTATAAATAGGTGCCTCCATAAATGAAGTAAACACACCAAAATCTCTTTCAACCTCCTCTTATAGAAGATTAAAATCTATCTTCTATATTTCATCTTCTTCTCTTCCAACTAGTTTCTTAGATGCTCCAGAACACCATAATTATTTATTCCATTGTAAAAGCTTTGTAACATCTCAAGTGTATTACCATCAAGTGATAGTGGATCGGTTCTCGGCGTCCTCCGCCCATGGTTTTTTCCGATTCGGGTTTTCCACGTAAAAATCTTGGTGTCTCTCTTACTTTGCTTTATCTTGCATTATATGGTTGTTTAGTGTTGCATATACTTGCTAATTAATTATGTCATATTCGTTGATCATATTTTCGCTATTATCTCGGTATAAGAACTTCGTTCATTGTTCTTGAGGTATTTGTATTTATAGTGGGATCCAACTAACAAGCATTTTGCTAGTTGGCTTTCGTTATTTTCACAACAATTGGTATAAGAGCCCAAGTTATTTATATCGAGATTTGTGATCGATAGAAGTTTTTGTGAGATTATTGATTTGCTAAGTTCTTTCATTAATGTCAACAATGAATTTGACCTTCCCTTGTTGGAACGGGATACCCGATATCCCTTATGTAAGATAAAGATGAGAGATGTCCTCATCCAACAAAGTTTACATAAATGTATTTTGGGTCGGTGACAGGGGAATTTTATATAGGGTTAAGTACATGGGAGTGTATCGAACTTGTCACATTTTATCATTGTATGTACTTAACTTTAAAACTTACCGATTAATGTATCGAACTTGCTAAAATTGCCATTGTATGTATCCAATGACAAGTTGGATACACTAAATGATATGTTTTTGATAAAGTTGGATACATACAATGGCAATTTGAGCAAGTTCGGTACATTAATCGGTAAGTTTTAAAGTTGAGTACATACAATGATAAAACGTGACAAGTTTGATACACTCCCATGTACTTAACCCTTTTATATATCCTTTTTCGCACCTCTTTTGGCTAATTTTTATATAATTATTATAGTTTTTAGGCTATTATAGCCTTATTTAATATTTTCTATCAAATTCCAAAACTTACGTACATCTACGCTAAAAACAATGAAATCGGTACATTATTGATGCAATAATAATCTCTTTTGCAGATCATGGTTTTTGGAGGCCCAAAAATTGTGGATGCGCCGTGTACAGAAGGAATGATGATGATTGTGGACGAAGTTTTTGAAGATCACACGACGTACTGACGGTCGTTTTTGATGGGCCAAATGGAGGAAGGAGGCGCCGAAGTTTGCACTTGGGCCGGTTGTCACTTATACCGGCCTATTTTCACACTTTTTATATAGACTCTTATTTCCCGGGTCTGTATGTGTTGTAATTGATACATGCTCCAAACTTGTTCCACTTTACTTTAATTTCCTTTGGATGGATCGTTTATATAACGATCAAAACATATGAACTTGTAACACCTAGGAGACCGGCCAATTTTGTGTTTATTTGGGTCGGTCGATTAACTATTATTATTACTTAGATGTTTTAAGTAATTATTAGTTAACTATATATATGTAATACTTAATCGTCGTTTGTAACCAATGAAGGATATTCCGAAGCTCGAGACTCGAAGACCACATGGACCGAAACTGGATGGGTCGTGACCTCCTGTTGGGCCGTAGGCTTCCCTTGGGCCGGCCGGATTAAAGAAAAACCACATCGGCCAAAATTCAAACAAGCAAATAGACCAAGTTTTCATTGAGTTTCTCTCTTCAAATTCATTGAGCTTATTTCGTACAACCGAATGGGCTTGATCCAACTAGCTAAAAACCTCCATGGGCCAAGAGCCCATTTTCAAGCTTATAAATAAGCTAGCTGGGATGACTTATTTCTTCAACACTTCTAGCTTATTCCATTAAGCAAGCTAACTTAGTACTCTCTTTCTTTAGGTATGGAAATTGTAGTTTTCGTAGTTCGTAGTTTACTAGTTGGTGAAACCCACCTCTAGTCTTTATCGCTTTCATTATAGCTCATCGAAGCTCCCTTTTTCGTTTATTGCAAAAGCCCATCGAGGCACTCTTTTACTTTTATCGCAAAAGCCCATCGAGGTTATCTTTACTTTTCCGTTACTCTCTTTCGTTCACTTGCCAGTGATCTACAAAGGTTCATTTTGCGGTCGTAGATTTACGAGAAAGTAGCGTTAGTTTGTATCTCGCACATCTTTACATTTATTCGCAAAATTTAATTTTATCGTCGTTTCTACGCATTTGTGCAATTTTCTCTTTTCACGTCGATTGAACTCGTTCTCCGTGATTAGATCGAGAAGAACATAAACGGAGTAAACACCTCTTTTTCTAACCATCTAGTTACCAAAAATACGTGGATACAAAGCCTTACGCTTGTTCCATTCCTAACCATACACTTGGCTCATTTATAGCCTTTCATTTTAGTTACTTGTTGGCTCATTTCAAGCCACTCATTTACTTTTACACACATTTACATTTTCCGCAATTTACTTTACGCAAATTTACATTTCTTGCAATTTACTTTCCAACAATTTACTTTTAAGCATATTTACTTTATTAAATCTTTTGTAAGAAGACACCTAGCATGACAGCCTGACAACCTGGCTAGGGGTGTGAAACAAAGTTAAGATATTGTGTGGTAAAGTCGATAGTGCATTATTACAGCTTCTAGGGTCACAACTAATTTCTTATAATTGCTATTACATTGAAGATTATGTATACTTGTTAAATTGTTAAAACGACGTATAAAGATGTGTCAACCGTTCAGCGGTTGCAATTAACAGTAAATTCGACCCAGATGGAGCTTAATATTTAAGATCCACCACTAATAGGCTTGTTTGAGTCCGACTGTGGCCGCTTACAAATTTACCGTTTCATCAAAGATTACGTCGAATTAATAGTTTAATATTTATATATATGAAAATGAGTTGGCCGTTCAACGGTCACTTTTAATATGGATTGTAGGATTTTTACTAAGACTGTTGTACCACTATTTGACCAACCCACATAATTATCCTAACAGAGTTTTACACCCTTTGTGTCTCTTTATAACTGATTTCGTCATTTACTTTTTATGCACAAAACAAACCAACCAAAATATTATCGTTCGCAAAACCTCATGAAATCCTTTTAAACTGGGCATTGTTAAGAAACTATTCACACACGCCTCCTCGTGGGATCGATATCTGGTACTTGTACCACTTTTTTTACTTGTTAATTTTTATCTCTAAAACGATAGCAGATCGAGGTTTATACTTGGGTCGAGATCTGTTTGTTTGCATTTTTTTATATATAAAATCTACCAGGGTTTTTGGTGCCGTTGCATTGGATCGGACGGTTGGGATCGGTTGACTTTTTCCCGATCCTTTGATAGTCCGAAAGAGATACAACGTGTTGTAGAAAATTCGGGTGGCAAAGATAATTACTGAGCAGTCGGGCTTTCATGCCCGGTAATTGGTCGGATGAGAAGAGAGAACTGAATGACTTAAAAGCCCAATCCTTGATTATATTGCACCTTTCTAACAATATTTTACAAGATGTTGCAGAAGAGGAAACGTCGTACCAAATTTGGTCCAAATTGGATCGAATATTTATGGAAAAGAGCTTACCCAATAAGCTTCATATGAAGCTTAAATTATATGCCCTTCGTTTATCTGAAGGTGGTTCAATTACGGTCCATCTATCGAAATTCAAAGAGATAGTTGGTGATTTGAAGAACCTTGAGGTAAAGTATGACGATGAGGATTTGGGTCTAATCCTGTTATGCTCTTTACCACCATATTTTGGTACGTTTATGGATACTATTATATATAGCCGGGATTCCTCTCTCTTGATGAGGTGTATACCGCTTTGAGCTCGAAGGAAAAGATGAAGGAGATTAATCCCGGTCATGAACCAAAGGGCTGAGGGATTAAATGCAAGAGGAAGATCTTTAGAGGCTCCAGTTCTTCAAGCAAATCAAGATCAAAATCTCGTGGTAACACGAAGAAGTTTTGTAACTTTTGCAAACGAAAGGGTCACACCATGGATGAATGTTTTAAGTTTTAAGTCAAAAACAAAGCCAAGAACAAGACAACAGGTACCTACGGGGAAGCTGATGTCGTTGAGCACGATGAAGTCAAATTTTGCAATGGTGAAGTCATGATAGTCTCTGAAGGGATCATGAATACCTCAAAAGAGTGGATTCTAGATTCGGGTTGCACTTTCCATAGGTGGTTCCACACGTATGAGAAGGTTCTCGAAGGCATGCTAATGATGGGGAACAATGATTCTTGTCCTATCATTGGTAAAGGCACAATCAGAATTCGCATGCATGATGGCATCACCTAAACACTTGGGGATGTGAGATATGTTCCTGAACTCCGAAGAAATCTCATATCTCTTAGTTTTGTTGATCGAAAGGGTTACAAGTTCACTGGCAAAGACGGAGTATTAAGGGTCTAGCAAGGAGCGCTAGTCACGATGAAGGCTCTAAGAAAGACCGCTAACCTTTATAGTTTGCAGGGTCAAACCGTTACAGGTGACGTTGCAGTTGCTTTGAAGAAAATGTCTGATGGTGATCTAACCAAGTTGTGGCATCTACGTCTTGGTTGCATGAGCCTTGGAGGCATGGTCGAGCTAAGTCAACGTGATTTGTTGAACGACCACAAAGTTACAGATTTGCAGTTCTGTGAGCATTGTGTGTACGGCAAGACGAAGAGGGTCCGGTTCTCAAATGGATTTCACACGACTAAAGGGCCACTTGACTACATTCATTCCGACCTTTGGGGTCCGGCCCGAGTTACTTCTTATGATGGAACTTCATATATGCTCACTATTATCAACGACTTCTCTCGTCATGTGTGGGCGTTCTTCTTGAGATGCAAGAGCGATGTGTTCGAAGTATTTCGAGATTGGAGGACGATGATCGAGAAGCAATCCAGTAAAGAGGTGAAATACCTATGAACGGATAATGGCTTGGAATTTTGCTCAAATGAGTTTAATGCCTACTGTCGGAAGAATGGCATTACGAGTCATCGTACCGTTGCCCACACTCCTCAATAGAATGGTGTAGCGGAAAGGATGAATCGCACTATTCTTGAGAAAGTTTGTTGCATGCTTTTTGACTCGAAAATTCCTATCATTTTGGGCAGAAGTGGCTTCTACCGCTTGTTATTTAATTAACGGGTCTCCTTTGGTTGCTCTCGAGAAGAAAACTCCCATGGAAGTTTGGAACGAATCACGGGCCGATTACACAGATTTGAAGATTTTTGGTTGCCCGACGTATACACGAGTTGATAACGGCAAGTTAGAACCGAGAGCTGTGAAGTGTAAATTCCTTGGATACAAAGACGGAGTTAAAGGCTTTAGACTATGGTGCCCGGAAACAAAGAAGATCCTTATAAGCTGAGACGTCACTTTTGACGAATCTTCAATGTTGCATGATTTGCTGCCTCCTACACCCGAATCCATTTCCGAATCTCTGAAAGAGCAACTGTGACAACCCTCCAATTCTCACCTCAGGTCAGTAGAATTTTAACTAACTTCTCATCACAGAACGGAGTTCTGTATTGTCATTTTATCAGTAAATCATGTCTTAACCCTATACATACTGCTATGTGGCCAAATAAAGTGCCATTGATAGTTTTAAGTTGACACTGTATTCGGTTCGCGAAACCGACTGACTGTTGATGGCAGGTCCCGATTCCGACCACTAGATTATTAAAGTAAATCATAAAATGACCTAAAATATTAAAAGTATTAAATTTTAGTGAGTTCCCTAATAAAAATTCGAAAACTGCTTTTCGTTACGCAAAAACGCGCGTTTTCGGTAACGGTTTCTAATTTTAGCAGCTTTGTGCACCCAATACTATTAAACTTTATCAAAATTAAACACTTTGAAGGGCTTGGAGACCAGCCATATTTTTATTTAAAAAGACTTCTAGAAGCCCCTTGTTTGAATAAAAACAAGAGACAAGAATCTTATTTTGGACCAATACAACATTTCTCACTTAAACACTCCTTATATCACAATCAATCTCACCTCACCATCTCTCTCCCTCCCCTCTCTCCTTGGCCGGCCACCCCCACCACTCTCCCTCTCTTTCACCTAATATAAATCCCCACCTCTTCTTCACTTTCTTTCATTTTTCTCATCTTCACTTCTCTCTCTATACTCTCTCTTAAGAAGACACTCTCAAGAACTTTTGAAGATCTTCAAATCTTTAAGAGCATTAAAGGTAAAAATCCATCTTATTTCATCATCTTCTTCATCATATCATCATCTCCCAATGTTGTGAGATAGAAGTACCATGCCTCTAGGCAAGGGAAACCATCAAGGATCAACCAAAAGTTGGGTTGTATGGATGATCATCATAATTCTTGACAAAATATTGTTCATACATCCCTTGTAAGAGGGTGGGAACACTTTCATTTCAAGTTTAATTTATTTTCTTATGATCATCTACCACCATGAATATGGTAAAGATGATATCACATGACCAAATACCCTTTCTTTGCTTGGATCACCCAAATCTAAGCAATAAGTGAGATGATGGCTTGTGATTACTATTTTATTTCTTGTGATCATCTACCATCTTGAATACGGTAAAGATGATATCACATGGCCAAATACCCTTTCTTTGCTTGGATCATCAAAATCTAAGCAATAAGTGAGTTGATGGCTTGTGATTACTATTTGAATGTTTGAATTGGTGACATGTGTCTTGCATGTGTAAGGAATGTTATATAATCTAAAAATCCTTCAAAAACAACTGATATTATACCTTGGAAAAGAGAAACCAACATAATAAGGACAAACAAAGAGAATAACTTTAAATACACACTAACTAGTTCAAAATTCGTCCATCAGCTTCTGGACAGATTCTGACCTCAACTTTGGGAGGTCATATCTCCTTCATAAAATGTCCAAATAACATGATTCTTCTTTTTAAAATCAAGTTCTTTGAGTTAACTTTCAAACCCCACTGGCCGTTTACAAAAACTCCAAATTTTGGACCCCCAAACAGTCCGTACAAAAAGATTGCGCAACAGCTCTTATTGCTGTCGAGACCAAAATAAACCCACTGTTTGGAGGTCGAAATATTTTCTAAAAATCATGAAATTTGGTCAGTAAATAGTATACTCATAGTACTAAAACATATTAAAATTTCGTGATTTTTGGAATTGTTTAAAACACTCAAATGCATGTCCCAAAACAGCCCTCGAATCTACCAGATTCAAGTAAAATTGTTAAGTGTCATTTTATGTGTTTTTCTACCTTTTTTTTCTTTTTTCCAAACCCTTTTCACAAAAATAACGCTTGAACTTCTTAAAAACTATTTGAAGGATAATTTGGGTAAAACCCTATTGATATACACATGCATGACCATACACCAACACGTTCACACTTTGGTCGTAATCGCAAAAAGTCCGTATTTTCGGCAAACCGCTAAACACTCTAAGAAATTGCGTGCATGCGTTCTAAATAAAACGAAAGACTAAATTAATTAAGGAACTCATCAAGAAACCTTATTGTACTAGGGTCGGAAATCGGTGGGACTTTGTCAACTTGGGAATCTCGAACTCGTGAACTCGGTGAGTTATTCACGGCCCCTTTTTACGTTTTATGTTTTGGGGTGAAAAGCATGATTTTACTTCTATCAAATGAACAAAATATTTTTTAAATGATTTTATGAAACGATTATTGTGGAACGATTTATTGTGGAACGCTTTATTATGGAACGATTTTTGTAGCTATGGTATGCATGATTAACTTAGATTGAATGGGTGAATTGTCGCTTAAAAGTCCTCGTACGTGTGTACACTACTAATTTAATTCACTGCGGTGAACCGGGTAATCATTGGTAGCGCTATTGGGTTGACACCCCACCTCTCGTCGCCCCGCTTGGAACAGGAGCACTAATGGCGAGTGGTGTATAATTATCTCTTTGTATGGAACGATTTGTCATGTTTGCGATAATGCATGACGTTGCGAGGCTGGAACATCACTAGGTTATTAGTAGTGGTTCATTATTCTTTTGTTTAAGTATTGCGTTACAAATACCATATGCCGACTTGTTGTGGATTTTGTGAAATCCGTGTGTATTGGGTAAGATGCGTCTTCCCGTACGAACTTAAAATTATCTCCGGTATTATTTTATTGTAACTATGTGTGGTATTAAAACCCGTGAACTCACCAACTATGATGATAGTTGACCTTTTAAACTTTCATGTTTTTCAGGCGAACCGAAGTAAGAAGAATAGGATGCCCGTGTGTTACATCTTCATGCATATCAAGATTAAATTTCCTTTCCGTTGTAATTTGCTTTTGTTGTAATAGTCTTAAGACTTTAGTACGATGTATGAACTGTAAAACTAAATGATTTTGATATGTTATGGTTGTTTATTATCTGTGCTTTGTGTTGTGCTACTTTGCGCTGTAACACTCTGTGTTTCCGCTTTAGCGGGGTGTGACAGAAACCTTCGGTGGAGGTGGAGCTACCTATGGCTCAAACATCGAGCCCGGTTGCTACTAACAATTCAAATGTTGTTTCTTCTACCTCTACAAGTGTTCAAGTGGAAGATGATTCTCCATCAAAACCTTTGCCACAAGCACCCGAACCGTGCATTGCTCATGATAGGGGAAGAAGGGAAATCGTGTGTCCGGTACGGTACATCAAAGAAGCAGATTTAGTAGCATATGCCATCAATGTAGCAAAGGAAATAGAGGGTACGATTGAGCCTACTTCTTATAGTGAGGCTATGAAGCTAGACGATGCAGATGAGTGGATGATGGCAATGCAAGCAGAGATGGAATCCTTGCAAAAGAATGGAACTTGGGAGCTTGTTCTCATTCCCAAGGGTAAGAAGGTCGTTTGAAGCAAGTGGGTCTATAAATTGAAGGAAGGGCCACTCCCAGAAGAAAAGCCAAGGTATAAAGCTCGGTTGGTCGTGAAGGGTTATAGTCAAATTCCTAGCATTGACTATAACGACAATTTTTCACCAATGGTGAAACATACTTCCATTCGTGCATTGTTAGGGATGGTCGCGTCTAATGATTTGGAGCTTTAGCAAACGTCATGACCACTTTTCTGAATGGTGAACTTGAGGAAGAGATCTTTATGCACCAACCGGAAGGATTTGAAGTTCCGGGTAAAGAAGGTCACGTGTGCAAATTGATAAAGTCTCTCTATGGCCTCAAATAGTCTTCTAGGCAATGGTATAAGAGATTCGACGCATTTTTCACCGCACACAGCTTGTCAAATTCATCGTACAACAGCTACGTTTAGTCACTTCAAGTTATCATCCGCTTTAAGTCCTTTGACTCAAGACAATGTTGCCTATATGGCGAGAGTGTCGTATTCTAGTGTAGTGGGATCTTTGATGTACGCCATGATTTGTACCCGTCCTGACCTTGCTTATGCAGTTTCTATGGTCAGCAAATATATGGCCAACCCGGGTAAAAAGCATTGGAAAGTAAAATGGATCTTTCGTTACTTGAAGGGCACGATAGATCTGTGTTTGCATTTTGGGAGGAATTCTTCGGGGGTGCTTGGCTACATGGATTTTGATCATGTAAAGGATATTGATAACAGAAGATCAATAACTGGATACGTTTTCACTCTTAATGGGTGTGCCATTAGTTGGAGGGTACATTTGCAACCTACCGTCGCTTTATCCACAATGGAAGCAGAATATATGACAGTTAGCGAAGCCGTGAAAGAAGTTTTCTGGCTCAAAAGGGTTTTTTAAAGGTCGAAGAGGTTTTCTACGACAATCAAGGCGCGGTTCTTTTGACCAAGGATCGGATGTTTCACGATAGGACGAAGCATGTCGATATTCGTCATCACTATATCCGAGAGGTAGTAGCGAGGATCTCAAAGTCGTGAAGATAAGTACTGACGATAACGCAGCAGATATGCTAACAAAGCCGCTTCCTGTAGCCAAGTTCAATCTGTGTTTGGACTTGGTGGGTATTGATAGATGGGGTGGATGCCCTTCGGGGCGCTCTGGCGGAGGACCACTTTTGCTATTGGTTTGAATTGTGAGAACTTGATTACTTTGGTATCGCTTGCTTACGGGTAATTGGTTTTTCCTTGAAGATGAAGATCAGTGGAGATGGTTCTTTTGAGTTTTTGTTTGGATTGAAAACATGGTGGAGCGTTATTGCTTGTTTAAGCCAAGGGTGGAGATTTGTGATAAAAATGGCTTGGCTAAAACCAATTATCTATATTTAATTTTTTACTCTAAGGGGTAAAATGGTAATTGACAGTTGCTTGAGCTTCACGCCTAAGTTTCGTGAATCTTTCATGGGAAGCCTCTCATTAAGGAAGTTGCCAGGAAGCTCCATTGATAACTCCAAAATTATACATATTTTACTCGCATCAATTCCCCACTTTTATCTTCATTTTGAGAGTAATTATGATGCTGTTTGACTTAAAAAGGTTTAATTCCTAATTTTGTAGGTTTTGGAGGTGCTTGTGCGTAAAAGTACGAAAAAGGCGAAAAAACGTGGAAATTGGACAAACGCAACTCAGAGAGAATTTTGCGTCCGCAAGTTATTAAGTTTGGCGTCTCGAAGTGTGTAAATTCTAGAATGTTCACGCTTTCACTGACTTCGCGTTGACTTTCGCGCCGCGAAGAGGGAGCTCGCGCCGCGAAGATTGCATTTTCAGCCTCGGAAGCTTCCAGAAAATTAGGGTTTGTTCGATAAGTGTTTCGCTCCGCGAAATGCCGTTTCGCGAACGCGAAACGGGGTCTGACGAGTTTATTATAAATAAGAGCCTTGGTCATTCAGTTTGATATTCAGAATTGAGTTTTATACAGTTCTCTCATAGTTTAGTTAGGTTAGATTAGATGTTGGGAGCCGCTTAGGGTTTCCAACCCAAGAAGCCGGAGGCTCAATGTGACGACTACGGAGGAGATTCGAGGGAATGCTATGCCAAATCGACCGGTCTTTAATTGGTTTGTCTAAGCTTTCGTAATTAGTATGTCTATGTACTGATTCCTTTTGTGTGTCTATCATGGTTTGAATACTTTGAATTTCAGTTTATTAATTAGATGCATGATTTGTTGAATGTTGTCTTTGATTCCGTTCTGATTTATATTGTTTGGTTATTTGAACTCATTGGTTGGGTGTATCTGTTTGACCAAAATAGATAGACTCCGATAGGATAATCAACCTACCTTAACCTACCCTTTGACCAAGAGAGTTTTGTTAAGTGGTTACTCGGACCGAGAGTGACCTGGAGGTAGAAAACCATGCAATAGAATTAGGATCGGATGACCGGTACTAGATTGTCTGACAAACGACCTATGTATTGGGACTAGGAGGACCAACACCTAGTTGATAATCTTAGATAAACATGTTCGGATGCTTTATTGCTTAAATTCTGACAACAATCATTAATCTATGTCTTATGAAAGTAAACCGTAATGGATTCACTTATCTCCAATATATGTCTGTTCATCAGTTTTCCACTTCTTGGTTAGGTTAATTTATTATTTGTCTTTTATAATTAAAAATACCTTTTCAAAAGCAAACCCCCCCCCCATTTTCCAGATTGACTGATTAATACTCTAGTTGACTTCTAGCTTAACCGTTCCCAGTGGTAGATACGATACCTGGACTTTCCTACACTATATTACTCATGATCAGGTACGCTTGCCTGTATATGTGGTAAGACAGTGGCTAGGCATTAGAGGTTAAAACTTGTTACGCTTTTTATGTATGACAATTACCGCATCAAGTTTTTGGCGCCGTTGCCGGGGAATGGTTGCTTAGTTGGATACTAGAGTTTAGTTAGTTAATCGATCCTTGATTGGGAATTTATTCCCGATTAAGTTATTTTCTTTCTAGTTTAGTTTTTAGTTGTTAATTTTTCTTCTTTTATATTTTTCGTGCTATGCCGGGTATTTGTGTTATTTTGCAGAGATGGACCCAAGACTCAAAGATGCATTGAGGAAGATTGACGAACGTTTGGGGACATATGATCATCTTCCTTGGGAAGAAAAGATTCGTAGGATGACGAGGGATTTGGAACAAGTGGCTCAATTCAACAGACAGTTAAAGGCTTCGTAATCAAAGATGGAGGTGGAAGACATGTGGTTCGGGGATGATGTTGAACTTTCATTACAAGAAGATGCCCGACCAAATGACGAACAACGAATTGAAGAACTTCCGACAATAATGATAAATTCCATGGATCAAACCGTTATTGAAAAGCCTTGGCCGCAAATAGAGGATTCATGGATTCAACATGAGGTAATTCCACCATGGTCCGATTCTGATGATTCTGACGATGAGTTTTCATGGCAGGTTAATACAACGGAAGAATACCATGATGAAGACTGCCTAGATGGACTCGGAGTTCTAATGCAAAATGATCTATCCGAAGAATCCACACCCGAAGAAGCCTCGCCGGACCAATCCGTTCCTAAACAGAAGGTAAGTCAGCCATTTGTTAAATCCGATGACTCTAACAGTTCCTTAATTTTACAGGATGAAACAATGGGTGAACGGTCGGATGGCGAAGACTTTGAGCAAGAGGGATATGAGGAACAAACTCCCATTCGGCCAAAGGTAAATCTCCCAATGGCTGAGTGTGATGATACTAACAATGAGTCTTTGTTCTGTCAGGTTAATCGGTACGAAGATCCTTTTTGGGAAGCCAGTTGCCAAAAACAACTGATTGAACCAACGCACATAATGGAGTATCTAAAGGATCTGGTTCCAAAGATACCAATCCCGTACACTCATTCTGCAAAGAAATGGAACACAAACCGGAGCGGTGAGTGGTATGCTACTCTACCTAGTGGATCACACAAAGGTAAATCGGTAAGCCCAGGTATGTACCACTATTATCACCCTTGCTTGATTGCAAGTGGAGGGTGTTTTGTTTCAATCGAGGGTGCATAACCCCGGAGTCAGGCTCGAGACTCATGACAAAAACAAGCGCTTCTTGGGAGGCAACCCGTGTTTTATCGTTTTTCAGTTTTTCTTTCAGTTTTAGTTTAGTTTGAGTTAGTAGAGTCAAGTGGAGTCAACCAAATCGATCTTTGAACGGAAAAAATTTTCGAACTTGGACAGAAGGCACTTCGCTTTCGCGAAATTTTCAGTTTCGCGTCGCGAGAAGAGTTTAGGGACCAAAAATGAAATTTTGAAAAAGGCCTTCGCGCCGCGAGCCTCGACTACCCGTCCGTGCCCTAAACTTAACCCCTCGCGCCGTGAGGCATTTTGCTCGCGCCGCGAGCTGCCAACAGACCCGATTTTATAAACGCGAAAACTAGGGTTTCGGTCACTTCTTTTTCACTTCTAGCGCTGCGAAACTCTTCTCCAACTTGCGTTTTTCGATTTCTTTCATCTCTTAGGTCCGAATTTGCTCAAATCCATGGCTCACAAGTTATGATTTCAGCTTCTCCCTCTCCAATTTCGGTTTTGAAGCTTTATCCATGGTGGTTTTCCCCCAAATTGATCTTTGTGTGTGATTTGTGTGATGGGTGGGGGAAACCATTTGTGTGTGCTTGATTGATACATGTTTTAGTTTGTTTAACTTACTAGCATGCTATATTTGTGATTTCCATGGATTATTGTGTTGATGGTAAAAGCTTCATTGTTGAAGCTTTAATGGTGTTCTTCCCCAAATTTGATTTTCACTTGAAGTTGCTAAGTTATTGTTGGGGAAAACCATTTTGTGTGCCTAATTGTTAAATCTTTTGGTATCGAAAGGTTGCTAACATGATTAGATGGGTGATTTTGCAAAAGTTCTTGATAAAGCTCCATAGTTGCAAGCTTTCTCTTGTTGATCTTTTCCAACTTGGTTTTACAAATTTTTGATGGATGATTGTTGGGGAAATCACGTTATGCGTAATTGTTAATTGCTTGCCTTCATGTTAATCACCACGTTTGGTTTGTTCAAAGATGCCATCTTCCTCATCGGTAATTGACCGTTTTTCAAAGCTTCCAAGCACTAGCTATTTTTCAAGTAAACAAGTTTTTAAAAGAAGGATGCTTGAAGCCTATTTTACCATCTAGACAAATTTTTGGCGTTTTTGGGTACAATTTGTTTTTGAAAAACTAGATGGTAAAATTTTTAAGTGTGGGAACCCATTTTGCGCAAAGCTTTAAAGTTACACATTTTTTTGAAAACGGGTTCTCGTCATTTTGGTTTTATAAAAATGTGGTCAATTATTAAACGGGAAGATGCAATCTTTCGTTTTGGTGAAAAGCATGAGTTTTGTTTTTGATGTGCTCGTTGGTTATTTGCATGTTGCCTTGGTTTGTTTTGCAACTCTATCGTTCCATTGTTTGGTGTTGTGACTGTAAGCGATTTTAGGAATCTTGTAGTTTTTCACCTCGGTTTAAAACTCAAGTTTTTGGCGGCATTTTATGCTTATCTTTAAAACGCCACTTTTTGCAAGATTCCAAGTGTGGGAACCCCAAGCCAAATAAGAAAATATTTTTAAACTGGTTCCCATTGTTTTTAAAGTGGAAAAATACGGTCAAACACTAAGTGTGAGAAGATTGAGTTAGTCTTTTTGGCAATTATTCTTGGACTGAGTGTTTTTCTTGATACGTGCATATTTTGTGATTAATTGCACTTTTATCAAGTTGTTTCGACAAGTTATGTTTTCGTTGGCCAATTTTTGCATGACTTGTTAAAAACGTTTGATATTATCCTTTTTACTTAATTTCATATTTTGTAAGGGGATAGATTAAATTCTAAGTGTGGGAACCTATTTGGTCAAATTTCTTGGCTTTTTAAAAATTTTTGTAGGTTCCCATCTCTTTAATAATTTAATAAAGTGTGGTTAAAAACTAAGTGTGGGAAGGAAACCTTCCTTTCTATCAAATATGTGCACTAACTTTGGGATGTGTGTTCTTGTAGCGTACCCGTTCTCTTAGGACCACATCTGGTGAGCACGAGTTTTTGCGATTCAAGCCGCAACCGCATTATGATGAGGCCGAACGGAAGAAGCTGATCAAGGACCTTGATGAGATCAAGGGCCGCCACATCAAGATTGGCCGAACATTGGACTAGGAATTTCTGCACACTATTCAGGCAGCAGGACATATTCTGAGGTATTTTGAGAGAGGCCCGAGTGCACCCGCGAGTGAGCTTAGTAGCATGGCTTGGAAGGCCGCCCTAGACCTTCGTGAGCCTATCTATCGTGAGTTGACCCTAGAGTTCATAGCGACCTATTCCTTTGACGAGGATCGAGGGAGAGAGAGTGTGAGACAACCTTGTATTATTTATCGTTTGGGTGGCCGATGGTTTAGGCATACTTTAGCACAGTTCGCTGTATCCCTTGATCTTTACACACTTGATATGGTCAGGACCGATTATTTTGAGGATTATATAGGACAGTGTGCCGTAGCTCCACCTGATGGTTTAGACTATAGCGTGTTATGGAGCCAGCTTGGTCGTGGACAGTACCGTCGGTCCAACACCAAGTCTGGTAACCTAGTAGACCCTGAGCATAGAGTCCTGCGTAGGATGATAGCCTACACCTTGAACCAGAGGAAGTCCAGTCAGGACAAGATAGGAGATTTTGAGCTGTGGTTACTTCATCAGTTGGTTAGCCGAGACCGCCACACCCATCTAGCATTTATCATAGCAGACTTTCTTACTGGAGCTAGAGGATTTCGGACCTCGAGTGGACTTTTAGGTGGTCACTACATCACCCGCCTAGCTTCTTCCCATGGGATTCTGACACCGGGGGTGATAGCCTCGTTGACTTGTTTGGGAGAGTTAGGACGTATAGACCAGAACCAGCTTAAGGGGATGAGAGTGATAGAGAGGAGTTGGTAGTTCGTGGGTTTGGACTGGAGTGAGAGTTGAGCCGGAGGACCAGGAGATGCATGAGCCGCAGCAGCCACATCATCAGCAGCAGCACGACGAGGCAGGACCCTCGGGATCACATCAGATACCGTCCAACTGGGACGCTTATACAGCTTTTCAGGGTCTCACATCTCGTACGCATTATCACGATGTTCAGGTGCACAGATCATTAGACTGGCAGAACCAGTCAATGATGGGTTTCTTTTCAGACCCCCAGTTCCGACCATCAGCACCACCGCAGTATGGTGTGTGGCATCCACAGGACCCGAGTCCTCTAGGTTAAGAGAGTTATGATCAGTGGTGGGACCAATTTCGTGGACCCCATTGATTGTTTGGTTCGATGATTTGTTTGGATATTATTGATTCGATTTGGTTGTACCGTACTATCTTTTTATTTTTTCTTTTTAGTTTGTGTGTTTTTTTTGTTTTTAGTTTTTCAGATTTGGTGTGTAGACCCTCGAATCAGTTGTACGAATTAGATTTCAGTAGTTTGTCAGAGCTTCAGTTTCCTTAACCCATGCAGTATTCGTTCTTTATCTTTTTACCTTTCTGCATACATGCTTTAATTATTATTGCATTGAGGACACTGCAATTTTTAAGTGTGGGAGGGGGGGTTAAGTAAACTTTCGCTTGTTTGTCCTTATTGTGCTTAATTGCTTATCTGATTTTATTTGAATTATATGGCATAATTTTTTCGAAATCCATGATCTTTTCAAAAATTTCTGTGGAAGTCAAAAGAGTCTTGCATATAGGATGATACTTTTTGGAGTTTTTATGAGTTTGAAAAAGTCATGTGTATGATAATTGCCATGAGTGATCCTTACCTATTCCTTGAGAGTTTGAGCCTACATTGCTTATATCTATTCATTTATGTGAGGATACCGACTTTGAACCAAGTAGAACTTGTCACTTTGAATGCTTGTCGAGACCACATAAGGAAAGTATGTCACCATTGCACTGATAGAGGCCTTCGTTTGTAACCCTTTTAGCCTTCGTTAGATAACCTCATCTTAAGGTTATTTAATTTGTCTAGCCTTTGATTGAAAGTACTCATCTTCAGTACTTTATCCCTTGTAACCCCTTTGAAGCCTTAGCCTTTTCATTTCTTTACCCACATATATATATCCTTAGCCTATTCATTTTTATCTATCTTTTGGCCGTAGCTCAAAGTTGAAGACTTTTCATGTTTTTGGTCCGTTTTATGAATCTGACAAATAGAGAAAGGGATTATGAAAAAGAAAGAGAGCAAAAGAGTAAAAAGCAACATAGTTGCTACTCAAAAGAAAAAAAAATATAGAGAGCTTGAAAAGAAAAGAAAAGAAAAAAAAGTCAAAAATAGAAAACGACTCATTCAAAAAGAAACATCAAAAGAGTCGATGTGCTTAAAAGAAAATAAATATCGAAGCCACAAATAAGCAATATGCTTAGGCCGATATACAAGTGATAGTGATAGAAATCCCGAGCTCTAAAATTTCAAAAGTCAGATGATTAATTTGGATCTTGAACTGATTGGTTTTCAGGTTTTTGCTATAACCCTTAGTCACTTATATATATATATATCCTTTATCCTACCCTTAACCCTTAGCCTAACATTACAACCCTAAAGTCCTCTTGACGGTTGACAACTTTTCAGTGGTGGAGATGAGATTTGGTGACAAGCATATGCGTTGGTAAGATGTCGAGTATTAGTGTGATCACTATATATAACATATTACCCCTTGAGAGATACACTTGATACATACTTTGTGAGGGTAAGAGGTTGAGCATGACTTTGATAACTTGTAAGGCTTTGATTTGTGTCTGACTTGTGTGTGATTTCTTGCGACTATCCTTGTTCTTTCAAAGGATGATCATAGATGGAGAATAATTTTGTCGTTATCTTTCTTATTTTATCAGATGTTTGCTTGAGGACAAGCAAATCTTAAGTGTGGGAATTTTGATAACTCCAAAATTATACATATTTTACTCGCCTCAATTCCCCACTTTTATCTTCATTTTGAGAGTAATTATGATGCTATTTGACTTAAAAAGATTTAATTCCTAATTTTGTAGGTTTTGGAGGTGCTTGTGCGTAAAAGTACGAAAAAGGCGAAAAAACGTGGAAATTGGACAAACGCAACTCAGAGAGCATTTTGCGTCCGCAAGTTATTAAGTTTGGCGTCAAGAAGTGTGTAAATTCTAGAATGTTCACGCTTTCACTGACTTCGCGTTGACTTTCGCGCCGCAAAGAGGGAGCTTGCGCCGCGAAGGAGAGCCTCGCGCCGCGAAGATTGCATTTTCAGCCTCGGAAGCTTCCAGAAAATTAGGGTTTGTTCGATAAGTGTTTCACTCCGCGAAACGGGGTCTGACGAGTTTATTATAAATAAGAGCCTTGGTCATTCAGTTTGATATTCAGAATTGAGTTTTATACAGTTCTCTCATAGTTTAGTTAGGTTAGATTAGATGTTGGGAGTCGCTTAGGGTTTCCAACCCAAGAAGCCGGAGGCTCGATGTGACGACTACGGAGGAGATTCGAGGGAATGCTATGCCAAATCGACCGGTCTTTAGTTGGTTTGTCTAAGCTTTCGTAATTAGTATGTCTATGTACTGATTCCTTTTGTGTGTCTATCATGGTTTGAAACTTTGAATTTCAGTTTATTAATTAGATGCATGATTTGTTGAATGTTGTCTTTGATTCCGTTCTGATTTATATTGTTTGGTTATTTGAACTCATTGGTTGGGTGTATCTGTTTGACCAAAATAGATAGACTCCGATAGGATAATCAACCTACCTTAACCTACCCTTTGACCAAGAGAGTTTTGTTAAGTGGTTACTCGGACCGAGAGTGACCTGGAGGTAGAAAACCATGCAATAGAATTAGGATCGGATACCGGTACTAGATTGTCTGACAAACGACCTATGTATTGGGACTAGGAGGACCAACACCTAGTTGATAATCTTAGATAAACATGTTCGGGTGCTTTATTGCTTAAATTCTGACAACAATCATTAATCTATGTCTTATGAAAGTAAACCATAATGGATTCACTTATCTCCAATGTATGTTTGTTCATCAGTTTTCCACTTCTTGGTTAGGTCAATTTATTATTTGTCTTTTATAATTAAAAATACATTTTCAAAAGCAAACCCCCCCGTTTTCCAGATTGACTGATTAATACTCTAGTTGACATCTAGCTTAACCGTTCCCAGTGGTAGATACAATACCTGGACTTTCCTACACTATATTACTCACGATCAGGTACGCTTGCCTGTATATGTGGTAAGACAGTGGCTAGGCATTAGAGGTTAAAACTTGTTACGCTTTTTATGTATGATAATTACCGCATCATCCATTTTCTTAGCCACCAAGTCTCTCAAACCTTATAAATAGGTGTATCCACAAATGAAGTAAACACACCAAAATCTCTTTCAACCTCCTCTTATAGAAGATTAAAATCTATCTTCTATATTTCATCATGTTCTCTTACAACTAGTTTCTTAGATGATCAAGAACACCATAATTATTTCCTCCATTGTAAAAGCTTTGTAACATCTCAAGTGTATTACCATCAAGTGATAATGGATCAGCGTCCTCAGCCCGTGGTTTTTCCCAATTCGGTTTTTCCACGTAAAAATCTTGGTGTCTCTCTTACTTTGCTTTATCTTGCATTATATGGTTGTTTATTGTTGCATATGCTTGCTAGTTAATTATCTCATATTCGTCGATCATATTTACGCTATTATCTCGGTATAAGAACTTCGTTCATTGTTCTTGAGGTATTTGTATTTATAGTAGGATCCAACTAACAAGCCTTTTGCTAGTTGGGTTTCGTTATTTTCACAACAAATAGTTAATAACCCGACAAATGTGGCCCAATACAAGCTATATATAATGTTGTATCCTAGGGTTTTATCATAAGAAGAGAGTGTCCACAAAATACAGAAGGAGAGAAAAGAGGGGAAAAGTTTGGCTAGGTATTTTCAGGCAAGCGCAGCTGCGCCGTTTCGTGTATTCCCGGAGTTTGAACCATCAGATCGTCGTGATTTTTTGGACAGTAGCTTCACGACACCTTCATCTACATTTAGAACGGTGGAGATCGATTTTTGAGGTCCGAAAAACAACCTTTTGTTGTTCGACAGAGTGCAACATTTTTTGGTGATATTTCTTCCTCTTTGTCTTTTGGTTTTGATTCCATACTTCTTGATGATTTGTTCCAAGCGTATGATGATTGTGGTGTGCCCCTAGTTTTATCTAAAGAAGAACTTTGTTTATTGGTGATAGTGGATTTTAAGCGGCTCTAGTAGTCCCGTGGTTTTTTACTCTCGTCTTGAGGGTTTTCCAGCTAAAATTTTGTGTCTCGATGTGATTGTTTATTTTCTGTTTTGGGGCTGATTTTATCGCATTTAAAATACCATATTTGTTTGCATCCTCAAAGGTTCATTCGGGTCGGGAAAAGTTTAGCCTAACAAAGATTAATTCCGCATTTATTGTTTACCGTTAGTGACCGTTTTTCCCATCAAGGTATTTCGTTCAGGTGTTTGGTTTAGAGACCAACAGTATGAAAAAGTTCAAACTCAAGGTGTGTTACATAATAAATAAAAGTCTACGACCAATTTAGTAAAACCGACATACTATAGGAATCAAAATTGTAATTTACTCTATAAGTTTATGGTCCTCTATTTTGGCCTGAATGGGATAACAATAACCCAACAAGCAAGTGTAGAAGGATTTAATACAGTTTCTTAATTTTTTCACTTAGCTTTAATTCTTTATTGATGAAGATGTCAAGAATTACACTTTGGATGCAAAGATTGATGAGAAAACCAAAAGCTTTAACAGAACAAAGCTAACATAAAACAATCTTCACTCGTATTACAAAAACAATATTGAGAAATGTCGATATTTCTAGAGAGAATTATTGAGAGGTTAGGTTGTTGATTTTTTTTTTTTTTGAATAACGTAGAGAACTTTTAGAAAGCAAAACCTTGCATTGGAGGAGAATTTTGTCTTAAAGACCATAATGTGCACTAAAAGCATAGGGACACATGTAGGGGTGTTCATCGAGTCGAATTTCGGGTTTCTCGAATTCTTCGAATCGGGTTGTTCGAATTTGAAATTTTTTTAGGTAAATTCGAAACTCGATTCGAATTCGAAATGAAACATGTAAAACCGACTCGAATTCGCATTGTCGAATTCGAATCGAATTCGAGTCGAATTCGGGTTTATCCAAATTCAGTTGAAAAAAATATTCTACTACAAAATCAGGGGATAAAAAATAATAATTTGATCCAAAAAATGGATGAACATTCGCATTAGATTTAGCCATTCACTCAAATTGAGTATCCCATTCAAATGTTAATATTACAAATTATCAATTAACAATTAACAATTAACAATGACAAGCATCCAAAATTCCATATAACTGTTAGGATTATGTGCAAGATAGTAACAGAGTTTACCGTGTCCAATGTTATAAGACACTAGTGGGTCACACTGCTACACACCCAATTGGAGATCAAGTGGTTTGATGGAATAATTAATTAGTACAAATTAATTATTGAGTATCAGTTGAAATATTTTATTGGATTAATTAATAGTTAATTAATTAATTAAAGGGTTAAGTTATTTAATTAATAGTTTATTAATTAAATAAAGAGTTTGAGTTTGATTAAATAACCTTAATGGGCTTTTAATCAAACGGGCTTTCTTTATTGGGTACTGCCATATTTAATTTTATAAATATGGCAAACCCTGGTCAGTTTTATTCATTCAATCAATCTTAGCTGAAAAGAAACCCCAGAGAAAAACCAAAAACCCTCTTCTCTCCCACTCTCCATCGATTTCAACAAGAACCCGGTGGTGGTCTAGCAACCGATCTCACGGTGGTGCAGTAGTGGTGTATTCCCCGCCAGCAGTCCAGTTTCGTTCGCGTAAACCAAACAACGAGGTAATTTTTCGTAACCCTCTTTTGTATCTGTATGTGTTTAGGATTGGATCCACGATTGGGAATCAGGCTTTTTATTCCGCTGTGCATGTTTCGTAGCCTACGATTCCCAACAGTGGTATCAGAGCCACTTCCTAAACCTAACAGATCAGGTTTAAGCTGCTTGTTAGTTATTTAGGTTTTGTAAAAATCGTTACTTTTTCGCGTTAAAATCTGATTTTTTAAAAAAAACCTAAACGACGATCGGCGTGGAACGGCGGCAGCTAGCCGACCGGACCTCCAGGCAGATCGCCGGGAAACTAAACCACCAAGAGCCGTCATCGCATCGCAAACCGTCGGCCACACCACCCGCTTGGTGGTTGTGGCGTCGGCCAGCACCGATCAAAGATGGGAACCACCACCGCGCCACCGATTGTGGTGGCGGTGGTGTCAATCGAAAATAAGAAGCTGCCGATAGGCGGCAGACGATGGCGATCGACCACCTAGGCGGTGGCGATCGGTTGTATGGCAAACGGTGGCAGCGGCGATTGCCATTTGCCGCCGAACCCTTAATCCACCGCACCACCAGTCGCGGTGGTGGCGGCAATCGATTGTTGTTCTCGTCCGCGGTGCGACCACGGCGGCAGTGGTGGGGCGATCCACTGCTGTCGCCGGTGGTGATGGTGGTTGTTTGATGCGATAAGCACCGACGGGCGGCGGTGGTGGCTCACGAGCCGCTGCTGTCGCCGGAGATGATCAATACGACGGACGGCGGTGGTGGTGGCTTTCTAGCTGCTGCTGCCGCCGGTGTTCGATGGTGGTACGGGCGACGGCGGTGGCGGTCGTGTCATCGTCGTCGCCGGCAATGGAGAAAACCCCGATCGACGGCCACGTTATGGCGGATCGGTGGTAATTCGAAGTTGTAATTCGTTTCGATTGTTTATCGTTAACGGGTCTCAGTTGAGGTTTGTTTCCGGATAGACTTCGAGGAAGGAATCGTTTTTAATCAGATTAGGTTAAAACGATTCAGGATTAAATTGATTTATTTGTTTTAAATTAATTTTTGGTTTTATAATTATCCGGTTAAAATTCAGTTGTTTTTTAATACGTTTAATATTAAGTCATAGCTAAACCCTTTTAGACCCATGGTTGTGTTTTAATTTTATCCGTTTTAGAATTATTGGGAGGCCTGCGTGCCATTTACAACCCTTCTTGTATTTTTAATTATTAGAATAGTTTGGGGGCCTGCGTGCCATTTAAAACCCATTTGTAATAGTTAGTTTTAATAATCAAGACGGAGACAAGATGACGACCATGGATCTCGGAGCCAGTGGGAGTGCCAGAAGACGAAGACTTTTGTCACTTAGGGTTGAGACTGTTGTTTTGTGTTGGCTCACAAAACAACATTAGTTCAAGGGTTTAGGCTATGACTGTGCTTTTTATATTTAAATTGCGTGGTTGTTTAATTTACGTAATTGCTATTAAATATAAATTGCCTTTTTGAACAAATTGTTTAAAAATTACGAGGATACAAATACAGTTAGTGTTTGGATCCAATTTTTTCAATGTTTTGAAAAAGGAAACTGGCAATTTTGACCCTTGTTCAAATCATAGATTAGCAAGTGCAACCCACTTTGGGGGCACCTCCGGTGTAAGGTACACAGGGCGTTGTAAGTGCTCACACTATGAACGCCCGTGTTCAAACCAAAACTGGAGGGTGATAAAAGTCTGCGAATTATCTCCGGGTGGTACCGGCCAGAGTTTGTCCAGGTCCCGGGTGGTGCAATCTATTTTGGTAATTATTTATTCACTGGGTGGTACCAGGCCAAAATGCACTAGAGGGACTAAATATGCACGGACTATAAATATCCGATGTCCCGACGATCTAGAAGTCGTATTTTTCAGATAGGAATACGATTGGTATAGTTTTACCTACCATAGATCGCATGAGTCGGTTTGACATGATCACATGCTTCCCGACACATGTGAAATATGGATTCTAGTCTAATAAATTTATTTTAAGGGTAATAATTTATTAGAATTATATAATTATAAACTAAATCGTAATTTATTCTTCTGTAGATGTCTCCAATTAGCATTCCGTTTTATTCACCTGAGGAATCACTTCGCCTTATTACGGGCAAGTGGAAGCTTACGGGCCAGAACTTTCCAGTTTGGAAGTTACACTTACAGAATGTTTTGATTGCCCAGGGTAAGCTTTATGTGATCAATAAGCCCATGTCACGACCTAAAAGCAATGCCCCTGAAGAGGAATTTGCTGAATATTTCAGATTCATGGCAGATGAATCGGATGTAATGTCCATTCTAGTTTTCTCTATGTCACCCGAGTTCACGGGAGACTTAAGAGTGAAATTCTGTCACGAGGTTGTGAGAAATGTAGAAAACCAGTTAGGTTTCTACAAGCATACGGGCAAGCTTTTGATCATGCAAGAGATTCTCTCCCTGAAGCTACAAAAGGGTCAGTCAGTTAAAAACCATCTTATTGAAATGAGAAGGCTTTTTAAATGTTTATCACGTCTGGGGTACAGACTCAGGAGGAGTTAGTGTACCTCATGTGGTTCTCCCTCACAAAGGAAGTTCAGGACACGGCTAGTGCCTACATGAAGGAACCAAAGAACGACGTGGATAAAGTTCATGAAGATATCTTGGCCAGTCTAGAGCCAGCACCCGAACCTGCAAATCTCATGGACACTGATATAATTGATGAGCTGGGAGATCTGAGTTGCCCAGAGTGCGGCAGCGAGGATATTTGCGAGCACTCGATAAATATCGACCAGATAGAGATCGGTTTGCCCGATGCTCCAGGTATCTTTATGATAGATTGCTTAATCACTTCTTATGAATCATGGGTAATTGATATAGGTAGTGGTAACCACATTTGTAATCATTTACAGGGATTCACTAGAAGAAAGACTCTGAGGAAGGACCGTTCGAACCTACGAGTTGGCGAAGGCACTCCGTTGATTGCTGAAGCCGTGGGATCTTATAGTCTTAGTTTACCCTCGGGTCTAGTTTTGGAACTGGATAATTGTTATTATATTCCAAATATGATTAAGAATGTTTTGTCTTTTGATTTATTAGTAGACCAAGGTTTTTATTATAAATATGATTATAAAATGATTTCAGTCTTTAAAGATAATATTTTCTATTTTAAAGCTACACCCGTGAATGGTCTATACACTGTAAATCTACAAGACAACAGTAGTGAAATCTATCATATAAGTAAGCGATCCAAGGATATTGAGGATCAGACTTACCTCTGGCATTGTCGTTTGGGCCATATAAACAAGAAACGCGTTGAACAACTCCTAAAAGGAGGTTTTCTTGGCAATTTCGACTATAAACCTTTTGATAATTGCGAATCTTGTTTATCTGGAAAAATGACAAAGCAACCTTTCAATAATGAAAATGAAAGGGCTACTGACTTGCTTGAAATAATCCACACAGATGTATGTGGACCTTTCAGTCATGTAGCAAGAGGAGGATACCGGTACTTCATTACCTTTACTGACGACTTCAGTAGGTATGGTTATGTCTACTTGATGAGACATAAATCTGAAACCTTTGAGAAATTCAAGGAGTATCAGAATGAAGTACAGAATCTACTTGACAAGAGGATCAAGTTCTTACGGTCAAATCGTGGTGGCGAATATCTCAGTGACGAGTTTGACAATCACCTAATGGAGTGTGGGATTGTATCCCAACTCACACCTCCGTATACACCTCAGATGAATGGTGTATCAGAAAGGAGAAATCGTACTTTACTTGATATGGTACGAACGATGATGTGTCACTCTACGCTGCCAATATCATTCTGGGGACATGCGCTCGAAACAGCAGCACACATACTGAACAGAGCGCCAACAAAGTCGGTAGAAAAGACTCCATACGAGTTGTGGAAGGGTAAGAAACCCAACATATCTTTTCTGAAAATTTGGGGCTGTGAGGTTTACGTCAAACGACCCACCTCAGAAAAACTCAAGCCCAAATCCGACAAGTGTTTCTTCGTTGGATATCCCAAGACCACCGTGGGATATTACTTCTACAACCCTGAAGAGAACAAAGTTTTTGTTGCTCGAAATGGAAAATTTCTGGAAGAAAAGTTTCTCAGTCTAGAGAACACCAGAAAGGATGTAGATCTACAGGTAGTAGACGAAGAAAACACTACACCAGTTGTTGAGCCAGAAATTCAACATAACAATGTTGAACCTCAATCAGAGCCGATTGAGGAAGTGCAAACACAGGACCTTCGCAGATCCAGCAGGATAAGACAAGAACCAGATAGGTATCTTGGGTTCCTAGTCTCTCAAGATAGCGGAGATTTAAATGAACCAACATCCTATGGAGAAGCTGTGTCAGGCAGTGAGTCTGAACAATGGCAGGAAGCCATGAAGGCCGAGATGCAATCCATGTACGACAACCAAGTTTGGGAGTTGACTGATTTGCCACAACACTGTAAGGCTGTTGGGCGCAAATGGGTTTTCAAGAAGAAAACCGACATGGATGGAAATGTACACACCTTCAAGGCCAGACTGGTCGCAAAAGGATTCACGCAAACTCATGGTATCGACTATGATGAAACCTTTTCACCAGTGGCCATGTTAAAGTCAATTAGGATTCTAATGGCCATCTCAGCATACTTTAACTACGAGATTTGGCAAATGGACGTCAAGACAGCCTTTCTGAATGGAAAGTTAACAGAAGACGTCTATATGGAACAACCAGAAGGATTTGAAGATCCTAAGAATCCTAATAAGGTGTGTAAGCTGCTAAAATCCATTTATGGATTGAAGCAAGCATCTCGAAGCTGGAACTTACACTTTGATGAGCGAATCAAAGAGTTTGGTTTTACCAAAAGTGAGTTCGAGCCGTGTGTCTACACTAAGTTCAGTGGGAGCATAGTAACCTTCTTGGTCTTATACGTAGATGACATTCTACTCATAGGAAACGATGTACCAACTTTACAGAGTGTTAAGAGTTGGTTAAGCAAATGTTTCCAGATGAAAGACCTTGGAGAAGCCGCTTATATACTCGGTATAAAGATCTACAGAAATAGATCTAAGCGGCTTATCGGGCTTAGCCAAAGTACGTATATCGATAAAATCCTGAAGAAATTCAGGATGGATGAATCCAAGAAAGGATTTATCCCGATGCAACATGGCATAGTGTTAAGTAAAACACAGTGTCCTGTTTCTAGTCAAGATCAGGACAAGATGAAATCGGTCCCATATGCTTCTGCAATTGGATCGATTATGTATGCCATGCTATGTACTAGGCCCGATGTTGCTTACTCAGTAAGTGTTACGAGCAGATACCAACAGAATCCGGGTGAACCCCATTGGGTGGCTGTCAAGAACATTCTTAAATATCTGAGAAGAACGAAAGAAATGTTCTTGGTCTTTGGAGGTACTGAGGATGAAATTAGTGTCACCGGGTACTCTGACGCTAGTTTCCAGACCGACAGAGATGACTTCAGGTCACAGTCAGGGTACGTTTTTACCCTAAACGGAGGTGCGATCTCATGGAAGAGCTCGAAGCAGGACACGATTGCAGACTCAACTACAGAAGCAGAGTACATTGCAGCATCTGATGCGGCAAAGGAAGCTGTCTGGCTAAGGAATTTTTTATCGGATCTCAGAGTGGTTGCCAGTATCTCGAGACCGATCGATATATTCTGTGATAACTCGGGAGCCGTGGCGCAAGCAAAGGAACCTAGAGAGCATCACAAGTCAAGACATGTGCTCAGAAAGTATCACCTCATCCGAGAGATCATTGGAAAAGAGGAGATGTGAGAATATGCAAGATTCCAACAGAAGATAATGTCGCAGATCCGCTGACAAAGCCACTAGCAAGGGCAAAGCATGAGGCACATGCGAATTCCATTGGGATGCAGTACCTGGAAGCCAGTAGCTAGTTCTTAGTTTATTAATTATTACTATAGTTTAATTTAGAAACAATGTAATCATGTAAAGTTTTTATTTCACAGTGTGTTGGAAATAAATGGAGGTTTTATTTTCATGATTGTTCTAAATTAACTATTTTTTGCATATTTAACGTATCCATGATTTTACAAAGTTTTGTATGAAATCTAAAATTTACGTAGCCACTTATTGAAATGGGAATTTCAATAAGGAGTTTAACGCTATTATAAATACTCGATGATTTATTCAAAGTAGAGAATAAAAGCACAAGTGATGTGACCAAGTATTTATAGATACTCATCAGAGAGTTTGGGTATTGGAAGTGACCAGTAATCAAGTCTGCTTCATGGAGCCTCAGTCATAAGCACTGACTTGATAGGTTGTCCTTAGACCTGAGATACTCGGGTTGGGAACGCGAGGACTACTGTACTCTTAGCACGTACTAACGCTGCACCGTAACTGGGTGGCCATACGGGACGTGACTAGATGCAGCGGAAGCCGTGGATCCAAATGCAAGTAGTCAAGAAGGGATTTGCACCTCTTTCAAAAGAGAGATATTTCCGGGCCCCTTGACGATTAAGATTGGCAGAAAACGCGTGGCCACGCTCGGATAGAATAACAGGGGTTATTTAGTAATATCCGTTACTGCAGGCAATCGAAATCAGAGTCAAGAAATACTTGATTTTAAGAAATGAATCCTCCACTCCATGTCTTAAATCACTTTAGAAATATCGTGTGCAAAAGGAATGAACCTGTGTACAAATTCAAGCGTGAATTGTATCTCTGGATATAAGAGATCTTATAACCTGGTTAACCTAAGTGTCTGGCTAGGGACCTCCTTAGGCTAATGGTAACAGTACAGTTACTAGTCTGGCACAAGTGGGAGTCTGTTAGGATTATGTGCAAGATAGTAACAGAGTTTACCGTGTCCAATGTTATAAGACACTAGTGGGTCACACTGCTACACACCCAATTGGAGATCAAGTGGTTTGATGGAATAATTAATTAGTACAAATTAATTATTGAGTGAGAAATAAATAATAAATAGACATTTATTATTTAGTTATATAAAATATCAGTTGAAATATTTTATTGGATTAATTAATAGTTAATTAATTAATTAAAGGGTTAAGTTATTTAATTAATAGTTTATTAATTAAATAAAGAGTTTGAGTTTGATTAAATAACCTTAATGGGCTTTTAATCAAACGGGCTTTCTTTATTGGGTACTGCCATATTTAATTTTATAAATATGGCAAACCCTGGTCAGTTTTATTCATTCAATCAATCTTAGCTGAAAAGAAACCCCAGAGAAAAACCAAAAACCCTCTTCTCTCTCCCTCTCCATCGATTTCAACAAGAACCCGGTGGTGGTCTAGCAACCGATCTCACGGTGGTGCAGTAGTGGTGTATTCCCCGCCAGCAGTCCAGTTTCGTTCGCGTAAACCAAACAACGAGGTAATTTTTCGTAACCCTCTTTTGTATCTGTATGTGTTTAGGATTGGATCCTCGATTGGAAATCAGGCTTTTTATTCTGATGTGCATGTTTCGTAGCCTACGATTCCCAACAATAACAACAACAAAATACCGTATAACAAACTTTAGATAACCCAAAAAACCTCCTGAAATGTAGATAGCCAACAAAAACCCAAAGAAAAAAATTCCCACAATGTGGATAAACTAGAAATCATAAAGCTTGAAATTTATATATCTATATATAATCTTATGTGTATATATACACTCGAATTTTGAGTCGGATTTCGAATATTTTTATAAATTCAAAATTCGATTCGAAAACCAATGTAAACTTTCGAATCGAGTCCAAAACCGATTTGAAAACCAAACAAACCGATTTATATTAGATTATTCGAGTTTGAGTCGGTTCGAATTTCGGTTTTTACGAATAGCATTCAAATATTGAACACCCCTAGACACATGTCACTTAGATATAAGGCGCTCAAATTGACTTCAAAGATTTGGAGAGTCCTTTTCAATGTATAAGATAGAAGTATATATCATTAAGATGTATCACAAACATTTATGAATGATCACATCAAGAGCATATTAGGACAAAAATGCAATTTCAAGATATTTAAAGGATATCTTTGTCAAGTAAATAGTTGGTGAGATTTTGATAAAGTTGTTCTTGCGGATGAATCTTTTGATCGAACCATAGTCCAAATGACCGTCCAATCATCAAAATCAACTACAAGAGAAAAAGAAGGCATGGTACGAAATTCAAATAGTAGACCTTTGATCCGCATTAGTCGATTTACATCCTAAGATATCAACTAGCTTTTTAATGTCACTTGGACTAGAAAACCCGTTCTCAAAAATAGTTTATTTTTTGGCACATGGCGCCCTTGGGGATTTCTGTTTGATTGTATCAAAAGGTCAAATGAATTGGGTCAGCCTAAGTAATATATACCAAGCCTTTTTACAACAAAGAACCAAAATCTAGCTAATAATAAGATGAAAAAGAATTAAAAAAATTGGAAAAGGTTTCATTTAGGCTTCGATTAGACTACAATCTTGGTACTTCGAAAATTAAATTACCGTCATCTACGACTATGCTTGGCCATAAAATGCTTACGCGTGTTCTTGAATCCGGGTGGATGGGATATTCCATCACATCCCCTAGGCCTTTTGTCAGTATGCCACCACCCTTGTGGTTTAAACAAATCCATTGATGATCCAACTCCTTAGTTCAACTAGTCGTTGATTTTGCTGAATGCATTTTGCTCTTTAGATCAATATTGATAGGTACAAGACTTTTACAAGTAAAATTGTTATCTATTATTCTAAAATACAAGCTATATATATATGATTTCAGCCATTGACTATTTATAAAGCATGTCTATCAGATTTACAATGACTTAACCTTAATTTTAATATATGTGGCAATACTCGATAATTTGTTTTTAAGAGAATTTTACCGTATATAATATTTTTCATTTGTAAAATGTATTTTTACTTTGTCAAGTGAAATTGTGAAGACCGTATCTCGATTTGTGTTACTGTTAAAAAATCACATTATTCTAATAAAAAAAAGAGGCCATAATACATAACAGCATAAATCTTCTTATATATAATTATATAAGGATATAAATCTATCTGTAAAATGTTGAAAAAAAACCCGCGTAAATACGTCGGTATGGTGCAACGCATGCACCATGCGCGTCCTATGAGGACGAAAACCCACTACAACTATCGTTCTTAACTTGTTATATAAAAAATAAGAGTAAATTACATGATTAGTCCCTGTGGTTTACACAACATTGCACTGTGAGTCCCTCATTTGAAATAATTATGGATCCCGTCCCTGTGGTTTACATTTTTTCACTTCTTTGGTCCCTGAACCCTAATGCCATTAGCACGTCTCTTTTTAGTAGGTTAACTATGAGGTCATTTTAGTGATTTTGCTCTTTATCCTCATTTTTATTTAAATATATATTTTATTATTTTCAACACCAAATTAAATCTTTCCATGTGTTTGGTACGACCCCATTTTTGACTCAAACGTTTACTCCGATGACCCACCAGTCATCTTCTCCGATGACATGCCGGTGAGATGGAACTCGAAGATGGATAGAGAAATGGGATGGCGGCGAGTATGGAGCTTAAAATGGTGGTTAAAAAGTAGAAAGATACCTACTGGGTAACTGGGTTTGGCTTGTATATACATATATATGTGTGTGAATTCACCAGTAATTGATGCAGAGGGAGGTAGAAGGACGAGGGAAAAGAGGTCGTGGTGATGGAGGGATGGAGGAAGGGGTCATGGTGGGTGGAAAACCATGATGGATGGACCGTTACCTTGAGGGGTTGTTTCCTAATATCTGTTTATGTTATATATGTGTGTGTGTGTGTGTGTGTGTGTGCGCGCCCTGGCCTCCACCTTTCGTCACCATCATGCCCCTCCACCGTCCGCCACCACCGAGGTTGTGAAACACACGTCTGTCGTTTTTGAAGCTCTGTTTACGAAGATCGACATCTGGGTTTTTGAAGTAAATTAAGTTATGGGTTCTTAATGGGTTTTTGATGCTTCTATGCTCTTAATTATGTGTTAATACTGCTATTTTATTGATGAATGATTTGGTTAAATTTTTTATTTTGCTGGTGGAGTAGGAGTGTGATATGTTTTGGGGTGAAAAGAGGAAGTTTTTTAAAAGAAAAAGATGACGCAGGTTTCTTGAAGAAGATGATGGGTAGGAGTGAGAAGGGGTGGGGGTCACGTGGGCCTGATGGGGAAGGGAGTGGGTCTTTGGGTTTTAGGTTAATTACATTATAGTCCTTGTAATTTTAATGTAAATTATTTATGTTATGAAATGACTATAATACCCTTCTAATATACCTATAAAAAAAAGTTATGTTAACAGTATTAGGGTTTAGGGACCAAAGACGTGAGAAAATGTAAACCATAGGGACGATATCCATAATTATTTTAAATGAGGGACGCAAAGTGAAATTTTGTGTAAACCACAAGGACCAAGCATGTAATTTACTCAAAAAACAATTATAATAACAATATAATACTAGCACGAATACTTTGAAACCATTGATTTCCGAGTCAATTTGCACACAGTTCCATTTATATTGTTGGTATCTAAAATTAATAGGGAGACGAACCCTTACTTGATCTTGAGAGAACTTGACTCAGTAACCCATGCGAAGCAAACCTATGGTCTACTAGTCGAATACCCCTAAAATTTGAAATCGACTTTGCCACATCGATGTGCACACCAAAGCTAGTTTGAGCACAACGTTTGTTTGCAAGGATTCAAACTACCGTATATTTTGAACTGAAATGCATTGTTGTATATATTTAAACAGGATCCAAAAGGTATGGGATATACACAACCTTGTCATCTCAAATTATACATATTTTTTGGTGAACGCCCAACATCTTTTTTGCATGATGGTTCAAGGAATGCTTCATGAGACATAAATTTCAACAAGAAAAACGTTTTCTCACCACAAATCAAGATTCAGTAGCACCAAAATCTATCTCAAAACAAGATCACAAACCAAAAAAGCTCCTTGAAAATGTGTTTTTTGCAACAAAAAATCCTCAGAAAACGAGATAAATCGTTCCAACACTAGCAAGATTCATACCCATAAGCGAAACTGTAGCAATATCGAAAGCGTTGGACAAAATTTGGCCGAAGAAGCAAGATAAAAGACAGTTCTTGATGTCACCTGTTCGATTTTTGATTTAGATTTCGTGAAAATTGCTTAGAGAAAGATCCACCGCTACTTCTCTACTCGAATCTTGATTGCCATCAACATTGTTCACTTCACCTGCAAAATAAGGTTTTACAGACCTTATCACACTATACAAACCAAACAAACCCGGTATATCTTACACTATTCATTACTATATGATCCTTTGGTCACAAAATAAATGTCCATAATCTAGAAGCAACACAATTTTTTAGAAATGTGTATAATTACTAATTAATAAAATATAATTACACTTTTTTAATTAATAAAATGACAATTTTACCCCTGATAATAAAGTGTGTAATGAATTTCTTCATAAATATAAGATTACAAGATAGAGTTGAAAAGTACACACTTTACTTTTAAACATGGACATATCATCATCTTATTGAGGAGAGAGAATAAAAAGATTAAATAAATAAATTTACATTAAATGAAATCCCGATATGTCTTCTTGTGATCGGTGGCTAGGAATTGTTTGGCAATTGCTGAATGGTTTAGCGCAAAATCAGTAAGTGGTTAGAATGATTAAAAGACTCTTGTAATATAGTGCAAAATGAAATATGGTTGTTTGGTAATTGTATAGAATGAAATTAGAGCGAATGATTAAGGGAGACCGAAGATACAGAATCATTAAAAGGGTTTTAGAACCGTTAAGAGCCAAACTTTATTTTTTGGCCAAACAAGATTCACCTCTTAGTTATTCAGAGGTTATCTCTTAATGGAACTATCAACATAGTACAGATAAGTTCTCGTACCTGTTTGTTCTTCACATTCTTGGTGCGGTAAATCCTTCCCCATCGAGGGCGGATTTTCCATAACGGGCTCTACCGGAGCTATAAGCTCGCGATTTTTCTCTTCGGGCTCATTCAGACACGGCTCGTTTGGGTTTGCATTGTTAACCACCGGTTCACGCTCGATAGCCTTATCATCCCCTTCATCCTGCACCATATCTTGGCTCGTGGGCTGCACAGGTTCCGTCGCTTGAGGTGCAACAATAGCGGCAGGCATCTCGAGTTCAGGATTCAGATCGCCTGCCTGAATCTGCACCCCATGGATCATGGTACCGCTTTCAGGGTAACTCTCAGCCGTCGGATCAGATCCCACCACATGATCGTTTTTCGCTCCTTGATCGCAACCTTGTGGTTCTTGGTGATCTTTAGAAACCTCGAAAACCTGCATGACGTCGTCTTGCTCGACAAGTCTCAAACTTTCCTGTGGCGCGGAAGTGCTACTTCCTCCCGTGACCATCGAAGGGGTATTTTGGTAATTTTGCATCGCGACGGGCTGCGTCTGCTTTGCGCAGACTGACTCAGGGGTGCAGAACTGTATGTGGTTTCTCGGGTTCGAGGGCGGGATCGGGAATTCACCTCTCGTGCTCATCTCGACGTGCGGGGCCACATCATTCGAGGGTGTGACCGGACAAATATGCCCCTGCTGAAACACGATGCCGCGGAGGATGGTGTTGTTGGGGCCCATTCGGGTCGAGAGAAGGTACCCGTTGTCGAAAATACCGTCGATCACGCACGTGACCGCCTGGCCCACCATGGTGTGATCGATCTGTGCCGCATTGTTGCTGGCGGGAATGGCAGCGGCAGCCGGAGGCAGTGCTGGCGGCTGGATGGTTTTCACGATGGCGGCTGGTGGTGGTGCCGGGGCTACAAACGGCTGTTTTTCGTTTCTCGGCACGCTCTCGTCCTTGCGTGGACGGCCACGCTTACGCTTCACGGGGAGATCGGGTGTCTTCGATATGTTTTGTTGATTCATTCTGCAAACTTCTTGATACATGAAAATCACATACCACTAAAATCATCATGAAAAAACCATAGTTTTTAATGATCCTTTGGTTAAATGATCTTCTGACATGTTTATAAAAAATCCATGGCCTCAAACAGGTTTGAGAATGTCACTGTGTAACAGAATAATGTTAGTTTCATATACAAGAGCGCCTACAAACCTGTCAAAAAGCCATGGATTTAAAAAGCATTTGTCCAGAGGTCATTTAGCTGAATAACTAGTTTTCAACTAATTTATTTATTAACTAACTACTAGCTTTTTGAGTTAATAGCTAGCTTATAAGCTAATTTGTAAAACAAAGCTTAACTCATCATTCGGTTCTTTAACTCATTGAGTTGACTCGATAAGGAGTCAAGAGCATCCAATCAAGTTTCCCGTTGTGTATAGGAATAGGTTTAACATCGGTTATATTTTAAGTCATCGGTTTAATTCGTTGAGTGGACCTAATGACGACTCATGGTCATCCAATCAAGTTCTTTTGGCATATGTAGGAGTAGAATTCGTATGTATAAGATTAGAGAGAACGAAATATTTGAATTTTATGCTATGAAAACGGATCTTGACTCGGTAACAAGATTCATCTTGACTCACCGAGTTAACACAAAACAAGTCATACCAAGTTGTTCCATTATATGTAGGAATAAATTATTATAGGTACATTTTCTAATTCATACATATGTGTAAGCATCAACTAAGTTGTTCCGTTGAAAAATTAACGGATAGTTTAGCTAGATGATATTTTAGTTACGTTTAATAAAAACTAACCAATAAGTTAGATTACAACATAAAACCACATAAAATGACTTATTGAAAAACTACTAAAATTCTAATATATAAGGGCCCGGAAAAAGAAGCGAAAAGAAAACTCTTAGGCCATCCGCAATGGGTACCGGTAGGAGACCGGTACCCCTCATTTACAGCCGGCAACACCATCTTGTATGGGGGGTACACCGCCGGTATGGGAAGGGGACGGTACCCAGGTGTCGGTCTCCAAACAACCCCACCCCACCCCACCTTTCTCTCTATCTCTCTCTTCTTTCTCTCTCTACCTTTTTTTAATCAATTAATTAGAGAGGGTATGAGGGGTACGGCTAAGGATGGAATGGTATGGTGTTGGTAAAGCTGATGTGGCGCTGAGGTGGCAACAGGTATGAGGGATATGAGAGGTACGACTAAGGATGGCCTTAGAACTTACTAAAAAACTATCAACAGTAGCTTTTCAAAAAGCTAAGTGATGGCTTTTTTTGTTGATAAGTTCAAAAAATATGCGAATTATAGCCCAAATATAAGCATGCACTTGTTGAAATAGCCTTTCAAAAAGCTAGTTACTTTTTTTGATAAACTTAAAAAATAGCTAACTTATGGCCCAAATATAAGCATGTACTTGTTCAATATCTATCACTATCAGCTTTGTCAATTGGACAATGTCCTTTAGTTAAATGACATTTCTTTTAAATTCATAACATTTTGACATATTTGAAAAATACCTAAATAACCCTAATTTGGCCTGCTCATCAAAGTATACAACATAGGTATGGATTAAATTAAACTATTAACATCATTAAAAGTTCCCCTAAATCAAGATTGAAACCCTAAAAATCCCACAAACAAAAATAGATGACATAAGTGAATGATGCCCTCATGATCAATCAAGATAACAAAAATCAGATCCATTGTATTACAGAATTAAAATTAAAAATTTATATATATTATACAGGAATTGAATTAATAAAGACAGAGATTTGAAGAACTTACTTGAGAATTTTTCAGATCATAAAGGTGTTGCATAAGAAATCAAATGAATATGGAATGATTTCATGGGCTAATCGATATTCACAATCATATATTGTGATTTGATTTATAGGAAAACAAGTAAAAATAGGGATTGTTTGATAAAATAATATGAATATGAATAATCTCATTTTTATGTGTTTTTTGATTCTTGAAAAAGGATGGTAACTGATATTTAGGGTGGAAAAATAACTGAAATAGAAAATAAATAAAAAAGGAATATATAATGACATAATATTTTGATTTTTGACTATATTGGTATCCCCTTAAAAAAAAGAATATATTGGCCTATTGGGTATCAGGCTATCAGCAATTGTTTTTAATTCAATTATTATTTATAATTTTCAATTCAAAATTTTCATAATAATATATAATTCAAATTATTATTATTATTATTTATGTTCATTATTCTTTCTTAAAAACTTATTAAAAATAATAGTTATCGTATTTATTATCATTATCTTGTATTACGAATTTTATTATCACAATTACTATTATTAGATTTCATAAAATACGTACACATGGCTAAAATCTCTATATTCTGTTATTGTATTTTGAAGATAAAGTTTATATTTATCGTTTATTTTGTACTTATTATACATTAAAATATTAAAAGAAGCAAAATTGATCATGGCTAAATTATTTGAAGGGTGGGGAAATAAAGGAAAAAAGGAATGATACAAGATAATTACGCAAAAAAAAAAACTATGAAGTTATATGTATTTGTAGCTTTACCCTCTGAGCATATTCTTTTGGTCAAAATCAACCCTAAACTAAGTACAGGCTAAAAACATTAATTCTCAAGTTTTATATGATGCTTTGATTTGAATATGAACAATTTTAAAACATAATAGCTGAGATTTTCATGGGACATTGAATTGAGATAAAGTATTTGAATGGAAGAAATTGAATCGACATACATTGGTTGTGTTCTCTTAATAATATATTTACGTAAATAGTTGAAAGTGCATTTTCTTGACGAGATATGTAGGAACCGAATGTGAGATCTTGAACGTTAAGTTCTAAAAATTAGTTACCCTTTTATGTCACATGAAACGCCATCATGGTCTACTGGAAAATCTAGGCAACAACAAAAGCATAATAAGAACATCATCGAAGTATTTGGTGCGTCGATGGACAAATACAGCATGGTTCTTGAAAACTTGTAAAGAGTCTTAGATTTGCATATGCTCATTGAAACAACAAACATCAAAAAGACTAGTTATAATGAATGGACAATAAATATCACACCTGATGCTCTTCAAAATTCTAATAAACAATGAGCTTTATGGCCTTAGACCATCTCCATGGGGTCACTAAATCTTACACTAAACATCAAATTTGGTGTAAATATTACTATTCACATCTCCAATGGGGTCACTATTTTTCACACTAATATAGTGTGATGAATAGTATAACACCAAATTTGGTGTAACACTATTTTTCACACTATTTCCACACTACTTTTTTGGTGTAAAAAATAGTGTTACCCATTGGAGAAGATTTAGTAGTAACACTAAATCTTACACTACTTTTTACACTATTTTTAACATTTGGTGTAAAAAATAGTGTTACCCATTGGAGATGCTCTTATGGGGCATGCATTGAAGTACATGAAGGTATGATAGAGGTTTCTAGAAAACACAAATGCCAACTAATTTGAGATATGGAAATGTAGATTAAATAAAAGATTATAGAACTTTCGAGAATATTAAAGTTGTAATTGTCATTTATACCTTTTCCTAAATGATCTTGAAATATGTCAAAACTTCCATAATGTACATCTTTCCTCCGTTAAACTCCCATTGTTAACATCTTTTTTAAGAATATAGTTTATATCTTTCTAATGAGCACAGTGATAAGCTCTAATAAGTCAGATCATCTATTGTACTATTACACGTTCCACCATTAAAATTCTAAATAATTAAACAAAACAAACCAAACCTAGTACATCCCTTTTTGAAAATAGGTCGAAAAAGTAAGAGGTACACAAACGTGATATCTATCATGCTATGCGTAGTGCCGAGATGGGGCTCGACGGTCTCGCAACAGGCTTTGGGGATCGGTTTGTAGAAACCAATTGAACCACCCTCTTTCTTACTCCTTTCTCTCTATCTCTCTCTACCCTCCTCTCTCTCTTCTTTTTTATTTAAAATATAATGTATTGAGTATTTGGTTTAGTGGGTTGTAGTACCTGACATAGTGGACTTGTGGGGGCTTATAGTGGGTTTATGGTAAAACCGATGTGACGTTGATGTAGCAGAGTGGGCTTTGTGGGTTCAGTGGGTTGCGCTACTAATACCGTCACTAGAAATAGATTGGTTGTTTAAGTGAACAATTCTAAAATTCAAAACTTAAGGGGCCTTGTGGTCAAAGTGAATACATTTAAGGGGGGTATTTTGGACAATTAATATGTATTTGTGGGCTTGTGGTGGACATACGAATATAAAATTCAAGCCTTATACCCACCACATAAAAAACATATCATCCATCGACTCTTTTCTAGGTCTTCTTGAACCATCTTTCTTTGCCTAATCGACCAAATCTATGGCTTCTCTCATCACAAATGGAGTCTTTTCAAGCTTTTCTCCACAACCCATTTCAGAAACCCCTAAAATCTCAAAAGGGTCGACCTCAAAACTCGAAATTTTCTGCAAATTAACCAACTTGAAGTCCCACAATTCCAGGTTCTTGAAGCTGCGAGCTGACGCAAAAACGATCCAATCGGAGCCACTCATCGAAGGTAATTCTCCAAATTCGCCATCGATTGATGACGACCCACTTCAGAAATTCCTTAAAAGAGATTACAAATGGGGATTTAATCAAGAAATTGATTCGTTCACGATCCCAAAAGGGCTTTCGGAAGAAACAATTAGGTTGATTTCATCAAGGAAAAATGAGCCTGATTGGATGCTTGAGTTTAGGTTAAGCTCTTATCATAAATTCATTCAGATGGCTGAACCAAAATGGTCTGATAATGATTACCCCAAGATTGATTTTCAAAACATGTGCTATTATTCAGAGCCTAAAAAGAAACCAACTTTGAATAGCCTTGATGAGGCTGATCCTGAGCTTATTAAGTATTTTGATAAATTGGGTATCACTTTGAATGAAAAGAAAAGGTTGGCTAATGTTGCTGTGGATGCTGTTCTTGATAGTGTTTCCATTGCAACAACTCATAGGAAGACTTTGGAGAAATCCGGGGTTATCTTTTGTTCGATTTCGGAGGCTATTAGGGAGTACCCGGATTTAGTTAAGAAGTATTTAGGGAAAGTTGTTCCACCTGAGGACAACTTCTACGCTGCTTTGAATTCCGCTGTTTTTAGTGATGGGTCTTTTGTGTATATACCAAAAGACACCAAATGCCCGATGCAAATCTCGACTTATTTTAGGATAAACGCGATGGAAACGGGCCAGTTTGAGCGGACTCTTATAGTGGCTGAAGATAGGAGTTTTGTTGAGTATCTAGAAGGGTGTACGGCCCCTTCTTACGACACGAATCAGCTTCACGCTGCTGTGGTGGAGCTTTATTGTAACGAGGAGGCGGAGATCAAGTACTCCACGGTGCAGAATTGGTACGCTGGGGATGAGGAAGGGCGCGGTGGGATTTTTAATTTTGTGACGAAAAGGGGTATTTGTGCCGGTCGGAAATCCAAAATTTCTTGGACCCAAGTGGAGACTGGATCCGCGATCACTTGGAAGTACCCGAGTGTGGTGTTGGAGGGTGATGAGTCGGTGGGTGAGTTTTATTCGGTTGCGTTGACGAATAACCGTCAACAGGCGGATACTGGGACAAAGATGATTCATAAGGGTAAGAATACGAAGAGTAGGATTATTTCGAAGGGGATTTCGGCTGGAAATTCGAGGAATTGTTATAGGGGGCTTGTGCAGGTCCAGTCACGAGCGGATAATGCCAAGAATTCATCTCAATGTGATTCCATGCTCATTGGTGATAAGGCGGCTGCTAACACTTACCCTTACATTCAGGTATTTGGCTCGAGTCTCGTGCTTTAGCATATTTCTTGATTTTAGTAACTATTTGTAAGTATATGCATCATGCACCCCCCGGGGGGGGGGGGGGGGTATGGAAACGACCGTTCTACTCTTTGGGGTAGGAGTCACGTATGCATACATCTTAGGGGACGTTTACTTGATGCTTAACCGCTAACTGCTTACCGGATCAATTTACCTTACGGGACGACCATAAAAAGGACTAGAATCTTACCCAGTAGGTAGGTGAGATCAACAATTCGTACCGGGTAAATTGTTGCGTACGATACCGTTTTGAGAAACTAAAATATTGTCCAATATGGTACGTGATAATGTTTAATTTCACCGGTAAGCACTTACTAGGTAAGTGTTTAAGTAAACGGCCCCTTACTCTCTCTAACCCCACCTTAGGGTGGGATATTCTAGGCTTTTTTGGTTTTGTTTGGTTTATTTACCGTATGCACAAGTTGGGGGTCTTCACGAAAACAATTGTCCTATTCTTTGGGGTAGAGGTTAGGTCCACTTGCATATTACGCTTCCTAGACCCAACCTTGGGGTGGGATATACTGAGCTTGTTTGTTTCGGTAAGCAATGCATAATGATTGATTACATGAAGCATCATACTTGGTTTTTGGTTGCAAACCAACCGTTGATCTTGTGGAAATACCAACAGAGCACCACAAGTTGCAAGAATGAGTGATTTTGGGACGAATTGTGGAAATGTAAACAAGAAAAAGCCCATTGGACATGATAGTTTTTGTCCAAAAGTTATCCATTAACACAAAGTATTGTGTCATCTTTTTGTTTTCACAAGGACGATGGTTCAAAGGAAGAATGCCTAACCTGTCTGAAGGTCATGGTTTAAAAAAACACTTGCTGGAAGGATTTGGTTTGTTGGCAACAATCACCTAAAAATATATTACATGATTGATATGCCTAAAGATCTTTCTTGTTTGACAAAAGTTCTCCCCTAATTACCAAAACGGCGAAACCACAGACTTTAATTATTATTTCTTGTTCACTAGAGAAAAGTAGAAATAGTTTACCCACTTTTGGGATCGAGGAAATATGATATTCTTTTTGGTTTTATTCAATATAAGACACCGTTTTTTGGTGTATTTCTTTCTTCCACGTGACACATGAAACAATTGCTCTACTCTTTTATGTAGAGTCCCCTAAGACCCAACCTCGTGGATGGGTGGAATATATTCGGCTCGTTTGGTTTGATTAGTGCGGACAAAATATTATGATTGCAAGGTTGTGTAGGTGGTTAATAAATATAATCATCAGTCAAATAACTGAAACACCTTTACGTAAAATGAAGAAAAAAAAACCCTTTTATTTTGCTAAAGAAATTTGCACACACTTCCTGAAAACAAAAACACTTTCAAGGACCCCACCTTTGGATGAGATGTTCGTTTGGTTTAAGTTGAAATGGATGAACCGTGATTTATTTCTGTAAACAGGCCAAAAACCCATCTGCTCGTATAGAACACGAAGCAAGTACTTCCAAGATCGGGGAAGACCAACTTTTCTATTTTCAGCAAAGAGGGATCGATTATGAGAGAGCCATGGCTGCCATGATTTCTGGGTTTTGCAGGGACGTCTTCAACGAGCTTCCTGATGAATTTGGTGCTGAAGTGAATCAGCTGATGAGCATAAAGCTTGAGAACTCCGTTGGTTAAGCTCATAATCGGCTGGTTCCAGGTGAAAAAAGGCGAGATTTGGAGCACACAGAATCTATGAAGAAAAAGTTTCGATCTTTTGATCCGTGTTTAGGTTTTTCGCGTGCTTAATGAGGGTGATATACTACTTCTCATGATGTGTAAATGAATCAGGTTATATATACATGTAATGTAATGTAATCCATATAAAGAACAATGCAAATTGGTTTCATATATTGGTAGTGGTAGCCATTTGTGAGCTTGTTTGTATGATTAAGATTTCTAAATCCTATGAGCCATCTGGCTGTTTTAGCATTTTTAATTTATGGGCTCATTTTGGAAAAGCATTAAAGAATGATTGTGTATTGTGGGTATGCATATTTCAGGTAAAATGGCATCATGCAAATGGATTTTGTCATCTTCTTTTCCTAAAAGTTGTATGTTCATGTGCCATGTGCCTAAATGTCTGCTTACCTCACATGTTATATGAGATAAGAGTGTTATGGGGATAAGGTAGGCCATGTGAAGAAGTTGGAAGTTTGTAGAAAAATGATTCATGGATTTGTAGTCATACTAATATGGTATTAAATAGAGGTGGTCAAAAACTGGTCATTGAGTGAGCAGGGTTTAACTTGGTTCTAGTCTTAGATAGTGATTCTGTAAACTGTTCTGGTCCCAACTGAAATACAAAGATCCGATTAAGTTGTATGAGAATCGATTCAAGTCCCGGGCCGGGTCCAATCGGTTCAACTAATTTTTGTAAAAAAAAATCGATTTTTTACAATTTTTTTTGAAAATCTTTTAAGATTACAAAAATGTTATTTTAACACATTTTGAAATATGTAATTGGACCAATCAATATACTTTAAAAATATGGTTTTATTATGATTTCGATTTAAAACCATTTCAAATTAGGTTTACATTTGTTTTTAATCAAACATGCTTAAACATCGATGTAATCCTAGAAAAGAATTCTGTCATTTTAAATTTTAAGAGAACCACAACATTATAAAGGAGGTCATCAATGTCGGGTTCTTCATCATCATAAAAAAATGGTCAAAATATGAAAAGAACAATCATGGGATTGTTATCAAAGGCTATGTTTTCTGAAACTCAGGCTGTCTCAAGCCGATCTCATAATCAGTCCTAGTCCTAGTTGTGGGTTGGGATGAGCCTTGATTTCCGCTAAATATCTTAATTGGCCTTAACTCCGGTCCTAAAGCAGGCCCTACTAGTCCTGGACTGGGCTGTCCCAAATTGGTCCAGTTTCGATTTCGAGTCCTCAACGGGGCAAGGCCCACTTGTCCATTTCTAACGTAAATGAGGTTTTCCAGCTTAGAGTTAGGAGTTGTACTTTATCATTGATGAAATGAGAGGGAGACTGGTGGTTTAAACACATTTGAAATAGACCAATGTTGGTGCTAATAAGGACAGTAGAAATGCGATGGTTTAAGGCAGAATGGGAGACATGGAGGAGAATTGAGGATGAACATGACAGCTTTAGACATTTCCAAATAATATAACATCTTATTGGAATTTTGAAGACACAAGAATAGGCTAGTAAACTTTAAGTAAGAACATGTAGCTAGTGTGTTTTAGGAAGGAGCGAGTTAGAGAGAATGAAGCAATTGTGTGTTTCCTTACTTTGTGTCTTTTTTTTCTTGTTTCTTTTTCTTTTCATGTTGTTTACTATCTGCTAGTCTCATTTTTTCTTCTTGTATTTTATTTTTCTTTTTATTTCAACTTTTCGTAATCGATAGTATTCACCGAACACGGTTCTGACCTTTGGGTGAGAGATTATATATAGCACACCTGCCATAAACCGTTTTGAGAATTCAGTTTTATTTGGCTAAGTGGTTCTCGTTTTTAAATTTAATTTCTGAAATTTAATAGCTATTAGTAATAATATCTATTGATAAGCAATGCTATACAATTGTCTGAACATTAATTGACAAAACTAATTAATTACACAACATTAAGTCCCGTTATACACTCATTAACTATGTGGTTGTATTCAGCTCCCTTTAACAAACCCTAAAGTCATTAACTACTTCAACATCAACAACAAATATAAGATAATTGAGAAAGAAATTTTCAATTTTCAAAAAGCAAAAAGGTGCATTATTATGTTGAACAAACAAGAAAAAAACTTATTGTCCCATATTTGATAAGATATCATGTTGGAACAAAAATATTGCTAGGAGTGTAAAAAAGACCATAAAACAAAAAGACAAACCGAGCTAAAAACCAAAAACCCAAAAAGAAATCAATATTCCACGTTGATTCGATTTTGAATTCTTGTATGCCATCATATCCGATCAATCCAAATATATATGATAGTGTAATATAATCAACCCACTATTTTATACCCAATTATCCACCTTATACGATTCATTCACATATTTTCTTAAACCAACCAAACCAAATAGAACCATAAACAAACGTAGTAAATGCTACATAAATGTATTTTTTTCTTTGTGTCATCAAAATAGATGAAAAAAAAGCAAAGAGATTCATGTACCTAATCTATCATCAAAATATCAAATACCCTCTCATGAGCTACAAGCTTGAAAGATAATTGATCCAACGCATTTTGATGCATCTTATTTGGCAAATCTCATCTTAATATTCACTAATTTCTTATCCAACGATTATAATCATTTCTTACATTTCTCTTCACATTTGACATTTCTCGTCGGATACCATACCAACAATCGGAACCATTATAAACAAATGTAGTAAATGGTATAGAAATATATTTGGTTATCTGATCAAAACAGATGAAAAAAACCATAAAGATTGTGGCGTACCGTTAAGACTTGTAGAAAAGTGACTTAGTTAACCCTCTTTTCGTTCCAGGTTCGAATCCAGACTATTCCAGATTGTAACCAACGGATAACTCAGGTCGATGCTTTAACTATCGATAAACCTTACCGAGATTAGTCGAGACAAAGCCTCGAATATCCGGTAAAAAAAGAAATGAGATTCAAGTACCCGATCCATCCATCATCTATAAACCCGAAACAGAAAATCATCTCCTCCTCCTCCTTTTTTCCTCTGCCCCAAAATTTTTGTGCTGTACGGCAAACCCTCTTTCTATCTCCTTCGCTCTCCCTGAAATCCTCTCTCATATCATCGGAGACGAAACCGGGATCTAGGGTTCAACCACCCGCTTTCCGCCCTACAATTTGGTAGATTTTCATTCTTTCTGTTTCATCGATTACCATTTTAGACTAGAAAATTTTGAACCAATTCAACAATTAGCAACTTTTAGATGATTCTCAGCTGCCTTTTGTTTCCTTATAGTTTCAAACAATCTCATTAGTTGTAATTTTGATTTTTTGAAGAACGCATGAAAGAAATATATGTTTTTTGAGTTGTTCTACTCTGAATTACTGCTATAATATAACCTAACTGAATTTTGTTTGTTTATATCTATCTAGTTCACGACCTTTGTCATATTGTTTGTTTATATTTTATTTATGTTGGTAATTTTGGGGATGTTAATGGTAGGTCTTGGACAATTTTTGAATTTGCATTTGGATGTTTAGAGTTTTAGACGGTTGCACCATGATTAATTTAGTAATCCGCAAACCCTAATTTGTTATTAAAGTGTTTCAGAACGTAGGTGTTGAATTCTTCAAGGTGTTTGCATGATTTTCTTATTTGTATCGTAGCCACGTTATAGTTTATATATATATAACCTGTATACAAACCCTCATTATGCATTATTGTTTCGGTATGATTTTTGGGCGAGAAATGCTACTATCTTAAAAGTTAACCACAAAAAGATCGTAATTTGGAGGCAAGTCTTTGAGAAACCGGCAAGATTACTCATTTGAGAAGGAAGGTCAGAGCTGGAGTCATGGAAATGACCTTTTTGAGAAAATGCTTACACACTTGTTAGATATGGAGATCAATTTGGAACCTTAACTGGATTACAACTTCTATATGCCCAACTTTTGTAAACGGTTGCAGTGGATGGTTAAGAATGGAGTTTTTTTGGTTTAGCTGTTAGGATTTTCCTCATATGAATGGTGTCATTGTTCCTCTTTGTATGTACTACTGAATTAATCAATGATATAATAAGATTCGTTAATCATTACAGTGACCATGGGTTTAGACGAATGGTTAAACCTTGTGTTCGATTTCTGCAAGTTTAATTGTGTGGGTGAGTGGTTATTGATTCTAAAAGGGCTCAGGAGCTTTGTGTATCTGGGTAGCCCTTTAAAAAATTGTTGTTTGAAGTAGTTTTAGTGCATTTTTTAAAAAGTATGCTAGTGTACTTTGAAACAAAACAAAATGATATTATGGAACTCTATTCTTGGTGGAAGGGAGTACTCATGAGTTTTTAGTTGATGACTACAATTTTGTGACCGCAGTTGTATGCTATGTCAGATTGTATTTTAGAAAACCCAACTGAATTTTAAAGTTCCAGTTGTATGCTAGATTTTATCTATACTGTCTTGCTTGAAGCTGCAAATCTGGTGAGGTCTCGATCATGCAATTTGAACTTGATGGCATATTGAAATCATGTATAAAAGAGGAACTAAAAGATGATGCCTTTGATGATTTAGTGTTGCATTTTTGTAGTGAAATTCTGAATTTTATGATATCTACCTATGCTCCCTGTTTTTCAGTTTTCTGGAGTTTGGATTGCAAAACTCCCCGTTTTAGACTGCTTAAATAGTTTCTTAGGTGTAAAGCACCCGCCATCCCCTTATTGCTTCTAGTAGTTAGGATTGATTAATTGGCTACATAGGAGTTATGCTTTGAGAGAATTAAGTGGGAATCAACTGAATTCGTTAAAATGGAATTTTTTAAAATCTAAAGGGAATCTTACAAATCCTTTTTATATAGATGTATCAAAGGAATAATAAAGCTAGTTATTTAGAAAGTTAGTTGATCAAGATTTCTACTCACATATGTTTCAATAATCTGAAAATAAGTATATCATACTTTCTCCATCCCAGAAAAGTGCAAACATTTGACTTAACATGTCATTTAATAGAAGCCTTTTACTAATGGTCAAATACCTAAAATACCCCGTAAGAACAAATTGATAAAACTTGTGGACCACAATTGACCTCCCAAATACTTGTAATGGTTTCTTTTGTTATAGTTTCATTCCTTTTTTTCCTTACAGGTTGGTCAACCTCAATTAAAAGCACCAATTACAGGACCCCAGAGACTGAAGTGCTATATGACAACAAACTGAACCCGAAAATGAATTATTCATCTGATGAGGATGACAAGCCCCTAGTTTTTAGAAGGAGCTCGAAAGCTGATAAGGTGAAGTGTTCTTCCCAGTCTTCAAAACCTTCCCTCCAAAACCTTCTCCAAAACCGAGCAATGACTCCACAGATTCTGAAGATGATAAACCACTGAGTTGTAGAATTTCAACTGTATCAAAGGGGAACACCAATCATGCTAAAAAAGCATCGTTGAGTGTGTCTCCACTTCCAAAACCACAAGTAAAAGATGAAGATTCTGATGATGAAAAACCTTTGTCATCAAAGTATATTTCCAAACCCAATGCGGCATCATCAATCAGTAAACATTCTGGTTCTAACGGTGATAAAACACTCGCATCCAAAGTTCATCAAAATGGTTCTGCATCAAGGGATAAGAATATTGGCTCAAATAAGAGACCACTAGATGAGGAAAGATCTTCAAGTCAGTCATTGGTTAAGAAGCCAAAGCTTTCAAATTCTTCAACACCAATCAACCGCAAACCAGCGCCTTTGAAAGCAGAATCCGAGTCAGATGATGACGAGGATGATGATGTTACCCATATCACAAAGAATAAAGAACCAAGCCCCATCAAGTAGTAAATCTTCATCTGTAAAACATAAGGTGATAAAAAAGAATTCCCCATTAAAAGAAACCAACAAGAAGTCGAAGAAGGTGGTGAAGAATTCAAAGTATTCTAAGCCATCAAAGGTCCCCCCTGGGTCAGGTGAAGGGCAGAAGTGGACAAGCTTGGTTCATAGCGGTGTGATTTTTCCACCTGCATACAAGCCTCATGGGGTTAAGATACTCTACAAAGGGAAGCCTGTTGATTTGACTCCTGAACAGGAGGAGGTGAACCTAACATATATTTTTGAGATTTCCGTTCCTTTTATATGGGATTTAACTCTAAGGAGACTAGTTGTACATACTTGTGATTATTGTATTCTTATGTTGCTTGATGGTATACGTTACAGGTGGCAACAATGTTTGCAGTGATGTTAGATACAGATTACATGACCAAACCAAAGTTCAAAGAGAATTTCTGGGAAGACTGGCGGAAGATACTGGGGAGAAACCACACTATTCAGAATTTGGATGACTGCGATTTCAAACCAATTTATGAATGGCATCAGACAGAAAAGGAGAAGAAGAAGCAAATGAGTACCGAAGTAAGTTGCTAGCAAAGTAATTTTTTCATGGCACAAAGGAAGAAGGATTGTGGAAGTGCTCCTGGTCAACATGAACTGGAAATGCCTTCCTTCTATTCCTTCTTGAATTACCCCCCACCCAATAAAAAACAATAATAATAATAACTAAGTGTGTTGGGTGTTGGCTTCATGGAGTATTCTTGGTGCCATAAACCTCCAAGCATCAAGCAAACCTACATGTACGATGTGGTCAATTATAGTCTTCAGACTTGCATGAGATGAAGATTGTAAACAACCGTAGCCTCTTAAAACTGAAAATGCTAGTGAAACTCAACTATACAGAAAAACTAAACAGAATCTGCCGATCATAGAGTTGGATCCCAGCAAAAATTTCTAATTAAAGCTTATCTTGTAGGCTTTGTTTTTATCATACTTCTTGAGAAACTTCACAGAGGGTGAACTTTAGCTGCCTACCATTGATGCACATGCACTCCCAAAATTTACTTCATTGGCCAATATGCAAATGTAGAACTTGAATGCAAGGTGTTTAGGTTACCCTGAGCAAGTTCCAATTAGTTTAGCAAGCCTAATTGCCCTACTTCTATTAATGCCTATTACCATCTCTTAGTATGGCTTTAGAGATGATTTATGTGACAGGCAAGATTGTTAATGCAAGAGTTGCTTTGTGTAGGAGAAGAAGGCCTTAAAAGAAGAGAAGATGAAGCTAGAGGAGAAGTATATGTGGGCAATTGTTGATGGTGTCAAAGAGAAGGTGACTTCTATTAATAACTTTTATTAATTTATATGTGATATTGTTCTAGAAAGGAACGTATGTTGCTACTGAAGTTATTTCAATTGATTTCTCTATCATAAATTAGTGCACAGCAGACTAATGCATGTTTCCACTGCAACTACTTTTTGGAAATTATTTATGGGGCCTCTTTATCAAGTTCTAATGATTGGCACATAACTAAGGTTTTTAACCTACTATATGTTCATTTTAGTGGCTAAATAAATGTTCATTAATTGATTATGTAGGTTGGAAATTTCGAGTTGAGCCACCTGGGTTATTCCGAGGCCGCGGAGAACATCCAAAGGTTCGAAAGACAGATTTATCCCTCCAATGTAATAAATTTCAGTTTAGCCAATTAGAATCAGTTTCTTGAGTCCCATGAAAATTGCTACCCTTTTTTTTACATAATGTCTTACAAAAGTATTGTTGCTATTGATTTGGGTCTGTAAGATCCCTTTATTTGTTAAAAGGCGTTTTAGAAAATTAGACATTTGACAGATAGTCAAACACTTCACTTAAAGTTGCCAAGTCAAATGTTGCAATTATTATGGGAAAGGGAGTAATAGCTGTCTATAGCTACAATTTTTTCCAGTTCCAGCAAATCACAATTGTCATTGTTTTTTCCAGATGGGAAAACTGAAAAAACGTATTCATCCAAGTGATATTACCATAAACATTGGAAAGGATGCTCCAATCCCTGAATGTCCAATTCCTGGTGAAAGGTTTGTCCTGTTCCTCTTCTGTTTATTTTCATGTAGACAGAAGCATGTCCTTTCCCCCTAGATGATATCTACTGAGATATCTGTCTTGCAGGTGGAAAGAAATTAGGCATGATAATACAGTCACTTGGTTAGCATATTGGAATGACCCGATCAATTCAAAGGAATTCAAGTATGTGTTCTTAGCTGCTAGCAGTTCTTTGAAGGGTCAAAGTGATAAGGAAAAATATGAGAAGGCGAGGATGTTAAAGGTAGGCCAGCTGAATGTTGGTCAGAAGTTGCTAAATTTTTTAATGTGTCACATTTCTGGCAATTTGGTATTTTATTTCATATTTCACTCATACCTCGAATTGATTATAGGGCTACATACAAGGCATTAGAAATGCTTACACTAAAGATTTTGGAAATAAGGATCCGACAAAGAGGCAAATAGCAGTGGCTACATATCTCATTGATAAACTGGCACTCAGGGCGGGAAATGAGAAGGTACTGTTGTTGATGTCCTTCCTCTTCTCTATATTTATATGCTCTCTTCATTCTAAAAGCTGCATGCTTTTGAGTTGGTCTTGCTGTTTAATGGGCTTTGTGGTTCCAACTTCTCTTGCTATAATTTTTTATAATAGTTACAGAAGGGCAGTGGAAAGTAGGGAAAAATTTAAATTATACATAGGAACTCGGACATAATGTTGGGATATCATCCCTCCATTCCCAAATAAATGCAACATATTTTCTTCTTGGAATTTTCATACTTAAATTCAACATTCCATTTTCAGTAAAGTTTCAAGCTGGAGTTAGTTTTTGCTCTTTTTGTGAAATACTTGGAGCTTTGAAGTTTGGTTCACTAGATTAGTCTAGTTTGTCAATATATGGGATCTATATATTTGATGAAATATTGCATCAATTCATCAACTATATGCTCATGCAAAGGATTGTAGTACTGGAAAAGGGAAGTTGATACTGATTATGAGATGGACTAATTATAGGTTCTCGTTTGCATGTGTACACAAGCATGCACTTGTGTGGTTGTCTTCTATGTTTTAAGCATGTTGGATTACTATCTCTTCATCACTCCTTTTTGCCTTACTGAAAGAACAAATAAGTTGATCACAAGAAGCATATGTTTGTCGCAGAAGTGGAAGAATAGAGAACAATCCTTCAAAAATCTGTTGCTTATAACTTTTTTGCTTGCAGGACGATGATGAAGCTGATACAGTAGGCTGCTGCACATTGAAAGTGGAAAATGTGGAGCCAAAGCCTCCAAATATCTTAAAGGTTTGTTTAGTTTGTGATTAGATAAGATATTTAGACACCATCACTTAGACTTCATATTTCGTCTCTTAGACTTCATTTACACCATTTATCTCCATTCTTTGTTCTGCACTCTACATTCTCCATTTGGGGATCCCACCTCAACGTGCTTACATCGTCATTTCTTCCTGCACCATTTTGGTCAATGAAAATGTTGAACATCAAGTGGCACAAAAGAATTCATTTGATTTGCAATTTCATGTAGATCTATGACCACTTAGTTGGGGGCCTTATGTTAACATTTGGGGGTAGTTATGATGATATTTACTTGCATAAACTTACTTTAGTGTCCTTGTGTCTTATATCTGGAGAGAGAGAAATCAGAGATTCCATGATAATGGGCAAATGACGTGGGTGTTGTTTGTTATGAAAAATGATAAAAAAGAAGATTGCGGAAGATATCTGAAAATCGTAAAGAAAATTACTCAAAATAAGAAGAGTTTGATTTCTTAATAGTTATCATCTATATGGGTCTTTATTGTAGCACCGGATGAAAGCATTTCAGCCTTTCTTGATGTCAGCGAGATTAGTTATTATTGTCATCTATTATATGACGTGTTCCAAGGTTGTTTCTTTGGCTTGTGGAGCTTTTTTTGTGTTTTATAGCATGATGGATGAATCTCACTTTGTTATTGTAATTTTTAATTCAAATTCTTGGATTCAGCCAGAAAACAAACAACCATATAATGTTTGATGTTTCTCCAGTTCGACTTTCTTGGTAAAGATTCTATAAGATATCAAAATGAGGTTGAAGTAGAGCTTCCTGTGTTCAAAGCAATTCAACAGTTCCGAAAAGGTGAGTAAAGTTGTTCTTTTGGTAGTGTCTATTTTGTTACATCTTTTCCAGCATGGGTTTGACTATTTCTTTATGCAACTCAGATAAGCAGGGCAGTGATGATCTCTTTGACAAGCTGGATACAAGTAAATTGAATGCTCATCTAAAGGAACTCATGCCTGGCCTTACTGCAAAAGTTTTCCGTACCTATAACGCGTCCATCACATTGGATGATATGGTAAGATGCACTTATCAGCGATCCTTCCTGATTAACATATTTGATGCTCTTTCTGCCCCATGAAAATTGCAAATATTTTTGTATTTTCGGATGTCTGAAAAGTTGCATCATTTGTATTTTGGGGAGGTTTTCAAGGTACATAGCATATTTCTGCATTCTCATCATTACAAAATATCACGATATTAACTTGGATCTACAGAACCCCTCTTTGCATTTGATAAATAGTCGAACACTTTCCTCAAACTATGTGCATAAACATTGGCAGTTTCCTTGGATGGTTCTTGAATTCGCCATAATGTCAGCCAAGTTTTGACTTTTTATTTGTCAAATGAGTTACTCAATTAACTTTATAAATTACAATTCTTGGGTTTAGGAAAAAATTGCCTACTATATCAAAAGCTATACAACATCTATTATGCTCTAAGAAGCATGAGTTTGAACTTTGTATTTTTGAGAAGTATGGCCCTGATTTGCATGAAAATTGCAATCTTTGATCACACATATTGAGATATATTTTTGACTATCAACCATATTTAAATAGCCTTCAACCAAAAGGTCAATCCTTTGTAATGACAATCAGCAAGTAGTGCTAAAAAGGAAAATGTTGTAGCATTTTATGAGATAAAATGGTACAGTTTTGTGGTAGATTTATACTTTCAACTCCCGAAGTGATTGAACATCCATTCTTTTGCTCTTTTCGGCTGATTACAGCTGAGTAGGGAAACAAAGGGTGGAGATGTAGCTGAAAATCTAGTCGTTTACCAACATGCAAACAAGGAGGTAATGACCCTCGACCTTTGCTAAACTTTATTTTTTGGACTAGTTATATATTAACATTGCACATCGCTTTTGGTAGGTTGCAATCATATGTAACCATCAACGTACTGTTTCAAAGTCTCATAGTGCTCAAATGACGAGGTTGAATGAGAAGATAGATGAATTGAAGGTAATATATTTCAATTTTGTTGGGATATTAAATCTGTTGAATATTTTAATAATATATATAATGCTGCAATCTCCAAAACAGGAAACCGTTGGAGTTGAATGTATTTCTTTTTGGAGATTTTAATGTTTGCTTCTCCTTTTAAAAGAAATATAAAAATCCGTTTGAGAGGCTCTTAGACATACCCATTAATTTTAATGCCTTAACGGTTCAGCTCAGTTCATGGTGTGTGTTGGTCGAGTTAAACAAGGTTAAATTTGACCATGTTGTATGAACTTTTTGGCTTTCTTCTCTTACATAGGGTGTTATAAAAGAATTAGAAACCGATTTGGCTCGTGCAAAGAAAGGGAAGCCTCCGTTAAACAACTCTGACGGAAAACCAAAGAGGAACTTGAACCCCGAAGCGTAAGAACACCCATCTTCTTGCATTTTGATGCTATCAAATACGTACATTGTCTTAATTATTATTGACAAAACTTGCAGGTTAGCGAAGAAGATAGCTCAAACTAACGCAAAAATTGAAAAAATGGAACGTGACAAAGAGACCAAGGAAGATTTGAAAACGGTAGCATTGGGCACTTCAAAGATTAATTACCTTGACCCTAGGATAACGGTGGCATGGTGTAAACGACACGAAGTTCCCATTGAGAAGGTAAGACCGACCTACGAACATACTTTTTCAAGTTCTTTTTTTGGAAGAGACATTTTTCTGTTAAGCCAAGATGTTCTTAAATCTGTCAAGATCATACAATTAAAAAAAAGAAAAAATAATACGTCAGAAGTTTATTCTCTTCAATAGTCGTAAAGTCCAATATATTTAGGTATATAACCATAAAGGAGATTTTAATTAAATCCAGTCATTTTGATGAGTATGCAACCATATATTATCTTTAACAGCCAAGAGGTCATGAATTTAATTAGATTATATACGTTTCCATATCTAGGTGACCCGTAAAATCCTGAAAATGCACCGAATTATTAAGGTTAGTTTTGTTAAAGTGTCTTTCAATACAGTGGCCCTAACTTAATACGTAAATTGGGTGCAGGTTTTCAACAAGTCTCTACTAGCGAAGTTTGCTTGGTCGATGGACGTGGATCCTAGTTTCAGATTCTGATTTTGATAGTTTTAGCGGAGAGGCGGCTGCCGCAACCCTCAACCCATAAAATTTAACCAAAAAAAGGTCGGAAAAATTATCTTAGGCCTTTCTTACATCTTTTTTTCGTTCTGTTTTTAGCAACTACTTGAGATCGGTCATGTTGTCTTTGGGCATGTTAAGTAGTTTAATGAGAGAAACCGTCTCTAGTGACTTTTCTGCTAATTCTTCAACTTTCTTCGACTTGAATTTTAATTCTCTCTTTTCTCTTGAATCATCCGTTGTTGCGATAGTTTCGTGATCGTTTGTGATGTTACTAGCCCTACGATGGTGTTGATGGTCTTAAGACATCACATGAAAATTTTTGGTGTCTACCTTTTATGTGGCTTCTAACCTGTATATAATGTTGGGTTTACTTTACCGGAGTGTATCCAACTTGTCACGAAAAGTTATTGTATGTATTGGACTTTGATTTTGTCTATTGTATGTATCAAACTTATAAAAACCTACCATTTGATGTATTTTGATACACTTTTGTGACAAGTTGGATACACTTTTGTGACAAGTTGGATACACTTTCGTGGTAGGTTTTGATAAGTTTGATACATACAATAACTAGTTTTGATATGTTTGATACATACAATAGAAAAAATGGAAGTTCAATACACACAATAACTTTTCGTGACAAGTTGGATACACTCCGGTGAAGTAAACCCTATAATGTTTCACTGATACGGACGGGTACGACCGGCCCTTTTTAACGTGTTCGTTGACCAGTGGGTGAGCGCCATGTGGCGATTTAAAAGTTGATTTTTAGCATGTTAACATCAACCGGCTGTTTAAAACAATATATATGATAGGAGTGATCGGTTATAATTAGTTTGTTTCTAAAGAAACTTTTTAAAACAATATATATGATAGGAGTGATCGGTTATAATTAGTTTGTTTCTAAAGAAACTTTTAAGCCTGACAATTAAGAGATTTGTATATTTAAGACTATTTTATTTTTAAGAAAAAGCCTGAAAACCTCTTATTTTCTTTTGAAATTTTAAAAGATGCATCATTAACCTTTTATTTTTAAGATGTGAAATCAGACTCCTCGATTAACAAGCAACTTCTCTGTTTGGCTAGGTCTTCACACCCCTTTTCTTCTTTGATTTACCAGATTTCCATCCAACTTTTTATTAAACTAAATATTATTTATTTATTTATCTTTTAATGTCATTATACTATAAGTTTTGGGCAAACCCGTAAGCACTCTTAGATGATGCTTGATTTATATAATGGAATTTGATGGAATTCGAATAAATTCAATTAGGTATGCTCATTTGTTGGTTGGTAGGAGTTTGAATAAAATTTGTCAAAAGACATAATCCATTGCTTCGTTGGGTTGGGTGGAGGTGAAAGTGATGTCGATGGTAATAACTAGTGGTGGTGATGGCAGTGGTGGCGGCGACGATGGTGGTGATAGCGACCACAAAGGTGGTAGTGACGATGACAACAATCATGGTGGTTATAATGACTTGGGGGGTGGTGGGTCGTTCAAACAACAACAGTGGTGGCAGTGGCTAGGGGTGTTCAAAAAAACCGTATAACCGAACCGAACTGTATGATTTGAAACTGTGAAAACCGATACACCAGCAACCCGTGACCCGCAAAACCCAAAAATAAGGGTACCCGCTAAGTCGCAGGTCGGGTTCGGTTCTCAAAATTTACTACCCGTGGGTACCCGCCCCGTCCCGTATATAGTTAGTTTATTAAGACTGGTTATCTGATACAAATGAGCATACCTAATTGAATTTATAGTTGGTAGGAAGTGGCGAGACAGAGAAGTCGGGGAGAAAAATTAAAGGTACAAAATCATCATCCAACAAATCTTCTGCATCAAGCGAGCTGGGGAGTAAAGATTCAGAAATTGGGATCAAAGAGTTTGGCGAAAGAATCGGTGTAGAGTGGGACAAATCAACATCTGGAAGAAAGATTGGGGAGGAGACTCAGAAGTGATCACAAAGTCAATAAGTCTGTTGGTTCGTCTGTTTTGTCATATGAAGATTCTTTCTCTCAACATTAGAGGTCTAGGTGCTACCGAAAAAAGGATGGGTAAAAGATTTAATTTTGAAATACAAGCTGCAGATAGTGGGAATTCAGGAAACAAAGATCGATTCTTGGGAGACTTCACAGATTATCAACTTATGGGGAGGTGGGGACTGTGAATTTGCACAAGCGAAAGCTTCTCGCCACTTAGGAGGAATTGTTACCGGTTGGGACAGAAAATAAATTTTGGTGCCAAATGGTGGTAAACAAAGACCGATTCCTAGCGCTGGTGGGGAATTGGAAAGGAATAGAGGGTTCGATCGGGTTCGTAAATGTGTACGGACCAAATTCAGCGGGGGAAAGAAAAGAAACGCGGGCACAAATCCAAGAGTTGGTCTCGGAAGAGGGGATTTGTTGGTGCTTATTTGGTGATTTAAGCGAAGTAAGGTCGAAGATGGAAAGTTTAAACTCCATCCCTAACAAAAAGGTATGGATGACTTCAATGAATTCATAGACAAGAGTGGACTTTTTGAAATCCTGCTTTATGGAAGGAGGTTTACAAGGGTTAGCGACGACGGCATCAAATTTAGCAAACTAGACCGTTTCGTTATCTCACATAACTTCGGACTTTTTTTGGAAGAACTTAAAGGTAAAAGCTCTAGAAAAAAGATGGTCCGATCACACACCTTTGTTACTAAAAGACGAGATCTTGGATTATGGTCCGAGGCCTTTCAAGTTTTTTAACGCGTGGTTGAAGGTTGATAGCTTGGATGAGGTGGTTAGACAATCGTGGAAGAGGGAACTTACTTCTAAAGCACCGGATCGAAGGTTGATGGACAAGTTGAAAATTTTGAAAGCGGCTCTAAAGACGGAGTAAAGAGACGTTTGGCAAGTTAGATACCCGGATAACACAATTGAAGAAGGAGACTACCCGCTTGGAAGCGAAGGCGGATAGCCAAGGTTGGCGCGAGGAGGAAAGAGAAGAATGGATCGAGGTGAGAAAGAAGTGGTTGGGCCTTAAAGAAAAGAAGCTAGAGATGCGTAAACAGAAAGGCTTAGTCGTCTAGAGGTTAATGTGGATGCAAATGTTTGGCGAGTGGGTAGACAACAATTGGGTGTGGAGGTGGTATTGGAGACGAAATCCTAGGGGAAGAGAGGAGGGGGAGTTGGCGGAGTTAGAGAATAAGCTTAGAGGGTGGGTGCCGGTTAGAGGACGGGGCGACTTTTGGGATGTGGAGTCTTGCGAGTGTCGGAATCTTCTCTACTAGAAATGTTCGAGAGTTAGTTGGTGAAGGAGGTTGTATTACGACCCAATATTAAGTTCAATCATGGATTTAATTTAATATTTAATTGCTGTCATATAGTCAATGTATAGCTATTTTATCTCCTAAATTGTCTCCTAGTCAATTGTGTAACTTACTAGTCAGTAGCTAGTTTAGCTCCTAAATTATCTCTTAGGTTGTTGTACATCCGTGGCTATATATAGCCCTTTCTGTAAACTGTTCATATATACAAAAAACACGATTCATAAACATTATATGGTATCAGAGCATCATTTGCTTTAGAGAGCTGATCCTCTTTTCTGTGCTTTTCTTCTTGTGTCGGTTTTCTTTTTCTCAGCATTTCCAATGGCACCAAAAGCCATAATCCAGATTACTGCTGCAACTCATTTTCCAATCAGACTCACAGCCAACAATTTCCCAGTCCGGCGTCGTCAAATCGAATCAACCCTAATCGGGCTGGAGCTTGATGGCTTCATCATTGGCAACGAACAACCACCAAAACAAACTCTGGATGACAAAGATGATTCTAAACCAAATCCAGAATATCTTCCTTGGTACCGCCAAGATCAAATAATCTTCAGCGCTATTCTATGCTGCTGCTCGGACTCCATTCAACCTCTAATCTCATCGGCTATCACCTCACGGGATGCCTAGGAACGTCTTAATAACAGTTTTGCCGGTGCGTCTCGATCCCGTGTCATCTCTCTCAAATTCAAACTTGTTAAAAATCCAAAAGGTACTCGTTCGATAAATGAATATCTCCAAGACATGCGAACCATTGCTGATGATTTAGCACTCGCACAAAGTCCCGTTACAGAAGAAGACTTATTGGTTCATATTCTATCACAACTCGGTGATGAATATGCTACAATAGTTGCTGCCACCAAAGTGCGTGAAACACCGCTATCTTTTCCCGAATTATTTGACAAATTGACTGATTTTGAGCGAGCCCTTAAAGAACAAACTGCAGCTTCTGAACCCATGCTCACTACTGCCAATTATACTACAAAACAGTCCAACCGACAACCTGGCCGATCAGATGGTTTCCACCAGCAACGAAGCACTAACAATCGCTTCTCTAATCAGCACCGCAGTTCAACCAATCGCTCTCAATGGTCTTCTTCAGCCCCTATAGGTAATCGACAAAACAGATCCAATTCTTTTTGTCAGTTCTGCAATATTTCAGGCCATGACTCGTGATTGTCGCAAGTTATCTCGGTTCTTACGAGAAAACAACATACCTGTCAACACCTCTCAGTCAAATGCTCCTATGGCCAATGTCACCATGTCCAACTCCACTTCTGCTTCACCAACCTGGTTATTTGATACTGGTGCTTCAAATCATGTCACTAGTGACCGTTCCACACTCCAAAATGTCGCGGACTATGGCGGACCTGATGAAATCTCTCTCGGTAACGGTAATCGCTTACAAATTTCACACGTCGGTTCTACACACATTAACACAATTAACACACGTCGCTTAGATTTACCTCATGTGTTATGTGTTCCACATTTAACAAGGAACCTATTTCTGTGGCGAAATTATGTAAGACTAACCTAGTGTCTGTTGAATTTTTTCCTTCTCATTTTTTTGTGAAGGATCTTCGCACGGGGGCGCGTCTCATGCGGGGGGAGAACTATGAAGATGTTTACTATGCCAAGTCACCCTCTAGATTGCACCTGAATGTTACCACCAAAGTTTCACCTCTTCAATGGCATCATACCTTGGGTCACCCATCCACCAAAGTGTTCAAGTCTCTTCTTTCAAATCTAGGACTTAGCTTTAAGCTCTCTGATATGCATTGCTCCTCTTGTTCAGTTAATAAAAGTCATAAATTGCTGTTTGGCTCGAATTCCTTTGTTGTTTCAAAGCCATTACAATTGATATATTCTGATGTGTGGGGTCCGGTCCAAAGTTCTGTTGATCATTTTACTTACTATGTGATTTTTGTCGACTATTTTTCAAAGTACGTCTGGCTCTATCCAATGAAAAATAAATCGGATGTCGCTATTCTATTTCCTCAATTCAAACTCCTCATTGAAAAGTTTTTCCAAACACCACTTGTATCCATCTTCTCAGACAATGGTGGAGAATATCTTGGGCTTCAAACTTTCCTAAAAGCACACGGTATTTCCCACTACACCACTCCACCTCATACACCCGAGCAAAATGGTGTAGTTGAACGACGCCATAGACACATAGTTGAAACAGGTCTCGCTCCCCTTCATTATGCCAAACTTCCCTTAACCTTCTGGTCTCATGCTTTTCAAACAGCAGCTTACTTAATCAACAAGCTTCCAATACCCATTCTCCACAACCAAACTCCTTACCAATATCTCTTCGGTCACCCTCCTAACTACACCAAACTGCAACCCTTTGGTTGTTTATGCTATCCATGGCTGCGACCTTACACCACCTCCAAGCTCCAACCACGTTCAACCCCTTGTCTATTCCTTGGATATTCCACCTCCAAATCAGCCTACAAATGCTATGACCCTATCACTCGTCGATTATACCACTCTCGACATGTCCAACTTGTTGGAAGTCATCTACCGTCTCACACTGGCTTCACTAAGCCCTTACCCAACCCCGATGACTTTCTCATGTCTTGTACCTCATCCCCTCCATCGCATCCTCTCCCTCTATCACCTTTAAAACCTAGTGACACTAATACTACCACTTCGACCCATAACCCAACCTACATCTCCTTCTACCTTTCGTCTAACCTATTCGCGACGCCAAACAAGGCCAACACCACCTACTCCCCAACCTACCACCCCAGTCCCTTCAACTTCACAAGAATCATCTCCCCCCTCCGCTCCTCTACCAACTCAAAACTCCAATCAAGAGCCACCATTCCCTTCTTCTACCTCATCTAATGCCTCACTTACTCCATCTACTACTCATTTAAACACCACACCACATGATCTTCCCACTTCTCCTTCTATTCCAACTCCCACTTCCCTTCCATCTCCACCACCCGCATGCACCATAAAACGAAATTCCAAATACTTCAATGAATCATTTATCAACACCACCACCCTTCATCCAATTCCCACTACCATTGAACCTCACACACATACCCAAGCTCTTAAAGATCCCAAGTGGCGCCAAGAAATGGATGTTGAGTTTAATTCTCTCATGCAAAATGGGACTTGGGAACTAGTACCACGTGGCACTTACATTCCCATTGGCTGTAAATGGGTCTTTCGGGTAAAACGGAACCCAAATGGTATTATCTCCAAATACAAGGCGCGTTTAGTAGCAAAAGGCTTCCTACAACAGTATGGGAATGATTACTTTGACACCTTCAATCCCGTTGCCAAACCAGTGACTATTCATGTTATTCTATCTCTAGCCCCCTCCAACAACTGGACCCTACGCCAACTTGATGTGAACAACGCCTTTCTTCATGGGGCCCTTCAGGAGGAGGTCTTCATGACCCAACCACCGGGCTTCACTCACTCTCAATTTCCCAATCATGTTTGTAAGCTCCGGAAATCCCTCTATGGTTTGAAACAAGCACCACGTGCATGGTACATGAAATTGACATCTTTTATTCAAACTTGTGGTTTTCGAAAATCACAAGCTGATGCATCCCTCTTCATCTACAATTATGATGGCATCTTGTGCCTCTTTATGGTCTATGTTGATGATATCGTTCTCACAGGTAACAATGATGCCTTTCTTCATCAATTCATTAGTACCTTAGCCAATCGTTTTTCCATCAAAGACTTGGGACCCCTACACCATTTTCTTGGCATTGAAGTCATCCCTACCACCAATGGTCTATTCCTATCCCAACACCGTCATATCCAAGATCTTCTAACTCAATTTCGTATGGATGATGCTAAAGAGGTCGTTACTCCACTAAACTCTTCCATAGTTCTCCACCCCATGGACGGTTCACCAAGTGTTGATCCAACACTATATCGGAAGCTGGTGGGTTCCTTGCAATATCTAGCCTTCACAAGGCCTGATGTATCGTTTGCAGTAAATCGGTTAGCCCAGTTTATGCATTCTCCCTCCGAAATTCATTGGCAAGCGTTAAAACGGGTGCTTCGGTATCTAAAGGGTACAATACACCATGGGCTATACCTCAAACGTGGATCCTCTCTTGATCTAAAAGCCTTCTCCGATTCTGATTTGGGAGGTATACTGTTGGTCCCAAGTAGGTGACCTTCAAGTAAGGATAGTGTTTGGGATTATAGAAGGGGGGGGGGGGGGGGTTGAATATAATCACACAATTTTTCACTTTTAAATTCTTGTTGTATTAACAAAATGAATTTACAGATTGTTGCGGAAATAGAAAAGACTAATAGTCTAAACTAAACAATCTAAGTTCCTTCACTATGCAGTAAGTGAGAAGAGAATAAAGAAAGAAGATAGAGGGAATAAGAGAGAAAGGACTTGAGTATTTTTGGATGAAGAAGAAGTATGGAGAACATCTCTTCACGTCCTATTTATACTCCATGCATTAAATGCATGCAGACCTACTATTGTGACGTGTCACAATGTGAGTGGTCTGTTGTACTATTTACTATAAACAAATACTCTTTGCATGGTGTGCAAAAGAGGATGTTTGTAAACAGTTGCCTTGAGGTCTGATAAGTACGGAGGGAACAGTAAAGTAACTGCCCTTATGTACTATTGTGTCAGTAAAGGCGGATAATCCTTTTGTGCATTAGACTAAGACATTGTTCTAATCCTTCAGGATCAGGATACTGATCAGTGACTAGAGTCCTGAAACTGAGGAAGTTCAGGGTCACGTGTATCCTGATGAATCTTCAGGATGTCATACGATAGTGAACAGACTGCTATCACTGAGTTCCGTCTTCAGATCACGAGCATGCTGTTCCTGTCATCAGCTATTTCTTCGACGTCGCTGATGGTTCTTTGTGTATGATCTTAATGTCTTCAGGAGGAGGTCTTTACTTCAGTGGACAGGATCAGTAAACTGCAGAACAGGCTCGTTAGTCTCCTGATCCTGATCCTGAAATCTATAAAGTTAAGTTACAGCACAAGTAACATGGAATAACACTGAACAGACTCAGTGATAATTCCTCAAGCTATAACAGAAGTAAAAACCTATTCACTAAGTAAAGATTCAGGATCATTATCATTTCATCAGGTCTTAGGAGAGCTGGATCAACAATCTCCCCCTAAATGATAATGATAAGACAATAGAGTAATTGTCTTAATCTAGAAAAGTTAGAAATAAATCTAAGTCTAGAACTAAACAGTAGGAAATAGAACTCATAAAGGTACATGTCCCATTTACTGTTTTGAGGGATCTTTTTCAGTACTATGATGGAATGAAGTACAATGCACTGAATTGCATTCTCATTAATCTCATTTAAGTGTTACAAGAGTAAGGAAAATACAAGAGTACATGACAGGAGTACTGAAAGAAAAAATTACAAAATATCTAACTATCAGATTCTTCGCTAATGTATTCAGTCTTGACGCAAACAGGAACAGGAGTGTCGCTGAAGGCAAGTCTGTGATCAAGTATAGCTCTGACAGTGCGAATAATCTCTTTGTTGTCTGGATTTTTCTTATCTTGTTGTGCAGTGAAGAGAACTGTCAAAAGATGTTCATAGGGCGCTATGTGTAGCTCACTGAAGCGCTGAAAGCGTAGGATTTTTGAGTTATCGCTAACACAAATGCCATGAACAGGTTCTCTGATTACTTGTCCTTCAGATAGAGAGATTCCAGGAGGGAGTGAAAGATCAAGCATTGAGAGGTCCAGAGGTTTAACAACCATTCTGGGAAGACAGGGAGTAGGTCTTCTTGTAGAGGTGCCTGCAGATCTTCGAACTGGTTGCTGAGATAGGGCTGAAGAGTAATGGAGCAGGTCATCAGGTATTTCAGTTGTCCTTCTGATGCGAGCAATAAGTCCTTCAATGACTTCTTCTACTTCAGCCCGACAGTTCTTGTTGGCTTTGGGAAGTAGGGATCTGATTTCGTTCCACTCTGACAAGTTGTAACGATCTAACTTGTCCAGAGTGTGCTCTGCGTCCTTTACTCCAGAGCGTTTGACTGTGATCCAGATTTTGCTAGGATTACCTTTCTTGCCTCTAGATCGGCGAAGATGGATTCCTGAGATGGCAGCACCATGCTTTCGGAGGTGTAACCGATCTCTGCACCAGTCAAGCTCAGCGTTTACTTCTCCAGTCTGTACCTCTGCATTTTTGTTGAAGACCTTCAGAACAGCCTTCTGTGCAAGGATAGGATCTGCACTTATTTCTGCATCTTCATCTACAAAATCCGATGCAAGCCTTCGTGCGGCTTGGGCAGAGAGGAAAGCTTCCTTCTGCTTTTTATTGTGCTCTAGTTGAGCCTGTACAGCTTCGTTGTACTCCTCCTGCGAGAGATAGGCGAACTCGGAGTCACAAGAGGTACGAAGAGGGATTTTTACTCTTGTACTCTCGAGTCGCTCTATCACGGCGTCTAAGCGCCCATCCCTGTCAATGGCAAAGGAATTGTCAGGGTAATTTTCACCTTCAGATCTAGGAGAGTTTGAGGGAGGCGATCTGGGTGAAGAAGCAGGGGTAGAGAAGTCATCAGAGATGAATTCATCATCTGATGAAAGGCATATTGTATCAGGGGTGGCTCGAATTTCAGGGGTTCTGGATGAAGAGGCTTCTTGGTTGAAACGGGTTGTAGGACGGGTAGTAATGGTTTCTTGGTTGAGGGGTGTGATCCTGAAGGTCATAGTAGCTAATTCAGCTCTGGTCTGTTCATTGGGACTATTCTCCATTAAGGCGAATAATGTCACCAGTGACAGAACCATTGTTGACATCTTCAGGATAGGCTTGGGTATTAGGTTCAGGTTCAGTGTGAGAGGTGATTTCAGGAGATGGTTCAGGAGAAGGTAGTTTAGGAGGTTGGTAGATAACCATTTGAAGGTTATTAGGAGGGGAGTCTTCAGGTGAGGTGTCTAAGGTGATGGTTTCAGGGGTAGGTTTGGTTTTAAGAAGAATAGATATAGGTTGGTTATCAGAGGAAGAGGGAGAGGATGGTAGTAGAGACATACCAGAGGCATCAGGGTTCTCCCCCTGAGGTTGTGCGAGCCCTGGAATGGGCGCAGAGGTAGGAACCTTCTCGACGAAGATGTCGTCGTCTATATCATCATCATCATCTTCATCATCATCATCCTCGTCTTCATTATTCCCCCCCGGCTTCAGTGGTTCTCCAGTTCGTGGAGGGGGAATAGGCGGAATGGTCTCGGGGCTGTCTCTCCCCCTCAACAGGTGCCTGTACTAAGGCAGTTGTTGATACACTCCTTTGGAGGAGAGAGGCCATGTCACTGAGGACTTTGCGCGTGATGTAGGATGATGAGATCAGGGACTGCAACACATCCCTGTCCTGCCGTGGTGAAAGATGGAGGCGGCGCAGGAGCAGAGGTGAGGGCGTTAACAGCAGAGGAGAGCCCTGTCACCTGCTCCTGGATGGCGCGGATGGCAGCTTCCTGAGCATCCAACCTCTGAACCACCGTTGATTGGAAGGTGGTGAGAGAGTTGGTGCTGTTGTTGAGTGTTGTGGAGAGCGCAGGGAGAGCCGTTGCCTTCAGGTCATCAATAGATGCCTGAAGGTTGGTGGAGGAGGAGGCAACTTGTGAAACCTTGTCGTGGATGTTATCCAGACAAGGAATGGAGAGGGTGACGGCCGTGGGCGGCGGAGTTGCGGCGACGGCGGCGGCAGTGGCACTGGCGGCGGCGGCTTCAGCAGCGGCTGCAGCAGCGTTGGCAGCAGCAAGCTCCTGTTGTAAAGTCTGGAGACGTGCTGAGTGCTCTGCCTCCTTCTGCTGGAGGGCTGTGCGGGCCTCCTGCAGGTTCCGTTCAGCGGACTGCCTGCGAAGCTCAGCTGTGTTCAGCTGATGCTCGGCATCCGTGAGAATAAAATCATTAAAGGGGTCATCCTGATGAAGTTGGGGATGCCCTTCAGAACCTGCTCCCAAAGAACCTGTATAAAGAGGAGCTAAATGAGTACTAGAAGACTCAGTAGCTTTCATAGAAGAAGAAAAGGTAACAGTTTGCTTAGAAGTATTACCTGAGGCTAGGAGGGTATCAGAACGATTACCCCCCTCATTCTCTGAGTGTTCGAGTTGAACAACCTCAGGTTCTTGTGTAGCAGGAGCAGAGATAGGAGTATCTGCAGTGGAAGAATTTTTAGATAAAGGAGATGGTTTATTAAAGTACTGGGGCAGGGTAATGTAATATTTCTTACCAGCCGCCTGTTTCTTTTTCTTTTGCGCCTTAGACTTGGCGCGTTTTGGAGGAGGTGGAGGAGTGGCAGAAGATGGTTGGGGGCGCTTCTGGAGCGCAGAAGTTGTGGTTGCAGCTGGGGAAGTCAGTATGGGGTTAGCTACTGACATAGCATGCATAGAAGTAGTAGAATGTGGTTTGGAAGAGACGAGAGAAAACGTACCTGCAGTTGGAGAGGTGGATTGTTCAGCATCCTCCTGAGCTGGTTCAGGAACGACCAGGACGGCAGAGAGAGGGACGTCGTCAGGTTGAGGAGCAACCTGTTCCAGGAACCTGGGTCCCAGAGTGTAGTTGTTGGAGTTTCCAACCTTGGGGTAGTTGTCCCCCATATGTAGCTCCAGGATGGCCGAGAAAAATCTGGGGAAGGCCATGTTGACGACCCTGGTCTTGCTCCGGACCTTCTTCACCATGTCGTCCCATATGAAGCGAGCATAGTCAAACTCGCGATTTTTGATCGCAGAGAAGACCATGTGCTGGATGACCGTAGGGAACTGCTCCGTGCTCCCCGTCTTGCCCGATAAGCACAGGCCAAACGTGTTCCATATATAGTAGAACGTAGCGTTTAGTCCTGACTTATGGACAGTGGCACCCGTCTTAGGTAGCAAGACGCCTTCCTTATTCACAGGCCATCGGTAGCCTATGGCGTCCAGGAATTCTACGATTTCGTCAGCGGTGGGGACAGGAGGGAAGCGCTTCTTCTTTGGGAAGTTGAGCACGTTCCTTAGGGTTCCGAAACCAAAGGAAATGATGTTTTCCTTGATTTGGAATTTGATGACCTCTCGCAGGACACCTTTGGTATTCTTTTCCTTGGCAACAGTGGCTGTAGACTATAGTTGTTGCAGCATTGGCTTGTTCGGCTTAGAGTCAAGGGTGAAAGCCGTCTTCAGGGGGCTGTTCAGCAAGAATTCTTTGGCAGGCAGCAGGTATTCTTTGTCTGCTGGGATGTCAAACAGTCCTACGACGTTGTTCTGCTTGAACTGGACGTCATGTTGTGGGATGATAATTGGCAAACTCTCAGTAGCTTGCAGAGGTGTGGCCTCAGATGAGAGCTGGGCGTCCAAGGATGTAGATGTAGTAGCAGCCATCCTGTTAAAAACATAAAAATAACATATATGGATGATTAAGAGTCCAAAATATGCATTTTTCTTCATTTTTCAATGAACACAAAATATGTTCATAAAAATGGTGAAATCCTTTATACTTAGAATAGATTAGATACCAAAATTCACAAAAGGAATGTGTTTTGGTATTGAAAAGAAACTTTTATTTTGATGAAAAGATATCAAAAATAAGAGTTTATGATTGTTCTTGAAAGAAATAAGAATATCATGTAAACTGTTTAACAAAAACCTTAGAAGATTTTGGAGAAACTAAGATCAAACGAAGTGATCTTAGTGTTTTTGAAAAACGATTTAGCACACTAAGTTGTTTAAGTGAAGAAAGCCAACTTACTATGTAGAAAGAACAAAAATTGAGAAACACTTACGATGAATTTGTTGAAAGAAAGAGATGAGTGTTCTTGATGTTCTTGAGAAATTGAAACTTGTTCTTGCTTTTCTTGCTTGATTGCTTAGAGATTTATGTGAGCGTAAAGAGTGAAAAGGAATACAAGTGAGGTTTTTATACCTCGTGGTAGGAGAGAGAAAAAGGATGAGAGAGAAAAGAGCGGCTAAATTCAAACGTAATGATGAAAAAGGAAGTTCTACGCGCGTTCACGCGTCTGACACACGTAGTGGGGAACAGGAAACGTCCCATTACGTGTCAGTGCAGATGAAAAGTTTGTTTTATTTGAAAAGATAAAAACCGCCTTTTCAGGGGATGATTCCATTTTGGTGAAAGATATGTTTTAGGGAATCAGAGTACTTATCAGATAAGTACTGTTTTGGGAAAAATCCTCTTATCACATTTAATGCGATAAGGTTTCAGTAGCAGGGAGAAGAAATACTTACCTGAGAATCATCAGTATTCGGATTTTGAACCAAGATTTTGTAAGTACTGAATAGAGTTATCCCCTGAAGAAGAGTTATTCAGGAGTTGTTAAGAAAAGAGGTCCTGAGAGAATATTTTATAAGGACTTTAACAACTGTTTGTCCTGAGAACTTCTATTCTTCAGGATTTAACATCCCAAGTTCACTGAGGAGCATATTAAAACGCGTCACATCCAGTGGTTTGGTAAAGAGGTCAGCAAGCTGATATTCAGTAGGGACAAAATGGAGTTCAATATCACCATTCATCACATGATCCCTGATGAAGTGATATCTCACTTCAATGTGCTTTGTCTTAGAGTGTAAGACAGGATTTTTAGCGATGGCTATTGCTGAAGTGTTGTCACAGTAGATAGGAATTTTGGAGAGTTGTATGTCATAGTCCTGAAGTTGATTTCTCAGCCACAGGACCTGAGCACAACATATTCCTGCTGCAACATATTCAGCTTCAGCAGTTGATGTGGACACAGAGTTCTGCTTCTTGCTAGTCCAACTCACCAACTTGCCACCTAATAGGTGACATCCACCAGTAGTGCTTTTCCTGTCGATCTTACATCCTGCAAAGTCACTATCAGAATAAGCTGTTAGATCGAACCCTGAGTCCTTGGAGTACCAAAGACCCATGTTTGGAGTTCCCTTCAGGTATCTGAAGATCCGCTTTACAACGGTCAGATGGGATTCTTTGGGTTCAGCCTGATAACGAGCACAGAGACATGTAGAATACATGATATCAGGACGACTCGCTGTAAGATACAGCAGTGAGCCAATCATTCCTCTATAGAGAGTCACATCAACAGGTTTCCCTTTGGAATCCTTGTCAAGAGACAGAGGAGGAGCCATTGGAGTCTTCATCGGTGTACAGGATGTGAGATCAAATTTCTTCAGCATCTCATGTACATATTTACCTTGATTGATAAAAATTCCCTTTTCAGATTGCTTGATCTGAAGTCCTAAAAAGAATGTTAGTTCGCCCATCATAGACATTTTATATTCAGATTTCATGAGCAACTCAAACTTTTCGCAGAGTTTGGGATTGGTGGATCCAAAGATAATGTCATCGACATATATCTGGACAAGAAGGATATGCTTAGGATATTTCTTTAGAAATAAAGTGCTATCAATCTTTCCACGAACAAAACCTTTAGAGAGAAGAAAGGTTGAGAGGTGTCATACCAGGCACGAGGAGCCTGTTTTAACCCATAGAGAGCCTTGTTTAACTTGTAGACGTGATCAGGGAACTTAGGATCTACAAAGCCAGGAGGCTGAGCCACATAGACTTCTTCATTAAGTTTTCCATTCAGAAAGGCATTTTTAATGTCCATCTGATAAACCTTGAAGTTCATATGTGCTGCAAAAGCTAGGAAGAGTCGAATTGCTTCGAGCCTAGCAACAGGAGCAAAAGTTTCATCGTAATCAATGCCCTCTTCCTGCCTGTATCCCTGAGCCACAAGGCGAGCCTTGTTTCGAATGATTGTACCAATCTCATCAAGTTTATTTCGAAAAATCCACTTGGAACCAATGATTGTACGTTTTCGAGGCCTAGGGACGAGAAGCCAGACATTGTTTCTGATGAATTCTGCTAGCTCTTCCTGCATGGCTGAGACCCAGGCAGGATCACGCAAGGCATCATCTATTTCTTTAGGTTCATTTTCAGAGATAAAATTTACATAAAGACAGACGTTACCAGCCTGACGTCTGGTTTTCACACCAGAAGAAGGGTTTCCAAGAACTTGATCAATGGGATGATCTTTGGTCCATCGGAGAGCAGGTGGTTGATACACCTGTCCTGAAGTAGATGCTTCATTGGATGATGGATCAGGAAGAAGATTGGTAGGAGAGGGTTCACTAACAGTGGTTTGAGAGAAGTCTTCACTGTTAGTGGGTTGATCAGGTTCAGGTGGTGTGATTTGAGAGATAGGGGTGGCATTTATGGGAGTGGAGTGGTTATATCAGTGGGTGGTATAGGATTTTCTTCAAAACCATCAGGAAGGTCTTGAGGAGATGGATCAGCAATAGGAGGTTCAGGGACTTGAAAGAAAGAGTCAGCCGACTGATTGATTTCAGCATTATCATTTGGGTGAGGAAAGGTAGGACCTGATTCATCAAACTTGACATGAATCGTTTCCTCAATGGTTTGTCTTCGTTTGTTGAACACACGGTAAGTTTTAGAAATGGATGAGTATCCGAGGAAAATTCCATCATCAGATTTGGAATCAAACTTTCCAAGATTATCTTTGTTGTTCAGGATGTAGCAGACACAACCAAAGATATGGAGATGTTCGATTGATGGTTTCCTGTTACGAAAGAGTTCGTAAGCGGTTCTTCTGAAACGCTTGACAATCAGAGATCTGTTCTGAGTATAGCAAGCAGTATTTACGGCTTCAGCCCAGAACTGAGTGGCAAGGTTGGCTTCACTCAGCACAGATCTCGCAGCTTCAATCAACGTCCTGTTCCGTCTTTCAGCAACACCATTTTGCTGAGGAGTTCTCACAGAGGAGAAGTTTTGAGAGATACCTTTCTGTTCAAAGAAAGATTCCAGGGTACTGTTTTTGAACTCAGTCCCATGGTCACTTCTTATTGATCGAACAGTAAGGTTGTTGAGTCTTTCCATCTTCCTGACGAACATGATGATTTCTTCAGGAGCATCACTCTTGGCACGTAAGAAGAAAACCCAAGTATATCTGGAATATTCATCTACGATTACCAGAGTATATTTCTTTCCACCAATGGATTGGACATTAACGGGTCCAAAGAGATCCATGTGGAGAAGTTGTAGAGGAGAGCTGATGGAGGAAATCTGCTTGGACTTGAAGCTAGCCCTGGTCTGTTTTCCTTTCTCACAAGCTGAACAAAGAGATTCCTTTGTGTAGCGAAAGTCAGGAAGACCAATAACCAGGTTGTTGATGCAGAGTTGATTCAGCGTCTTGAAGTTGAGATGAGAGAGACGCTTGTGCCAGAGCCAATTCATATCAGTGGAAGCACGTGATACGAAACAGAAGTTATCAGTGGAAGTATTCATGTTGATGATGTAGATATCTGCATGTCTAACACCAGTGAGAATAACTTCCTTTCTCCTGTTCTTGACTTTGCACTTTTTCTTTGAGAAAGAAACTTTGTGATTCTTATCACACAGTTGACTGATGCTCAGAAGATTATGCATCAGGCCTTCAACATAAGCAACTCTTTTGAAAGTAGTTACTCCGTTGGTAAGAGTGCCATACCCTCGGGTTTGGCCTTTACCGTTTCCGCCAAAGGTCACAGCAGGACCTCTTTCTTCACGGTAGTTAGAGAGGACAGATTTAGAACCAGTCATATGTCGAGAGCATCCACTGTCCAAGTACCAGATGCCCTTATCCTGAAAAGATTAGAGTTTAAGTTTTCTTTGGTACCCATAGAACTATGGATCCAGAAGTATCAGTAGGACTGGTTGAGTCAGTGTCAGCCTTTACTGAAGTATCAGTACAGGAGGCTGGAGTCTTGACTGAAGGAACAGTCTTGACAACCTTCTTTCCTTTGACTGATTTCTCAGTCTTGGGAATCTTCTTTACCTTAGCTGATTTTTCAGCTTTGGTAGCATCAGGACACTTACTCGCAATATGGTCATTTAATCCACAGTGATAACATTTGCGATATTGAAAGCGTTTAGTGTGGTCCAGAAAGTTTTTGAACTTCAGTGAGCAGGACCAGCACCAAGTATGCCTTTAGCATTGGACATTGGAGGAATTGGTTTCTTCTCCTGAGTCTTTGCTTCAGGTCAATCTTCAGTCTGGAGCAGGACTCTGAGAAAGAGACTTAGTTCCAGAGACTGAAGGACCACCACCCAGAACTTTGTTCTTGGGTTTAGGACCCTTGGTCTTTGAAGGTGTTTCAGTTTTGGATTTATCCTTAACTGTATTCTTTTTGCTCTTAGGAGCACCTTCAGGGTGAGTGTTAGAAGAAGAAGAAGGAGTGTTTTCAGAAGCATTAGGAATGGGAATAGAAGAAACAAATTTTCCAAATTTTAGCATGGAACTATCAGGCTTAGTTTCTTCTTTCTTGTATCCACGAGTGAATCCAAGACCTCTTTTGCTTTTGTCAGACCTCCCTGAAGCTAATATTTCATCAACTTTTTCAGAGGCGTCACTCCATCCTTTGATGGTGACTTTTTCAGCATTTAATTGAGCAAGGGCCTTTTCTTTGGCAGCAAGAGCCAATTCTCTTTCAATACATAGAGTTTTGTTTACAGTGACCTGGTCCTTATAATTTTCTTCCAAAATGGTAAGCTGTTTTATTTTTTCTTGACATTCTTTGAGTTGTCCTCTAAGATCAATATTCATTTTTTCAGCAGAGGTTTTACCATTAAGGGCTTTGTAAAGATCGAGAGTGACCAGGTCCAACTGAGTTAAGCTTTCAAGAGGGATGAGAGGAATAGGTACCTGACTGGAAGAATCAGTCGCAGAGGTTGAAGCTTCAGTAGTAGGGGAGGGAGCTTCAGGAGTAGGAACCTCTTCAGGGACCTCTTCTATTTTAGCCATGAGAGCTAAGATAGGTTCCTCAATAATGGCCATGAGTGCCACTTGAGTTTCTTCCTCATCAGATGAGTCATCAGAGGAGACATCATCCCAGTCGCAGTCTTCTGCGATTAAACCTTTGCCTTTACGCTGAGTTTTCATCTTTTTGTATTTTTCTTTTAGGCGCTGGTATTTGGGATTCTTAGAAGAAGATTTAGCAGAGGAGGGAGCAAACTGACTTTTCCTGTACCTGCAATCATTAGCAAAGTGTCCTTTGCCCTGACAATTGTAGCAGATGGCAGTAGCCTTATCAACAGGGTCTGATTTAGGCTTGTCAGTAATAGTAAGATGTTTCTTTTTGTGGAAGTTTCCCTTTTTGGCAAACTTCTTGAAAGATCTGGTTAAAAGAGCAAGAGATTCATTGAATTCAGGATCTTCTGACATGTCAGAGTCAGAAGATTCTAATTCAGTAATAGTTACTGAAGAAGAAGCAGTAGCAACAGGAGGAACTGAATCAGAAACCAATGCAACAGATGTGCTTTTGGATTCTTTAGAATCTCTTATGAGATTCTTTTTCAGTTTCTTCTGTTGTTCACGGTTCAGAAGAATACCGTACAACTCACTTAGTGTGAGTGTCTTTATGTCTTTTGACATAGTTAAACAGGAGGTGTAAGTTTCCCAATGTTCAGGAAGAGCTTCCATGAACTTGGTAACCACCTCAGAGTTAGAGTAGGTAGTACCGATGGTCTTCAGATCAATCAGAAGACAGTTGAATCTCTGATGTAGCTGGGAGAGAGTTTCATCCTTCTGATGAATAAAGCTTTCGTACGACGAACCAAGAAAATCTTTCTTGATTCCATGAGTACGGCAGTACCTTCATATTGAACACAGAGAGTGTCCCATATCTCCTTAGCAGAGCGAAGGTGACAGACAGAGTGGAATACATCGTCAGGGAGTGACATGGCGATGAGAGACCTAGCCTTGGTGTCAATGTTGACCAGACGTCTGTCTTCATCATTCCAGTCAGTTACGGGCTTCACCAGCTGCCTTTCAGGAACAGCTGGTTGGCCACCAGCAGCAGGAATAGGGTGGACGGTTTGTGTAGGCACATGTGGTCCATTTTCCAGAAAGTATGGAATCTGGGGATCAGAACCAGAGAGAAAGAGTTCCATCCTGGTTTTCCAAAGAGAGAAGTTGTCTTTGTTGAACCGAGGAGGCTTTCCAGCAGAGCCGGTATCAAAGTAGTTATCCTTAGCTTGAAGAGCCATAGAATAAGAAGAGAGGATCACAAGATTTTTCTAAGAAGAAAATGAGAGCTTGTATCTGCTCTGATACCACTTGTTGGTCCCAAGTAGGTGACCTTCAAGTAAGGATAGTGTTTGGGATTATAGAAGGGGGGGGGGGGGGTTGAATATAATCACACAATTTTTCACTTTTAAATTCTTGTTGTATTAACAAAATGAATTTACAGATTGTTGCGGAAATAGAAAAGACTAATAGTCTAAACTAAACAATCTAAGTTCCTTCACTATGCAGTAAGTGAGAAGAGAATAAAGAAAGAAGATAGAGGGAATAAGAGAGAAAGGACTTGAGTATTTTTGGATGAAGAAGAAGTATGGAGAACATCTCTTCACGTCCTATTTATACTCCATGCATTAAATGCATGCAGACCTACTATTGTGACGTGTCACAATGTGAGTGGTCTGTTGTACTATTGACTATAAACAAATACTCTTTGCATGGTGTGCAAAAGAGGATGTTTGTAAACAGTTGCCTTGAGGTCTGATAAGTACGGAGGGAACAGTAAAGTAACTGCCCTTATGTACTATTGTGTCAGTAAAGGCGGATAATCCTTTTGTGCATTAGACTAAGACATTGTTCTAATCCTTCAGGATCAGGATACTGATCAGTGACTAGAGTCCTGAAACTGAGGAAGTTCAGGGTCACGTGTATCCTGATGAATCTTCAGGATGTCATACGATAGTGAACAGACTGCTATCACTAAGTTCCGTCTTCAGATCACGAGCATGCTGTTCCTGTCATCAGCTATTTCTTCGACGTCGCTGATGGTTCTTTGTGTATGATCTTAATGTCTTCAGGAGGAGGTCTTTACTTCAGTGGACAGGATCAGTAAACTGCAGAACAGGCTCGTTAGTCTCCTGATCCTGATCCTGAAATCTATAAATTTAAGTTACAGCACAAGTAACATGGAATAACACTGAACAGACTCAGTGATAATTCCTCAAGCTATAACAGAAGTAAAAACCTATTCACTAAGTAAAGATTCAGGATCATTATCATTTCATCAGGTCTTAGGAGAGCTGGATCAACATATACTGAATGGAGGTCGTTCAACCACTGCATACATACTCTATCTGGGATCTAACATCATTTCATGGAAATTGGCTCGTCAAAAATCTGTCTCTCAGTCCTCTACTGAAGCCGAATACAAGGCCTTAGCAAATGCAGCAGCTGAAGTGTCGTGGGTCCAAAATTTGCTCACCGATCTGGGTGTCAAACAGTCTATAGCACCCACACTTTTCTGTGATAACACATGTGCCACTTACCTATGTGCTAATCCGGTTTATCACTCTCGCATGAAACACGTGGCCTTGGATTATCACTTTGTACGAGAAAGAGTAGCGGATGGTTCTTTGAAAGTGCTTCACATCCACTCACATGATCAACTTGCGGATGCACTCACCAAACCTCTTAGTCGGATCCCGTTTCTTCGTCTACGTTCCAAGATTGGAGTCTCCCATGGATCCTCCATCTTGCGGGGGCGTATTATGACCCAATATTAAGTTCAATCATGGATTTAATTTAATATTTAATTGTTGTCATATAGTCAATGTATAGCTATTTTATCTCCTAAATTGTCTCATAGTCAATTGTGTAACTTACTAGTCAGTAGCTAGTTTAGCTCCTAAATTATCTCTTAGGTTGTTGTACATCCATGGCTATATATAGCCCTTTATGTAAACTGTTCATATATACAAAAAACACGATTCATAAACATTATAGGTAGTAGCGGCATTGGGACGGTGTGGTGTTCCTTAGTGTCTAGGAAAGTAAATGTTTTCGTTTGGAGGGTGAGGCTTGGTCCACTCGTGTGGAGCTTGATAAAAGAGGTGTGGATCTTGACTCCGTCCTTTGTCCGAGATGTAGGGACTCGATAGAGGACATCGACCACGCCCTTCTAAAATGTGGGGATATCTCAAATCTATGGAAGCGGGTAAGAAATTTATGGAAAAAGGACCCACAAGATGTGGATTCATTGAACGATTTCCTTCAAGAAGACTTGGATCTCATCGCATCTTCCAAAGGTAAAAACTGGTGGGTCGGTATAAAATGGGTGTTCCTCTACTTAATCTGGCAACAAAGGAATAAAATGGTTTTCGAAGGAGACAAATCCCGAGTCAACGATGTGTTCTTTGAATGGCATGGCAGAGGGTGGCGTTTGAATGGATGGGCAACCGAATAAAGAATTGGCAAGGGGATTGATTCGCATGGTTAGCAGGGATTGAAGACTGAAGACTTGGTAAAAATGGTCGTTGGACAGTATCGCTCATCAAAGCAGTGGTTGCTGTGTGACGAGCCTGTTTTTATAGGTGTAAAGGAGCGACGGCTTCCGATTCGGACGGTGGTAGAACAGGAAAGGAGAGGTCTGTTTTCTTTGCAACTTTGGTAACATTTGGTGATTATTTCTCTTAATCATCTTGCATTTTTCTTCGGCTTCTTCTGTTCTTCGTTTTGCTGCTGTTTTTGAGTCCTGTTTTGTATGTTGTTGTAGTCGTTGCCTTGCGTTCGGTCTGTGGTCTGCTTGATATTCGTGTGGTGTTTCGTTTCGAATAGGTGCTGTTGTTGGTTTTGGTTTGGTGGCTTTTTAATATGATTAGCTGTTAAAAAAAAGTTAGTTTATTAAGAAAAATATATTTATTAATACTCCATAATAAAGAATTGTTAAACTTAAAAAATCTCCATCACATATCGTGTTTTCTTCGTTCACCCCTACTGCTATTGGTTTGTCGCTCAGATTCAATCTATATCATTTTTACACACCCGTATCGACGACAATCCTTCATACTCTTATTTTCATTTTTTGATATTTTTTAGTGTTAATTGTTTTAGGTTATCACAAAATAACTTGATTTTCTAGTATATATTTTGTCTATATCAAAATACTCAACAAAATGCGGGTACCGGTGAACCGAACCGTGGGTACCAGCTCCTTTTCGGTTCAGTTCGGTGCAAGTACCCACCCTGCACCGTTCAATTTCGAATAGTAAAATTAGGTACTCGTCCCACATATGTGGTTCTCTAAAATTTCACTACCCCCTTCCCTGTGAACACCCCTAGCAGTGGCGACGAAGGTGGTAGTGACAATAACAACCGTCATGGTGGTGTATCCACTTTGGTTAGGTGGGGGCGTGAAGGCAATAACCGTGGCTATGGCGATGAAGGTGGTGTTGACTATGACGGGTGGGATGCAATAGAATGGAATAAACATAAGACCATTCCACATCATTCAAATTCCATCGAATTCCAAAGAACCAAATGCCACTTAAATGTCATGTTTGTTAACCATAACGACTTAAATGACATGTTACAAGTTATCTTAATGAAATGCTACTTAAGTATTTTCTTACTTTCTTTCAATTATATCCTTTCTAATCGTTATGAACACTAGTTGACATACTCTGATTACAGAAGACAAAATGATAGAGACAGAAAGAGCATATCATATTTTGTACTTTGTTAAGCTTGAATTTTTTAAAGTTATTTGTTACTTTTTTTAAACACAGTTTTATTCATTTAATACCCATTTTGAGCATTTCATTACTTCTTTTGTTAAATTGTTTCTTAAGTTGACAAATAGATGAAATGTTTTGTGTTGGTGTACCATTTTGGCCACAAATGGTAAACAACTATCTGAAAGACTTGCAACAAATTTTGTTTCAAATTAATTCAGTGAAACAGGAAGTAGGTTTGAGCTATGGTCAACTCTAGATTTTCATGGAAGAGGAGGAAAAAGATGACAAAAATGAGGAAGAAGACAACCTATGTAAGGTCCCCTTCATATCTCATTAGTCTTTTTCCCATCTCTCTACTCATCCTTCTCCTAGGCTTGAGAATTCATCTTTCAGCATAGCATGCACTTTTGAATATTAGATGAGAAGAAATTCCCATTTTGCTCTCGTATTACCAGGGCTGTCATGATCTTTTTGGAGGCCCTGTTACACGATTACTAAAACTACAGATTGTTTAAAATGAGTAATAAACAATATAAAATATCAAATTTCATGTCATGTTAAAAATCTTAGGAATTAAAACAACAAAAATGTATAAAATTAATGTCAAAGTGAGAAAAATATCAAATAGTCATTTTTGTTTTTGATCAACAAAAATTCTGAAACTATATAGTAGCTTTTAATTCCAACTCAAGTAAAATTGGGCCTCAATATCTCGAAGGCCCTGTTCAAAAACCAAGATTTAACATGCTAATCGACGGTCCTGCTTATTACCTTTAGGTTCTTTATAACTCATTTTTTGGCGCTGACATTTATGTTTCCTACTATGGCAACATTGTGACCACAAAAAAGAAAAAAGAAAAAGAAGCTTGGATCGGTTAAAATCTCCCGTTATAGTTGCCTTAATATCAGATATTCCTTGACCAATTAATTTGTAAAACAAAAGGGGGACCATCATATCTAAAAACATAAAATATGCTTTCAAGATGCCCCAAAAATTTTGTATGAGTATGAATGAATATTTCATTTTGGATAATATATGTTTTTAGAAGTATATTTTTATTTATGTAAACAATATGTTTGTTTGTCACCAATAATTCAGAATCGAACCACAGTATTTTACCATGATAGTAATATGCAAGAGACATATTAAGTATACGACACACTGAGTTAATACTCTCATGCCCATTAAGTGTATGGGTGAGTATGTGCGTATTTTGACTAATCTCGTGAAGACCTGGATAACGGGCAATAAAATCCCTAATGCCTTAAAGGTTCACGAACCGACATAAAGGTCCCAAGCCATATATATTGTATATAGATGATTATAACCGTCACTTGTTTGCGCAAGTATACTACTTCGAAACTAGCTATATATATTGTATATATTTTTTTTGTGAAATACAAAAATATATTGTAACTTTTGTCAATTTTAGACGACACGTTTTCATGATTTTACGCAAAACAGAAACGTGCTTTAATTTTGTCTATTGATAATAATGTTTTATATTTTAGAGGTTGCATAACATACATTGATAATTAAATATGTCATAACAATTTTACTTTTAAAAATTTCAATCACTACTTAAACACAGATTAAAATATATATTCTTATTTCATGTAAAAAGGTTATACATTATAACCTTGTGTATTTTTACCTTATTAAATATTGTTACTGTAACGAGCATATAATAGAAATAAATTGGTATAAGAATGTAATTTATTAAAACTTGTTTGATATAAAAATTATTAAATTGAGTAGTTACTTTACTAATATTCCCAATAATTTATCAAGATAAATGGAAATAATCATCAAATATATTCCAACCGTCCATATGAATAAAGTGTAAATTTACAAAAATCATCCCTTGACATTTACTAAGTTGCAATGTTGGCCTCCAAAAAATTTTTATATCACTTTTTATAAATAAAAAAACACAACCTTTTTAGTTACATAGTGGGACTTCATTTAAAAAGATCCTAAAAGTTATCTAACCATATTCAAAAGAAAAAACTGTCAAATGATCATCATTATAGTTATGATCTTATTATGCATTTTTCCACAAGTATTTTTTTAAAAATAATTTTTATATTTCACAAATAGAAAAACAGAATAAATAATGTATTAGATCTAACGACTATGCAAATAAATATCATGAACATTAAAAACCATAAATTCCAAATCCTAAACGTGATATAGAATTGAGGTCGATGAATAACAAACTAGTTATCTGCTCTGTTTTTTACCGGTCATAGTAATGTTTTTTTCTTGGTAATCGTGGGTTTCCAAGCTAGTTCATGCACACTAACTAATCCTTCAAAAAACCACGAATAACCTAGAGTTATCGTAGGTGAACCTTCATGCTCATAGTGGTATTAAACACCTTTGTGCCTTGCTTTTATTTCTTATTTTGCTATGAATGGTGCTCCAACCGATCAAATTGGCGGTTTGTTGATACGATTAGGAAAGACAATGACAAGGCAACTACGATCGAAGTCTATAGCAAGAGACACAAGGAGAATAAATATTGGATAAAAAGAAGACAACAAGGAGTAGGCCAACAAGGAAAAGAAAAGGCAACAATAACGAGGAGTTGATTAATAATCAGAAGAAGGCAACAATGACAAATAGCTAATAGCTACTAAATGATGAACAACAATGAGGAGAGACAATTGTGGAGTAGAAAGAGAAGTATGATGCATGGAAAAGAAGGAGAACAAGCACAATCTCAAATTTTGCACCAGTTTTAAAAGTTGAATCAGTATAAACAACCTTAGATGGCTATGCGATTTAAATGCTCAAATGGGGCTAGACAAATAAGTGCTTCATATCATAAAATCTGTTAACCAACAAACAACAACCCCTTAATAGTAAAAAACCAAAAAAACAAAAAGCCCTTAACCGGCTTATATGATATATGATTTTTCACTATCAAACCGTGAGTGTAAAAAACCGTAAAAAACATAGTAGTAATTGGACTAAATTTGGCAGTTGGTGAATAGTACAGGGGTGATGATGTAATTTATTTAAAAATATTAAATGAAAGAAACTTTCTAAATCACATGCATTTGCAGCAGCCTTGAGGCCCAGATTTTGCTGCTATCTCACAACAAGACCAAACATAATCTTGTAGTCTACTTCACATTACACTCTTATTATTATAATTTCTCATTCTTAATTTTTTATAAAAAAATTCTATATTCCACCAGCCTCGATTATCAAACCTTTCATTCTGCACTGATACAGAGAAGGAATTGAGAAAGATCAAGAGGGTATTTTTCAGCTGAATTTGTCTCCAAGATTCAAGAAAAAAAAAAGAAAAAAAGAAGGTGGGCAGCCATGGAATTAGCTTTACAGGTTCAGACACCTATGTGTTGTGGAAGAACAGCTTTCAGGGATAAAACCCTTATGAAGATTGAACCTGTTATGGGGTTTCACACTTCCAGAAGAACAAATTTAATCTCACAGGTAAAGATTTTTGATGATTTCTTTTGATGTAATTTTGAAATCAATTGAATGTTGTTTTGTGGGTTGAAATGTTTCTAATTTGAATGAAATGTCTGTTAATTTGCATATGTATGGATCGAATTTTGGCTGATCGATTGTTTGATTGGGATAATTTTAGTATTGTTTGGTTTAGGGTTTTGTGTTTTCTGATTTTATATTGCAAGTTAATTATGATTGATGTTCATATAATTATATAAATGCTTATGTTTTTTTGTCAATTAGTAGCTTCATTTAGTTGTTTGGTGCTACCAATTTGTTGCATTGTAAAAAAAAATTTTTAACTCTAATTTTTTTTGAAAGCCATAGCGGCATCCTACCTACGAAGGACTACCACGAACACACACACGCACACCTCCCTGGCGGTATGCCGGTATCGTGCATCCACGGGCAGCCCACTAATCCGCCGCTGTCCCTAGAGCCCCAACCACAGTCTTTGACATCCCAATCTATGACTGGACCAGCTCAAGGACCGGGTACTCTTCATGCCCTCAAATTGACTCCTCTGGGATCAAACCTGGGTAGACTGGGATCCCATCCACAACCCCCCCAGGATGTTACCGCCCTTAGGAAGACCAAATGAGCTAGACATGATTTGTAATTCAACTCTAATTTGGGTGGTTTATTTATTTATTAGCTTCATTTTCACCTTTTTTTGGGATAATTGTTCTTAATTTTATCTGTAGTTTACGCAATCTTGTTCGTTGTACAAATATTCACTTATTGCTGGGTTCTCTCATCGAATCACTGCAAGATCAGGTAAGTTTTTGAGGTTTGGCATGATATCGAGCATTTATTGAAGTTTTAGTAGTTTCATGTTTTCATAATCTTTTGGAATTTTTCGATAATTGTGAATGTTGTAGACTTCTCAAGAAAAAGGCGATCGAAAATGTTGAGTCCAAGGGCGAATGAGTCACCACCGAAGGGATTTAAGCCTAAGCCTAGCAACATTAGGAAGGATCGAAAAACGATTGAAGGGAAAGAAGGTTTGGATCCTTCTACCTCTACGGAATATGTGAATCCCACAAAAAAAGAAACCAAATTTGACATTGAAATTGATAAAGACGAGGAGGGTGATGATGTTCTTGAAACAAAGATGATGGATGATATATCTTCTGGTAGAAAACCGTTGTCTGTTGCCAAGTTTAGTCAAAGGGAAGAAAACGGGAGCACTAGCACTAGCACTAGCACAGGTGATGAGGGTACAAATGTAAATAGTGATATCACGAATGAAATGAGTCCATCGGGATTACAAGTAAAGCAACTAGATGCAATCAGGAACGGTGATGACTTGATCGAGACTTTAAGCACTCAAATGAGGAAGCTTCTCTAAAGCTAAGGTTGGAAATGGAAGCAAATTTACGTAAAAAAGAGTTGGAAGAAAATTTACGTAAAAAAGAGATGGAAGAAAATTTACGTAAAAAGCAGATGGAAGAAGAGCGTCGTAAGCAGGAGATGCAAGCAAACTTACGATTACAAGAAATCAAGAGGCTTGCTAGCGAGACTCTTGTTAAAGGTGAGAAAGTCTTTTGTTATCCTACGATTGTGACGCCTGATCAAGATATAGAAATATTTCTTAACAACACCATTTCCAGTTTAATTGGCGAATCAAATATCTTGATCATGGGAGCTTTTAATGACTGGCGGTATAAGTCTTTCACCGTAAAATTAAACAAGACAAGCTTCAGTGGCGAGTGGTGGTCATGCCAGATTCATGTTCCTAAAGAAGCATACAAGATAGACTTTGTGTTCTTTAACGGGAAAGATGTTTACGAAAACAACGATATGAAAGATTTCTGTATAACGGTGGAGGGTGGAATGAACGTTTTTGAATTTGAAGAGCTCTTGCTTGAGGAAAAACGAAGAGAGCTCGAGAGACTTGCGAAAGAAGAAGCCGAGAAAGAAAGGCGAGCAGAAGAAGAAAGACGGATTGAAGCAGAGAAGGCGTCGAGTGAAGCCGATCGAGCTCAGGCTAGAGATGAGGCCGAGAGAAGAAGGGGAATGCTTCAAGAAGTTTTGAAAAAGGCTGTGAAGTTTGTCAACAATGTGTGGTACATTGAGCCTAGTGAGTTCGAAGGCGGAGATAAGGTTAAGTTGTATTATAACAAGAGTGTAGGTCCTCTTGCAAATGCTAACGATGTATGGATTCATGGAGGGTTTGATAACTGGAAAGATGGGTTGTCGATTGTTGCGAAGCTTAATAAGTTTGTGGGAAAAGATGGAGATTGGTGGTATGCTGATGGTATGCAACGGTATCCATATTTCACTCTCGTTACAAAATAACATGTGTGCTTAACACATTTTTGTGTCTATTATCATAATTACAAAGAAATTGAGGTGATTGATCGGGTCCAACAAGTTCTATTGTGTCATTGAAGGGTATTTTGGGTATTTGAAAACAACCACACATTTACCTCAAACTACATTTCAAGTCTGTTATTGTAATTTCCGTAGGACAGGAGTAAAAGAATTTCTATATTTTGAATTTTTTGGAAAGTTTTCATCTAAAAGTTACTTGTTTTACCAATATCATTATAAATACAGGTTGTTGTTGACTTGTGATAACAAGATTTCTTCGTTTGTCTTTCTTGAAGGGTATTTTAAATATTTGAGAAATAATATAACGTTTTTCTTAAACTATGTACCAATAATTCTTGTGTTAACAAGAAATAATATAACAAGATTTCTTCGTTGCAATTTTCTTCAGAGGAAGGAGTAAAAGTCATTGCTAAGTTTTTGAATTCTTTGGGAAATTTTCATGTTAAACTTACTTGTTCTCCCATTATCATCACTACACACACACACCCACACACACACACACACACACATATATATATATATACATATATATATATATATATATATATATAGAGCTAGGTTCAGGGGAAAACCACAAAAAATGAAAAACTGAGGATTGAGGAACACCCTGGTAAGTGTTCATTTGGACAATATATACAACTTGCAAGCAATTTGTCCGGTATGCGTATGTGCATAGCATGCACATGTGCATAAAAACCAAAAAACAACTTCCAGTACTTGTATGCACATGTGCATAACTGTCGAGATGAATGGTCAGTGTTCCTCACCTTTTCATTTTTTTGGGGGTTTCCCCCAAACCTCCCCCTATCTCTCGCTATATATCTATATATATGTATGTATATGTATATGTATATCTGACATATTGCATATTCTACGTTTAACTAGGATGGAGATAAATCCATTTTTGTATAAAGAGAAAATGAGAGCTTTTGTTGATCAAGATTTGTGTTTGTGTTTATTTACTTGAAGATGTTTATTCTGCCTTGGCATTCTTCTTCTTATGTTATGCTTCTCATGTTTTTTAACCTCTTCAAAATATGCTTTGTAGTCTTTTAAGTTTCGCTCACCAGAGTTACTCTTTGACCTTTTTTATAGTTGTTGTCCCCAATCGTTCACTTGTCTTGGATTGGGTTTTCGCCGATGGTCCACCGCAGCGTGCCACCCTTTATGATAATAATCTTCGCCAAGATTTTCACGCCATTGTCCCCATACCTATTCCTCAAGATCTCTTTTGGGCCGAAGAAGAACACGAGATATTCAAGAAACTTCAGTCTGAGAGAAGGCTAAGAGAAGAGGAAATCAGAGCTAAGGTCATATGCTCATGATATACCTATGAGATTAAATTTCACCTTCTCATATTTTTAAAATGTGTTATAATTAATGAATTGTTTTTTGTGCCTTTTTCTTTTATAGGCTGAAAAAACAGCACGCATAAGAGCCGAAACAAAAGAAAAAACAATGAAAACGTTTTTGTTGTCACAAAAGAACATAGTCTACACAGAGCCTCTTGATGTGCAAGCAGGAGGCCTTGTGACGGTTTACTACAACCCCACGAACACCGTGCTAAATGGGAAGCCTGAAGTTTGGTTTAGATGTTCTTTTAATCGGTGGACACACCGCATGGGCCTTTTGCCACCACAGAAAATGTTGCCATCGGATAGCGGACTACATGTCAAAACCTCAGGTAAGTTTTTTTGAACCGAAAAGTAAATATAATTTCCATTTGAGGTGAGATCTCATAAATTTAATTTCATAGTAGTCGATGGCTTATGCTTTTATTCACATTAAATGACCTCTCAATTTGTTGATTAATTGAATGCCTTCAATGTTGAATTTTATATGATTTCCTTTTTTCATTGTCATGCAGTTAAGGTCCCACTCGATGCTTATATGATGGACTTTGTATTCTCTGAGAAGGAAACTGACGATGGTGTTTTTGACAATAAGAATGGTATGGATTACCATATACCGGTGTTCGGAGGAGTTACAAAGGAACCCCCGATGCATATTGTTCATATTTCTGTTGAAATGGCTCCCATTGCAAAGGTGACGTTTTGGACTTCATTTTATGATTTCTTTTACCTTCTTCAAACTGCAATGTACCAAACCTGTATATATGTGTGTGTATATATATATATAAAATAAATATAGAAAAATAAGATTTACACCTTCACGTGTATAGTGGAAGTTCTTGTTAGAACTGATGATCTTGCACACCATTGACAATGATGGGAAACAAACATAGAAACACAATACATACATCATTACATGGTTTAACATTTTGCTGACATCTAAGGTATCAGATTACATGGTAATACTAATTTGTGTATGACTATATTCTAAAATGTTACAATATATATATGTATATATATAGAGGAAAGTTCAAATGTGAACTCAATTTTGGTTGTGAACATGAGGACGAATCTCAGCCACTCATTTGGTCAATAAAGGCGGCTTTGACCGCCCCCCCTCTTAATAATCTCTACCCTCCCATGAATCGCGTCAATCCTCCATGATCGCATCCACCGTAACCGAAGATGCATGGCTGAGATTCATCCTCACGTTCACAACCAGAATTGAGGTCACATTTGAACCTGACCCTATGCATGTATACATATATATATATATATATAGGAAAGTTCAAATGAAAACTCATTTTTCATTGTGAATGTGAGGACCACTAAATCGCTCCACGTGGCAATATTCACTCTGAATATCATGCATTATTTAGAGTGAATATTGCCATGTGTCGCGATTTTAGTGGTCTTCACGTTCACAACCAAAATTGAGTTCACATTTGAACCTAACCCTATTTATATATATATATATATATAGGCATTTTTGTTTGTGAACCATAATAAAGGTTTGAACTTATGAACCAAATCATAGCCCTTGATCAATTAAATCAACGGATGTGATTAAGTCAATGGAATTCTAGTAACCGCCCACTTAATCTATACCATAGATCTGATAATTGAACGGCCAAGATTGGGTACAAAAGTCACAATTCTTTGAGGGAGGGAGGGAGGGAGAAAACGTGGTAATTGACGGGCTAATAACAACCCTCCATGACTTATTTTAGGAAACTAAATAACAAATAAATCTTGTTAAATAAGCTCATTAACTGTGTGTCTTGCAACACTCCTCCTTAAGTTGGCTTAGAGATTGCTTCCATGTCCAGGGGCGGGTTCATGTAGGTTCTAGGGGGCCCCGTACCACCACCTATTAACAGATCGGATACTATGAAAACCTCGAGTCTTGGAGCTGATGGTTAGATGATTGAACTAGTGCTAAGGATGCCTTGGCACGCTAGACATGACAGAAAAGAATTAAACATAATAAGGATTATTGTTCCATGTTTGGTAGGACTTTAATGTGGAACAGACAGTGGAACAGGCGTGTTCCATCCCACCCCATGGAATGAGGTGATACAGACCTATATATTACCAATATAAACTCAAAATAGAACCTAATTCTCTTCTAAACCGTCAAATACACCTCCATCTTTACAATCTATTCATTATTTAAGTGTATTTATTGTATTTTATGCTATTTAAACTTTCACTTTACTGTCATCGTATTTTTATACGGTTTCTATATTTTGATTAATTTATGTAATTTATTAAATATTAATTATAGTAAAATAATATAGAAAATGTATAATTGGGAACTACATAAACTTTTTATTTTTGTGTCATTTTAATCGTCTTGACAAAAACTTTCTAATGATACATTTTCATATTTTGTTATAAAAATATTTATTTTTATTAAAATTTTATAAATTACATAAGTTAATCAGAATATATAAAAGATATAAACAATTCATCATGGGCAAATTGGTCAATTTATCTGTTCTAGCCTATCCGGTTTTGTCTTACCAAACGCTGAACAACTGTTTTGGACTCTATTTACCAAACACACCCTAAAGGAAGAACGATTCTTGCCTTTCTGATGACCCTTCTTCCTTCAATACGTAAGGAGCTCGTTGTCTTGTTCCATTAGAACCATGGGTGGTATTTCTCCCGTTGTTGAAGGTTTGTGAATATTTGGCAAAATAGGTTCAAGATCACTTATTTCCTCTACACCAGTAATGTCTCTTTTATTTAAAGGTTATTTTTTTCCCTTCAGATGTTCAACAAATATTTGGTGTAGTAACATTAACCGAGTTTTTTTTGGTGTCCAAGAAAAGGATGGACGATGAGTCAATGACTTGACGTAAAACCAAATGTTATATGAAAATACGTTTTATCTCCCAACTATTATTCTACTTAGGACTTATGCATATTCCCCTTTTCTGTTTGTTTTTTCAGGTGGGAGGCCTTGCTGATGTTGTTACTAGTCTTTCTCGTGCTGTTCAGGATTTAAACCACACCGTCGATATCATTCTTCCAAAGTATGATTGCTTGAATCTTAGCAATGTAAGCTTCATTGCTGTTTGTTTTGTCTTATAATATTAGCCTTTCATTAATAATTTATAATTCTCAAGGTAATAGTGTGAACTTGTCACTAAAAATATTTGATGTAAACGAGTTTTTGGTGCAACTTGTTTAGTGTTTCTTCTTTTAGAATTATCAACTTTGAGAACCATTATGTTTGACTTTTTGTTGCAAGCTAAACCATGGTTCTTGTGAAAATGTGAAGAAGAGAACACTATAGCTTGCAACAATGAGCTAATTGTGGACAAGATGTGCAAATGTTTTTTCAAAAATGGCTGATTTCATTTTTATGAATTATTGTGTTCCTTTATGCATTTTCAAGAAGCTAAGTGCACTTGGTTTGCGAAATTGATAATGGTTTCTTTTTGTTTTGTTTTTTGTTTTGTTTTGTTTTGTTTAAGGTTAAGGACTTGGATTTCTATAAGAGCTACTTGTGGGGTGGAACCGAAATAAAAGTTTGGTTGGGGAAAGTTGAAGGACTTTCTGTCTACTTTCTAGAGCCTCAAAACGGGTAAAGAATACTCTTATTTAATTCACCGTGATAATATCTTCTATATTTTGCTTATATATATAACAGCTGATGTAAGCTATTTGTATCTTTCAGACTGTTTTGGGCAGGATGCATTTACGGTTGCAAAAATGATGCAGAAAGATTTGGTTTCTTCTGTCATGCTGCTCTCGAATTCCTTCTTCAAAGTGGATCTCATCCTGTAAGCTTTAGGTGTAAGCATTATCATATATACTTCGTTCAATGTACACATTTCTTTCAAGCCTCTCTAAAAATCAGCAATTTTGGATAAATTGTATAAATGTAAACGAAAAAAAATACCATACTATGATGGTCCAAAATCACTCATTTTTGCCATTAATGCTAATTACTTTGCATTTTAGCCACAAGAAGTCAAGCACATTAGTTTTAAAAGATAGATGAAGTCTCCTAGAACTCAAAGTTATATAGATGATCGTTAAATAGAAGTTTAAAACCGTCAACTCCGTTTCTTGATGAAAGCGCTTCACAACTGGTAGAATTATAATTGGTTGTGAGGAGTGTTGTTTGTTTTGCAGGATGTGATTCATTGTCATGATTGGTCTAGTGCTCCCGTTGCATGGTTGTTTAAGGACCAGTATATGCATTATGGCCTAACTAAAGCAAGAATTGTCTTCACAATTCATAACCTTGAATTTGGGGCTCCATTGATCGGGAAAGCAATGGCGTATGCTGACAAGGCCACTACGGTAAGTCCTTACGATGTTTTATAAGCATTTTTCTTTCATTACCCATATGTTTTTATTAATATTTAGAGTAAATTACAGATTTGGTCCCATGGTTTGGTGGATTTTACGAATTTCGTTCCTAGGCTTCACTGATTATGTATTTAGTCCTTGTGGTATGTGTTTTCTTGGATGGTCCTTCGGCCTAACGGCCATTCAATATACAATAGGGATCAAATCCAACAGAAAATGCATATCACTGGGACCAAATCGGTAATTAATGAAGCCTAGGGATGAAATCCGTAAAAACCACTAAACCACTGGGACCAAATCCGTAATTTACTCTAATATGTATGTGAAAGAGCCAAAAGCTGAGCGTTTTCACGAAAACCACTCTATTATCTGTTCGTTAGCATCCTTACCGCTTAGTGGTCCAAAAGATTCTCATATATTGTCATTACTAGAGAACATCTTTTTAAGTTTTAACTATTAGTCGATCACTTTTAGTAATGTACATGCTCAGTCGACCCATCATTCAAAATTTGTTCATGCAGGTATCTCCAACTTATTCACGGGAGGTTGCTGGAAATCCCGTGATTGCCCCCCATTTGTACAAGTTTCATGGGATACTTAATGGCATCGACCCGGATATGTGGGACCCATTTAACGATAAGTTCCTTCCTGTAAGTAGCTTAGAATCTGAAACTTTTATTTTGATATCTTGTTCAATATCTAGAGAATCGATCTATAAAAACGAGTTAAGTTGGCCATTTACATTTTTCATTTATCTTGGCCCAAGTCCCTACCTCCAAATGGGATATGTTGGGTTAGTTTGGATTGATTTGTTTATATCATGGGTCCCAGAAAACGATGTAGACAGAAGAAACCTAGAATCCTTGTCGAAATAGGAAGCAAATCCCACTTGCAGCAAAGGACCTTTTAGACTGCATACCTAGTCCAAAATATATCCGTTATACTACTTGTTTGTGGTATTGGCTAAGATCTGCATGTTATTTGTAATTTTAGGTGTCTTACACTTGGGAAAATGTCGTGGAAGGGAAAAAGGCTGCGAAGGAAGCCTTGCAACAAAAACTCGATCTAAAGAGGGCTGATCTGCCGTTGGTTGGAATCATCACTCGTTTGACTCATCAAAAAGGAATACATCTCATCAAGCATGCCATTTGGCGTGCCCTCGATCGTGGTGGTCAAGTCAGTAGAGCGGCCTTTTGTTTGGATTAATTTACCAAAAAACGACAAACACTATAAATAACTCCCTCATCCCAAAATAAATGTCCAAAATGAATAAAGATACAATTTTAGCAATGTGTAATTATTACACCCTTTATTTAACCGAATGACAATTCTACCCTTCATAATAGAATGAGTAATCTCCAATCCTACATCTCATAATTAAGGGTAGAATTGAGAGGTCGGTACTTACTTTTGGACAAATAAAAATAAAAATGCGGACACTTATTTTGGGACGGTGGGAGTATCTGTGAAATCTTCTAAAGCTGTAAGACACTCTTAGAGGGGATTGTGTGAGAAGTTGAGTTAACGGTGAGAAGTGGATCTGAACCCTTGATCTCTTTTAATCTCATGCCCTCCCATGAATTGCACTTTAGAAGGAAATTGATCCAGTGCCTCTCATCCTAATGTGCATCCCACCGGTTGATAACCACTTCTCATGTTATCCTCAAGTTCTCACCGGAATCCGACCCAACTCTTAAATCGGCAAATTGCCTGTGGTACATTTGTATTTTTGTAAATCAACTTTTCTTTTTTATGCTTTTGTGGTTTCAGGTGGTATTGCTAGGGTCGGCTCCGGATCCTCGCATCCAAAATGATTTTGTTAATTTGGCAAGTCAGTTACATTCCACACATCACGACCGGGCACGGCTGTGTTTGACCTATGATGAGCCTTTATCTCACTTGGTATATGTTCCCGTACTTATAGCACTTTCGTTGACCGCTTTCTTCATGTAGTTTGACTTTTTGACCTGTTTTATACCATTCTAGATATATGCTGGTGTAATAGAATTTTAGTTGATCGCTTTCTTCATGTACTTTGACTTTTTGACCTGTCTTTATACCTTTGTAGATATACGCTGGTGCAGATTTCATCTTAGTCCCTTCAATATTTGAGCCTTGTGGGCTAACTCAACTCACGGCAATGAGATATGGTTCCATACCCATCGTGCGCAAAACTGGAGGACTTTACGATACTGTTTTTGATGTTGAACACGACAAAGAGAGGGCACAATCACAAGGCCTAGTACCAAATGGATTTAATTTTGAAGGAGCCGACGCTGCTGGTGTTGATTATGCTGTCAACAGGCAAGTGCACGATTTTTTCTTCGAAGTTTACTATCCGTCACTAACGATAGCGGTCAACCAAGCTGACGTTTTTTGTTCCAAAATTCACTAAAAAAGTGATTCCGATGCCAATTTCCTTATATAATATACATAAATGCTTATGTCAGGGCTCTTCATGAGAACAGTTTCTAGTGTCAAGGTTTGCATATATTTATCGTGAGACTTTATCTATGTTCGGGATATACTGGACTTGTTTGGTTTATACTATAATGCTGAAGTCGGGGTATTCATGGAAACAATCTCTCCACCCCTTGGCTTAAATCTTACCTACCCACAGAATGTTCATATGTGTGGGATATGCTAGGTTCTTTTCATTTATACGATGATGCTTATGTGTTTTAATGTTTTTGTGGTACGAGGGTTTTAATTTTTATGTTGATCGTTTTGCCTTCTTGTACAGAGCAATTTCTGCATGGTATGAAAGTCGGGATTGGTTCAATTCGTTATGCAAAGTGGTGATGGAGCAAGATTGGTCGTGGAACCGACCGGCTCTTGATTACTTGGAGCTCTACCATGCGGCTCGAAAGTGAAAGAATGCAGAGGCAATGAAGAAACAATATTACAAGCATAGAAGAATTTGTACAGGTCTAGATGAACTTTTTTTTCTTGGGTACACTTCTAGTTCTTTAAATAAGTTTTGATGTGAAAAATGGATGGGCACATGTAAAGCTTGTTTTACCATGAAATAGGAGACCTTACTTTTCAATAAGGTGACTAAATTTCCCATTACAAAGCTACAGTAGGCCAAGGTGGATCTACTATTGTTCCTTTCATTTTTTCTGAAGATTAGTTCTTTACTTTTGGGTTCTTTTAGATCCATTGTAGGATCTTGTCCCCATATATGTTGTAGTTGGTGAGTTCATAAATTGGCTTACATGGCTCGGAAAAGCAATATTTGGTCGCGTGTAAGATAAGTAGATTAAGTTTCCCACCAACTTTTGATACCGTCCTTGTTAACTAGTCGATCATTATTGCAATCTCCCAGTTGTTCGTTAGCGTTCATAGGAGTCTCAACGGGTTTGCTTCCCAACATCCCAGTTTCTTTTAGTAGATCTAGCATATACTTTCTCTGAGTTACATTTGTGGAGTTTCTTGCGATCTCTATATCCGTAGCCATCATCCGAAGAACTAGAAAAGAAAGAAAGACATTCAAATCTCTTCGGATTTCGCTTAGTGCTTATTGAAAAATGGCTTATTCAATAAACTTGGATTAATGAAATAAAAAATGGCTTATTCAATAAGCTTTTAGATCAAAGCTTTATGCATGAAGTCAAGTTTTCTAAACCTGTCTCTTTCAACTAAAAACAAGCTTCTTCCATTTATGAAAAATCCCCTTGTTGGGAAACGATTTATAACTGTTAAACGCAGCGGAAAAACAAATGTTACAATAATGTAGAAAACTTTTCTAATATTTAAACCTAATTGGATCCAATGATGCATTTAATTAAATAAATAAATTACACATAATAGGGTATTTAGAATTGTACTTTTATAGATCTCAACTCTAGAAAAGATTTGATGGAACACCAAGAAACCAATGTAGGTCTTTGCTATGGTAGTCCACACACCAACGTCTAGATCTATTTGTGTTTTACAGAAAAGAAAAAAATTTTCTCTTCTCTTCTGTATTTCTATGAGAGCTAAACTCTAATTTCAATCGTTTGAAAAATACTTTAACCTAACACAATATTTATACCAGAAGAACTATAGATGGACTATAATCCAAAGGTTTACTAGTTATCTGTAATATTCAGATTCATATATATATATATATATATATATAGGGGTGGGTTCAAATGTGAACCACTTTTTGGTTGTGAACGTGAGGACAACGGAGAGCGCGACACGTGGCGGATGACTAGGCGCCACGTTAGATGCACGGCGGATGACTAGGCGCCACGTTAGATGCACGACGGATGACTAGGCGCGATTCATGGGAGGACATTGAATTAAAGGGAGGGACCACACTCAAAGCCGCCACGTGTCGCGCTCTCGATTGTCCTCACGTTCACAACCAAAAAGTGGTTCACATTTGAACTCTCTTCTCTCTCTCTCTCTCTCTCTATATATATATATATATATAGAGACCCCGAGGAAAGTTCAAATGTGAACCACTTTTTGGTTGTGAACGTGAGGACAGCCGAGAGCGCGACACGTGGCGACTTTGAGTGTGGTCCGCCTCTTTAATTCAATGCTCTCCCATGAATCGCGCCTAGTCATCCGCTGTGGATCTGACGTGCGCCTAGTCATCCGCCGTGGATCTGACGTGGCGCCTAGTCATCCGCCACGTGTCGCGCTCTCGGTTGTCCTCACGTTCACAACCAAAAAGTGGTTCACATTTGAACCCACCCCTAGAGACCCCTATATATATATATATATATATAGGGGTGGGTTCAAATGTGAACCACTTTTTGGTTGTGAACGTGAGTGCCGAGAGCGCAACACGTGGCGGATGACTAGGCGCCACGTCAGATCTACGGCGGATAACTAGACGCGATTCATGGGAGGACATTGAATTAAAAGGGGGGACCACACTCAAAGCCACCACGTGTCGCGCTCTCGGTTGTCCTCACGTTCACAACCAAAAAGTGGTTCACATTTGAACCCACCCCTATATATATATATATATATAGGGGTGGGTTCAAATGTGAACCACTTTTTGGTTGTGAACGTGAGGACAACCGAGAGCGCGACACGTGGTGGATGACTAGGCGCCACGTGAGATCCACGGCGGATGACTAGGCGCGATTCATGGGAGGGCATTGAATTAAAGAGGGGGACCACCCTCAAAGTCGCCACATGTCGCACTCTCGACTGTCCTCACGTTCACAACCAAAAAGTGGTTCACATTTGAACTTACCTCTCTCTCTCTCTCTATATATATATATATATATATATATATAGAGAGAGAGAGAGAGAGAGAGAGAGAGAGAGAGGTTCAAGGAAAGACCTCAACTAACCGGAAAACCGATATGCACTTGTGCATACGGGGTAATTTGTAATATGCACACGTGTATTTATGTACAAGTGCATACATACATATTATAAAAAATTGCAAGCCTAGTAGAGTCAATCAAAGCTGGGTGCGATACCTGGATCTCATAATCGGGAGAAGTGTACCGCTCTCGATCAAACTCAAAATATCATAAGAGAAGAGGCTCGATGAAATTGAGCTCACAAAACCAAATCTGCATATAGGTAATTTGTAACATGTACATATGAATATGCACAGGTGCATACAAGTCATATAAAAACGAAAAACAAGCAAAAAACCCCCTTTTTTGTTCTTTTTTTAAATATTTATGTATGCAGTTGTACATATATATGTGTGCATGTTATAAATTACCCCATATGCACAAGTGCATATCGGTTTTCCTGTTATTTTAGTTTTTCTCTTGAACCCGACCCTATATATATAGGGTTACTCTCTCTCTCTCTCTATATATATATATATGTATAATTATCTTTTAAACTTTAAATATCATTATATATACACACACAAATATAGATAACACCGATCGTAATTATTTAATTACGTTTTCTCCTTACACATATTCTATAATTATTCTTTAGGAATAATTATATCTTTTATCAACTTCATTTAATCTTTTATCAACTTCATTTAATCTAGGTTTATAAAAATGGAAGCAAACATATTTTTTTTTGTATGATCTTACAGTTTACATACTCTTTAGTAGTATTTCTTTGTCACACATGTGGTGAGCATATATTAACTTAAATTCTCCCATTTGCACACGATACACGGTAACACACACGATGGTAAAGCGTTAATGCTTTGACATTGCTTCTACTACAAAGACATTTATTCAGAAAATGAGATGAAGGTTGGGAATCATTTTTACATCAAGTTTTCTTTTCATAGGTCTAATAGCATTATGTTTTTTATATGAGTGGAATATATAAAGATATAATTCAGCCATGTCGTAAAAAGGCAATATGGTTTTGGATGTCATGGACGGAAAGTAAAAAAATACCCCTAATCCAAGAAACAAAGAGGATATACAATTTTATTATGTTAGAACCTAGTCAATATAGACGACTCATCTCTATGGCGATTTTTATACAAATGAACACTCTTTTTATTTTCACATAAATATTATGAATATAGTGGCTAGAAGAAAATTTATATAACGGCTAATCTTGAATTACACGGGTTCATGCATTCATACATGAACCTATGTAATTTATATACACGTTCATATATCAACCTGTGTAATTGACTAACTATTTTTTAACTGATTCATATATGAACCCGTGCAATTGATTCGTGCGTTCATATATGAACTTGTGTAATTCACTAACTATTTATAACTAATTCATATATGAACTATACGTTTATACGTGAATATGTGCAATTCATATATACGTTCATATATGAATTTGTGTAACTCGCATATTAACTACTTTAATTGATTCATATATGAATTTTATGTTCATACATGACCGTGTGTATTTCACATATTAACTATTTTTAACTGATTCATATATGAGTTATACGTTTATACATGAACCTGTGTAATTCATATATCAATCAAGAAATTCATATTTAAACTTGTTTGTCGTCTATTTGTTTAACGGTGAATTGAAGTGTGAAATTCATATATCAACCCTACTTCATTTCTCATCAATGAAGTGTGAAGACAAAATTTTGTAGGACCATGGATAATGAATTTTTTAAAAGTTTTTTGGTTCTACATATATATTAAAAGGGAGTTTACAACTTACTTTTCCAAGTATAAAATAATATGTGATTTGTATACGATAAAATAAACATTGCTCCAACTTAAAACACACGAGGTAAAATTTCTTGTAATTGTTAATCCTTTTTTAACGTATGTATGTTTGACCTATATGTTTAAGTTCTAACTGATTATTTTTTCCAAGGGGAATAGGATTGATTGTGCCTCTATAATAACGAAGGTTCATGTGTTAGTATAAGACATAAGTTTTTTTTTTATTAATTTTTTTATGTGATATACATTATCGATATTATTTTTCGATAAAATATGGCTATTGTAGGTATGAACACTACTCATTTCCAAGTCTTAGTACCCACAAATAGGTATTTATGCCGTAATTATTTCCAAAATTATTGTGCTTGGTTGCTTTTACTTTAATAGCTATTGACTTGACTTCTTTGTCATGTCTTGGACTCATCATGGAAAACTAATGGTTTGTTTTTCCATGTCTTGGTGTTATTGCGGAAAACTAATGGTGAGTTAGCTGTCGTCGATAATATGAAGCAGGGTCGGACCCAGTGAACTACGTATGGTGGGATGAGCCACCGTTCCTATGTCGTAGTATGGAAACTACAGCGTTGTGAAAGATGTCATTGCATCAAATTGTTATGTATTATCGTATACATTTTGAAACGACAATGAGGGCACAAGTTTCCTTTAGCTTGTTATATTTGGTTTCCAAAACTTTTCTTCCACCTAACTAGAGTTTGAATTCTTGTAATATCATTTTTTTTTTTACTTTTTGCTTTTTAATTTCAGATTTATTATTTTTATTTAAAAAAGTGGAAAAAAGACTTGAACACATGACCTGACACATGTAAAATAATGAATTTAATTAGCAGATTAATGATAATTTTGTCAAAAATACATGTATATTGGTTTATTATATATAATCAAATAAAGACATCACATCAATAAAAAAAAGAATTGATCCTCAAGACCACTTCTAAGAAAATACATTCTTGTCCCAATTAACCACCCAAAAATCCTCGTGTAAATTCAATTCAATGTTTCTTTGACTACAATTGGAAAAAATTTTACCATGCTGAAAATTTCGTACTCTATCTCAATTAGCCTCTATCATAAAGGGTGTGAGAAAACGTTTGCTTTTGAAAATACAAGTTTGGCATGCTCGTCAGATATTTTTCCAGATCTTACATATATCTTTTGGAACCCAACTCCAGGTGTAGTATGTCTTCTCAGATCATATTTGAAACCGATTAAAAAGTAATTTTTTTATGATATTTTCCATCATATGTTAGAATTGATATATTGTTTTACATATATTTTTTTATAAGGTGAGTATCATCCATAAATTTGTTTTATAATATAAATAAAAATGTTGTGTATTTTCGATTCATAATATGAATAAAAACTTTATTTTTTCATGGATTAAAAATATATGTGTAACAAAAGTTAATATCATAGTATTTGATAAAAAAAATCATAAAAAAATTATTTTTTAATTGGTTTTCACGGGTTTTCACTAATAAAATGGTTTTTATTTGATTAACATTATATATATATATATATATATAGGGTTAATTAGGTTCAAATGTGAACTCAATTTTGGTTGTGAACATGAGGACGAATCTCAGCCACACATCATCGGTTACGGTGGACGCGATCACGGAAGATTGACGCGATTCATGGGAAGGTAGAGATTATTAAAAGCAGGGGACCCGGTCAAAGCTGCGTTTATTGACCGGATGAGTGGCTGAGATTCGTCCTCATGTTCAAAATGAAAAAGTGGTTCACATTTGAACTTTTCTCTCTCTCTCTCTCTCTCTCTCTCTCTCTCTCTATATATATATATATATATAGAGGGAAGTTATTTTGTAAACCACAAATAACGTGTAAACCGTGTAAATTCATGGTTGCATATGTAAATTAATGAAAAATCTTTTGTAGAGTTGTTTAATATGATGAAAATGTTTCATATCCTAAATTTTTTGATGACATTGTTTCATATGAAGGTGTTTATTTACATAGAAATGAAAAAGTTTCATATGAATAAAAAACACCAAAATACGAAACATTTAATCAAAATTTGATGTTTATGAAACATTTTCATCATATTAAACAACTCCATAAATCAATTTTCATTAATTTACATATGCAACCATGAGTTTACACGGTTTACACGTTATTTGTGGTTTACAAAATAACTTTCCTATATATATTGTCAGGATCTAAGATCTCACTTTCTCACAAATAACACAACTCAGATTGCTAACAATCACTTGTATATAAGTAAAGCGTAACACAGATTGAAAGACAATGGAAAGAACAAAAACTGTTTATATATTGATTACAAACCAAAAGCCTCAATCTGATGATCACAGATCAATCACCAGACATGCACTACTTCTCTAATGCAGGGATTAAAAATCTTGAGGCTAAGAATTCTATGAACAATAATGATCAAAAGGTTATATCGACTATACTAATCTACTCTGGCTATATACTACCAAGAATTACAGATAAGTGTATGTCAAAACAGAATCAATTCAAACTCTATCATTATCTGCAATCTCAGCATTATCTTCAATCCTTAGCTTAAGCCTGAAGTAACCTTCTCAATCTCGATCATTATCCATTACAAAAACAGCTTATCTTCTTCAGCAGTACTTTGAGTTATAAGCAGTAGAGTTAAAGACTTAGCAGTAGTTTCACCAACCTGCTGCTAGTTTAATCCAGCAGTAGTTTGACTCTACTGCTTAAACCCAACAATCTCCCCCTAACTTAACTTCTTTTAAGGAGTTAAGTTTTGGATTTGATTGAGTACTTTTCTCACCAGATCAGCTCCCATTTCAGAACTTATGCTGCAGCTCAAACCTTTCTCTATCATCTTTTGAAGCTTTGCCAAGCTGTGATTGTAGTCACCTTCCACCAAATAATATTCACAGTTTGATCCATCACAAACTACAGCATAAACTTCACAACTCTCATACAGCACCCATTGGTTTACTACCTCAACTTCTTGTACAACCAAGTCTTGTACCCTGTTCACATCAAACAACATGCATAGCCACTCAAGGGCTTTCTTGATCTTGTCTACTATAGCATCCTCTACCTCTTCTTCATTCAGTACTTCTCCATACACAGCCATTCCATGCTCAAATATTTCCTTCAAATTGTCTCTTGAGCAATGTTCCAACAGATCAGAGAAAGTTTTCCAGAAATCTTTGTATCCTCCATGCCTATCCAACTTGTAATACAGCGTATTACTTTGGCTGATTACCTCCCATTTTTCTACCTTCCCAAATGGATTGTATGCTTCCTCTTCTTGAACAGCTTCACCTGTGATCCTTCTCTTCATTTCCTTCACCCTAGCTACATACTGCCTTTCCAGCTCATTCAACTTCAAATATTTGTTGCACTTCTTTAGAATTCCTTCTATTCTTAAGAGATTCATATTGTACTCTCTTTCAAATAAATGGAATTCATCACTTCCATCTGTAAGTCTGAGCATCACCACCTCAGATTTTGGATATACCCTCCATAAAATTATTCCCAAAGACCTTTGATTCATAAAGGATGGGGAATAGGTACGGTCCAAACTTTCCATGATCATCTTGACTGTGGTGTTCAGTCTTTGAAGACTTTTTCCAAAGAAATCAGCACCATACAACTCCAGTCCAACTTTGTTGAAGTCATCTAAGTCCTTTCTTGTGCAAACAGAAATAAATTTATCCAAATTGAAGTATACATCCTCTTTGCCATTTCTCCTTACCACCTTTAAATCATCCTTTTGACCAGCCTTGACTGTTGTCCAATGAATGATTGAATCATCTGCTTCTTCCTCTATCTTTCTCTTCTTTGCTGGAGGAGGCTTTTTAGCAATAGACTTCTTCCTTTTCATGGAAGACAGTCTTTCATTCAGTTCAGCATCTTCAATTTCATCTTCATCCAAAATCTCTTGGATTTTGGCTGCTGACAATTTAGCATTTACATCTTCAGGGATCCTTGCTGCTGCTTTCTTCTTTGGCTCTTCAACCATTTTTCCTTTTCCCTTTGGATCAGCTGAAGCTATATTCTGCTGCTGAGGTTGTGACGTTTGTACTGCTGCTGGGCTCACAACTTTCCTTGCATCAGCCATGAATCCTCTGTTTGGTAAAGCCTCCATAAATCCTCTGTTTGGTAAACCAACAAGCAGTACTTCTACAGCTTCTTTCTCCTTCTCTAATCTCTTTTCAGATTCCTCCTCTTGTGTAATTTGCTGCTCAATTACTTTCTCAATTTCAAAATCATGCTGCTGTGCATCCTGCTGCTTGTTAGATTGAGAGCTCTCCCCCTTAGCCTGAAAACTCTCCCCTTTGAGAAAGGTGATTGAGTAGCCTGAAAGGGATTCCTTTTCTTCTTAGCAACAAAAGAATATAACATTCGTCTGAGGATAGAGATCTGCATAGATTGAGACATAATTTTGGAAGCTTGTTTGGCTATTCGGTTGTCATGTTCTTGCAGCAGGGTATCTCCAGCCTGCATCAGTCTCTGCTGCACCTTGACAACCTTTTGCAGATCAGAAATCAAAACAGCTTGAGATTTAGCCAAAGTCAAGGCCTCAGTACAATCAGCCGCTATTTTGCCCATTGCCACCATCAATTCATCAGAAGTGTATCTATCCTCACCATGTTCAGGGGTGTTACCCGCCCTTGATGGATCTTTGGAAAAGTTAGTAGTGGTCCTTTGCCTAGCAGAGGCATCAGCTACCCCCATGGTTTCTTGGCACCCGGGTCCTCTAGATGATTGCTCATCTTGAGTTGCCATGGAGAAGGTCTTATTGATATTCAACCTGTCCTGCTCAGCACCTTGTACATGAGCAGTAGGTTGAGCCTTGCAATCCACATGCCCTACCTCCTCCTTAGAGGGCACCTTCTGTGAGTTGGGAGAAACTCTGGGGGACTCCCTTTGAGGAATATCCATTGGAGAGTGCTCCAATGAAGGGCTTAAAGGCTCAGGGATAGAGGGCATTGAGGAGGAAGGAACTCCTGAATGCCTAGTGACATCTTTTGTGAGTGAAGGGGTGGGGGTTGATGAAGTAGGAATCTGAGGGGATTGTGAAGTGGAAGATGTGGGTAGAATCTCAGGGGGTGTGCTTGATTGATTTGGCTGCAAGCCTGAGTCCTCATCTTGTGGGTGGGTTACCCTCCTCATTGTAGAGAACAAGGGGGTAACAGATCCAGAAAATCCTTTATTTGTTTTTCTCAAAAATGCAAACATCTTAGGGGAAGGATCAGCCCCCTTATAGATATCTAAAGGAATTGCCAACCCTGGTAATTCAGCATTAATGAAAACCTGAATGAACCTAGGGTACAAAAACAACTTCTTTAAAGTTTTGGGAAGAGGAGCCTTGATATGTGCCACAATGTCATCAAAAATCATTTTGGAAAAGTTAAAACGTTGGTTATTTGCTAAGCAGATCAATGCATATGCAATGGTACTGCTAAACTCATTCCAACTTGTGGACTTCTTTGAAATAGAGTGAATGAGAGTATGAACCAAAAACTTCCATTGGGGAGAAAATTTTGACTTGTCCAACTTTAAATTTCCAATGGTGCCTTCATACCCCATCGACTTAAGATTTTCAAAAATATCAGAGATAGCAAAAAAAGTAATACCATTCTGATCATCCAACTGAAGATGAGCCCTAATCTTGGCTTCATTAATTGACAGTTGACGTCCTCCGACTTTGCTGGATACAGTAGCGACTCCGTTTATCTCCCCAGAAGTGGCATTGCTCCAAAACTGCTGCATATGACCCTTGTAGATGATAGGGTTAATGGTAATAGCAGTAGCAATATGAGAAGATGTCACAAAATCAATGATTTCATGGAAATCTTCATTGCTGTTGTCCTTTGTTAGATACGCCACTCGATTGTGCCCCTCTACAAAGTAATAAGTTGCCATGAGTAAACAGATTGATTAAACAAAGAGATAGCAGTTAGGGTTTGAAAGCACAGAGAAGAAGAAGAGTATTGAAAGGCCGTTGAATGAAATGGCGGTTCATATGGTCTTTTTATACAACGGTTAGAAGCAGTAGGTTCAACGCGTGTCCAGCAGTAGAGACAAGTTCAGCAGTAGAGTTACTAAAAGCAGTATTCTCTATGCTGTGAGCAGCAGAGTCACTGTTTCTTAAACAAAGCAGTAGGTTAATAAAATACAAAGATAAAACATTACATATGAGATAGTCTGAAGTAACAAGAGACATTATTCAGGATTAATCATTCCCACATTGGTGATAAGAAAGATAAATCTTCCTATATCAAAGGATTTTGTAAACAAATCAGCAAGCTGATAATCTGTGTGAACCTTTAATACCTGAATTAATTTCTTCTCATTACAATCTCTAATGAAATGAAACCTAATCTCTTTAAACCTAATCTCTTTAATACCTGAACCTTTAATACCTGATAATCTGTGTGAACCTTTAAACCATTAATTTCTTCTCATTACAAGCTGATAATCTGTGTGAACCTTTGTTTTTGAATGCTTAACAGGGTTATTCAAAATACTTATTGCACTACTATTATCAATGTAAATAGGAGTGTTAAGAAAGGTCAAACCATAGTCCAGCATTTGATTTTGTATCCACAAAACCTGTGAGCAGCAGCTAGCAGCAGCAATATACTCTGCTTCAGCAGTAGAAGTAGAAACAGATGTTTGTTTCTTACACTGCCAAGATACCAATCTTGAACCTAGGAACTGACATCCTCCAGTTGTGGATTTTCTGTCCATGTTGGCACCTCCATAGTCACTATCTGTATAAGCAATCAAATCAAAAGGTGAGTCATGAGGATACCATAATCCAAATTTAGAATGTCCCTTTAGGTATCTAAAGATCCTTTTTACTGCTTGTAAGTGAGAATCCTTAGGCTGCACTTGAAACCTTGCACATACACACACAGCAAACATTATATCAGGTCTAGAAGCAGTTAAATACATTAAAGAACCTATCATAGACCTATAATGATGCACATCAACTTCCTGTCCTTCTGGATCCACAGTAAGGTGTTTGTGTGTCTCCATGGGTGTGCTTGCTGGTTTTACATCTGAAAATCCAAATTTGTGCAAAATATCCTTCACATATTTGGATTGATGTATGAAGATGCCATCCTCCTTTTGTGCAACCTGTAGTCCAAGAAAGAAAGTTAATTCTCCCATGGCACTCATCTTGAACTTTTTATGCATAAGATCTTCAAATTCCTTGCACATGCTTGATTTAGTAGATCCAAAAATGATGTCATCTACATAAATCTGAACCAATAAAATCTCCTGCTTCTCTCTCTTGATGAACAGAGTTTTGTCAATGACTCCTCTGGTAAAATCATTCTCCAACAGGTATGTTGACAAAGTGTCATACCATGCCCTTGGAGCCTGATGTAAACCATAGAGTGCCTTGTTGAGTTTGTAAACTCTGTCAGGATATCTTGGGTCTTCAAATCCTGGTGGTTGGCATACATAAACTTCTTCTTCTATCTTTCCATACAGAAAAGCACTTTTTACATCCATTTGATACACCTTGAAGTTTTTGAATGAAGCATAGGCTAGAAATAGCCTTATTGCTTCAATTCTTGCAACTGGAGCAAAAACTTCATCATAATCAATGCCTTCTTCTTGTGTATAGCCTTGTGCCACCAATCTAGCTTTGTTTTTGATGACTATCCCTCTTTCATCCTTCTTATTTCTGAAGATCCATTTGGTTCCAATTGCCCTGTGACCACTGGGCAGATCCACCAAATCCCATACATGTTGAAGAACAAATTGTAACAATTCTTCCTGCATTGCCTCTATCCAGCTTGGATCTTTCATTGCATCATGAGCTTTCTTTGGTTCCTCCTGTGACAGAAAACAAGAAATCAGACTTAAATGAGAACTTGAAGTTACTGCTTGCTTACTCTTGTGTCTAGTAAGCATTGGAGACTCCACATCTCCAATCACCAGTGTAGTGGGATGGTTCTTTTGAGTTCTAGTCTGATAAGGTGCTTCTTCCTGTAATGAATCACTCAAGTTTGTGTCTGCTTGTTCAGGAGTAGATTCATCTTCTTGTGAGGACTGAGGTTGAGACAAAGTCTCAACTGTCTGATCACCTGCCTGGGGTGTGATATCACCTTCTCCTTGATCATCATTTGTGCAAAACTCAGCAGGGTCAATGGTTGGAATGGGAAACATCACAAATTGAGGCTGTACCTCTGATACCTGTTGTGTACTAGGTCCTGTGTAATCCTGCTCACTAGTTTTAAAAGAATTAGTGAAAGAATCAATATCAAACAACCAATTAGGACCAGTACCTTGAGCATTTGGAGTGTGTTCATTACACTTCACATTTTCACTCTCCTCAATGATTCTGGTAACAGAATTAAAAACTCTGTAACCTTTGCATTGAGTTGCATAACCAACTAGAAATCCTTCTTCTGATTTGCTGTCAAACTTACCTAATTGAGATTTGGTATTGAGAATAGTACAAGGGCATCCAAAAGGTTTAAAAAAATCCAATAAATGGTTTCTTCTTTTTGAAAATCTCATAAGGTGTTTTCCCTTGTGACTTGACAACCAGAGTTCTATTTTGCACATAACAAGCTGTGTTCACAGCCTCTGCCCAAAAGGTGATTGGTAATTTTGAATCAGCCAATAGAGATCTGGCAGCCTCAATTAGAGTTCTGTTCCTCCTCTCAGCAACACCATTGTGTTGAGGAGTCCTAGGAGCACTATATTGCTTCTCAATACCTTTCTCATCACAAAAAGAGTTGATATCAGAATTCTTGAATTCTGTACCATTATCAGATCTGATGACTTTGACTTTCAGATTAGACTGGTTTTCTACTCTAGTGACAAAAGATTTGATCAGTCCACTTGTCTCATCTTTTGTTTTTAGAAAGTAAACCCAGGTAAATCTGGAGAAGTCATCAACAATAACAAGGCAATAGGATTTCTTTCCAATGCTCATCACATTGGTTGGTCCAAAAAGATCCATATGAATCAACTGAAGAGGTGAAGATATGCTGTTTACTTCCTTAGACTTATGAGAAGATTTGTGTTGTTTTCCTTTGAGACATGCAACACAGTTGTCATTACAGAAAAATTCCTTTCTAGGTAAACCTCTAACAAGATTATTTTTGACCAGTTTGTTCATATTTTTTAAAATTCATATGACACATCCTTCTGTGCCATAAGTTTGATTCATCATGAGAAGCTTTTGAGAACAAACAGTTCAGAGATTGATTAGAAGGAATTCTCTCCAAGTCTAAGCAGTAGACATTGTCTTTTCTAGGGGATCTCAACAAGATAAGATTTTCATCAATTTTGAACCTTGGAGCTAGAATAAGACATTCTGAATCAGTAAAGAACACACCAAATTTCTTATCACATACCTGGGAGACACTTAACAGGTTGTATCTCAGCTGCTCAACATAAAACACATCTTCAAAGGACATTTTATCCTTTGAGATCTTACCTTTACCCTTGATTTTACCTCCTTTGGAATTATCTCCAAATGCAACATGTCCTCCTTCAAAGTGTTTAAAGTTCTGAAGTATGAACTTGTTGCCAGTCATGTGCCTAGAACAACCACTGTCAATATGCCAAATGCTTTTTCCAATCTGTTGGTTGTCCTGCACATGAGGTAAAAAGATTAGTTTCTGGATGGAACCCAAGCCAAAATGGTCTTGGGTTCTCCCTTATCATTGATATAATTGACTTCTGTAAGTCTGTTGAGTTTCAAGAGATAATCAGTGCTAGGAATTTCATGACTTGAGTACTTAGTTTTCAAGATAGGTGTGTGTGCATATCTTTTCAAAATAGTCTTCAAAGCAGCTGAATGATTTGAGTTAGTACTGTCAGCAGTAGGAATACTACTAGCAGTACCTTTCTTTGAGTTAGTACTGTCAGCAGTAGGAATACTACTAGCAGTACTTTTCTTTGATTCTGCTGCTTTTGGCATCCATACCTGTTTAATAGTAGGTTCAGACTTTGAAGTACTTTTAGCAGTAGAATTACCACTGGCAGTACTTTTCTGAGACTCTACTGCTTTTGGTACCCACACCTTTTTGATAGTATAATTAGACTTTGGCATTCTTGAGAAAGATGATTTAGTTTTTGCCAATCTAATTACTTTGGGATTTTTCATGTTTAAGTACTTGTCATGACCAGCTTTATCAGAAGAGTTTTCTTTTGAAGAATTTTGTTTATTGGTTCTGGAAGATTCAACAAACTTGTTTTTAGTAAAAGCTCTCTGATTTACTGGATTAAAGTAGCAATGTTTTGCCAAATGATTTGGATTACAGCATATAAAACAAGGTTTTGGTTTGTTGATTTTATTCAAATCAATCCCATGTTTTTGTGCCCATTGCTGATTCCAGTTTCTTTGATTACCTCTTTTAACTTCTTTTTCTTTCTTCTTTGAAGTACCCTCTTGAGATTTAACATCAGGTTTTGTGTTGCAGTCCTTTTGAAGATCCTTTTCATGCTTAGGATCAGGCTTATGAGGGTCATCCTTTTTGCATTCAGTGTCATTCAATAAAGGATCTACTTCAAGGGCAGCTTTGGGAAGCTCAGATTTATCTAACCTATCTAGGATATCTGTGGTTGGTGGAATGTAGTTGTTGTTATATGGAGGTGGTGTATTATGATATCCTATCCCCTTTTTGAGATCATCATGAACCTGAGACTTTAAGAGTTCATCCAAGGCTTTTGAGGACTTAGAATATTTTTCCAAATTTTCATTAGCCTTATTCAGATCCTCTCTAGTCTTTTCTAGCTCTGATGAAATTCTATAAATTTTCAGTTCAAGCTCTTTCTTTTCCCAATTCCAGTAGTTTAAGTCATAACCATACTGGACCTCATCAGCCTGATAAGCTTTAATTTGATCTTCTAGATTAGCTATAACCAAAGAGGACTCTCTCCTACTTAGTTCTAGCTTCTTGATGCTGTCACACATAACCTGGTTATGATCTCTATACTTCCTTACAGTTTCAAGACAAGATGAAGAACAAAGTTTAGATTTTACCTCTTGAGGAATCTCAGAAATTGGTTCTTCTTTGATCTCAGCCATGAAAGCTTGATTCTGCACTTGATCTTCAGCCTGGTCGCTCCAGTCAAATCCAGCTCCTTCTTGTGATACTAGGGCTTGTGAGGATCCTGAGTTAGGATTTCTGTTGTTGTTATTTGCCCTGTTTGAGCTGAAGTGATGCTGCTGTTGATTGTGCATATTCTGGTTCTGCTGCTGTTGACCAAACTGCTGCTGATTGTGCTGCAGTGGATTCTGCTGCTGGTTCTGCTGGTTCTGCTGGTTCTGCTGCTGATTATTCTGCTGATTCTGCTGCTGGTTATTGTAGCTTCCTCTGCATTCACGAGCAAAGTGTCCCAATCCATGACACTTATAACATTCCACCTTGGACTTATCAAATCCAAGCCTGTCATCTTTCCTCGTACCAAAATTTCTTCTTCCAGTTCTTCTCATGAACCTGTTTACCCTTACAGTTATCATGGCCATCTGCCATTTGAGATCCATCTCCTCCAAATCATCAGCATGGATCTGATCAAGGTCTTCATTCACCAATGGTACACCAGCATGATTGGAGAAAAGAGCTTCCATTACAGAATCTCCTTCTGTCTCTTGCTTTGAGATAGGTGTACTGGAATTGGATTCTCCATTGGTGATAGATTCTCCACCTGAGAAAAGTGCTGTATTATGAGAATAGCCAACAGGTTTCTTCTTGGCTTCAACTTCTGCTTCAAAAACCCTCAGATCATTATACAGATCATCAAGTTCTTTGTCTTCCAGATTATCACTCTGTCTAAAAGGAACAGTGTAGATAACCCATTCTTCTCCAAGAGATCTCAGAAACTTTCTATTGAGATCATCATTATCCATCTTTACTCCAACAGTGGCTAGCTCTCCTATGAGTTTATTAAATCTGTCAAAGGTTTGAGTCATAGACTCATTCTTTGAAGACATAAAGTTCTCATATTGTTGCTTAAGAACAGCCTTCTGATTTCTTTTAGAACTCTTTGATCCAGCAAATCTCTTTTCTAGTGCTTCCCACAAAACTTTGGCATTCTCACAGGTGACAAACTGATGTTGGTATTCATTAGGAATAGCCAATAAGAGAGTACTCAGGGCTTTCATCTCAGACTGCCTTGTTTTTCTCTCTGCATCAGTTCTTGGTGGAGGCACAACTCCTCCTTCTCCAGCTTCTCTTCTGATAGGACCATTCTCAACAATGTCCCACATAGAATAATCAGTGAGCATCATATACTGCTTGATCCTTAGTTTCCACATGTCAAACTCAGTAGGTTTGAGCATGGGAACCTTCGAAACCATCATACTCTCCATTCCTTCCATAGTGTTTGTCAGATCTGAGTTTCTAGCTCTGATACCACTTGTCAGGATCTAAGATCTCACTTTCTCACAAATAACACAACTCAGATTGCTAACAATCACTTGTATATAAGTAAAGCGTAACACAGAATGAAAGACAATGGAAAGAACAAAAACTGTTAATATATTGATTACAAACCAAAAGCCTCAATCTGATGATCACAGATCAATCACCAGACATGCACTACTTCTCTAATGCAGGGATTAAAAATCTTGAGGCTAAGAATTCTATGAACAATAATGATCAAAAGGTTATATCGACTATACTAATCTACTCTGGCTATATACTACCAAGAATTACAGATAAGTGTATGTCAAAACAGAATCAATTCAAACTCTATCATTATCTGCAATCTCAGCATTATCTTCAATCCTTAGCTTAAGCCTGAAGTAACCTTCTCAATCTCGATCATTATCCATTACAAAAACAGCTTATCTTCTTCAGCAGTACTTTGAGTTATAAGCAGTAGAGTTAAAGACTTAGCAGTAGTTTCACCAACCTGCTGCTAGTTTAATCCAGCAGTAGTTTGACTCTACTGCTTAAACCCAACATATATATATATATATATGGGGGAAGTATCAAATACAAACCAAGTAGTTTGTACAAACTCTACAAACCTAATCTTAACCATTGATTTTCTATTTATTTCCATTGATTTTGTGTATCTCCTAATTTTTAGGCAGTTTTTTTTTCAAATGTGGTTGAGAGAATTTAGGAACTTAATTAATCTACACCATTGATCATGTATATGTATGGTTGAGATTGGTTTGTATAGTTTGTACAAACTATCCGGTTTGTAACGGATACGACCTATATATATATATATATGAAAGTTCAAACGTGAACTCATTTTTCATTGTGAACATGAGGATCAATAAAATCACGCTACATGGCAAGTTGAATCGACGCCTAAGCTTTATTTAGACTGAATAATCATGTATTATTCGGAGTAAATAACACAACATTCAGGGCTATTCGAAGTGAATAATACATGATTATTAGTCAATATGAATAACACTTAATGTTGTATTATTTACTTTGAATAAAACATGATTATTCAGAGTGAATATGCCACATGACAAGCTCTCGATTGTCCTCACGTTCACAATGAAAAATGAGTTCTCATTTGAACTTGACCCTATATATATAAGGGGTATGTGTTGGGTTTTTGTGGGTCCCTCATATCAAACTGAGACGAGGATTACTGTGGATCTTAATCCTAACTGGAAAAGATACACGATATAAACCTAACTGGTTTTATGCGGAAGCGATAAGAATTAAAACCCGTAAAAGCATTCACAGATCTTGTCGTTTGTTTTATTTAACTTAACAATTAAAGGTTTAAGGTTATTACCTGGATTGCTTGAGCTTAATCCACGCGTGATCGACCAGACAAATATCCCCCTAGCAGGATTGAACCCCGATATAACAAAAACAGCTAAAATCAATCGAAGAACAAAAACGAACTGGTTTTTGGTCTTGGTCGGCGCCGGTTTTCAGGAGAGAGGGAGAGAGGGTTTTTCTTTTCTGAAAGCTAGTTAAAAACTTATGAAACTGGTTAAGCCTTAACCCCTTATTTATATGTAAGACTTTTCATATTTTAAGCTTCCTTATTTCTTTAATAATTATCCTTTATAGAATTTATTCTTTTCTTCCTTCTGAAGAAAAGAGTATTTCCATTTTAACTTGACAAAATATTAACCTATTAATTAAACAGACTATTATTATATACTTATTTACCTAATAAATATATAATCTGTATAATTAATTAATAACCCTTTAACTTTGGGATTTCTGACTGAAATTACCCAAACGATTTATAATTGACTATTATAAATCCAATCTCTCCAAACTGAGATTATTTTACTTATTTGATTTACAGGTCCTCACAGGTGTGACCATCAAGTGTCTTGTAACGTTGGATGTGTAATCACTGGTTTGTCAACTTCTGCACATAATTACTAACAGACTCTCACTTGTGCAAGTTGACAATACCGCCTTGATCACACAGACCTAAAGAGGCCCATAGACAGGCACTTAGGCTAACCAGGTTACAAGAACTCTTATACCCAGATAGGTGATAAAACATTTCCATAAGGAAATAACATTCATGAAACTACTGTTCATAAATTGGGTATATTTTGGCTTTTCCCTTTGCATCGCGATATTTCATCTTTGAGTATGAGCCTGGATTAAGTCAACTCTGATTACTCAAGATTATGTTTCTTGACTATCCGACTTCTACTGATAGGTAAACGACAAAGAACAAATCAGTTCGTTTGGGCATGGCCATGCACTTCATCAATATATTCAGTCAGTCAAGGGGCCCAGAAATATCTCTCTTCATAGAAGAGGTGCAAATCCCATTTTGCATATTTGCATTTAATACCACGGCTTCCGCTGAATATAGTTACACCCTTTATAGTTACCCTGTTACGGCGTAGAGGTTGAACGCACTAAGTATCCAGTAGTCCTCATGATATCAAACCGATATCTCAGGTGATAAGGACAACAACCACTGTGAGATTTACTTATGACAAAATCCAAGAAGTAATCTCAACCACGGATCACGTCCGATACTCGCTACTCTATCGAATACCTGTGTAGCTTTTGGTCTACAACACTTGTAGCTGTTATTCAACGACTGATCATAACTACCCAAAAGCTCACAATGACTTTAACACCCTATCGGGTTCCCACCACGATAAGTTGTCACGGACAAATTTCGAATGAAAAACTGGAAACTAGTCTCATTCCTGGATTATAAAACATGCAAAATATAAAAGTGATAAAGAAACTAATTTTGTATAGTCCATATTACACTTTGTAATAATAACAAAATTAATATCATCTCTTAATTAATTTTATGGTGTCTATTCAACATTTGTTAAATACTGGTCTAAATGAAGCATCACCTAACTTCAGTTTAAACCCTTTGATTAATGTTTACCATTTAATCAAAGTGATAACCAAAATAATTCAAGTTTGTATCATCTGATACAATCTTCTTGATTCTGCTAATTATTGTTTTGCAAACACTTTTTAAACAAACATTAGACTTTTCTTTTATCATATTCCCTGAACTTGGAGATCTGGATTAACTCCGAGTTTCCTTGAATATGTAAAGTTAAATTGCAACTTTCCTTAGTCGCTATTGTAGATGAATGATTTCTATCTGAAATCAGATTTCCATTTACCACGCTGGTAAATTCTCAGGAATTCTATTTTTGTGTTTTACAACACTTTCAGTCCAAAAGATAATTAATATCTTTATTATTATTCCAACACAATTTAATTATTGATTTTCTTAAAGTCAATTATGACTTTATACTGTTTCAAAACTATGAAACTATACTCTATCCCTTTTAACTAAAAGGTAGATCTTTTATCTCATGAATTTATACCCTACCTGGATTATAACTCCGAGATATAACAAATCAATAATTAACGTATATACACATATATATCTTTTATTCTTTATCACAGACCTGGATATAGAATAAACTGGGCTCCCACTAACCTATATGAAAACTTAACCATTATTTAAAAATTAATTATTGACTTAGTCAAAACTTGACCATCTAGTCAAAACTTAAGTCTTTAGACCCTCTTTGCTAGAATTTAACATTTATAAAACTTAACTGGATTTTATTAAATCCTAATTCCAAGACTTGGAATTTTCCAGTTTTATAAATACTGATGTTATCATACATGTCCGAGATAATCATCCTAAATTCTTTCTAAAACATATGAGTAATTAAATCTGATTACAAAATACTTTTATAATCCCTTTTACTCATATATGTTTTTGTTCTAAAACACATTCTTATAATAATACTTCATGTGTTTTTACAGTTTTCATATATTAATTTACATCAAGTAATTCTGTTAGTGTAATGGACAATATCTAGGATCTACTATTTGAATCAAGTCAATCTTGACTTTAAACAGATTCAAAACATCCTGCATAACAGATATTTTAAGTCAAGACAATAATTTATAAGTATTTAAAATGCAACCATAAACTAAAAACGACTGTTTTAAGAAAGAAATGTCTTAAAAATTATCTAAAATGAACTTCTATTTAGATCCTTGCAATCCTGGGCACTTCACTTCTGACCTCCTGCAATAATCATTTTGCTCTAGGTATCAATATACTTGTGAACCAACAAGTAAAAAGTGACAATTCAAAGCAGTCATAAATATCTGAGGTTTACATACCTGCTTCATGACGCTTTGGGCAGTTTTGCCTCCAGTGACCGACTTCATTACAAGTGAAGCAACGATTCTCGGTCCTAGCTTTATTAGGCTTAACCTTCTTATCCTTGCCCTTACCTTTGCCATTCTCACGAACCTTAGGTGCACTCTAGACGGCCTGAACTGGACCTTTTCCTTTACTGGTGCCTCCATGCCCATGCTTTTTTTTCACCCCTCCATCTCTCACCATCAGTACGTCCTTGGTTTTGTTTTTGGTCCCCATATTCAACTCAGTAGTTTTCAGCATGGAGTGCAACTCAGCAATTGACTTCTCCATATTGTTCATGTTATAATTGATCACAAAGGGCTTGTAATCTTCTGACAGTGAGTTGAGTATCGTATCCGTTGCTAGCTGTAACGGAACTGGGTGACCGAGCCTTTCTAGGTGATCTAAGTGCCGTTTCATTTTCATGACATGGTCACTTACTGAGGTCCCCTTGGTCATCTTGCACTCGTTAAATGCCTTGATGGCATCATAACATTCTGTGCGCGCTTGCGTCTGGAACATGTCCCTCAATTGGCGGATCATGTTGTAAGCATTCGTGTTCATGAGCCCCGTTTGGAGATCTGGGCTCATGGTCGCAAGCATAAGGCAACCAACATCTAGCAAATCGTCGGAGTACTTCTTGTGAGCATTCCTGATAGCAGCCGACACGTTTGCTGGAGGGGCCTCCCCTAGAGGCTCTTCCAATACATACCATTTCCTCTCATGCCTGAGCACAATCATTAGATTGCGATCCCAATCGAGGAAATTGGGACCGGTTAGTTTGTCTTTCTTGAGAATGGAACAGAGAGAAAGATTGTTTGTGTTGGAGACTGTGTTTGCAATCCACATATTTAAAAAACTTTGGTTTTAGTAACTATGAATAGACTATTTCCAATAAATATTAATAAACCCTTAAATGATCAATTTATTGGACTAGGATCCTTATTTCATACGCCCTGATGTGTGGTGTGCTCACGCCCCACCAGGCCCACGTATTATTTCGGTAGGTAAGGACTTTTACCAATCATATATAACTAACATGACTCCTAGATCTTTTTGTTGGGTTTTTGTGGGTATCCTCGGATCAAACTGACTCGAGGATTAACACAGATTTAATGAACCTTACCGGTTTATTAGATCCCATAGGTTTAAAACAAACTGTTAAAACTCATGCGACCAGAAACACGCTGTTTCCGGTTTAATCGTGCGGAAGCGATAAAAGCTAAAACCCTTAAAGCCAATTGATCTTTTAATCGTTTATAGTTCTAATCCTAATAGTTCAGATTAGGTCAATTTACCTGGATTGCTTGATGATAGTCCACCGGTGATCGACCAACGAACGTTCTTCTAGTTGAACCGAATGAAACCCGGACAACAAAAACTGGAATCCGACGAGGGGGGGGGGGGGGGGAAGGTCGGCGCCGATGGAGAGAGAGGGAGAGAGAGGAAAACTGAAACTGTTTTTCTTAGCTAGAAAACTTCTTATTTTGCCTTAAGCCTATAAGGCTTATTTATATGGAGAAATCATACAGTTTGTATAAGATTCAGTTTCCTTTTATAATTATCTCTAATCCTTTTCCCTTTTTAGTTAGCTGGAAAAGAATTTGCATACGATAATTATAATTATATATATTTATCTAATATATATAAAAACCTTATTAATTAACTATTATATATTTATTTATCTAATAAATATATAATATCCTAATTAATTAATAACCCTCCAACTTTGGTAATTCTGACTGTAACTACCCAATTGATTTATAATACACTATTATAAATCCTAACTCTCCATTTCTGGGTTTCATCTAACTTGTTCGACTTATAGGTCCTCACAGGTGTGACCCTCAAGTGCCTTGTAACATTGGATGTGTAATCACTTGGTTTGTCAACTCTGCACATTATTCCTAACAGACTCCCACTTGTGCAAGTTGGCAATACCACCTATGATTATACTGACCTAAGGAGGCCCCTAGACAGGCACTTAGGCTGACCAGGTTACAAGAACTCTTATACCCAGACTGGTGATATAAATATTCCGTGAGGAATTGGTATCTATGAAACTACTGTTCATTGATTGGGTATATCTTGGCTTTTCCCTTTGCATCGCGATATTTCATCTGTGAGTATGAGCTTGGAAAGTGTCAACTCTAAATACTCAAGATTCTGTTCTCTTGATTATCTGACTTTCACTGATAGGTAAACGACAACGAACTAATCAGTTCGTTTGGGCATGACCATGCACTTCATCAGTATACTTGGTCAGTCAAGATGGGCCCAGAAATATCTCTCTTCTGAGAAGAGGTGCAAATTCCATCTTGCATATCTGCCTTTGACACCACGGCTTCCGCTGAATCTAGTTACACCCTTTATAGCCACCCTGTTACGGCGTAGCGGTTGAGTGCACTAAGAATTCAGTAGTCCTCATGATATCAAATCAGATACCTCAGGTGATAGGGACAACCACTGTGAGATTCACTTATGACTTTACTCCAAGAAGCAATCTCAACCGCGGATCACGTCCGATATTTGCTACTCTATCAAATATCTGTGCAACTTTTAGTCTACAACACTTGTAGCTGTTATTCAGCAACTGATCATAACTACCTAAAAGTTCACAATGACTTTAACGCCTTATCATGCTCCCACAATGATAAGTTGTCACGGACAGATTTTGAATGAAAAATCGGAGACTGATTTCATTCCTGGATTTATTAAAACTTGCAAAATGTGAAAGTAATAAAGAAATCAATTTTGTATAGTCCACATTACACCCTGTAATGATAACAAAATCAAATATCTTTTCTTTAACAACTTTCATAACATCTATTTAACATTTGTTAGATACTGGTCTAAAATAAAGTATCACCTATCTTTAGTTTAAACCCTTTGATTAAAGTTTACCATTTTAATCAAAGTGATAACCAAATAATACAAGTCTGTTTGTACGATCTACTTGTATCTGCTAATTATTGTACTGCAAACACCTTTTAAAACCAATAACTAGACTTTTATCATATTCCATGAACTCGGAGACCTGGACTAACTTCCAGTTCCTGAATATGTAAGACTGCAACTTTCCTTAGTTGCTGTGTAGATGAATGATTTCTACCTGAAATCAGATTCCATTTGCAATACTGGCAAAACTGCTGGAATCCTATATTTTAATCCAACACTTTAATTATTGATTTCTAAAGTCTGTCACGACCTTTGTTTCAAGGATCTTGAAACTTTTATCCTTTTTGACTAAAAGGGTAAATTATATCTTATGAATTCTTATCCTACCTGGATTTATGAATTCCGAGATATATCAATAATTATATCCTTTATTCTTTATCTGAGACTAGATAGAGAATAAATTGGGCTCCCACTTGCTTATATAAAAACTAACTATTACTCAGAATTTTACTATTGACTTAGTTAAAACTTTGATTAGTCAATTCTAATTTTAAGTAATGAACTTTGAGAATTTTCCTTTATGAAACTTAACTGGATTTGGTCAAATCCTAATTCCAGATCTTGGAATCTTTCTAGTTTCATAAATACTGTTATTAACGCTATCTGAGTTAATATTCTAAATTCTCTCTTTAAAACATTTGAATAAAACTTGATCAAACTCGATTAGTTAATTCTGAGAATTTCTTTTATAAAACTTAACTGGATTTGATTAAATCCTGATTCCAGAACTTGGAATCTTTCTAGTTTTACAAATACTGTTATTAACGCTATCTGAGTTAATATTCTAAATTCTCTCTTTTGATCACTAAACTATTATTCATAAATGTTTTATTCTCAAAACACATTCCTATAGGATCTCGTGTGTTTTGATAGTTTTTATACAAATTACTTCAATTTAATAGATTTTATTGAAGTAACCATAACAGGCAACAACTAGGATCATACAAACACTAAGCACAATCACATATTTCAATGTCAAGATAATAATTTTTGAAAAATAAAACCATAGAATTATAAATCCAAAAATTACAATCATCCAAAAATTGTTTAAAACATGAAAAATAGAAATAACTGTCTTAAATCCATAAATATCTTGACTCAAATTGAAATAAACTTGTGCTTCAGATCCTCAGCAACCTCTGGGCATTTCACTTCTGACCTCCTGCAATAATCATTTGCTCTAGGTATCAGAATACTTGTAAGCTAACAAGTAAGAAGTGACAAAAATAAAGCAATCATAAATCTCTGAGGTTTATATACCTGCTTCATGACGCTTAGGGCAGTTTTGCCTCCAGTGACCGATCTCATTGCATATAAAGCAGCGGTTTTCGGTCCTAGCTTTGTTTGGCTTAACCTTCTTGCCCTTGCCCTTTCCCTTGCCTTTCTTGGGTGCACTCTGGATGGCCAGGACTGGTCCTTTTCCTTTACTGGTGCTAGCTTGCCCATTCTTCTTTTTAACCCCTCCGTCTTTCACCATCAAGACATCCTTGGTCTTGTTCTTGTTCCCCATATTCAGTTCAGCTGTTTTAAGCATGGAGTGCAACTCTGCTATTGTTTTCTCCATGTTATTCATATTATAATTGACTACGAAGGGCCTGTAGTCTTCTGACAGTGAATTGAGTATGGTGTCTGTTGCTAGCTGCAACGGAACAGGATGACCAAGCCTCTCCAGATGATCTAAGTGCCGTTTCATTTTCATGACATGGTCACTTACTGATGTCCCTTTTACCATCTTGCACTCATTAAATGCTTTGGTGGCATCGTAACGTTCTGTACGAGCCTGGGTCTGGAACATGTCGCTCAACTGGCGGATCATGTCATAAGCATTTGTATTTATGAGCCCTGCTTGCAGATCTGGGCTCATAGTTGCTAGCATCAGACAGGCAACATCAAGGAGATCATCCGAGTGCTTCTTGTGGGCATTTCTGGCAGCAGCCGGAGCGTTTGCCGGAGGTGCCTCCCCAAGTGGCTCTTCTAGCACATATCATTTTCTCTCATGTCTGAGCACAATCATTAGATTGCGCTCCCAGTCGAGAAAGTTAGAGCCGGTCAGTTTATCCTTCTCTAGGATAGAGCGGAGGGAAAGATTGTTAGTGCTGGTAACAGTGCTTGCCATCTACGCAAAATAAAACTTTTGGTCTTAGCAACTGTAAATAGATTAATTTCCAATAAAATATCAATAAACCCTTAAATGATCAATTTATTGGACTAGGATCCTTATTTCATACGTCCTGATGTGCGTAATGTTCTTGCTCCACCAGATCCGTATTTATTTCGGTAGGTAAGGACTTTTACCAATCATGTCTAACTGACATGACTCCTAGATCTTTTCGGGACTATGGCAACTACCTGTGCATGTTTTAGTCCCTCTTAGTGCTTTTTGGCCCGGTACCACCCGGTGAACATTATAGTACCAAAACAGATCTCACCATTTTGGGGACCTGATCACTATACTCTGGCCGGTACCACCCGGAGATAATTCGCAGAGTTATGTAACCCCTCCAGCTTCAGTTTGAACACGGACGTTGAATGTGTGATCACTTACAACGCCTATGTACTTTACGCCGAAGGTGCCCCTAAATGGGTTGCACTACTGATCTATGATTTTCGGGGTTTTTGAAAAACTTTACTTCCAGGCTTTTGAAAAACTGATTGTTATAAAGGCTACTTACGTTTTAAACTAACTGTTTCAAACGTGCATGCGATTTTAAAACTAACTGTTCTAAAAATTGCTTGCTAATTAAACTAACTGTTTTAATAGCACGCCTAGTTGATTAAAACTAACTGTTTTTTTGTCAACTTTGCCTTTTAATAAAAACAATCATCTATAGGTTTTAAAACAAAAACTATCGTTTTGAAAAGTTTAACGAAACTAATAAAACCTATATTCCTTTTGTGATATAAACTAGTTTTAAAATAACATCTCTATTTAAAACTACTAACAGGCAAGATATCACAAATAATCAATCAACCATGCAATTAAACACAATTAATCACATAGTAGCCAATTATAGTTTTTGCCAACGTTTCCTAGGGACCAATAATGACTTATTATACTAAAAGCTTCAAAACTCGCGTAGCTCCCACTGGCCTCGCAATGTTTTGTTAGTACTCCGGTAAGATGAAGAATTTTAATAGCTACCACTGGCCTCGTCATCCCAAAAGAAAGAAAATTTCTATCCTAGGGTCATTATTACATAAGGGGTTGTAAATGGCACGCAGGCCTCCCCGTGAATATGTCAAGGGTCTAGGTTGGCAAATACTATAATGGATATAGATACAAACTCAAACTGGGATGTATATATATAACTCAAGCAATCACGCAATTATATAAATAAGCAATATTATAATTACGATAAATAAACCTGGATCCGTTAAAATTATCCTGTCTCAATTATTGCAAAACTTGGTTTTATAACTGATTCGGAAAAACAAACTGTTTTATGAATCAAAAACCTTTAGACTGTAGAATGGTTAAGACTGAGATTTATAAATAAATCCTAAAACCATTTTGGCTAAAAATCAATCCTTTTACCCAAAAATTATTTCAAACAGATTTTATCGATCCAATTATAAAATACTGGCTTATTCGAAAAAATAGATAAGATTTTTCATAAAAGATTAATCAAAACTGGTTTGAATAAATTTTATCAGATAGAAAATAATTTTGGATAAGAAATCTTTAAAACCAAGACAATTTCTTTTTGGGCCATAGCTTGGTCCAAGGAACTGGGCTTTGGGCCTGTTACCATTTTGGCCCAGTTATACGAAAAACTCTAGGTCTGGCCTATGATCAAGAACTAACGTTTACCACCACGCTGGTGGTTTGTTCGTCGAACGGTCGTTGCGTAATCATTATCATTGATCGGCAACGATAGTAACGCTACTACCGCCACCAATCGACCCAATTGATCACCACCATTTGTCGCAACCACTATCCACCACCGCGTGAGCGGCTTCTGGTGGTTGTGGTTTGGCCGCGCTCCAACCATGGCCCATTATCAGAACCGCCGGCCACCACCATACTGGTGGTTTGGCCTTGGCGTCAACCGTGGTTTGATATGGGTTCGGTCACCACCACCGATCGGGTGGTGTGACCTACGGCCATTGTTTTAGCACCGCCATCCACCACCACGATTGTGGCTTCTGGTGGTCGAGAACACCGCCGCCACCATCCATGGTGCAGTGATTGGCTTCGGCCATAGCCGTCGCCACCACCACTCACGGTGGCTGTTCTTCGATAGAATCGGCATCACCGCCACCACAATCGGTGGGGCGGTGGTGGTTTCCGTTTAAGGCCGACGCCGTCACCATGACCAATCATGGTTGCAACCACGATCGGTGGTACACGGCACTGCTGTGCCGTCGTTCTTTGCCTGAAACCGCCGATCACCGCCACCCACCTGGTGGCGTGAACTCTTGGTGGTGCGGTGGTGGTGTCACAACCGTAGCCATCACCAATCTGGTGATGGTTTTACCGGGTTTTTTATACGAACAACAATTTGATACAAAAAATAAGATTTTTATGTAAAGATTAAACTCAATAAAGATCAGATTTTTGCAAGAAACAATTTAATTTTAACGGATCACGCATATACAGATAAACTGATAAACTGATAGATAAAAACTAAACGATTTGTTAACAATGGCTCTGATACCACTGTTGGGTTTTTGTGGGTATCCTCGGATCAAACTGACTCGAGGATTAACACAGATTTAACGAACCTTACCGGTTTATTAGATCCCATAGGTTTAAAACAAACTGTTAAAACCCATGCGACCAGAAATACGCTGTTTCCGATTTAATCGTGCGGAAGCGATAAAAGCTAAAACCCTTAAAGCCAATTGATCTTTTAATCGTTTATAGTTCTAATCCTAATAGTTCAGATTAGGTCAATTTACCTGGATTGCTTGATGATAGTCCACCGGTGATCGACCAACGAACGTTCTTCTAGTTGAACCGAATGAAACCCGGACAACAAAAACTGGAATCCGACGAGAGGGGGGGGGGGGGGGGAAGGTCGGCGCCGATGGAGAGAGAGGGAGAGAGAGGAAAACTGAAACTGTTTTTCTTAGCTAGAAAACTTCTTATTTTGCCTTAAGCCTATAAGGCTTATTTATATGGAGAAATCATACAGTTTGTATAAGATTCAGTTTCCTTTTATAATTATCTCTAATCCTTTTCCCTTTTTAATTAGCTGGAAAAGAATTTGCATACGATAATTATAATTATATATATTTATCTAATATATATAAAAACCTTATTAATTAACTATTATATATTTATTTATCTAATAAATATATAATATCCTAATTAATTAATAACCCTCCAACTTTGGTAATTCTGACTGTAACTACCCAATTGATTTATAATACACTATTATAAATCCTAACTCTCCATTTCTGGGTTTCATCTAACTTGTTCGACTTATAGGTCCTCACAGGTGTGACCCTCAAGTGCCTTGTAACATTGGATGTGTAATTACTTGGTTTGTCAACTCTGCACATTATTCCTAACACTTTTCAGGACATCGGTAATTATCCGTACATGTTTTAGTCCCTCTAAGCGCAATTTGGCCCGGTACCTCCCGGTAAACTTAACAGAACCAAAACAGATCTCACCATTTTAGGACTTGGACACTTTACTCTGGCCGGTACCACCCGGATATAATTCGCAGAGTCATGTAATCCCCTCCAGTATCGGTTTGAACGTGGTCGTTCAAGGTGTGTTCACTCACAACGCCTGCGTACCTTACGCCGGAGGTGCCCCTGGATGGGTTGCACTACTGATCTATGATTTTCGGGGTTTTAATTAATTTTGAAAAACCTTTTAATACCCAGTATTTAGAAAAACTGTAATTTTGAAAAACTGATTGTTTAAAAAGGCAACTGATGTTTTAAACTTACTGTTTCAAACACACATGCTGCTTAAAACTAACTGTTTTAAAAGCACTTGCTAACTAAAACTAACTGTTTTAAAAGCATATTTGCTGATCAAAACTAACTATTTTGATAGCTTATTAGTTAACTAAAACTATCTGTTTTGTTAACTTGCCTTTTCTAAAAACAATCTTTCACAATTTTCAGGTTTTAAATAAAATCTACCGTTTTAAAAAGGTTTAGAAAAACTGACAATTTTAATTATAAAAACCTATCTCATCTTGTGATATTATCTAATTTTAAAACTCTCTCTAGCAAGTAAATATCACAACCACGCAGTTAATAAATCAACAACCACGCAGTTAAAACATATTATAGTTTTGCCAACTTTATTCTTAAGGACCATTAATGACCTATTACTATAGTATTTCTATCTCCTTACACGTCTCCCACTGGCTTTGGCATCTCCGATGGAACTCAGAAATAAATGCTCAATCTTTTTCGCGTGCTCCCACTGGCCTTGGCACCCTCGATAGAAATCCGGGAAGAAACACTAAAATAACTATCCTAATGTCATTTTGCAAAGGGGTTGTAAATGGCACGCAAGCCTCCCAAAAAAAAGTCAAGGGTCTAAGTTGGCAAACACTATAATGGACATAAAATATATACGCAAACAGGTATATAATTTAAACAATCACATATTTATGTATAAAGCATAAATCAAGCAATATGATAAAGTGATAAATAATCCTAGATCCGTTAAAAAATTATCTCGTGTCATTTTCCGTAAAACCCGGTTTTAACTGATTTATAAAAACAAACTGTTTTATGATAGGTCCAAACAATCAAACAACGAGATGAAAATAAGAGAAATCAAAAGATGAAAATGCAAAGTTCTTGAATTTATTAATGAAAGCTTTCAAAACACCAAGAACACACACACTAAAACACCTAGTCGACTCTCATGAGAATGATTTCCACACCTTCCTCTCTACCCTAATCCCCTTTATATATGGGGCCTAAATACACAAGCCCAAGCCCAAGCCCAATACTAATATAACTAGTTAATTAAAAACTAATTAATTCTTCTTAAAGCATCCTTTATAAAACTTTCTAATTAGGACAATTTGGTCCTAACAATCTCCCCCTAAGGTTTTGTAAAGGAGGCATCTCTAATCTTCTCCCCCTAGCTTTCGTGAGAAAACTCTAGTGGCGTTCGGCTACATTTTGATCTCCAAGCTCCCCCTCGATTGTAGCTCTTCATCTTCGGTTTCAACTGAAAGACCAGATCCGATTTGCAGTAACCGCGACTGATTGCACAAACTACAGCTCAACCTGTAAATAACTCGACACGTCTGATAACCGCAGAATACAACAGCTTGAACCAGAGCATGTTGATTCATCCAACTATGTTGATCTCTCGCCCAGAAAAACAAAGGGATAGATGCATGTGTGAGTTACCGTGCAAATCAGCAAGAAAGATAAAGGTTCTGTCTTTGACCCCTTGTTGAACAGGAATTCAGCATAAGGGCTTTAAATCTGATAAGCTCACAACTGGGTAAACACCGAAGCTTGGATCACCGAAACACCGTATGGAGTAAAAAAAACTGGGAGTAGATACTGAACGAGATACTCTGCTTTGATCTCTCTGCTGCTCAGAAGGTAGTCGATTTCCTGAAATCTTCCAAAGTGTCAAGTAATCAGATCCAGATCGAGTTTTCTTAGTCAGATGGATGACGACCGTCACTCAAAATTCTAGATCGCAACTGAACCTCCACAACGGTGAAATGGTTAGGAATTAAGCACGTTACAATAGTACCATTCACCGAAGCTGGCATCCAAGGAAAAACTCAACTCCACCGGACAGGAGGAATAATTCCATCGAGGAAAAACTCTAGAATAATGGTTGCAGAGAGTCAGGCTTCTGAGTAATCTAACTAAATGCAGAATCCGTTCACCGTCGTTCTGAAATCGTTACAAATCTGACATGTCTTCAAAGAGTCTGGAGCAGTTGGGGAAATGAGAGAAATTCAATTTTCAAGGTTGAAAACTGAATATGGGCTATAAACGGGGCTGATGTGATCTTTACGAATCAATTGGGAAAGAAAGGTGGCTATTTAAGCGTAGGGGTTTTGAAACACAAAAGTATTTGAATTTGGGTGGGTCTAGATCGCAGCGGAATATGATCTTGAAGGCTTATCTGAAGATGATACTCGAGTCGGGAAATGCAGTCTCCCGAGTCGGAAATGGAGTTGGGAAAGTTTACCAAAAATTGAACATAACCTTGACTCAAAAGCGAGTCGAGAAACTCGAAAACCCGAAAGGTATTTCATGTTTCCCGAGTCGGAAAATAAGGACAGCAAGGTAGTTCAAGACTTAAAAAAATTTGAGCATACCCTCGTCTCAAGAGCGAGTCGGGAAAACTAGAAAACCCAAAAGGGTATTTCATGTTTCCCGAGTCGGAAAATGAGAACAAAAAGACACTCAATTTTTTTTTTACTATTCATCCGGTTCGGAAATGGTGTTTTCCGGTTCGGAAAAACACTATTCATCCGGTTCGGATTTTTTTTTTTTACTATTCCGATTCGGAAAACGATGTTTTCCGATTCGGAAAAGCACTATTCATTCGGGATTTTTTTTTTTACTATTCCGATTCAGAAAACGATGTTTTCCGATTCGGAAAAGCACTATTCATTCGGAATTTTTTTTTTTTTTTTTGGATTCGGAAAATATGAGTTTTCCAACTCGGAAAACTTGAATATTCAAGTTTTCCAACTCGGAAAACATGAATTTTCAGCCCAAATCTTCATTCCAGATCCAAAAAATGAAGCTACTTGAAAAATAGATCATTTCAAGCTCAAAGATGCTTCAAAACACAACCCAAACACCCATTTTTATCATCTTCATCAAGATCTAAACCCCAAAAACCCCAAAAACTCAAAAATGAAACTTTTCAAAAAATAAAGTTTCAAAACCCAATAAAATCATCTCTAGTTGTTTGATTTAATAGGAACAAACAAATCTAATGATTTGTTTGGCTCTGATACCATTTGATAGGTCCAAACAATCAAACAACGAGATGAAAATAAGAGAAATCAAAAGATGAAAATGCAAAGTTCTTGAATTTATTAATGAAAGCTTTCAAAACACCAAGAACACACACACTAAAACACCTAGTCGACTCTCATGAGAATGATTTCCACACCTACCTCTCTACCCTAATCCCCTTTATATATGGGGCCTAAATACACAAGCCCAAGCCCAAGCCCAATACTAATATAACTAGTTAATTAAAAACTAATTAATTCTTCTTAAAGCATCCTTTATAAAACTTTCTAATTAGGACAATTTGGTCCTAACATTTTATAAACCTAAATTTAATATTTTAATCTGAAAACTTTTGAATTATAAAATATTTAGATTTATAAATGATAAATCAGTTTTATAAAAACTAGCTTTTCTTTAAAATATTAACTTTATCCAAAAACACATCAAGCCAGATCAATTGATCAAACTGATCGGTAAACTAAATATCGGACCTTGAACTGTGTCGTGATTTGACCAGTTTATTTGACCAAACGGGTCAAAATAACTGGTTCGATAAAACGTGATTTAACACAACATTTTCCAAAAAAATGGATAAAAGACCAAAAATAATAAATCCCTTTTGGGCCATAATCTTGGTCCAAAAATCTGGGCTTTGGGCCCATTACCAAACTGGCAATTTTGGGTCTGACAGGGTTTTGAGAATTGATCGAAAAACAATCACGGGTCGAAACCCTAGCCATCATTTGCTTACCCTAAAACCCGGAAACCATTGTTATCGCCTCAGCGACATCAGCAGCAAACGACCGCCAATATCGCAGCCACCACGGTTCGCGGCACGACCTGGTTGCAGCCATCACGATTCGCGGCGCGAACTAGTTATCACTAACACCGCTCGCGGCGCGACAGCCGTAGCCACCGCCACCGCTCGCGGCGCGAACAACCACAACCATCGATCACCGCTGTTACGATTGGCAATGGTGTCGCGCGAGCACCATCGCCGCTACCACCATCGATTCGCCTTGCAAGGCCGTCGATCGGTGGCCTCTAAACGTGACCACCGCCGATTTTGCGGTGTGACCTTGCGATCGAAAACAGTGGCGGCGATCAACGCCACCCACAGGTGGCCGTCGACCACCGCCGTCGCCAAGGCCGAACGATGACAACAGTAGCGCGAGGCTACCACCGCCGCCGTGGCTGTTGATTGCAACCAACTACAACCGCTGCCGCAACCACCATGTGTGGTGCGGCCGACGACCTTGTTAACGGCCGAATGCCGCCACCACTCGCTGTGATGCGGCCGGTGATCGAAACGACAGCCAACCCCGCCACCACTCGCTGTGGTGCGGCTGCGGCTACCACCACACGCCGGTGAACAAAACAAAAAACACCCCCACCTCCGTCTGTCGACAGCGTCGATCGCCGCTTGGCGATTCCGATTAGCAACCAACGCCACCACCACAAACTGTGGGTGGTAGCCGATAACCACAACCGAGGCCGCCACCACAAATGGTGGTGCGACCATCGATCGCGACAACAGCCGGTGCCGCAACCACCACTGTGGTGCGACCGGCGATCAGGGAGCAGAAAAGGGGCCGATGCCGCAACCACCGACTGTGGTGCGGCCGACATCCGTTTCCGGTGGCATCGCCGGTGATCGGCCTGGTGGTCCGGCCGGCTAAGTGCCGCCGTTCCATCACCGATCATTGGTTTGGTGTTTTTCGATGATTAGAACGATTAATTGAAAAACTTACATTTGATAAAAATCATATTTTTTAACAAAACAAAAACAAAGACAAAAACTTGAGACACAAGAAAAACTTTTTAACAGATCTTATAGCTGTTAAATAAATTAAAACGAAAACTAAAAAACCTGTGGCTTTGATACCACTGTTGGGTTTTTGTGGGTCCCTCATATGAAACTGAGACAATAATTACTGTGGATTTTAATCCTAACTGGAAAAGATACACGATATAAACCTAACTGGTTTTATGCGGAAGCGATAAGATTTAAAACCCGTAAAAACGTTCACAGATCTTGTCGTTTGTTTTATTTAACTTATCAATTAAAAGTTTAAGGTTATTACCTGGATTGCTTGAGCTTAATCCACCCATGATCGACCAGACAAATATCCCTCTAGCAGGATTGAACCCCGATATAACGAAAACAGCTAAAATCAATCGAAGAACAAAAACGAACTGGTTTTTGGTCTTGGTCGGCGCCGGTTTTCAGGAGAGAGGGAGAGAGGGTTTTTCTTTTCTGAAAGCTTGTTAAAAACTTATGAAACTGGTTAAGCCTTAACCCCTTATTTATAGGGAAAATTTCATCTATGTCCTTAAAAACTTGGGATATTACGCATATATCCTTCTAAACTTCAATATTACGTCTATCTCCTTCTAAACTTCAATAACTCACATATATATCCTTTCCCCTTATTTAAACATTTTAAAATATAAATAATTATCCCTAAATTGGATTTGATTTGCAAATGACATAACTACCCTTTCCCAACATCAAATTGAAATCAAATTGAGAAAGAGATATCCAATACTTCCAATTGATTTCACAAAATCGGCTCATCGAATTCTGACTTTCACAAAATCGGCTCATCGAATTCTGACTTCCCAATCGATTTCACAAATAGACTTCTTAAATCATTTATTTCTTCTCAGTCTGCAAGCATTCAACGACCTGCAGATCAGGAGAGCTTTTTGGTTTCTTGGCTTTTTGGTCTTTTGGTTTATTGTTTTCAGTTTCCATTGAAACAAGTTGAAATTAGGAGAGCTTTTTAGATGGGATTTTGAGACACTTGTTGAAACAGGAATTTCTTTATTTTAGGTCTGATGAACTTCAATCTGCAGGTCGATGATTTGAATCTGTTGGTCGATTTGTAGGCCGATTTGAACTTCAATCTGTAGGTCGTTGATTGTTTGCAGGCTGATGAACTTCAATAATAGAGAAATCAATTACAGAGAAGATTAGTTGAGAAGTCTATTTGTGAAATCGATGAACTAGGACCTGATTTTGTGAAATCGATCGGAAGTATTGCTGATGTTGCTTAGAGTTTCAGGTTCTGTTTGGCTATGGTACTACGGCTGTTTGGCAGCGGATCAACTGCTATCCGGTTGCTGTTCAGATGTTGGATGGTTGCGGGTCAGTTGCCGGTCGGCCGATGGGTGGTGTCCAAAGTTATCAGCGAGTTCGACTGCGTTTGGAGTCTTGTATGGCTTTAAGTTTCGGTCGTGTTGTAGTTTTGTGGGGAACAACAGTTTCGGACAGATCCGTCGACGACCATCTCAAAGGTTTTACTTCTACCTCAAACGAGTTACAATCGGCGATTCGCGTGTTGGCTAAGTGTCAAGTGACAGGGTGAACCGAAGTCGAAAGAGCTTGCGACTGACTGATCGATAGATTCCTGAAGAATTCCCCGGCTAACATCGTTGATCTGCAGATTTGGGTAGTAACTCGGAGGGAAAAGCACAAAGGCAGAGACCGTCTTGAACTTACTGTTGGGGACTGATTGGTGGCTACTGTTTCGATGTCGAAGAAGTGTAGCTGCTGGCTCAAATTTGTCTTACGGACCCAATTTGACTCTCACAAACCGCTTTTGTGAATTTGCTGTGAGTCAACCTGCACGGTCTCGTTATTGCAATTTGTTTGGCTCGACCAAAGGTGTAGGTTGTGCAATAGTAGCGGTTTCGTTGGTTTCGGTGGTTTGGTTCCGGTTCGTTCGAAGGGTTTTCTGTTGCTTTGGCCTTGGGTTTAGAAGTTTTGGTTTCTGTATTTTTGTTTTAAGCTGCTGTTGCTGCTGCTATTTCTTTTTTTTTTTCTTCTTGGTTTTGATTTTGTATTTGCTTGGTGGCATATGGATTGGTCATGATTGTTGTTGGGTTTGTTTTCTGCGTAGTGGTGGTATAAAAGTAGTCTCTCTCTCAATTTGATTTTGAAAAAGGGTAGTTAGGTCATTTGCAAATTAAATTTAATTTAGGGATAGCTATTTGTATTTTAAAATGTTTAAAATATAATTAAATAAGGGGAAAGGATATATGTGTGAGTTATTGAAGTTTAGAAGGAGATAGATGTAATATTAAAGTTTAGAAGGAGATATATGTAATATCCCAAGTTTTAAGGACATAGATGAAATTTTCCCTTATTTATATGGAAGACTTTCCATATTTTAAGCTTCCTTATTTCTTTAATAATTATCCTTTATAGAATTTATTCTTTTCTTCCTTCTGAAGAAAAGAATATTTCCATTTTAACTGGACAAAATATTAACCTATTAATTAAACAGACTATTATTATATAATTATTTACCTAATAAATATATAATCTGTATAATTAATTAGTAACCCTTTACCTTTGGGATTTGTAACGCCCATAATTCTAGCTAAGTGCATTATGAGATTCTTATGTGTTTACTAGTTTAATTATAGATTAGGATTGAGTAGTTGTGGTTTTGATTTAAGAGAACAAACCAAAATTTAGTTTCAGGCCTTCTCGACCGGACCAGTCGGGAAAGACTGGAGCCAGTCGAGCATTCCAGCAGACTTGCTTTCAAAGAAGAATGGTCCAGTCGAGTAGGAGCGGGATCTAGTCGAGTTGGAGCAGGTCCAGTCGAGTACGGGTCTGCTGATCTTAAAACTCGAGTTTCAAGGCTTTATCCCATTATTCCTCATATCCTAACTCATTTCTTCTCTCTCAAACTTCTTCAAAACACATCCATTTCACTATATTGATTTCTTCAAGAATGGTTTGAGATCAAGAGTTAAGAATCATGAATCCAAGCTTCACACCATCTTCATCTTCATCTTCTCCAATCACCATTTCCACCATTGTTACCCATATTTGGGGGTTTTGATGAAAACTCATTTGTAAGTTATTCTAACCATTTCTAAGCCTCTATTCTTCTTAAAACCTTTGATTTAACCTTCTAGAGCATTTATTTTAAGGTATCATCCATGCTTTGAAGTTTTGACCTAATTTAGGTATTTTGGATGAGTAAGGATTCAACTAAGATTTGATTATGGTTTTGAGTTTAAGATTACTTTTGGTACATTCCCAGGTGTTGGTGATGACCCAGATAAAGTTTCAAGAGGTAGATGTTGGTAGATCTAAAACCTTCACCATCTTGGAAGCTAGGGTTTTATAAGATTTGGGGCTCTTGGCTTTATAAGCCCTAAGGTGAGTTGCTAAACCCTTTTTGTTAAAACTGAGAGCACATCATCTTGTTTGATTTACATATCTTGCTTGGTTATTGTGAATAAACATGATCTTTGGATGAAATGCCAAAATTGTTAGGTTTAAGGATTGCCATGAAATGAATCAGTAACCATACTTGTATGAATGGCTTGACTTGGATTATTGTATACGTGGAGTAGATTATCGTATGCTACTAATGCATGAGTTATATCCATGTGACTATATGATGAATGTATTTATGAGAAATACGTGTTATTATGCATGCCACGAAATGATGTGAAGGAATTAAATCCCGAACATGTTGGCTTATGTGAATTGAATGAAGGGCTTGAGACCCTCGATTAATATCTATGAAAGGTTAAGATAATTGTATGAGTCTTTCTAGACAGTACGTATATGCCTCCGATGGTGTCATGATAGATATGGCATCGAGGTACACAGTATAGAATGGTCTCTTAGACCGGGTGAAAATACGTAACACGTTTGTGTGTAATTAAGTATATTCAGCGCCATGTTTCCACACCAAACAGTCTTGGGAGGTTTTGAATTAGGAATGCCCCTATGTCGCCGGCTCTCGGGTTGCTCCGAGGTGCGCGGGCCTCTGTGGATGGTGTCATGATAGATATGGCATCGAGGTATTTGGAAGTAATGAGTGATGGGACTGGCGGCGGATATACGGCTATATAAATAACAATGGATGAACCAACGCAATATTTCCACACCAAACAGTCTTGGGAGGTTCTGAAATAGGAATGCCCCTATGTCGCCGGCTCTCGGGTTGCTCCGAGGTGCACGGGCCTTTGATGGTGTCATGGTAGATATGTCATCGAGGTGTTTGGAAGTAACGAGTGATGGGATATTGGTTGGTAGAGGTGGGTCGCTCCCACTGTTTCCGAAGATAAAAGATAACCCGTAAAAGTATACTTTGATTATGTTGTTTAAACACCCTCATGTATACATCATATGTCTTAACATGATTCTATATGTATCGTATTTGTTGGTACAACTCACTAGGCTCTTTTGGCCTAACACTTGCATGGTGTCGATGTGTCTCTCAGGTACTAGTGGCGCTGCTCCAAAGTAAATGCCTGGGTTTAGAGTGAGCTTGGGGGATCGTGTGAAGAGACCGGTCATCTAGAACGCGAGTTGATAGTAGAAACTGATGACCCTTTTGTAGTCTTTTTCCTTGTTAGGAATTAGACTTGTTGGTTATTATGTCGCTTCATTTAAATTACAAACATCGTAATCGTACATTACTTTATACCCCATTTTTGGGAAGAGCTCACGCTTTGGCGTAATTTGTATTACCACCTTTTGTTAATGAAAGTTTTTGTTGACTCCAAATTTTGGGGTGTTACAGGATTTCTGACTGAAATTACCCAAACGATTTATAATTGACTATTATAAATCCAATCTCTCCAAACTGGGATTATTTTACTTATTTGATTTACAGGTCCTCACAGGTGTAACACTCAAGTGTCTTGTAACGTTGGATGTGTAATCACTGGTTTGTCAACTTCTGCACATAATTACTAACAATATGTTCAAATGAAAAACTTAAGTCTAAATGTGAACGTGAGGACAACTAATAGCGCGACACGTGTCCTATTTGGCGATCATTCGGTCCGAATAGTACAATATTATTCACCTTGAGTAATGAAATGCATATTAATCAGACTGAATAATCATTTATTATCCAGACTAAATATGTCACGTGGCACGCTCTCAGTTGTCCTCACGGCTCACGTTCTCAATTAGATTTGAATTTTCATATGAACGTTTATCTATGTGTGTGTATTCAATTGTAAACCTTATAAAGGTTCTAAGTTATGCAAACCATGGTTATGAAGATCGCGATCAGGATCGTACGATCTTAAGATCCTACCTTTGAAAAATGAGCTGGATCATACTAGGATCGTAAATGCGATAGGATCGAGTTGGGATCATAGGATCGTTTACAAGATTGTAAAACCGTTGCACGATCCGATCTTATACATTGCTAACCATTATTGAACCCAAATGCAAAGTCCAAAATCTACTTGAAGAATACGACCCACATGATGCCATATATGTGGTCTAGATTTATTAAATGTGTTTAAGAGTAACACGTATTAAACTTTATTACGACGTGTGAACAATTATATTGTAGTGAATTATTATTGTATATTTTTAACATTTGAAACTTGGATCGTTGATGTATATGGTATTTTGAAATTTGAAATCTCAATATTTCATGAAATGATATATAATTGTTTATGATAAAAAGTTATAACACATAAATTTTTTTAAAAAATAGTGACTTGTAGGATCTTACGATCCCAATCCCGATCTTATGATCCGATCTTGCGAAGACGAAAATGATGCTAGGTAAAATCCCGATCTTGATAACCTTGATGTAAACTAATATATAATTATGGAAATGATGAAAGTTTATTTAAAATGATTTAAATATTTATGGAAGATAATCCGAATATAAAATGTTAATGATAATTAATAAACTCTAATTATGTTCCATAAATTTTCAAATTATAATTAATAATTTTTTATTATTTTCATAAATATTGATTTACATTGTTTACAATTTTTATGAGGTTTACAAAAGAATATTTATAATATATATATATATATATAAGACGTAGGTTTATAGAAAAACACAAACTCTTTGTAAGAACAAAGAAACTCATACTAGCCACATGTTTTAAGTAAAAAAAAAACTTATCAGGCTATCAGCATCCAACCCTCCCAACCCTCTCACTTTTTAATGCCGCATCAGCTGACACATCAGCTTTTTCCCAACTCTCTCGTAACCCTCCCAAAGCCCTCTGCAACCCTCGACAACTCTTACCCAACCCTCTCAACCCTCTCAAACACAACACACACAAGAGACACACACAAACATAGCGGCTTCACCATGCCGCAACAACTCCAGCCCGCCGGCTACCAAGGCTGTGCACCCAACCCGTTGAGCACGACGGGTTGGGGTGAGAACCCGTTGCCCAGCCGCTTGCAAGCCGAAGGAGCGCTGCACATAGCCTTATATTCAATGACATTGTGGTAATTTAAGTTCTCATTTTTTAGGGGTATAATAGTAATAATATATTATTCTAATATATTATTATTTTATAATATAAGGTTAAGTACATCAAAATGTATCAAGTTGTCACCTTTAATTATTGTGTGTACTCAACTTTGAAACTTACCAATTAATATACCGAACCTGGAAAAATTGTCGTTGTATATATCGGTTTACCTTTTACCTACAAAATGATGATGTGTAACAAGTTATATCTGATGTGGCATTTTTTTTAAATGGTTTAAATACAAGGGTATTTTAGTCTTTTAATAATTTTTTTCATTTTTTATTAATTTTTTTTCATCCTCAACCTCCCTCCCACCACCACACCACTACCACACCACCACCACACCACACCCACTTTAAGCATATATATGGTCCAAGCTTTATCTTGTTAATTTTTGGTTTGATTTGTGGGTTTTTTTATTTGTCGTTCATTCATTTATGCATATTCACATGTGAAGATTATGGAAAGTTCATTCATTTCGGGTCTTGATCGGGTTTTGACCGGGGGTTTGACAAAAATTTGACCGGGGCCGGGTGGTCAATCCCCGTACCCGCCGGGAACCGGGAACCGGGGCCCGGGCCGGGTCTCCTGATACGAAACCGGGGGCGGGGGCGGGTAAGGGGGTACCCGCTCCGTTCCCATCCCTACACCCACCATCTCCAAACCACCAAGCCTAACACCACCACCACCATATCCACCATCTCCAAACAGCCACCACCACCACCACAACCACAACCACTACCACTGATGACACCAAAATCATACAAGTTTGGTTGTTCTATTCTTATAAGATTTACCCCCGTATATGCCTTGTTTTGGTACGTTTTACTTCTGAAACACTTTTCTTTTCCATTTTGAAGGTTTGAAAGGCACTTGATACGAAAAATAGGTGAAAAGGCAAAAAAGCACGAAAATTAGATTTCGGAGAGACAGTCCACTCTCCCGAACACGAGATGGAAAATCTCGCGCCGCGAGATGTGGTGCATTCTAAAGAGAAATTGTCCTGGAGATGTTTAGCGTTGCGAAACTGAGATCTGGTGTCGCGAAATATGTCAACAAGCTTCTAGAACATTCAAGATTCACTATTTTGGGAAGACTTTCAAGACCTTGCGTCGCGAAGTCCAATCTCACGATCGCAAAGTCTAATCTCGCGATCGCAAGGTGCGCCGCACTTGCCTTTAAATATAGCCTTCAGCCTGGTTTTTTAATATATCTGATTTTCACATCACAATCCAAGGAGAGGAGATGAGTAACGTATGAGCCTACAATTGAAGAAGGTGCTTACACATAGTGAAACACCGCCGATCAACACCCGGAGTCGTCTTGCTGGCGCCCTATCTTTAATTGCTGCACGGTCTGCTTAATGTGTTCATATACTTGTTTGATTCTAGAAATAATTATGTTTTGTGGCTAGTAATCTTGTGAGTAATGACTATGGTTTGATGAACTTGTAGAATGATTTGATTTTGTTATTTTATTTAATAGATCCATGACTTTTGAATGTTTGTCTTGTGATTCCTATCTATTGTTTTAACTGTGGCTACTTGAATTCGTTGGTTGGGTGTATTCGTTATCTGACAATTAATGAATAGACTCCATTTGATCAAATCATCTGAAAAGGGAATCTCCATAACCATAGTGATGCTTGTTTCTCCTTATATAAAGTTTCAATGTTTTATTGTTTATTTGCTTGCTTTCATTATTGCTTTCAATCTCATAAAAACCTCATCCTTTTAAAGTCATAATTGTTAGGTTAATTGGTAAAACTAATAGACTAAATATAGATAGCTTCATTGTTCCCAATGGTAGGAACGATACCTGGACTTACCTACACTATATTATTCCCGATCAGGTGGGCTTGCGTGTATGTGTGGTAATTTAGTTGGGGGATTTTAAAAGGTAAAACTTGGTTCATAATTTATATATATATATATATATATTACCGCATCAACCCTCAAGAAATATTCCGGCGAAACTTGCAACTTTCCGATACCTACATCCAATCCTCAATGGCTTCTTCTACATCCAACACCATTGCTTCCGGCAATAACAGGAACCAATCTGAAAAAGTTGAATAGTCCCATGGACTTTCAACTCATGCCATTTCTTTCCTTAGCCACAGTTATGAAATCGTAACCCTAAAAAGAAACCTAACAATTACTATCTTACCCCCAATCGACACCTTTTTTCGACGGCTGCATCCCCCCTACTAGACATTTTCAAAGAACACCCAGTATATTATGCCCTAACTGCCAAAAGGGAGAATGCACCTGAAATCTACGTCTCCCAATTTCTCCTAAGCGCTAGAATGGTGGATCTTGAAGATGCAGGCCAAAGCATCGGCTATGCCCCTCATCCAGATGTTGACCAATACTTGTCCTTACACTTCAACATCAACACTTACACTAAATGTTTTTAGTTATGTATTTTAATAATTAAAAAAATTAAAACTTAAATGTTTTTGGATTGATTGGGTAAATCATAATGGATGGATTAAGTTGGTTTAGGTAAGATAGTAGAAAACTAATGTAGTGTTAATATGGCGATCGAATTGATAGTGTACCATAGTGGATGGTAATGTGAGAATAGTTTTCATACACTCAATCAAATGAAAATGTAATAACATGTGAGATCCCATGTTTGATACGACGGTCGGTGATTTGGTAATGTGTGAAATAGATATTATAGTCACCAACCACGATTTTGTTTCCATGATTATGTCTATTGACTTTTCAAATATAATTATATCAATTTACATTAAGCGGGTTTGCTTGGTGTGGGTGGTATGGCTATGCCAAAGCTCATCGTTTTGCTTTCCTTTTTGCGGTTTAATTTTTTTTTACCCTAATTAATTTTTTTAGCCAAAGCTCATCGTTGTATTTGGTTGTTTTTGAACTTAATTGTATTTGGACTTTGTTTTTATTTGAATTGTATGAAGTATGAACTTTGACCCGTCAACCCGTTTATGACCCACCAACCCGGCAACCCGTGAGGCTGTGACATGATCCATGACACGACCCTTCACGGGTAAGGGTTGAAGAACTCGACACAATTAGCTAAATGAGTCGTTTCAGGGTTGAGATTTCTGACCCTCCAACCCATCACATTGCCCACCAACCCTCCAACCCGCTTGCCACCCCTAATAGCATTCCCCATAAACAAACCCACATATTCTTATTAATTGAAATCCCACACCTAATTACAGAGCATCACAACATCTATAGGGTGTGGGTATCGCATCATATTTTTTAAGGTATCATAGCGTGTATGACATTGTACGAAAAGAATGATCATAATTAATATATCACAATGTATATACAAGGCATCATAGACTTAGGAATCTAGAGAGAATCAAACCACTGTATCACAAGGCATCGTAACCAATGTATCACAACGTGTATACATTGATTATCATTGTGGAATGTTTACGCCAAAGGAGGAGGGAAGAGGGAAGAGGGAAGAGAGAAGAAAGATGGAAGATTAATATATAAAATATCTTGTCAAAGGGTTTGTAGTCTAGCGACATACATTTGGAGTGTTTATAAGGTGTCCCCTCACTTGTGGTTGTGAGTTCAAGTCCCGTCGTGGACAATGGCGTAGATTTAGGAGTAGATTTTAGGAGTAAATTAGTTGAGTGTGTATAATATGTCGTTCAAAATAGTATATTATAAAATGCCTCAAATAGTCAAATGTTCTTTACTTAAATTTTAAAGTCAAAACATTAATAATTTCTTAATTAAAATTGTGATTTGTGGTTGAGATTGTGATACAGATTGGTTTCGAGTTGTATTAGGGATTTTAAGAGATTTCCGGAAGCCGGGAAAAAGAAGACAGAAAAAGGGCATCAGAACGCGCCTCGCGACACGAGAATAGTTACTCGTGACGCGAGGATGTTGCTGGATCAGCAGATCAGTCCTGAATCGATAGCCTTTATCAGCTTATTCAAATATTTTATTAGTTAAGGATTCTGGTTAAATTAGAATATGATTATTTTTTTTGAACGACAAATTAGAATAGGATTATTACCATTTAATTAGTTTTTTTCTTTATCAAGTTAAGATTTATATTTAGTAGTTATTTTAATTGCTTTCCTAGTTAGAATAAAATTAGGTTTATTTAATTTTCATAATTCTTTTTAGTTTAGATTATATATAGGATGTCTAGCTTTCATTGTAATTCAACCTTTTGATTAATCAATTATTATCTTTAAGAGTTTTTAGAGTTCATCTCTATTATTTGAGACTTTTCTCTCTTTTTAAGTTCTTTCCTTTGAAGGTTCTTTATCTGAATTTGACGTTTGTTATCGGTATCACGCATAGTATTCTGCCCTGCATTAGATTGAATCTCATGGAATTTATAAAATACCAAGTTCTTCCTCAAATGACCCTATACCTGTATATTCATAGACCATATAAATCATTTGATACAAAGTATGGATACATAAGTAATTTAAAGTTACATTCATATAACTAACTAATAAGTATAATAAAAAAAAAAGATAAACATCTCCTTTTTTTATATAAAGAATATAAAATATAATTATTTATTAAAAGAATTATATATATATATGTATCTATAAGATCGTGAAAGAAGTTGAGTTAATGATGAGAAGTATGAGAAGTGAATTTGAACTCTTGATCTCTTTTAATCTCATTCATGCCATGAATTGTGTTTTGGAATGGAATAGATCATATTCATATTAGTGCATCTCATCCTAACGTGCATCCATGTATATTTCAATGGTTGATAACCACTTTTCATGCTTATCATGTTAACCTCAACTTCTCATCGTTCCCAACCTTACATGTCAGGTTCAAATGTGAAGTTAAACATTTTGTGAGAATGCAAGAAGTTTTAATATCATATATGATTACACAAGCGTAATCATATATGATAAAACACGCTAATGACATATAGCTCAATTGGTAATGGGTGGGTGATAGGTTTGCACTATATATGATAAAACACATGTTGCATTGACAACACAGACATTTAATCAAACACACCCGCAAAAAAAAAAAAAAAAAAAAAAAAAAACTAACAAAACTATAATCATATATCGACTTCTCTTCTTCCCACATAGCTTTTTGTATAATGCTTTTCCCACCCTGTATACTCATTTGAAGACACACTTTAAAAAGGAAGCATCATGGAAAACACCTAGAGGCCAATTTATCAAGTCAACTACCAATCACCTCTCCTTCTCCATCTCCATCTCCTTCTTCATCTCATAATTATAAGAGTACTGGGAGTTACAAAAGCATATATGCATGCATGGCAATACTCACTGGAAAACCACTAGTATTATATTGTCTTAATTTCATGTACCTATGTAATATTTTTCTTGTTGAAGCCCTGTCATACAGATCATTATATTCCAATATCTGTGGAAACACTAGTACCTATACCCCAAACAGTAGGTACGCTAGAAATCTTGATGAAGCCATGTCTTCCCTCCCCAAAACCAACAGAAATCTTGATGAAGCCATGTCTTCCCTCCCCAAAACCAACTCCGGCTACGGCTTTTATAACATCTCTGTGGGTGAAGCCCTGATACAGCCAACATGATCTCACTTTGTCGTGGAGACGTGAATCCAGACGACTGCCAAATTTGTGTGAATGACTCAATTGTTCCGTTAAGACGACGTTGTCCTAATCAAACAGAAGCCATCATATATTATGATTATTGTTTTTTGATGTACTCAAATGCCTCAATATTAGGAAATGTTGATACCAACAAGCATCATGAACGCCATTACTCGAATACCGATAGGAGTACTAACACCATTGGGTTCTCTTGGGTACTGAGTCCACTGCTGGCAGATCTGAGAGGTAAAGCGGCTGACGGTGGACCCTTGTTGAAGCTCGCTACGGGAAACACGAGTGTGTCAAATTCTTCAAAATTGATTTATGCGCTTGTGCAGTGTACTCCGGATTTATCCACCCAACAATGTAACGATTGCCTCAAATACTTAATCAGTCAAATTCCAGGATACATTAGCGCAGGAGCTAGACGTATGACACCTTCTTGTACAATTAGGTACGAGGATTATTTGTTCTATAACAACACTCCGGTTATCCGTACATCTCCACCTGCTTTACCATCAGGTACGTATTCGTGCGCTATAATTATTTGAAAAACGTTCTATATGGTTTTTGTAAAATTGAAAGTTTTTGTTTGATTCTATAAACTTTGGTAGGTCCTATAGAACAACCTATTAGAACTCGTATTTATTTTAGATGTTCTATAAACTTAATTTTGTTGCATTACCTCTCAATAATACAACAAAGAAAGTTTTGTTACAATACACAAGAAGAAAACTAGAAAGCATATCAAAAGTATAAAACTCTATTTTTCGCTCCAACAACTTTTCTATTTTAAAGAATCTATCGCTATCTATATTATTAAAATATGCACTTAATTGAATATTTCAATCAACTTTTTTAAAAAATTTAAACAATCAATTATGCTATCAGTGGAAGATATAGAAATAATATTTTTCTCTTCTCATTTAAAAGTTTTAGAGAATTCTCTATGTTTAGAGATTTTTTTATATTTGTTTTACTTTAGAGAATATGACATCAAAGCTGTTAGAGGATTTTCGCAAACAAACCCTAACTTTTTTTTTCTCTATTTTAATAAAGTTGTTGGAGATGCTCCAAAAAACCAATATTGCTTAAACCATTATTATTATATGATAGATAGTCGTTTTCTTTTTGCAGCAAAAGATACAACTCACACAAGTAAAACTCAAAGGATGGCCATCATTATTCCTGTCATTTTTGCAATAATAGTGATTCCCATTGTTATATTCATGATATGGAGGAGGAAGGAAACATTTACAGGAGAACTTAAGAGTAAGTTCTAAAACTACTACTTAATTATATTTATATTTGTTTGATATATAAACCAAACCAATCTGATATACCTTACTTGAATGTGGTGTCTTAGTGGGCAAGATGTTACATACGTTGACTCGATCTTGAGATAGAGAGGCTATTTCCAATAACACCCCCCGACTTGCATAAAAAAAATAGATGCATATAATCTAGAAAACACAAAAACAAGGCACATATAGAAAACAAAATTATAAAAATAAAGAGACTATAAACTTAAACTTCCTTGATGAAACCACTTAGATTAAACAAGTAATAGATTGTTTTTTTTAATATTTTTTCCCACATGAAATTTTACTTGATGCCTAAAAGGGGAAAAAAAACTCTCCGTGGATCTCATGTTCAACAGTAACCGGCATAAAACTCCATGAGTAAAATACATGGGGTGAAGGCTCTTAATTTGTTATACAGCCAAGTGATGGAGTATAATTAGAATAATGCACAAATGTGAAACCACAATAAGAAAATTACATTTAATGTTGCCTCTTTTTTCATATGTAGAAGCTGAAATTATGGACATTAGCATCGTTGAATCCTTGCACTATGATTTCCATACTATTAGAGCGGCAACAAATGACTTCTCTGAAAATAAGAAGCTTGGACAAGGTGGATTTGGATCCGTTTATGAGGTATACAGAAGACATATATAGCCACAACGCTTTTACTATGTGCCAAACTCTTATTATCTATCACATGCATTTTAAATATAAAAATGTTCATATTTAGGGCCAGCTTCCAAATGGACAAGCAATAGCGGTAAAAAGGCTATTGAGGGAATCAAGACAAGGTGAACTAGAATTCAAGAATGAGGTCTTACTAGTCGTGAAACTACAACATCGAAATTTGGTTAGGCTCATTGGTTTCACCTTAGAAGGAACAGAAAGGCTTCTTATATACGAATTTGTGGCAAATGCAAGCCTTGACAAATATATATTTGGTAGTCTCGTCACTACATTTCTTTGTGTTGGGTTTTTCCTAACCTTTTTAAAAGAAGAGTGTCACTTACACTAAAATCTTGGTGCAAATTGTAGATCCATCTAAGCGTTCACTTCTTGATTGGGATACACGCTTCAAAATCATAGGAGGTATTGCTCGAGGACTTCTTTACCTCCATGAAGACTCACGTCTGAGGATAATCCATCGTGATCTGAAAGCCGCAAATGTCTTGTTAGATTCAAATATGGATCCAAAAATTGCAGATTTTGGCATGGCAAGGTTGTTTAACCATGAAGAAATGGAAGGCACCACAAATCGAATTGTTGGAACCTTGTAAGTGTATATATGTCACCATTTGCATCAATAATTTATATTGTTCATTACAACAAAATTGAGTTTATAGGACGCCTAAAATAAAAAAAAAACTTTCTAATAGAGTTTGTTATAGGACGCAGTTTAAAGGACCAAATACAAAAGTGTCCTATCTAAAAATGTTACAATAAGTTTATATGACACTTATGGGCATCATAACAAGTTTTTTAGGACATTTTCAAAATAAAGTGTCGTATTAGTTAACTTTATAGGACGCTTTTGAAAAGTGTCCTATAAACCCATCTTTTTAGAGGACACTTGTGTTTTTAGGACACTTTTTTCAAATAGTGTCCTATAAAATAGTTAATACAATGCATTTAAAAAAAATAGGGTTCTAAAAAACCTTTTGCAACACTTTTAGATAGGACACTTTTGTGTTTGGTTCTATAAAGCACTCTATTTGAACACTTTTTTATTTTATTTTAGGCATCCTATAAACTCGATGTTGTAGTGATTTGACCAAGGAAAACTAACTTATTCTAACTTTCGTTGGTTGTATACCATTGTATATAGCGGATACATGTCACCAGAATATGCCTTGTATGGAAAATTCTCAATAAAGTCAGACGTCTTTAGCTTTGGAGTGTTATTACTAGAGACTGTATCAGGTCAAAGGAATCAACGTTTTCGAAATGGGCAGGGTGTTGAAGGCCTTCTTACCTATGTAAGTATCCCATTTTACATTTTAAATTCGAAATTATATGTATATTTGATGAAAAAAATAATTAACCTCGATTTTTTAGGCATGGAAATGTTTACAAGATGGAACAGTGTCAAGTATGATAGACCCCACGTTGAAGGAAAAATTAGGTTCATTGCACGAAATGGTCAGAACTATCCACATTGGTTTATTGTGCGTTCAAAATAATGTTATTGACAGGCCAACAATGGTTGAGGTTGTTCACATGCTTAATAGTGCATCTCTTGTTCTCCCAGCACCATCAGAGCCTGCATTTTTCATGCATACTGGTGTTGATGCCAAAATACCCTACCCTGTTCAGTGTAACAACTTTGGGAACGATAAAGGAATGCAATTTTCAATAAATGATGCTACACTAACGGATATAGTTCCTAGATAGTCTTGAAGAAGACATTGATATTATAGGAATGGCATTCTATAGTAAGAGACGTAATTCCTAGATACTTCTTTCCATGTCATTTGAAACACTACAATTGGTATTGCAATATAACTTTTTTAGTATTTTAGCATGGATCAAACTTGTGAGATATATTATGTTACTTGGGACTTGGAAGATTGAACGTTGTAAATTGTTAAATGTCAAGATGTTGAATCCGAAATGTATTTTTAATGTATGTATATGTTATACGTTAAGATTATGTTTGACAAATTAGCTGATAAGCTAGTTGATATGTAGGTTCAAAATCAACACAACATGAACACAATGAAGAAAATATAGATAGTCATAATCATCAAGGTTCAATGCACAAATATATCTCTCAAATGATTAGGAAGTAGAAAAAGTATCAACTACAAATGAATGAAAGGAAAGCTATTTATACTACTACTACTTGGGCTAGGCTTTTAGAAATGAATGGGCCTTAAACACTTGGGCCAAATTCACAATTACATAAACGAAACATAAGTTCTAAACTATTACAAAATTGACGCAACTAAGAATCTTTCTAACAATTTCCCCTTTGTGTCAATTTCTTCGTCGCCGCTGATGGTTGCTCAAAGTCTTCCTCCTCGTATCATATCTCCGCAGTGGTGGTGGTATCTCCTCATGCTTTCTGGCTGGTCCTTCTATCTTTCTCAACCCATAGAAGGACTCGAGGCGTCGTAGAACGTTGCGGTGTTCTAGACGATGCTCGGTGATTCTGAACACCTTGTCAATCAGGATTGAGGGGTTTATCTAATGCCCAGTCTTCTGCACCTCAAGTTCAAGCCTTTTCTTTTCCGTCACCAACCCCTGGTTGGAGTGAAGAGTCCCATCACTATATTTGTGGACCTCGTCGCATCGCATGAATTTCTTCTCATTCTTCTCATTCAGATAGACTACCCCAAGAGCCAATCTCTCAAGGACTTCGAAGAGAGAATAGCGATCGATGTTTGGAAGATCCTGAATTGGCGGTGTGAGGTTGATAGTGTTTTAATGACTCTCCAACCCAATCTGAAAATCAAATATTTCCGAGTTCCTCCGATTCCTCACGATAAAGCGCTTTATGGCTTCGAGCCCTTTGACAAACACCTGAGGCCGTTTTTTAAGCGTCTTCAAATCAATATACAATGTCTCAATGTCGTCAATGTGTACGTTGTCGAAGTCGGTTTCAGTGAACGTATACACTCTGGTACTCTTTCAGGTGACCGTGAAGACAGAGAACCATAATCCTGGAAAGCACACAGAAGAAACCTTTCTAATGAGAAGGATTGGGTTGTTGTAGAAGAATACATCTCCTTGGGGTTTGGCTTGGGTTTTCATCCAATAAATATGCTTGACTTGCTCGTGTTTTGGCATTTTGGTGATCCCAAAGTACTTCTCTAGGGGTAAGATAAATACCTTGTCTGTAAAGATAGAATTGTGAAAGTCCTCAAGGTATCTACCACCTCTCTTCTCTCTGTCCCACCGAACCAGTACCCGCGGTTCCACATACATACGCCGGTTGGAAAGTGCACCCTTATCATTAGGGTAGATCACCTTGGGAGGTGATACCGATGGCTACTTCCATTGACCATGAATCGGTCGCTGGGGGCCTTGAGTCAACGGGTTAATTGGTGTACAACATCTGTCGGATCTGACTGTGGATCTGGGCGGTAGGGACGGAGTACCGAAGGAGGAGAAGTCTGGCACTGTAGGTGATTCCCGAGGAGGTGAGATAGACGGAACAGGTGAAGGCATGCGGGGCGGAGGTCTGTTCAGAATATGACATGTCATAGATGGCGTGAGTGGAAGAGGAGACATGTATGGCGGAGGAGTGCCAAAAGATAACGAAGGAGATGTCCGATGACCCATCTCAACATTAGCGACGATGCTCTGATCAGGTTGTGAGTGCTGTACATCGGTGCCGATGTTCGTATGAGTACCGGAAGGTGCGGCGCCGGAAGATATGCCTGTCAGAGCTAAGGTGATGCGCCGAGCCCTCTTGGGGTTTTCCCCCTCACGGCGTTCGGGATCATCACGGTCGTCGTGCCTCTGCTTGGCTGGCTCGGCTGTGGTGCGACAAGAGGTCAAAAGAACTCTATGGATGGCAGAGAGAGAGCTCTTGACCTATGCAATATCTGACTTGATCTCCTCCCTGAGGTCACTAAACTTCTTTTCGAGCCACTGGGTGGAAGAGCCTACCGCATGAGAGGGTGCGGTAGCCAGCTCGGAACAATTCACGGGAAGGGATGGATCTGAGAACTACTTCAAAGACCCGAGAAGATGAACCTCTTTGTCATTTAGATCCCCACGTGAGAGTAAAGAGGCCATAAGTAGTTCCCGCAACTCATCAGTAGAGGAAGCGGGTGTAGTCGGAGCTGAAGTACGAGGAGGTGGTGTAGGATCACTCGCTGTCGTCTTCCCTTTGCCCTTAGCTTGGGCTTCAAGGGCGGCAATCTTGCTGGAGAACTCCTCCCGTACAATCTGGATCTGAGCCTTTAGGGCGCTCTTGATCATCTCCCTGACAATAAATGCAGGGTAAATAACACCGGGCTCACATAGAGTACCCGTTTGCACAACCACTGAATCAACGGTGTGGCCTACGTTCACGGTTGGCGTGATGATAGCCGTGGTAGGTCTTCCTGCTAGTCCTCGTGAAACACCCGTCAGGGTGCCACTCTCGAGGTTCCGGTCACGTCACTCAGAATCGTGAAAGGTGGAGCCGAAAATACGTCACTCAGACTAACAGTATGTGTACCTATATGTGTATCATTTGGCTCTAGACTCATGTGCTCATCAAAGAAGGTTGGGGATCGGGGCTGGGATCCTCCTATTTCAATACCACTACCCTCCAAGTGAGGGTGCGATAGCCGTTGTGCTAAGTCCTCGTGGAATGAAACACCCACCTATTGAGAGGTGAGTGAGTGGCTGAGGGGGGCGTGCAATTGCACCTTTGGGTGGGAGGTGTCTGCTTCAATATCCGCATCTAACGAATGCGTGCAGGTAGCGGATGTGGCTGCCTGGCTACTACCTATGGGTGGGGGAGGACTGGTTAAAACCTCTGGCCCTGTCACACGATCATCAATTCTTTCTCGTCCCTCACTCATCTCACTTTCTTCAACTGTGGTGTCTCCCTCAATCCTTATACCAACCTCACCATCAGAGTGGTTGTCATCATCGGAGTCATCAGAGTCATCAGAGTCAAGACGTGTAGTGTCAGCTCCGGGTCATCAGAGTCAAGACGTGTAGAGTCATCAGAGAAGGAAGGATCTATCAATACGTGTAGTGTCAGCTCCGGGTCGATAAGAGACACAGCCTAGATTACCCCCGTCATGTCCCCTCGACACCTCATCCTCAAGCTCTTGGTCATCACCCCCAGGTGAATGACCACGCTCAATACCCTCACTCGATCATCTAAGGGGTACCTTCTGGGTGCCAGGCTCCGGCTCTGAAGGATCTGGTAGAGGTGGTAGCCCTAAGTACTGCCTCACAATCTGTGACCTCTTATCGGCTCTCGCCATAGGAGCAACATGCTCAGGATCCGGCGTGCCATCAAATAGTCTAGACATCGGTGTGGCAATGCGCATGGGAAGGTCTGTCTGGGAGAGACCTTCAGCGTCTTGAAGGAAGTATAAGAATAAGCCCCAAGAAACAAGTGTATGGGAGGAAGTTTCTGGCTCGTGCCGGTACCTCCTTGTCCTTGATGACAAAAGTGAACTCTTTCCACAAAAAGTACGTGTAGTCTGTTGTTGGATCATTGAGAGCACATCAAACACAAATTTTTCTAGATTCGGCATTTCCTTTATCAACTCCCCGTGTACGAGATGAGAGGCATTTGTTGAGAATGACAAACAAGGTAGACCATATGCCCGGGAGTTCACTTCGTTTGACTGCACTTAGTTTGGTGAGTGGAGTGGTGTATCCCAGATTGATGATGCGGTCAAGTAATTCTTGGTCGATAAAGTGATCAGCATGTCACCACCCGGAATTTGTAAGATGCTTGCAAAGCGGTCGGGTGTGAGTGTCTGTTCCAGGGAATCAATCGAGCATTTGATGTTCTATTGGGAAGTGGTTCTTCCTTCAACAAATTTCAGGGAGTGATAAAATTGTTGAAGATAGACTTCGGGTACCTCGGTATGACCAAGTAGAGGTGTGAGAGGATGGTTTTTGAGAATCTCAAGGATGATGGGGTAATGAGTGATCATGGAGGTAAAGTCAAGATAATGGTTGTTGGCCAGCTACGGTGGACACGATCACAGAGGATTGACGCGATTCATCGGAGGGTCAGAGGGTGGAGATTGTTAAAGGAGGGGACCCGGTCAAAGCTGCCTTTATTGACCGAATAAGTGGCTGAGATTCGTCCTCATGTTCACGACCAAAATTGAGTTCACATTTATACTTTCCTCTCTCTCTCTCTCTCTATATATATATATATATATATATATATATATAGGGGTGTGTTCAAATGTGAACCACTTTTTGGTTGTGAACATGAGGATAGCCGAGAGCGCGACATGTGGCAGATGACTAGGCGCCACGTCAGATTCACGGCGGGTGACTAGGCGTGATTCATGGGAGGGCATTGAATTAAAGGGGGGACCACAGTCAAAGTCGCCACGTGTCACGCTCTCGATTGTCCTCACGTTCACAACCAAAAGGTGGTTCACATTTGAACTTTCCTCTATATATATATATAAGGTGTAAACCACAAGGACCAAATCTGTAATTTACTCTTACATTTGTTGACAATATTTACTAAAAGTATACGTGAATCAACAAAATCATATATGTTTCATGTACCAAAATGATACATAATTCACGGGACTTTTCAATTCATTGTTAAAGTCTTATGCGTGGTCTTTTTCAAAATTTAATGCAAAATCATGTATGAGTTTTTTGGTTCTCGTGTTTTTTTAAATAGTAAACGTTCCCATATGATCATCAGTCTCTCTCTCTCTATATATATATATGTATATATATACACACACACACACACGAATATTCATATCCGACCTGATTGTATAATTTACGAAAATACCCTCGCATATGCGTGTCCATGCGAACTTTGACTAATCAAATAAATTTTAGCTTTGACCGGTCAAAGCGGCAATATTTGACTAGTCAACTTTGATTGCAACTGTATTAACATTTACGATCGCTTTCTCTCTCTCTTTCTCTCTAAATATATATATAGTTATATATATATTAAATCCTTTTATGAAAATGCTTAGACACACGTGGACCCATTCCTGACATTTTCTAGGTCCTAGACGAGATAAAATTAAGGGCCTTTCATAGGTATGAAAAAATGTTAATATATTGTTTTCTCATAAGAAATAATATTGAATTCAAGGAATATTTATAATTCATGTCAAACCAATTTGTGAAGTATTGCTAGATGCAAAATCAATCATGAATTATTTCTAAACTAATATTATCTATCATACCAATTTTTAAATAACATCACCAAGAAATCCTATGATATACGTTTACCATATAGATTGATATCATTTAGGGTTACTATGTTGACTATTTAGAATAACACTCTATGTAGATCAATATAAATAGGGAAAATTGCCGAAAAAGGTAACATAAATGTCAAAAAAATCCAATCAAGGGAACGTACATTTTTTTTTGCCGAGAAAGGACTATGCATTTGATTTTGTCAAAAAAAGGGAATGTGACCTGATTAACTTGATGATTGCTTAGTTAATAGGTAACCTGCTGACGTGTCTGTCCAAGTGGCAGTCCAGTCAGCACCATCAAATTGCCGAAAAAGGTAACATAAATGTCAAAAAAATCCAATTAGGGGAACGTACATTTTTTTTGCTGAGAAATGACTATGCATTTGATTTTGTCAAAAAAAAAAAGGAATGTGACATGATTTAACTTGATGATTGCTTAGTCAGTGGGTAACCAGGTGACGTGTTTAATTTGTCCAAGTGATAGTCCAGTTAGCACCATCACACCTTTGATCAGCGTTGATCGGAGTTGACCGCCACCACCACCCACTGCCACCACCACTCATCGTCACCCACCGCCATCGACTGCCATAGCCACGCACCGCCATCGATTGCCATTGCCACGCACCGCCACGACTGCCACCCACCACCCATCCCCCCTCTTTCTTAGAATTCAACATCTAATTGCATATAGATGAGGTAGGCGAGTCAAGCAAACAAGCACCACCACCACCCACGTCCGCCGCCACCCCCCACCACCCACGTCCCCTGCCACCCACCGCCACCCGCTGCAACCCACGACTCCTCACCACCCACCACCCCCACCACTCCCTGCCACCCACTCCCACCACCACTTACTGATTTTTCAGGAAAAGGTAACATGAATGTCTAAAAAATCCAATCAGGGGAACGTATATTTTTTTGCCGAGAAAGGACTATATATTTGATTTTGTCAAAAAATGGGGAAGAGTAACCGGTTATACAAGTTACCGGTTACTCTTTCCCTTTTTTTGACAAAATTAAATGCATAGTCCTTTCTCGGCAAAAAAAAATGTACGTTCCCCTGATTGGATTTTTTGGACATTTATGTTACCTTTTTCGGCAATTTTCCCATATAAATAAGTTAGTAAATCAATAATACTTTATCTTGTGTTAGAGATAGAAGTGTATTTAAGATTATCACTGTTAGGAATTATGTGCAAAGTTGACAAACCAAGTGATTATACATCCAATGTTACAAGACACTTGAGGGTCACACCTGTGAGGACCTATAAGTCGAACAAGTTAGATGAAACCCAGAAATGGAGAGTTAGGATTTATAATAGTGTATTATAAATCAATTGGGTAATTACAGTCAGAATTACCAAAGTTGGAGGGTTATTAATTAATTAGGATATTATATATTTATTATTAGATAAATAAATATATAATAGTTAATTAATAAGTTTTTATATATATTAGATAAATATATATAATTATAATTATCATATGCAAATTCTTTTCCAGCTATTTAAAAAGGGAAAGGATTTGAGATAATTATAATATGGAAACTGGATTCTATTCAAACTGTATTTTTCCTCCATATAAATAAGGCTTATGGGTTAAGGAAAATACTAAGTCTTTTTCAGAAAAGAGAATTCAGTTTCAGTTTCTCTCTCCCTCTCTCTCTCTAGCCGACGCCGCCCCCTCTCTTCCCGGGGATTCCGGTTTTTGTTTTCTAATTTTCGGGTTTCACAGTTCTGCTAGAGGAACGTTCGTTGGTCAATCACTGGTGGATCTATTCTCAAGCAACCAGGTAAACTCATCTAAACCATGCTAAGATTAATTGAATCAAAACGACAAAAGATCAAATCTTTCATTGGGTTTTTCTTTAAACGCTTCCGCATAAGATCAAATCAGTGTGATTTGATCGTATAGGTCTTTTACCAGTTTGGTAATTAGATCCGTAGGATTTATCAAACCAGTGAGGTTTTGAGATCTAAGATAATCCTCGAGTCAGTTTGATCCGAGGATACCCACAAAAACCCAACAGTGGTATCAGAGCGCTTGGTTTTAATCGTTTTTGATTTTTTTATCAGTTTATACGTGATCCGTTAAAAATCTGTTTCTTGTATCAAGTTCTTTAAAATCTGCTTTATTCAATTCAATTCAGATCTAAAAATTCGTTTTTTGTTTCGTTATCAATCTTTGTCGCATAAACCCTAATCACCACCCGAGGAGACACCGGGCCGCACCACAACTGGTGGTGACGGCACCGGCCGTTGTCCGCAAAACCACCAAGCACCACGGCCGCACCACCAGGTTGGTGGTGGCCACGGCATTCGAACAACCACAAACCACTACCACCGGTGTGGTGGTGGGGATTTTTCTCTCGGGTCTAGCGAACCGACAAACCACCAGATTGGTGGTGGTCTACGGTGGTAATGATGGTGCTTACGGTGGCGGTAGCCGGATCACGGTGGTCACACCGAAACCACCAGAAACCGCTAGAACGGTGGTGGAAGGCGGCGATCTTGATTAAACACATTCGCCGGCCAAACCGCAGCTAGCGGTGGCGGCAGACGCCCGGCCAAACCACCAAATTTGATGGTGGCAGGCGGTAGACGGTGGTAATGATGGCTGAGATCAACGACCTTAGTAAACAGTGGCGGGGAAGCGATTCTCGCTACTAATGGCAACCGTGGCCAAAACCACCGTGATGGTGGTGGCGGTTTGTGATTCTATTCGCGATGATCACGGCCTAACCACCAGTTTGGTGGTGACCGGCGGCGTTTGAGCTACGGCATGGATCAGCCACCACACCACCGTTTGTGGTGGTGGCGATCGACGGATTTGATGATGGCCAATCGCCGAAGTCGTCGATATGGCGATGGGTAAACCGACCACCGTTGGCTGCCAAACGGCCACGCCAAGCAGCGGCAACCGCCAAGCCAAACTACCAGCGAGGTGGTGGCGGCGATTTCGCGACCGCCAAGCCAAACCACCAGCGAGGTGGTGGCGGCGATTTCGCGACAACCAAGCCGCACCACCAGTCACGTGGTGGTGATTTTTGAGACAACCCTAAAAACGATGGTGGCTCGTAATGCTACCGTCGCCGACCACAACCACAGTCGCGGTGACACTGAACACCGCTGTCTTTGGACAGCGGAGGTGATTGGTGATGATCAGAGGGGATGACGGTAACCAAACGCAAACGTCATTACCCTGAGGTTTTTCCGTTTTGGGCCAAGTTCCGTTATCAGGCCCAAAAGCCAGTTCTTGGACCAAGTTATGGCCCAAGAGAAATTGTCTTGGTTTTAAAGTTTTCTTATCCAAAATTATTTTCTATCTGATAAAATTTATTCAAACCAGTTTTGATTAATCTTTTATGAAAATTAAAATTTTATCTGATTTTTCGAATAACCCAGTATTTTATAATTGGATCGATAAAACCTGTTTGAAATAATTTTTGGGTAAAAGGATTGATTTTTAGCTAAAATGGTTTTAGTTTTGTAAAATAGGATTTATTGTTTATAAATCTCAGTTTTAAGTAAAAACCATTTTTTTGGTCTAAAGGTTTTTGGTTCATAAAACAGTTTGTTTTTCGAATCAGTTAAAAACCAAGTTTTGCAATAATTGAAACAAGATAATTTTAACGGATCCAGGTTTATCTCTCGTAATTATAATATTGCTTTTGTTATATTGCATATATATATAATTGCGTGATTGCTTGAGTTCTATTTATGCATCTCAGTTTGAGTTTGTATCTATTATAGTATTTGCCAACCTAGACCCTTGACATATTCACGGGGAGGCCTGCGTGCCATTTACAACCCCTTATATAATAATGACCTCAGGATAGATATTTTATTCTTACGAGATGATGAGGCCAGTGGGAGCTGCTAAAATTCTTCATCTTACCGAAGTACTGACAAAACATGGCGAGGCCAGTGGGAGCTACGCGAGTTTTGAAGCTTTTAGTAGAATAGGTCATTATTGGTCCCTAGGAAACGTTGGCAAAAACTATAATTAGCTACCACGTGATTAATTATTGTTTAATTGCATGGTTGATTGATTATTTGTGATATCTTGCATGTTAATAGTTTTAAATAGAGTTGTTACTTTAAAACTAGTTTATATCACAAAAAGAATATAGGTTTTATTATTAGTTTCGTTAAACTTTTAAAACGATAGTTTTTGTTTTAAAACCTATAGATGATTGTTTTATATAAAAGGCAGAGTTGACAAAAATATTTAGTTTTAATCAACTAGATGTGCTATTAAAACAGTTAGTTTTAACTAGCAAGTGATTTTAAGAACAGTTGGTTTTAAAATTACGTGTATGTTTGAAACAGTTAGTTTAAGACATAAGTAGCCTTTATAACAATCAGTTTTTCAAAAGCCTGGAAGTAAAGTTTTTCAAAACCCGAAAATCATAGATCAGTAGTGCAACCCATCTAGGGGCACCTTCGGCGTAAAGTACATAGGCGTTGTAAGTGATCACACATTCAACGTCTATGTTCAAACTGAAGTTGGAGGGGTTACATAACTCTGCGAATTATCTCCGGGTGGTACCGGCCAGAGTATAGTGATCAGGTCCCCAAAATGGTGAGATCTGTTTTGGTACTATAATGTTCACCAGGTGGTACCGGGCCAAAAAGCACTAAGAGGGACTAAAACATGCACAGGTAGTTGCCATGGTCCCGAAAAGATCTAGGAGTCATGTCAGCTAGACATGATTGGTAAAAGTCCTTACCTACCGAAATAAATACGGGTCTGGTGGAGCAAGAACATTACGCACATCAGGACGTATGAAATAAGGATCCTAGTCCAATAAATTGATCATTTAAGGGTTTATTGATATTTTATTGGAAATTGATCTATTTACAGTTGCTAAGACCAAAAGTTTTATTTTGTGTAGATGGCAAGCACTGTTACCAGCACTAACAATCTTTCCCTCCGCTCTATCCTAGAGAAGGATAAACTGACCGGCTCTAACTTTCTCGACTGGGAGCGCAATCTGATGATTGTGCTCAGACATGAGAGAAAATGGTATGTGCTTGAAGAGCCACTTGGGGAGGCACCTCCGGCAAACGCTCCGGCTGCTGCCAGAAATGCCCACAAGAAGCACTCGGATGATCTCCTAGATGTCGCCTGTCTGATGCTAGCAACTATGAGCCCAGATCTGCAAGCAGGGCTCATAAATACAAATGCTTATGACATGATCCGCCAGCTAAGGGACATGTTTCAGACTCAGGCTCGTACAGAACGCTACGATGCCACCAAAGCATTCAATGAGTGCAAAATGGTAAAAGGGACATCAGTAAGTGACCATGTCATGAAAATGAAACGGCACTTAGATCATCTGGAGAGGCTTGGTCATCCTGTTCCGTTGCAGCTAGCAACAGACACCATACTCAATTCACTGTCAGAAGACTACAGGCCCTTCGTAGTCAATTACAATATGAATAACATGGAGAAAACTATAGCAGAGTTACACTCCATGCTAAAGACAGCTGAACTAAATATGGGGAACAAGAACAAGACCAAGGATGTCTTGATGGTGAAAGACGGAGGGGTTAAAAAGAAGAATGGGCAAGCTAGCACCAGTAAAGGAAAAGGACCAGTCCAGGTCATCCAGAGTGCACCCAAGAAAGGCAAAAGCAAGGGCAAGGGCAAGAAGGTTAAGCCAAACAAAGCTAGGACCGAAAACCGCTGCTTCATATGCAATGAGATCGGTCACTGGAGGCAAAACTGCCCTAAGCGTCATGAAGCAGGTATGTAAACCTCAGAAAATTTATGATTGCTTTATTTTGTCACTTCTTACTGTTAGGAATTATGTGCAGAGTTGACAAACCAAGTGATTATATATCCAATGTTACGAGACACTTGAGGGTCACACCTGTGAGGACCTATAAGTCGAACAAGTTAGATGAAACCCCGAAATAGAGAGTTAGGATTTATAATAGTGTATTATAAATCAGTTGGGTAATTTCAGTCAGAATTACCAAAGTTGGAGGATTATTAATTAATTAGGATATTATATATTTATTAGGCAAATAAATATATAATAGTTAATTAATAAGATTATATATTAGATAAATATATAAATTATAATTATCGTATGCAAATTCTTTTCCAGCTAATTAAAAGGAAAAATGATTAGAGATAATTATAAAAGGAAACTGAATCTTATACAAACTGTATTTTTCCTCCATATAAATAAGGCTTATGGGTTAAGGGAAAAATCTAAGTTTTTCAAGAAGGAGAATTCAGTTTCAGTTTTTCCCTCTCCACCTCTCTCTCTAGCCGGCGCCGCCCCCTCCCTCTTCGGGATTCCGTTTTTAGTTTCCAGCTTTCGGGTTTCACTGTTCTGCTAGAGGAACGTTCGTTGGTCAATCACTGGTGGATCTATTCTCAAGCAACCAGGTAAACTCATCCAAATCTTGCTAAGATTAATTGAATCAAAACGATAAAAGATCAAATTTTTATTGGGTTTTTCTTTAAACGCTTCCGCATAAGATCAAATCAGTGTGATTGGATCGAATAGGTCTTTTGCCAGTTTGGTAATTTGATCCGTAAGGTTTATCAAACCAGTAAGGTTTTTGAGATCTAAGATAATCCTCGAGTCAGTTTGATCCGAGGATACCCACAAAACCCAACAGTGGTATCAGAGCGCTTGGTTTTAATCGTTTTGATTTTTTTTATCAGTTTATACGTGATCCGTTAAAAAAAATCTGTTTCTTATATCAAGTTCTTTATAATCTGTTTTATTCAATTGAATTCAAAAATTCGTTTTTTGTTTCGTTATCAATCTTTGTCGCATAAACCCTAATCACCACCAGAAGAGGCACCGGGCGGCACCACAGCTGGTGGTGACGGCACCGGCCGTTGTCCGCATAAACCACCAAGCGCCACGGCCGCACCACCAGGTCGGTGGTGGCCACGGCGTTCGAACAACCTCAAATCACTACCACCGGTGTGGTGGTGGGGATTTTTCGCTCGGGACTAGCAAACCGACAAACCACCAGATTGGTGGTGGTCTACGGTGGTAATGATGGTGCTTACGGTGGCGGTAGCCGGATCACGGTGGTCACACCGAAACCACCAGAAACCGCTAGAACGGTGGTGGAAGGCGGCAATCTTGATTGAACACATTCGCCGGCCAAACCGCAGCTAGCGGTGGCGGCGGACGCCTGGCCAAAACCACCGTAATGGTGGCGGCGGTGTTCTCGACCACCAGAAACCACTTTGGTGGTGGTGGTGCGTAGCGTTGTTAGTAACGAGAGAAAACAACCAACCACCGCCGGCTGCCATTAGGCCGTACCAAGCGGTGGAGGTAGTCAATCGACGATAGGTGGTAGTTGGTGGTGGCAGGCGGTGTGCGGTGGCTGAAATCGACGACCTTAGTGAACAAACGGCTTTGGCCGATTAAACCATAAACCACCGGGCCAACCGCCGGCTGCCCTAAGGCCAAGCCAAGGCGGGTGGCGTTAGTCGCCGCCAGACCAACCACCACTGGCTGCCTCACGGCCACGCCTAGTGGTGGTGGTGATCGACGGTACCGCATTCGATCAAGACCCGCACCACGTTCGGCCGTAGCCGGATTGTGGATAGACCACGGCAACACCACCAGCGTGGTGGTGACAGCCTTTTGCGATGATCGATGGTGGCCACAACCGCACCACAGCATCGTGGTGGCGGTACGGGAAAATCAACCAACAGCCGGACCGCCGAGACGGTGGGGCCGTGCGATAGTCGAATCGCACCAAACCATCAATCTTGATGGCAACGGAGGCGATGGTTGAATGGTGGCTGGTGGCGACGAGTGGTGGTGACCGGACTGTTTAAACAAAACCAAAGCCATCATCGAGCCACCAAGACGATAGGTGATGGGCGGCGGTTCTTGACCATGGACTGTACCTAGGGTTTTTCCGTTTTTGGGCCTAGTTCAGTTATCAGGCCCAAAAGCCCAGTTTTTGGACCAAGTTGTGGGCCAAGAGGGGCTTATCAGTTTTCGGTTGTTTTACCCAAATTAGTCGTTTTAGAATAATTTTGTATAATGTTTTATCAAAACCGTTTAAAGTTCACTCTTTTCAAGATGATCATTCCAGTTTGATATAATTTTTGGATAAAAGGGATTAATATAAAACTGATTAGCTAAAATAATGGTTTTGACTTATAAAACAGTTTTTGTTTTAAAAAAAACCAGATAAAACCCAAGTTTTGAGATAATTGAAACAAGATAATTTTAACGGATCCAGTTTTATTTCTCGTAATTATAATATTGCTTTTATTATAATGCAATTGCTTGAGCTCGATATATGGATTTCAGTTTGATTTTACATATATATCTATTATAGTGTTTTGCCAACCTAGACCCTTGACATATTTGCGGGGAGGCCTGCGTGCCATTTACAACCCCTTATGTAATAATGACCCTAGGATAGAATTTTTTCCTTTCTTTCGAATGACGAGGCAGTGGGAGCTGCTGAAATTCTTCATCTTACCGGAAGTACTAACGAAACATGGCGAGGCCAGTGGGAGCTACACAAGTTTTGAAGCCTTTAGTCAAATAGGTCATTATTGGTCCCTAAGAAACGTTGGCAAAAACTATAATTTGGTACTATGTGATTAATTATTGTTTAATTGCATGGTTATTTGTGATATCTTGCTTGATAATAGTTTTAAATAGAGTTGATACCTTTAAAACTAGTTTACCTATCACAAAAGGAATGTAGGTTTTATAAGTTTCATCAAACTTTTCAAAACAATAGTTTTTGTTTTAAAACCTATAGATGATTGTTTTATATAAAAAGGCAAAGTTAACAAAAACAGATAGTTTTAGTCAACTAGGAGTGCTATTAAAACAGTTAGTTTTGATAAGCAAGTAATTTTAGAACAGTTAGTTTTAAAATCGCATGCATGTTTGAAACAGTTAGTTTAAAACATCAGTGGCCTTTATAACAATCAGTTTTTCAAAATCCTGGAAGTAAAGTTTTTCAAAACCCCGAAAATCATAGATCAGTAGTGCAACCCATCTAGGGGCACCTTCGGCGTAAAGTACATAGGCGTTGTAAGTGATCACACATTCAACGTCTGTGTTCAAACTGAAGCTGGAGGGGTTACATAACTCTGCGAATTATCTCCGGGTGGTACCAGCCAGAGTATAGTGATCAGGTCCCCAAAATGGTGAGATCTGTTTTGGTACAATAATGTTCACCGGGTGGTACCGGGCCAAAAAGCACTAAGAGGGACTAAAACATGCACAGGTAGTTGCCATAAGTCTCGAAAAGATCTAGGAGTCATGTCAGCTAGACATGATTGGTAAAAGTCCTTACCTACCGAAATAAATACGGGTCTGGTGGAGCAAGAACATTACGCACATCAGGACGTATGAAATAAGGATCCTAGTCCAATAAATTGATCATTTAAGGGTTTATTGATATTTTATTGGAAATTAGTCTATTTACAGTTGCTAAGACCAAAAGTTATATTTTGTGTAGATGGCAAGCACTGTTACCAGCACTAACAATCTTTCCCTCCGCTCTATCCTAGAGAAGGATAAGTTGACCGGCTCTAACTTTCTCGACTGGGAGCGCAATCTGATGATTGTGCTCAGACATGAGAGAAAGTGGTATGTGCTAGAAGAGCCACTTGGGGAGGCACCTCCGGCAAACGCTCCGGCTGCTGCCAGAAATGCCCACAAGAAGCACTCGGATGATCTCCTTGATGTTGCCTGTCTGATGCTAGCAACTATGAGCCCAGATCTGCAAGCAGGGCTCATAAATACAAATGCTTACGACATGATCCGCCAGCTAAGGGACATGTTTCAGACTCAGGCTCGTACAGAACGCTACGATGCCACCAAAGCATTCAATGAGTGCAAAATGGTAAGAGGGACATCAGTAAGTGACCATGTCATGAAAATGAAACGGCACTTAGATCATCTGGAGAGGCTTGGTCATCCTGTTCCGTTGCAGCTAGCAACAGACACCATACTCAATTCACTGTCAGAAGACTACAGGCCCTTCGTAGTCAATTACAATATGAATAACATGGAGAAAACTATAGCAGAGTTACACTCCATGCTAAAGACAGCTGAACTAAATATGGGGAACAAGAACAAGACCAAGGATGTCTTGATGGTGAAAGACGGAGGGGTTAAAAAGAAGAATGGGCAAGCTAGCACCAGTAAAGGAAAAGGACCAGTCCAGGCCATCCAGAGTGCACCCAAGAAAGGCAAAGGCAAGGGCAAGGGCAAGAAGGTTAAGCCAAACAAAGCTAGGACCGAGAATCGCTGCTTCATATGCAATGAGATCGGTCATTGGAGGCAAAACTGCCCTAAGCGTCATGAAGCAGGTATGTAAACCTCAGAAAATTTATGATTGCTTTGACTTGTCACTTCTTACTTGTTGATTTACAAGTATACTGATACCTAGAGCAAAATGATTATTGCAGGAGGTCAGAAGTGAAATGCCCAGAGGTTGCTGAGGATCAAAGTACAAAATGATTTAAGTCAAGGCATTTTGAGTTTATAATTTTTAAACAATTGTTTTTGGGGATTTATGTTTTAAAACAATGTTTGAATAATAATTCGATGGTTTTATTTTTCAAAAGTTATTGTCTTGACATTAAAATATCTGATTGTGCTTAGTGTTTGTATGATCCTAGTTATTGCCTGTCATAGTTACTTCAATAAATTCTATTAAATTGAAGTAATTTGTATAAAAACTATCAAAACACACGAGATTTATAGGAATGTGTTTTGAGAATAAAACATTTATGAATAATTGTTTTATGATCAAATTTTAAAAGGAGAATTCAGGATATTAACTCAGATAACGTTAATAACAGTATTTATAAAACTAGAAGATTCCAAGTTCTGGAATTAGGATTTGACCAAATCCAGTTAAGTTTTATAAAAGAAATTCTCAAAGTTCATTACTTAAAATTAGAATTGACTGATCAAAGTTTTGACTAAGTCAAATAGTAAAATTCTAAGTAATAGTTAGTTTTTATTAAGCAAGTGGGAGCCCAATTTATTCTCTATCTAGTCTCAGATAAAGAATAAAAGATACAATTATTGATATATCTCGGAATTCATAATCCAGGTAGGATAAGAATTCATAAGATATAATTTACCCTTTTAAAAGGGATAAGAGTTTCAGGACCCATGAAACAAAGGTCGTGACTAACCTTAGAAATCAATAATTAAAGTGTTGGATTAAAATATAGGATTCCAGTAAATTTGTCAGAATTGCAAATGGAATCTGATTTCAGGTAGAAATCATTCATCTACACAGCAACTAAGGAAAGTTGCAGTCTTACATATTCAGAAACTGGAAGTTAGTCCAGGTCTCCGAGTTCAAGGAATATGATAAAAGTCTAGTTATTGTTTTTATAAGGTGTTTGCAAAACAATAATTAGCAGATACAAGTAGATCCTATAAACAGACTTGTATTTTTGGTTATCACTTTGATTAAAATGGTAAACTTTAATCAAAGGGTTTAAACTGAAGATAGGTGATACTTCATTTTAGACCAATATTTAACAAACGTTAAATAGATATTATGAAAGTTATAAAAGAAAAGACATTCAATCTTGTTATTATTACAGCGTGTAATATGGACTATACAGGATTGATTTCTTTATCACTTTCACATTTTTGCATGTTTTTATTATATCCAGGAATGAAATCAGTCTCCGATCTTTCATTCAAAATCTGTCCGTGACAACTTATCATTGTGGGAGCATGATAAGGCGTTAAAGTCATTGTGAACTTTTAGGTAGTTATGATCAGTTGCTGAATAACAGCTACAAGTGTTGTAGACTAAAAGTTGCACAGATATTTGATAGAGTAGCAAATATCGGACGTGATCCGCGGTTGAGATTACTTCTTGGAAGCAGTCATAAGTAAATCTCACAGTGGTTGTCCCTATCACCTGAGGTATCTGATTTGATATCATGAGGACTACTGAATTCTTAGTGCACTCAACCGCTACGCCGTAACAGGGTGGCTATAAAGGGCGTAACTAGATTCAGCGGAAGCCATGGTGTTAAAGACAGATATGCAAGATGGGATTTGCACCTCTTCTCAGAAGAGAGATATTTCCGGGCTCATCTTGACTGACTAAGTATACTGATGAAGTGCATGGCCATGCCCAAACGAACTGATTAGTTCTTTGTCGTTTACCTATCAGTGAAAGTCAGATAATCAAGAAAACAGAATCTTGAGTATTTAGAGTTGACACTTTCCAAGCTCATACTCACAGATGAAATATCGCGATGCAAAGGGAAAAACCAAGATATACCCAATCAATGAACAGTAGTTTCATAGATACCAAATTCCTCACGGAATGTTTATATCACCAGTCTGGGTATAAGAGTTCTTGTAACCTGGTTAGCCTAAGTGCCTGTCTAGGGGCCTCCTTAGGTCCGTATAATCAAAGGTGGTGTTGCCAACTTGCACAAGTGGGAGTCTGTTAGGAATTATGTGCAGAGTTGACAAACCAAGTGATTATATATCCAATGTTACGAGACACTTGAGGGTCACACCTGTGAGGACCTATAAGTCGAACAAGTTAGATGAAACCCCGAAATAGAGAGTTAGGATTTATAATAGTGTATTATAAATCAGTTGGGTAATTTCAGTCAGAATTACCAAAGTTGGAGGATTATTAATTAATTAGGATATTATATATTTATTAGGCAAATAAATATATAATAGTTAATTAATAAGATTATATATTAGATAAATATATAAATTATAATTATCGTATGCAAATTCTTTTCCAGCTAATTAAAAGGAAAAAGGATTAGAGATAATTATAAAAGGAAACTGAATCTTATACAAACTGTATTTTTCCTCCATATAAATAAGGCTTATGGGTTAAGGGAAAAATCTAAGTTTTTCAAGAAGGAGAATTCAGTTTCAGTTTTTCCCTCTCCACCTCTCTCTCTAGCCGGCGCCGCCCCCTCCCTCTTCGGGATTCCGTTTTTAGTTTCCAGCTTTCGGGTTTCACTGTTCTGCTAGAGGAACGTTCGTTGGTCAATCACTGGTGGATCTATTCTCAAGCAACCAGGTAAACTCATCCAAATCTTGCTAAGATTAATTGAATCAAAACGATAAAAGATCAAATTTTTATTGGGTTTTTCTTTAAACGCTTCCGCATAAGATCAAATCAGTGTGATTGGATCGAATAGGTCTTTTGCCAGTTTGGTAATTTGATCCGTAAGGTTTATCAAACCAGTAAGGTTTTTGAGATCTAAGATAATCCTCGAGTCAGTTTGATCCGAGGATACCCACAAAACCCAACAGTGGTATCAGAGCGCTTGGTTTTAATCGTTTTGATTTTTTTTATCAGTTTATACGTGATCCGTTAAAAAAAATCTGTTTCTTGTATCAAGTTCTTTATAATCTGTTTTATTCAATTGAATTCAAAAATTCGTTTTTTGTTTCGTTATCAATCTTTGTCGCATAAACCCTAATCACCACCAGAAGAGGCACCGGGCGGCACCACAGCTGGTGGTGACGGCACCGGCCGTTGTCCGCATAAACCACCAAGCGCCACGGCCGCACCACCAGGTCGGTGGTGGCCACGGCGTTCGAACAACCTCAAATCACTACCACCGGTGTGGTGGTGGGGATTTTTCGCTCGGGACTAGCAAACCGACAAACCACCAGATTGGTGGTGGTCTACGGTGGTAATGATGGTGCTTACGGTGGCGGTAGCCGGATCACGGTGGTCACACCGAAACCACCAGAAACCGCTAGAACGGTGGTGGAAGGCGGCAATCTTGATTGAACACATTCGCCGGCCAAACCGCAGCTAGCGGTGGCGGCGGACGCCTGGCCAAAACCACCGTAATGGTGGCGGCGGTGTTCTCGACCACCAGAAACCACTTTGGTGGTGGTGGTGCGTAGCGTTGTTAGTAACGAGAGAAAACAACCAACCACCGCCGGCTGCCATTAGGCCGTACCAAGCGGTGGAGGTAGTCAATCGACGATAGGTGGTAGTTGGTGGTGGCAGGCGGTGTGCGGTGGCTGAAATCGACGACCTTAGTGAACAAACGGCTTTGGCCGATTAAACCATAAACCACCGGGCCAACCGCCGGCTGCCCTAAGGCCAAGCCAAGGCGGGTGGCGTTAGTCGCCGCCAGACCAACCACCACTGGCTGCCTCACGGCCACGCCTAGTGGTGGTGGTGATCGACGGTACCGCATTCGATCAAGACCCGCACCACGTTCGGCCGTAGCCGGATTGTGGATAGACCACGGCAACACCACCAGCGTGGTGGTGACAGCCTTTTGCGATGATCGATGGTGGCCACAACCGCACCACAGCATCGTGGTGGCGGTACGGGAAAATCAACCAACAGCCGGACCGCCGAGACGGTGGGGCCGTGCGATAGTCGAATCGCACCAAACCATCAATCTTGATGGCAACGGAGGCGATGGTTGAATGGTGGCTGGTGGCGACGAGTGGTGGTGACCGGACTGTTTAAACAAAACCAAAGCCATCATCGAGCCACCAAGACGATAGGTGATGGGCGGCGGTTCTTGACCATGGACTGTACCTAGGGTTTTTCCGTTTTTGGGCCTAGTTCAGTTATCAGGCCCAAAAGCCCAGTTTTTGGACCAAGTTGTGGGCCAAGAGGGGCTTATCAGTTTTCGGTTGTTTTACCCAAATTAGTCGTTTTAGAATAATTTTGTATAATGTTTTATCAAAACCGTTTAAAGTTCACTCTTTTCAAGATGATCATTCCAGTTTGATATAATTTTTGGATAAAAGGGATTAATATAAAACTGATTAGCTAAAATAATGGTTTTGACTTATAAAACAGTTTTTGTTTTAAAAAAAACCAGATAAAACCCAAGTTTTGAGATAATTGAAACAAGATAATTTTAACGGATCCAGTTTTATTTCTCGTAATTATAATATTGCTTTTATTATAATGCAATTGCTTGAGCTCGATATATGGATTTCAGTTTGATTTTACATATATATCTATTATAGTGTTTTGCCAACCTAGACCCTTGACATATTTGCGGGGAGGCCTGCGTGCCATTTACAACCCCTTATGTAATAATGACCCTAGGATAGAATTTTTTCCTTTCTTTCGAATGACGAGGCCAGTGGGAGCTGCTGAAATTCTTCATCTTACCGGAAGTACTAACGAAACATGGCGAGGCCAGTGGGAGCTACACAAGTTTTGAAGCCTTTAGTCAAATAGGTCATTATTGGTAATTTGTATGAAAACTAGTTGTTGCCTGTTATAGTTACTTCAATACAATCTATTAAATTGAAGTAATTTGTATGAAAACTATCAAAACACACGAGATTCTATAGGAATGTGTTTTGAGAATAAAACATTTATGAATAATTGTTTTATGATCAAATTTTAAAGGAGAATTTAAGATATTAACTCAGATAGCGTTAATAACAGTATTTATAAAACTAGAAAGATTCCAAGTTCTGGAATTAGGATTTTACCAAATCCAGTTAAGTTTTATAAAAGAAATTCTCAGAATTATCTAATCAAATTTGATCAAGTTTTATTATTCAAATGTTCTAAAAAGAGAATTCAGGATATTAACTCAGATAGCGTTAATAACATTATTTATGAAACTAGAAAGATTCCAAATTAGGATTTGACCAAATCCAGTTAAGTTTCATAAAAGGAAATTCTCAAAGTTCATTACTTAAAATTGACTAATCAAAGTTTTGACTAAGTCAATAGTAAATTTTGAGTAAAAGTTAGTTTTTATACAAGTAAGTGGGAGCCCAATTTATTCTCTATCTAGTCTAAGATAAAAGAATAAAAGATATAATTATTGATATATCTCGGAATTCATAAATCCAGGTAGGATAAGAATTCATAAGATATAATTTACCCTTTTAGTCAAAAGGATAAAAGTTTCTAAATCCTTGAAACAAAGGTCATGACTGACTTTGAAATCAATAATTATAGTGTTGGATTAAAATATAGAATTCCAGTAGATTTGCCAAGATTGCAAATGGAATCTGATTTCAGGTAGAAATCATTCATCTACACAGCAACTAAGGAAAGTTGCAGTCTTACATATTCAGGAACTGGAAGTTAGTCCAGGTCTCCGAGTTCATGGAATATGATAAAAGTCTAGTTATTGTTTTTATAAGGTGTTTGCAGAACAATAATTAGCAGATACAAGTAGATCGTATAAACAGACTTGTATTTTTGGTTATCACTTTGATTAAAATGGTAAACTTTAATCAAAGGGTTTAAAACTGAAGGTAGGTGATACTTCATTTTAGACCAGTATTTAACAAATGTTAAATAGATAAAATGAAAGTTATTAAAGAAAAGACATTTAATTTTGTTATTATTACAGCGTGTAGTATGGACTATACAAAATTAGTTTCTTTATCACTTTCACTATTTTTGCATGTTTTAATCAATCCAGGAATGAAACTAGTTTGCAGTTTTCATTCAAAACTTGTCCGTGACGACTTATCATTGTGGGAACATGATAAGGTGTTAAAGTCATTGTGAACTTTTAGGTAGTTATGATCAGTTGCTGAGTAACAGCTACAAGTGTTGTAGACTAAAAGTTGCACAGATATTTGATAGAGTAGCAAATATCGGACGTGATCCGCGGTTGAGATTACTTCTTGGAAGCAGCCATAAGTAAATCTCACAGTGGTTGTCCCTATCACCTGAGGTATCTGATTTGATATCATGAGGACTACTGAATTCTTTGTGCACTTAACCGCTACGCCGTAACAGGGTAGCTATAAAAGGTGTAACTAGATTCAGCGGAAGCCGTGGTGTTAAAGGCAGATATGCAAGATGTGATTTGCACCTCTTCTCAGAAGAGAGATATTTCTGGGCCCATCTTGACTGACTAAGTATACTGATGAAGTGCATGGCCATGCCCAAACGAACTGATTAGTTCTTTGTCGTTTACCTATCAGTGAAAGTCAGATAATCAAGAAAACAAAATGTTGAGTATTTAAAGAGTTGACACTTTCCAAGCTCATACTCACAGATGAAATATCGCGATGCAAAGGGAAAAGCCAAGATATACCCAATCAATGAACAGTAGTTTCATAGATACTATTTCCTTGTGGAACATTTATATCACCATTCTGGGTATAAGAGTTCTTGTAACCTGGTCAGCCTAAGTGCCTGTCTAGGGGCCTCCTTAGGTCCGTATGATCAAAAGGCGGGTATTGCCAACTTGCACAAGTGGGAGTCTGTTAGGAATTATGTGCAAAGTTGACAAACCAAGTGATTATACATCCAATGTTACAAGACACTTGAGGGTCACACCTGTGAGGACCTATAAGTCGAACAAGTTAGATGAAACCCAGAAATGGAGAGTTAGGATTTATAATAGTGTATTATAAATCAATTGGGTAATTACAGTCAGAATTACCAAAGTTGGAGGGTTATTAATTAATTAGGATATTATATATTTATTATTAGATAAATAAATATATAATAGTTAATTAATAAGTTTTTATATATATTAGATAAATATATATAATTATAATTATCATATGCAAATTCTTTTCCAGCTATTTAAAAAGGGAAAGGATTTGAGATAATTATAATATGGAAACTGGATTCTATTCAAACTGTATTTTTCCTCCATATAAATAAGGCTTATGGGTTAAGGAAAATACTAAGTCTTTTTCAGAAAAGAGAATTCAGTTTCAGTTTCTCTCTCCCTCTCTCTCTCTAGCCGACGCCGCCCCCTCTCTTCCCGGGGATTCCGGTTTTTGTTTTCTAATTTTCGGGTTTCACAGTTCTGCTAGAGGAACGTTCGTTGGTTAATCACTGGTGGATCTATTCTCAAGCAACCAGGTAAACTCATCTAAACCATGCTAAGATTAATTGAATCAAAACGATAAAAGATCAAATCTTTCATTGGGTTTTTCTTTAAACGCTTCCGCATAAGATCAAATCAGTGTGATTTGATCGTATAGGTCTTTTACCAGTTTGGTAATTAGATCCGTAGGATTTATCAAACCAGTGAGGTTTTGAGATCTAAGATAATCCTCGAGTCAGTTTGATCCAAGGATACCCACAAAAACCCAACAATCACCCAGTATTAGATAATAAAAAATCAATAAAGAATGAAAAAAATAATATGATCGTTTCGAAATCTTAAATAAAAATATAAATTAGTTTGTCTCATAAGGTTGGTAATTTTTTTTCTCCAAAAGATATGAATTTTGTTAACTAACGAGGGGGTTTGCCCGCGCTTTGCGGCGGGGAGTTTTGTTAATATTGTAAAGGCTCATAGTTATGAACAATACTATAAAAGAAGTTACCTATTAAGAGCCAGGCTTTGCACTGAGTTATAAACTGTGATAAATTTGATCGTAAGTAGTAACATGAATTTATATGAAACATAAAATTTGTACAAATGTTGTCATACGAAAGGTTTAATAAAATAAGTGAAAAGAATTAAGAAATCAAGAAAACAAAAAAATTAAATTTAGGAGATTTTAATAATAATACAATCAATTATCAGGAAGTCAAAATACTGTTCATAAACAGTAGCTACCGACACTTTAACATATTTCAGTCAATATACGATATATGACTAAAACGTAAAATAAAATATAGAAAACTAAAAGATATAAAGTGAATAAATATGTTCATGAACAGTGTTTTGGGGCTAAAATGTAATTTTTCCAAATGTCGGTAGCTGCTGTTTATAAACAGTGTTTTGGCTTCATATAATCGTACTATATATAGTATACAATAAAATAAATACATCAAAAAATATTCAATATTAGGCTCATTTCAAACGTACCAAGTATACGATTATAATGGCGTAATTTGTTAATATTAGAAAGTATTTTTTTAATATGTTCCAACCAATATACGATATATGAGTAAAATATAAAATGAAATATAAAAAGGTATAAAGTATAAAGTGAATAAATATTATAAGTTTAGAGGACTAATATGTAAACTTGAAAATAGGTATAAGATTCAGGTCGGTTGGAGCGTATATATAGTATATAATAAATTAACTACATTAAAAAATATTTAATATTAGGCTCATTTCGATCGTATCGACAATACGAATATAATGGCGGTAACTTGTTAAAATTAAAATGTATTTTTTAACGTCTTTTAACCAATACACGATATATGACTAAAACGTAAAATGAAATATTGAAAAGTAAAAGGTATAAAGTGAATAAACCTTATAAGTTCTAAGTTTAGGGTGCTAATATGTAAATTTGAAAATGAGTATAGGATTCGGATCTGTTGGAGCGTATATATAGTATATAATAAAATAACTACATAAAAAATATTCAATATTAGGCTCATTTTGATCGTATCGACGATACGATTATAATGGCGTAATTTGTTAAAATTAAAACGTATTTTTTTTAACATATGTTAGCTAATATGCAATATAAGAGTAAAACATAAATTAAAATATTGAAAAATAAAAGGTATAAAGTGAATAAATATTATATGTTTATGGGGTTAATATGTAAATTTTAATATAAATATTGGATTAAGTGGAATCGGATTGTGGGTCGGGTGGGTCCGTGGCGGTGTGCCTGATAATTGTATATGTTAACTAATAACATCAAATCTACCATATCTAAATACCTCTATATAGTTCATGTGGATGGAATAATCAAACGAATTATAGAGATGGATGATGGTGAATATATCAAAGTTTTCTTGGCAAGTAATTTTTGCCTTTGGTATGAGATGAAAAACTTACACAAATTATAAGTAATACTATAAAATGAACAATTAATTAACATTTTACATGTTTTATTTTTCAATGTAATTCAATAATGCATATTGAGCCCTTAATATAATACGAAAAAAATTTAGACCCTGTTAAATGCGAATAAAGCTTATGTATTTTATTTACTAAAGTTTTTATTACTACATTATTCTGGAAAATTTTGGCCCCAATTATTTTTAGGTCCTAGGGGTATGTCGGGCCCGCCCTCCTAAGGACGGCATCGGACACACGGAGCATTAGACAAATAGTCATTGTGATAACGATTCTTAATCAAAAGACACACGGAGCATTTGAAAAACACTCATTGTTAATGAGCTAATATAAGGTAGCTTTTGTTAGGATAATAATTCTTAATAATAAATATTGCACGAAAGCATCGTATAGAGTTTTGATTGTAAATGTGCAACAAACAAAGTTAACCAATTAAATAATACAAAATGCAAACAAATCGTCAAGTGATTCTTTATCATCGATTCACTCTCACATATTTTATGTAACTAGAATCTTTAATATGTTTTCACAAATTGAATAATGTTCTTTATTTATGTTTTGAGTTATCAACGTTGTTGTTAGAGTCCCACATCAGCTAGACTTGAACCAAATCTTCACTATATATGTTGGAACCCTCCTTCTCTCCTCAAGGGCTCTTTTGGAGATTAATCCTGAGGTTCCACATATTCTAATATCAAGAGAAACCCTAACCCTAGACTACAGAAAACAGTAAAGGGGCCGAAGTCCCATAGGCTATAATAAACTCTAACACCCCCTCTCAAACTCAATCGGGGAAGAATTACCTAGATTCAGTTTGGAAACAAGATATGATCACGGAAACGTCTGAGAAGATGCAGCGGCTGATTGAGGTTCAGCTTGTGGTAGCAGCGGCGACTTTTTGGAGTGACCGATTGAAGCGATAGTGGTGGTGGTGAGTGGTAACTTGCGACAACAGTGGTGATGATGTTGTAAGGCCGGGGTTGAAGCCATTGAGGATGGGAGCTGCTTAGGGAGATCGACTGATTTCGATCGTGAGAGAGGCATTGATGGTCTCTAGAGAGTTGTCACCGGCTTTGAAACACCGGGAATGAGGCTTTGTCACCGTTTTGAAGACCGAAAAATTTGTCACCGGTTTTGAAGGCTGGGAAATTTGTCACCGGTTTCGAGATAACGGGAAGGTTTAGTCACCGGTTTCGAGGAACCGGGAAGGTTTAGTCACCGGTTTCGAGACACCGGGAAGATATAGTCACCGGTTTGGAGGAACCGGGAAGGTTTGTCACCAGAGTTGAGGTGAGGTCTGGGAATGCGAGGTTTCGTCACCAGATATGAGGTCCGGGAATGTGAGGTTTCGTCACCGGATATGAGGTCCGGGAATGATGGCAGCGGATGCGAGGCGGCAGTAGTGGTGAGTGATCTGGTGGTAGCGTAGCGATTTGATGGACTGGTGGATCGTTTGGCTTCAGTTCACACCAGGAGTGGGTGTGGCTTTGTCTTCGATTCACGCCGGGTATGGGAAACTCGGTGATGTGAGAAACCCGGTGATGAAGAAAACCCGGTGATGAAGAAAACCCAGTGATGAAGAAAACCCGGTGTTGGAGAAACCCGGTGATGGAGAAACCGGGTGTTGAAGAAACCCGGTGATGGAGAAACCCGGTGGTTGAGGTTGAGAAACCCGGTGGTTGAGGTTGAGAAACCCGGTGATTGAGGGCCGGATTTAATGGGGGCCCGGGTTTTGTAGTCACCGGATTTGGCTACGGATAAGTGAAAAATCCTTGGTTGGAGAGGTCGGGTGTGAGAAACCCGATATGATCGATTTAGGGCACGGGCACTACGGATCCATGGAAGCGGCGTAGAGAGCCAATCTGCAGCAGCGGCGATGATGGCACCGTAATTGAAAACCCGGTGCTGTGGAAACCCGGTGTTGTGATGGGAGGTGCAAACCCGATGTGAGACTACCCGATGTTTTAGGGTAGAGAACTGATGAGCGACAGGCGGATGAAAAACAGAGTAACAACGGCGCTGGTGATAGAAGTAATGGTGATGGTGACAAGCGGCAGCGGCAAGGGGGCGGAAGCAGTGAGCGGCAACTGGTGGTCGGTTAGGGTTGAGCGGTGACTGATGGTTGATTTAGACAGCAAACTCATGGTGCAGCGGCTGCCGCTGCTGCGACTAGTGATACGGTAGACGACGGGTTTGGCTTAGAGAGGAGCAACAACGGTGAGTGGTGGATACAGTAGCAACCACGGTGGCGGCGATATGGCGACAATGACATGAGATGCAGATCTGACAGATCTGAGAATCGACGATGACCGCGGCTGTTGAGATGTGATTTTTGATGTGGTTGCTGTCAAGATCGACAGCGGTTGATGACGGTGGTTTGATAACCGAGTACGAGAACTCCGACAGTGATTGATTGTGGATCGACAGAGGTTTTGAGAGTGGCGGCGAGAACGCGGCGAACTAAGACCGAACTTTGAAAGAGCCGCCGCTACCACCACATCGCCGGCAGCGGCGTTAGGTGATGGCAGCGGCGACTGTGATGATGTTTAGAGAAGATAACGAAAGAGAGAGCCTAAAGATCTGATACCATGTTAGAGATTGAAACAAGCTTTGATGATGATGAACACGATAGAGAGAGGCTATGAATCAAGCCGTATATTGAATAAGAGAAAGACGTGTTACAGAAAGCAAAGGAAACCTAGACTATAAATAACAAGAGAAACCCTAACCCTAGACTACAGAAAACAGTAAAGGGGCCGAAGGCCCATAGGCTATAATAAACTCTAACAGTCATCAGCTCATCGCATTGAGGAGACCGATAACTGTAGAACCTTCAAATGATGATCATCTTTGTATATATGATGTATAGTATACAAGGAGGTTCAAGAGAAAATCTCAAATAATCGAAAAACCAATATGCATTTGTACAAACGGGGTAATTTATAAAAAAAATTTATCCAAGTACAAGTGCAAACATAAATATTAAAATAAAACGAAAAAATAAGATAAATAAAAAAATCCTGCATACAGATAATTTGTAAACTTCACAAGTGAATACAGGTATAAAAAAACCCAAAAAAATCCCTTTTTTGTTCCTATTTTTAGTAACTATATACACTTGTACATATGTATTTTTTTAACAAATTACCTTGCATGAACAAGTGCATATGGTTTTCCTGTTATTTGAGGTATTCCCTTAAACCTGACCTATATTATATAGCATATATACATAAATATTCATTTGTGATCTTCGTCAACATCTTGACATTCAACTTCTTTTTACAAAGTTCAATATTGTAAGCAACATGATCAATGATACAAGTTTGATTGATGTATTAGAGTTTCTGATGCTAATTGGAATGTTTTTAAATGGTACTGGGAAGAAGTATCTAGAAACTATATATCACCGTAGAACACCATATATAGATGCATACAAAATCAAAGGCTTCTTCAAGGCTATCTAGGAACTAAATCTGTTACCGTAACATCATTTATTGAAAATTGTGATCCTTCATTGTTCACAAACTGGTTATACTGAATAGGGTTTGGCATTTGCTCATCAACACTAGTATGCATGAAAAATGCTGGCTCTGACGGTTTTGGGAGAGGAAGAGATGCACTTTTAAGTATGTGAACAACCTCAGCCATCGATGGCCTGTCAACAACGTTATTTTGAACGCATAATAAACCAATATGGATAGTTCTAATCATTTCGTGCAATGAACCAAATATTTTCTTTCAATGTGGGATCTATCATACTTGATACCGTTCCATCTTGTAAGCCTTTCCATGCCTGAAAGATCGAGGCTAATAAATTTATTTCTCCAACTATGCATAATTTGAAAATTGGAGAGTATGATAGGATACTTACATAGGTAAGAAGGCCTTCAAAACCCTGCCCTATTCGAAAATGTTGATTCCTTTGACCTGCTACAATTTCTAGCACCAACACTCCAAAACTAAAGACATCTGATTTTACCGAGAATTGACCATATAAGGCATATTCAGGTGCCATGTATCCACTATACAGTTGTATACAACCAAATAGAAGTTAGAATTAATTAGTTTTCCTAGGTCAAATATTTTAAACTAATGATATCTAGATGTAATTTGGTATATAGGTTGTTTTTTCTTTTACCATAGTCACATATTGAATAAAAATTACTAATGGACTTTCATATCATATTCTCATTTGATGTATATATACACATATATATATAAATTAAACTTACAAGGTTCCAACAATTCAATTTGTGATTCCTTCAATTTCACCAGGGCTAAACAACCTTGCCATGCCAAAATCTGCAATTTTTGGATCCATATTTGAATCTAACAAAATATTGGCAGCTTTGAGATCACGGTGGATTATCCTCAGACGTGAGTCTTCATGGAGGTAAAGAAGTCCTCGAGCAATACCTCCTATGATTTTGTAGCGTGTATCCCAATCAAGAAGCAAACGCTTAGTTGGATCTATAAGTTTTAGCAAGAGTTCAGCATGACAAACAATCTTCTTTAAAAAAGAGGCAAAAGAAAAGCACAATAGAAAAAAGTGTAGTAATTGGACTACCAAATATAAAATTGTCAAGGCTTGAATTTGCCACAAACTCATAAATAAGAAGTCTTTCGGTTCCTTCCAAAGTGAAACCAATGAGCCTAACCAAGTTTCTATGTTGAAGCTTTGCAACTAGTAAGACCTCATTCTTGAATTCTATTTCACCTTGTTTGGACTCCCTAAATAGCCTTTTTACCGCTATTCCTTGTCCATTTGGAAGCTCGCCCTGAATACGAACATTTCAATATTTAAAATCCATGTGATACTAAGATGGTCATTTGCACATAGTGAAAAGGGTTGTGGCTATATATATTTTCCATATACCTCGTAAACGGATCCAAATTCACCTTGTCCAAGCATCTTATTTCAGAGAAGTCATTTGATGCTGTGCAGATAGTATGGAAATCATAATGCAATGATTCAACGATGCTAATGTCCATAATTTCACCTACCACATATGAAAAAAGAGGCAACATTAAATGTACTTCTAAGATTATACACAAAATTTCTTATTATGGTGATGCATTAGTTCATTAAACTTAAAGCAGAATATACTCTATTGTTATGCTATAAAACAAAGTGGTTTCACCAGTGGATTTTACGATATATTTGTGCCGGATCACCGGTCATATTTTCTCCTACCATGATATCCATCAGTGATGGCATTTTTGGCTGATTATCGACGAATTTTTCAATCGATGTAGCCATTTGTTGTACATGAGTGATCTATTACCTATACACTATCAAAAACCTCTAATAACCAATCAACACATGAGTTTTTTTTTATTAATTACAAGTGTAAAGTCCTTAACTTGAAACATAATTGGGCCTTAGACATCACCATTGTGTAACTTATTTGCAAATGGAATCAAATTTTAGTTGGGAAAACAAAGCAAAGGCCAAAACTGTGAATTGCTCACGAATAAAGGCCACCAGGACCAAGCCCGAGCTCGTGTACTTGCCATTGAAGTCAGTTTTGGTGTGAGCAATAGCAAGGTTGATACTCACATATAATCATCTAGCTAGCCATGAGGGCAATGAAACAGGACTAGCTCACGTCGGCCAACTTACATACACATGAGACGAGATTGTTTAGCGTCATTGGTGCGAGGGGTAGGAAAAATATGAGGACCATCTCAGCAATTCAAAGGTTAGGTTTGTTGGGTAATATTCAGAGGTTAAGTTGGATTTTGGGTACGGGTCAATGGTTGGTATTTTAGTTTGATTTATTTAGTGTTAGACTAGGTCTTTGTTAGCTTGCATTTTAGTGGCATGTTTTAGGGAAGAAGTGGGCTACGATCCCACTTTCTAGACTAAAGTGGTTTTATGCAAGAATTTAGGAAGCAGTGGAAGTGTCATTAGGTTAGTCTTGCATTATAAATATGTATTTTCGGTTTATCAATTAATGTGCAGACAACTGTTCCAAAACCTTTTCTCCATTTCACATTTTCTTGTAGTGTCCTACTCTCTTTTATTGGTTTCTTATCTTTGATTTCCAACATTTGGTATCAGAGCACCCAGGTTCAGACCTGGTGCGTAGCAAGAAAGTGAGCGGCGATTGCAACCCTATGCGATTGGGTTGAGAGGAAGAAAGTAAGCGGCAACGCTGATCGGGTTAGGTGACCAATAGAAAGAAGCAGAAAAAAATCACAAGTAGCAGGCAAATAACAAAACGCAAGTAGCAAGAATCAATAAGCAAGAAAGCAGGTAGATGAGGCGAGAAGGAAAAGAATAAAAAATGAGATCAATTTGGAACTCGAATTTTTAGCAAGAAATGGCAGAAAACGCCGAAACTTTAACAATCCGCGAGCAGGGTAACGTACTGCTTCAATGTCCTAAATTAACTGAAATGAACTACATTTTGTGGTCGATTAAGGTTGAAACGATGCTAAGGCTGGGAGTCGGTGGATAACGTAACAGGAGGAACTGTGGAAGAAAAGAAGAACTATAGCATGAAAGCCATTATCTCCAAACTGCACGAGGAGATATTTTGTTGACAGTCTCCAAACATAAAGATGCAAAGGTTGTTTGGGAAGCGATTCTAGTTCAATACTTAGTAGTCGATCAAGTCCAAAAGGTATGTTTGCAAACTCTTAGGAGTTGGAGATGTTAAGGATGAAGGAGAACCAGACTATTAATGAGTTCTCGGGCAAGATAAGTGGCATAGTAGCAAAATTTAAAAGTCTCGGTTCTAGCCTTGAAGAAGAAGTGGTTATGAGAAAGCTTTTGAATCTGGCCCCGAAAAAATATCTACCAATAATTTCCTCCATTGAGCAATACTCGGAGATTGAAATCATGTCTTTTGAAGAAGCGGTTGGAAGACTCAAAGCACACGGAAAAGCCATGATGAAAAGGATGAAGAACAAGGACAACTTTTGTTGACCAATAGTGAGCATGATGATAGGCAATTTGGACGAGGAAGGGGTCGAGGAAGAGGATTTGGTAGAGGATAAAGAGGACGTGGAAGAGTCTCAAATCAAGGTGATAAGAGTAGGTTTAGATGCCATGATTGTGGCGTGTTTCATGTTTGGACACTTCACATATAAGTGTATAAATTGGAATGACAATGAGAACGAAGTCAATTTGATACAAGAAGAAGAGTCGACTCTACTATGATGAAGAAATGGGCCATCATCATCAAGAATACGGGGGTGAATGTTGGGTAATCTTGATGGGTTAAGTCGAGTTTTGGGTATGGGTCAATGGTTGGTATTTTAGTTTGATTTATTTGGTGTTTGACTAGGTCATTGTTAGCTTGCATTTTAGTGGCATGTTTTAGGGAAGAAGTGGGCTATGTCCCACACTCTAGATGAATTTAGGAAGCAGTGTTATTAGGTTAGTCTTGCATTATAATTATGTATGTTTTGGTTTATCAATGAATGTGAAGAAAACTGTTCCAAAACCTTGTTTCCATTTAACAATTTCTCATATTGTTCTACTCTCTATTATTGGTTTTCACTCTGTGATTTCCAACAAGGTATATGCCACATTGGTTGTTCCAGGAACACATAAGTCTTGTTGACTTGTTGGATAGTAAGGTCCAGGTTTATTAGCCTTTCCTTTAATTCTTTAAATGAGATTGGGGTATCCCTACCATTGACAGGTTCAAAGATGGAGTTGCAGGGAGTGTCAATGCCAAGGACACAATCAATGAGATCCTCATGTTCACTAATTGATCTAACATACCGTTATAGCTTTGCTTGTAGTTGGTGCAGTTGAACTGATCCTTTAGTAGTTTGATATATTCCCGACTTCGTTTTGCATAAATTTTCGCAAGAATATCCCATATGTCAGTGATTTTTGCTTGAGATACAAGCAGAATGAGAAATTAAGAGAAGGTTCCAACTAAGGAACCAAAGAGAGTTTGTCCTACCTAATCCAAAACGAATACCCAAGGTTAGTGTTAGTTTGAAAATCAACATGATCATGAGGTTGGAGAAGCCAAGGAGTTATCTTATTCACATGTGATGAACTCTGTACAGAAACACATTTAGAAACCACACACTAAAACTTGTAGAAGACTCTCATAAGCCATCTCCTTAGGCCATCCTTACCCGGACCACCCATACCACCTTTACCAGCTGCCGCATCAGCTTTCCACTATCTTACCAACACCTTACCAACACCATACCATACCATCCTTACCCATATCAATTCCATACCACTCTAATTAATTAATTAATTAAATTAAAAGAAAAAGAAAAGAAAAGAAGAGAGAGAACGAAGAGAGAGACAGAGAGAAAGGTGGGGTGGGGTAAGGTGTGGGAGAGAGAACGGTGGGGTGGTGCCGGTGCCCCTCCTTGCCGGTCTCCTACCGATCATCCACTTTGGTGTTCACCACCGGTACCGGTGTGGTACGGGTCTCCTATGTTAGATTAATCTCGATTAAACCTATGTAATTAGTATATATATGTGTATGTTATTTATAGGGTAGTTATAGTTAGTTATTTATGGAAAGGTGTGACCATTCATGAAGAGTTGTGATGCTTCATGAAACACCTATTGACGAACCATCGCAATGGTTCGATGGCACCCTTTGGTGTCTATAAATATGTAACCTATGTACACTTTTCAATTTGTGAATTCTCAGAAATAAAACTATACTTTGGTTATTTATTGCATAGCGATCCAACAATTGGTATCAGAGCTTTGGGATTTCTTCAACCAAAGATTCTTATTACCATATAGAAATTAAGAGAGAAAGAGAGAGTCACCGGAAGTCGATCGCAGGCAGAAAAACGCAGCAAGCGTACGCCATCAAGAACAATCGATAGGAAATCGTCTGTTCCACCAATCAAAGGCAGAAAACGCAGCAAGCGTAGCCATCAACAACAAATCGATAGGACATCGTTTTGTTCAACCGATTATAGGCAGAATACGCAGGAAGCGTGCCATCAAGAACAATCGACAGAAGATCAATTGTTCAACCAAAATCGGACCCAAATCAGATTGGTATTCAAACACTGATCGACAAAAACAAAGAGGCAGATTTTGATAAAATTGAAACCGCCAATCGCAAGAAGCCTAGAAGAAAGTAGCGATTTGGAAAAAAAACTCATAATCTACCATCGATTTTGAAGAGGAATCGGTGCCTGAGTGAAACGCCACATCCCTTCGAACAAAACCGTACGCCCCTTTTCTTTTTTCTTCCATACGTCACTTTTAATTATAATTTCCCTTTCATTATCTAAAACCTAATTTTCACTTATTTTTACAAAAGATACCCTTGTATTTTAGTAAACTTTACTATTAACCAAATTAATAAAATTCTCTTTATTATTGGTTTAATTAGTTTTTTTTTTTACTAAAATACTTTTCAAATATTTTTTTAAATAAAAGTATATTTTGATATAAATCTTTTGCAAAATTATGACTGGGAAAAATAACTCGGAACAAGGGGATGGTACCAAAATTTGTAAGGAAATGAGTCCTAGCACCCATTTTCAATGTCCAATGTTAAATGCTACAAATTATACAACATGGGCAATCCGAATGCAAATTATATTGGAAGCGAATAGTCTTTGGGAAGCAATTGTACCGCAAGCAACAACAAAGGATGATGAAAAAAGAGATAAAACCGCTATTGCTTATCTCTATCAATCATTACCGGAGGACCAATTGCTTCTCATTTCAAAATACAAAACTGCAAAGGCAGTTTGGGATGCACTGAAAGTCAGACACGTTGGAGTAACCAGTGTCCAAAAGGCGAGATTACAAACACTCAAGACGGAATTTGAGATGTTACACATGAAAGAAAATGAATCCATTGATTCATTCACTACGAAGTTAACGGGTATTATAAACAAAGCAGCAAGCTTAGGACAAACATATGAAGATTCCACTCTCGTTCGGAAGTTACTAAATGCAGTACCCGACCGGTTTCTTCAAATTGTTGCGTCCATTGAACAATACTCGGACTTAGATACCATGTCTCTAGACGAAGCAATCGGAGACTGAAGACTTTTGAAGAAAGACTTAAATTCAAGAAAGAAAGAGTCGTGGACACTCAAGAAGGATTGATGTTCACACGACATGAACACCGAGGCCAATCTTACAGAGGACGTGGTCGCGGCAGATTTAATCAATCACGAGGTCGAGGGCATAACAGATTCAGATCAGAAAGAAAGAACTGGGAACCCTCACAAAATAGTTCCAGAAGGGAAACTATCAGTAATACAACAAAGAAGTTTACTCCTGATAAGAGTAAAGTACAGTGCTTCAAATGCAAGAAGTATGGACATTATGCAACAAGATGTCTAGAAAAAGATCAAGAACCGGAACACTCTAATCTCATTGAAGAAGACTTGGAGCCAACACTACTCATGGCGACTGTTGAAGAGCATCAGAAAGTTTTCTTGAACGAAACCAATCTTGAAGTAAACAAGATGACTACACATGATGAAAGTCTATGGTACTTAGACAATGGTGCAAGCAATCATATGACGGGAGTCAAAGATCATTTCAACGAGATTGACGAGAAAATTACCGGGAACGTAAGATTCGGAGATGGATCATACGTAGAGATCAAAGGAAAAGGATCTATATTGTTGGAGTGCAAGAATGAAGAGCAACGGGTCGTTTCACAAGTATATTACATTCCAAATCTAAGAGTAATATACTGAGTCTAGGACAACTGACAGAGAACGGTTGTAAAGTAGTCATGGAAAATGACTTACTACTACTATATGACTCAAGCAACGACATTCTATTAAAGGTCACTCGATCAAAGAATCGACTATACAAGGCAAACCTAAGGATAGGTAAACCCGTTTGTTTGTTTGCCAACCTACACGACAAATCATGGTTATGGCATGCAAGACTGGGCCATTTGAATTTTGGTTCAATGAAGAATATGGTTTCAAAGAAATTGGTTCATGGAATACCGCCCACCAAGCATACAACGAACATTTGCGACATATGCTTGATAGGAAAGCATAGTAGAGCTCCGTTTTCACAACAAGCAAATACAAGGTCAGAGACACCATTGGATTTGGTGTTTGGAGACTTGTGTGGTCCAATATCACCACCTACACCGACCGGCAAAAGGTACATATTCCTACTAATTGACGATTACTCACGATATATGTGGGAATACTTTCTAGACTCGAAAGATCAGGCTTTTGAGATCTTCAAAGAATTTAAGCAAAAGGTGGAAAACCAACTTGGAATCAACTTGAAGATGTTTAGAACAGACAGAGGAGGGGAATTCACATCAAATGAATTCCTTCAATACTGCAAGGATAATGGCATCTCAAGGCAATTGACTGCACCATACTCACCTCAACAAAACGGAGTCGTTGAACGAAAGAATAGGACAATTCTTTCAGCAACAAGATGCATGATGAAGGCAACGAACTTGCCACAAAACTTTTGGGCAGAAGCAGTTAGACACGCCATACTAATACTGAATTGTACACCAACAAAGTCACTTGAGGACATTACACCATATGAAGCATTGAAGGGAAGGAAGCCAAATCTACATCATCTAAGGATTTTTGGCTGCATCGCATATGCAAAGGTACCTTCACAACATTTGACTAAATTAGATGATAGAAGTATACGAATGGTATACTTGGGCAGCGAGCCAGGATCAAAGGCATATCGCTTGTTTGATCCATTAAAGAATAGAATTTGCGTTAGTCGGGACGTAAAATTCAAGGAAGATGAAACATGGAATTGGGATGAATACACTAAAGACTACAATCTGGACAGACCAGAATGGACTGATTTCATTATAGGAAATAATGAAACACCTGGTACTCAGAATATCTTGAATGAAAGTGAAGATCTCGAAGATAATGTTACACCTGGTAACAATGATTTTGATGAAGAAGTACCAGCTACACCCAATTCCCAGATATCTACTCATGAGTATAGCCCACAACAATCCACCATCAATTCACCGGTTTTAGAAGTCGATACACCTTCTACAACAAATTCAAGAATTGATCATACGCCTGTAAGAGGTTACAGGGCCTTAAGTGATATATATGCCAATACGGATGAATTGTTACTAGTAGAAGACGAACCAAGAAACTACAAGGAAGCAGCAAAAGATGATAGGTGGATTGAAGCAATGAAAGCAGAGATTGATTCTATCAACAAGAACAACACTTGGAGACTAACCACATTGCCAAAGGATCATAAGGCAATTGGTTTGAAGTGGGTGTTCAAGACAAAGAGGGATGCTGAAGGCAGGATAGTAAAGTACAAGGCACGACTAGTAGCCAAAGGATATGTTCAAGAACATGGCATAGACTTTGATGAAGTCTTTGCACCTGTAGCACGAATTGAGACAATTCGATTGATATTGGCTCTAGCAGCATATAACAGATGGGAAGTACACCATCTAGATGTAAAGTCAGCATTTTTACAAGGAGAATTGAAGGAAGAAGTTTATGTCTCACAGCCTGAAGGCTTTATAAAAGAAAGGGACAAAGGAAAAGTTTACAGACTCATGAAAGCACTCTACGGGCTTAGACAAGCTCCGCGAGCATGGTACACCAAGTTAGACAACATATTGAAAACACTTGGTTTCAAGAAATGTGCTTTAGAGCAAGCAGTCTACACAAGGATATCTAAAGAATCAACACTTCTGATCGGAGTATACGTTGATGATTTAATAGTTACTGGATCATCAAAGAAAGAGATTGAGACTTTCAAGGACCAGATGAAGAAGAAATTCGAAATGAGTGATCTTGGATTACTCGCTTATTATCTTGGTATTGAGGTTACCCAGAAAGGGGGTGAAATCTCAATAAAGCAAACTGGCTACGCAAACAAGATACTTAGTGACACAGGAATGCTAGACTGCAATGATGCAAAGATACCTATGGAACCGGGTCTCAAGCTGACAAAAGTAACCGAAGAAAGATACGTCGACACCACTGAATATCGAAGCATAATTGGATGTTTAAGGTACTTACTACACACGAGACCTGATCTAAGTTTTTCAGTTGGATTACTTAGTCGTTTCATGCAAGAACCACAAGAACAACATATGAAGGCAATCAAGCAAGTACTACGTTATATCAAAGGAACGAAAGACTATGGTATAACTTATGGACATGAAGGAGGAAACAGGATACAAGGCTACAGTGACAGCAGTTATGGTGTTAACACACAAGAAGGAAAAGGCACAACTGGAATAGTTTTCTACTTTGGAAACTCACCTATCAGTTGGAGCACTCAAAAGCAAGGAACAGTAGCACTATCCTCGTGCGAATCAGAATTTATCGCAGCAACAGCAGCAGCAACGCAAGCATTATGGTTAAAAAGACTACTCAGCAAAATTACTGATACCAAGGAACAGAAGGTCACGATTTATGTGGATAACAAGTCTGCAATAGCACTAATGAAGAATCCAGTGTTTCATGGAAGAAGCAAGCACATTGATACAAAGTATCACTTTATACGAGAATGCGTCGAGAAAGAAGACCTAGCAGTTGAACACGTCAATGGAGATCTACAACGAGCTGACATTTTGACAAAGCCACTACCAAGAATAAGATTCGTCACTATGAGACAACTGCTTGGAGTTAAAGACCTTCTTCAGTATAATCGAGATTAAGGGGGTGAATGTTAGATTAATCTCGATTAAACCTATGTAATTAGTATATATATGTGTATGTTATTTATAGGGTAGTTATAGTTAGTTATTTATGGAAAGGTGTGACCATTCATGAAGAGTTGTGATGCTTCATGAAACACCTATTGACGAACCATCGCAATGGTTCGATGGCACCCTTTGGTGTCTATAAATATGTAACCTATGTACACTTTTCAATTTGTGAATTCTCAGAAATAAAACTATACTTTGGTTATTTATTGCATAGCGATCCAACATCCTACCGCTACCGCTAAGGATGGCCTTACAAGCCCACTCATATTTATACCATCGGCTATCTACACTAAGCCTAAGCCCATTACACCAAATACAAAGCCCATACAACATTACAAGAATTAATTCTATTCAAAATGGCTTAGTTTATAAAACTTTAATATTAGAACATTTATTGTTCTATTTTTTAAAAATGTCAGGATCTAGTCTTTGTATCGGGACAGTGTGTGATATCAAGACCTTGAGGCTTGCAGTATTGGGACCTGACCTGCATCGGAACCGAGCAATCTTCCTGTACCCAGCTTGTTTGCAAGGACTAAAATCCCGTGCCTTACCAGAACCAATGTCCTTGCCGGGTCATTGTCCTATGGGAACTTGGTATCAGACCAAGTTGTAAAGGTCGAGAACCAATTTGGGACTGTGTCGGTACCCTAGGCTTGGTCCGAGACCGGTGCTGACACTTGTAATCCACTACCTGGACCATATGTGCCATATCGGGACCAAAACATGTATGGTGTCAGGTCACTTATGCCATATCGGGGCTAAACACACTCGGGGCTAAAACAAGACAGCACTGTCGGGACTACCAAACCAATATTGAGAAAGTATATACTAGATCTACTAAAAGAAACTAGGATGTTGGGAAGCAAACCCGTTGAGACTATTGCAATAATGATCGACCAGTTAACAAGGACGGTACCAAAACTTGAGGTTAACGTGAGAAGTGGTTATCAAACGGTGGGATGCACATTAGCATGAGAGACACTGGATCAATTCCCTTCTAAAGCGCAATTCATGGGAGGGAATGAGATTAAAAGAGATCAAGGATTCAGATTCACTTCTCACCGTTAACTCAACTTCTCACATAAGTGTACGCATTTTTATTTTAGTTTATCCAAAAGTAAGTGTCAATTTCCAAAAGGAACTACCTACCTTTCTATAAATAAAGGGTGCAATAATTACACATTGCTAAAAATTTGTATCTTTTTCATTTTGGACATTTATTTTGGGATGAGAGCGTTATTTGTAGTGTTTGTCATTTTTTGGTAAAATTAACCCAAACAAAAAGCCGCTCTACTGACTTGACCGCCACGATTGAGGGCACGCCAAATAGCATGCTTGATGAGATGCATTCCTTTTTAATGAGTCAAACGAGTGATGATTCCAACCAACGGCAGATCAGCGCTCTTTTGCCTTCCACAACATTTTCCCAAGTGTAGGACACCTAAAATTACAAATAACATGTAGATCTTTAGCCAAGACCACAAACAAAACAAGTAATATAACAAAGACCTTGGCACGTATAAGGTTCAAGGAGATGAGATCGTTACTTGGCGTACAAGAGTTACCCTTCTCGACTCAGAAATTCAGGAGGTGATTGTTGGCGAATTATCTAAGTCCGATTATAGCTTAGAGTGTGGCTCTGGTTCAGCTTCAAAGTTTGGAGTGTAGTCCAAGTTATCTACTCCTAGGATAGAGGGTTTATTTTAGATAATTATATGGTTTAATTAAATAGAATACTAGTTATATTCTAACGCGATAGGTTATTCTTTATATACCATGCAGGGTAGGCATCATGTATAAAATGGAGTTTTTGAGTTAAGTTTTCTTCAATAAAATATTTGCATGTTTGGCAATCTTTTCTGATTTCGTTTTACTCTCTTAACCTTCGTAAATATACATTTGTGATCTTAATTAGCATCTTGACTTTCAACTAGCTTCCTTTACAAAGTATATTCTCTTAAGCACCATGATTGATGTATTCGGTTTTCTTATACTAAAATATTAAATTTTTTCATCCCATTACCAATTGAAATGTTCCAAACAACAATGGAAAAAAGTGTCTAGGAAATGTATTTGTTACAGTAAAACACAATAAATAAATGCCTACAATATCAAGGGATTCTTCAGCTCACTATCTAGGAACTAGATCTGATATTGTAACATCATTTACCGAAAAATGTGATCCTTTATTGTTCCCCATGTTATTATCTTGTATCGGGTTGAGAATTTGCTCAGCAACACTAGTATGCATGAAAAACGCGGGCTCCGTTGGTTTTGCGAGAGGAAGAGACATGCTTTTAAGCATGTGAACAACCTCAGCCATTGTTGGCCTATCAACAACGTTATTTTGAACGCACAATAAACCAATATGGATAGTTCTGACCATTTCGTTCAATGAACTAAAATTTTCCTTCAATATGGGGTCTATCATATTTGACACTGTTCCATCTTGTAAGCATTTCCATGCCTGAAAGATGGAGGTTAATAAGTTTTTCTTCAAATATACGTAATTTGAAATATAAAGAATAAGATAAGATACTTACATAGGTAAGAAGGCCTTCGACACCTTGACCGTTTCGAAAACGTTGATTCCTTTGACCTGCTACAGTTTCTAGCACTAACACTCCAAAGCTAAAGACGTCTGATTTTACCGAGAATTGACCATACAAGGCATATTCAGGTGCCATATATCCACTATACAATTTCATACAACCAAATGCAAGTTAGAATAAATTAATCTTCCTTGGTCAAATAATTAAAATTACTAATATATAGAATATAATTTGGTATATAGGTTGTTTTGTTCTATAGAGTTGCACATTAAAAAAATTCCTAATGGACTGTCATATCATATTCCCCATTTGATGTTGGTATATATATAGACTTACAAGGTTCCAACAATTCGATTTGTGTTTCCTTCAATTTCATCAGGGTTAAACAATCTTGCCATGCCAAAATCTGCAATTTTTGGATCCATATTTGTATCTAACAATACATTGGCAGCTTTGAGATCACGATGGATTATCCTTAGACGTGAGTCTTCATGGAGGTAAAGAAGTCCACGAGCAATACCTCCTACTATTTTGTAGCGTGTATCCCAGTCAAGAAGTAAGCGCTTAGTTGGATCTATAAGTTGTAGCAAGAATTCAACATGAGCAATAATCTTTTTTAAAAAGAGGTAAAACAAAAACACACTAGAAAGAAGTGTAGTAATTGGACTACCAAATATAAATTTGTCAAGGCTTGCATTTGCCACAAACTCATATATAAGAAGTCTTTCGATTCCTTCCAAGGTGAAACCAATGAGCTTAACCAAATTTCGATGTTGAAGCTTTGCGACTAGTAAGACCTCATTCTTGAATTCTGTTTCACCTTGTTCTGACTCCTTAAATAGCCTTTTTACTGCTATTGCTTGTCCATTTGGAAGCTTTCCCTGAATATGAACATTTTAATATTTTAAATGCATGTGATACTAAGATGGCTATTTGCACATAATGAAAAGGATTGTGGCTTTATATGTTTACCTCGTAGACGGATCCAAATCCACCTTGTCCAAGCTTATTATTTTCAGAGAAGTCATGTGTTGCTGCTCTGATAATATGGAAATCATAATGCAGTGATTCAACGATGCTAACATCCATAATTTTACCTACCGCATATGAAAAAATAAGGAGGCAGCATCAAATGTAGTTCTAACTTCTAAGATTATACATGAAATATCTAATTGTGGTTATCCATTAATACTCCATAGTTGGGATTCGAATGTTGGGTAGAGGCCACATGGCCTATTTCAATAAAATATAGATCTTGTTGACTTTTTGGATAGTAAGCCCCATGTTTATTAATAAGTCTTAAAATGAGATCAACTTTTATATCCTTTTTACCGTAAAGTTCTATCGCCCTAACTAACCCAATCTTTACCTTACTTTTTTATTATTATTTTAATATATATGTAAGAGAGAGAAAGAGGAAGAAAGAGGAGGGAAAGAAGAGGGAGAGAGGGTGTGTCCCGAGGGCCTCACCCTCTGGGATCCACATCACCAAGCTTGTACCCGTGCTCCACATCAACCCGCCAAACCTGCATATATGCCTTGCCTGAGCCCTCACCCGAGGGCGGTACGAGTGGCCTTATAGAGTTACAATTCTAACAATAATATAAGGTGACAAACTAACAATGCAACTAGTTATAATTCATGAGCTTTGGGGAAATGTTATATATAAGGAGGCAATATCTATTTATTACAAGTTGTAGTCGTTTCATCCAGCAAATATCAATTGAATATATAAAATTAGTAGTTTTGGAACTTACTTTTAAATTTTCTTCCAAGTGTTTCCTTCCTCCTCCATATTATGTACATACCAACGGAAATGACTACAATTATCACAAAGACGACAGGGATGATGATAGCCATCCTACGAGTTGTGCCGGTGTTTGTATCTTTGCCTGCAAAATATTATATCGTCAAATCAATCCTTAAAGTATTTAATTCTTAATCGTAGGTGTGGGCGAGTTTATTTCATTATAGATAAAATCTTCGATTAAGGGTGTGTTTGGTTGTGGAAAACTGTTTTCATTTTCTTAGAAAACGTTTTTAATTAGAAAATGAAGTTGAGTTTTCATTTTCAGTTTTCAACGAAAATTTTAGAAAAGGCTTTTCGTTGAAATGGTGGAGTTTTCATTTTCCGTTTTAGAAAATCAGAAAATGCGTTTAGAAAATTTTGGAAAATTACTAAAATCAGTTTTCTAATTTAAATAGAAATTAGAAAACAGAAAATTCTCAATTTCTTGGAAAAGCTTTTAAAAACTGCTTAATGAACCAAATGTGTTTTCTAATTTTCATCCTCTTTAAATAAAATTCTTACAAAATTGGAAAATTTTCCACAACCAAACGCAGCTCCTGATAAAAATAACTACAACGTACGTGGATGTTAATTGCATACCTAAGGATGGTAGTGGTAAATTAGGAGCCGAAGATGGAAGAGGGATTATTGGTGTCTTGTTATAGAACAAATAATTCTCGTACGTAATTGTACATGAAGGTGTCCTAGCGCTTGCTCCTTTCCTACTAATTTCTTTCGGAATTCTGTTGATTAAGTTTTGGAGGCAATCGTTACATTGTTGTGTGGATAAATCAGGAGTACACTGCACAAGTGCATAAATCACTTTTGAAGAGTCGGGCAAACTCGTGTTTCCTGTAGCAAACTTCAACAACGATCCGCCATCAGCTGCTTTACCTCTCAGATTGCCCAGTAGTTGACTCAGTGCCAAAAAGAAGCTAATGTCACTACTGTTATCATCATTGCCCGGCCACGTATAAGAAGATCCGCTAATATCATTAATTCCCAATATAGTGGCATTGGAGTACCTCAAGAAACAGACATCATTGTTCATATCCAAAACTCTTGCATTACCACAATCAGATATATGAGCAATGGCATCGTTCAAACAACTTCGGCACATGTCAGCCTCCACGTCTCCACGGCAGAGTGAGATTGCATTGGCTGTATCAGGAGGGCCTTCACCCACGGAAATGTTCAAAAAACCATACCCATTGTTGGTTTTGGGGAGGGCTGACATGGCTTCATCAAGATTTATTCGGAACTTGGGGGTATAAGTATAAAGGTCCTCGCAGGTACCGGAAAAGGCTTCCGGTTGGGCTTTGATGACAACATTGATTTGGTACACGAAAGTAAGACAGATAAATGCAAGTGGTTTTCCGATGGCAAGTATCATCATATAACCTCTAATTACGTGGAGGCTAGAAAATTTTATTTAGGGAATTTGATTGTATAAGATCTTCATGAAACTTGATAAATTGAACTACGTGATGGTTCCTTTTAATTGTCTTAAGTTTCCAAAACTTTACCAAGTATTTGTCGGAAGTCAAGAAACAATGATAACTATATCTTCTCCGAATCTTCACAAGCAATCTTGGAGAAGCAACAATGTGAACATAATGTTTATCAATTCATAATTTTCCTTTCCCAAAATGCCTGAATTCTCAACACAGTCAACACTTCTTTTTTAATTTACTCGGTTTCTGACTTTCTCAGTAGCAACTACAGAATAGTACTGCTAAAAACTAAAAAAAAAAGATTTGTCTACTTACCTATTATCCATTTAATCAAACATATTAATTGCATCTCCAACCCAAATATTAAAAATACATCCTTAAGAGCATCTCCAACAGATTTGTTAAACTTTTTTATAAAAAAAAATGAAGATAAAAACATTTTGTTTCATCTCTAACAGCTTTACTATTTTAGAGAAAGATTTTAGTATTTCAATAAATATTTGACAAACTTTTGATGAAAAATGCATTAAAAATTTATTTATCTCTCTTCAATATAGCCTACTATTGGTGGGAATGCATTAAAAGTTGTTTATCTCTCTTAATTTAGAGATTTTAGAGAAATCTCTATATTTAGGAAAATTTTTAAGTTTTTCTATTTTAGAGAATGGTTTAGCAAATCTGTTGGAGAGGTTTAGCAAACAAAATTCCACTTTTTGCTATTTTAACAATGATGTTGGAGATGCTCTAAAAACACTAAAATTGATGCATAAAAAAAATACATTCCAACCACACATGATAAAGCATTTTTTATATTAGTAATATTAATAAACTATTTCATATATTAAACTTTTAATCAATAATAAAAGTAAGAATTAACTTCATGGGGGCTGTTTTACATACTTAAAATGAGCTTATTGGGATTGTTTTAGCAAGTTAAATTATCTTAATGGGGGTTGTTTGTTAGCAACTTAAATTAGCTTAATGAGGTTTTTTTTAGCCACTTAACATGTGCTTAATGGAGGATGTTTTTAGATACTTAAAGTGAGCTTATTGGGATTGTTTTTAGCAACTTAACTGAGCTTAATGGGGTTGTTTTTAGCAACTTAAAACATGCTTATTAGGGGTTGTTTTTAGCAAGTTAAATGTGCTTATTGGGGCTGTTTTTACATACTTAAATGTGCTTATTAGGAGCTGTTTTTACATACTTAAATGTGCGTATTAAGGGTTGTTTTTGGCAAGTTAAATGAGCTTATTGGGGCTGTTTTTACATACTTAAAATGTGCTTATTAGGGGATGTTTTTACATACTTAAATGTGTTTATTAAAGGCTGTTTTTAGCAAGGTTCAAAAAGGCGTGAGGCGTGACGTGGCGGCAAGTTCAAGCCTTAAGCCTTACCAGATATGGCGAGGACGCGGCGTTTTCCAAGGCGTGACATATGGCGGCAAATTTGTATGTCATATATAGAATTATACATATACATATATGTTTTATATAATTTATTTTAATCATTGAAAGTGTACATTCATATTAAAAGAAGAAAAAACATATTGCTTATTATTATAAAGATAGTTTTTGATTGAATATGTAGGATAAAACATATGAAGGTAACTTTATAACCTCGTTTTAATCGTGAAACCTAACATTTATGAATTCGTGGAACTGAGGGTGATGAAATTAGATAAGTTTATAAAAATGAAAAAGTTAAAGTTAAATATGTAACAACACAAAAGAAAAAAAAAAGAAAAAAAAAACTAAAAACTAAAATTTTTTTGAAAAAAAAACCACGTCTTACAAAAAACGCGCGCCGCGGGCGATATAGCGCGCCTTGAGGCGCCATGGCGTGAGCCACGCCTTACAGAAACGCTATGGGGTATTTCGTAACGGCGGAGACGCGTCTTACGCCATATCGCGCCATGGCGCGCCTTTTTGAACACTGGTTTTTAGCAAGTTAAATGAGCTTATTGGGGCTATTTTACATACTTAAATGGCTTATTGGGGCTGTTTTTAGTTTAATGGGTGCTGTTTTTAGCTCAATGGGGGCTGTTTGGGACTTGTTTAGATTGTTCTATAAGCTCCTTAAGCCGTTGAGTTTTATATGGCTTTGCATCTATGCTTATGCTTATTGTTTTTCATTATTTTGGGTTTGTTTGGGACTTGTTTAGATTGTTCTATATGCTCCTTAAGCGGTTGAGTTTTATATGGCTTTGCATCTATATCATACGAGCTTATGTTTTTTTATTTATTTGGGTTTGTTTGGGACTTGTTTAGATTGTTCTATAAGCTCATTAAGCCGCTAAGTTTTAAATGGCTTTGCATCTCTACCATAGGAGCTTATTGTTTTTATTAATTCGGGTTTGTTTGGGACTTGTTTAGATTGTTCTACAAGCTCATTAGGCCGTTGAGTTTTAAATGCTTTGCATCTATATCATAAGAGCTTATTGTTTTTATTAAATTGGGTTTGTTTGAGACTTGTTTAGATTGTTCTATAAGCTCATTAAGCCGAAGGCGTCATTCACAAATGTGATGCAATCCTTTTCGAACCAAAATACTCACTTGGAGAATGACGCAAATGAGGATGACGTTGTGAACGAGGATGACAATATGGAGGAGTCGTTTGTATTGTTTATTATGTAACGTACAACTTAAAATATATGTAATGCGGAGCTTGTAACAGTTTAGACATGTTTTATATAATTTCATCGACATTTGAGTATTAGCAACAATATTTGAGTATTAGCAACGGCATTTGAGTTTTAGCAATGACATTTGAGTATTGGCGTCAAGTCTTTAGCAATGACGCAATAGCAACAACATGTCGCCGCTAAATGCTTTAGTAGCGACATGCGAAAAGTCGCTGCTGATACCCTAATTTTTTTTGTGAGGTTGATACTTTAGGCAACATATGCAAATAGAGTATGTTGTCTAAGATGATATATTAGGCAACGTATGCAAATAAAGTATGTTGTTTAAGCTGATACCTGAGGCAACGTATGCAAATAGAATATGTTGTCTAAGCTGATACCTTAGGCAACATATGCAAACAGAGTATGTTGGCTAAGCTGATACCTTAGGCAACGTATGTAATAGAGTATGTTATTTAAGCTGATACCTTAGGCAACATATGCAAATAGAGTATGATGCCTAAGCTGGTACCTTAGGCAACGTATCCAAATTGCATATGCAACATATCCTATTATATGTTGCCTAAGAAGTCAGCTTAGGCAACATAATGGCGTTTGACTATGTTGCCTATACTCTTATGCGACATTGATAAGACAACATTGCTTAGGCAACATAGGTATGTTGCCTAAGGCTTAGGCAACATATAAACCACTCTAAGGCAACATTTTGCATTTGTTGCTTAAGTGGTATTTGGTGTAGTGATTCCAACCACACATGATAAAACATTTTTTATATTAGTAATATTAATAAACTATTTCATATATTAAACTTTTAATCAATAATAAATATATATGTTTAAACTAGGGAGACATTCTTCCACATTATTTCAATCTTTGTTTAAAACCAAGCTGCAGAACGGGCCTTAGATTCTGAGGGGCCGAACAAACTCATTGATTTTATTTTGAACTTTTTTACATGTGATTTGTGTTATTGGAAATAATACAGATACGGGTTTTTTCATCTTTCATTGTCCTTTTAGGATTTTAATAAAAAGAGTTAATCAAACATTTGGTCCTTAACGTTTGTCGAATATTACGGATTTGGTCCCTAAAAATCATTTATTACATAAATGATCCTCCAGGTATGCAAATCGTCATGGATTTGGTCCCTATGGCTAACAACCATTTAATTTGTTCGTTAAGTGAGGGAAAAATAGTCATTTTGTTATTTATATTTATTTTACATTTTTTAAAATTTAAAGGACCAAATGTGTAATATCAAATTCAAGTGTATGAGTTTGAAACCCAGGTTTGCATTTTGACTTAAAGTGTTTCATATTAAAAATTAGGTTTTTTCATAGTTCAGACCCTCCATATTTACAACCGTCGGCGTCTCCAAGACTCCAACTCCAGCCACCTATCGCTGGCAACCTCTCTCTAACTCCTCTACTCATTGTCGGCCACTAAACTTTCCATCCATCATCGTCGGTGCTCTATTTATATCCCCGACACACCACCAGAGAAGCGCCTTTGTCCTTGTGGTTGACGGTTTCAAATGGTCTCGGCACAACCACCACCACCTCCACGACAACCACCATCTTCAAGACCTAGACCTATAACTCAGATCTTGAAACCCAAATCCAAACCTATGTATCTTTGCCGCTCCATATTTTGGGCCTGCTGCTATATTGCTTGTTCTTCTCCTCTCTTTCGATATCCTCTTCTTTCATCGCTCGATGTTGCATTGGGAGGTTCAAGAACTCATAAATCGATGGGTTCTTCGTTCTTAGATCTGAGTTCGATAGGTTCTGCGTTCTTCTTTTTCCAACGTCGGCACCCTTGTCTCTAGCTTGTTCTCGGCACCGACACCTCCATCTAGATTCGATTTTGATGGAGGGTTGGATCGAGGGTTTGAAGAAACTGGGTTCTAAGCGAAAACACGTTAAGATACCCCCCCCCCCTTGTGGAACTCTGATGAACCTTCTATGCTTTTGAATTTTTTGTGTTTGATTTATCTTTTTTAGTTTTGTTTTAAAACTTAAGCTTTTTATTTTGCTATGGATTTGATTTAGAGTTAATTACATTTTTGGTTCCTATGGTTTGTGGTTTTTAACCCTCTAGGTCCATTTTTAAAAATATTATGGATTTGGTACCTATGGTTTACATTTATAACGCTTTGGGTCCACAATTTCTAACTCCATTAAATACTTCTGTTAAAAGGATTTAGTACCACCACCACCACCACTATCATTATCAACATCACCATCACCACCACTACCACCACCATCCCCATCACCACCAACTTGGAAGCTTTATCATGACCTTTATCAAGCAAAATAATCAAACTTAGACCCTAAATTGATCAAAAAACCCTAAATCAATCATAAATGAAACCCAAAATTTACATAAAAAACCCCAAATCAAGCAGAATCAATCCTAAAAATTTATATCAAAAAACCCCAGATCCGTGTATATAGAAGCGGCGGCGATGGAATACAGAAGCGACGACCATGGGTAGAGGGTTCAAGGGGAGTGGAAGAATCTAGAGTTTCAGAAACCCTACATCCGTGTATGATGGAGGTGGGAGGCGGTGGGAGGTGATGGAGGTAGGTTTGGGTGGCCGGTGGGAGATAACCGGTGGGAGGTTGATGTAATGAGGTTGCAAGTCGCACATGTTATATGTTATATATATATATACATATTATAAATGTATACAAATTATAATACAATATATAAAATAATTAAAAAAAAACAAATCAAAAGAAAAAGTAATGAAAAAACAAAAAACAATTACTGTAAGACTAAAATACCCCTGAAGTTAATCAATTTAACAGAAACATTTAACGGAGTTACAAATTGTGGACCCAAAGCGTTATAAATTGTAAACCATAGGTATCAAATCCATAATTATTTTAAAAATGGACCCAGAGTGATAAAACCACCAAACCACAGGGACCAAAAATGTAATTAACTCTTTGATTTATGTTTCTAATGAACCTTTCTTCTCATAGTAGATACAGGTTTGGATTTAAGATTCAATATTATGCTTGATGTTCTTGATAAAGCGTAGTCGGGGAAGATGAACATTCCCAAATAAATACAAAATTTGTTAAAGAAAGGTGTAAAATAAAGGATAATGTAGAATGACAAATTTACCCTTGCATTTAATGGATTAAATAGACAAACGTTAGTGTAAGGGACCAAATCCATAACGATTTGCATACCTGGAGGATCATTTATGTAACAAATAAAGTTTTTGAACTATATCCGTAATATTCGATAAATGTGTTGAGTCTGATACTTTACCACTGCTACTTTTGAAGGTTACCACTGCTGGCTCTGGAGTATTACTACTGCTATTGAAGATTGGAGGTTACCACTGCCAGTATGTGAGGAATCAAGATTAACACTGCTGTACCAGATTACCACTGCCCTTTGAAGATTACCATTGCTAGTTTTGAAGTTAACACTGCTGGTGTGAAGTTAACTCTGCTTATGTTTTTACCACTGCTATCAGAAGAAGATAAGGAAAGGATTGTGATGACTTGAAGATATAGACAAGATACGATATGCTTGGAGATATTTTAGAGATTATCTTGTAAATCTAGTTTCCTTCTTGTATTCTTATAATCCGTATATATAGCTGATAGGTTTTCATTGTTAGATACGAGTTTTTGATAGCTTTTGTGTTAAGAATTAAGAGCCTCAAGATTGTTCTTGTAATCCCTGCAATAGAGAAGTGTTGCACGTCTGTTTGAGCCTGTTCAAACAGATTGGGGCTTGTAGTTGTAATCATTAAGCTATTGAGATCAATATACACAGTTTATTCAAATTCATTGTTCTGTTTCATAATCAAAGTGTTATTCCGCAAACTTCTTTGATTAAGTATTCTGTTCTTGATATTGTGATTTAGATCCTGTCAAGTGGTATCAGAGCATGTGTTCAGAATACTCTTAGATCAATGGATTCCCAGGATTCTGTTCTTGTGTCCAAAGTTCCCATGCTCAAACCCAATGAGTTTGAGATGTGGAAAATCAGAATCAAGCAATACATGCTTCTTACTGATTATGCCTTATGGGAGGTAGTTGAACATGGACCTAGTGTCCCTGAACCTGCTGTTGCTGGAGCACCCCCAAAATCTGATGCAAACAAAAAGAGGAAGCAGACTGAGATGAAAGCCTTAAGCACTCTGCTGTTGGCTATTCCCAATGAATACCACACCAGTTCTGTACCTGTCCTGATGCAAGATCACTGTGGATTGCACTAGAGAAGAGATTTTCTGGAACCAAAAGTTCCAAGAGAAATCAGAAAGCCCTGTTGAAGCGGCAATATGAAAACTTCACTTCTACAAAGAATGAGTCCATGACTCAAACTTTTGACAGGTTCAACAAACTGATTGGAGAACTTGCCAATGTAGATGTGAAGATGGAGAAGGATGAAGTCAATAGAAAATTCCTCAGATCTCTGAGTGAGGAATGGACTATGTACACTGTGTCATTCAGACAAGGAGATGACCTGGAGGATAAGGAGCTTGAAGATCTGTACAATGATCTCAGGATTTTTGAAGCTGAAGTAGAGGCCAAAAGAAGACCAACTGGATATTCACATACTATTGCTCTTTATTCCTCTGAAAATCCTTCTTCTAATATTAATACTGCTAGTACTGCTAATGTTAACCCTGCTAATAATAACCATGATAGTACTAAGGATAAATCTTCTGTGTCACAGGATACTAATGGGGATGTAGTCTACAGTATACATTCAACATATGCAAGACTTCTGGTCAAATGCCGTTGTACTGGAAGAAGAAGGGGTCAAAAGCATTCAAACCACTATCTGTGGTCTATCACTCACTCTTACCCCTGCAAAGATCAGACATCATCTACAACTCAATGATGAAGGAGGTATCTCTATGCTTTCTACTCGAACCATCATGGAAAATCTTTTAAAAATGGGGTATACAGGCTCCAAAACCTCTTTGAAATATCTTAAGGGAAAATTATGCCCTCAATGGAGATTTTTTGTGCATACCCTATTACACTGCTTTTCAAAGAAAACCACTGGTTTTGGTGAGTTTAGCAGTACTATGGCTTCTGCCTTGGTCTGTCTAGCCACAAACCAGGTTTTTAACTTCTCACAGATGATTTTTGATGATCTTGTGTACAATCTTGAGAACATTCCAAATTCTAAAGTTAAAACATTTTTCATGTTCCCAAGATTTGTCCAAGAAGTGATAACCAAAGAATTGACGGCTGTACCAACTCATGGAGACATCTATAAGAGCTCTGCTCTTGGTCATAAGGTGTTTTCCAATATGAAGAGACCTGCAGATGGCTCTAATGACCAATTCACTCCATTGTTCTCTACAATGATGAGAGTGAACCACCCCCTAGGTGAGGCATCAGGCTTACAGCCTACACAACCAAGCATTCCCTCTGATGACCTACCCACACCTATCACTGATACTATTCCTCTGTCCCTTGAGGAAACCCCACACCCCCACACTACAAAAATATCAAAGAAAGAACAGAGGAGCTCCTTCCTCCTCTGGTTCTAAACCTCATGAGCCTATAAGCCAACAGTTGGAGCACTCTCCTTCCGATTCTACCCAAAGGGATACCCCTGGAGTGCAGCCCCACTCAAGTATAAAGAAGGTGCCCTCTAAGGAGAAGGATGGGCATGTGGTTGGAGAGGCTCAAACTACTGATGTTGCACAAGGTGTGCATCAGGACAGTTTGAACATAAGTAAGACCCCCACCACGACAACTCCTAGTGAGAAATCACAGGGAGGACCCAGGTGCCGAGAAACCAAGGGGGCTTCTAGTGCTTCAGCAAGGCTGAAGACTAAAGTCAAAAAGCTCAAAGATCCAGTAATGGAGGTTAACACTTCTAAACCTGGTGAGAGCAGATTTTCACAAAATGAATTGATGGAAAACTTTCGTACCATTGCCAAGGACTTGAAGGCTTTTGAGAAGAACTTCTTTGTCCATGATGAGAAACATGGCTCTCATGCAGCCAGACTTGATACATTGGAGGAGTTGGCAACTGCACAGCATGATATGCTCAAGCTACATGAAGCACAGTTGGTGAAGCAAGCCAAGATCATTCAAGCTCAGGATGCTTCCATTGCCTCCATGAAGAGTACTATTAGAGCTCTGAGGAAGAGATATAACACTTTGGTTACATTCACAAAGGGGGAGAGAAGATCTGGATTTAAGGGGGAGACAGTGCTAAATGAAGAAGTTGTGAATGAACCAGGTGTTGAGATGGAGACTGAAGCTAAGGGGGAGGAACAAAAAGAGACTGGTACAAAGGCTGAGATTGTTTTGGAAGTGAATGAAGAAACTCAGGTTGCAGATGAACCTGTAGTTACTATTGCTGAACCAGAGATCAATGAAGATGATCTAACCATTGCTGCATTGCTAGTGAAGATGCCTGAAGTAGTCAAACCTACTAAAGGTGTAGTTTTCAAAGAACCAGAGGTTGTGAAACAGATTGATCTTTCTGTTGTTTCTAAGAGCAAAGGAAAAGAGAAGGTGATTGAAGAAGCAGAGTCTGATTCTGATACTGAAATAGATGAGGCTAAGAGGAAGATTATGGAATATGAAGCTTCAGAGGCTCTTGCTAGGAAATTGAGCCTGGAGGAGCAAGAAAGAGTAGACTCAGAAGAAGTCAATTTCAAAAGAAGAGACTGAAAAGAGGAGGACTATGGTGAGGTATTTATCTAGTGCTCTTGGAAAGCCATTCCAATTCTTTTCCAGGTGGACTCTGAAAGAAATAGAGAACAAGTATAATGTCACCAGAGAAGCCATGCATTTGGAAGCCTTGGAAGAACAACAAGTTGAAACTGAAGATGTGGCACTGGTTCAAAGGAAGAGGAAGAGAGATCAGCTTGAAGAACAGGTTACTACTGATGTGCAAAAGACTAAGGAAATTGTGGATGTTTCTGAGCAGCAAAGTGTTCAAGTTATTGAGAAGAAGGAAGAACCAGTAAAGAAAGATGAGGTTGCTGAGAAAACTGTTGAGAAGAAGTTGGAAGTGCCTAAGCAGATGGAGGCACAATCATCAAGAGCAATAAGAAAGAAGTCTGTAGCTAAGAAACCAAAGATAAGTAAAGAAGTGGAGGAACCTTCAAATATCTCTATGTGGATATACTTTGATAATAATCAGATAGATTATTTCAAGGTATTCAGGAGTAATGGAACTAATGAAGTGTTTGCAAGTGAGATTGGGATCTTCAGAAAGTTGTCCAAAAGTGATCTGAAGAAGATGTATGAGATAGCTTGCACTAAAGAGATTGAAGATTTTGAGGAAGCAAGGCTGCTTGTAGAAGACTTGAAGATTATGTTTGCTTTCTCACAAACAAAAGCAGAGCTCAAGAAGAATGGAAAAAGAGATCAGAATGACAGCATTGGTGAAGGAAAGGTTATTTCCTGGAACACCTATGAAAATAGGGTGTTTTCAGTGACTTTTGAGAAAGGAAGAATGAGTTTCTTTCTAATGGATAAAAGATATGATTTTGAACCAATCATGATGGGAAGTATGCTGGAAGTGAAGAAGAAATCAGAGAATCTGTCTGAGTTTGATAAAGAGTTGATTGGAAGATTGAGAGAACAGTTGCTGGAGTTGAATGCTCATTATTTTGATGAAGAAGTGATTGAGCTAAAGCAGAAGAAAGTTATTGGTTGGGGAGTTGATCAAGATCTGAAATATGTTATACAGTTTGATGATGGATCAGAACTGTGTGATGCTGAATGGGAAAATGTCTTGGATGAGTGCACAAGGGAGAATTTGAAAGAGATGTATGAACACAGATGCACTGTGATCAGGGTAGCTGTGAATGACAGAGATAATCCTGATCAAGCCAAGAAGAGGAAGTTTGCACTAGAGTGTTTGTTTTGGTTATTTGAACCATTCAGACTTCTAGGTGTAAAGAACTCAACATGTGAAGATGTGAAGGTATGGAGATGGTTTGAAAAGTGCAGAGTTTACAGTCTGAGCATCAATGATGAAGAAATGGAGTATTATTTTGAAGAATGTGAAACTGATGCTCTAGATATTCAGAGGTTGCAAGGTATGATGAAGGTAAGTCTGAGTACAAAAGGTGAACCTACAAGAGCTGCAAGATTGCTGGTGAAGAAGATGCATACTTATCTGAAGATCAGACTCACAAACTTAGCTCCTCATGCTGAGAAGTTAAGTTTAGGGGGAGATTGTTGAGTCTGATACTTTACCACTGCTACTTTTGAAGGTTACCACTTCTGGCTCTGGAGTATTACTACTGCTATTGAAGATTGGAGGTTACCACTGCCAGTATGTGAGGAATCAAGATTAACACTGCTGTACCAGATTACCACTGCCCTTTGAAGATTACCATTGCTAGTTTTGAAGTTAACACTGCTGGTGTGAAGTTAACTCTGCTTATGTTTTTACCACTGCTATCAGAAGAAGATAAGGAAAGGATTGTGATGACTTGAAGATATAGACAAGATACGATATGCTTGGAGATATTTTAGAGATTATCTTGTAAATCTAGTTTCCTTCTTGTATTCTTATAATCCGTATATATAGCTGATAGGTTTTCATTGTTAGATACGAGTTTTTGATAGCTTTTGTGTTAAGAATTAAGAGCCTCAAGATTGTTCTTGTAATCCCTGCAATAGAGAAGTGTTGCACGTCTGTTTGAGCCTGTTCAAACAGATTGGGGCTTGTAGTTGTAATCATTAAGCTATTGAGATCAATATACACAGTTTATTCAAATTCATTGTTCTGTTTCATAATCAAAGTGTTATTCCGCAAACTTCTTTGATTAAGTATTCTGTTCTTGATATTGTGATTTAGATCCTGTCAAAATGTTAGGGTCCAAATGTGTAATTAACTCTAAGAAGAATTTGCATGAAAATTTTCTCATATACATGCCAAATATATATAAAGTAACAATATATATAATTTAATATATGAACAATTTATTTTGAAAGAATAAAGTGCTATACATTATCTCTCGAACAACAAAAAAGTAGCTCAATCAAGGCTTTAGTTTTTGTTAAATTAAAATATTATAAAACCCTAGAATTCATAAGTGAGAATTAATATATATATATACATGGGTTTACTTCTTCAGAATGTATTAAACTATATTCAATATATTATTGTGTGTATCCACCTATAAAAAAATTCTATTGTACCAAAGGAGTGTTAGCCTACTGGTAAGGTTTGGGCATTGCATAGTGGTGAACCCGAGTTCGAGCCCTGGGGGTCGCATTCTGGAGGTACGGGGGCTTCGACCACGGGCTGTATGCTATAGCAGTCGGGCTTCGGCCCAAAAATTGTCGAGGATTAGTCTGGGCCCAATGTGGTCTGTGATACCTCTTCCAAAAAAAATCCTATTGTATCTATCAAACATTATTTTTGAGCTTATTGTGTTTCAAAATGACCGGTAACCGGGTTAGCCGGTAAACTTCGGCGATCTTCTCTGGCGGTCTCTCTAGCGGTCTTCTGCAGCAGTCTCACCGGCCATCTTCTTAGACGATCTCTCTGACCATTTTCTCCTCCCATGGCCACCCACCTCTACCATCGTTCACCACCATCGACCTCCATCGTAGCCCACCTCCACCATCGTTCACACCAACACCGCCGACCTACATTGCCACCCACCTCTACCATCGTTCACCACCACCATCACCATCGTCAACCTCCATCGTAGCGCACCTCCACCATCGTTTACACCATCACCGCTGACATCCACGGCCGCCCACCTCTACCATCCTTCACCATCATCACAACCACCATAGTCAACCTCCATCGCATCCCACCTCCACCATCGTTCACAACAACACCACCCACCTCCACCGCCACCCACCTCTAACATCATTCACCACCACCACCGTCAACCTCCACCCAGAACCGTCGTCGTTTTAGTAGAACCACCCAAAACCAAGATTACATAACCCATAACCACCTAGAACTACCATCTCATCACAAACACATCCGGCCACCGTCCCAACTGCCAGTAATCGGTTGATGACCGATTGAGCAGGTCACCGTACACACAAAGGACTCAAAAATATTGTTTGATACACACAATAGGATTTTTTGTAGGTAGATACACATAACAATATATTGGGTATAGTTTAATACATTTTCAAGAAGTAAACCCTATATATATAGGGCCAAGTTCAAATGTGAACTCATATTTCATTGTGAACGTGAGGATCACTAGTATCGTACCACGTGACTATATTCAGTTTGAATATTCATGGTTTATTCAGTCTGAATAAAAGCTTATTCGGTCTCAATAAAGCTTTATTCAATCTATATGATATATTCATACTGAATAAAGCTTAGGTGACGATTCAGATTGCCACATGGCACGATTTTGTTGGTCGATCCTCACGTTCACAATGAAAGATGAGTTCACATTTGAAATTGCTTGTGGATCATTGTTTGAGCTTTACTTTCTCGTGTAATCGCTTGCAGTGATCCGTACATCGTTTACTCACAGATTCACGGACTCACAATTGGTATCAGAGTTGTCGCTTTGGTAGATTTGTTCGATTTTTAGAGGCTGTTTTTGCTTGTTTGGCAAGACTCCCGAGTCGGAACTCTTGTTTCCCGAATTGGATATTAGTATCCCGATTCGGAACACTTGAATCCCGAATCGGAACTCATCATCAATTCCCGTATCAGATTATTTGTTTCCCGAATTGGAAACTTTGTTTCCCGATTCGGAAAACTTATTCCCCGAATCGGACATTTGATCTTGCCACGTCAGCCCTCTTTTTCCCAAATCGGTACATAACCATATACCGAATCGGATCATTTGATCTCCTGAATCGGGACTCACATTTCCCGAATCGGGACCCACCTTTTAGCCTATCTTTTTGAAATTTTCAAATTTCTGAAAAGGGGCTCTTAAGTGTGGAAGTTATGTTCAAACGAAAAACGCTATCTACTCAAAACAGATCCATCTCGTGACACGATGTCTAAAGAAATAATCAGTATCGGTTATGAAACTCGACCTCCAATATTGGTCGTTGGTGAATACCAGCAATGGAAACGCCAAATGATCAACTTTCTTGATCTATTGGATGACAAACTAATGGTCTCTATCACCGAGGGACCAATTAGACCTACGGTTACTGTAGCTGAAGTAGCAGAACTGAAGTCACTCCTTATCTACCTGCATATGAGGTTGAAAAACCATATAACATGTTCTCTCATGAACAACGTGCTCGGGCAGCCATTGACAAACGTGCTCTCACGTTACTCACTATGGCACTGCCTAATGACATGTTCGCGAGAGTTGATATCTGTAAAGATGCAAGATCGATGTGGCTGGGCATTGAACAACAAATGCAGGGAGGAAACAAAGCACTTGAAGGCAAAAGGAAAACGTGATGAATGCGTATGAAAGCTTTTGTGCTCGTGAAGGAGAAACACTAACTCATACCTACAATCGTTTAAACATCTGTGTGAACGATTTACGGAGACTTGGACTGGAAAAGAACAAATATGAGGTGAATGTGAAATTCCTCAAGCGGTTAAACAAGCTTTGGCAGTGAGTCACTATCAGTATTCAAGTGAGCGAGAATCTTGGCCAACTTGGACTTCATGACCTATACAGCATGATGCTTCCACATGAAGAAACCTTATTCGGTAAAACCGAAAAGAAGATCGCTCCTCCTACACTGGCCTTGATGTCAAACAGAGGATCATCCTCTCATGACAACTACATAGTTGAAGAACCTGTAGTTCTTGATGATGGACTTACCGAAGAGGAGATATATCAGCTAGAAAACTCCTTCGCCTTGATGGCTAAATTTCGGGGAAATCCCCAACGCTTCAACAGATTCAGACAAGGACCTCAGTTTGTGGGAGGTCACTCTAGCCAAGGCGGGTACCAGTCTAGAGAAAACTTTCAAAGAAACGATCAGGGGAGATCAAATAACTATCAACAACGTGATAGTTCTGGGTACAACCATCAAGGACCTTATCAAGATCGTGGACAAGGTTACAACAACAACAACCAACAACAGCAAAGGGATCAGGATTACAACTCCAACAACTACCATGGAAACCGAGGCTATCAGGGAGGTGGTTACAATCAACGGTGGAACAACCAATCTGGTCCTAACAACAATAACCAAAACCAGAAATCCAATGACGAAGGTCGTCAGTACAACAACACCGGTGGAACTGAACCACCGCAGCAGAACAAACTACCAGCTCTAGAAGCTCCACCAGCAGCCAACCAAAACAGGAACCCTACTCGAGTTCCCACCTGCTACAACTGTGGAACTCCGGGTCACTATGCATCTGAATGCAAGATAAAACTCAAGGATTCTGCTTACTTTGAGAAAAAGGCTGCCATAATGAAAAAGAAAGAGCTCGGGAAGGTGCTGTTGGCTGATGAGGAGGACTGGATCATGGAGCCAGAGGACTCAGATGATGAAGGCCCATCTACCGTGCAAGGTCACTGCCTCATGGCAGACTTTGAGGAACCCTTCATATCTGATTCCCCAAACGACTCAACAGAGGAAGAAGCTGAGGTAACTTCTTGTTCAAATTTGTCAAATCCTGCTGAACTGTCTCGTTCTGAAACTCTAAGACTTGAGAGCCAACTCCAAATGGAAAGAGCTCTCGTTGCGAGATTCAGAATAGAGAGTGCTGACCTCACTGAGAATTTTAACAGAATGGAGCTTGAGTCTGGGATTAGAGAATCTATCCTAGAAAACAAGCTCCTTGATCTCCAAAAATCTCACGACGAAATTGAAAGTAGTCGTTAAGAACACAAGCTCAAGTTTCACATTCTTTCTAAGGAAAGAACAAAATTGTTTATAAAAATAGAAAAGCTTGAGGAGAACAATCTCAAGAGAAGACAATCTGAACATACTTTGAGTATGCTTACCAAGCAAACCACTCAACATCCCTTTTATCAAGCCAAACATGGGTTGGGACATTTAGATAATCACATTCTTGAAAAAGCACCTGCACATCTATACAATTTTGACAATATGAGTGCTTCCAAACCTGAACCTAGGTCAGTCAATGGACAAGACAATGATAACTATGTGATGCAAACTGTGACCTTTACTGAGATTATTGATGGAAAAGCTGTGTCTTTCACCACCAGTCCTGGCAATAGTTCAACCAGTAGTCCCCCTTCCAGTCCTGTTGCCTCTGGTCCTATTTTTACCCCTGCTAGTAATCCTGAGAACACTTTCTCAAGCTGGGAAGGCATCAAAGCTAGAACACCTAAGGTAGCCATGCCTCCTATTAAGTATGCCAATTTGAACTTTAGCTATGACTCTAGGGAAATAGATACGTCCGTGGATGCTGATGTTATCCAACCTTTGGATATTTCTGCAACTCAGCCTCTTGCCCTAGTGTCTATAGAGAGAGAAATGTTCCATCTTAGATCCAAAACCGTGGAACTTGATGCATGTCGCCATAAGATAAAGAACTTTGAATCGATTCTCTCTGAAAAAGACAACCAGATTATGTCATTGGAGCATAAGTATCTTGAGGCAAATGCCGAAAGGATAAGTATGTCGAGCCAATGTGAGAACGCAAAATTTTCTTGTACATCTTTTAAAATCAAATTTGCGGATCTCCAAAGACAATTTTTTGTCCAACTTGTTAATAACACAATTGAAAGGGATTTCTTTTGTGAAAAAGAACTGTTGTTTGGTCAAACTTTCGCAAATCAGGACTGTCAAATCAATCGCTTGAAAGATCGATTGTCTTTGTTGGAGGAATCTGACTCATGGGATTCAAGTACCAGTAGAACACCTCTCATACCAGACTTTAGGTCAAACTTGCCTAAACTCGTATTAGATCCAAATATTGTGTATGATGTGAAGGTATTTTTAGATGCTGATGATCCTCCTTCAGGTTATATTCCACGAAAACCTGTTTTGCCAAAGGCACCTGCTGTAAAGCAAATCAGTTCCACCAAGCCACTTGCATCAGTGTCTGTGATAAAATCTGAAGGTGAAACTTGTGACGGTACTGACAAAGGGAAGTCAGTTAAGCCTCACACACCTACGGTAACACAAACACAACATTCAAACACTAAAGATACTAGTAGCTTGGTAAAGCCCATCAAGGGACTAGACTTTCATTCTAGTTCATTTGACGTGGGTTAGAACTCCAAACCCAAACAACCTTTGAAAACATCAAAATCAGTTTTTGAAAATCCCACGAAATTCAAAGGTGGTCAATCCATTATTGTTAAACCGTCACCCAACTCACAACTTGCTTCTCATGCAGATGGGAGGACTGGTGATGGGACAGCGAATATGAAGCCACGAAGGAGGAGATATCGAGAGAAGAAGAACTCTTTTAATGCTTTCCCTAAATGGGGTGGTCAAGATCACACTGGTCTTGGCTACAACCCACCTAGTTGTAATTCAAACGTGAACTCAAAGTCTGTAAACACTAATCGCTCTGGGAATTCTGATAATTTTACGGCTTTTAGAAATCATATATGTTCATTATTTGATAATTACATGTGTGTTGATATGCCTGGTAATGCAAACACTTATTGTAAGTCAGGTAGTCCTTACCAGGGCAAAGCAAAGCAAAGCGCTTCGCCTCCTGTGAAGTCTCCTGATAACACCAAAATTATACATGTTTTGGTCGTACTTAATTGTCGGATTTTACCCCATTTCTCACCCATTTCTGATCTGATTACTCATGTTTTGGACTGATTCTCACTTTTGTAGGTTTTAGAGGCGAAAAAGCGTGAAAATTGGACAAACTCAACTCAGTGGGCTTTTGGCGTTCGCGAGCTTTTAAGTTTGGCGTCGTGAAGTGTGTATTTTCTAGAATGTTCATGTTATTCACTGACTTCGCATTGGCTTTAAAGATTCTCGCACCGCGAAGTAGGCAATGACCCTTGACGGAAGATTCCAGAACTTGCCAAAAAAGGAAAAATAGGGTTGTTTTAAGTGTTTCGCGCTGCGAGACTGCCGCCTTGCGATCGCGAAACGAGCTCCAAAATGCCTTTTAAATACTGATCTCCTCATTCAGTCAAAAAATCAAGCTATAATCTTGCTCCATATTCTTACATTATCAGATCTTTTTGAGTCAGTTTAGCTTTAGTGAGAGAGAGAGAGAGTTGTGCCGATACGACACGGAGTGGGTCTTGATCATCTGTTGCTGTACGATCGGTATAATGTCTGTCTTGATTACTGATTTTGCTGTTTTTGTTATGATTAGTGAGTAGTTTTCTTTGTGGTACTTATTGTGGTAGATGAACCTTGTGGAGGATGTTTTTATGATTTAATTGTTTAATGGTTTGTTATTGGTTTATTGAGTGTGATTTTATGGTTCCGATTTGATTCGTATTGTATGGGTATTTGAATTCGTTGGTTAGGTGTATCTGTTTGACCAAGATGATAGACTCCGATAGGTTAATCAACCTTTCTTGACCTTCCCTTCGGAAACCCGGAGAGTTGTGTTAGGTGGTTAGCTCGGACCGAGAGCAGCCAGATAGTAGAATTCCGTGCAATAGTGATAGAATTGGGTGACTGGTACTAGATTGCCTGACAATCAGTCTATGTATTAGGACTAGGAAGACCAACCTAGTTGACAACTGTAATGATCGCATGTTAGGGTGTCCCAGACTTAAATTCCTACAATAACCAATACAACCATACCTTTGGCTAGTTTGAATCATCCACTTGGGGAGTCGTTATACCATGATAAGTACTACTGTTTTTCCCTTATAAAGTTTAATTCGTTTTTCTTTGTGTTTTCTAGTCAGTTAATTTAATTAGTTGTCTTTTAATTATTCAAACTATTTTCCTAAAAAAAAAACCCCTAGCTTTAGATTAATTAAACTAGCTAAGATTATTAGTCTACATTACTTGACCGTTCCCAGTGGTAGATACGATACCTGGACTTTCCTACACTATATCACTCACGATCAGGTACGCTTGCCTGTGAATGTGGTAACAGTGGTTAGGCTTTAAAGGTTTAAACTTGTGTCGCTTTTTACATACGATAATTACCGCATCAAGTTTTTGGCGCCGTTGCCGGGGAACGGTAGTTGTTAGATTTTTAGTCTTTATTAGTTTTGTTAATTGATACTTGTGAGGGATTCCATCCCTTGCAAGTTTTTCGCTTTTTAGTTTTTAGTTAATTATTTTTATCTCTTTGTTTCCCGCAAGTTGCCCGTAATTGTTTGTTGAGTTGTCAGGATGGGAGATGATCAACCCATGTGGGGGAGCGATCTAAAGTGCAATTCACCTCGAGATCCGCAATCAAAAATACAGATGATAAGATGGTGGAGATCAACAAAGGACTGATCAAAATGATCGGCACCATTTCATTCGACGGAGAACCAGGCGGAAATCCATATCAACATCTCGAAGCGTTCGAGGACATCTGTGATCTATTCAATACCAAGGAAGATGAGGTAAAACTTCGAATATTTCCCTTTACCTTGACAAATAAGGCAAAAAACTGGTTTAAAAGATTAACCCCAGGATCCACCACGGCCTGGGACGATTTAAAATCTACCTTTTTGTCAAGATACTTTCCCATTTCCAAGGTAAATAAAATAAAAGCTGAAATTTGAAACTTTAAACAAGGAAAAGACAACCTTGTGAGAGCTTGGGAAAGGTATAAGGATTTATTCTTAAAACTTCCAAACCATGGTATTGATGACGGTGAGGTGATGAATATTTTTTACGCTGGGTTAACTAATGATTCTCGATTAAGGTTAGAATCATCTTGTGTAGGTATTTTTCCTTATAAGTCAGCTAAGGAAGCGCGTAAACTTTTGGACGACATGGAAGCACACTATCTAGATTGGTCCACTAATGAGGATGACACACAGGAGGAGAGCCAACCGGCGCAGCTAAATGAGATTTCATCATCCGGTGAGCCACAAATCAAATGCACAAAAAGCGGGCACGCTCATCCAACGGAGGACTGCACTTGGGAGCCAACTCCTCCTCTTTCACGACCTGAGCCACATAGCAGAATAATCGAACAACTGTTCCATCAGTTTTCTCCAGAACAGGGTAAGATGAGTACGGACGTCGAACAACAAATTCAAGAGTTCGTAAACTTTATTGCAGGAATACATAAGAGCACAGACCAGTTCCTCCAAGATCTCAAGGAGGCATTTCCCCATGTGAAAATAGACGAACAAGCTAAAGTGTTCACCACCACAAGAGGAGGTAAGGTAGTTGTAGGACCACCTATGCCTAAAACTGACCAAATTCCTAATTTGCAGGTTGACGAACCGGAGGTCGAATTACCATCACACCCAATGAAAGAAGTCAGGGAGGAAACAGTCAGGCCAAAGGAGTCTACGACACCACACGCGGCGATACGAGTACCATATCCCGCACGATTGTGATAAGAAAAGAAAGAGGCCCAGTATTGTAAGTTTGTTGAGTTAATAAAACAAGTACATATTAATGTGCCTCTTGTGGACTTGATTGCAGTTGTGCCAAATTATGTGAAATTTCTCAAGGAGTTGGTGGCTAACAAAGCAAAAACGGGAACAGTAGAAATAGCGTTTCTAAATGCAGAATGCTCAGCCATACTTTCCAACACCCTCAAAAAGGGTGATCCAGGGAGTTTCACTATTCCTTGCTATTTTGGTAAAAGTGTTTCGTGTAGGGCCTTAGCAGATCTAGGAGCTAGTATAAACCTAATGCCTTTGTCTTTTTACCAAAGACTTGGATTAAATGATTTAAAAAGCACACGAATGACCATACAACTAGCCGATAGATCCATAAAGTACCCTGTAGGAGTAGCTGAGGATGTCATAGTGCGGGTAGACAAGTTTGTTTTTCCCGCTGATTTTGTGATCTTGGACATAAAGGACGAGGTTAAAGTACCTCTAATCCTTGGCCGTCCGTTTCTCAATACGGCCAGTGCCGTTATCCATGTGATGAATCTATAAATAACCTAGATGATGTGGATGATTTCACCGAACCTTTTGAAATAGAGCTTAATGACCATCTTTTTGAACCAGGTGAATCGGAAGAAAGCTTCTCCTTGGAGAAAGGAAAGGATGAAGCCATGGGGGAGAAGAAGAGGAATTCGAGGAGATAAAGCAAGAAGATAATGTTAGGGTGAAAACCTCTTTGGAGGAACCGCCAAATTTGGAATTGAAAGACCTTCCCGAGCACCTTGAATACCAATTTCTTGAAGGTAACAATTCTCTCCCCGTAATCATTTCTGCCTTGCTAACGGCCAATGAAAAGGAAATGCTTATTGCGGTTTTGAAAAAGCACAAAAAGGCGTTAGCTTGGAAAATATCGGACATTTCCGGAATAAGCCCTTCTTTTTGTACGCATAAAATTTTAATGGAAGATAATTTTAAACCGTGCGTACAAAAACAAAGAAGGCTTAATCCGAAAATGCAAGAGGTTGTAAAAAAAAGAAGTTATCAAGCTACTTGACACCGGGATCATCTACCCTATTTCTGATAGTCCGTAGGTGAGCCCTATTCAGGTGGTTCCCAAAAAGGGAGGACTCACCGTTGTCACAAATGATAACAATGAGTTGGTTCCCACCCGTACTATCACCGGGTGGAGAGTTTGCATAGATTATAGGAAGCTGAATGATGCCACTAGAAAAGACCATTTCCCTCTGCCCTTTATAGACCAAATGCTTGAGCGATTGGCGGGAAATGAGTACTATTGCTTCCTGGATGGATTCTCGGGGTATTTTCAAATTCCCATTGATCCCGAGGACCAAGAAAAGACAACCATTACTTGTCCCTTTGGAACATTTTCTTATAGGCGCATGCCTTTTGGGTTATGCAATGCACCCGCTACTTTTCAGCGGTGCATGACTGCCATTTTTCAGGACATGATAGAGGATTGCATGGAGGTCTTTATGGATGATTTCTCTGTTTTCTGTAACTATTTTGATGATTGTCTAAACAACTTTGACAGGGTCTTAGCTAGATGCGAGGAGTCTCATTTGGTTCTCAACTGGGAGAAATGCCACTTCATGGTAAGAGAAGATATAGTTCTTGGGCACAAAATCTCAAAAGACAGTTCGAAGGTGGGTAAAGCCAAGATAGACACCATATCGAAGCTTCCCCACCAACAAACATAAAAGGGGTTAGAAGTTTCTTAGGTCATGCCGGGTTTTATAGGCGATTTATTAAAAATTTTTCAAAAATAACCCGACCTCTAACGAAACTTCTTGAAAATGATGCACCTCTCATCTTTAATGAGAATTGCATATCTGTGTTTGAAACCTTAAAACATCATTTGACAAACGCCCCTATTATGGTTCCACCTAATTGGGATCAACCTTTTGAGATTATGTGCGATGCAAGTGATTATGCCGTTGGTGCAGTTCTTGGGCAGCGTATAAACAATCACTTTCAACCGATTTGCTATGGAAGCCGGACTCTTAAAGATGCCCAAGAGAAGTACACCACGACTGAAAAAGAACTTCTAGCAGTCATCTTCGCCATTGAGAAGTTCCGATCCTATCTTGTGTTGTCCAAAATCATAGTGTACACGGATCACTCTGCCCTTAAGTACCTCTTTGCTAAGCCTGATGCTAAGCCCAGACTCATACGATGGATACTTCTGTTACAAGAGTTTGATATAGAGGTAAGAGATAAGAAAGGCACTGAAAATTTGGCTGCTGATCATCTGTCTCGCCTGGAGAATCCAGACATTGATTCCGGGGGCATAGAAGTCATTAGGGATAAATTCCCCGATGAGGACCTCAACATGATTAAGACCGTAGGAGAAGACACTATACCTTGGTATGCAGATTTCGCAAACTATCTTGCCGCCGGTGTTCTGGTTAAAGGTATGACTCATCAGCAAAAAGGTAAGTTTTTCTCAGACCTAAAGCATTACTTTTGGTTCAAGCCCCACTTATTCAGGATAGGACCCGATAGGATGCCCCGTCGATGTGTCTCATGCCCTGCTGCTTGGGACATTCTCGAAAATTGTCACAAAGGCCCCACGGGAGGCCATTTTGGAGCCAATCTCACTGCCAGAAAAGTCCTCGAATCGGGATTTTATTGGCCTACGATTTTCAAAGATGCTCACGCGCTGATAAAGTCTTGTGACGCCTGTCAAAGGGCAGGTAACATCATAAAGAAAGATGAAATGCCTCAACAAAGCATCTTAGTTAGTGAAGTGTTTGATGTTTGGGGAATCGATTTCATGGGACCCTTCCCTGATTCTAAAGGCAACAAATACATCCTTGTGGCCGTTGACTGTGTTTCCAAATGGGCCGAAGCAAAGGCTTCGCCCAAAATGATGCTAAAGTAGTTGTTGACTTTGTGAAATCTCTTGTGTGTAGGTACGGGGGTCCGAAAGCAATCATAAGTGATCGGGGAACTCACTTTGCAAATTTACCTCTTGGAGAAGACCCTCAAACGGTATGGGGTACTTCATCGTTTCTCAACCGCTTACCATCCGCAAGCAAACGGACAAGCGGAAAACACCAATCGGGCTTTGAAACGGATCTTGGAAAAGACAGTCGATAACAACCCAAAGATATGGTCGCAAAAGCTTGAGGATGCATTATGGGCATATCGTACGACTTACAAGACACCGATTGAAAGCACCCCATATCGGATGCTCTATGGAAAAGCATGTCACCTACCATTCGAGTTCGAGTACAAAGCATTATGGGCGCTAAAAAAGGTTCATTTGGACGACCTCGCAAGTGGGAAAGAACGATTAATAAACTTGCATGAATTGGAGGAACTCAGATCTCTTACGTATGAAAACTCGAAGATCCACAAGGAACAGCGAAAGAAATGGCACGATGCGCATCTCAAGGAGGTAAAGGTGTTCAAAGAGGGAGACAAGGTACTAATGTATCAAACTCGTTTCAATTTCTCCCCCGGTAAGTTAAAGTCACGGTGGATAGGTCCATATGTTGTTTTGAAAGCATATCCCTCCAGATATGTGGACCTAATGACCGAAAGAGGACAATTCAAGGTAAATGGCCATAGACTAAAACTCTACCATAAAGATGACCCCGTCAGAAAGGGTGAGGTTTGTCATCTTTCAGAAAAGCCTATTACGTAGTTGTTCTCCCGAGTCAGGCTCGAGACTCGTTACAAAAACAAGCGATTCTCGGGAGGCAACCCGTGTTTTTCTTAGTTATTTTTGTTATTGTTTGTTTTCTAATCAATTTTGCAGTATTAGTCAAAGGAATTCACAACCCGATCAAAATTCGGAAAATGCTAAACAGAAGCATTTTCGCGATCGTGAAATATAACTTTCGCGGAGCGAAGCTACGAAGCAAGGTAAGTTCTCTTTGTCAACATATTTTCGCGATCGCCAAATCTCAAGTTTCGCGATCGTGAAGGAGCAAAAATCTGAAAATAGTGCAGTAACTTCGACTTCGCAACGCGAAGTTCGGAACGGGAGGTTTAAATTCAAATTCTAAAACCCTATTTTCACTTTTTCTCCCCTTCCCTTTGGTTTTTCTGTGCAATTCTCTTCCCATCCTACGATTTCATGGCGTCAAAGGTATGTGATTTCTCTCTAAATGCTTTAATTTGAAGATCCTTGTAAGCCCTAGTTGGTTAAATTGTGAATGTACCCAAAAAGGGGATTCTTTGGTTAGGGTTTCTTTAATATGTATGAGAGGAATGTTTCTTGCCTTGATTTATTTGAATGCATACACTTGAGTTGTTTTTAGCTTTATGATTATGTGATATGTTTTAACTCAAGTGTGGGAAAGGGGGATTATAAGCATTATGTTGACTGGTATACATGGATTTTGCTTTTGTAGAGAACTTCCTCTTCTCGCAATGTTCGGGACCATCCTTGCTTGTCGTTTGATTCCGATAACATCCCACAAAGCGAGAAGATGTCCCGGATGATTGAACTTGGCCGCTTAAAGAAGCGAGATATTGAAATCGGCTCGGTGGTGGATTTGAGCTTTGTTGATGAGATTGGGTTTGGAGATCGGCTTTCGGACCTTTTGAGAAGGGAGTTTCGCGATCAATTTGGCGTTGTTCGTTTCGTAAGCAATGATTGGGAGAAAGTCCTAAAAACTAACGAGCCGATTTACTTTGAGCTCGTATTGGAGTTTTTGGCCACATTCGAGTTCGATTTGGAGGCTTTCAATGAAGACAAATTCGATGGGGTGTGTGTGAAATTCCGCATAATAGGGGAATGGCACTTCGTTACACTCCCACGATTTGGGGTTTGCTAGGTCTCTTCACGGCCTCTCAGGCAACATCGGACTACTTTTGTCACTACTTCCTTAACGGTGCTTGTGAACCCAGTGCCGAATTTTCGGGAGCGGAGTTTTGGTCGACTATTGGATTGGGATCCTATCAACAGTCCAACACCAAGGAGAGTTTTATCATGATAAGTACTACTGTTTTCCTTCATATAGTTTTAATAAATCTTTTAATTACTTTCTTAGTTCTTAATTAATTTAATTGTCTTTTTAGTTATTAAACCTTTTTAATAAAAACCCCCCAATGCTTTAGGTTAATTAAACTAGTTAAGATTAACAGTCTACGATAACTTGACCGTTCCCAGTGGTAGATACGATACCTGGACTTTCCTACACTATATTACTCACGATCAGGTACGCTTGCCTGTATATGTGGTAAGACAGTGGCTAGGCATTAGAGGTTAAAACTTGTTTCACTTTTTATGTATGATAATTACCGCATCAAGTTTTTGGCGCCGTTGCCGGGGAACGGTAGTTGTTAGATTTTAGTCTTTATTAGTTTTGTTAATCGATCCTTGTGAGGGATTCTTTCCCTTGCAAGTTTTTCGCTTTCTAGTTTAGTTAGTTGTTTTTATTTTATTTTATCTCTTTGTTTCCCGCAAGTTGCCCGTAACCGTTTGTTGTGGTTTCAGTCACGACGGAACTGTTACAGCCATTTGAGGAGCCGGAGAGGGAACTCAGAAAAAGAAACAAAAAGAAAACAAAAGCCAACAAAGTTCGCCCGAGAGCTTTGAATTTTGATATGGGGGACGAAGCACCGATGTGGACCGCCAGGAGAGCCGCTCCAACCGTACCCACCAATCCGATCACGAAGCCGGACCTAAACAAGGAGATCCCGGGGAAGCTCCTTCACATGATCAAGGACCTCACCTTCGACGGAAAAAACGATAGCAATCCTATCGTACATATGGAGAACTTCGTGGATATATGTGATCTGTTCAACACGGAGGAAGGCCGAGATGATGCGATTCGCCTTCGAGTCTTTCCTCCTACACTTACCGGAGAAGCTAGAGCTTGGTTACGATCGTTGGAGCCAAGTTCGATCACCACTTGGGAAGGACTTCGCTCAAAGTTCCTTTCCCGATTTTTTCCACCATCCAAAATTGACAAGTTACGAGCCGAGATCCGATCCTTTCAACAAGATGATGGGGAGACAATATCCGAAGCATGGGAACGTTTCAAACACCTTCTAAATTCCTGCCCGAGTCACGAATTAAGTAAGAGTGAACAAGTCCAAACCTTCTATAGTGGGCTTGCTTATTCTTCACGAGCTACATTGGATTCATCTGCCGCAGGTGTCTTCATGTACAAAACACCCACGGAAGGATATAAGCTTCTCGAGGACATGCTCATACACAACATAGATTGGAGGACGGATAAACGCTTGCAAATCCCGAGAATGGCCGGAAAGATCTCAACCGACTTCGACCCATCCGATGAACTAGCCTCGATGAAAAACCAACAGGTAAAGTTTGAGCGCAAAATTGAAGAACTAATTAAATCTGTTCATGCTTTGCAGGTTGGATGCAAAGAGTGCAAGGGACCACACTTAACGAAGGATTGCCCGAATCGTCCGATGATGACACCCGAGGAGGTAAACTACCTCAACCGAGGAGATTATCAAGGGAGGTGGAACAACAATCGTAATTTCATCACGAGACCTCCCAGGTTCTTTGCACTGAATCAACAAACCCAAAGACCGGATGAAGAGCCACGCGTTTCTATCGAAGACCGACTACTCCAATTCATGGATGCACAAAAGAAGCTCAACGTTGAGGTAGGTTCATACTTACATAACCACCAAAGTACCATCCAGAATTTGGAATTGCAGGTTGGTCGTGTTTCGCAATTGCTAAGTGAAAGGACTCAAGGGGAGCTACCAACGCAAGCCCAAGTCAACTCGAAGGTAGAGAGTGCGAAGCCGATGCTCATGATGACCGGAGAACCATCAAAGAAGAAGTGGACGGACATCTACACGAAGAAGTATGTGGAGAGCGATAGTGGTAGTGAACCCGATTATGCCACGGATTATGACTCGGAGGGGTTCACCATTTCGTTCGAACATCTAGGACTCGAAGGACCCGTTTCTTAAAGTGATGATGAGGAGGAAGACGGAAAGCAAGGCGGATATGCAGAGTTCGTGATACCGAAGAAGGAGGATAAAGGCAAAGAGAAAGAGAAAGAGAAGGCGGCTGAAGATGAACTCATCTACATTGCACCTATCAAGCATGATCCGGGAAGTTACAACTTACCTATTTCATGTTCTAAATTTAATGGTTTTGCCTTGGTAGATTCAGGTGCCGCTCTTAACATGATGCCTGTTGGTTATTGCAGGAAAATGGGAGTCAAGATGATCGTTCCAATAGAATATCAATACCGAGGGGTGAATGGATACATGACCAAGCCATTAGGGATAGCGGAAGGAGTCCCGATTCGAATTGGCAATTTTGTCTACTTTACGGACTTCATCATAGCTAATCTTCAAAAGGACACGAAGATCCCGATAATCCTTGGGAGAGCTTTTCTACACACCGCCCAAGTGAATACCGATATGCGGAATCAAGTGACAAGCTTGGGGTATGGAGAAAAACGGATTTACTTTGATCCCAACGGAGAGCCGATCACCCATCTCGATGAACCTTATGAGGATCCTTCTCTAGCTTACAAGAAGAACACGAACCGCTCGTTACTCCCCCATGAACATGGAAAGAAGACGGAGGATTATCCGAACCCGATACATCAAAAAGATCTAACACCCAATGGGTCGGGACCCTCCAAGAAAGAGCATAGAAAGAAGAAGGGCTCGTCAGCCCGACGTGCCAAGAAATGAGCCGAAAAAGGGTCGAGCTCTAGACCATTAAAAAATGAGGCGCTTCTCGGGAGGCAGCCCGAGTATTTTCATTCGTTTTTCGTTTTTATGTTTTTCGTGTTTGTTTTTGCTAATCTTTTTGTTTGGTATTGCTTAGGTAACCATATGGAGGAGATAGAAGCCAAAAACGAGCAAATCAGATGCGTAACAAAGTTTTTGAAAAGTTGGAAACAGAAGGCAACTCGCTATCGCAACTTTTTAAGTTTGGCGACGCGAGGTTGGTCAGCCTTGGTATCAGGTAAACTATTCGAATCTCGCAACCTGAGGAAGCCGTTTCGCAACGCGAAGTTTTTAAAATTAGGGTAAAATTTTCAGAAACCGCCCGTTTCGCGACGTGAAACATCCTGTTTGGCGACGCAAAATCGGTGTGCAGACGGGTTTTTAACCCTCTTTTCTCACTTTTTCAAAAGAACACAACCCTAATTCTCTCTAGGCGCCGCGAACCTTCATCACGTCCTTGCGAAATTCGAGCTTCTTGTGCTTCAATTTCTTCATTCTCCATGGCTAAGATATGTTTCCCAACTTTAATTTCATGAGATTAGCTTGATTTGGTAAGATTAGATCTTGTTTTGGGCATCAATGGTGTTTATATGCTTTTATGGATTTGAGATTGTTCTTGAAACCCCATTGAATGTTTAGTGATATTATTTGATGCATGTTATGCACTTTGATTGAGATGTATGTTCTAGCATGTTATCAATTGATTGAATCTAGTGAATGTGCTTTAATGATAAGTGTGGGGATTTTGCACCAAAATCCCCCACTCTTGTTTAGTTAGCTAGATTGGTTTATAATTGAGGTTGGACTAAAAGTTCAAGTGTAGGGATGTTACACACCCCCTTTGAGTTGATTTTCAAGTATGTATTCGTTAGTTGAACTTGTTAGTCGCGGAAGCTTTGTCTCGTTGAGTTTTGATATGAATGAACCTTGTCTTGCGTTTATTGATCAAATGTGTCTAAGACAATGGTATTTGGATTTTGTAGAGACAAAGAACCCGCTCGTCAACTTCCACCGCTCCTACCTTCCGTGCACCGGATGGGAGCCACGCCTTCACCTTTTTCATGAATGACCCAACCTTGAATGCTCCGAAGCGGGAGGAATACCGGGATACAGTTAACCGGCTTCTCACCCGTCAAGTTCTAGTACCGAGGAGAGTTGATTGGAACCTCCTTAAATCCATGGGAGTTGAGAACGACATCAAGGCGATACTCGAGAAGCACTCCTACGATGAAGATGGCATCGAGTATTATATTTGCTGTGCATGGGAACGAGTCTTCGACATTGCCGAGACCCTCTACCGCGACCTTATCATTGAGTTCGTGGCCACTTTCCGTTTCGACGCAATAAAGGCCCTTGAGGAGTTCTATCAGTCATGCATGACATTCCGACTCGGTAGAGTGTGGCGATCGCTTTCGTTGGTGGAGTTTGCCGTTGCTTTGGCGATATATACCCAAGATGAGGTCGATGCTCCCGGATTTGTGGAATACATGTGGGCGACTGCGAAAAGACCGGACGGTTTTGATCCTCGGTTGACTTGGGCGATCTTGGGTGATGTTGACTATGGTGGGAATCTCAAAGTGAAGGGTTTTCTTGCTTCTTCGGACCGACTTTTTCACCGCATGCTTATTCACGCGGTGAATGCTCGTTTCTCGAGTGAGGAAAAAGTTTCTTCGTACAATCTTTGGCTTCTTGAGCAGCTTTCTACGGATGACAAGTATCCGAATGCTCCGTACCTTATTTCCGTGCAACTCGCTAAGGCGGGTGGTTATCGAGAGGGGAGTCGATTGGTTGGTGGCCAGTATGTTACGCTTCTAGCCAAGCACTTCGGTATCCTAACCGAGGGTACCATTGCCTCGATGACGGACCTTGGTGAGATGGGGTTGATTGATATGGACCAACTCCGTGGCGTGGGTGTGGCATTGGTTGATCAACTGATTAGCGGGGATCGGAACGTGTGGATTCACAACCCTCAAGCTTATGGGACGAGGAGAGCACCTCGGAGCACGCAAGAGAACGGAGGCATGAGTGGGACGAATGAGGGAGAACAACCGGCGGAATGGACAGCTTATTCGGGTTACCAAGACTTGAGTAACCGAGTCTCGGAGATGTCGTTGTCTTATGGCCGTCATCATCAACATATGGAGTACAACACAACAGAGGCTCTTCAGCAAGAAAATTGGCAAAGTGGAGTGATGAATCAAATGGCCTCTCATTTCGGTATTCAACCGAATAATGCTTATGCTCCATCTCCATATTGGCCGTACTCCGAGAACGCACCGCCCGGTTACCCTACTTTTGAGGATTGGCAAAACCAACCTCGTGGCCCCTATTGATCTCTATCTCTTTTATCTCCGTTATTCGATATGGTTGTCGTAAACAATTTTATTTTGCTTTGTTTTTGTTTGGTTTGGTTGGACAACTTTTTATTTTTTTTATTTTCTGTTTGGTTTGTTTAGGACTTAATACTTTTTAATTGTTTTAGTTTGGTTTATTTTGTTTTGTTCGTTTTTACTTTTTTCTTTTTCTTTTTGGTAATAGATACAGCGATCTATGATCTTGAATCGAGCACGATTTTGGAATACACTCTCTCTCAGATCAGAACAGATTTCGTCACACAACCCGGGAAGTTTCTCTTTTTCCCAATTACTCCTTAATTGTTTTAACTGTTGCATTGAGGACACTGCAAATTTTAAGTGTGCGGAGGGGGTTATGTAGACTTATCTGTTTAAATGGGTTCACTTTTTGCTTTTTGGATTGTCGTTTTTCAAATTTTTGAAAGCTTTGAGATTTGACCCCAATTTTTTTTGAAATCTGAGATTGTTTTTGGAGCTGAGTTGCTTGCATAGGAGAACATTGAATATGATTAGTTGAGTAAAAGGATGCCTTGGAATACCAATTACCATGTGTGCCTCACCCAATTCCTTTGAGAGTTTGAGCCTAATTGTTATTCATTTCGTGAGGAATACCGACTTTGACCCAAGGTAGAACTTGTCATTTAAATGCTTGTCGAGACCACATAAGAGAAGTATTTATCACCATTGCACTGATAGAGGCCTTCGTTTCTAACCCTTTTAGTCTTCGTCAGATAACCTCATTATAAAGTTATTTGATTTGCCTAGCCTTTTATTAAAAAGTACTCATCTTTAGTACTTCATCCCTTGTAATCCTTTTGAGCCTTAGCCTTTTCATTTCTTTACCCTATACACTTTATCTTTTAGCCCAGTTTTTATCTATCTTTTAGCGGTAGCTCAAAGTTGAATGCTTTTCATGTTTTTGGTCCGTTTTATGAATCTGACTAATAGAGAAAAGGGATTATGAAAAAGAGAGAAAAAAGAGTAAAAAGCAACATAGTTGCTACTCAAGAAAAAAATAGAGAGCTTGAAAAGAAAAGAAAAGAAAAGAAAGATAGAAAACGACTCATTCAAAAAGAAAAATCAAAAGAGTCGATGTGCTTAAAAGAGAAAAATATCGAAGCCACAAATAAGCAATATGCTTAGGCCGATATAAAAGTGATAGTGTTAGAAATCCCGAGCTCTAAAAATCTCAAAAGTCAGATGATTAATTTGGATCTTGAACTGATTGGTTTTTAGGTTTTTGCTACAAACCTTAGTCACTTATATATATCCTTTATCCTACCCTTAACCCTTAGCCTAACGTTACAACCCTAAAGTCCTCTTGACGGTTGACAACTTCTCAGTGGTGGAGATTAGATTTGGTGATAAGCTTATGCATGCGGGAATTAGTCGAGTATTGGTGTGATCACTTATATATACACTTTTACCCCCGAGAGATACACTTTAAATTGTCAATTTATATCATGTGAGGGTAAAAGGTTGATCTTGGTATCCAATTGCTTGATATGTCTTGTTCTTGTGTTCGATTGTGTGAGTATGCTTTGTTCTCTTGAATGATCTTGGGTGGAGATAATTTTGGCGTTATCTTTCTTATCTTTCAGTCTTTTGATTGAAGACAATCAAAGCTTAAGTGTGGGGATTTTGATAACACCAAAATTATACATGTTTTGGTTATACTTAATTGAATGATTTAACCCCATTTCTCACCCATTTCTGGTCTAATTACTCACCATTTGGACTTATTATTGCTTTTATAGGTTTTGGAGGCCGTGGAACGGAAAAGTACAAAAAAAGGCGAGAAAACATGAAAAATGCACAAACTCAATCCAGTAGCCTTTTAGAGATCGCGAAGATTCAACTTTGGCGCCGCCAAGTTCGCCAAGTTCGAAATCCAGGGTTTGACCTAAGTGCTTCGAGCCGCGAGAGTGCCGTCTGGGGATCGCGAAACGGGCTCTGACCTCTCCTTTTAAATACTAGCCTCCTCCTTCAGTTTTCATAGAGACACATAGATAGGCAGAGAGATAGAAAGTGAAATTTGAGTGGTGCCGATACGCTGCGGGGTTCGATTCTCGATCATCCATCGTTGTACTATCGGTATAATGTCTGTGTCTACTCTCGTATTATCTGTTTTTATTATGTCTAGTGAGTAGTCTTTAGTAGTGGTACTTATTGTGGTTGATGAACCATTGTGGATGATGATTTTATGATTTAATGTTTATTGGTTTGTTTTTGGTTAATTGAATGTGTGTTATGGTTCCGATCTGATTCATATTGTTTGGTTATTTGAACTCGTTGGTTGGGTGTATCTGTTTGACCAAGATAGATACACTCCGATAGGATAATCAACCTTTCTTGACCTACCCTTCGTTCCGGAGAGTTGTGTTAGGTAGTTACTCGAACCGAGAGCGACCAGGTAGTAGAAAACCATGCAATAGAGATAGGATTGGGTGGCCGGTACTAGATTGTCTGACAAACGACCTATGTATTGGACTAGGAGGACCAAGACCTAGTTGATAGCCATAATAGTCACATGTTAGGGTGTCTCAGACTTAAATTCCTACAATAACCGAAACAACCAAACCTTTAGCCAGTTTAAATCATCCACTTAGGGATTCACTGCACCATGATAAGTACTATTGTTTTCATTCATATAGTATTAATCAATCTTTTAATTACTTTCTTAGTTCTTAATTAATGTAATTGTCTTTTTAGTTATTAAACCTTTTTCATAAAAACCCCCTAAAGCTTTAGGTTAATTAAAGTAGTTAAGATTAACAGTCTACGATAACTTGACCGTTCCCAGTGGTAGGTACGATACCTGGACTTTCCTACACTATATAACTCACGATCAGGTACGCTTGCCTGTATATGTGGTAAGACAGTGGCTAGGCATTAGAGGTTAAAACTTGTTTTGCTTTTTATGTATGATAATTACCGCATCAATCGTCTTCTACATCGAATGTTAGTTCATTCGCTTGCTTACCGAAAGGCTATCAAGGAGAAGGTACCAGAGGGTGATCTTTGGCTTCTTTCACGGTTGGTTGATCGAAATGCAATCACGAATCTTTCTTTTGTAATGGCACAAATGTTCTTAAACACCACCGAGGTGCATGATAAGGCCGGAACGGGTCTTTGTGGAGGACATTTCATCACGGTTATAGCGGAGAAATTGGGAGCCCTTACACCGGAAGTTTGTGCGACTCTCACCAAGTTGTCTTCTTTGGGAATTCTCGATAAAGTTCTCTTTCGTTCGATAAAGCTACTAGCACCGGGGCCGCAAAGGGGTAATTTCGTTTGGATTGGGGATACCGTATCCCATGAGGGACCGATCGGTATGGCTACTTCACCACCTCAACCAACCTTCCCGAGGCAATCGAGCCATCCACCACCATCAAATCAACAAGGTCAACGAAGCGGGAGCTAGTGAACCGCAAGGATCGGGGTCTATTCGTGAAGCTATTCATGGGTTATCGGAACAGTTGAGCAGTGAACATCATGATATCATGGAGCGACTTCACCGAATTTCATATGACATGTACGGTGTTCGTCGGGAATTGTCGTGGGTCACCGCGTCAATGAGCGAGTATTTTGAGAGCGTGGGACATTCTCCCTCGGCTCCTCTTAAACCTCATCCCGTATGGCGTGATGGTGATGACGCTTCAGCTGGTTACTCGTCCTAAGATGAATGGGCTGTCGAAAACCATAACTGATCGGTTTTATTTGATTCGATTGGGTTGTACTTTACTTTGAACTTTTAACTGTGTGGTTTGGTTGGTTGAACTTCTTTTTATTTTGTTTGTTTGGATTGCGTAGGTTAAACTTTTAATTGTTTGCTTAAGTTTGGTTTATTTTGTTTCTTTTACTTTTTCTTTTTCTTTCTGGTAATAGATACAGCAGTTTACGATCTTGCACCGAGCACGATTCCAGAATACTCTCTCTCAGATCAGATCACGTCACATAACCCGGGAAGTTTCCCTTTTTCCCAATTACTCCTTAATTGTTTTGATTGTTGCATTGAGGACACTGCAAATTTTAAGTGTGGGGAGGGGGTTATGTCTGTTTAAATGGGTTCACTTTTTGCTTTTTGAATTGTCGTTTTTCAAATTTTTGAAAGCTTTGAGACTTGACCCCAATTTTTTTCGAAATCTGAGATTGTTTTTGGAACTTAGTTGCTTGCATAGGAGAACACTAATAAGATTATTTGAGTAAAAGGATGCCTTGGAATACCAATTACCATGAGTGCCTCACCCTATTCCTTTGAGAGATTGAGCCTTATTGTTTATTCATTTTGCGAGGAAATACCGACTTTGACCCAAGGTAGAACTTGTCACTTTGAATGCTTGTCGAGACCACATGAGAGAAGTATTTATCACCATTGCACTGATAGAGGCCTTCATTTCTAACCCTTTTTAGCCTTCGTTAGATAACCTCATCATAAGGTTATTTAATTTGCCTATCCGAATTATTGAAAGTACTCACCTTTAGTACTTTAACCCTTGAAATCATTTTGAGAATTAGCCTTTCATTTCTTTACCAACATCACCGTATATCCCTTTAGCCTATCTTTTTATCTATCTTTTGGCCGTGACTTAAATTTGAGAACTGGAGATGTTGTGATCCATAATTTTCATGTCTGACAAATAAAGAGGGATTGATATTGAGCGAAAAAGAAAAGAAAAGAAAATAATGACTCAAAGTAAAGAAGAAGAAAGAAATATTAAAAGAAAGAAATGAGTCAAGGCTAAAAAAAAGAAAATGAGCAAAAGAAAAGAAAGAAAAAATTCGAGCCACAAATAAGCAATATGCTTAGGCCGATGCTAAAAGAGAAAAAGCTCATCCCGAGAAAATGCATAATTCCAAAAGTCAGATTTTTCTTAAAAGTGTTGGATCATTATTGATTAAGTTTCTTGAGTTTTTGTTTCATTCTTAGTCACTTATATATCCTTTATCCTACCCTTTATCGTTAGCCTAACGTTACAACCCTAAAGTCCTCTTGACGGTTGACAACTTCTCAGTGGTAGAGATTACATTTGGTGACAAGCTTATGCATGAGGGGATTAGTCGAGTATTGGTGTGATCACTTATCATACATACACTTTTACCCCTGAGAGATACACTTTAAATTGTCATTCATACTTTGTGAGGGTAAAAGGTTGATCTTGGTATCCGATTGCTAGATGTATCTTGTTTTGTGTTCAACTGTGTGAGTATTCTTTGTTCTCTTTGTAACATACATTTTACTAACCTTGATCAATGGTCATGCTTTCTATGCTCATTGGTTTGAAAATAAGTATTATGTAATAGTATGTAGATTAAAGTGCTCAAGGTAGATTGTTATAATAGAAAAGATTTATAAGTGTTAAAATGCCATTTTCGGCACGGCTTTGGGTGTTGGGTTTTATCGAAAGATGTTTATTTTAAGATTTGAATGTTTGAAATTAAGTTTAGAATCATTTGAGAAGTATTAGAAGTGTTGGAGAAATTTTAGGTAATTCCGACCAAAAGTCAAATTTTGGAATCAACAAAGGTGTAACGTCTAAGTTTCGAATAGGTAAAATTGATTTTTGGGAGATCTTTTCTGGAATATTTTTATTGGAGGTTGTAGAATATCTCGTTACGAACGTGTAGGCGAAAACCTCATCGAAAACGGAGTTCCGAGCGAAAAGTTATGCCATTTTTAGTGTTTAGGGGTCAAAATGGATACCCAGCCGGGTCAAACCCGATCCAACTCGGGTTTGGAGTATAAAACACGATTTTTGGCCCATTTTTGACCCATTTCAACTACTGCCTTGTGTGTGAAAAATTGAGGTGTGATTTTCATCTCTAGAGATCAGATCCAACTTCATTCTAAGGAGATTATCATCAATCTTGAAGATTTGAACATCAAATTGAAGGTAAATATCATTCTTGTTCTTATTCTTGTAGTTGCATAAAGAAGTATGATGGTTTTGGGTGAGCTAGGGTTTAATGCATGTGGTAGATGAGTTTAGAAATCATGAAAGGATAGTTAGATTATGAATTGCATGTGGCTTAAACATGTTTATTTCATGAAATCTAAGCTAGATGTGAAGCCATTTAAGAGAAACCATGTTTCAGCTCTGTTTTACAAAAATCGTAAAAAATCATAGGAAAATCAGAAAAATATGAGGTCACTGGCATTGGAAAGCTTTGGTTGTCTACTGTGCTTTGTATTCAGACCTCAAAAGCTAATTCCAACTTTAGGATGGGTAAAAAGCGTCATCTATTCAGAGCTGTAATGCTAATTTTCGACAGCTTTCTGCTGCTGTTTTGCAGAATTCGTAGAAAATTGTATAAAAATCTTTAAGATCTGTAAAAATAGGCCCTGGAAAGGTATGATAAAGGTCTACAATCGGAGGGGCTGCCGTACTCACCGCCCAGTGGGAGTCAGGGGGTGAGTATAGGACTTTGGTACAATCCGGGAGAGGATGGACGGATTTGGTACCAAGTTTTATGATTTGTGTGAGTTGGTATTTGAACTTGCATGTTCTCGATGATGATAAGGTTAATTATGATGCTATCTTTGTGTTCAAAATACATTTTATGTAAGGCTTCATGTGGTATAACTAAGTTGTTTCCTTGTACTATATAAACTTGCTTTTGGCCTCTTCGTTTCCTAGCATGTATAGTTATATAATGCATTGTAACCGTATATTTGCACATGAACTCACTAAGCTTTATAGCTTACCTTTTAGTGGTTTAACTTTTCAGGACAAGTTGACAAAGGTAAGAACAAGGTCGGTTGATCAATAGGGATTAGCAAGTTAAGGCTACTTTTGGTTTAGGTATATATATATATATATGTATGTATGTATGTTTAACTTTTGGTTTGTACATTCCGGGTAGACATGTTCCCGCTGATCATCTTTTGTAATTATTAAGCTTTGAAATCATGTATTTTGGGTTGTACATTGTTATCCCGTGATTTGAGGTTCTAGTAACTTAATTAACTTAATGGCGATTCGGTAAGTGTTTGTTGTGTAACCGTGATGTTACAAATATGGTATCAGAGCAGTGGTTTAAGTGAACTAGGTATCTATAAAGGTATCTAGACTTAAACTAGGCATTGATGTTATATAGTAGTAACTAAGCAATGATTAATACGGGATATAGACCTTAAGCAAGACTAAAGTTGGGTAAGGGACCATGAATAGGATGTTGTTTTAATACTCTCCTTATACATACACCTTTTTAGGACAATGTCTGAAGGCGATGCTGCTAGCCACAGTCCACCAAACCCTGATGGTGGAGAAAATGATCGGGACCTCAACCTGGATGAGGATGATACTCCCTTGTCACCCCGTGGAGAACGACTAATGAAACGACTTACGACATTCGTTCAACAAACTTTTGAACAGTTTAAACATGACACGGGAAAGGGTCAAGAGAAAGTATTGGTTGATTCCACAAAATCCAAATCTGAACGGGTCTCGTTTAAAAACTTCCGTAGTAGCGGCACTACTGAATTCAACGGACTCTCTGATCCGGTAATCGCGGTGCAATGAATCCAGAACACCGAAAAGGTGTTCCGGATTTCCCGAGTTTTAAATGAGGATAAAGTGAATTATGCAAGTGCAATGTTGACAGAGCGTGCACTAACTTGGTGGGATGCAACTTTTGAATCCCTGACTGAAAATGAACGGGAAAGCTTGTCCTGGGAGTCTTTTAAGACTCGTTTCGTTGAGCAATTATGTCCGATCGACTTGCAACTTAGGGGTGTTAACGAGCCGAGCCGAGTCGAGTAGTAGGTTAATCGAGCCGAGCTCAAAAAATAATACTGGGCTCGAGCTCGGCTCGAGCTCGATTGACTTTTTCAATGTAGGGCTCGAGCTCGAGCTCGAATATTTTTTGAGTTATCGGGCTCGAGCTCGAAGCTCGTTTATAGGTTCGAATTCGCGATCGATTAACTCGTTTATCAGCTTGAGCTCGATAACTTTTATAATTTTATACTATTATTAATAAATACATGAGCATGTTTGGCTCGAAAAAAGGTATGCTCGAATGGCTCGGCTCGGCTCGACTCGACTCGACTCGGCTCGGAAAATTTAATCGAGTTCTCGAACGAGTCGAGTCGAACATTGGTGTTATAGAGCTCGACTCGTTAAGTTAAACGAGCTCGATTTTGTGTTCGAGATCGACTCGAGCTCGAGTATTATTAAGCTCGAGCTCGATATAAACCAGCTCGAGCTCGAGTAGCTCATTAAAAGCTCGACTCGCAAGTTGCAACGGAGACTTGAGAAAGAATTCTTGGAACTCAAGCAAGGGATCATGTCGGTGATTGAGTATGAGACTCAATTTAATCGAAAGGCACGTTTTGCTTTACGATTCTTATCTTCCGAACATGAGCGAATAGAACACTTTGTCGATGGTTTAAGGCGAGAAATACGAGAGTTTGTTTCTAATCGTGATATTCCGAGTTTCAATAAAGCAGTAGAGTACGCTCGTTGTCGTGAGCACGATTTAACTATATTGGATGAACCAAATTCTGAGCCGAAAAAGCAACGGGCTGAAAGAACGTTCTCTGTATCTACTCAACGACAATCTCGATCTTTCACTCCAAGGCGGAGTCAATCGCAAAACATTCTGCGTGCTCAATCCCAAGCCTATTCAGTTCAGTCAAATGCATCACGTCCTTGCCAAAGATGCGGAAAAACTCACCAAGGGCGATGCCTTATTGAATCAACAAGCTTGAAATGTTTCTGTTGTGGCGAAATGGGCCATGTTCGTAAAAGCTGCCCAAAAAGAGATCGAGCATGTTATTCTTGTGGAGTATTTGGTCATCGACAACTTGAATGCCCCCGTATAAGACAGGAAGAAAGTAAGGCGTCGATCCAACGTCCGACGATGGGTGGTGTCTCAAGTCGAAAGGAGGAGGTACCCAAAGCACGAGCTCGAGCTTTTCAGATTACCGCGGAGGAGGCTCGCGATGAGCCAGATGTCGTTACCGGTATTTTCTTAGTTAACTCCCAACCTGCTCGTATTTTATTCGATTCTGGAGCTACAAATTCTTTTGTGACGCATGATTATGTTCGCTACATGAACTCTGTTCCCTTTATGCTTCCTATTCCGTTAACTGTTGATACTGCTAATGGAGTCACTCTAGTAGCTGATAGAGTATTTAGGGATTGCTCTTTAGTGTTAGATAATCATGATTTTTTTGTAGACTTGATACCAATTGATATTCGTGGCTTTGATGTCATGATTGGTATGGATTGGTTAATAAAGAACCGTGCGGTTATCATTTGTTATGAGAGAATGGTTCAGATACCAATTAAGAATAGAGACTACTTGTATATTTATGGGGAAAGACGTACTGGTGACGTGAAGATAATATCTATGCTTAAAACATTGCGCTGCATAACTAAGGGTTGCACTTCTTTCATCGCATATGTCTTGGATGCAACCAATGAAGTGAAGAAAACTGTGAAAGATGTACCTATAGTATGTGAATTCCAAGATGTTTTCCCTGATGACTAGCCTGGTCTACCGCCGGACAGGCAAGTAGTATTTCAATTGACTTGGCACCAGGTGCAACACCCATTGCAAAGACACCCTATCGTCTTGCACCGGTCGAGATGAAGGAGATGAGGAACCAATTGAAAGAGTTATTAGATATGGGTTTTATTCAACCGAGCACTTCACCTTGGGGTGCTCCAGTATTGTTTGTGAAGAAGAAGGATGGATCGTTTCGTATGTGTATCGACTACCGTGAACTGAATAAGGTAACGATAAAGAACAAATATCTATTACCACGTATAGATGACTTATTTGATCAGTTGCAAGGCGCAAGTTATTTTTCAAAGATCGATTTGAGGTCGGGTTATCATCAACTCAGAGTACGTGAAGAGGATGTACCAAAGACAGCTTTTCGTACCCGATACGGACATTATGAATTCCTTGTTATGCCGTTTGGGTTGACTAACGCCCCTGCAGCTTTTATGGATATGATGAATCGAGTGTGTCGTCCTATGCTCGACAAGTCTGTTATCATTTTCATTGATGACATACTCGTATATTCTAAGTCTGAGGCTGAACATGCTACACATCTTCGAGAGATGTTGGAGCTGTTGCGGAAGGAAAAGCTATATGCTAAATTCTCAAAATGTGAATTTTGGCTTCGTCGGGTACAATTCTTGGGGCATGTGATTTCTGGTGATGGCGTTTTTGTGGAACCATCTAAGATTGAAGCTATACAAAAATGGGAGTAACCCAAGAATGCTTTAGAAGTTCGTAGTTTCCTCGGTCTAGCGGGTTATTACCGACGATTCATACGAGATTTCTCAAAAATCGTTGTACCGCTTACTTCACTTACCCACAAGGATGTGAAGGTCGTATGGTCTGAGGCTCAAGAGGATGCATTTCAGACTTTGAAAGATTGTTTGACTCGTGCACCGATACTTGACTTACCCGAGGGCAATGATGACTTTGTGGTTTACAGTGATGCTTCTAAATTGGGTTTGGGATGTGTGTTGATGCAGCGGGGTAAAGTAATCGCTTATGCCTCTCGACAATTGAAAGAATACGAGAAGAATTACTCCACACATGATCTTGAGTTAGCAGTCGTTGTCTTTGCTCTTAAGCTTTGGAGACATTATCTCTATGGGACGAAGTGCCAATTTTTCACAGATCACAAGAGCTTGAAATATATTTTTGACCAAAAGACTCTGAATATGCGTCAACAAAGAGCTATGGAATTGATCAAAGATTACGATTGTGAAATTCTATACCATCCAGGTAAAGCCAATGTAGTGGCAGATGCATTGAGTCGAAAGGCACACGTAGCTAGTATTTGCTATACTATCACTCATGTGACAATGAAGTCTACTCTTATTGACGATCTTCATAGGTGGCAAATCGAGGCTTTAAAGCCAGAACACATGAAGTCTGAACGTATGGTTGGTTACGTAGACTCCTTATCTGAAGACAACCGTAGTCTCAAAGTCTTAAAAACCCGAATATGGGTACCAAGAATTGGGGGTTTGCGAGAGGTTATTTTGGAGGAAGCACATAAATCACGGTTATCCATTCATCCTGGAGGTACGAAGATGTATCATGATTTACGTACCGAATACTGGTGGCTCGGAATGAAAGTTGATATTGGCCGATATGTTGAAAAGTGTATGACATGTTTACAAGTGAAGGTCGAACACCTGAGACCATATGGAAGTTTACAGGCTCTTGAAGTTCCGGTATGGAAGTGGGAAGAATTAATGATGGACCTTGTGACGAAATTGCCAAAGACATCTAGACAACATGACAGTATCTGGGTTATCGTAGACCGATTGACGAAAAGTGCTCATTTTCTTCCTGTTCGTGAGTCTTATTCGATGGAGAAATGGGCACAATTGTACATTGACGAGATTATTGCACGACATGGTGTACCGGTGAAAGTAATCTCTGATCGTGATTCTCGGTTCACTTCCAAGTTCTGGAAGAGTATGCAACGAGAGCTGGGAACACGAGTTGCCCTTAGTACCGCATATCATCCCCAAACTGATGGCTAGTCAGAACGTACCATTCAAACATTAGAAGACATGTTGAGGGCATGTATACTTGAGTTTGGAGGAACTTGGGATATCCACTTGCCATTAGTAGAGTTTTCTTATAATAATAGTTACCATTCATCGATTAAGATGGCCCCGTTTGAGGCTTTGTACGGACGTAAGTGTCGTACGCCTCTTTGTTGGCAAGAAACGGGTGAAAAGATTTTGGCGGGCCCTGAGTTGATTCAAATTACTCATGACAAGATCCGAGTTATACGAGAAAGAATGAAAGTGGCGCAAGATCGGCAAAAGTCATATGCAGATAAACGGAGGCGACCAATTGAGTTCTTCGTGGGTGATATGGTCATGTTGAGAGTATCGCCTTGGAAGGGAGTTTTGAGATTTGATAAGCAGGGTAAACTAAGTCCTCGTTTTGTTGGACCCTTCAAGATACTTGAGCGAGTGGGAAAGCAAGCTTATCGGTTAGAGCTACCGGAAGAATTCGCAGGTATTCATGATGTCTTTCATGTGGGTTATTTACGAAAGTGTCTTGGTAAGCATGATGAGATAGTTCCCTTGGCAGAGGTAAAACTTGATAAGCGGTTGACATATGTTGAGGAACCGGAAGCTATTTTGAATGAAAGAACGGCAAACCTTCGAAACAAGAATGTAGAATTGGTGTTGGTCAAATGGAAGCATCACCGAGGTCCGAATTGGACTTGGGAGAACAAAGACGAGATGAAATCCAAGTATCCACAACTATTTGAGAAACAATGATTTCGAGGACGAAATCCTCAAAAGAAGGAGGTATTTGTAACATACACTTTACTAACCTTGATCAATGGTCATGCTTTCTATGCTCATTGGTTTGAAAATAAGTATTATGTGATAGTATGTAGATTAAAGTGCTCAAGGTAGATTGTTATAATAGAAAAGATTTATAAGTGTTAAAATGCCATTTTCGGCACGGCTTTGGGTGTTGGGTTCTATCGAAAGATGTTTATTTTAAGATTTGACTGATAAGTTTAGAATCATTTGAGAAGTATTAGAAGTGTTGGAGAAATTTTAGGTAATTCCGACCAAAAAGTCAAATTTTGGAATCAACAAAGGTGTAACGTCTAAGTTTCGAATAGGTAAAATTGATTTTTGGGAGATTTTTTCTGAAATATTTTTATTGGAGGTTGTAGAATATCTCGTTACGAACGCGTAGGCGAAAACCTCATCGAAAACGGAGTTCCGAGCGAAAAGTTATGCCATTTTTAGTGTTTAGGGGTCAAAATGGATACCCAGCCGGGTCAAGCCCGACCCAACTCGGGTTTGGAGTATAAAACACGATTTTTGGCCCATTTTTGACCCATTTCAACTACTGCCTTATGTGTGAAAAATTGAGGTGTGATTTTCATCTCTAGAGATCAGATCCAACTTCATTCTAAGGAGATTATCATCAATCTTGAAGATTTGAACATCAAATTGAAGGTAAATATCATTCTTGTTCTTATTCTTGTAGTTGCATAAAGAAGTATGATGGTTTTGGGTGAGCTAGGGTTTAATGCATGTGGTAGATGAGTTTAGAAATCATGAAAGGATGGTTAGATTATGAATTGCATGTGGCTTAAACATGTTTATTTCATGAAATCTAAGCTAGATGTGAAGCTATTTAAGAGAAACCATGTTTCAGCTCTGTTTTACAAAAATCGTATAAAATCATAGGAAAATCAGAAAAATATGAGGTCAGTGGCATTGGAAATCTTTGATTGTCTACTGTGTTTTGTATTCAGACCTCAAAAGCTAATTCCAACTTTAGGATGGGTAAAAAGCGTCATCTATTCAGAGCTGTAATGCTGATTTTTGACAGCTTTCTGCTGCTGTTTTGCAAAATTCGTAGAAAATTGTAGAAAAATCTTTAAGATCTGTAAAAATAGGCCTTGGAAAGGTATGATAAAGGGCTACAATTCATCTTTGAAAGCCATTTGATGATTTTGAGTTTAAGATAGGCAAAACTGGTCTGCAAGTAGATGTTGTGTCGCAAAAGCAAAGTAAAATGCTTGAATTAAAAAGGGTTAAGTTTGTGTTATTGTTGTGCCTTGCTAATGAGGCTCAATATATGAACTCCAGGTGATATTTAAGCATAATTGGAGGCCTTGGAAGTGTTCTCTAACCGCTGGACAAGAGTTGAGATTCGACCTTTCGGTTTGGCATCCGGTTTGATTAACCGAATTTATTGACCAACACTGTGAGTTTATGTGAACATATGTGTTACGTTGTAGTTATATATGCTTATGTGCTTTATTATTCACCAATGAATCATGTTAGATCTTGGATATCCCTTTGAATTGTCATATTTCTTGTGTTTATCCTTGTTGTATGTTTTGGGCGCCGATTGTCGATATTCCATGGAGTCCGGTGAGACAATCGGAGGGGCTGCCGTACTTACCGCCCAGTGGGAGTCGGGGAGTGAGTATAGGACTTTGGTACAATCCGGGAGAGGAAGGACGGATTTGGTACCAAGTCTTATGATTTGTGTGAATTGGTATTTGAACTTGGATGTTCTCGATTATGATAAGGTTAATTATGATGCTATCTTTGTGATTTCCCTCGTTCAAAATACATTTTATGTAAGGCTTCATGTGGTATAACTAAGTTGTTTCCTTGTACTATATACACTTGCTTTTGGCCTCTTCGTTTCCTAGCATGTACAGTTATATAATGCATTGTAACCGTATATTTGCACATGAACTCACTAAGCTTTATAGCTTACCTTTTAGTGGTTTAAGTTTTCAGGACAAGTTGACAAAGGTAAGAACAAGGTCGGTTGATCAATAGGGATTAGCAAGTTAAGGCTACTTTTGGTTAGGTTATATATTATGTATGTATGTATGTTTAACTTTTGGTTTGTACATTCCGGGTAGACATGTTCCTGATGATCATCTTTTGTAATTATTAAGCTTTGAAATCATGTATTTTGGGTTGTACATTGTTATCCCGTGATTTGAGGTTCTAGTAACTTAATTAACTTAATGGCGATTCGGTAAGTGTTTGTTGTGTAACTGTGATGTTACACTCTTAGATGATCTTGGGTGGAGATAATTTTGGCGTTATTTTTCTTATCTTTCAGTCTTTTGATTGAGGACAATCAAAGCTTAAGTGTGGGGATTTTGATAACACCAAAATTATACATGTTTTGGTCATACTTAATTGTCGGATTTTTCCCCATTTCTCACCCATTTCTGATATGATTACTCATGTTTTGGAATGATTCTCACTTTTGTAGGTTTTGGAGGCCGTAGAACGGAAAAGTACGAAAAAAGGCGAAAAAGCGTGAAAATTGGACAAACTCAACTCAGTGGAATTCCGTGCAATAGTGATAGAATTGGGTGACTGGTACTAGATTGCCTGACAATCAGTCTATGTATTATGACTAGGAAGACCAACCTAGTTGACAACCGTAATGATCGCATGTTAGGGTGTCCCAGACTTAAATTCCTACAATAACCAATACAACCATACCTTTGGCTAGTTTGAATCATCCACTTGGGGAGTCGTTATACCATGATAAGTACTACTATTTTTCCCTTATAAAGTTTAATTCGTTTTTCTTTGTGTTTTCTAGTCAATTAATTTAATTAGTTGTCTTTTAATTATTCAAACTATTTTCCTAAAAAAAAACCCCTAGCTTTAGATTAATTAAACTAGCTAAGATTATTAGTCTACATAACTTGACCTTTCCCAGTGGTAGATACGATACCTGGACTTTCCTACACTATATTACTCACGATCAGGTACGCTTGCCTGTGAATGTGGTAACAGTGGTTAGGCTTTAGAGGTTAAAACTTGTGTCGCTTTTTATATACGATAATTACCGCATCAAGTTTTTGGCGCCGTTGCCGATGAACGGTAGTTAGATTTTTAGTCTTTATTAGTTTTGTTAATCGATCCTTGTGAGGGATTCCATCCCTTGCAAGTTTTTCGCTTTTTAGTTTTTAGTTAATTATTTTTATCTCTTTGTTTCCTGCAAGTTGCTCGTAAGTGTTTGTTGAGTTGTCAGGATGGGAAATGATCAACCCATGTGGGGGGAGCGATCTAAAGTGCAATTCACCTCGAGATCCGCAATCAAAAAGACAGATGATAAGATGGTGGAGATCAACAAAGGACTGATCAAAATGATCGGCACCATTTCATTCGACGGAGAACCAGGCGGAAATCCATATCAACATCTCGAAGCGTTCGAGGACATCTGTGATCTATTCAATACCAAGGAAGATGAGGTAAAACTTCGAATATTTCCCTTTACCTTGACAAATAAGGCAAAAGACTGGTTTAAAAGATTAACCCCAGGATCCATTACGACCTGGGACGATTTAAAATCTACCTTTTTGTCAACATACTTTCCCATTTCCAAGGTAAATAAAATAAAAGCTGAAATTCAAAACTTTAAACAAGGAAAAGACAACCTTGTGAAAGCTTGGGAAAGATATAAGGATTTATTCTTAAAACTTCCAAACCATGGTATTGATGACGGTGAGGTGATGAATATTTTTTACACTGGGTTAACTAATGATTCTCGATTAAGGTTAGACTCATCTTGTGGAGGTATTTTTCCTTATAAGTCAGCTAAGGAAGCACGTAAACTTTTGGACGATATAGAAGCACACTATCTGGATTGGTCCACTAATGAGGATGACACACAGGAGGAGAGCCAACCGGCGCAGCTAAATGAGATTTCATCATCCGGTCAGCCACCAATCAAATGCACAAAAAGCGGGCACGTTCATCCAACGGAGGACTGCACTTGGGAGCCAACTCCTCCTCTTTCACGACCTGAGCCACATAGCGGAAAAATCGAACAACTGTTTCGTCAGTTTTCACCAGAATAGGGAAAGATGAGTACGGACGTCGAACAACAAATTCAAGAGTTCATAAACTTTATTGCAGGAATACATAAGAGGATAGACTAGTTCCTCCGAGATCTCAAGGACGCATTTCCCCATGTGAAAATAGACGAACAAGCTGAAGTGTTCACCACCACAAGAGGAGGTAAGGTAGTTGTAGGACGACCTATGCCTAAAACTGACCAAATTCCTAATTTGCAGGTTGACGAATCGGAGGTCGAATTACCATCACACCCAATGAAAGAAGTCAGGGAGGAAACAGTCAGGCCAAAGTAGTCTACGATACCACACGCGGCGATACGAGTACCATATCCCGCACGATTGCGAAAAGAAAAGAAAGAGGCCCAGTATCGTAAGTTTATTGAGTTAACAAAACAAGTACATATTAATGTGCCTCTTGTGGACTTGATTTCAGGTGTGCCTAATTATGTGAAATTTCTCAAGGAGTTGGTGGCTAAAAAAGCAAAAACGAGAACAGAAGAAATAGCGTTTCTAAATGCAGAATGCTCAGCCATACTTTCCGACACCCTCAAAAAGGGTGATCCAGGGAGTTTCACTATTCCTTGCTATTTTGGTAAAAGTGTTTCGTGTAGGGCCTTAGCAGATCTAGGAGCTAGTATAAACCTAATGCCTTTGTCTTTTTACCAAAGACTTGGATTAAAGGATTTTAAAAAGCACATGAATGACCATACAACTAGCCAATAGATCCATAAAGTACCCTGTAGGAGTAGCTGAGGATGTCATAGTGCGGGTACACAAGTTTGTTTTCCCCGCTGATTTTGTGATCTTGGACATAAAGGACGAGGTTAAAGTACCTCTAATCCTTGGCCGTCCGTTTCTCAACACCGCCAGTGCCGTTATCCATGTCGCCGAAAGAGAACTTAGTCTAGGAATTGGTGAAGACCGAATCACCTTCTCCATTGATGGGACTCTAGACTGTGATGAATCTATAAATAACCTAGATGATGTGGATGATTTCACCGAACCTTTTGAAATAGAGCTTAATGACCATCTTTTTGAACCAGGTGAATCGGAAGAAAGCTTCTCCATGGAGAAAGGAAAGGATGAAGCCATGGGGGAGAAGAAGAGGAATTCGAGGAGATAAAGCAAGAAGATAAAGTTATGGTGAAAACCTCTTTGGAGGAACCGCCAAATTTGGAATTGAAAGACCTTCCCGAGCACCTTGAATACCAATTTCTTGAAGGTAACAATTCTCCCCCCGTAATCATTTCTGCCTTGCTAACGGCCAATGAAAAGGAAAAAGCTTATTGCGGTTTTGAAAAAGCACAAAAAGGAGTTAGCTTGGAAAATATCGGACATTCCCGAAATAAGCCCTTCTTTTTGTACGCATAAAATTTTAATGGAAGATAATTTTAAACCGTGCGTACAAAAACAAAGAAGGCTTAATCCGAAAATGCAAGGGGTTGTAAAAAAAGAGGTTATCAAGCTACTTGACATCGGGATCATCTACCCTATTTCTGATAGTCCGTGGGTGAGCCCTGTTCAGGTGGTTCCCAAAAAGGGAGGACTCACTGTTGTCACAAATGATAACAATGAGTTGGTTCCCACCTGTACTGTCACCGGGTGGAGAGTTTTCATAGATTATTGGAAGCAGAATGATGCCACTAGAAAAGACCATTTCTCTCTGCCCTTTATAGACCAAATGCTTGAGCGATTGGCGGGAAATGAGTACTATTGCTTTCTGGATGGATTCTCGGGATATTTTCAAATTCCCATTGATCCCGAGGACCAAGAAAAGACAACCATTACTTGTCCCTTTGGAACATTTGCTTATAGGCGCATGCCTTTTGGGTTATGCAATGCACCCGCTACTTTTCAGCTGTGCATGACTGCCATTTTTCAGGACATGATAGAGGATTGCATGGAGGTCTTTATGGATGATTTCTCTGTTTTCTGTAACTCTTTTGATGATTCTCCAAACAGCTTAGACAGGGTCTTAGCTAGATGCGAGGAGTCTCATTTGGTTCTCAACTGGGAGAAATGCCACTTCATGGTAAGAGAAGGTATAGTTCTTGGGCACAAAATCTCAAAAGACGGTTTGGAGGTGGATAAAGCCAAGATAGACACCATATCGAAGCTTCCTCCACCTACAAACATAAAAGGGGTTCGAAGTTTCTTAGGTCATGCCGGGTTTTATAGGCGATTTATTAAAGATTTTTCAGAAATAACCCGACCTCTAACGAAACTTCTTGAAAAGGATGCACCTTTCATCTTTGATGAGAATTGCATATCTGCGTTTGAAACCTTAAAACATCATTTGACAAACGCCCCTATTATGGTTCCACCTGATTGGGATCAACCTTTTGAGATTATGTGCGATGCGAGTGATTATGCCGTTGGTGCAGTTCTTGGACAGCGTATAAACAATCACTTTCAACCGATTTGCTATGCAAGTCGAACTCTTAATGATGCCCAAGAGAACTACACCACGACTGAAAAATAACTTCTAGCAGTCGTCTACGCCATTGAGAAGTTCCGATCCTATCTTGTGTTGTCCAAAATCATAGTGTACACGGATCACTCTGCCCATAAGTACCTCTTTGCTAAGCCTGATGCTAAGCCCAGACTCATACGATGGATACTTCTGTTACAAGAGTTTGATATAGAGGTAAGAGATAAGAAATGCGCCGAAAATTTGGCTGCTGATCATCGGTCTCGCCTGGAGAATCCAGACATGGATTCCAGGGGCATAGAAGTCATTAGGGATAAATTCCCCGACGAGGACCTCAACATGATTAAGACCGTAGGAGAAGACACTATACCTTGGTATGCAGATTTCGCAAACTATCTTGCCGCCGGTGTTCTCGTTAAAGGTATGACTCATCAGCAAAAAGGTAAGTTTTTCTAAGACCTAAAGCATTACTTTTGGTTTAAGCCCCACTTATTCAGGATAGGACCCGATAGGATGCCCCGTCGATGTGTCTCAGGCCCTGCTGCTTGGGACATTCTCGAAAATTGTCACAAAGGCCCCACGGGAGGCCATTTTGGAGCCAATCTTACTGCCAGAAAAGTCCTCGAATCGGGATTTTATTGGCCTACGATTTTCAAAGATGCTCACGCGTTGATAAAGTCTTGTGACGCCTGTCAAAGGGCAGGTAACATCACAAAGAAAGATGAAATGCCTCAACAAAGCATCTCCGTTTGTGAAGTGTTTGATGTTTGGGGAATCGATTTCATGGGACCCTTCCCTGATTCTAAAGGCAACAAATACATCCTTGTGGTCGTTGACTATGTTTCCAAATGGGACGAAGCAAAGGCTTCGCCCACAAATGATGCTAAAGTAGTTGTTGACTTTGTGAAATCTCTTGTGTGTAGGTACGGGTGTCCGAAAGCAATCATAAGAGATCGGGGAACTCACTTTGCAAATTACCTCCTGGAGAAGACCCTCAAACGGTATGGGGTACATCATCGTTTCCAACCGCTTACCATCCGCAAGCAAACGGACAAGCGGAAAACACCAATCGGGCTTTGAAACGGATCTTGGAAAAGACAGTCGATAACAACCTGAAGATATGGTCACAAAAGCTTGAGGATGCATTATGGCCATATCGTACGGCTTACAAGACACTGATTGGAAGCACCCCATATCGGATGCTCTATGGAAAAGCATGTCACCTACCATTCGAGTTCGAGTACAAAGCATTATGGGCGCTAAAAAAGGTTCATTTGGACAACCTCGCAAGTGGAAAAAAACGATTAATAAACTTGCATGAATTGGAGGAACTCAGATCTCTTACGTATGAAAACTCGAAGATCTACAAGGAACAGCGAAAGAAATGGCACGATGTGCATCTTAAGGAGGTAAAGGTGTTCAAAGAGGGAGACAAGGTACTAATGTATCAAACTCGTTTCAAATTCTCCCCCGGTAAGTTAAAGTCACGGTGGATAGGTCCATATGTTGTTTTGAAAGCATATCCATCTGGATATGTGGACCTAATGACCAAAAGAGAACAATTCAAGGTAAATGGCCATAGATTAAAACTCTACCATAAAGATGACCCCGTCAGAAAGGGCGAGGTTTGTCATCTTTCAGAAAAGCCTATTACTTAGTTGTTCTCCCGAGTCAGGCTCGAGACTCGTTACAAAAACAAGCGCTTCTCGGGAGGCAACCCGTGTTTTTCTTAGTTATTTTTGTTTTTGTTTGTTTTCTAATCAATTTTGCAGTATTAGTCAAAGGAATTCACAACCCGATCAAAATTCGGAAAATGCTAAACAGAAGCATTTTCGCGATCGCGAAATATAACTTTCGCGGAGCGAAGCTGCGAAGCAAGGTAAGTTCTCTTTGTCGACATATTTTCGCGATCGCCAAATCTCAAGTTTCGCGATCGTGAAGGAGCAAAAATCCAAAAATAGTGCAGTAACTTCGACTTCGTGACGCAATATCTTTAACTTCGCGACGCGAAGTTCAGAACAGGAGGTTTAACTTCAAATTCTAAAACCCTATTTTCAGTATTTCTTCCCTTCCCTTTGGTTTTTCTCTGCAATTCTCTTCCCATCCTACGATTTCATGGCGTCAAAGGTATGTGATTTCTCTCTAAATGCTTTAATTTGAAGATCCTTGTAAGCCCTAGTTGGTTAAATTGTGAATGTACCCAAAAAGGGGATTCTTTGGTTAGGGTTTCTTTAATATGTATGAGAGGAATGTTTCTTGCCTTGATTTATTTGAATGCATACACTTGAGTTGTTTTTAGCTTTATGATTATGTGATATGTTTTAACTCAAGTGTGGGGAAGGGGGATTATAAGCATTATGTTGACTGATATAAATGGATTTTGCTTTTGTAGAGAACTTCCTCTTCTCGCAATGTTCGGGACCATCCTTGCTTGTCGTTTGATTCCGATAACATCCCAAAAAGCGAGAAGATGTCCCTGATGATTGAACTTGGCCGCTTAAAGAAGCGAGATATTGAAATCGGCTCGGTGGTGGATTTGAGCTTTGTTGATGAGATTGGGTTTGGAGATCGGCTTTCGGACCTTTTGAGAAGGGAGTTTCGCGATCAATTTGGCGTTGTTCGTTTCGTAAGCAATGATTGGGAGAAAGTCCTAAAAACTAACGAGCCGATTTACTTTGAGCTCGTATTGGAGTTTTTGGCCACATTCGAGTTCGATTTGGAGGCTTTCAATGAAGACAAATTCGATGGGGTGTATGTGAAATTCCGCATACTAGGGGAATGGCACTTCGTTACACTCCCACGATTTGGGGTTTTGCTCGGTCTCTTCACGGCCTCTCAGGAAACATCGGACTACTTTTGTTACTACTTCCTTAACGGTGCTTGTGAACCCAGTGCCGAATTTTCGGGAGCGGAGTTTTGGTCGACTATTGGATTGGGATCCTATCAACAGTCCAACACCAAGGAGAGTTTTATCATCCTGCCCGAACATCGTCTTCTACATCGAATGTTAGTTCATTCGCTTGCTTAACGAAAGGCTATCAAGGAGAAGGTACTGGAGGGTGATGTTTGGCTTCTTTCACGGTTGGTTGATCGAAATGCAATCACGAATCTTTCTTTTGTAATGGCACAAATGTTCTTAAACACCACCGAGGTGCATGATAAGGCCGGAACGGGTCTTTGTGGAGGACATTTCATCACGGTTATAGCGGAGAAATTGGGAGCCCTTACACCGGAAGTTTGTGCGACTCTCACCAAGTTGTCTCCTTTGGGAATTCTCGATAAAGTTCTCTTTCGTTCGATGAAGCTACAAACACTGGGGCCGCAAAGGGGTACTTTCGTTTGGATTGGGGATACCGTATCCCATGAGGGACCGATCTGTATGGCTACTTCACCACCTCAACCAACCTTCCCGGGGCAAGCGAGCCATCCACCACCATCAAATCAACAAGGTCAACGAAGCGGAGCTAGTGAACCTCAAGGATCGGGGTCTATTCGTGAAGCTATTCAAGGGTTATCGGAACAGTTGAGTAGTGAACATCATGATATCATGGAACGACTTGACCGAATTTCATATGACATGTACGGTGTTCGCCGGGAATTGTCGTGGGTCACCGCGTCAATGAGCGAGTATTTTGAGAGCGTGGGACATGCTCCCTCGGCTCCTCTTGAACCTCATCCCATATGGCGTGATGGTGATGACGCTCCAGCTGGTTACTCGTCCTATGATGAATGGGCTTTCGAAAACCGTAACTGATCGGTTTTATTTGATTCGATTGGGTTGTACTTTACTTTGAACTTTTAACTGTGTGGTTTGGTTGGTTGAACTTCTTTTTATTTTGTTTGTTTGGATTGTGTAGGTTAAACTTTTAATTGTTTGCTTAAGTTTGGTTTATTTTGTTCCTTTTACTTTTTCTTTTTCTTTCTGGTAATAGATACAGCAGTTTATGATCTTGCACCTAGCACGATTCCAGAATACTCTCTCAGATCAGATCACGTCACATAACCAGGGAAGTTTCTCTTTTTCCCAATTACTCCTTAATTGTTTTGATTGTTGCATTGAGGACACTGTAAATTTTAAGTGTGGGGAGGGGGTTATGTAGACTTATCTGTTTAAATGGGTTCACTTTTTGCTTTTTGAATTGTCGTTTTTCAAATTTTTGAAAGCTTTGAGACTTGACCCCAATTTTTTTCGAAATCTGAGATTGTTTTTGGAACTTAGTTGCTTGCATAGGAGAACACTAATAAGATTATTTCAGTAAAAGGATGCCTTGGAATACCAATTACCGTGAGTGCCTCACCCTATTGTTTATTCATTCATAAGGAAATACAGACTTTGACCCAAGGTAGAACTTGTCACTTTGAATGCTTGTCGAGACCACATGAGAGAAGTATTTATCACCATTGCACTGATAGAGGCCTTCATTTCTAACCCTTTTTAGCCTTCGTTAGATAACTTCATCATAAGGTTATTTAATTTGCCTAGCCGAACTATTGAAAGTACTCACCTTTAGTACTTTAACCCTTGAAACCATTTTGAGCCTTAGCCTTTCTTTTCTTTACCCACATCACCTTATATCCCTTTAGCCTATCTTTTTATCTATCTTTTGGCCGTGACTTAAATTTCAGAACTGGAGATGTTGTGATCCATATTTTTCATATCTGGCAAATAAAGAGGGATTAATATTGAGCGAAAAAGAAAAGAAAAGAAAATAATGACTCAAAGTAAAGAAGAAGAAAGAAATATCAAAAAAAAGAAAAGAGTCAAAGCTAAAAAAAAGAGAATGAGCAAAAGAAAAGAAAGAAAAACTTCGAGCCACAAATAAGCAATATGCTTAGGCCGATGCTAAAAGAGAAAAAGCTCATCCCAAGAAAATGCATAATTCCAAAAGTCAGATTTTTCTTAAAAGTGTTGGATCATTACTGATTAAGTTTCTTGAGTTTTTGTTGCATTCTTAGTCACTTACATATCCTTTATCCTACCCTTTACCCTTAGCCTAACGTTACAACCCTAAAGTCCTCTTGACGGTTGACAACTTCTCAGTGGTGGAGATTAGATTTGGTGACAAGCTTATGCATACGGGTATTAGTCGAGTATTGGTGTGATCACTTATCATACATACTCTTTTACCCCCAAGAGATACACTTTAAATTGTCATTCATACTTTGTGAGGGTAAAAGGTTGATCTTGGTATCCGATTGCTTGATGTATCTTGTTTTGTGTTCAACTGTGTGAGTATTCTTTGTTCTCTTAAATGATCTTGGGTGGAGATAATTTTGGCGTTATTTTTCTTATCTTTCAGTCTTTTGATTGAGGAGAATCAAAGCTTAAGTGTGGGGATTTTGATAACACCAAAATTATACATGTTTTGGTCGTACTTAATTGTCGGATTTTACCCCATTTCTCACCCATTTCTGATTTGATTACTCATGTTTTGGACTGATTCTCACTTTTGTAGGTTTTGGAGGCCGAAGAACGGAAAAGTACGAAAAAAGGCGAAAAAGCGTGAAAATTGGACAAACTCAACTCAGTGGGCTTTTGGCATTCGCGAGCTTTTAAGTTTGGCGCCGCAAAGTGTGTATTTTCTAGAATGTTCGTGCTTTTCACTGACTTTGCGTTGGCTTTGAAGATTCTCGCGCCGCGAAGTAGGCAATGACCCTTGACGGAAGATTCCAGAACTTGCCAAAAAAGGAAAAATAGGGTTGTTTTAAGCTTGCTAGTAGCTGATAAGCTAGCTGTTGAACAAATTATGTTTGGCAAAAACTAGCTTATAAGTATGTAAAATGACCAAAAAGGGTATATTTGAATTTAATAATTAATATTAATAAGGGTATAATTGGAAAAAGCTACAATAAGCTCCTCATAAGCTACTCAAAGTAGCGTTTCAAAAAGCTGGCTTATAAGCTAGCTGATAAGCTAGCTTCCTGGTACATGTTTGGATGGACTAGCTTATAAGCTAGCTTATCAGCTAGCTTATAAGCTAGCTTATGCTTGCCAAACAAAGCCATAAGCTAGTTTTTGCCAAACATAATTTGTTCAACAGCTAGCTTATCAGCTACTAGCAAGCTTATCAATCAACAGCTAGCTTATCAGCTATCCGCTAGCTTATCAGCTACCAGCTAGCTTATAAGCTACGCTTGCCAAACATAGAGATAATCTTGCTCCATATTCTTACATTATCAGATCTTTTTTAGTCAGTTTAGCTTTAGTGAGAGAGAGAGAGAGAGAGAGAGAGAGAGAGTTGTGCCGATACGACACGGAGTGGTTCTCGATCATCTGTTGCTGTACGGTCGGTATAATGTCTGTCTTGATTTACTGATTTTGCTGTTTTTGTTATGATTAGTGAGTAGTTTTCTTTGTGGTACTTATTTTTTTTTTTTGAACGGCAAGGAAGGAAGCGCAGAGATCAGAGCTTCGGTAAAGCCAACACCCCAACCACGCGACCCCCAATTTTATTCAAACAGCAACAAAAGGTACAACACACGGGCAGCAAGATGCTGAAAACCCGAACACCAACGACAAAACCCAACAAACTACAGCCGGTCAGGAGAGCTACACCAATCATACCAAGTAATACTCTTGCCGTTTCTACTCCTATTGGAAAACCACCAAAACGCTAAAGATTGAACATCATTTGCAAGAAGCCGCGGGTTAAGGGAAGCCTTCTGAAAATTGGCTGCATTCCTACTCTTCCAGATGATCCAAAAGTACGCTTGCAACGCCGTCATCTTAAGCGTCTTGGATCCGCTGCTACGATTTGTATTCTGGTCACGAAGGATGAGATTTTCAATGCGATTTCCATTCACATCCAAGATGTTCCACCAAGCTTTTAGAGTGGTTCTCACCTCGATCGATTTGGGACATGTCACAAAGATGTGGTCCCGAAAGGTCATTCTCCAAATCAACTCCTTTCCGTAACAAATTATCTTTTGTCGGCAATTTATTCAAGCAAATTCTCCAATTGAGAATTCTCACTTTACGCGGTACAACTTTGTCCCAGAAAGTTAGCTGCCCGACTCTTGGTAAGATCATATCGTCCAAAGCATTGCGAAGCGATGAAACCGAGTACTCACCAGAGTTTTCTAAGCTCCAAAACCACCTGGGCTGTCCATCATCAATAGGGGCTGTTTCACACCGGTGAATGATTTCAATAAGGGTGTCCGATTCCCGTCCTTCTTTTATCGGTCTTCTCCAGTTCCAAGAGAACCGAATACCGAAAGTCGTTTTTTTCAACCGTTCAGTGTGGTATTTGAACCTTGTGGTAGATGAACCTTGTGGATGATGTTTTTATGATTTATTTGATCAATGGTTTGTTATTGGTTTATTGAGTGTGATTTTATGGTTCCGATTTGATTCGTATTGTATGGGTATTTGAATTCGTTGGTTGAGTGTATCTGTTTGACCAAGATAGATAGACTCCGATAGGTTAATCAACCTTTCTTGACCTTCCCTTCGGAAACCCGAAGAGTTGTGTTAGGTGGTTAGCTCGGACCGAGAGCAGCCAGATAGTAGAATTCCGTGCAATAGTGATAGAATTGGGTGACTGGTACTAGATTGCCTGACAATCAGTCTATGTATTAGGACTAGGAAGACCAACCTAGTTAACAACCGTAATGATCGCATGTTAGGGTGTCCCAGACTTAAATTCTTACAATAACCAATACAACCATACCTTTGGCTAGTTTGAATCATCCACTTGGGGAGTCGTTATACCATGATAAGTACTACTGTTTTTCCCTTATAAAGTTTAATTCGTTTTTCTTTGTGTTTTCTAGTCAGTTAATTTAATTAGTTGTCTTTTAATTATTCAAACTATTTTCCTAAAAAAACCCCTAGCTTTAGATTAATTAAACTAGCTAAGATTATTAGTCTACATAACTTGACCGTTCCCAGTGATAGATACGATACATGGACTTTCCTACACTATATTACTCACGATTAGGTACGCTTGCCTGTGAATGTGGTAACAGTGGTTAGGCGTTAGTGTTAGGATTATGTGCGAGACAGTAACGGGGTTATCGTATCCAATGTTATAAGACACTAGTAGGTCACACTGCTGCACACCAAAATGAGAATGTTTGGATTATGGGAAATAATTAATTGGTTAATTAATTATTTAGAGAGAAAAAGAAATAAATAATTAGTTTAATTATTTATAATTAATTAATCAGTTAGATTAATTAATTGGATAATTATGGAAGTTATTTCAAAGATAATTACCAAGAATTATATATGGAATCAAACACTGCTTGTTTTGTCCATATAAATAAAGGGTTTGGGGTATCAGTTAATTGATTGATTCAGTTCAAAAAAAACCCAGAAAAGTCTCTCTCTCTCCCTCTCCCAAAACCGGCGCCAGAATCCAGCAGGAGGAAGGTCCGCATTCGTTTTTCGGGTAATCCTCGGTGGTGGTCTAGCAACCCTCTCAACCGGTGCCAGTAGCGGTGTACCCCCTGCTTGCTTTTCGGAGTTACTGTTCGCAAGGTAATCCACCAAAAACACCCTTTATTGTGTCTGTATGGTTTGGGATTGGATCCTCGTTTGGGAATCAGGTTTTATTCCGCTGTGCATGTTTTGTATCCCTTGATTCCCAACAGTGGTATCAGAGCCACTTCCTAAACCTAACAGATCAGGTTTAAGTTGTTTGTTGTTTATTTAGGTTTTGTAAAAATCTTTGTTTTTCGTTTTTTAAAATCTGATTTTTAAACCTAAAAGAGCAACGATCGGCGGTGGAACGGCGGCAGTTAGCCGGCCGGACCTCCAGGCCGATCATCGATGGATCAAACGACCAACCGGCTACACCACAGTTTGTGGTGGTCGCCGGCTGTTTTCGCACCAAACTACCAGCCGCACCACCGTAAGTGGTGGCGGCGTCGGCTACAAACACGAACCACCACCGCACCACCGTTTGTGGTAGCGGTGGCATCGATCGCAAACAGAAAAACCACCACCGCACCACCGATTGTGGTGGCGGTGGTGTCGATTGGAAATCACAGCCGTCGAGAGGCGGCGTTGGTTCGATCGAAGGACGGCCACCGCACCACCGTATGTGGTAGTGGTGGCGTAGATGTTTTTTTGGGGATCACGACGATGGTGGTAGCGTTAGGCTGCTGCCGTCGTTGGTGGTCCAGTGGTGGCGATCAAACGAGAGGAGGCAGGCGGTGGTGGCGGTAGTAACCGCTGCTGCCGTCGAATCTTCAATCCGCCGCACCACCAGTCGCGGTGGTGGCGGTAATTGTTTTTTGTTCTCGACCATGATGCGACCACGGCGGCGGTGGTGGGGCGTTCCACTGCTGTCGCCGGTGGTGATGGTTGCTTGATACGCCGACGGGGGGCGGTGGTGGCTCACGAGCCGCTGCTGTCGCCGGAATAGATCGGGGCGTCGGACGGCGGTGGTGGTGGCTTTCTAGCTGCTGCTGCCGCCGGTGTTCAATGGTGGTACAGGCGGCGGCGGTGGCGATCGTGTCATCGTCGTCGCCGACTGAGAAAACTCCGATCATCGACCACGTCTTGGCGAATCAGTGGTAATTTCGAGGTCGTAGATCGTTTTGATTGTTTATCGTTAACGAATCTCAGTTGGAATTTGTTTCCAGATAAACTTCGAGAAAAGGATCGTTTTAATCAGATTAGGTTAAAACAATTCAGGATTAAATTAATTTATTTGCTTTAAATTAATTTATGTTTTTAATAATTATCCGGTTAAAATTCAGTTGTATTTTAAATTTGTTTAATTATGATAAGTCATAGCTGAACCCTTTAGACCCGTGGTTGTGTTTATTTATTTATCCGTTTTATTCGTTGGGAGGCCTGCGTGCCATTTAAAACCCATTTGTAATAATTAATTTTAATTACATCGAGACGGAGACAAGATGACGGCCATGGATCTCGGAGCCAGTGGGAGTGCCAGAAGTTGAAGACTTTTGTCACTTAGGGATTAAGACCGTTGTTTTGTGTTGGCTCACAAAACAACATTAGTTTAAGGGTTTAAGCTATGACTGTGCTTTTTATATTTAAATTGCGTGGTTGTTTAATCTATGTAATTGTCATTGAATATAAATTGCCCTTTTTGAACGGATTGTTTAAAAATTAAAAGGATACAAATACAGTTAGTATTTGGATCCAGTTTTTCAAAGGTTTTGAAAAAGGAAACTGGCAATTTAAACCCTTGTTAGAAATCATAGATTAGTAAGTGCAGCCCACTTTAGGGGCACTTCCGGTGTAAGGTACATAGGGCGTTGTAAGTGCACACACTATGAACGCCCGTGTTCAAACCGAAACTGGAAGGAGATAAAACTCTGCGAATTATCTTCGGGTGGTACCGGCCAGAGTTTGTCCAGGTCCCGGGTGGTGCAATCTATTTTGGTAATTATTTATTCACTGGGTGGTACCAGGCCAAAATGCACTAGAGGGACTAAATATGCACGGATTATTAATATCCGATGTCCCGACGATCTAGAAGTCGTATTTTCAGATAGGAATACGATTGGTATAGTTTTACTTACCATAGATCGCATGAGTCGGTTTGACATGATCACATGCTTCCCGACACATGTGAAATATGGATTCTAGTCTAATAAATTTATTTTAAGGGTAATAATTTATTAGAATTATGTAATTATAAACTAAAGTGGAATTTATATTCTTCTGTAGATGTCTCCAATTAGCATTCCGTTTTATTCACCTGAGGAATCACTTCGCCTCATTACGGGCAAGTGGAAGCTTACGGGCCAGAACTTTCCAGTTTGGAAGTTGCACTTACAGAATGTTTTGAGTGCCCAGGGTAAGCTTTATGTGATCAATAAGCCCATGTCACGACCCAGAAGCAATGCCCCAGAAGAGGAATTTGCTGAATATTTTAGATTCATGGCAGATGAGTCGGATGTAATGTCGATTCTAGTTTTCTCTATGTCACCCGAGTTCACGGGAGACTTAAGAGAGAAATTCTGTCACGAGGTCGTAAGGAATGTAGAAAACCAGTTAGGTTTCTACAAGCACACGAGCAAGCTTTTGATCATGCAAGAGATTCTCTCCCTAAAGCTACAGAAGGGTCAGTCAGTTAAAAACCATCTTGTTGATATGAGAAGGCTTTTTAAATGTTTATCACGTCTGGGGTACAAGATGACTCAGGAAGAGCTAGTGTACCTCATGTGGTTCTCCCCCACAAAGGAAGTTCAGGACACAGCTAGTGCCTACATGAAGGAACCAAAGAACGACGTGGATAAAGTTCATGAAGATATCCTGGCCAGTCTAGAGCCAGTACCCGAACCTGCAAATCTCATGGACACTGATATAATTGATGAGCTGGGAGATCTGAGTTGCCCAGAGTGCGGCAGCGAGGATATTTGCGAGCACTCGATGAACATCGACCAGATGGATATCGGTTTACCCGATACTCCAGGTATCTTTATGATAGATTGCTTAATCACTTCTTATGAATCATGGGTAATTGATACAGGCAGTGGTAACCACATTAGTAATCATTTACAGGGATTCACTAGAAGAAAGACTCTGAGGAAGGACCGTTCGAACCTACGAGTTGGCGAAGGCACTCCGTTGATTGCTGAAGCCGTGGGATCTTATAGTCTTAGTTTACCCTCGGGTCTAGTTTTGGAACTGGATAATTGTTATTATATTCCAAACATGATTAAGAATGTATTGTCTTTTGATTTGTTGGTAGACCAAGGCTTTTATTATAAATATTCTTATAAAATGATTTCAGTTTTTAAAGATAATATTTTCTATTTTAAAGCTACACCCGTAGATGGTCTATATACTGTAAATCTTAAAGACAACAATAGTGAAATCTATCATATAAGTAAGCGATCCAAGGATATTGAGGATCAGACTTACCTCTGGCATTGCCGTTTGGGCCATATAAACAAGAAACGCGTTGAACTACTCCTAAAGGGAGGTTTTCTTGGCAATTTCGATTACAAACCTTTTGATAATTGCGAATCTTGTTTATCTGGCAAAATGACAAAGCAACCTTTCAACAGTGAGAATGAAAGGGCTACTGACTTGCTTGAAATAATCCACACAGATGTATGTGGACCTTTCAGTCATGTAGCAAGAGGAGGATACCGGTACTTCATTACCTTCACTGACGACTTCAGTAGGTATGGTTATGTCTACTTGATGAGACATAAATCTGAAACCTTTGAGAAATTCAAGGAATATCAAAATGAAGTACATAATCTACTTGACAAGAGGATCAAGTTCTTACGGTCAGATCGTGGTGGCGAATATCTCAGTGATGAGTTTGACAATCATCTGATGGAGTGTGGGATTGTATCCCAACTTACACCTCCGTATACACCTCAGATGAACGGTGTATCAGAAAGGAGAAATCGTACTTTGCTTGACATGGTACGAACAATGATGTGTCATTCTTCGCTGCCAGTATCATTCTGGGGACACGCGCTCGAAACAGCAGCACACATACTGAACAGAGCGCCAACAAAGTCGGTAGAAAAGACTCCATACGAGTTATGGAAGGGTAAGAAACCCAACATATCTTTTCTGAAAATTTGGGGTTGTGAGGTTTACGTCAAACGGCCTACCTCAGAAAAACTCAAACCCAAATCCGACAAGTGTTTCTTCGTTGGATATCCCAAGACCACCGTGGGATATTATTTCTACAACCCTGAAGAGAACAAAGTGTTTGTTGCTCGAAATGGAAAATTTCTGGAAGAAAAGTTTCTCAGTTTAGAGAACACCAGAAAGGATGTAGATCTACAGATAGTAGACGAAGAAAGCACTACACCAGTTGTTGAGCCAGAAATTCAACATAACAATGTTGAACCTCAATCAGAGCCGATTGAGGAAGTGCAAACACAGGACCTTCGCAGATCCAGCAGGATAAGACAAGAACCAGATAGGTATCTTGGGTTCCTAGTCTCTCAAGATAGCGGAGACTTAAATGAACCAACATCCTATGGAGAAGCTGTGTCAGGCAGTGAGTTTGAACAATGGCAGGAAGCCATGAAGGCCGAGATGCAATCCATGTACGACAACCAAGTCTGGGAGTTAACTGATTTGCCATAACACTGTAAGGCTGTTGGACGCAAATGGGTTTTCAAGAAGAAAACCGACATGGATGGGAATGTACACACCTTCAAAGCCAGACTGGTTGCAAAAGGATTCACGCAAACTCATGGCATTGACTATGATGAAACCTTTTCACCAGTGGCAATGTTGAAGTCAATTAGGATTCTTATGGCCATCTCAGCGTACTTTAATTAAGAGATTTGGCAAATGGACGTCAAGACAGCCTTTCTGAATGGAAAGTTGACAGAAGACGTCTATATGGAACAACCAGAGGGGTTTGAAGATCCTAAGAATCCTAATAAGGTGTGTAAGCTGTTAAAATCTATTTATGGATTGAAACAAGCATCTCGAAGCTGGAACTTACACTTTGATGAGCGAATCAAAGAGTTTGGCTTCGCTAAAAGTGAGTTCGAGCCATGTGTTTACACTAAGTTCAGTGGGAGCATAGTAACCTTCCTGGTCTTGTATGTAGATGACATACTACTCATAGGAAACGATGTACCAACTTTACAGAGTGTTAAGGAATGGTTAAGTAAATGTTTCCAGATGAAAGACCTTGGAGAAGCCGCTTATATACTAGGTATAAAGATCTACAGAAACAGATCTAAGCGGCTTATCGGACTTAGTCAGAGTACATACATTGACAAAGTACTGAAGAGATTCAGGATGGATGAATCCAAGAAAGGATTCATTCCAATGCAACATGGCATAGTGTTAAGTAAAACACAGTGTCCTGTTTCTAGTGAAGATCAGGACAGGATGAAATCGGTCCCATATGCTTCTGCAATTGGATCGATTATGTATGCCATGCTATGTACTAGGCCCGATGTAGCTTACTCAGTAAGTGTTACGAGCAGATACCAACAGAATCCAGGTGAGCCCCATTGGGTGGCTGTCAAGAACATTCTCAAATATCTGAGAAGAACAAAAGAAATGTTCTTGGTCTTTGGAGGTACTGAGGATGAAATTAGTGTCACCGGGTACTCTGACGCTAGTTTCCAGACCGACAGAGATGACTTCAGGTCACAGTCAGGGTATGTCTTTACCCTAAACGGAGGTGCGATCTCATGGAAGAGCTTGAAGCAGGACACGATTGCAGACTCAACTACAGAAGCAGAGTACATTGCAGCATGTGATGCAGCAAAGGAAGCTGTCTGGCTAAGGAATTTTCTATCGGATCTCAGAGTGGTTGCCAGTATCTCGAGACCGATAGATATATTCTGTGATAACTCAGGAGCCGTGGCGCAAGCAAAGGAACCTAGAGAGCATCACAAGTCGAGACACGTGCTCAGAAAGTATCACCTCATCCGAGAGATCATTGGAAGAGGAGATGTGAGAATATGCAAGATTCAAACAGAAGACAATGTCGCAGATCCGCTGACAAAGCCACTAGCAAGGGCAAAGCATGAGGCACATGCGAATTCCATTGGGATGCAGTACCTGGAAGCCAGTAGCTAGTACTTAGTTTATTAATTATTATAGTCTAATTTAGAAACAATGTAATCATGTAAAGTTTTATTTCACAGTGTGTTGGAAATAAATGGAGGTTTCAATTTCATGATTGTTCTAAATTAACTATTTTTTGCATATTTAACTTATCCATGATTTTACAAAGTTTTGTATGAAATCTAAATTTCCATAGCCACTTATTGAAATGGGAATTTCAATAGGGAGTTTAACGCTATTATAAATACTTGATGATTTATTCAAAGTAGAGAATAAAAGCACAAGTGATGTGACCAAGTATTTATAGATACTCATCAGAGTGTTTGGGTATTGGAAGTGACCAGTAATCAAGTCTGCTTCATGGAGCCTCAGTCATAGGCACTGACTTGATAGGTTGTCCTTAGACCTGAGATACTTGGTTTGGGAACACGAGGACCACTGTACTCTTAGCGCGTACTAACGCTGCACCATAACTGGGTGGCTATACGGGACGTGACTAGATGCAGCGGAAGCCGTGGATCCAAATGCAAGTAGTCAAGAAGGGATTTGCACCTCTTTCAAAAGAGAGATATTTTCGGGCCCCTTGACGATTAAGATTGGCAGAAAACGCGTGGCCACGCTCGGATAGAATAACAGGGTTATTTAGTAATATCCGTTACTGCAGGCAATCGAAATCAGAGTCAAGAAATACTTGATTTTAAGAAATGAATCCTCCACTCCATGTCTTAAATCACTTTAGAAATATCGTGTGCAAAAGGAATGAACCTGTGTACAAATTCAAGCGTGAATTGTATCTCTGGATATAAGAGATCTTATAACCTGGTTAACCTAAGCGTCTGGCTAGGGACCTCCTTAGGCGAATGATAACAGTCCAGTTACATGTCTAGCACAAGTGGGAGTCTGTTAGGATTATGTGCGAGACAGTAACGGGGTTATCGTATCCAATGTTATAAGACACTAGTAGGTCACACTGCTGCACACCAAAATGAGAATGTTTGGATTATGGGAAATAATTAATTGGTTAATTAATTATTTAGAGAGAAAAAGAAATAAATAATTAGTTTAATTATTTATAATTAATTAATCAGTTAGATTAATTAATTGGATAATTATGGAAGTTATTTCAGAGATAATTACCAAGAATTATATATGGAATCAAACACTGCTTGTTTTGTCCATATAAATAAAGGGTTTGGGGTATCAGTTAATTGATTGATTCAGTTCAAAAAAAACCCAGAAAAGTCTCTCTCTCTCCCTCTCCCAAAACCGGTGCCAGAATCCAGCAGGAGGAAGGTCCGCATTCGTTTTTCGGGTAATCCTCGGTGGTGGTCTAGCAACCCTCTCAACCGGTGCCAGTAGCGGTGTACCCCCTGCTTGCTTTTCGGAGTTACTGTTCGCAAGGTAATCCACCAAAAACACCCTTTATTGTGTCTGTATGGTTTGGGATTGGATCCTCGTTTGGGAATCAGGTTTTATTCCGCTGTGCATGTTTTGTATCCCTTGATTCCCAACAGTTAGAGATTAAAAATCCCCCTAACTTGATTTTGCATTTTGCAGGGCAGTCACATGTGGTACTTTGATTCAGGAGCTTTCAGGCATGTGACTGGGCAGCGCAACATCCTCTTCAACTACGTCGTTAGAGCTGAAGGCTTCGTCAAACTTTTAGATAAGAGACGTCTACCAATTCTGGGGTATGGAAGGATGATGAATGGAGAACACATCATCAAGAATGTGCGATATGTTGAAGGGTTGCCGTTTAACCTATTTAGCTCGAGCCAGTTCTGCGACAGCGGTATTTAGTGACTCAATTTGTGATCGGGAGCACGATAAAAGATGAGGATCACAACAAGATTCTTCGTGCTATAAGAAATGGTGACTTGTATACCACGATGTTCTATGCTGTTCCTCAACAAGTGGAAGCTGTGGTTTTGCTCGCAAAAGCATCGAAGGAAGAAAGCTGGCTGTGGCACCAGCGTCTGTCTCATCAGAACTTCAGGGACATGAACAACCTTGTATCAAAACACCTTGTCAAGGGTCTTCCAGAGACGCGACTATCTAAAGACACCCTCTGCTCTGCTTGTGAGAAAGGGAAAATGACGAGAAGTTTGCATCCTCCAAAGATGGAGACAAACTGTCACCATCCCCTTGACATGCTGCATATGGATCTCTGTGGACCGATGAGAGTCGAAAGTCTTGCTCGCAAGAAGTATATGCTTGTACTTGTCAATGAATACTTTTGGTACACATGGCTCGAATTCCTAAGAGCCAAGTCTGACGCTGCAGATTTAATCATCGCCTTCATCAAACGGATCCAAGTTCTCTTGGGCTGCCAGGTGAGGAAACTAAGAAGCAACAACGGTACAGAGTTTCGAAATGTGAAACTCCAGTCTTTCCTTGAAGAAGTGGGTATCTCTCACAACTTCTCAGATGTACGTACTCCCCAACAAAACGGAGTCGTAGAAAGGAAAAACCGTACGTTAGTCGAAGCAGCTAGATCCATGATGGCACATTCTGGCGTACCACCATCCCTTTGGGCAGAAGCAATATCAACCGCCTGTTACACTCAGAACAGGACCCTAATCGTCAAGCGGACTGGTAAAACCGCTTACGAAATGGTCAACAACCGTAAGCCGAACATTAAATTCTTTAGGGTATTCGGTTGTATATGCTACATGCTGAACAATAGAGAAGATTTGGGAAAGTTTGACGCTAAGTCGGATGAGTCTATCTTCATTGGATACTCACTAAACTTTGCGACTTACCGTGTATACAACAAACGGACCCGATCCATTTTTGAAAGTCGGTACATTGATTTCTCTGAGACCGAGATGTATTCGGGTGCCAGCACAAGTACAACAAGTCCTATCTTTCCTGAACTGCACACTGTTTCACCATCGAGCACAACTATTCCGACTGACACTTGTTGGTCCCATCATTGTTCCTTCTCCATCAGATCAATCCATTCCTTCATCAACTTCCATATCTTCAGACGCATTTGTGAATGAGAGCTCGTCCTGTTCTACTGCTGTAGGAGAAACTGCTTCTAATACAGTAGAGTCGATGCCTGTACTAAACCCCATTGTAGAAGCCGAATCCTCCTCTAACACCTTGAATGAGGAAACTGTTCTCTCCCCCTCTCAGCTCTCATCAACTCAACCATCTCTTGGAACTGCAGTTGAAACGTCCAAGAACAGACAGTGTCCCCTGTCCTTGCACCAATTCCTGAAGTTGTTCCACCACCTTCTCCGTCAAGAACCTATGCTGAAATGGTACGGGAACCTCGTCCAGAGATTGAGTCAGAAACTGATCTAAATGCTCGTCTTCCCTCCTCTGCCATTCATGATGAGCACGACGAAAGAAACAACATGGACTACGATCCTCTTCCCCATTCTAGAAAATGGATCAGAAGCCATTCCACTACCAACATCAACCGTAGTCCATCGGCTCCAGTAACTACTCGCTCTTCAAAGAAAGATGAAAACCTAATTCTGTTCGCCAGCTTCCTGAGTCAATTTGAACCAACCAAGACCCAAGATGCTCTTTCGGATCCTGATTGGGTAAGGGCTATGCGGGAAGAACTCGCTGAATTCGAACAAAACAAAGTTTGGCGCCTTGTGGAATGACCAAGAAGAATATCAATCATTGACTTGAGATGGATCTTCCGTAACAAGAAAGATGAAAACGATCTTATTATCCGCAATAAGGCTCGTTTGGTCGCCAAGGGATATCATCAACAAGAAGGTATCGACTACGACGAGACATTCGCTCCTGTGGCTAGAATCGAGGCCATTAGGATTTTTCTCGCGTACGCAGCTCACAAGAACATAAAGGTCTTCCAGATGGACGTCAAGTGCGCGTTCCTAAACGGAGAACTTCAAGAGGTAGTATATGTTGAGCAACCCGAGGGGTTTGTTGATCCTAAGTATCCAGAACACGTCTACGTGCTTGACAAAGCACTTTACGGTTTGAAGCAAGCTCCTCGCGCCTGGTATGAAACTCTTACCATTTACTTGCTTGAGTCTGGATATCAAAAGGGTACTGTCGATCCTACCCTGTTTCTTCGAAGGTCAGGTAATCATTTGACCGTAGTACAGATATACCTGGATGATATAATCTTTGGATCTACAAACCCTGAGTCTTGCATTGAGTTTGAGCAGATAATGAAGTCCATATTTCAGATGAGTATGATGGGCGAACTTACGTTTTTCTTGGGACTCCAGGTCCATTAAACCCCGCAAGGGATTTTTATAAATCAGTCCAAGTATACTCATGACATTTTAAAACGCTTCGATTTTACTGGACCTAAGTCTGCTTCAACAACAATGTCTACGTCATTTCAACTGGATGCATATTTATCTGGTAATCCGGTTGACCAAAAGATTTATCGTGCGATCATTGGATCTCTGTTTTATCTCACGGCCAGTAGACCCGACATCATGTTTGCCATGTGTGTCTGTGCTCGTTTTTAGTGCGACCCACGAGAATCACATCTCGGAGCGGTCAAGAGAATCCTTAAGTACCTGAAGGGCACTCCTAACTTTGGCCTTTGGTACCCTAAGGATTCTGTTTTGAACTAACAGCTTTTACAGATTCAGATCATGCAGGCTGTAAGTTAAACAGGAAGAGCACGTCAGAAGCATGCCAGTTTCTCGGGGACAAGTTGGTAAGTTGGTCCTCAAGAAAGCAGAACTGTGTTTCACTTTCGACAGCTGAGGTAGAATATGTCGCCGCAGCGTGTTGTTGTTCACAGGTTCTTTGGATGAAAACTCAACTGGCTGACTATGGCTATACCATGCATCGGATTCCGATTTACTGTGACTCTAGCAGTGCCATTTAGATTGCAGCGAATCCAGTTCAACATTCTCGGACAAAACATATCGATATTTGATATCACTTTATCAAAGATCATGTCGAGAAAGGTAACGTTGAACTGTTCTTCGTTGAAAGTGAACGTCAGATAGCTGACTTGTTTACCAAAGCTTTTGACAAGAAGCGCCCTTACTATTTACTTAGTAAATTGGGCATGCTAGATCCCCCGACAGATTTCTAGGGGAGCCAGTCTTTTTATTATATGCATGTGTATAGGGGGAGCTTCTGTGTCGCTGATGCGGTAATTATTGTATATAAAAAGCGAAACAAGTTTTAACCTCTAATGCCTAGCCACTGTCTTACCACATTCACAGGCAAGCGTACCTGATCGCGAGTAATATAGTGTAGGAAAGTCCAGGTATCGTATCTACCACTGGGAACGGTCAAGTTTACGTAGACTATTAATCTTGACTAGTTTAATTAACCTAAAGCTTTGGGGGGTTTTATGAAAAAGGTTTAATAAATAAAAAGACAACTAAATTAACTAAGAACTAAGAAAGCAAATAAAAGATTATGTAAAACTATAAGAATGAAAACAGTAATACTTATTATGGTATAGTGATTCCCCAAGTGGACGATTTAAACAGGCCAAAGGTTTGGTTGTTTTGGTTATTCTAGAAATTTAAGTCTGGGACACCCTAGCATGTGATTATTATGGCTATCAACTAGGTTTTTGATCCTCCTAGTCCCAATACATAGACTGTTTGTCAGGCAATCTAGTACCAGTCACCCAATCCTATCTCTATTGCACGGTATTCTACTATCTGGTCGCTCTCGGTCCGAGTAACCACCTAACACAACTCTCTGGGTTACGAAGGGAAGGTCAAGAAAGGTTGATTAACCTATCGGAGTCTATCTATCTTGGTCAAACAAATACACCCAACCAACGAGTTCAAATAACCAAACAATATGAATCAAATTGGAACCATAACATACATTCAATGAACCAAAAACAAACCAATAAACATTAAATCATAAAATCATCATCCACAAGGTTCATCAACCACAATAAGTACCACTACTGAAAACTACTCACTAAACATAATAAAATCAGAAAATACGAGAGTAGAAACAAACATTATACCGATAGTACAACGACGGATGATCGAGAATTGAACCCCGCAGCGTATCGGCACAATAATCCTCTCTTCCTCTAACACTAAAGAACTCAGAACTACACACAAATTTTGACTCTATGAAAACTGAAGGAGGAGGCCAGTATTTAAAAGGAGAGACTCGGAGCCCATTTCGCGATCGCCAGACGGCATCCTCGCGGCGCGAAGCACTTAGGTCAAACCCTGGATTTCAACTTTGATGAACTTGGCGGCGCCAGACTTGAAACTTCGCGAACGCTAAATGGCTACTGGATTGAGTTTGTGCAATTTTCACGTTTTCTTGCCTTTTTCCGTACTTTTCCGTTCCACGGCCTCCAAAACCTATAAAAGTAAGAATAAGTCCCAAGTGTGAGTAAATAGACCAGAAATGGGTGAGAAATGGGGCAAATTCATTCAATTAAGCATAACCAAAACATGTATAATTTTGGTGTTATCAGTCGCATACATATAGGGGGAGCTTTCGTATAAATGTTTTGTTTTTCTAACTCTGTCGGATCCAAACTGCGTTGGATACCATTCGTACTTTTCTTGCAGTTTGTGGAACCAAAGAACGGCTTCTGAATACTTCAGTTCAGGACCCGATGATAAATTATACGACTTCTAATCACCTGTGTCAGAACTCTTGCAAAATCCAAACCCGAGAATAATCCAGGTTAGTCGTTTCAATAATGTCCATGGGCTGAACTTGTAAATTCTATGAACTTGGTAGTTCGGGGGGTGGAAATGACAAGTTCTCAATCTGACTTGTTCAGGGACTTGTCTTGCCATTTTTCCAATACTACAAGTTCAGGGACCAATTTTGCAAATCTTTCAAAACTACAAGTTCAGGGGATCTTTTTGTAAATCTTTCAAAACTTTAAGTTCAGAGGTTCTTATGTCATTTCGTGAAAGTCGTGTGCTGAGAGAGAGCGTATCAGATAACTTATCAGTGCAAACTGATACGTTGACGGATAATATAAAAACGGATTTTTGATCAGTTGTAAACCTTATCACTTTCAAAATTCAACTGCCACCTTTTCTCTCTCTCTCAACCGCTCAAGAACACGAAGAACGCCCGAACGATCCACCACTTCCCGGCTTCTCCAAGCGTTCGTTATCGCTCCGATTTACGATCCGACTACTTCCCGAAGTTCCTGGTAAGATCACGATCACTTATATGCTTTCAAATCCGTATAACAACATCGTTTCGTGATCGGATTGAAGCCTAAAAGCTTCAAACGAAACCCAAAACGTATAAGTCCTTGGATCGGGGTTTCGGGACATTAAATCGATCCAAACTTGTTTCTAAACTAGTTTAAATCATTAATGCACTACTTGTTGTTAGTTTAGACTTCAATTTATGTTTTTTTGATCGGTTTTTAGTCAAGGAACGTCAACAGTCGCGTTGTCTCGTATCGGTGTTCATAATGTCCCGAATCGGGACTCTTTGAACATTCATGATCCGGGACTCTTAACTCCCGATTCGGGAGATTTGAATAGTCCCGATTCGGGACTTTCGAGCCTCCTGCATCCGTTAAAATTGTGTTGATATTTTTCTTTATGTCCAACTCCCGATTCGGGAGTTTTTACTTGTTAACATTGTGTTTGGCCAACTCCCGATTTGGGACTCTATCAGTCGACTCAGTTTTAAAGTCTCCCGAATCGGGACTCTTCAAAAACTGACTCGCTTCTAGCAGAAACTCTGTCGAATTTTCGTCAAACACTTGTTCGTTAAAACGAGGGTCAAAATGCTTACTTGTTTCATGTTTTTGTCAGAAAATGGCAAACCGACAAAACGACCCTCCTTCTCCGATCGACCCCGAGGCTGACCGAGCATTGATTGCTCCGGAGGCGATCCTTCCCATACTCCAGAATAACGAGTATGTGGACCTTACTACTATTCAGGTGCAGCACACCATCGTACGAGAGATCTTACGTGCTCACCCGCTAGCATACGCCATGACGGCCACGTCCGAAGTGGCTAGCATCTACATTCAGCAGTTCTGGGCCACTGCTACTCTCGAGCACCGTTTCGGCATCATCTCGATCATCGATCGAGTTGATGAATCCGAACTGGTTGTCTCTCTGGAGGACATTCGGCGAATCCTCCACCTACCGGCTGCTACTAATGACGGCCACGAGGAATTCGATCCTCTCGTATCAGGACCCATCCTTTTCAGCGAGATCCTCGCTCTTGGGGTCACCGAGAAGGTGAATGGCGTATCCCAGGTTAGTCAGAGCATGCTGCCACCTCTTTGGGCGCAGATGTTCTACCTGATGAATCGGTGCCTCTCCTCGAAGACAAAGGGGACTGACAAGGCGACAACGCCTTTCTGGCACATCTTTCACTCTATCGTGTACGGTCGACGCATAGACATCGCTGCCCAGATCTAGCTGGACATCACGAAGGACCTGACTGGAAGAGAACAAACCAGACATCACTCGATCCCGTGGTTACGATTCTTTGGTCTCATCATTCGTGACCACATGGATCGCAATCCGGAAGTTAGACGCAGATCCGGTCATCCTGTCATCAAACCCAAGAAGATCAGCTGGTTAAGCAAGTGCGACTACGCTGAGGGCCAGTATGAGAAGCCCATTCCTCTACATGTCCTCAACACGGCGGACCAGCAGGCACCGAGCGTTATTAGGTATAGGCAAGACCTAGGTTTAGGAGACGCACCCATGGACCATCCAGAACCGGAAGGTCCTGCCCAAGGTGTGCATCCCGTCCCTTCTAGCCCTCGTGCCTTACGTGCGGGGCACCGAGGCTCCACTGGGGGCCTCAGGCTTGGGTGTGATGAGTGTTGACGTAAGGGAAAACCTGGGTACAATCATCAGAAGATCCGCCACCGCTCACTCCGCATCATCGTCTGTCACCGTTCCCACTACAAGAGAAAAACGTCAAAGGCTTCTCCGCCAATGCATGCTAGACGATCCTCAACTACCGATGCCGAGGGTCAAGGAGTACATTCCCCAACACCGATCCACTACTCGAGTCCCGGTGATCCAGGAAGTCTCGAAACAATCCACTCCATCTCACCAAACGGGTGATGACACGGAAGCATTCCCACAAGAACATGCACGTGCACCATCACCTCCTCATCAGGCTACTTCCTCGAGACATCCGAGAGATCCCTCTGGTGATCCGGAAGGTAGTTCGTCCGATACGACGACCCCAGATGCCGATCCCCAAGGAGGCAAAGGAAAAGGCAAAGGCAAGGGCGCCTTAGATGATGATTCCACCTCCTCCGTTAACTCGGAGGATACTGAGCAGCTTCTCGATTACTCCAGAACGGATGATCGAACGGTGAACACCAGAGCTGTTGGACCTGAAGAAAGTGAATCGTGGATGCACTTAGGTAGCGGTGAGGGATTCGAGGGAGAAAGTTGTTTTGCTTGAATTATACGTATTTTTTATCGAAAACCAAGCTTTATTTAAAAACCACAAGCGTACGATATCGTGACGTAGCATACGGGTCGAACACGGGGAGAAAATGGACAAATCAAAGTGTTGCATCTCTAATTTACAAGTTATGCGTAGTTCGGTTTTCGAAAATTGGGTTCTAACCTAACAAAGAGTGAACCTACCTATCTAATCAACAAATACCAAGACTAGTGAATCCGAACAAGTACAAATTGAAGAAGACAATAAGATGCTAATCTACACTATCCTATCACATAAAGGGAACAAATGAACATACACGAAACAAATGAACATACACGAACAAACATGGAAAAGAATTATAAATATCGTATCCCGATCGTTTAAGTGGATTCCGGAGAACAAACATCTAATTTCTCTTCCAAGATGACTAGAGCGTTTCCATTAGAAATGTGATTATTTCCATATTAATTCCTACGAAAACGTTATCCGAAAACATTCCACTCAACGATCGCATCTATCTCCATGATGCGATCGTAGATTCTCAATCAATTCACCGAACGATTAACGAACTTCCGTTCAATTAATCTCATGTTAATAATCGTCATAAACTTTCGATGTCATTAGATTAGCTAACTTCCATTAAACAAATCCTCTTCCATCGATAGTTCATTTTTGACTATGAAATGCAACCAATTGATTGAGACATAACGATCATGATTCGATACTCAATTTCTAATCATACACAACCAATTAACCTAAATCTAAACTAAAACACATATTAAATCTCTAACCTAATAAGGTCTAACTCCAAAATTAGCAATTGAACTCAACAAGCATCCAAATTCTAATGAATTATTCAAATGATCTAATCTAAATTGCATAAAACTAAACAATGAAATCAAATCTATTGAATAACAACTAATGAACATCAACACAATCAACAACATACCAAAAACAACATGCAATTGACAAAACGAACCACAACCTAGCTAATTAGCTAGATCTACACAAATTGAATGCAGAAATTGAAGAAACTAGAACTATAAGTGCAGAAAATAAGCATCAAACCATCAATTTCATGGATCTACAAACATCAATTCCAAAATTATAAAACTAAACAAAAGATAAGGAAGGAAGGAGATACTAGCTTCAAAGATGTAAAGGATCCACCATGGAAGATTAGACCACCATTGATCAGGAAGATTCAAGCACTCATCCAAGCTAGTAGAGCTCCAACCCCAAACTATGAAAACCCTAGCTATTTGATCTAAAATTCCCTCCACCAAAATCCAAAAAGTTGTTATGAATCAAAAACTACTAAAAAAACAGGTCAACCACAGTATTTATACCCTAACACAAAGTCAAAAACTGCTAAAACGAGAAATGTTCGCGGGCTTATTTTGCGCGGCTAGCGATCGCTAGCAAGTATAGCTAGCGATCGCTAGCTATCTGAACTACACTTTTTTCATCTTTTTCTTCATTCTCTTCCACCTCCGGTCCGTCACTTTCACTCGACCTTTCCACGTTCCTACTCATCGTCTTTACCGCCATCATCGATCGCAACCGGTCCATCACGCTTTCCACCATTCCCGCCTCGAGCCTCGCCACCAATATCTCCAACTCCCTACAAAACACGCTCAAAACATCCAATTAAAGCACCGACGATCACTCAAACACACTTCCGACAAAAACATGAAAAAATGAAAATAAAATGCATGAACTACAACACTAAGAAAAGAAAATCCCTAGAAAAATGCATGATAAAATGCGTGAAAATTAAACCAAACAAAAGTAAGGGTCTGGAGGGACAAGAGGCCGAAGTAGAAGAGGCCCGCCAGGAAGAAGCGGAGTTAGAAGCCGAAAAAGAGGTCGAAGTAGAAGTGGCCCAACCTAGGCAGCCAGAATCCGGAACCCAACCAGCCAAGAGTCTATCCTCCACTGAGGCATCCCATACTGACACTACTCGGCCTATGCAGAGTAGTCAAGCCGTTGGCAGCCAACCAATGTAATTGCACACCCAAGCCATCTACTCGACCGCCTCACAACAGGTGGTCGTTTCATCAGATCACGGGGTTTTACCACCTATTCCACCTTTCACTCGTTTGGAGTCGATTGGTGTTGAATCAAGAGAAACTCATCCCCAGTTCTCGTCTTCATTCCTGACACATCGAGTCCTAGAGCCCCCTAGGACACATCTGGATACATCGACTCGAAGCCCAGCTGCTCATGACACTTCCCCACTTGTCAGCGCGGGCCAGGGAAGCACCTTTGCGGGGCTTTCCCTGTCAACCGGCTTCAGAAACGAGCCGGTAATGACACTTTCAGGAGCGATGCCCAGGGATTCGGACAGCATCCTTAAAGTTGTCCAAAGCAAGTTGGAAGCCTTCGAGAAGATAGATGCAGCAAAGAACCACCGGCTAGAGGCTATTGAGAGAGCCTTAGCCGCGAAAGAACAAGAAGATAATGCCCGCCGTGCTGAGATCGAGGAGCTGAGGAAAGCTGACGAGGATAGGCAGAAAGACCTTGATGAAGCTAGACGCCTTCTTAAGGGCAAATTTGTAGAAGGCGAGCGACCATCTATCGGTGACTCTAGTCGCTCTCCTACTCCTGTCCTCCGCCTGGCACCACCACCACTCACTGAAGAGATCCCAAGCTTTGTATCTGAAGCTGAGCATCAGATGGTCATCACCTCTCTCACCACACAGATTGATGCTCTACAGGCTCAAGTACGCCAGAGGGACCAGAAGATCGCTACAAGGGACCTTCAGTTAGAGAACTTAAGGTGGATTACTGAACTTGAGGCCACGTGCCGGTCTCAGACTCAGTCCTCAAAACGAGGGGATGATGATGCTAACGACCAGGCTCCAGGTCCTTATGAGGGGGAGGTCCAACCTACGAAGAGACTTTGCATCGACTTTCCCTCCGCCTCCGAAACCGCTGCAGAGACCACACCGGCCGACAACACTCCTCCGACAGATCCGCCCGCAGATGTTTGGGATTCTGATTCTGACGATAACGACATTCCGTTAGATGCCGATGAGTGGGTGTATCAGGCCATCCTAGTGGGTGAGGTTGTCCAGTTCCCACATGAGAAAGTAACTCCCACCGTTGAGTTGATAGATCCGAACACTGCACCGACAGAACCTTCCGAGCTTTATATTTCTGAGGAGGCTAGGAGGATTCTGAATCGACTTGCACAGAGCCTCCGGTTCTGGAAACGAACCAACGACATCGTCACCAACGCGGACTACGATACCTTTCTCCCTACCGTACAGATGCCAGAGGTAGTTACTCCTCCCACAGCTCTACAGCCCATCAGACTTGGATGGAACCATACAGTTATCTTCAGACCCTTCCTGGAGGAATCCTTCACACGGATCTTCCAACAAGAAAGGTTAAACTCATGGTCCAAGAAGGTCTTCTTCGAGTTGTCACACATGAAGAAACGCTGACGCCGAACTGCTTATGTGTGTCAGAGGAAGCTCAGCTGGAAGAAACAGGGGCAGATCAGAAGAACTCTTCGGTTTGTCAAGGTCACGGATGTTCGACCTTACCGTTTCGGCCACCAGTTGTTCCTTGAGTTTCATGTGCGCAAGTACAACCAAGGCACTCCCGATGGAAACCTCCAAGACTACATGTTCATGGAAGTAGACCTTGACCGCATCGATTTGGAAGATCTCCTCACTCTCATCAAGCATCTTCAGGGCCCGATTCCTCGCCCTGGTTACTTCAGAGATGGCCTTGAAGTTCTCAAGAGGTATGTGCGACACTCGATCAATCTCTCGCACTTAACCGACTATCAGATGGCCATAGAGAGCAGACAACAGAAGGTAAACCTGCTCCGTCCCAATCTGGAAGCCAAACTCTTAGACCAATACATGCTCTACTTTCCGATGAAGGTTCCAGAGTATGGTGTTGTGTACTGCACTTTCAGGAAGAAACAGCGAAGGTTCATGCGTTTCAGTCAACTTTCCAGCTTCTGCGACGGCACCCTTCTGTATGTTTACAATGGGATGAAGAGCAGACTGTTGGAAGACAAGATGCCAAAGATCAAGGGCAACCAAGGGAAGAAAAGACTGATCGAGGCTATGGATCTTATAGAGAACAAGCTGAAGGAGAGGCTGATGATGAGGAGAGTTGAGACAGCCATGGAGCTCCGTACGAGGACGATCCGAGAGTGGGAAGAGTACCTACAACTCTCGGAGTGGGAACCAGCGCTCAAGCATCCGCCGCCCTACTGACTTCTTCCCAAAGGGGGAGATTGTTAGATCATGATTTTGGGTTGTTAAGAAGTCAGGGGCCTCTTTTGACATTCTAGATAGTTACTTTTGTTAGTTTACTTTGTACTTTACTTTTGTGCCCTGTTTAAAAAGAGTCATAGACTCTAAGGGCTGTTTGTGTAACTTTGGCACTATATAATCGTGTCCTATGTTACGTTTATGAATAATCAAGCAATCTATCAACTAGTCATTTTCTCTCTACATGCTTCTTACGTTAAACTTCATCTACTCATATCTTGCATGAAATTGCCTATGGATCATTGTTTGAGCTTTACTTTCTCGTGTAATCGCTTGCAGTGATCCGTACATCGTTTACTCACAGATTCACGGACTCACAGAATGAATATCAGCACCAATTCTACAATTGTGCTAATGCAAAAATTCTTTGGAATTCCTTGGAAAAGAGGTTTTCAGGCACAAAGAGAACCAAGATGAATCAAAGGCCAATTCTCAAGTAACAATATTGTGTCCATCAAGAATGAGTCAATGACTCAAACTTTTGACAGGTTCAACAAGTTAATTAGAGAGTTGGCTACTCTTGGTGTAAAGATGGATCAAGATGATGTCAATATAAAGTTTCTTAGGTCTCTTGAAGAAGAATGGACTATGTACACAGTCTTATTCAGACATAATGACAATCTTGAAGACAAGGAGCTAGATGAAATATACAATGAATTGCACTTTAGAAGAGATTAGATCCGGTTTATCTTGATATATCTCATTCTAATATGCATCCATAATTCCATATGCATCTCAATGGCTGATAGCTACTTCTCATGATTATCACGTTAATTTCACCTTTTCACAAAAACACAACCGTATATATATATATAGAGTCAACTTTAAATAAAAAGTTAAACAACTTCTTAAAACACACAAAACTTTAATTATATATAATTAAACATCATGAAAAATAGTACTATAATCATATATGCTATTTGAAACTCTCATTTTGTCAAAAAATAGTTAACTGTTAGCATATTAGTTTTTCGAACCCGACATAGTCAAAGTTTGAAAATAATTAGAATGGGTTGCTTAATTAAATAAACCATCATGGAAAACACCTAGAGCTAAAGGCCAATTTTCAATTAATTAAGCTCCGTGATGTTCACGCTGCATACAATTCAACTCCTAATCTCATCTATGATCTTAACATATATTATCTCCCTTTCAGTCACCTCTCTCTTAATTCTCCGGTATGATCCAGATAAGAGAGTTACAAAAGCATGGTAATAATACCCACCGGAAAGCCACTACTATATCTTTTTGTCTTAATTTCATCTACTTATTAGATATTGCCAATGGAGTCTCTATCCAATTCTGTGGAAATGCTACCTATACCCCCGACAGTAGGTATGCTAGAAATCTCGATGACGCCATGTCTTCCCTCCTCAAAACCAACTCGGGATACGGATTTTATAACATCTCTAAGGGTGAAGCCGGGCCTGATACAGCCAACGTAATCTCACTTTGTCGTGGAGACGTGAATCTAGGCACGTGCCAAAGTTGTCTGAATGACTCAATTGTTCGGTTAAGACAAGATTGTCCTAATCAAACAGAAGCGTTCATATATTATGAGTATTGTCTGTTGAGGTACTCAAATGCCACAATATTGGGAAATTATGATAAGGACAACTCTGTTGAATTCTTTTCCTACAGCATTCAAAACAGTAGTAATACCGTTGGCTTATCTTGGGTACTCAGTCCACTCCTGGCAGATCTCAGACGTAAAGCAGCTGATGGTGGATCCTTGTTGAAGTTTGCTACAGGAAACACGAGTTTGTCAAATTCTTCACGAATTTATGCGCTTGTGCAGTGTACTCCGGATTTATCGACCCAACAATGTAATGATTGCCTGGAGAACATAATCAGTAAAATTCCGGAATATATTAGGATAGGAGGGAGACGTGTGACACTTTTTTGTTCAATTAGGTACGAGCTTTACAGGTTTTATGACGAGACTCCGGTTATCCCACCACCACCATCAGGTATGCGATATCCCTGCTGCAGTAATTATATTAGTTGGCCTGATCCTTTAATGGACCATTACCGGATCTGGGTCTGTCAAAACGGACCTTTTAACGTACCTGACCAAAGATTTATTGGTCAAACTTGTTTTTTGTTTGGCGTTATATGCTAGGTCCGTTAAAACAGACCTCTTAGAGGACTTACACGGGCATGGGTTATTAAATGGGAGAGGCCTTGGGTAGGAGGCCAATGGTTTTGGGCATTGGTGCCAATTTCCCGAAATAGCAAACAACACCAATAAGAGAAAGCAACAACATTGAAAGCCTGAGGTGGAAGCGCCGAGTTCGGGACTAGGACCCCGTGCCCAGCCCTCAGAGCCAATCCTTTTCCCGAGGTTACGGATTCTTTTAACAAGAAGCTTGACTTTGATGCCCTTCAATAATTAATTTACGATGCAAATTCTATATAAAATTTTTACGATACTCGTATAGACCAAAGATGGTCTAGCCTAGTGGATGGAGGTAACACCGGTACCTTGTGATTTAAGAAGATGGTATCCTCAGTTGGCCAAGGTTCAAACCCCGCGGGGGATGACTTGCTGTCGTACCTAGCTCTTGGGCCGGTCCATAAGGTGCGGGGGATTAGTCGGTGCCCGTTTGGATCTGATACCCTCGAAAAGTGTGTGAGTTATCTGCTGTTCAAAAAAATGTTGATTTAGATAGAAATGCCTTTTTCTTTTCCAAATACAATTAAGTTTTGTGTTTTTTTTTTTTTTTTTTGGAAAGAAGGCGGAACTCCTGGCAATATAAAAAAAAAAGATACAAAGAGCACACTAAGAACCCCACAAGCGGCATGCCAAAAAAAGTATATCAAAAGGATCAATCAAAAAGAAAAACTCAAACCCAAGAAACAAAAAGAAAGAAAAAACCCAAAACTAATGTTCCATCTTGGGAATCATCTGTCTGTCAGCTTCAGAAAGCTGTTCACACTGCTTGAAAAAATACACCACCTGTTTATTAATTTTTGTGTTGATCTTTTAAGAAGTTGATTTATTTACAGAAATAGTCAAAAGTTTAATCATCGTGCGTTTAACCTAAACAAAATACTATGGACCTAGAAAACAATTAAAGTTGATTTGGAATGTCAATTTACCCAAGAAATCATGGATGTGTAAGAGATTAACCAATATTGCTTAAACTATTATTATATGACGACGTATTTTGCAGGCAAACATACAACTCATGCAAGTAAAACTCAAAGGATTGCTATCATTATTCCTGCCATTTTTGCGACAATAGTCATTGCGTTTGTCATGTTCATGATATGGAGGAGGAAGGAAACGTTTACAGGAGAACTTAAGAGTAAGTTCTAAAACTACTAATTATACTTATATTTGTTCCATAAATCGAACCTCCCAGTATACCTCATCTGAATGTAGTGTCTTAGTGGGTAAGATGTTACATGTTGCTTATTGAGATAGAGGGGCTATTTTCAAAAAGATGCGGCTTGCATAAAACAAAAAGATGCATATAATCTAGAAAGTACAAAAAATAGACCACGTATAGACAGCAAAGTTATAAAAATTAAGAGTATAAGCTTAAACTTACTTGATGAAACCACTTAATTGAACTAGTATTAAATTGTTTCCTTGTAATATTTTCCCCGACATGAGTTTTTAATTGGTGCCTAAAAGGAAAAAAAACCATCATCGCCACTCGCCAGATCTCATGGCAAGAGGAAATATTGTGGTTATCCGCCAAAAATCTATCCGGAATTACGGGTATAAAAATTCGTGAGTAAAATCCATAAGTGAAGCCCCGATGTTCATTAGCGTAGTGATGAAGTATAATCTGAATAAGGAAGTAATGTTTAACCACAATAAAAAAAAAACTTCATGTATAATCTTAGAAGTGAACTACATCTAATGTTGCCCCTTTTTCGTATGTGGTAGCTGAAATTATGGACATTAGCATTGTTGAAGCATTGCACTATGATTTCCATACTATCAGAGCGGCAACAAATGACTTCTCTGAAAATAAGAAGCTTGGACAAGGTGGATTTGGATCCGTTTACAAGGTATATGGAAAACTTGTTTAACCACTTCGCTTTTTACTATGTGCCAAATGACCATCTTAGTATCACATGCATTTTTAATATAAAAATGTTCATATTCAGGGCGAGCTGCCAAATGGACAAGCAATAGCGGTAAAAAGGCTATTAAGGGAGTCAAGACAAGGTGAACTAGAATTCAAGAATGAGGTCCTACTAGTGGCGAAACTTCAACATCGAAATTTGGTTAGGCTCATTGGTTTCACCTTAGAAGGAACCGAAAGGCTTCTTATATATGAGTTTGTGGCAAATGCAAGCCTTGACAAATATATATTTGGTAGTCTCATTATTGCATTTCTTTGTGTTGTGTTTTTTTTACCTTATTAATATTAGAATGTCATTTACATTGAATTCTTGCTTGCTACAAATTGTAGATCCATCAAAGCGTTTACTTCTTGATTGGGCAACACGCTACAAAATCATAGGAGGTGTTGCTAGAGGACTTCTTTATCTCCATGAAGACTCACGTTTGAGGATAATCCATCGTGATCTCAAAGCCGCGAATGTCTTATTAGATTCAAATATGGATTCAAAAATTGCAGATTTTGGCATGGCAAGGTTGTTTAACCATGAAGAAATTGAAGGCAACACAAATCGAATTGTTGGAACCTTGTAAGTGTGTGTGTGTGTGTGTAGTTGCCACCATTTGTATCAATAATTTCAATTGTTCGGCCAAATAAAACTAATTTGTTTAACTTTTGTTGGTTGTATACCATTGTATACATAGTGGATACATGTCACCAGAATATGCCTTGTATGGTCAATTCTCGGTAAAATCGGATGTCTTTAGCTTTGGAGTGTTGTTACTAGAGATCGTATCAGGTCAAAGGAATCAACGTTTTCGAAATGAGCAGGGTATTGAAGGCCTTCTTACATGTGTAAGCATCTAATCTTTACTTTTTAAATTCCAAATTATGTATATTTGAAGAACATTTTTATTTACCTTGATCTTTCAGGCATGGAAATGTTTACAAGATGGAACAGTGTCAAGTATGATCGACCCCACATTAAAGGAAAACTTAGGTTCATTCCCTGAACTGATCAGAACCATCCACATTGGTTTATTGTGCGTTCAAAATAATGTTGTTGACAGGCCAATAATGGCCGAGGTTGTTCACATGCTTAAAACTGCATCTCTTGTTCTCCCAACACCATCGGAGCCTGCATTTTTTATGCATGCTAGTGTTGCTGCCCAAAGGCCCTACCCTATACAGTATAACAACTTTGGGAATGATAAAGGATCTCAAATTTCGGTAAATGATGCTACAGTAACACATATAGTTCCTAGATAGTTTTAAAGAAGGCATCGAGATTGTAGGTATGGCATTCTACACTAAGATATATAATTCCTACATACTTCTTCCTACTGTCATTAATTTGAAACTTTTCGATTGGTATTGCAATAGACAAAATTTAATATTTTGGCAATGATCAAAGTAACATATATCATGATACTTGGAAGATTGAAGTTTGTAAAATGTACATTTTAATGTATGTATATGTTATCTGATAAATATACAAAGGTGATCATCATGCATTTTTTTTTGGACGGCAGATAAACATACACACGCGCCCCGACCAAAGTCGAAGAGGTATCCTGGATTCATTTGGGCATCTGACTAATCCTCTCGACCATGGAAACCGTTACCGGCCCATAGCCTCGCCCATGCCCGGCCCGAAGGTCGACCCATGAACTGGGGTGTCGCTTCCTATTCCCCGCGCGTGATGGTTATATAATAATCCAATTCCTCAATCAACTCTGATAACTTCCAATATAAATTAATTAAGGGGCCATTATTTGATCAGTAAAAATATGTTGAAGCTTATCGTTAAAGAAAATATCCTAAAGCCAATCGATTAAAAAGAACCAATTCACGATTTATTTTTACAATTTTTATTATTCAAATGATTGAGTTTGTTTATTACACATTACAATTCAACTCTTATCACTGTTTCGTGCGATATTAATTATTAAGAATTATTGTTTCAACAATTGGTATCAAAGATACCTCATATTGGTTCAATAGGATTGCGATTTCGTATCACAATGAAATGTTTTTCTAATGCTCCTCATCTAAGCTTGTTCATAAAAATATTAGACATATATATATATAGACGAAAGTTAATTCGGTTGCGAACTCAAATTTCATTAGAGTGAATGATAATGAATAATACAGAATGTTGTATTATTCACTTTGAATAACATTGAATAATGTGTTATTCGGCTAAAAGCACATCATTAATAATTATAGGTAGGCCGGTAAATTGTTTTATGATTTCGATGAAAACATATTTTTCTTTAAAAAAATTTAAGCTTTTTATATGTACATCCGCTCACCTAAAATCCTCCGTCCGCCATTGCACCACTTACACCGTAGTGTAAAAACTACAGGGTCGTGAAAAATGTCATTATATCAGTTTTTCATGAAAAAATGACACAAGTTTCCTTGGTGGATTTGGTTTATAAGACTTCTCTTCCACATGTACGGAGTTTGAATCTCATTATGTTTCTTAGTTTTTAGCTTTAATTTCAGATTTATCACGTTCCTAAAAAAAACTGTAATAAAAGGTTTTGAACACATGACCTCACATATGAAAAACAATAAACTAATCAATAGAACAACGGTAATTATGTCAAAAGTATCTTTATATTTGTTCTTTGTATAGTATAAGATCAAATGAAGCCAATGAAAAAATTAAATTATATCCATGTCTGGTATGAAGACCAATTCTAAGAAAATGACACCTTAACTCTTGTTTAAATTCAATGTTTTTTGTCTTTAATTGGAAAATCTTATCCATGTTGAAAATTTCGTAGTCTACCTCAATTAGTAGTTTTGGAAGAAGAAATAAAAAAGAATCGAGAAGCATTACGTTTCATGGCTTCACCAAGATTGTTTTGCAAGGTCTGATAAAATATCTAATGGACATACTACCAAACTTGTATTTTCAAAAGCAAAGATTTTCTTAAAAACAACTCTACCCTTAATAACAGAGGTTAAGGTGTCATTTACTAAACGTTTATTGGAATAAACGCTTACCAATGTCATTTACCTTATTTATTGAACATGATGAGAACCGAGAAGCTTATCTGATAAAAATAAGGCAAAGAGTCAAGGACCTAAACTCTTACTACAATAAGTGTGGGAATTCACTCTTACAAGTTAATTGCTTACCTGGTCTCAAATGCATATCAACAATCCTTTTCAAGGCAAATGACACGAGAAAGTAGTTGAATGTAATTCTCTTAACGGTATGCATTTACCCAGAACTTGATTAACCACCATAAGTCTACATACAGAGGCGGATCTAGGAAAATATTCTTGTGGTTGCACCACCGCACCCAATCAAAAAAACTTAGCATCCTTAAGCAAAATTAGACTATATCTAAGATTTTTTTTTTTCGATCACAAGAATACTCATGCCAACCGTTACATCCGTCAGTGATGTGCGGTCGCCTATAAACAATTATATATAAAAATTAGTTGTTAAAAATAAACTTTAAAATTAATCAACACAACAAAAGAAATCAAAGAAACAGTTGACACTACTAGAAAAATGGGTTTTTTCGACGGATTTTTCTGTCGGAAATATACCGATGGATTTCCGACGGAATCAAGAAAAGTCAACAAAAGTCAACATAGACAACAATTCGTCGGAAATCCGTCACAAATCCGTCACCGAAATTTAAAATAAAATAAAATTATATATTCTTGAAAGGGTTTGTGACGGATTTGTGGCGAAAATTAAAATATACGTTAATTTATCATTAACAACTTAATTCATGTTGTTTTAACAATTAAACGATAAAAAATATTACTAAATTCCGACATATTTACGGCGGATTTCCGATGGAAATGAAAAGAAATCAATTTTTTTAATTTACGTCGGAAATTTAAAATATTTTTACAAAAAGTTTTCTTTAAAAATGGATTATTTTGAAAATCTAATTAATTTCCGACGGAAATTAAAAAAACTAGATATTTTTTTAACTTTCGTCGGAAATCCGTTGGAGAATAAAAAAGAATTTTAAAAATGGTTAGTTTTAAAATCTTTTTAATTTCCGACGGAACTTAAAAGTTATATATTTTTTCACTTCGGTCGGAAATCTGTCGGAAATAAAAAAATTTCAAAAATCCTTTTTTTTAAATGGTTAGTTTTAAAAATCTTATTAATTTCCGATGGATTTCGATGGATTTCCGACGGAGCTTAAAAACATATATATTTTTTGACTTCCGTCGGAGAATAAAAAGAATTTTAAAAATCCTTATTTTTTAAAAATGGTTAGTTTTTAAAATTTTATTAATTTCCGACTGAACTTAAAAAATATATATATTTTTTAACTTCCGTCGGAAATCCGTCGGAAAATAAAAAAGAATTTTAAAAATCCTTATTTTTTTAAAATGGTTAGTTTTAAGAATCTTAGTAGTTTCCGACGGAACTTAAAAAAATATATATTTTTTAATTTTCGTCGAAAATGCGTCGAAAAATAAAAAAGAATTTTAAAACCCCTTATTTTTGAAAATTGGTTAGTTTTAAAAATCTTATTAATTTTCGACGGAATCTATTATTGTTGAGTATAATCTATTAAGTTACATGTTAAAACACAAAAATGGACTCGTTAAAGCTTAACAAAACCATTTCGAATTATTATTGCCGAGTAGAATTTATTTGAAAACCCAATCACATAAATCCATTAACATTAAATTGAACCGATTAAATACCAATTAAACCGATTTAAGTCCAACAAAACCTGTCGTAGCCTAATAAAACTCATTATTCTTAATATAACTCATTATTTATACTCGTAGGTGACTTATTGATGCCAATAACACAAGTGATGACAAATTAAATACATTATTTATTATTATGGATCTTGTTGTGTTTTAATCGATCTAGTTGTGTTTTAATCAATATAGTTTTAATGGATCATGTTGGGTTTTAATGTTATTATTTAAGTTTTAATAGATATAGTTGGGCTTTGATCAATGTAGTTTTGATTTAATGGATCTAATCGGGTTTAATCGGTCTAGTTAGGCTTGGATCGATCTAGTTGGACTTGGATGGATAAGCTGGGTTTAATCAATCGAGTTGAGCTTTAATCAATATAGTTGAACTTTGATCGATCTAGTTGGACTTTTATCGATCGAGTTGGGCTCTGATCAAGCTAGTTGGACTTTCATTGAGCTAGTTGAATTTTAATTGGTATAATTGGGCTTTGATCGATTTAGTTGGGCTTTGACCGATTTAGTTGGACTTTGATTGATCTATTTGGATTTTAATGGGTCTTGTTTGGCTTGGATCGATCTAGTTGGGTCTGGATCGATCTAGTTGGGTCTGGATCAATCTAGTTGGGCTTGGATCGATCTAGTTGGACTTTAAATTATATATTTGGGCTTTAATGGATCAAGTTGGGTTTTAATGGATAGAGTGGGGCTCTGATCGATCTAGTTCGACTTGGTTCGATCTAGTTCGGCTTTAATCGATCGAGTTGGGTTTTGATCGATATAGTTGGGCTTTAATGGATATAGTTGGATTTTAATGGATCTAATTTTGTTTTAATTGACCTAGTGATTTATGGTAGGATCTTACAATCTTGATTCCGATCCCGGTCTTACGATCCGATCTTGATTTCGGTAACTGCATTAGTTTTTGTTACATGTTTGTTAATTCTCATGCTTAATTGATGTGATTTAATTAGTTTCTTCGATATCTAGGCAGTGTGTGTGGTTAATTTTATGTATTTTGCTATTTGGTCGAATGTTAATGTTGATGAATTACTGATTTACTATGATTGTATGAATGTATGCTCGCTAGCAGATCGCGTCACTGTCATGGACGGTATATCTATCTTTCGTGGTTGTTGGTGGAGAACCATCAGACTCGGAAGAGAGATAAATGAGGTCGCGGCGATTGAAAATGTTTGCAGAAACCTCCACCTTGGAACAGAAGAGAGCGACTGGAAGTGGGCTTTAACCGATACGGGTCTGTTCTCGGTTTCCTCCCTAAGATACGCCATAGATGATATGCATCTTCGACGGTGCGGAGCACCCACGTTGTGGAGTAAACTGGTTCCGTTAAAAGTCCGTATTCATGTCTGGATGGTGCGACTGGACAGGTTGCCTACGAAGGCTAATCTGTTGGAAAAGGGCCTCAATTTGGACACCGACACTTGCCCCCTTTGCAGCGATTCTGGTGAAACAGGAGATCACCTGTTCATAACCTGCAGAACAGCGGTCGAAGTTCGAAGGCGCATAAATGTTTGGTGGAACTGCCTCCCCTCTCTCTGCAACTCGGTCCATGACTTTTTCGAAGAGATAAGCAGCAAGAACCAACCGGACTCACAGAGGCTGCTTAAAGAAGCTATAGGCCAGGCCTACGTTTGGGCTATGTGGAAAGGTAGAAACGACTTGCTGTTTAACAACAAGGCGTTTAACATTCTTGGAACGGCGAATTGGATACAATCTGTGGTTTTTCTTTGGTGCAATTCTCGGAACATTGGTGGTAGTTAGTTTATTTGGTTTGACTGGAGTTGTAACCCTTCTCATATTTCTTCGTTGTTGATGGGATAGTTTCTTGCTAGTTTCCCTTTCGTTAATAAATTCTCGGTGTTCAAAATTTTTTTATTTTTCTATATATGGAAATGGAATTGAATGATAGGCAACAAGTTCGCGTGGCAGAAGGAGAGGGTATTCAAAAGTCCAAGCTCATTTAGCTTTAGAAGGTTGCTCCCTTATCTAAAGGACCTAGGAAAAGATGGTGTGTATGCTACTCAATTGCTTCTATTTATTTGTCTATGTGTTTATCCCATGTGATAACCCCTGTTCACCACTAGTTTTTGTTAACTTTCTTGATTTCAATGACAGATTCTTCAAGTTTTGAGATAGTTGAGGTGGCATTGCCTGAAACGGTTCAGAAATCAAGTAACATGTCTCCTAGTAAGGCTGTATGTAAAGACCAGGAGATTGGTACAGTATCTGATTGTAGCAAATTGGTAGATGGTGTATCTAATAGTGTGAAAAGTAGTGAAAAACAACATTCAAACAGTGTGAATCTTAATTTTAATTAATTAGAACCGTTGAGGGTTTGGGGTCGCCCGATGTGGTGTAGAAAAGCCATGAAGATGCTCTCAACCACGTATTAGAGGAGTATGAGCTGACAACACCACCTGATTCGGATATCTACTCTAATCCCCAAATTGATCATCAAAGCTTGGATGTGCTTCTAAAGCCATCAAATGCTGGCACTGTAAGTAACTGCAGCAATGACAGCAATGCTTCTATCTCAGCATCTAAGCGGGTAATGGCGGCTTTCTAACATAGTAGCTATCGATATTTTCTCCGTCTAGAATTTTGATTTGGACATGGAACTGAGTCTTAATTGCTGATCTCCTTTTATGTGGGTTTCTTATATATTGTTAGGTACTTAAACCATGTTCTAGAAAGAAGGTGCTGCAAATGGCAACCTCTTTTAGTCGTAGAAGATTGCTTCCATTTCTGACGAGTGTTTCTAGAGATGATTCATGTAATATTTCATCATAGTTTCCAAAATTGAACAATCGAAACGTGTATTTATTTCGTTCGAATTAATTTATGATATTTATTTTCTACAACAGGTTTTTAAATGGTTTATAGGATTTAATATTTTAAAATATTATTTTTTTAACTTTTGCAGCTAATATCCGACGGATAATTCCGTCGGACAAATATATAATAAATTATTTTGAATTAATAAAAAAAATTCTGACGGATTATTCCGTCGGAAATATTTTTAAAAAATTTAAAAGAAAATTATTTTCTAGAAAATAAAAAATAAAAAGATTCGGAATATTTTCGTTGGAAATATATATATTTTGTTAAAATAAATAATAATTAATCCGTCGCTAATCCGTCGGAAAATAATCAAATTAGTTGATTAGAATTCTTTGGCTTAAAAGAGATTAGGAAAAAGAACCCGACGGCTTTCCGACGGATATTTCCGTTGGAACTTAAAATTTTGTAGGAAATCCGTCGAAGTTTTCATTTTCTGGCGAGGGGTTTACTGTCGACCGGATCTGTCAGAAATCCGTCGAAAATGTCATTTTCCGACGGATTTTCGACGGATTTGGCCGTCGGAAAATTGAAAATTGAAAGTTGAAAACGAAAACTCAACTCCATTTTCTAACAATGTTTTTTTAAGGAAAATAAATACAGTTTTCCTCAACCAAATCGGTTGTTAAGTTTTTGCATAATAGTTTCCCAACCCTACATAGTCAAAGCTTGAAAATTAGAATGGGTTGCTTCAATGAAGCATCATGGAAAACACCTAGCTAGAGGCCAATTTATCAAGTTCCGTGATGAAGATTCTAGCTGCATACTATTCAACATTTCAACTGCCTTTCCTAGCCTCATCTATACGTCTTATCTCTCCAATCTACACCACATATGAGAGTGAGAGTTACAAAATCATGGTAATACTCACCGGAAAACCACTATTATTTTTTTGTCTTAATTTCTTCATCTACCTAATCAATTATATTCTGGTTGAAGCCCAACCCCTTTACCATATATGTGGAAACACTGGTACCTATGCCCCAAACAGTAGGTATGCTAGAAATCTTGATGAAGCCATGTCTACCCTTCCCGAAACCAACTCTGGCTACGGCTTTTATAACATCTCCGTGGGTGAAGCGGCCGGGCCCGATACAGCCAACGTGATGTTGCTTTGTGGTGGAGACGTGAGTCCAGACGTGTGCCAAAGTTGTTTCAATGACTCAATTGTTTGGTTAAGACAACGTTGTCCTAATCAAACAGAAGCGTTATACCATGATAATTATTGTCTGTTGAGGTACTCCAACGCCACAGTATTAGGAAATGATGATATGAACAAATATGTATACAGTATCTCGAATCCTCGAAACAGTAGTAATACCATCCGGTTCTCTTGGGCACTGAGTCCACTTCTGGCAGATCTGAGAGGTAAAGCAGCTGATGGTGGATCCTTGTTGAAGTTCGCTACAGGAAACACGAGTCTGCCAGATCAGTCTTCACGAATTTATGCGCTTGAGCAATGTACTCCTGATTTATCGACCCAACAATCACTACAAAATAAAGATGTATCTTTGACGGCAAATTCCGTCAAAAATCCATTGAAAATGAACATTTTCAAGGGATTTTTGACGGATTTTGTTTGTTGGTAAAACTTTGGTCGGAAATGAAAATCTTGACGGATTTTTGACGGAATTATCAACAAACAAGATCCGTCAAAAATCCCACGCAAATTTCGAGGGATTTTAGACAACCTCTTTGACTTACTTTCAACGGATTTTTGAGGGGGGTTTTCGAGGGATTTTTGACGGATTTGGTCTTCCAAGGGATTTTTGACGAATTTGGTTTTCAAGGGATTTTTGACGGATTTGGTCTTCCAAGGGATTTTTGACGGATTTGGTCTTCCAAGGGATTTTTGACGGATTTGGTCTTCAAGGGATTTTTGACGGATTTGGTCTTCAAGGGATTTTTGACGGATTTGGGTCTTCAAGGGATTTTTGACGGATTTGGTATTCAAGAGATCTTTGACGGATTTGAGTTTTCATGGGATTTTTGACGGATAATGGTTGAAATCTTGCAACAGATTTTCATTGGATTTTAGATGAAATTCTATCTGAAATTCATCAAAAATATTAGACATATTTAAAAAAAATAAAAAGAAATATTTTAAAATATGCATTTTATTATAAATCGCTATCTGAATTTGCTTACAAAATTGAAATACAATAATATAAATCTATGGACGTCACTAATAAAGCTATAAAACATAATTTAGCTAAGGGGGAGGGAAAGTGGGAGGGGGAACGGTAAAGCTGACTGGAGGCATAGGTGAATATAGCAAATATAGCAACCTGATCCATCCCTAGTCTCATTTGTTCTCCACTTGTTCTGCAATTTGCTATTGTATCTGCTCTTCACTCCTTGCTCAAATATCCTTTGTTGCTCAGCAACTTGCTCATCTCTCTATTTAGAGCTGGATGGTAGTGCTAGCCTTAATTAGATCCGACTTTATGGTGCAATCGAGTTCTGTTGAACAATGCATAGAAAACACTGATGTCATTCAGAAAGATAACAAACCAAATAAACAATCTCAGATCACAAGGAAAAGTAACATATAGTCATATAACATGTTCTATATGGTATGTCCTACATGTTCTATCTGGTATGAAAACAAGAAAAGAATATAAAATTAACTCGAGTACTTGCACAAGCTGAAGTGAACTTGGTGAAATGTACAGTGACTGAATGCCACAACAAAACACAATTCATCGATGAATCAAGGAGTTGCCAAGCATGATAATGCAAGATAGATATTGCCCTGCTAAAAGCATCTAAGAAAGCACAAAAGATGAACCATAAGGGATTATGTACCAAGATGTCGTGTTATTTCATTAGACAAATGAGATTCCAAGGCTGAGGTGTCGTTTGTTTTTTAGGAGGTGGATGATGCACCTCTTAAAATTTTTCAAAGGACAATAAGAGACTTTCAGACCTTTCCTCAAAAATCAAACAAACAGTCTTACGTTTTCAAACCTCTTAAGTCGGACTTAAGACGTTTTAAGAGGTATTTAAAAAAAATCAAACAACCCCTCCTCTGGGTGTTTGAGGTAAGTACCTGTGTACAAAAAGACTTTCTGTTGCCTTAATATGAGAATTGAACCTGTAAGATTGCAGCCAAATGTGTGAATTACAAAAAAGAAATAAAATTCTGAAAGATCAAATAACTCAAGTCCTCAAGTAAATGGCAAAAACTACAGATACATCCACAATAGGAAAGAAGAATAGCGCCATTTCCAAGATCTTAGATGAGCAAGATATAGTAACAATCTTATATCAAGTGGAAAAATAAATTTCATATAATCAAATGTTCTTAAAAAAGTAAGATATATATCAGTCCTCCATTAAGGAACAGATTCGAGGGATCAAAAATGGATTCTTTTAGTAATCAATAGATTGATTGATAAATAGAACAATAGTTTAGTAAAATCGAATGTTCTTACCTGAGCAATGTGGAGGAGCTTGAAATCCTCAACTGTGACCTTAAGGCATTCATTAGGTTTAAGCTCAATGCCTAGCAATAAAAAAACAAACTTCAATTTGAATGATTGCACAAAACAAAACCAGAAACTAAAATACAGTTCCAACAAATCGCTCAACGAACAACAACTACTTGTTGTATTAAAAAATACAAGAAGAATCAAACAAAACCGAATCTTACCCCAAAATTCCATTGCTGCAGGTAGTTGATTGAGAGAGATTGAAGGTATGAGTGCTTTAAAGAGTTGAGGAGAAAAAGCGGAATAAGGAAGATGATCGATTTGAAAGACGTTTATATAGGTGAAAAGGTATGCTCTCCACCTCTCGGCCTATGGATGGATCTAGGTCGAAATGGTCGAAATCTGCTCCGACGAGTACGCCTTTGCAGGATTTGACAGTCTCCGATGCCAGAAAAAGCATGGTGGAGCTGAATGAAAGCATACCTTCTTCATTTATTTATTTACGTCCCAAAGGCTACATGTTTCTATAAAACGAAACATTAAAACCAAGATATACCCTCTGTTGCATTGTGCAAGTACACTTAGGGGGTGCTTGATTGGGGGTATTGCAAGGTAAGGAATGGAAATGATAATGAAAACTGTTGCTTGGTCTGATATTATATAATGGAATCATTCATGCAGATCCATTAATTTCCATTCCTGACCAAATTGGGGGGAATGAAAATTTTCTTTCTACTCAGTTCTTTTTTCCATATGTCATTCCATCTTTTGATATTAAATGGAACATCTTTTGTTTTGTCAAAGGGGGGAAGGGGGGGGGGGGGAATTTTTTTTGATATGAAACATTTTTTCATTGATTATAGCGGGTTAACCAAGCAGCATCAATACAATGCTCATTTTCATTCCCATTCTCCTGCATTCCCATTTTCATTCCCATTCCCATTCCCTAAAATGAACCAAGCACCCTAGTTAATTTAAATGTATATATATATAGAGAGGGGGGCGGAGGGAGGATCAAACAAGAACATCACCTACTTAAAGGAACACAAGAACCAACAAAATCATATATCATATATAATTCACACAAGATCAGTGATTGATCCAATAGTTAATAAAGCATAGTATTTAAATAAATATTCAAACAACTTTGTAAGCACTGCCCATTCCAACCCATTTTCGTAACCTCAAGTTTTCCAATCAAGCTTAATGTAGGGAATACAGATGCAGAAACATTATGCAACTAGTTTCATATAGGGTATTGGAAGAGTCGCCTCTATTTGTTTATATGCACCATTATGATGGTAGGTTCATGCATTATCAATAACTTAACATCTATATTTTACCACATTTACAATATATTAAACTTTTAAAAAGATGCAGACATTGAAGAAGAGGAAGTAAGATGATAACGAAGGAAATGTTGTCCTATATAAATGAGATGTGCTAGAAGGCAATGTATGATATTTTACATATACTAGTAGATTTTGTTTCTCGGATGGTATTGGAATTTTGTTATGACTCATCTTATAGGGTGGCTTGATTTTGTTTCTTGGAGAATGAGATGGCCTTAATCTTGTTGGGTCTACCGGTGCTTCTCCGAAGCAAAGTTAACATGTATAAATTACCTAATAAGAACAGCTCACCAACCAAAGGGAAATTAAAACACTATGAAGAAGTAGCTGTCACCTTTATATTGTCTTCATATTGAAATCTCAATTTGCTTTAAATCCTTGTTTTAGATATTAGTCCTTCATTTTGACTCTGTGATAGAATGCATAAAAGTGAAGGGTCAAAAGAATTTTACAATGGATATATGGACTGAATTTGCATATCAGTTGGGAACAATTTGCTAAAATCCAAGAGTCAATAAGCATATAGCAACCAAGCTTCGCTTTTAATTAAATTACAACAGTAAACATGAGTGAAATCCACTAGCTACTACAACAGATCTTAACTAGAACACAACAAATAAGAGAGCAGATTCATACTCTGAAGAGGGGGGGGGGGGGGGGGGGGGGGGGGAAGGGAGGTGCATGAAGAAAAGGTGTACCCAACATAAAGGTGTTAATAACGAATGCCATAAATTCATTTACCATCTGTTGAGGTGATGGACTGAAGAGAGTGAAGTAGAATCACAATGCCTCAAACCAGAATTGTTGAAACACTAGAAAAAAATATAGGGGAACAACCAAAAGCTATTTGAGAACAATATAGGGGTTCCAACCGTTAGTTAATTTACCTGAAGAACATATAGTTGTCTGTCATTGATGTTTTTTACAACATTCTCAAGCTAAAACAGAGCATGCCGATCAATCTCAGGAAGTTCATTATATTCAACAACATTTTTGGCCTGAAAAAGTAAATCACAATATAAGATAAAGGAGCGAGCTAGTTTTAAACCAACGGTACTAAACCAGAGGAATATTCACACCGTTATAAAGCTATATCTGTCAATGCAATTAATGTGTTTGTGGCCGAAAACCTATTTGCTGGTTAAGATCTCGTTTTAGGTATTGAACATCTAATGTTATCCATTTATGGTTTACTAAAATCAAACAAAAAGGACTTTGCAACCATTTATGGTTCCATTGTTTCTATTGAAACTTAGTTTCCACAAGCATCCCCAAAAGTTAGGCGAATGAAATTTTGTGGTGGATTTATTCTCGATAATTTACTGAACATATAAGAGTTGGATTATGAGAGCAATATAGAGCAAATGTATCACAAAACAAAGGTACGATTTCATATAAGGACATAAATTGACCACAAAGAGGATAGGATCCACATGACAGATTACAATTGTTCCAAAATACTGATAATACAAAGCGAATTAAAAAGCATTCATGTGAAATGTGTACGCCAAATCCATGGAATCATAACATAAAACACAAAAATTTCAAGTTAGAAGTTGCTTACAGGTCTGAGACAGAATGCTTATAGGTCTCGAAATTTCAGACTTGGAATCGATTTGAACAATTCCATTTCGATTTCAAATTCGATCGATTTGAAGACTTCCAATTCGATTTCAAATCCGACAACTGATCGATTGGAAGACTTCCATGCTAACAATGTTTTGTTCGACAATTGATCGATTTCAATGTAGTTGCCATGGCAGATCGATTGAAATTTTGTCCGTCCATTTGAGCAGATCGATTGAACTTGGTACACGATAGGGTTTCGGGTTTGAGTTTGAATGAAAATGAACTAAGATCCAAGATCCAGGTCCTTTTAAATAAAACTATATAAGAGTGCGTTTGTGAGGGATTTTTGACAGAATATATTTCAGAGATTATTGACAAGAAATAAAATAAATAATTATTTTATATATTTTGAAAATTTTAAACACTTTTGACGGATTTGTGACGGAATTTTTTGGCGGATCTTTGACGGAATTGAAAAAAAATAATATTCTTGAAAAATTAACCACTTTTGACGGATTTGTGACGGAATTTTTTGACGGATCTTTGACGGAATTGAAAAAAAAATATTCTTGAAAAATTAACCACTTTTGACGGATTTGTGACGGAATTTTTTGACGGATTTGTGACGGAGTTTTTTTACGGATTTGTGACGGAGATTTTTGACGGATTTGTGACGGACTTTAATAAAAGCAATACTTTTAATTATTCTCGGATTTGTGACGGAAGTTTTTGACGGATTTGTGACGGTCTTTAATTAAAGTAATATTTTTAATTGTTGACGGATTTGTGACGGATATTTTTGACGGATTTGTGATGGACTTTAACAAAAGCAATACTTTTTAATTATTGACGGATTTGTGACAGAAATTTTTGACGGATTTGTGGCGGACTTTAATAAAAGTAATATTTTTAATTATTGATGGATTTGTGACGGAAATTTTTGACGGATTTTTTATGGACTTTAATAAAAATAATATATTTAATTATTGACGAATTTGAGATGGAAATTTTTGACGGATTTTTGACGGACTTTAATAAAAGTAATATTTTTAGTTATTGACGGATTTGTGACGAAAATTTTTGACGGATTTGTGACGGTCTTTAATTAATGTAATAGTTTTAATTATTGACGGATTTGTGACGGAAATTTTTGACGGATTTGTGATGGACTTTAATAAAAGCAATACTTTTAATTATTGACGGATTTGTGACAGAAATTTTTGATGGATTTGTGACGGACTTTAATAAAAGTAATATTTTTAATTATTGACGGATTTGTGACGGAAATTTTTGACGGATTTTTGACGGACTTTAATAAAAGTAATATTTCTAATTATTGACGGATTTGTGACGGAAATTTTTGACGGATTTTTGACGGACTTTTGACGGACTTTAATAAAAGTAATACTTTTAGTTATTGACGGATTTGTGACAGAAATTTTTGACGGGTTTGTGACGGACTTTAATAAAAGCAATATTTTTAATTATTGACGGATTTTTGACGGAAAATTTTAATGGATTTTTGACGGATTTGGAAAAAATAATCTTTTTAAAAATTCAAACTATTATGACGGATAGTTTGTCAAAAATATGTCTAAATTTTTGACGGATTATCGACAGAAATTTTTTTGTCAATAATTTGTCAAAAATCTATCAAGAATTTTAGGAATTTTATTTTTGTATACGTTGTTGAAAATCCGTCACAAAACTCTCAATAATTTTTGACGAAAACTTCCGTCAAAAAAATTCCGTCAGAAATACTTATTTTTCTAGTAGTGAATGTAACGATTGCCTGGAAAACTTAATCATTGGAATTCCAGGATACATTAGCGAAGGAGGGATACGTGCGACACCTTCATGTACAATTAGGTACGAGAATTATAGGTTTTATAACAACACTCCAGTTATCCCTCCTGCATCCTCGGCTCCTACTTTACCACTACCACCATCAGGTATATTTATGCAATTAATATCCATATATATATATATATATATATATATAGAGAGAGAGAGAGAGAGAGAGAGAGAGAGGAAGATGAAGGTTCAAATGTGAACCACTTTTTGGTTGTGAACGTGAGGACAGCCGAGAGTGCAAACACGTGACGGATTTGAGTGTGGTCCCCCCTTTAAGTCAAGGGTTAATTTCAAATATACCTTTGCTAAGTCATAAAATATCATATCTACCCAACTTAATCTATAATATCATAAATACCTTCTTAATCTATCAAAATATCATATTTACCCAAACAATAATTTTTAATTAAATTTAATAATAAAAATAATTATACGACCATCATATCCCTACCAAGTATATAAAAAATAAAGAAAAAAGAAAATTAAAATTAAAAAGCAAAAACCTAAAATTAATCTTCATCTCCTTCTCAACGTAATACACCGTCATCTCATCCCGATGATGTACACCACCCACAACCGGTGCCACCCCCCTCACTCCAATCCCCGCTGCCGTCGCCTCGGTCCTTCCTAGCACCCTCATTCAAAATCAGCAGCAGAGGAACAAATATTATACTTTGCTGCAAGAACAACATCATCTACCTGCAAATTACTCTTATTATTATACTTTGCTTCAACAAACATTTGATTAGAAGAATGATTATAAGCCAACGCAAATAAGGGATGAAAGAAAACCTCCACCATTGAAGTCGACGAAGAAAAAGAATGCAACCAAGAAGTGAAAACCCAAAGGGTTGTAGGAGATTCTGATGCATTTTCTTTTGATTGATGACCAAAAAGAATGGGATAAAGACAATGGAACAAAACCCAAGAAGAAGATAAAGATGATGTTCAAGGGTTTTTTCTGTTTATGGGGTATGAAATGATTTTAGTTTTTCTTTTTAATTTTTGTTTAGTTTTAATATAATGGGTATAATAGTCAATTACATATTTTTATATTATTAAATCTAATTTAAAATAATTAAAAGTTGTTATTCGGGTAAATTTGATATTTTGATAGATTACGAAGGGTATTTATGATATTTATAAATTAAGTTGGGTAATTATGATATTTTGAGTCTTAATAAGGGCATATATGAAATTAACCCTTAATTCAATGCCCTCCCATGAATCGTGCTTAGTCATCCGTCACGTGTCGCGATTTCGGTTGTCCTCACGTTCACAACCACAAAATGGTTCACATTTGAACCCACCCCTATATATATATATATATATATATGCTGTCTGTAATTGTTTTGTTTCAGGAGTGTGGGAAAATGAAAGTTCTCCGAATAGCAAACAAACCTATCCTTACAACAAAATTGAAATTACAGGGTGTAAAATAAATAAACGTTTTGTTAAATGTTTTATATGACAAAGTAAGACCAAACAAAAAAGCTTTCTATGTAAAAGTGTTACCATAAATTTATTTGACATTTTTTAGTATCGTAACAAGTATTTTAGGACATTTAGGTCATGTTTACTTGCTACTGACCCAACTGACTCAGTCAGCAGTCAGCTTGTTTACTAAACACATGAATCTGACCGAAATCTGACCAAACTGCTGACCGAGATCTTACCCAACCAGCACCAAGATTTCACTTACCCAAGTCAGATTATGAGCTTCCATCATATCCCCTTCGATTTCCGTTGTTCGGCGTCGGTGGTGGGTGTTGGTGGTGTCGTTGGCTGGTGGGCGGGGGGTGGTGGTGGCTGTTCGGTTAACTGTGGCGGTGGTGGGTGGCGGTTGGTGCTAGTGGTGGGTGAGGGTGGTGGGAGGTTGGGGGCGGGCGTGGTGAGGAAGCGTGGCGGTGCGTGGTAGTGGGAAGGAGTAGAAGGGGCAGATCGAGAAAGGGGTTTGTGATTGGTTTTTTTTTGGGAATTGGAATACCTTTTACTTTTCTTACAGACGCCTCTAATAAATTAAGGCTGTTGAGAGAAACACCCCACTCTAGTCTAGGTTTCATCGCTCATTAATTAATCATAATATAATCATTATTATTCTGTCTTCATTGATAATTTGTCTTTTCTTTTATTATTTATTTTTATCTTTATTATTATTATTATTATTCCACTTTCTTTTATTAATTATAATTTTATTTTTATTATCATCTTGAATATGAGAATAAAGATTTTATAATTATACATGATTTATTGATATTTGTATCTTTTAGATTAATATATAACAATATAAGATGTAAAGTTTAAAAATATCTTGTAAATAAATTATATTAAGAATTATTTTAAAGTAAAGAATTATAATTATGTAATAAATTGTTTTATTTTATATCTAATTATTTAAGAAATATTGAATTATTAATATTATATTATATTTTATATCTAATTATTTAAGAAATATTGAATTATTAATATTATATTTTATGACATATAACTACAAAAAGGCTAAGATGGTCTTTTTTTGATCGGTAAGCAATTACCAAAAATATTGGTAAACACTCTAACTCAAATAACACTTATTCGAATTAGCACTTATCTCGGTCAGCACTCTTACCCGAGTTAGCACTTACTCGATTAGAGCAAGTAAACGGCCTCTTAAAGTAAAATTGTCGTATTAGCTAATTTTACAGGACAATTTTCTTAAAATTGTCCTAATACACTCATCTTTATAGAGAACACTTGTATATATAACACACTTTTTCAAATAGTTTCTTATATAAAATAGTTAATAGAACGCTTTATTTAAAAAACGTTCTAAAAAACTTGTTACTATGTTTTTTTGGATAAGGTTCATGTAGGCTTCGCCTAGACTACATCCTTGACAATTTGGAACTGAAAAATCGGCCGTCTAAAATTAAGTCTGGCCATAAGATGCGTACAAAGGGATTCGAACCTGGGGTGAATGTAATACCATCCACATACCCCACAGGCCTTACCGCTACGCCACAAGGGTTCATCAAACGAAGTTAAAGAAAAGACATACCAAAAAAAGAGAACTCTTAACTACTAGATGAAGTAGCACTATCTGAGAAAGATCTAATATGAGAGAGAGGAAAGATATGAGAGAGAGAGAGAGAGAGAGGAGATCTAAGATGGAAAAAGACTGGGACGTCAAAGTTAACACGGATTGTGGCTTTTAGTTATCAAACAAAAAGAATATGGGAAGATTAAGAACTGCCTAAATGGCAAAGCCATCGGTTTCTACTTTTTGGAGTGTATGTCAATGAAGAAGTGTTGTGGGAGAACTTTCATCAAAAAATTTATGTGGTGGGCGTTTTTCTCGCTCAAAAGAGAAATGCGGTCGGAAGAAGATTTGGTTTTGCAAGGTTTACAGTGATCTGGATCTCAGGCAGTTCGAGAAAAAGATAAACGATATCTGGTTTGGAAACTACAAGTTAATGGCCAATATAGCTAGATTTGTTTTTGAAAAGCTAATATAGCTAGATTTAGGAGGAATAGGCCACAGGCGTGATCATCGAAGCAAATATTGAGAAGTTTAAAACAAACTAGTTTGTAACGTTGGCAAGTCTTTTGCTAATATCGTTAAAGGAAGTCCTCTTATGACTAGAAAAGAGAGTGCCCGATCCAATAGTGTTGAAAAGTCGGAAAATGGAGCAAGACAAGAAAGTGGGAAACGTGGATGAGTTCATAAGTATCGAGCTTTCAATTGAAGACAAGGGTATTTTGGAAAGGGTGTTGGTGGGTGAATGCAAAACCTTCAACTTCCTATAAAGTGTTGGTGTCTTCTTTCAAGAAGAAGGAAGGGGTGACCTGCACCTCAACTTTATCGAAGAACTTGACGTTTGTATTCGATTCCGAAATAAAGAAGTGGTAGACAAGTTTTTATGGATTAACAAAGATATATGGTCGTGATGGTTTAAGAATTTGGTGTTATAGAATCATTATTGATCATTCCCCAATAGATTGGCTATTACCACGTTGGTAGGATCACCTTAAATCTGGAGGTAGGCTTGTGCTCAAAGATCTGTGAGAAATAGGGCAAAAGTGGTAGAAAACTGGAAGGCAGTCGAAGGTAATGGTTTACCTCCAGATGGATCAAGTTAACAGATAAAAAGGAATAGATTCATGTTTATGTGGAGTTGAACTTGAGAGGTCAACGACATTGTATCATTCTCGATCTATCAAAATACAATCCTTACTGGAGGTTAGGAATTAGATTGTAAGTCTGTGGACTCGAGATGGAATTTATCCACATATGAAGAGGGGTCGACGCCCTCGAACGTCAAAGGGGGACGGAGGTTGAAGATACTTTCGGTGAGAAGTGTAACCTCTCACCGGAGTTACATCGACCAGACTCGCCAGAGATGAAGTGGGCAACAACTACATGATAAGACGCTAGATTGAAAGTCCCAATATTGTCTGCTCATGGGGAATGACAATAGAAGAAGAAGAGACACCTCATACGACCGATCATTTCGAGAAGGGTGAATGTGGTGGGTCGGGGTTGAATAACAAAAAAACTGGACCAGACCAAACTTTGGATTTTGAAGTGAGGGTTAAGTTGGGCTGATGGTGTAAAAACTATATATTAAAACAAAACCAAGTTTAACGACAAAATAACCTTAACCAATCACCATTCACAGGCAAGCGTACCTGATCGATAGCAATATAGTCTAGGAAAGTCCGGGTATCGTTCTTACCACTAGGAACAGTCAAGTTATTCAAAACAAATCCTTTAAAGCTTAATTAACCTAAAAGGGGGGTTTTCTTTTGAAAGCAATTTTAAAACAAGAAAAAAATTTAAAACTTTACTTAAAACAATAATTGACAAAGATAGTACTTATTATGGTTTAGGTTGAATCCCCTTGTGGATGAGTTAGTTAAATCACAAAAGTGTAGTTTATTTGACTATTGTAGGAATTTAAGCTAAAAGCACCCTAACATGTATTATCTCTGATTATAAACCAGGTTGGTTTCCCGGTCCAATTGCAAAGACCGGTTATCTTAACAAAAGTTATCCTAATTAATGCTAGATTGTGGGTTCTTACTAAATAGTCTACTTATGGTTCAAGCACACTAATTACCACTTTACTCCGTTTTACCGGAATAAGAGATAACGAAGGTTGTTTAGCCCGAAGGAGTCTACCTATTCAACAATAGATACACCCAACCAACAAGTTCAGAAAAGCCACAGTCAAAACATCAACTTGGAATCAAAGACAAACATTCAATTAATCAAACAAAACTACTAAATCAATTAAGTATCAAAACATCATCCAACAAGGTTCATCATAACCATAATAAGCACTAACAAAACTACTACTCACTAGACATGACTAAAAACAGCAATTAAAGAATAAAAGACAGACTTTAGACAGACCGTGAAACTGGAGATGATCGGATACCGGATAGCAGACTCCGGGTAATAATCTTCTCACGATCTACGCTCATAAAATCTTTCTCTCCTCTCTTTTACTGCAAACTGACTCTGGAATAAAGCTATCTAATTTATGACTCTATATCTCAAAACCAGGTTTGGAGCCAGTATTTATAAAATTTGTTCGACCCACTTCGCGATCGCGAAGAGCAGCTTCGCGGCGCGAACCACTTAACGAACCCTAATTCTTCAGATCAGCTTCTTCTAGAATATTCCATCAAGGGTCTCTAAACACTTCGCGAACGCAAAACTTCTGAACTCAAACGCGAAATCCATCAAAAGCAGGAATCTTCTAGAAATCCTCCACTTCGCGGCGCGAGAATGTACACTTCGCGGACGCGAAGGACTTCTGTCTCACTTTTTGCACTTTTTCCCAGTTTTTCACAACTTTTAGTACTTTTCCGCTCAAGGGCCTCCAAAACCTGTAAAACTAATATTCAATAGCTTTCTTGAGTAAAACATCTAGAAAACGGGTCAAAACGGGGTTAAACATTATAAAACAGAACTACCAAAACATGTATAATTTTGGAGTTATCATGGGCCCACATTTTTTAGGTGCCCATGAGAGAGATCGACCCATTCAAGACAAAGACAGTTATTTGAAGAGGGCTTTCTACAAACAATCCATGTGAGATAAAATTAGTTACGGGAAGAAATAGATGAATCTTCAAAGTACCCCATCAGATCGAAAATAAGGGTGAGGTCAATCGCAGTGCCTTGCACTTGTTCGAAAAAATGGTGCTCATAAGAAATGTAACCACATAGAGACGTCAGGAATGGTGATTGGTGAAACATTTCGAACCATCAGTAACTAATGGGATCCTCAAGACACAGACCGATTAATCCATATGGCGAATAAGAAAAATTAGGATAAGGTGGAGGATAATAAGTGCGAAAATCTCAATCCCAACTAGGTAATTTCTTATTCTTTTAGTTCTTTGGGTGCGAAAATTGATTTTAAATGGGTGCAACATAGAATCGGGAAAAAGGAGTCAGTTGTAAGGGAGTCGATCCATTTAGATGGTTAAATTACTTTCAATCAATGTGAATGGGGATAGGAGATGGCCTTAAATGCCGGTGGGTGGGTGACTTGGTTAAGACAAATAAAATCAATATCCTCTGCCTTCAAGAAACACAATCTAAATCGATCAAGGTCAGCTATTTGAAGGCCTTATGGGGCATAAGATTTTATGATTTTAGCTCTGTAAATTCGGTTCAGAAGATCAGGGAGAGGGGATCTACACTCTTTGGGATCCTTGTTTTTTCTACTAAGAGGATTGCTTTCTTGATGATAATTTCTTGCATTCACTCAAAAGTAGGCCTCTGCAGATAACTTATGTGGGTTTCTAAATGTTTATGCTCCATATATGGTTCTTGTGAGGGAATAGTTGTAGGATACATTTTTGAATCTGCATAACTCTCCTCCAAACATAAGATGGGTTGTAAGTGGGGATTTTAAGGAGGTGTGATCACCTAACAAACGTAGAGGATTAGTTTTTGGTTCAAGAGGGGTTACGGATTTCAACTATTTCCTTTGCTATGACGGACCTTTTCGACTTATCATTATGAGCCTGGAAATTTACTTGGGTTAACTCTGATGGGTCAAATCTCAACAAGTTCAATCGCACTCTGAGGGGTCAAAATGCAGCAAGCGCAATCGATTCTCATGCTTGATATTTTTTCTTTGGCTTGGCCAAATTCGCACTTTTTAGCATTGCCATAGATGATCTTCGATCACTGCCCTTTTCTTTTGGATATGAATAGTTTGATTTCGGGACTTGTCTTTCAAATTTTTAGCTATTGGTTAAGGAATGGTACGCTTTTGGTGGAAGTTAAGGATGATTGGGTTAAGGAATTTATGGGGATTAAATCTCTATCCCATATCCATGTAATTTTTTATAATCAATAAACGTGGAGATAAATTAAAATAGAAGCTATTAAGATTGGGAAGTCATGAAAATCTTAAAGCTATACTAGTGATGATTGACACCTTGGCGGACAAGGTTAATATTGGATGCTGAATGGATTGGCAAAGGTGATGAGAACTTCAAGTTTTTCCACAACTTCGTTAATGCCAAAAGAAAGAAGAGATTCATTCATAGCTTGTAAATAATGGAGTGTGGGAATTTGAACCCAACAAGATAAAAGAGATGGTTTTTGAATTATTTAAAAAACAAGTATAGCAAAATGGCGACACATCGACCCGTCTTTCAAAAGAATTTTCTTGAAAAGGCCTTTTATTTAGAAGAGATTAAAGAGGAGGTATATAGCTGTAAAGACAATAAAGCCTCGAGTCTGGATTGTTTTTTGTTTCTATTCATCCATCATTTCTAGGAGGAGATTGGGCCCGATTTCATTAAGGCACTTAATCATTTTAAGATATTAGCCTTGGATGCAACATGTCGTTCATTACCTTGGTGCCTAAGTTTAAAGATCCTCTATGAGTAAACGACTTTCTCCCAATACACCTTATGGGATGTGTTTGTACAGTCATCACAAAAGTTCTGGCAAAGAGGATGAAATTGGTGACTAGTTCGGTTATTAGTCCGGAGCAAACTGCTTTTATCAAAGGATGAAATATTATGGACAACCCCCTTATTGTGAACGATCTCATTTCCTTGGCCAAAAGAACAAAAAGGAACCTTTTTCTCTTCAAGGTTGACTTTGAAAAAGCTTTCAAGCATTGGTACCTTCCTCTTCTCCTTGTTTTACCCTTTATAAAATCACCTAACTAGACTACCATAAACACGCATGCGTACCTGAACGCAAATAATATAGTGTAGGTATGTCAACGTACCATTCTTACTACAAGGAACAATGAAGCTATCTATCTTAGTTTAACAGTTTTTACTAATTAATCTAATAAATAACTTTTGGAGGGGTTTTGATGATTAACAACTAATAACTAAAATGCAATAAACAACTAAGCTAAGTTAAAGGTGATAACTTTATAATAGAAAACAGTACTTACTATCGTTGACTAAGAATCTCTTTTCAGATGGTTTGACTTATATGATAAAAGCTTTGATAAATGAAAATTTTAGGACTTATATGAAAACAATCCAGATTATCATGCGATTGTCAACTAGAACACTTTCTAGCCCACAACATAAGATAAAATACCTTTATAACCAGTTATCCCTATTTATGGTCAGGTCGTTGGACCCTACTATCCAATCTACTTAATCTAAAGAGATTACTTACCAGGTCACCAAAGTGAAAGGTAAGGGAGGTTGATTAACCGATAGGAGTCTATTTACTAATTGTCAGATAATAAATAAACCCAACCAACGATTTCAATTAGCAACAGTTAAAAGCATAAACAAGAGTTCACAAGACAAACATTCAAAAGTCATAAATCACTTAATAAAGATAATAAACTCAAATCTTCATCCAAGTTCATCAAACCATAGCAAGTACTATAAGAAAACTAGCCAGCAAACATGATGATAAATAAAGTAGAATAATAATATGAAAACATTAGGCATACCGTGCAACAACTAAAGATAGTACACTAGCAACTCGACTCCGGGTAGTGACCGGCGACGTTTTACTAAGATTAAGCACTGTCTTCAATTGTCGGTTCATACGATTCTCCAACTTCTATGTTCTCTTCCTCCAGCTCTGAATTCTGATTTTCGTATCAAAGTATATCAAACCCTAGGTTGAAAGGCTGTATTTAAAAGGCCAAACGACACACCTTGCAATCGCGAAGATAGGCTTCGCGACGTGAGGCCTTGATCCACTTCTAAAAATAGGAGATTTCATCCCAATCTCATCAATTCTGGAAGCTTCTTCAACAAGTCAACATGTTTCGCGACACCAAAAATCAAAAGCGTAAAATCTTCATCCAATGTTGGCCATCTCGCGATTGCGAGATTCCGTCTGTTCCACAAAATCCACTTTTCACGCTTTTTGGTCATTTTTCATACTTTTCGTTCGAAGTGCCTTCCAAACCTACAAAATTACGAAAACAAAGCTTTTCGGAGTTCAAACGTTCCAAAACAGGTCCAAAATGGGGGGAAAACCGTAGATGTAGCATTCACAAAACATGTATAATTTTGGCTATATCACCTACCAAACAGTAGCAGTTGTAACGAGGATCTCTTTATGGTTTCACTCCTAACTATTCATAGCCGGAAAGTTGATTACATCAGGGAGGCGGTGCATATGGCTTATTTATGAGTTGTTCAGAAAGGAAGGAACGATGTTCTCTTTAATGGCAGTAACTTTAACCCTCTTTTTTTTTGTAAATGATGTGCAATTGTGGATTTTTCTTTTAATTCAGCATAGGATTTCATTGGGTAGTGCCATAACTGATCGATTTGGTCATGTAATCCTGGGTCGTTTGAATCCTTTTTTTGGCGCTAGCATCTTGCTAGTTGTTCTTAATAAAATTTCTTTCCCAAAAAATAATAGAGAACTCTCGTAAGAAAGCATTTTATACAAATACATGTTTAAGAAAGCCCCTTCAAGTTTACACAACTTTGCTCAACATTCAAGAAATAGAAAGAACCCCTAAAATAGCGAAGAGCGAAAATAAGAGAAAAGTGACAAGATTGAAAGCTTGAGATACGAAATTCTGTCCAAAATGTTTACGATTTTGTTATGTTGATTTAGATAGAAATGGTTTTCTTCCAAATATGATTACTATTCGTGTTTAATTTTTCAAAAGATGATTTAGTTATAGAAATGTCCAAAGTTTAATCATTGTGCATTTAACCTTAACAAAATACTATGATCAGCTAGAAGCCAATTTTAGTTAATTGGAAGGTAAATTACCCATGAAATCATGGATGTGTAAGAAACCAATATTGCTTAAACCATTGGTATATGACGATAGTCGTATTTTGCAGGAAAAGATACAAGTAAAACTCAAAGGATGGCTATCATTATTCCTGTCATTTTTGCGATAATAGTCATTCCCATTGTTATGTTCATGATATGGAGGAGGAAGAAAATGCCTATAGAAGAACTTGAGAGTAAGCTCTATAACTACTTGTTATATTTATATTTGTTTGATAAACCAAACTTACCTGATTGTATTGTCTTAGTGGGTAAGATGTTACAAACCTTACCTGTTGAGATTGAGAGGCTATTTTCAAGAGGACCCCGGCTTGCATAAAACAAAAAGATGGATATAATCTAGAAAGCGCAAAAGTAGGCCACGTGTAAACAACAAAGTTATAAAAATAAAGAGAATATTAACTTAAACTTCATCAACCTCTTAATTAAACTAGTAGTAAATTGTTTCCTTGTAATATTTTCCACCACATGAATTTTTAATTGGTGCCTAAAAAGCGAAAAACCATCATAGCGGATCTCATGACAAGAGGAAATGTGACTGTGACACTACTAGAAATCAGGGAAATAGTGGCGACGCCAATAGTGGCGACGAGGGCAATAGCAGCGACTTTCTGATCCTAGCGGAAAAATCCAACAATAATCCGTTGTGGTCTGCCATGAATCGGCTGTTGATCTGCCATAAATTCACTACTAAAAACTGTATATTACCGATGGTTGTTAGCAATTGCTAAAAATAGTCAGATATTTTCTGATTCTTTTTGGATGGGAGCCTGACCGTTAATTTTTTTATTTTATTAGTTATTTATTTAATAATTAGTTTTCGGAAAACCGTTGAAAAATATTTGGAAAATCGTAAGTAAACCATCGAAAAGGCTGAACACAGTCGCAAAGCAGTCGGTAAAGGTCTTCGGAAAAACCATCGGTAGCTTTTGCCAACTGTAAAGCCTATTTCCAACCGTATAACGATTGTTTCTGTTGTCAGGAATTACATGCATAAAAATCCCCTTTGTTATATATAGCATAGTGATAACTATAATCAGAATAATGAGCTAATACGTAACCATCATAAGAAAGTTTGTGTATAATCTTAGAGCTACAGTTAACGTTGCCTCTTTTTTCATATGTGGTAGCTGAAGTTATGGACATTAGCATTGCAGAATCATTGCAATATGATTTCCATTCTATCAGAGTGGCAACAAATAACTTCTCTGAAAGTAAGAAGCTTGGACAGGGTGGCTTTGGATCCGTGTACGAGGTATATGGCAAACTATATAGCCATAATGCTTTTCACTATATGCCAAATGACCAATGCATTTTAAATATAACATGTTCAAATTCAGGGAGAGCTTCCAAATGGACAAGCAATAGCAGTAAAAAGGCTATTGAGGGAGTCAGGACAAGGTGAACTAGAATTCAAGAATGAAGTCTTACTAGTTGCGAAGCTTCAACATCGAAATTTGGTCAGGCTTATTGGTTTCACCTTGGAAGGAACTGAAAGGCTTCTTATATATGAGTTTGTGGCAAATGCAAGCCTTGACAAATACATATTTGGTAGTGCCATTACTGAATTTCTTTACGTTGTGTTTTTCTTGAACTTTCTAATAGAAGAATGTCACTTACAGTAAATTCTTGCTACAAATTGTAGATCCATCTAAGCGTTTACTTCTTGATTGGGATACACGCTACAAAATTGTGGGTGCCAAATCAATCAAACAATCAAAAACATTTAGATTTATGATGTATATGATAAGTACCAAAATTTAGGATAGATTGCATTCATTGATATGATGAGAGAATCAAGAAGGTAGGAAAGTAAAAATGAAGTAAATGACTCCTATTTATACTACCTAAAAAGGGCTAGACTTTTAAAATTGAATGGGCCTAAACACTTGGGCCTTAAACACAAATTACAAATAAAGCTACTAAGATTAAACAAATTACAAATTGACACAACTAACAAATATTTCTAACAATTTCCCCCTTTGTGTCAATTTCTTCGCTTCTGATGACTTGATGATTTCTTCTTTGACCCTTCAGTCTCTTTGGGGTTCTTTGATGCTCCTTCTCTTCTTCGTGATGATGGTGGCGGCGGTCTCTCTTGACGCTTCTCAGTCGATCTCCTCAAGGTATCTGACATACCTCATTTCTCTATCTCTCATGACTGGCTTCCGTGGTTCCACATACTTTCAACGATTAGGTGGTACACCCTTGTCCTTCTCAAAGATCACCTCACCCTTGTCTTGAGGTGAGACTGGCGGTTGAACCATTGACCATGGATCGGTCGCTGGAGGCGGCCATGAGTAACAGGGTTGATCGGAGCTCTGACTCTGGAAGACATGCTCGGAGCTCTGGATATGGAGACGGCGTGCGAGAACAAAATACAGTTAGAACTGGAGACGGAATACGAGACGGTACCCTTGGCTGAGAATCTCTATATGTTGGAGACGGTGTAAGAGGAAGAGGAGAACGATGTGGTGAAGGCATGTCACATGTAGGCGATGGAGAAGATGAAAGATGTGGAGACATAGGGGTGAAGACTCAGAACTGTACATCTCCAGACCCGGAAGTGACTGATGTGGTACCAGAAGTAGAGAGTCAGAACTATAGCTCTCCATGCCTGACTCATAATCATCTGAAGGATCATCCTCTTCTTTCACTTGAGGATCTGAGACTGGAAAGTGAGTGTAATCGTCATCGGAGGAGAAATCATCAGGGTTGATGATATACTTAAGCTCATCATCTGAAGCGGGTACGCGGTCAGGGTGAGAGATTTCCGGGTTGACGAAAATGACAATCTCTCGACCCTCCGCTGAATCTACCGTCGGGTTCTGACCAGGCTGAGAATGAGATACATCGGCACCGGTCCCCCTATGAGTACCGAAAGGAGCGGCGCCGGAGGATGTGCCTGTCAGAACTGAGGAGCCAAGCCGAGCCTTCTTATGGATTTCCTCCTCACGGCGATCGGGGTCATCTCGGTCGTCGTGTCTGCGCTTTGGTGGCTCGGCTGATGCACGGCACGAAGTCTCAAGGGCTCGGATCTGAGTCTGCATGTCTGAAATGGAGCCCTTGATCTCAGCTAATTCCTCGTCTTCATGGCATCAAGCTTCCCTTCGAGCCCTGGATAGATAGGACAAACTCTTGAGAAGAGGAGGTAGCCGGCTCGGGACGGCTCGCGGGAAGTGATGTGTAAGCAACCGCTGTAGATAATCTGGAAGGTTGGTTGTCTCCTCGTGGAGATTCCCACGGGAGATCATGTTGCCATCAGAAAGTCCGTCAACTCATTAAACAAGTAGTCGGGTGCAGTCGAACATGGAGGTGGTGCTGGAGATGGTGAAGTATAAAATCCTCATGGATAGCCTTTAGGGCGCCATCCATCATTCCCTGACAACGGATGTCGGGTAAGTAACACCAGTGTCACATAGACGTTCCGTTTGCACAACCGTGTATCAACGGTGTGGCCTACGTTCATGGCTGGCGTGATAGTGACCATGGTAGGACTTCCCGCCGGTCATTCGTGAAATGCCCATCGTGGACACCACTCTCGGGGTTCCGATCACGTCACATAATTTCGTGATGCGTAGAGCTGAGACTGCGTCACATAGACTGGCAGTATGTGTACCTAAGAGTGTATATGGCTCTAGACTCTGGTGCACATGAAGGAAGTGTGGGGATCGGGGCAGGGATCCTCTTGTTTCAATATCATCACCCTCCAAGTGAGGGCTGATAGCCGATGTGCTATATCCCCGTGGAATGAAACATCCACCTTTTGAGAGATGAATGAGTGGCTAGGTGGGGCGTGCAGTTGCACCTCTGGGTGGGAGGTGTCTTCTTCAATACCCGTACTCAACACATGTGTACGGGTAGCGGATGTGGCTGCCCGCATTCTACCTATGGAGAAGGAAGGACCGGTTAAAACCTTTGGTCCTATCTCACACTCATCATTTCTTTTACTTCCCTCGCTCTGCTCACTTTCTTCGACTGTTAGGTCTCCCTCAAACCTTATGTCGTCCTCACCCTCAGATGGGTGGTCATCACCGGCGTCATCGAATCATAGTACACCAAAGGAAAAGTGAAGGCTTTGGTGACTGTCATGAACATGTAGGTACAAGCTCCGGAGCGATCATCATCACCGCCTAATCTACCCCCGTCATGTCCCCCCGACTCCTCATCCTCAACCCTTGGTCACCACCCCCAGGTGAATGACTTCGCTCGATACCCTCACTCACTCTCCTAGGGATACCTCCGGGGTGCCAGTCTCCGGCTCTGGAGATGCTGGTAGGAGGTGGATACACCTAAGTATGCTCTCACAACCGGTGAATGATGATCGACGGATCAAGTATGCAAGTGCGATCGTATATATGATTTGGGTTAAGGCATGAGATGTGATGGGTATGGCATAGGGAGTGTTGGATAGGAGGCATAGAGTAGGGTTGGTATCTAAAGAGGTTGTATGAGATAAAAGTGTTGATACAAAGAAAGTGTTGGATGCCAAAGTGGACAAGAAAAGGATGCATTAAGAAAGGCTGGATCCTTCAAATCTTATTCCGAACAATACCTGATTTCCATTTGTTTGTTTTTATATATAATTTTTTTTTTATTTTTTTTTTTTTTTTGTTTTTTTTTTCTTATGCCTTCGGTTGTTTTGGGAGTTAGTTTGGTAAGGTCATCATCTCCATTGATGATGGGAATGGGGTTCGTCATTGTAGGTCTGGTATCAATGATTTGATTCGGTCGGGAGGATTGGGTCTAGCCTGTGTTCTTGGTACCTTGAGAGCAGACACAGATACCATTCAAAGGAAACAAATGGGGAAAACGATGAAAAGGAAAAATAAAGGAAGGAAAGCCCTAAAATCACAACAGTCATATTTGTTTTTTCAACAATTTGTTTTCATCCTCATGCTTAAGGAAAATTTATCTTTGGATTCTTTAAAAAATAACTGATTTTTGATTTTCTATTTTCTTTAAAAAGCTTAATTGATCCTTTTTTTTCCTTTTAAAATTGATATATATATTTTTTTTTTTGTTGATTTTTTTAAATTCAATGTAAAAAAAAATAGAATAAAAAAAAAAACTAGTAGTAATAAATCCTTAGTATTATAGCTTACCAGAGCTGGTTACCTGAAGGACGAGGTTCAGAACACTTAGTGTGACTGAGTGTCGGTGTCAGTACCTGGCAGCGCCCCTTTGGAACATAACTAACAAACGACTATTCCCCTTGAATAGGTAGAGAACCAGTTCCACAAATTTTGTGCCCTGAAGTTAGGTTGAGTATGTTTCCCTTGCATCATGCATTACTATTATCATATTTAGTATACACCAACATAGGAACAATCACATGCATTAAGGGAGAAAAACCTTACTTGGTTACAGTTCCTTCTGATCAGGCAGGGCAACAAGTCCCTCAACATCAGAGGAAAACGTTTCCCTATGATACATCGAACGTTCCCTATGAATTTATTTAAATCATTATGCGCAAATATCTACCAAGTACCACTTTGAATGTGAGTGAGAAGGTCCCTTCACCCGTTTGATTGTGCTTACCCTCCCATAAACTTAACATGACTGCCTGCAAATCAAGTGCAAACATTTTAGGTTTGAGAGATGGGTCCTTGGGTTAGTTCAGCAGGTTTAGGTTTATTTCTTAGCTTATGAGTGTAATGATGATAAGAGATTGTAGAATCCATAATTTTGGAGCACATATCGATGCATTCACAAGGCTTCGACAAAAGCCAAAATGAAACCATTTGCTCGATGTAATGACGATCCAACATCATGTTTCACAGTCATTGAAAATTAACAAGGTATAGTACATGATAATGCTCTATACAATTTAAATGTTGAGAATTGTTTTGTGCCAAATCTGGGCTTATCGTGATATGACTTTGGATATTGGCCTTTTAGTTCATTCATTTTGAGTTTAAATCTTTCTTGATTTGAAATGTCATTTAAGAAGATATGATTCGCATGAGAGTGATGATTTGAAGATTTGTTTCTTGGGTGGAAGTTGTGTGACTGTTCCTTAGGTTTAGACGACTTCTTGTTTTTACGAGAGCGTCGACGTTTCTTAGGAGCAGTCACATTAGGACGAGATGTACTCGCAACTTCAGACTCAGGGGTGACTATCGGATCCTTCCCTTTGTCTTCCCGAGTGGGTTTGACAGGAGTACACATTCCAGGTTTAGAAGTACCATTTGATCTACCACCCTGACCAGCCATGTTGGAACAATCATTCGATACAATCTCAGAGATTTGTACCGTTGATCTTGGTGCCATGTTAGTTAGAGTGTCCATGTATGAGATAGTTGTGCAAATTGGAGACCTTAGTACAATTGATTTTGAGTTTTGAAAATTTGTACTTGAAGGTCTGAAATCTGGTGCATCAACATTCAATGGATGGTGCTGATGACGTGAGTTATCACAAGTTCCACTTGTGGATTGTTTATCTTTTGGTGGACTCTTGGATTTGAGGGCAGTTTCAAGTTCGTTGATTCTACTCAAGAACAAGTCCTTTTCCCTAAGGCTCATGCGCCTCTCATCCTCAAGCTCAGCCTCAAGTGTAGCAATCCTCTTCTCATAAAAGGTTTTGTTATCTTTGTAAACTTTTTCAAGGATTGGAACTTCCTGATTCATCTCAGCCTCAGTATAGCTAGGCGTATAATCCTTAGACAAAGGAGTCTCACGCGTTGCGTAACTGGCATTGAGAGATGAATAGTTGAAGGGAATAGAGTGTTTGTTTTTTCTATCTTTTTCTTTCTTCTCAATTTCCTTCAACTGTTCAGGATCATCAGACTCTTTCATGAAAACGATTTTGTATCCAAGACTCATGTACCGAAGGTCATACATGGTAGGAGTCTTGGATATGGCACGCTTAAGATAGCATGGACTTTTGTATCCAATGCCTTCTTTAGGGTTATAATAATTGAACTCTTTAGGTTGGTTCATATGAATGGTTTGATCAGTCTGGCCTCTCTTTAGGAACTTGTCCTCCATATCTTTTATTTTTGCAAAGAGATTTGTTCGTTGGGCAAAAATGGCTTCATACTTTTGAACACTTACTCTACTCAAAATCTCAGCCTCATGAAGTCTCTTTTGTAAATCAGTGATATTAGCATTTAAGCTTGTGACTTTATCTTCAAGAGTTTTGTTTGCAAGGGTGAGCATGTTAACTTTGTCTTTTGAGTAGGCCAATTCAATGTTGAATTTCACGACTAAGGCATGTTCACTAGCTAATTTGGATTCAGCAATTGTGGTTTGTTTATTAGCTTGTTTAATCTTATTTTCATACTCAGAAACCTTTTGTGCAAGGCCTTTTACTTGATTTTCAAGTTCAGTGTATGGGTCAGGGAGTACCTCAGAAGGTGACTCTGAATGATTTGAGCCAAGGTCGTTGTAATCACTTCCTCCATCTTCTGAGTACAGTTCCTCCTCATCATGGTTAGCCATCAGACATAGTTGATCTTCTCTTCCTTTATCACTTGTCAGGTCCCATGCCTCATCTTGAGCTAGCATGCATACATGAACTCCTTCCTCATCATCACTTGACATTCTGACCCAAGCATTATCTTTCATTACTTCCTTTCCCTTGTCTTCAGAGTTGGCTTTCTCTACAGGTTTCTGGCAATCAGCTCTACCACCCTGTTCAACTCTCCTCAGATGGTTGAAAGAAGACATGGGTTTTCTTGCATTTCTCTTGGACATGGACCTGGTGATCAATGCCAAGGCCTTCTTTATGTCCTTCATCTCTTCATCAGATTCTTCTTCATGTACATGCAGAACCGGTGGTCGGGTATCGGACCCGATTGCTAAGGCTTCTCTTGTCTTCATCATTGAAGATTGATTGTGGATCTTAAACCACTTAGTATGATCAGGTGAATTGGTTGGTGAAAGGTTTCAAGACTTGTGAAAATCTTGAAAAAGATTCAGTTCTGGAGGTCGGGGTCTGATCTGGAGGTCAGGTTCAGATCTGAAGGTTGGATGTAGTGATGAGTATTGGGTGTCGGGTATTGAAGGAAGACTTAGAGAAATTCTGGAAACTCTAGTCTGAAGAAATTACTTGACGCCCAAAAAAAATCCAAGTCTGAAGAGTAGACCCAGTACCCGATGCTTGAGGTCTGAAGAATCGATTTCACCAGAACCAGAACACAACGGATCAAGAGCAAGTGGCAGGCTCTGATACCAATTGTGGGTGCCAAATCAATCAAACAATCAAGAACATTTAGATTTATGATGTATATGATAAGTACCAAAATTTAGGATAGATTGCATTCATTGATATGATGAGAGAATCAAGAAGGTAGGAAAGTAAAAATGAAGTAAATGACTCCTATTTATACTACCTAAAAAGGGCTAGGCTTTTAAAATTGAATGGGCCTAAACACTTGGGCCTTAAACACAAATTACAAATAAAGCTACTAAGATTAAACAAATTACAAATTGACACAACTAACAAATATTTCTAACAAAAATCATAGAAGGTGTTGCTCGCGGACTTCTTTACCTCCATGAAGACTCACGTCTGAGGATAATCCATCGTGATCTCAAAGCCGCGAATGTATTGTTAGATTCAAATATGAATCCAAATATTGCAGATTTTGGCATGGCAAGGTTGTTTAACCATGAAGAAGTTGAAGGGAACACAAATCGAATTGTTGGAACCTTGTAAGTGTATATATATGCCACCATTTGTATCAGTAAATTAAATTGTTTGACCAAGGAAAACTAATTTATTCTAACCTCTGTTGTTTGGGTACCATTGTATATATAGCGGATACATGTCACCAGAATATGCCTTGTATGGCCAATTCTCAGTAAAATCAGATGTTTTTAGCTTTGGAGTGTTAGTACTAGAGATTGTATCAGGTCAAAGGAATCAACGTTTTCGAGATGGGCACGGTGTTGATGGCCTTCTTACCAATGTAAGTATGCCATCTTACTTTCTTAAATTTTCTTTATTTATATTAAAAGGAAAATAATTATTAACCTCGATCTTTCAGGCATGGAAATGTTTACAAGATGGAACAATGTCAAGTATGATACACCTCACATTAAAGGAAAATTAGGTTCATTGCAAGAAATCATCAAAACTATCCACATTGGTTTATTATGCGTTCAAAATAATGTTGTTGACAGGCCAACAATGGCTGAGGTTGTTCACATGCTTAAAAGTGCATCTCTTGCTCTCCCAGCACCATCGGAGCCTGCATTTTTCTTGCATACTAGTGTTGTTGAGCAAATGCTCAACCCTATACAAGATAACAACTTTGGGAACAATAAAGGATCACATTTTTCAGTAAATGATGTTACGATAACAGATTTAGTTCCTAGATAGTAAGTCAGCTGAAGAATCCCTTGATACTGTAACAAGGTATTTATTTATTGTCTTATACTGTAACAAATATAGTTCCTAGATACTTTTTCCCATTGTTGTTTGGAACATTCCAATTGGTGATGCAATGCAAAAATTTAATATTTTAGTATCAGAAAATTGAATACATCAATCAGACTTGTAACATCGATCATGGTGCTTAGAAGATTATACTTTGTAAAGAAGCTAGTTGAAAGTCAAGATGTTAATTGAGATCACAAATAATGTATATTTATTGTATATATGCTAGCTATACCATAAATATAAAGATAATTATCATTTGATGGTTATCCAACGTTCCTCAATGCGATTACCACTCTCATAATTAAAGATTGTAGTTAATATTAGAGAATATCGAGAGTGTTAATCGATTTAAAAGAACCAGTTAACGAGAGTGCCTCCAAGCCACCACCACCGCCGCTGCCTCCAAGCCACTGCCGCCGCTGCCTCCAAGCTACCACCACCAAATCAACAAAACCCCGATCTGTCCGGTGTGTTTGGGTGGCCGGAAGGTGGGTTTTGGTGAGCTAAAAAGATTGGATTTTTGATGGTTTTGGAAATGATTTTTTTCTGGGTTTGTTCTTGATTTTAGAGCTGATGCACCATGATGGTGCTTCTTTGATGCTTTCGATTCAATTTCTTTCAAGAAAGTTGAACCAAATTTTTAGAGAGAGAAAGTAGAGGGAGAGAGAGTATATGTGTTCTTTGGGTTATAATTTCTATGGCTTCCTTTTGTTTTTCCTGTATAGAAAGTTGAACCAAATTCAATTTAATTGCTTTTGTCTTTTAGACAATCTTGTTTGGTGGGTTTGTATTTTAAAAATTGAGGGTATTGATATTGGGTTTGATTTATGGTAAGAATCTATGTTAAAATTAAGGAAAATGGTATTGATTTTGGGTTTGATTTTATTAGTGTATATTGTATTGTATATTGTATTAGCCCTAGCCCATTTATTATGTATAGAACCGTAGGCCCATGTTGTACACTCTATTTATGTTGTTCTAATGAATCTTTAGAATTCATGGGAAAATACTTGTTCATACATGGTATCAGAGGGTTCTTCCTCTAAACCCTAGTCTCCCTTTTTTTTTTCTAAACCCTAGCCTCTCTTCTCATCGACGGCTGTATCCTCGCTTCATCTTCTCCGTTGCCCTCTCGTCTCTCTCTCTTATTTACCACCATGGCCGGCGCTGACGCCAACCCTACCACCAATGAAAACCTAAAACCGTATGCCATCACCAATATCAAGGCTTTTGTCCCTCTAGTTCTTGATCTCAATCAATTGAATTATGATGCATGGCGTATTCTCTTTACAACTCATTGCAAAGCTTATGGCGTCTATGGCCATTTGGACGGCACATCCCAACCCACAGATGCCTCACAAGCCGAATGGACCAAATTGGACAATTTGGTTGCTATGTGGATTTATGGTACTCTCTCTCAATCCCTTCTCCCTACTGTTCTCAAAGATGGCTCCACCGCTCACAAAATTTGGACCTCTCTTGAAAGCCTTTTTCGGGACAATAAAGACACAAGAGCTATTGATCTTGAAGATGAACTCTGTTCCATGACCCTTGGCGATCGTTCCATCACCGATCTTTGCACCAGAATGACCCAAATCTCCGATTTGTTGGCCAATATTGGTTCACCCGTTGCGGAGAAAACCCTAGTCACCTACTTGCTCAACGCCATCCATCCAAAGTTTGACAATGTGGCCACCCTCATACGCCACACCGATCCCCTCCCGTCCTTCCTCAAGGTTCGTTCTATGCTTGCTTACTTTGGAGGAGCGAAAAGCTCACCGGGATATTCCCACACCGGCGGCCCATAATGATCACTCATCATCCTCTACTGTTCTTCACGCGGGCTCTCCCGCTCCACCCCGGGATCAGCGGTCAAACCGCAACAACAACCGCCGCCAGTCTTCCAGAGACAACCGTCGCCAGCCTTCCGTCGATCAGCAGCAACGACGCTTCCAGCAGTCTCCTCACGCCAGCTATTTTCCTCCCTAGACACCGTCTGGCTGGCCTCTACCGCCCTGGAACTATTGTTGGCAATCACAGCCTTCTTGGTCCCCCTCTGCGCCATCCAACCTGCCTCCCCGTGGTTCCCAAACCCGACAACAACCGGGTCTTCTTGGTAGTGCCCCTCAACAACAACAACCACCGTATGCCGCCCCTCCTTCTGCCTTTCATGCTACTGCTACACCACCTCCGCTTAACTCAGCCCCATGGCAATGGTTCCCTCCGGTTTCTCAAGGTCAAGCTACGGATTTGACACAAGCATTCAATGCCATGTCTGTGTCTGATCCACCAGACCACTCGTGGTACATGGATACGGGGGCTACCAATCACCTCGCTTCGGACACAGGTATTCTAAATTCCATTTCCAATATGAACAAATTAAATTCAGTACTTGTTGGCAATGGTACATCCATACCCGTTACTCACACCGGCCATTCCACCCTTTATTCCCTTCATCGTCCCTTGCACCTTCATAATGTCCTCATAACACCTGAAATCATTAAAAACCTCATATCTGTCCGTAAATTTACTACCGATAATATTACCTCTATTGAATTTGACCCATTTGGTTTTTCTGTGAAGGATCTCCTCACCAAACAGCTCCTGCTTAGGTCCGATAGCTCCGGTGACTTGTACCCGTGGTCTTCTCAGTTCACCCCACGTGTTGCTCTTCTTTCATGCAGTCCTGCTTTGTGGCACCAACGCCTCGGTCATCCCAGTCCTCGTGTGCTTCAGTCTTTAATTTCCAATAAATTTCTGTCTTGTAATAAAAACAGTAGTACTGTTTCGTGTGAGTCTTGTCGTCTTGGTAAACATGTTAGATTGCCATTTTCCATTTCTATGTCTCATGTAACCGAACCTTTTGCTATTATTCATTCTGATGTGTGGACTTCTCCAATTACAAGTGTTAGTGGCATTAAATATTATGTTCTTTTTCTCGACCATTTTTCTCATTTTTTGTGGGTGTATCCGCTTAGGGAAAAGTCTGATGTTTTCAGTAAGTTTCTCCATTTTCGTGCTTATGTTAAAAATCACTTCAAATGTGAGATTCAATCTTTCCAATGTGACCACGGGGGCGAATTTGACAATCGGCACTTTCATTCCCTCTTTGACCAAAATGGAATCACTTTTCGTTTTTCGTGCCCTCGTACGTCCCAGCAAAACAGGATGTCCGAACGTATGATCCGCACAATTAATAATGTGATTCGTACACTCTTATTTCATGCTCACCTTCCACCCACATATTGGGTCGAAGCCCTCCATATGGCTACCCACTTACTTAACCTTACACCTTCCACATCTATTCAGAATGAAATCCCATTTACCAAACTCTTCCAGAAACCACCCTCCTACACTCACCTACGTGTATTTGGGTGTCTTTGCTACCCCCATATCCGTACTCCTCATAAGCTAGCCCCACGGACTACTCCGTGCATTTTCCTTGGCTACCCGTCTCAACATCGCGGATATCGATGTCTTGACCTTTCCTCTCGGAAAATCCTCATTTCCCGGCATGTTGTTTTCGATGAGACATCCTTCCCTTTTCGATCCATGACACCTGATAGCCCACCTCCTTATACTTTTCTTGATCAGTTTGATCCTCCCTCTCCTATCTCTCAGTATCTCTTTGAGACACCGTCTCCTACCGAGCCCACTCATTCTCCCGTTCATGTGCCTGAGTTTTCTGTCAATCAACCTGCGCATTCTCCTCCAACTCCTCCTCCTCCACCACCACCGCCCCCTCCGGCCCATCCCATGGTTACCCGTTTGCGTCACGGCATCACCAAACCCATCAACCGTCTAAACTTACATGTTTCCGCTGAGTCTTCCATCCCTAAATCTTACATCCATGCCCTTCGTGACCCAAATTGGACCATTGCCATGCAAGATGAATTTAATGCTCTTATTGCAAATGAAACTTGGGAACTTGTTCCGAGGCCTCCCCGGGCCAATGTGGTGCGTTCTATGTGGTTGTTTAAGAAGAAATTCAAGGCTGATGGTTCTCTTGATAGATACAAAGCCCGCTTAGTGGCTAACGGGAAGAGTCAACGCCCTGAGATTGATTGTGATGAGACTTTTAGTCCGGTGGTCAAACCTGCTACGATCCGCTCTGTCCTCAGCATTGCTGTTTCACGGAAATGGCCCATACATCAGTTAGACGTGAAGAATGCCTTTCTTCATGGGCATCTTCACGAAACCGTCTACATGCACCAGCCACCTGGTTTTCGCGACCCGGTTCATCCCGACTTTGTTTGCCACCTGAAAAAATCTCTTTATGGTCTTAAACAGGCTCCGCGTGCCTGGTTTCATCGGTTTGCTGAGTATATCACCCGTATCGGTTTTACGCATAGCAAAACTGATTCCTCTTTATTTATTTTCAGCAAAGGATCGGCTACAGCTTATCTGCTCTTGTATGTTGACGACATCATTCTGACAGCCTCATCTGCAGATCTCTTGCGTCGCACCATTAGTATGCTTTCTACCGAGTTTGCCATGTCTGATCTCGGTGATTTATCATATTTCCTTGGCATCTCTGCTACACGGGACTCTACTGGTTTATTTCTCTCTCAACGCAAATATGCGTTGGCGATCTTGGAACGTGCTAATATGTCCACCTGTAATTCTTGTCGTACACCAGCAGATTCTCAGACTAAGTTAGACAGTTCTGGACCACCGGTTGCCGACCCTACTCTCTACCGCAGCCTCGCTGGCGGTCTCCAGTACCTCACGTTCACTCGTTCGGACATATCTTTTGCTGTGCAGCAGATCTGCCTTTACATGCACGATCCACGGGAGCCGCACCTTCATGCGCTAAAGCGCATCTTACGCTACATTCGTGGCACATTAGATTATGGTCTTCAGCTCCACCCGTCTACTACTACAAGCCTTATTGCATACTCGGATGCGGACTGGGGCGGTTACCCTGTTTCTCGACGTTCTACTAGTGGTTACTGTATCTACCTTGGCGATAACCTCATCTCCTGGTCTTCCAAACGCCAGCCCACTGTTTCTCGATCCAGTGCCGAGGCAGAATACCGAGGTGTTGCTAACACCGTGGCAGAGACTTGTTGGCTTCGCAACCTTCTACGAGAGCTTCACTGTCCGCTTTCGAAGGCTACCATCGTCTACTGCGATAATGTCAGCGCAGTTTATCTTTCCACCAACCCCGTTCAGCATCACCGAACGAAACACATTGAGATTGACATACATTTTGTTCGGGATAAGGTTGCAACTGGGCAAATTCGGGTTCTACATGTCCCTTCGACTCATCAATACGCAGACATCTTCACTAAGGGACTCCCTTATTCTTTATTCACCGATTTTCGAACCAGTTTGAGCGTCCGCCTACGCTCTCCCCCTCCAACTGCGGGGGCGTATTAGTGTATATTGTATTGTATATTGTATTAGCTCTAGCCCATTTATTATGTATAGAACCGTAGGCCCATGTTGTACACTCAATTTATGTTGTTCTAATGAATCTTTAGAATTCATGGGAAAATACTTGTTCATACAGATTTATGGTAAAAATCTGGATTTAAAATTGAGGAAGATGTGTTGTTCTTGAGTTTTAGATGTTGGCAAAACAGGTCCTTAAAACAATAGGGATAAAATTGGTAATTTACTCACTTCTTTTATTTACAATTATTTTAAAACAAAAGGATTACATGTCAGCATCCGGTCACAGCCACGTCATTAAAATCGGTGCCACATCAGCAAGTCACTTGCTATAACAGATTGGATACATATAATGGCAAATTTAGCAAGTTTTGGTGTACTTTTTCCTAGCCTTTTTTGTTGAATTATATATATATATTGATTCAAACTTTAAAGCTTAATATATTAAAATGGTTATTATTATCATATAAAACGTACTTTTAGCGTGTGTGGTGGGAATGGATTTTTTATTCACCAGTTTTAGTGTTTTTAGGGTTGTATTTTTAATATTTGAGTTGGAGATGCTTTTGACTTGTCGGATAAACCTATAATAAGTAAGAGCATTTCTAACGGCTTCTTTAAAATGGAGAAAAAATGGAAAATGGAGATTTTTAGGCCAAAATGTGCTCCAACATCTTTCCAAATCTTTCTTCAAAACGGAGGAAGTAGGATAGAGAATGATTTTTTCTACAAATATGAAGATAACTCCAAAAATGATTACCATTTGAAATAACCTACAGTAAGTGTTGAAAATAAGAACTTGGAGGGAGAAATATTTTTTTAATAAATGACTTGAATATTTTAATATTAAAATTGCTGTATAGCAATAATTTTTTAAGATTTTGACTTTTATTTCTCCATTTTAGCCAACTTTTGGGAAAGTTCTTGGAGATGCTCTAAATATATAATTTTTTTTACTTGCACCTTTATGAAATGGGTAGAAACATAAGTGGTAAGGCTAAGCGTAGCGGGGGAAATTGCCGCCAGCGGGTTGAAGAATTTGAAGCCGGCGGGCTTCCAGGTTGTGAGGGCTTGGAGTACACCAATTTTGAACCCGGTGGGATCCAGCCTTGGCGGGTTGGCCACACCGCCAAGCCCGCGTGAGTTGTGTGTGTGTGTTGTGTGTGTTGTATGAGAGAGTTGGGGGTACGGGTTGCAGAGGGTTGCAGAGGGCTTATGAGAGGGTTGGAAAAAAGCTTTGGGAGGGTTGGGCTACTAATAGCCTAAGACTTAACTTTTTAACAGTATTCTGTATTTGGTATTGAGAAAACGAGTAAATTAAAAAAGAAGTGTTGACCGCGTTGAGAATTCAGGCATTTTGGAAAGAATATTTTGAATTGAGGAAGATGCATCATTGCTTGTGAAGCTTCGGAGAAGATACAAAGCTTTGTCGGTATTGAACAATAAAGTCACTGTACGCATCATTGTTTCTTGACTTCCGAAAAATATACACTTGGTAAAGTTTTTTGGAAACTTTAGACAATTAAAAGGAAGCATCCCGGAGTTCAATTCATCAAGTTTCATGAAGATCATATACAATCAAATTTTCTAGCCTCCACATAATTAGAAAGTTATATGACGATACTTGCCATCGGAAAACCACTTGCATTTTTCTGTCTTACTTTCGTGTACCAAATCAATGTTGTCATCAAAGCCCAACCGGAAGAAGACTATTCCAATAATTGCGATGAGCGTTATACTTATACCCCCAAAAGCAAGTACGGGGAAAATCTTGATGAAGCCATGTCTTCCCTCCCCGAAACCAACTCTGGGTATGGTTTTTTCAACATCTCCGTGGGTGAAGGGCCTCCTGATACAGCCAATGCAATCTCACTTTGTCGTGGAGACGTGGAGCCTCGCACATGCGTAGGTTGTTTGATGAACGCTATTGCTCAGATAAGACAATTAGCTTATTGTGGTAATTCAAGAGTTGTGCATACGTACAATGATATCTGTTTCTTGATGTACTCCAATGCGACTATATTGGGAAATAATGATATGAACGAATCTTCTTTTACGTGCTGGGCAATGATGATAACAGTAGTGACATTTGCTTCTTTTTGGCATTGAGTCAACTACTGGGCAATCTGAGAGGTAAAGCAGCTGATGGCGGATCCTTGTTAAAGTTTGCTACAGGAAAAACGAGTGTGGCCAAGTCTTCAGAATCGATTTATGCGCTTGTGCAATGTACTCCTGATTTATCAACCGAACAATGTAATGATTGCCTGGAATACTTAATCAAGAGAATTCCAAAGAACATTAGTAGGAAAGGAGCAACCGCTAATTGTCTTATCTGAGCAATAGCGTTCATCAAACAACCTATTTGTTTTATAACAAAACTCCAGTTATCCCTCCATCGAGATCTGTACCTTCGGCTCCTACTTTACCACCATCAGGTATATGCAATATCCATGCTGTAATTATTTTCATCTGAAGCTTAATTGGCTTAATTAATTTGGCTATGATTTTATCCATATGAAATAAACTTGCACACGTAAGATTAAAAAATAAACCATACATACATTATTAATTATTAATTATATGACGATGATAATATATATTCTGCAGACAAAGATACAAGCACGGGCACAACGCAAAAGAGGGCTATCATTATTCCGGTCGTTTTTGTGATAGTTGTAGTCATTTCTGTTGCCATGTACATAGTATGGAGGAGGAGGAAGGAAACACTTGGAAGTGAAGTAAAAAGTAAGTTCCAAAACTACTACTTATTTTCAAGGGTTAACTTCTTCAAAATGTTATCGTGTGTATCCGCCTAAAAAAGATGCTATTGAGTGTATCAAACATTATTTTTTAAGTTATTGTGCTTCAAAATGACCGGTAACGGGGTTAATTTGGTATAGTTGAATACCTTTTGGGGAATTAAACCCTAATTTCAATTCATATTTGCTGGGTGAAACAACTTCACCTTGTAATAAATATATATTGCTTCTTACTTATAACATCTCGCCGAAGCTCATGAATTAGAACACTGTCAAGTTATGGGAAGGGAATAATAAACTTGGCAGATAAATTTTATCTTGATAAGGATTGACCAAATCATGGTCAATCATATGACAAAACCTTGCAGATTATCACTCATTTTCTCTCATTTTTATAGTTGTATCTGTATCACTGTACCTTATATATTGTTAGAATTGTGACTCTATAAATAGTTGTTTACTAATCAATAAAGAACATCAGTTATTTTTTTTCTCTATATGGTATCAGAGCCATAGATCCATAATTCATCATCTCCTATCATTTTCTTCTTTCTACATATCACCTATATCCAACCCTTCATATCAAATCCCTAATTTTACCTTCACTAAGATCCACAACAACATGATCAAGCTCACCCCTGGTATCTATCATGGAATATGCAAGTGGAAGCCATTCTTGTTGGTCATGACCTTTTTAATATATGTTGATGGATCTCTTGCATCAATGCTACCGACAAAGGCATCAATTCTAATTGTTAGATCAATAAATGTTCTAATATTAAAGTTTTATAAAGTAAGCCATTTTGTATAAAACTAATTCTTTGTAATGTTGTATGGGATTAATTGTATTTGGCGTAATATTGGGCTTACTGTAGATAGCCTATGGTATAAATAGGTAGTGGATTACAAGTCTCAGCACCGGTCTCAGACCAAGCCTAGGGTACCGACACGGTCCCAAATTGGCTCTTGATATGGCATAGGAGTGCACTCGGTACGGCTTGACAACTTGGTCGCGATACCAAGTACCGATAGGACACAGACCCGGCAAGGACATTGGTCCCAGTAAGGCACGGGAGTTTTAGTCCTGGCACACAAGCTGGGTACAGTTAGATTGCTAAGTTCCGATACAGGTCGGGTCCCAACACTGCAAGCCTCAAGGTCCTGATATCACACACTGTCCCGATACAAAAGAGTAGATCCTGACATTTTCAAAAGTTAGAACAATAAATGTTCTAATATTAAAGTTTTATAAAGTATAAGCCATTTTGAATAGAATTAATTCTTTGTAATGTTATATGGGTTTCGTATTTGGTGTAATGGGCATGGGCATCGTGTAGATATATAGCCTATGGTATAAATAGGAGTGGACTTGTAAGGAAATGGTTTATGAAGGTCGTCTACAAGTTTTAGTGTGTGTTTCTAAAGGTGTATCTGTACAGAGTTCATCACATGTGTGAGTAAGATAACTCCATGGCTTCTCCAACCTCGTGATCTTGTTGATTTCTAAACTAACACTAGCCCTGCGTGTTCATTTTGGATTAGGCAGGACAAACTCTCTTTGGTTCCTTACTTGGTACCTGCTCTTAAATTTTCATTCTGCTTGTATCTCAAGCGAAAATCACCGAGGACATATGGGATATTCTTGCGAAAACTTATGCAAAACGAAGTCGGGAATATATCAAACAACTATAGGATCAGCTCAACCACGCCAACTATATGCAAGCAATAAAGGCATAAGTAGATCAATTAGTGAACATGAGGATCTCATTGATTGTGTCTTTGGCCTTGACACTCCCTGCAACTCCATCATTAAACCAGTCAATGGTAGGGATACCCCAAAGGAAAAGCTAATTAACATGGAGCTTACTATCTAAAAAGTGAACAACACTTGTATGTTCTTGGAACAACCTATGTGGCATATACCCTGTTGGAAATCACAAAGTAGAAACCAATAACAGAGAGTAGAACAATATGAGAAAATGTGAAATCGAAACAAGGTTTTGGAACAATTTTCTGCATATTCATTGATAAGCCGAAAAATACATATTTATAATGCAAGACTAACCTAATGACACTTCCACTACTTCCTAAATTCATGCATAAACCTAGTCCAGTTTCATTACCCCTAACTCATGGCTAGCTAGATGATTATATGTAAGTATCAACCTTGCTATCCCTCACACCAAAACTGACTTCAATGGCACGTACACGAGCTCTCGGGCTTGGTCCTGGTGCCCTTTATTCGTGAGCAATTCACAGTTTTGGCCTTTGCTTTGTTTTCCCAACTAAATTTTGATTCCATTTGCAAATAAGTTACACAATGGTGATGTCTAAGGCCCAATTATGTTTCAAGTTAAGGACTTTAGACTTGTAATTAATAAAAAAAAAAAAAAAAAAACTCATGTGTTGATTGGTTATTAGAGGTTTTTGACAGTGTATAGGTGTGATAATCACTCATGTATACTTAATGTGCCCAAGAATTCTTAACCTTTCTATACCTAGAGAAACAAATGGCTACATCGATTGAAAATTTCATGGATAATCAACCAAAAATGCCATTACTAATAGATATGATGGTAGGAGAAAACATAACCAGTGATCTGGCACAAACTTATCGTAAAATCCACCGGTGAAACCACTTTGTTTTATAGCATAACAATAGAACATACTTTTGCTTTAAGTGTAATGAACTAATGCATCACCATAATAAGAAATTTTGTGTATACTCTTAGAACTACATTTAATGTTGCCTCTTTTTTCATATGTGGTAGGTGAAATTATGGACATTAGCATCGTTGAATCATTGCATTATGATTTCCATACTATTTGCACAGCAACAAATGACTTCTCTGAAAATAAGAAGCTTGGACAAGGTGGATTTGGATATGTTTATGAGGTATATGAAAAATATATATAGAGAAAGAGAGAGAGAGAGAGGAAAGTTCAAATGTGAACCACTTTTGGTTGTGAACGTGAGGACAGCCAACAGCGCGACACGTGGAGGAGACTAGTCAATAAAGGCGGCTTTGAGTGTGGTCCCCCTCTTTAATTCAATGCCCTACCATGAATCGCGCCTAGTCATCCGCCGTGGACTTGACGTGGCGCCTAGTCATCCGCCACGTGTCGCGTTCTCGGTTTTCCTCATGTTCACAATCAAAAAGTGGTTCTCAATTGAACCCACCCCTATATATATATATAGAGTAAAGTTCAAATGTGAACCACTTTTTGGTTGTGAACGTGAGGACAACCGAGAGCGCGACACGTGGCGGCTTTAAGTGTGGTCCCCCTCTTTAATTCAATGCCCTCCCATGAATCGCGCCTAGTCATCTGCCGTGGATCTGACGTTGCGCCTAGTCATCTGCCGTGGATCTGACGTTGCGCCTAGTCATCCGCCACGTGTCGCGCTCTCGGTTGTCCTCATGTTCACAACCAAAAAGTGGTTCACATTTGAACCCACCCCCATATATATATATATATATATATATATATATATATATAGCCACAACCCATTTCACTATGTGCCAAATGACCATCTTAGTATCACATGCATTCTAAATATTAAAATGTTCATATTCAGGGTGAGCTTCCAAATGGACAAGCAATAGCGGTAAAAAGGCTATTTAGGGAGTCCAAACAAGGGGAAGTAGAATTCAAGAATGAGGTTTTACTAGTCGCAAAGCTTCAACATAGAAACTTGGTTAGGCTCATTGGTTTCACTTTGGAAGGAACCGAAAGACTTCTTATTTATGAGTTTGTGACAAATTCGAGCCTTGACAAATTTATATTTGGTAGTCCAATTACTGCACTTTTAACTATTGTGCTTTTCTTTTACCTCTTTTCTAAAGAAGATTGTTTGTCATTCTGAACTCTTGCTACAACTTATAGATCCAACTAAGCGTTTGCTTCTTGATTGGGATACACGCTACAAAATCATAGGAGGTATTGCTCGAGGACTTCTTTACCTCCATGAAGACTCACGTTTGAGGATAATCCACCGTGATCTCAAAGCTGCCAATATTTTGTTAGATTCAAATATGGATCCAAAAATTGCAGATTTTGGCATGGCAAGGTTGTTTAACCCTGGTGAAATTGAAGGAAGCACAAATCGAATTGTTGGAACCTTGTAAGTTTATATATATATATATACACACACATACACACATCAAATGAGAATATGATATGGAAGTCCATTAATAGTTTTTATTCAATATGTGACTATGGTAAAAAAAAAACAACCTAGATACCAAATTATATTCTATATGTCATTAATTTAAAATATTAAGGAAAACTAATTAATTCTAACTTCTATTTGGTTATACACAATTGTATAGTGGATACATGGCACCTGAGTATGCCTTATATGGTCAATTCTCGGTAAAATCGGATGTCTTTAGCTTTGGAGTGTTGGTGCTAGAAATTGTAGTAGGTCAAAGGAATCAACGTTTTCGAACAAGGCAGGGTTTTGAAGGCCTTCTAACCTATGTAAGTATGCTATCATATTCTCCAATTTTCAAATTATGTATAGTTGGAGAGAAAAATTTATTAGCCTCGATCTTTCAGGCATGGAAATGCTTACAAGATGGAACGGTGTCAAGTATGTTAGATCCCACATTGAAAAAAATATCTGGTTCATTGCACGAAATGATTAGAACTATCCATATTGGTTTATTATGCGTTCAAAATAACGTTGCTGACAGGCCAACGATGGCTGAGGTTGTTCACATACTTAAAAGTGCATCTCTTCCTCTCCCAAAACCATTAGAGCCAGCATTTTTCATGCATACTAGTGTTGATGAGCAAATGCCCAACCCTATACAGTATCACCACTTTGGAAACAATGAAGGATCACAATTTTCGATGAATGATGTTACGGTAACAGATATAGTTCCTAGATAGCCTTGAAGAAGCATTTGATTTTGTATGCATCTATTTATGGTGTTCTACGGTGATATATAGTTTCTAGATACTTCTTCTCACTACCATTTAAAAACATTCCAATTTGTATTGCGATATAAAAAATTTAAAAACTTAGCATAAGAAACTCTATACATCAATTAAACTTTGTAACATTGATCATGTTGCTTGAATACTGAACTTTGTAAAAAAAATATTGAATGTCAAGATGTTGATGAAGATCACGAATGTATATTTATGTTTATATGCTATACGGGTCAGGTTTAAGGGAATACGGATATCACAAGAAAACCATATGAACTTGTGCATATAGGGTAATTTGTTAAAAAAAATACATATGTACGTACAAGTGTATACATAGTTATTAAAAAGAGAAACAAAAAAGGGATTTTTTGGGTTTTTATAATTACATGTATGCACTTGTGAATGTTACAAATTATCTGTATGCAGGTTTTTTTTGTTTTTATTTAATATTTAGGATATTAGCATTAGCAATGGTTTGATTTGTTGCTAATAAATCTTAGAGTAAATTACGGATTTGGTCCCTGTGGTTTGGTAGTTTTTATGGATTTGGTCCCTAAACTTCAGTAATTATGGATTTGGTCCATGTGGTTTGCAATTTCTTTTGGATTTGGTCCCTTGCCCTAACATCCATCTAATATATCAGTTAAATCCAAGGGCATTATTGTCATTTCAGTCTTTTGATATTCTTTATTGTTTTTTTAAATGAATCCAAATATTTCACACCAATTAAATTGTGCCACGTGTCTATATCTATTTTTCTTATTTATTAATTATAAAATAAAAAATATATATATGTATATTATCACGTGTCTATACCTCCGGCTACCTTCACCCTTAGAATTCCGATGACCTTCACCCTTCGAATTCCAACGACCTCCACCCCCTAAATTCCGACACACCCACCCCCACCCACCCCACCCACCTTCACCTCGTTGCATCTCCACACCACCACCGTGAACCCCCACCACACACACACATATATACATCTCTTCGCCGGAGGTCGCCGGAAAACTTGTTGATCCAGCTCTCCTAAGATCTGATGAAATGATAATGATCTGTTACTTTACTTAGTGAATAGGTTTTTACTTCTGTTATAGCTTGAGGAATTATCACTGAGACGGTTCAGTGTTATTCCATGTTACTTATGCTGTAACTTATTTTTATAATGATCAGGATCAGGATCAGGAGACGAACGAGCCTGTTCTGCAGTCTACTGATCCTAACCACCGATGTGAAGACCTCCTGAAGACATTAAAGTCATACTCAAAGAACCATCAGCGAAATCGAAGAATTAGCTGATGACAGGAACAACATGCTCGTGATCTGAAGACGGAACTCAGTGATAGCAGGCTGCTCAAATTCATATGACATCCTGAAGACTCAACAGGATACAGTGACTCCTGATCTACATCAGTATCAGGACTCTACTCACTGATCAGTATCCTGATCCTGAAGGATTAGTGTAATGTCTTAATCTAATGCACAAAAGGATTATCCGCCTTTACTGACACAAAGTTACATAAGGACAGTCTATTTTCTGTTCCCTCCGTACTTATCAGACCTCAAGGCAACTGTTTACTCACATCCTCTTTTGCACACCATGCAAAGGGTATTTGTTTATAGTAAATAGTACATAGGACCACTTAGAATGTGACACGTACACAAAAGTGAGTCTGCATGCATTTAATGCATTGGGTATAAATAGGACGTGAAGAGATGTTCTCCATACTTCTTCTTCATCCTAAAAATACCCTAATCCTTTCTTTCTTATTTCCTCTATCTTCTATCTTTTCTTATCTTATCACTCTAGTGCATAGTGAAAGAACTTAGATTGTTTAGTTTAGACTTGTAGTCTTTTCTATTTCCGCAACAATCTGTAAATTCATATTGTTAATACAACTGTTGTCCCAATAAATCAATAATAACAAGAGAAATGGATTGGAATCAAGATCAAGATGATGATATTAAAGCTTCAAAACAACAATGGAGGTTTCTTGCCCAAAAGTGGTAATAATGATCCAACTATAAACCCTAAACACCTCTTACCTTATATAGGTAAGAGGAAGAATTACAAATGTTCACAAAAGGCCCCCGAGGTTCCAAACCTCAAACAAGGGCTAACAAAAACTGAATTGTTTACAACTGACTGAAATTAACTAGAAAGCTGATAAAGATAGTGTTTTCTGACTCTTCACAACAAAGAGGTCCTACAATCTCCCCCTTTGTGAAGAAGTCAGAAAGGTGGTGGTAGCTCCAGCGCCGGCTCCCACTTTGACATCTGCAGGAACTCCTCCCAATCTCCGATGATCCTCGCTCTCATCTGCATCGCCGCCTCAACTCGTCTATACATCAACCTTTCCTTGAGTTTCCTCTCTATCAGGTTCATGCCCTCCAGAATCTTTCCCTTCCCGTCTATGATCTTCCGGCCCGGTATTTGATCCGCCAAGAGTCTACTCTACATCCCGTTGTAGACGTAGAGAAGGGTCCCGTCGCAGAACTTGGCAAGCTCGCCAAACCTCATAAATCTGCGTTCCCTCTTCTTCCTCGTCACATAGAGAACCCCGTGCTCGGTATCCTGGTTGGCATGTAGGGAAGGTAGGCATCAATACCAGGTACGAGCAGGTTCGGTCTGAGCAGGTTGACCTTCGGCTGGCGGCTCTCGATGGCAAGCTGGTAGTCCGTCACCCGCGCAAGTGTGATCGCGTGGCGAACGTACTTCTTCAGTATCTCGGTGCCGTCTCTGTAGTGTTCGGGTCGGAGAATTGGACCGTGGAGGTACTTGATGAGCGTGAGGAGATCTTCCAAATGCACCCGATCCAGATCTGCTTCCGTGAACGACCAGTCCTGTAGCTCACCTCGTGGAGTGCCGGTCCCGTACATGCGGACGTCTTACTCAAGGAATATCTGATGACCATGTCTGTAAGGGCGCATAACACTCGTTTTGCACATCTGTGAAACTTGTAGTCCAGGGTCTGTTTTGAAAACTTTTAAAACTACAAGTTCAGGGACTTGTTTGTAAGTTTCTTGAAACTTCAAGTCCAGGGGTGGTTTTTGCCAATAGGTGAAAGTCGGGTTAAGAGAGCCAAAAGGAGAGCCAAACACAGTGTTTTTAACCCAAACACAGTGTAATTCGGTAAAAATATAAATACCGGTTTTCAAGATTAACTTTTCACAAATTTCAAATTTTTCACTTTTCTCTCTCTGAACTCTCACCCGATAACCGCTCTCGCGCTCGATTCGATATCGCTCGTTGTTGCTTCATTCGTCGATCCAAGTACGTTTTCGGATTCCTGGTAAGTTCACGATCAATCCTTATATAGTTATAACGTCTAAATCTATCGTTTTAAGGTCTGGATCGAAGCCTAAACTTTTCAAAACTTACCCGAAACCCAACTTCTTGGAATGGGATTTCGGAGCGTTAAAACGATCCTTTGTTGATTAGAAACTTGTTATTAACTGATTTAGGATGCTTGTTAATAGTTTAGAGCCTTAAATCGACGTTTGGTGAGCGGTTTTTGATGTGGAACTCGAACAGCCTCGTTTTTCCGAATCGGAAAACTTGAACATTCAAGTTTTCCGGATCGGAAAACTTGAATGTTCAAGTTTTCCGCATCGGAAAACTTGAATGTTCAAGTTTTCCGCATCCATACACGATGAATACTCATATTGTTTTCCGATTTGGAAAACCAGATAAATCCGATTCGGATTATCAGGTTTTCCGAATCCACTTGTGTCTCGTTTTTCAAGTTTAATTTTTCCGATTAGGAAAACATGGAATTACCCTTACGGGTTTCCGAGGTTTTCCAAATCACGTATGAGACCAAGTCTTGTCAAAAAAAATTTCTAAGTTACACACTTTTCCGAATCGGAAAACTACGTTTTCCGAATCGGAAAACCATCTTGTTCTTCATGTATTATTTTTCTAAGTATGGGAGTTCTCCGGTTCGGAAAATTACCTTTTCCGAATCGGAAAACTTGTGTTTTATTTGGCTCAAAATTGTCTAAGTGTTGGAGTAATCCGATAACCCCCCCCTCATGCGTTTGCTCGTTTTTCGACTCGGGAAATACGAAATACTCAATTTTGGGTTTTCGAGGTTTTCCGACTCGCGCCTAGTCGAGGGTATAGTCTTTTTCACGCAACATCTTTCTAATCACTTAACTTGTCTTTTTGTGACTTGACAGAAATGGCTCGTCAATCGAACACTCCTGCTCCTCCTTCCCCGGTCAACAACGCTGCCGACCGAGCCCTCATAGCCCCAACTGACATCCGTCCCATCCACCAGAACAACGAGTACGTTGACCTGGCCAACTTCTCGGTTCAGGACGAGGTGGTTCTGGAGATTCTTCGGGCGCATCCACTGGCTTATGCGATGCAGGCAACTGCCGACATCCCTATGATTTATCTTCAGCAGTTCTTTAGGTCATCTACCGTGGAGACCCGAGATGGCGTGCAGACCATCGTTGGTCGTGTTGACCACACTGAGCTCACTATCACAGTGGAGGACCTGAGGCGAATCCTCCATCTGCCTGCTGCCACTCCCGAGGCCCCGTTCGAGCCACTGGTCTCCGGCCCCGAGCTCTTCAGCGAGGTTCTCGCACTTGGGGTCCACTTCACTGCGAACAACAGACCAAACGGGATCTCCCAAGTCACTCAGGGGATGCTGCCACCGATCTGGTTTTCCTTCTTCAACATACTCAACAGAACCCTGTCATCCAAGACACACGGCGTGGACCGTGCTTCCACCCAGTTCTGGCATGTCATTCACGCGGTCGCCTACGGGAGGCGGATCGACTTCGCTCAACAGCTTTGGGCAGACATGGTCACCGACGTCAAACAAGGGCCCGCAAGAACCCGTCACACATCCATTCCCTGGATGCGGTTCTTCAACCTTATCATCCATGATCACATGGATCACCATCCGGCCGTCAGACGCAGATCCGGCCACCAGCGCTTCGAAAGCATTCAGATCGGCAGGACGAACCGAAGGACTCTGCGATCAGGTCAGGTAGAAATGCCTATCCCTGATAATGTGCTAGGTATGGCGGACCGTAGGGCCGAGAGTGTTAGACTATACCGAGCGTCAATAGGATTAGAAGACGCGTCCACGGACTCCTCAGAACCGAGGAGCCCTACCCGGACGCGCGACCCGTCCTTCCTAGGGGTCGTGCCTCTGGCACGGCAGGCCAGAGCTCCAGTGGGGGAGCTCAAGGCTCGGGAGTGATGAGTGTGGCCGTTAGGGGTGAAGTGGGTAGAGTCGTTGGTACGTCCGCCACGGCGCACATGACTCGAGCAGAAGCCTATCAGATGATGATCAGAAACCGAACCCGTAGAGCACGAACGCCTACGTATGTTAATGAGTCTGCCGAACAAGACATCATGAGAGGATACAGAGTGAAGCAGTACACCGGGATTCTCCTGCAATCCCCGGTTCACTCGTCATCGGAAGAGCGCCGATCGCCATCTCCGCCGCAACAACAACCGACTGGTGAGGACGTGGAAGCTTCCCCACAAGAACAAGCACACGTACCTCCACCACCACACTCGGCCACCGTTACTACTCAAGGAGGCAAACCCTCCGGCGATGACTCCGACGGTCACGAGTCCCCCGAGCATACTCCTTCGGACCGTCGTGAGCCCGATGACGAGGCCACAGATGCAGAGATGGTGGACTACGGATCAGACTCGGAATTCCAGGAATCAGAACCGAAAGGCGGGAAGGCCCAAGTGATAGATGTTGATGAAGCCACCTCTTCCTTCAACGACGACAGAATCTCCGGAGATCCCGTGCTTGCTGAGGATCTTGCTTCAGATGACCGGACCGTCGGTCGTGAGGAAGAAGGTGAGGCCGAGGTTGCTACCGGCTGGGGAAGAGAAGATAGTGAGGAAGAAGAGAGAGAGAGAGGAGAGAAAAAGAGACCGAAGATGTTGAGGTCCAGTTAGGCGAGCCTTGGGCTCAGATTCAGGAGGCGGACGAAGAAGAAGAGCCGCGTAGGTTAGAACTGGAAGTTCCCCAAACCCTGAGTCCATCCAACAGAGAGGCAACCCACACTGAGACCGGGCACCCTACGGTGTCTGGTCAAGACGCTAGCAGCCAACTAGCGCACTTGCACACCCCACCCAGCCACTCGACCATCTCTCAACAGATGGTCGTTTCAGTCACTCACGGGGATCAAGCACAACTTCCACCGGCCACTCAATCAGAGTCTGCCGGTGTTGAGATAAGAGAGGAACTGCCCCACCTCTCGACTTCACTTGCTGCACATAGAGTCGTAGAGCCACTTCCCGGGACGTTTACGATCCCTTCTATCATTAGGCCACGATCTATGGTACCACTCGCGGAGATCCCACGGGACTCCGCCGGAACGAGGAGAGTTGGTGCGTCGGGTGACACCCTTCGAGGATCCGCCGGAAGCCCTGACACCATCAACATCATACCAGCGGTGACGTCAGGCCGAGAGAGCACCTCAATAGGACTCTTCTCGACAACTAGAGCCCAAGTGGCACCGGGTGTTGTTCTACCGGGACCGGGTCCGACAGACTCGAGCAAAGTCTCTAAAGATGCTCACGCAACAACGGGGCTTCTAGGTCTGACGGATTCGGGTGGAATCCCTAAAACCACCCCTGTACCAACGGGACTTCAAGGTCCGACGGATTCGGACGACATCCTAAAAGTCGTCCAAACCAGATTACTTGCGATGGAGGAAGCCAACAGGGCTAGAGATGCTAGGGTCGAGGCGTTGGAGCGTTCCTTGACCGAGACAGAGAAGAAGCGGCTGGCTGATCTTGAGGCATCCCGGAAGCTTCAAGAAGAACGGGATGAGGAGCTTTACGAGCTCAAACGGCGAATCAAGGGCAAACACTCCGAGGCAGCCCCGTCAACTGAAACTCCGATCCCCCGTCAGACCGAAGACGTTTTCAGACTTGCCCCTCCGACTTCGGGCGATCTACCGTTCATTCCAGGGTACGTTACTGAGGTGGAACACTAGATGATGATCACTTCCTACACCACTCAGAACGACCGCCTCTCTGCCCAGGTCCGAGATCAAGCAGCCCAGATAGAGATCCTCCAGCAGCGCATCAGGGAACTGGAGGCCACGTGTCGGTCTCAGACTCAGCCTTCCAAACGGAGGCATGACGAACCTGATGACTCGGCACCAGGTCCTCATGAGGGGGAGGTGCAGGCTTCATCCAAAAGGCCTCGCACCGACCTCCACTCTGCCTCTGGTTCCGGTTCTACATCCGCTCCAGCTTCATCGGCCGCCCCCCTCTAGTGCTCCTTCAGAGTCTGCTGCCGCCGACGCTCCCTATGTCGATTCAGACACGGAGGAGATTCCTGACATGGGGAGTTGGCACTATGAGCCGATCCCGGCAGGGGAGACAGTTCAGTTCCCTCAGATGACCGATACGGCGCAGATTGACGTTGTTTCCCCGGAAGCAGCACCGAAAGACTTATCAGATGTTCAGATTCCGGAGGAAGCCCGGAAGATTCTTCGGTCGCTTGCTCAGAGCCTCAGGATTTTCCAGAGGGGGGACGACATCGTCCGGGATTCAGACTACAACAGCTTCCAATCGGCATTTGAGTTTACCACTCCAGAAGCTCCTCGGACCATTCACTCTACAGATCCAGAGTCCTCTGCTCCAACAGTCATCCAGCTGAACTGGAATCATTCCGTCATTTTCCGACCATTCCTTGAGGAGACCTTCACTCGTATCTTCCAGCAGGAAAGGCTGCATGTATGGTCCCGAAAGGTCTACTTCGGGATCTCGCACATCAAGACGAAGAGAAGAAGGACTGCATACGTACACCAGAGGATGTGCAACTGGGCCACCCACGGACGCCAAAGAATCCGACGTCGTTTCATCAAGGTAACTGCTGTGCGCCCTTACAGACATGGTCATCAGATATTCCTTGAGTACGACGTCCGCATGTACGGGACCGGTACTCCATGAGGTTAAAAACACTGTGTTTGGCTCTCCTTTTGGCTCTCTTAACCCGACTTTCACCTATTGGCAAAAACCACCCCTGGACTTGAAGTTTCAAGAAACTTACAAACAAGTCCCTGAACTTATAGTTTTAAAAGTTTCAAAACAGACCCTGGACTACAAGTTTCACAGAAGTGCAAAACGAGTCCCTGAACTTTAAGAATCAGAAAGTGGCAAAGTTAGTCCCCAAACTTGTAAGTTCAAGACATGTACTCTACCGCCCCCTGAACTTTCAAGTTCTCAAAAATTTACAAGTTCAGCGCTCGATTCCCGAGAAAAGAGACTTACCTGGTTCGTCTCAGCTGGGTTTTGTGCGAGTCCTGATCTGAAGTAACCAGAAGTCGTCGTGGGGATCCACACTTACAAAAGAAAGTATAAAATGGTATCCAAGGTGTTGTGGATCCGAGAACGTTAGCAAACACAACAAACATTTAAAGCAAGACTTAGTACTCCCCTCAATTCATGCAATCTCTCAAGAACTACTACAGACTCCCCCTACACACATGCATACATAACATGAACTCCCGACTCCCCCTAGACCTCAGGCAGGGAGGTCTAGCATTCCTAACTTACTTAGGAGAAAGAAGTGACGTTTTTCGTCAAACGGCTTCGTGAACAGATCAGCAAGCTGATAGTCACTCTCAACAAAGTAAAGTTCTACATTACCTTTCTCGACGTGGTCTTTGATGAAATGATATCGGATATCGATATGCTTCGTCCGAGAATGTTGAACCGGATTTGCCGTGATCTGAATCGCACTCTTGGAGTCGCAATAGATGGGAATCCGTTGCATGGTGTATCCGAAGTCGGCAAGTTGGGTTTTCATCCACAGAACTTGCGAGCAGCAGCAGGCGGCGGCTACATACTCTGCCTCCGCGGTGGATAAGGATACGCAATTCTGCTTCCGGGATGACCAACTCACCAGCTTGTCTCCTAGAAACTGGCAAGCACCAGATGTGCTTTTCCTGTTGAGCTTACAACCTGCATGGTCTGAGTCTGTATATGCAATTAGTTCAAAACCATAATCCTTTGGGTATCAAAGGCCAAAATCCGGTGTGCCGTTCAGATACCTAAGGATTCATTTGACTGCAGACAGGTGTGAATCACGTGGATCACACTGAAAACGAGCGCAGACACCCGTGGAGAAAACAATGTCTGGTCTACTGGCCGTGAGATACAAAAGAGAACCAATGATCGCCCGATAAGTCTTCTGGTCAACCGGTTTACCAGAAGTATCTGCATTTAGTTGAAAATTTCTGGGCATTGGTGTTGCCGCAGAGTTTGAACCACCGAAATCAAAGCGTTTTAAAAGGTCTTGAACATATTTGGCTTGATTTATAAAAATGCCATCAGGGCATTGTCGAACTTGAAGTCCTAAAAAGAACGTCAACTCGCCCATCATGCTCATTTTAAATTGTGATTTCATGGTGTTCTCAAACTCTTGGCACATCTCAGGCTTCGTAGATGCAAAGATAATATCATCCACGTATATCTGAACTATAATTAAATCTTTACCTGATCTCTTAAGAAACAAAGTGGGATCGATTGTACCTTCTTGTAGCCAACTCCTAGCAAGTAATCAGTGAGTGTTTCGTTCCATGCCCTAGGAGCTTGCTTGAGACCGTAAAGCGCCTTGTCCAACACGTACACGTGTTCTGGAAATCTGGGATCGACGAATCCTTCTGGTTGTTCAACGTACACCTCTTCTTGAAGAACTCCGTTCAAGAAGGCACACTTGACGTCCATTTGATACACCGTCATGTTTTTGTGTGCGGCATACGCAAGGAAGATCCGAATTGCCTCGATTCGAGCTACGGGCACAAACGTCTCATCGTAGTCGATACCCTCTTGCTGGCGATAACCCTTGGCGACCAATCGAGCCTTGTTCCGGATGATGAGATCATTCTCGTCCTTCTTGTTCCGGAAGATCCACTTCAGGCCGATTATGGACTTTCCCCACGGTCTGGTTACCAAACGCCAGACTTTGTTTCTCTCGAATTCCGCAAGCTCTTCTTGCATCGCTAACACCCAATCAGGATCAGTGAGAGCTTGGGAAATATTCGAAGGTTCGAAATCACTAAGGAACCCTCTGAATAGAATCAGGTTTTCGACATTCTTTGCAGATCTCGTAGTGACAGGTTGTGAGGGACTCCCGATGATCTGGGAGGGGGGATGATCTCTTGTCCACTTTCGAGTGTGTGGATGAGTGACGTAAGCTTGTTGGTTGTTGGTGGCGTCGTTCTCATCTTGCACGGCAAAGACCTCTTGCTGGTTTCTACTTGATGATCCGGCCGCCAGATTATTCTGCGGTGATGCCTCCAACCGGGGCTCACGCACTACCTGAGCATAAGTTCTCTGAGCTGAACTGGGTGAAGGTAGTGGAGCTTCTTCTGGGATAGGTGCAAGAACAGGGTGTGGAGTCTGTTCTCGGACGGGTTCCGGTGAGGCAGCGGATGAGGTTTCATTAGGGGAGACCGCAGATTCCGATGTCACTGAGTTTGTAGAAGTGCTTGAAGATGGCTCAGTGACGAAAGCATCGGATGTCACTGAAGTAGAGGTTGAGCCAGCATGAGCAGGAACTACAATCGGACCCGTGAGTGTGGGTAGATCATAATCTGCGAGATCTAAGAAGTCTAAAGTAGAAAAGTTAGTGGAAGAATCTGTGCTCGGTGGTGCGGTGAACAGTTCAGGAAAAGAGGCATTTACATTACTTGGACTTGCCACAGAATAAGTTTCGGTTTCGGAAAAATCAACATTTGAGCTTATCAGGATGGTTCGGGTCCGTTTGTTGAAAACCCTATAAGCCTTCGAGTTATGTGAGTATCCGATGAAGATAGACTCGTCAGACTTGGGTTCAAACTTTCCCAAATCATCCCGGTCGTTTAAAACATAGCATTTACACCCAAAAACTCTAAAGTAGTCGATGTTAGGCTTACGCTGTTCGACCATTTCGTAGGCGGTTTTACCGGTCCGCTTAACGATCAAGGTCCGATTCTGCGTGTAGCATGCTGTTGATACTGCTTCAGCCCAAAATGATTGAGGAACTCCAGAATGAGCCATCATGGATCTTGCCGCTTCGACCAACGTCCGGTTCTTCCTTTGCACTACCCCATTTTGTTGAGGAGTGCGCACGGCTGAGAAGTTGTGAGAGATTCCCACATCTTCGAGAAAGGATTGCAGCTTTGCATTGCAGAACTCGGTCCCGTTGTCACTTCTCAACTTCTTCACTCGGCGACCCAAGAGAACTTGAATCCGCTTGATGAAGGCAATGATTCGATCGGCAGCGTCAGACTTGGCTCGTAGGAATTCAAGCCATATGAACCTTGAGAACTCATCAACGAGAACTAACATGTATTTCTTTCGGGCTAGGCTCTCGGTTCTGGTAGGTCCACAAAGATCCATGTGAATCATGTCAAGGGGATTTTTGCTATTCGTGTCCATCCTCGGTGGATGAGAGCTTCTCGTCATCTTTCCTTGTTCGCAAGCGGGACACAGTGTGTCCTTGGAAAGGCGAGTCTCCGGTAGTCCCTTGACGAGATTTTTTGAAACCAGCTTGTTCATGTCTTTGAAATTCTGATGGCAGAGTCTTCGATGCCATAACCAACTGTCCTCCTTTGAAGCCTTTGCGAGCAGACAGATTGCATTCCTCGGATCAGAAAGTGCTTCAAACTGTGGGTGTGTCTGAGGGATTGAATGGAAGACGGTGGAGTAAAGATTGCCATTCCTCCGTGCACTAAGGATGACGTTGTTGTCTTCATCATTCACGTCGCTTCCGTATTGAAATTGCTTCACCCAGTATCCGTTGTCGCAGAACTGACTGGAGCTGAACATTTTGTAACCTAACCCCTCGACATACCTTACATCTTTAATGATGTATCTCCCATCCCTAATTTTCCCATAACCCACCATTGGCTTAGGCGTCTTGTCGGCTGTTTTAACATATCCCTCGAACCTTTCAACATAGTCGAAACGGAAGGATCTCTGACCAGTCATGTGTCTATATGCGCCGGAATCGAAGTACCATACATGACTAACCTGCAAGACAGACTAAGCTTGTTTAGGGACCCATTGCCAAATGGGTTCCTGTGGGTTAGAAACAGATAAATCAGTCGGTGTAGTCCCCTTTTCGGATTTCTCCTTAGGCGGAGGGGACTTCACTGACGAAGAGGATTTTGCTTTCCCTCTTTTTCTTCCCCTTCTCTTTCGGGATTTGACATTAGAATTAGGAGCATAGAAAGAGTTAGGCACACCATAACGCAGGAAATTATCAAACATAAAACACATGTCAATGCGAAAAGTATTAAAGGCATCGTTCAAGTTACGATTACAATTAACAGACATGTTTGAATTCATTCCTACACTAGGTGGAACATAGCCTAAACCCGCACGGCTAAGACTATGTTTCTTAGGGAAAGCAGAAAAAGAGTTGTTCCTTCCATGATGATCCTTTCTTGGTGGCTTCACATTCGGTCTACCATCTTTCCTCCTCGCATCTGCATGAAAAGCACGGTGTGAGTTAGAGGACGGCTTTGTGGGAATGGAGTTACCACCTTTTCCAGATGACATTTTAGAAAATTTAGGTTTTGTGGAATTGAAAGGTTGATTGGGTTGTAACTGAGAGGTCTCACCCACTTCAAAGGAACTTGAATGAAAGTCAAGACTTTTAATGGGCTTGACTGAGTTACGAGCATCGTTAGACTTTGAATGCTTTTTCTGGAGTCCTTTGGGTGCGTGAGGCTTAACTGACTTACCCTTGTCAGTACCAACACATTTTTCACCCTTAGGGTTACTTTTCTCAGAAATAGGAGCTCGTGACTCAGTAGGCTTCTCAGATTTGACAACAACAGATTTTGGCTTCTTTGGAATAAAGCCTGAAGGATCATCATCCTCATCTAAAAACACCTTCATTTCATATTCAATATTTGGATCTTGGACAGTCTTGGGTTCGGCTATCCTGTGGTGTGAATTAGGAGGTTCATCATCATCTGAGACTATGGAGTAATGGTCCTCAGTATCTAAGACAGGTTTGGGTTGGGGATCGGCTATCGGATGGTTGAGGATTGGAGCAGTCTTATCATTAACTGAGTCTGAAAAGTAGAGATTTTCAAGATTCATTACTTACCTTTTTAAAATGGAGTTAGACACCCGTTGGTTGGTTAAAGATTGGCGATACATTATCCTTTCATCGTGATCAAGTTCTTTTAAGAGTTCAAAATGGATATCTAGGAGAACGTATCGAGTTTGAAGATCCGCAACCTTGATTTGGAAATCAGCAAAAGCCGAGGTTGCAGTCTCACACTCTGAAGAAAGCTTAATTCTCTCGGCATTGGCCTCAAGCAAGTCTTTTTCCAGAGTGCGAACCAAGGAGTCTTTCTCCGAAAGAATTACTTTCAGATTCAAGATCTGATGTTGACATGCATCCAAATCCATGGCTTTTAACCTAAGAGCAAACACCTCCTTTTCTAGCCTGACTAGGTCGGGACACTTAGTTGCGGAAGTATCCTCGGGTGGGATAACTAAGGTCTCCTCTGAAAATTCCATTTCCCTAGAATCATAGCTTGAATCCAGGTCTGTGTAGTTGATAGGAGGCATTGCTACTCTAGGGATTCTGGCCTTAATGCCTTCCCAAGTGGGTTCGGAGTTGGTCGGATCACTAGCCGGAACAAAGATTGGTCTATTCGGAGGGGGGCAAGTGGGTGGACTGCTAGAGGTACTGTTTGTTGGACTGGTTGTTCTAGTTATGGTCTCACCGTTTATTACTTCGGTGTACGTGACAGTCTGCCTAACAAATTCCTCGGTCATATGTCCTCCTACTAGGGTTGGTTTGGGTTTGGAGGCTGCCATGTCCTCAAAATTGTATAGATGAGAAGGTGCTTTATCTAAAACATGGTTTTCGGATAGACCTAGGCCGGGTTTGGCTTTATAAAAAGGATTCTTTTTGGCATGCTGAGTGAGGATACTTAAAGTCTGTTCAGATTGTCCTCTTTTGAAATTGTTGTCCTCAAGCTCTTGGATTTTTGAAAACAACCGAGTTCTTTCTTCCGAAAGTAACTGGAATTTAATGTTGAGCTCCCCATGATTACTGTTAAGTTCCTCATGGGCTTTTTGAAGACAACTAAGTTTGTTTGCTAAATTGGACTCTCTAATGCCAGACTCAAGTGTTTCACGGTTATAGACTATGGTCAAATCCTCGAGAGAGTCTTTGTAAATTGCACTGTCGATTCTAAATTTCGTGACGAGAGTCCTCTCCGATTGGAGACATCTCTCTAATTCACAAATTTTAGACTCCAACATTGCCACAGTATCAGTTATATCTGGAATAGAGGATACCTCAGACGGATCAATATCTTGATAAGTGCTCAGTCCAACGGCTTCTGATCCCTCGAAGTCAGCCATCAAGCAAAGACCCTTCACCAAATGATCCTCCTCGTCTGAGCTCTCCTCTTCACAAACCCAGTTCTCTTCATCTACCAGCAAGGCAACCCCTTTTTCTTTCTTCCTCATCAGTGAGGCCTTCATCTCAAAATACGCGGCATCCTTGTACTTGACGGAGCAATCTCTAGCATAGTGTCCCAACTTACCACACTTGTAACAAGTGGTGGTGGGACTTGCGGTTTGTTGAGGAGCGGGGTTCTGGGTTATGGGACCCTGGGGATGATTCGACCGTTGAATTCCTTGATCAGTTTGAATTTGTTGATCTTCCCTCTGAACTTGCCTGGAACTGTTTCCCCTGGAATCACCTCCGTTGAAGTTGCTTTTCCCGTGATCCATTCTCTCATCTTGCCTTCGATCACCTCTATTCTGCTCATATCCATAGCCTGGTCCTTGATCTAGCTTTCCACTCTCATGTCTTCCTCCATACCCGATCTCATATCCCTGACGATCAATATACCCAGATTCAGGAGTATATTGCCTCATGCTGTTTCGGTAGTTGATGTCTGAGACTTGACCTCTCCAATCTCCTTGACTACCTTGGCCTCCTTGATAGTCAAGATACGTGTTGTCTCTTCTGGGCTGATCTCTGTATCTGCCTTGATCTTCTTTGTATCTCCCTTGGTTGTTGCGATAGCCTCCTTGATCGTATGCCTGGATCCCCCCTTGCTGATAGCTTCCTCTCCCTTGATTTCTGTACTGACTTCTATCCGGCTGGTAATGACCTCCTCTACCTTGCCCCATTCTTCCTCCACTGGGAAATCCGGATCCTCATGATCGGTTGTATCCACGGTTTGCGTTCAGTCGTTGTACACTGTGTGAGATGAGGGCAAGGGACTCATTCACATGGAAGAGTTCTTCATCTGAGATGGAAATAATCACTGGTTCATCGGGATGTTGTACGCTTGTTCCATAGTTCGGGTTGAACTCTTGATTGTATTCCTCTTGATAGTACTGGGAGAGAAACATTGTTGTATGGCATTGGTTGGACAGGTGCAGGGCTTGGTCCTCCGAAGGGCACGGCGACAGTGCCAGAGGATCGACTGCTTTCTTGGTGCGTCCACCGGTGATGAATTCTTTGTGTTGAACCATCATGCTAAATAGGTCATGCAGACCCATAATTCCCAGATTCCGGCTTAACTGAATGTTGATTGCCAAATTTTGCCATTCTGGCGTGAGATTCTTCAGAAACTTGACATTCACTTCATACTTAGTTTTCTCAACCCCGAGCCGCCTCAGATCGTTGACGAAGGAATTCAGCCTTTGATAAGACTCTGTAAGGGATTCGTTTTCCCTAGCCTTGAAGCCTTCGTAGGCATTGGGCGCGCTTTCCTTCTGGCTCTCCAGAGCAGTATCACCTCCTTGCATTTGTTGTTCGATTTCCAACCAAACGTCTCGTGCGTTGGTCAGACTGTCCACTCTCGCATACATGTCGTTTGGGAGCGCCATGATCAAGAGGGTAAGAGCGCGCTTGTCGATGAGGTGTCGGGCTCTCTGTTCTGGGTTGAACATCTCGACAGGCTTCTCAACCACATAAGCTGGTAGTTCGGGACATGTATCGGTTCTGGGAACTGCTGCGACGGTGACAGTCTGATAGGCCCTTCACGGATGGACTTCATAAGATTCTCATCCAGCAGATCGAGGAAGTGGATCATTCTACGCTTCCACTGTTGGTACTCGCCCATCACCAGGACGGGAGGGCGAGATTCGGATCCAATGCCGATGATCTCCTTCGACATTTCTCTCTCACTGACAGACCTCCTTGTAAGACTCACTTGGCTTAAAAAGTTTTGAAAAACAGGTATTTTGAGCGCCTCGGGACACAAATAGCTTTGAGAATTAAAAGGTTTTAAAATGAGGCTAAGTGTCGAATTCGGGGAACAAATTGTCAAGAGTTCCGGCCCGAAGAGGCGAAATCCGATCTGGAAACTGATGTTTTCCGAATCGGATTTGGCTCAAAACACTGGATGCGGAAAAGGCACTTTTCCGATTCGGAAAATAGTATTTTCCGATTCGGAAAGTGTTGGGTTCGGAAAAGGCAAGCTTCATTCGGAAAATGAAAATTTCAGGAGCAAAACCCCAAATCAGAAGCCTGTTCTCCGATTCGGAAAACTATGTTTTCCGATTCGGAAAAGAGGTATTTTCCGATTCGGAGTACAATGCAATTTCCGATTCGGAAAATTTGAACTGAAAATTCAGTTCTCGTTTTCCGATTCGGAAAACCTGCACAGGAACTTCGAAAAAAATCACTCAAAATCACTAAAAATCACTTAAAAGATAAGTGATAAGACCCCCAATTTGTAGGAAAATGATTAGAAAACAGTGGGGAATCTCTTATCACTTATAAAACCCTTTTTAAAACCACTTTTTGGATTAAAAACCCAAAAAGTTTAGAAAACCCAAAGTTTTAAAAACTTGTGAAATCTTTTTTAAATCAACAACAAAGCCAAGGAATCAACAAGGTATGGCTCTGATACCAATTGTTGTCCCAATAAATCAATAATAACAAGAGAAATGGATTGGAATCAAGATCAAGATGATGATATTAAAGCTTCAAAACAACAATGGAGGTTTCTTGCCCAAAAGTGGTAATAATGATCCAACTATAAACCCTAAACATCTCTTACCTTATATAGGTAAGAGGAAGAATTACAAATGTTCACAAAAGGCCCCTGAGGTTCCAAACCTCAAACAAGGGCTAACAAAAACTGAATTGTTTACAACTGACTGAAATTAACTAGAAAGCTGATAAAGATAGTGTTTTCTGACTCTTCACAACAAAGAGGTCCTACAACAACAAAGAATTTAAAAGTGAAATTTGTGTGATTATATTCAACCCCCCTTCTATAATCCCATACACTATCCTTACTTGAAGGTCACCTCATTGGGACCAACAAGTGGTATCAGAGCAGATACAAGCTCTCATTTTCTTCTCTAAGAAAAATCTTGTGATCCTCTCTCTTAATCCATGGCTCTTCAAGCTAAGGATAACTACTTTGATACCGGCTCTGCTGGAAAACCTTCAAGGTTTAACAAAGATAACTTCTCTCTTTGGAAAACCAGGATGGAACTTTTCTTATCTGGTTCTGATCCCCAGATTCCATACTTTTTGGAAAATGGTCCACATGTGCCTACACAACCTGTCCATGCTGTGCCTCCTGCTGGTGACCAACCAGGAATACCCGCAAGGGAACTGGTTAAGCCAGTGACGGATTGGAATGATGAGGACAGACGCCTTGTCAACATTGACACTAAGGCTAGGTCTCTCATTGGCATGTCACTCCCTGATGACGTCTTCCACTCTGTCTGTCACCTTCGCTCTGCTAAAGAGATTTGGGACACCCTCTGTGTTCAATACGAAGGTACTGCTGTTCTCATGGAATCAAGAAAGATTTTCTTGGTTCGCCAGTACGAAAGCTTTATTCATCAGAAGGATGAAACTCTCTCCCAGATACATCAGAGATTCAACTGTCTTCTGATCGACCTGAAGACTATTGGTACTATCTATCCTAACTCTGAGGTGGTTACCAAGTTCATGGAAGCACTTCCTGAACATTGGGAAACCTACACCTCCTGCTTGACTATGTCCAAAGACATAAAGACACTCACATTAAGTGAGCTGTACGGTATTCTTCTAAACCGTGAACAACAGAAGAAACTGAAAAAGAATCTCATAAGAGATACTAAAGATTCCAAAAGCACCTCTGTTGCACTGGTCTCTGATTCAGTTCCTACTGTTGCTACTCCTTCTTCTGTTACCATCACTGAATTAGAATCTTCTGATTCTGACATGTCAGACTCAGATCCTGATTTTAATGAATCACTTGCACTTCTCACTCGCTCCTTTAAGAAGTTTGCCAAAAAGGGAAACTTCCAAAGAAGGAAACCTCTTACTCTTACTGACAAGCCTAAAACAGAATCTGTTGATAAGGCAACTGCTACATGGTATAATTGTCAGGGCAAAGGACACTTTGCTAATGATTGCAGGTACAAGAAAAATCAGTTTGCTCCTTCTTCTACCAAAACTTCCTCGAAAAACCCCAAATACCAGCGCTTGAAAGAGAAGTACAAAAAGATGAAATCTCAAAGAAAAGGCAAAGGTCTTATCGCAGAAGACTGCGATTGGGATGATGTCTCCTCTGATGACTCCTCTTATGCGGAAGATACTCAAGTGGCACTGATGGCCATTATTGAGGAAACTACCTTAGCTCTCATGGCTAAGATAGAAGAGGTCCCTGAAGAGGTTCCTACTCACGCTCCTAAAGCTTCTACCTCTGCGACTGAATCTACCAGTCAGGTACCTGTTTCTGTTGTCCCTCTTGAAAGCTTAACTCAGCTAGACCTTGTAACCCTTGATCTCTATAAAGCCCTGAATGGTAAAACCTCTGCTGAGAAAATGAACATTGATCTTCGTGATCAACTCAGAGAGTGTCAGGAAAAGATAAAACAACTTACCATTCTGGAAGAAAGTTATAAGGATCCGGTCACTGTTAATCAAACTCTCTGTATCGAAAGAGAAAAGGCTCTTGCTGCTAAAGAAAGAGCCTTGGCCGAACTTAACGCTGAAAAAGTCACCATCAAAGGATGGAGTGACGCCTCTGAAAAGGTTGATGAAATATTAGCCTCAGGGAGAAATGTCAAAAACAAAAGGGGTCTTGGATTCACTAGCAAATGTCCTAGGCCTGATCGTTCCATGCTTAAATTTGGAATGTTTGTTTCTTCTATCCTTGATCCTAATGCCCCTGAAAACATCCCTTCTTCATCCAACACACACACTGAAGGTGCTCCTAAGAGCAAAAAGAAAACAGCCAAGGAAAAATCCAAAACTGTAACACCTTCAAAGACCAAGAATCTTAAACCTAAGAACAAAGTTCTAGGTGGTGGTCCTTCAGTCTCAGGAAAAAAATATTTTTCTCAAAATCCTGCTCCTAGACTGAAGATTGACCTGAAGCAAAAGACCCTGGAGAAGAAACCTATTCCTCCTCTGTCCAATGCTAAAGGCATACTTGGTATTGGTCCTGCTCATCTGAAGTTCAAAGACTTCCTGGACCCCACTAAACGCTTTCAATATCGCAAATGTTATCACTGTGGATTTAACGACCATATTGCGAGTAAGTGTCCTGATGCTACCAAAACTGAAAAATCAGTTAAGGTAAAGAAAACTCCTAAGACTGATAACTCAGTCAAAGGAAAGAAGGTTGTCAAGACTGTTCCTTCAGTCAAGACTCCAGCCTCAAGAACTGATAACTCAGTTAAGGCTGTCACTAACTCCACCAGTCCTACTGATAATTCTGGATCCATAGTTCTATGGGTACCAAGAAAAACTTAAACTCTCAATTTTACAGGACAAGGGCATTTGGTACCTGGACAGTGGATGGTCTCGACATATGACTGGTTCTAAATTTGTCCTCTCTAACTACCGTGAAGAAAGAGGTCCTGCTGTGACTTTTGGTGGAAACGGTAAAGGCCAAACCCGAGGGTATGGCACCCTGACCAACGGAGTAACTACGTTCAAAATAGTTGCTTATGTTGAAGGCCTGATGCATAATCTTCTGAGCATCAGTCAACTGTGTGATAAAAATCACAAAGTCTCCTTCTCGAAGAAAAAGTGCAAAGTCAAGAACAGACGCAAGGAAGTTATTCTCACTGGTGTTAGACAAGCTGATATCTACATCATCAACATGAATACTTCCACTGACAACTTCTGTTTTGTATCCCGTGCTTCCACTGATACAAATTGGCTATGGCACAAGCGTCTCTCTCATCTCAACTTCAAGACGCTGAATCAACTCTGCATCAACAATCTTGTTGTTGGTCTTCCTGACTTTCGCTATACAAAGGTATCTCTTTGTTCAGCATGTGAGAAAGGAAAACAGACCAGGGCTACCTTTAAGTCCAAGCAGATTTCCTCCATCAGCTCTCCTCTACAACTTCTCCACATGGATCTCTTTGGACCTGTTAATGTCCAATCCATTGCTGGAAAGAAATATACTCTGGTAATCGTTGATGAAAATTCTAGATATACATGGGTGTTATTTCTTCGATCCAAGAGTGACGCTCCTGAAGAAATCATTCTGTTCGTCAAGAAGATGGAAAGGCTCAACAACCTTACGGTTCGATCAATCAGAAGTGACCACGGAACTGAATTTAAAAACAGTACCCTGGAAACTTTCTTCGATCAAAAAGGTATCTCTCAGAACTTCTCATCTGTAAGAACTCCTCAGCAAAACGGTGTTGCTGAAAGACGAAACAGAACCCTGATTGAAGCTGCACGATCTATGTTGAGTGAAGCCAACCTTGCCACTCAATTCTGGGCTGAAGCCGTTAACACAACTTGCTATACTCAGAACAGATCCCTGATAGTAAAGCGCTTCAGAAGAACCCCTTACGAACTCTTTCGTAACAGGAAACCCTCAATCGAACATCTCCATATCTTTGGTTGTGTCTACTACATCCTGAACAACAAAGATAACCTTGGGAAGTTCGATTCCAAGTCTGATGATGGAATCTTCCTTGGATACTCCTCTATCTCCAAAACTTACCGTGTGTTCAACAAATGAAGACAAACCATAGAGGAAACGATTCATGTAAAATTTGATGAATCGGGTCCTACCTTTCCTCACCCTCATGATAATTCTGAAATAAATCAATGGGCTGACTCTTTCTTTCAAGTCCCTGATATTCCTATTGCTGATCCATCTCCTCAAAACCTTCCTGACGGTTTTGAAGAAAATCCTCCTCCTCCACCCTCTCAAATATCCATACCTCCCATAATAAATGCCACCCCTATCACCCAAGTCACACCTGAACCTGATCAACCCACTAACAGTGAAGACTTTTCTCAAACCACTGTTAGTGAACCTGCTCCTACAAATCTTCTCCCTGATCCATCAGTAAATGAAGCCTCTACTTCAGGACAGGTGTATCAACCACCTGCTCTTCGTTGGACCAAAGATCATCCAATTGATCAAGTCCTCGGAAATCCTTCCTGTGGTGTTAAAACTCGACGCCAATCTGGTAACGTCTGTCTCTATGTAAATTTCATCTCTGAAAATGAACCTAAAGAAATAGATGATGCCTTGCGTGATCCTGCCTGGGTCTCAGCCATGCAGGAAGAGCTAGCAGAGTTCATCAGAAACAATGTCTGGCTTCTCGTCCCTAGGCCTCGAAAACGTACAATCATTGGATCCAAGTGGATCTTCAGGAATAAGCTTGATGAGATTGGTACGATCATTCGAAACAAGGATCGCCTTGTGGCTCAGGGATACAGGCAGGAAGAGGGCATTGATTACGATGAAACTTTTGCTCCTGTGGCTAGGCTCGAAGCAATTCGACTTTTCCTGGCCTTTGCAGCACATATGAACATCAAGGTTTTTCAGATGGACATAAAAAATGCCTTTCTAAATGGAAAACTTAATGAAGAAGTCTATGTGGCTCAGCCTCCTGGTTTGTAGATCCTAAGTTCCCTGATCACGTCTACAAGTTAAACAAGGCTCTCTATGGGTTAAAACAGGCTCCTCGTGCCTGGTATGATACCCTGTCAACCTTTCTTCTCTCTAAAGGTTTTGTTCGTGGTAAGATCGATAGCAATTTATTTCTTAAAAAATATCCTAAGCATATCCTTCTTGTCCAGATATATGTCGATGACATTATCTTTGGATCAACCAATCCCAAACTCTGCGAAAAGTTTGAGTTGCTCATGAAATCTGAATATAAAATGTCTATGATGGGTGAACTAACATTCTTTTTAGGACTTCAGATCAAACAATCTGAAAAGGGAATCTTTATCAACCAAGGTAAATATGTACATGAAATGCGGAAGAAATTTGATCTCACATCATGTACACTGATGAAGACTCCAATGGCTCCTCCTCTATCACTTGACAAGGATTCCAAAGGGAAACCTGTTTATGTGACTCTCTATAGAGGAATGATTGGCTCACTGCTGTATCTTACAGCGAGTCGTCCTGATATCATGTATTCTACATGTCTTTGTGCTCGTTATCAGGCTGAACCCAAAGAATCCCATCTGACCGCTGTGAAGCGAATTTTCAGATATCTGAAGGGAACTCCTAATCTGGGTCTTTGGTACTCCAAGGACTCAGGGTTCGATCTAACAGCTTATTCTAATAGTGACTTTGCAGGATGTAAGATCGACAGGAAAAGCACCACTGGTGGGTGTCACCTACTTGGTGGAAAGTTGGTGAGTTGGACTAGCAAGAAACAGAACTCTGTGTCCACATCAACTGCTGAAGCTGAATATGTTGCAGCTGGAATCTGTTGTGCTCAAGTCCTGTGGCTGAGAAATCAACTTCAGGACTATGACATACAACTTTCAAAAATTTCTATATACTGTGACAACACTTCAGCGATCGCCATCGCTAACAATCCTGTCTTACACTCCAAGACAAAGCACATTGAAGTGAGATATCACTTCATCAGGGATCATGTGATGAATGGTGATATTGAACTCCAATTTGTCCCTACTGAATATCAGCTTGCTGACCTCTTTACCAAACCACTGGATGTAACACATTTTAATATGCTCATCAGTGAACTTGGGATGTTAAATCCTGACGAATGAAGTTTATCAGGACAAAGTTGTTAAGTCCTATAGAATAACTTTTCTCAGGACTCTTACTTAACAACTCCTGAATAACACATTTATCAGGAGATAACTCTATTCAGTACTTACAAAATCTTTGTTCAATATCCGAATACTGATGATTCTCAGGTAAGTATTTCTGTCCCTGAAACCTTATCGCATTAAATGTGATAAGAGGATTTTCCCAAAACAGTACTTATCTGATAAGTACTCTAATTCCAAGAAAACTCTTCTTTCATAAAAATGGAATTATCCCCTGAAAAGGTGGTTTTTAGCTTTTTGAATAAAACAAACTTTTCATCTGCACTGACACGTAATGGGACGTTTCCTGTTCCCCACGACGTGTGTCAGACGCGTGAACGCGCGTCAAACTTCTTTTCATCATTACGTTTGAAATTAGCCGCTCTTTTCTCTCTCATTCATTTTCTCTCTCCAACCACGAGGTATAAAAACCTCATTTGTATTCTTTTCACTCTTTACGCTCACAAAATCTCCAAACACTCTAAAGCAAGAAAAAGCAAGAAAAGCAATCCAGTCTTCTTTTCACCAAGAACACCAAGAACACACACTCACTACTCTAACAAAATCATCGTAAGTGTCTCTATTCTTTGTTCTTTCTACAAACTAAGTTGACATTCTTCATTTAAAAACAACTTATTTTGATAAACGTTTTTCCAAAAACGCTAAGATCACTTCGTTTGATCTTAGTTTTCCCAAAATCTTCTTAGATTTTTGTTAAAACTGTTTATATGATTCTTCTTATTTCTTTTAAGAACAATCATCAACTCCTATTTTGATATAATTTCATCAAAATAGAAGTTCTCTTTAATACCAAAACACATTCCTTTTGTGAATTTTGGTATCTAATCTATTCTAAGTATAAAGGATTTCACCACTTTTATGAACTTTTACTATGTTCATTGAAAAGTGAAGAAAGATACATATTTTGGATTCTTAATCATCCGCATATGTTATTCTTTGTTTTTAACAGGATGGCTGCTACTACTTCAACTACTTCAACCTCTCTTGACGCCCAGCTCTCCTCTGAGGCCACCACATTGCTCACTGCCACTGGAAGCCTTCCAATTGTCATTCCTCAACATGACATCCAATTCAAAGGCAACAATCTCATTGGCCTGTTCGACCTACCAGAGGGCAAAGATTACTTGAAACCTGCCAGGGACTTTCTTCTCAACAGTCCTCTGAAGACGGCTTTCACCATCAACCCCAAACCGAACAAACCTCTGCTTCTCCAACTCTGGTCCACTGCCACAATGGCCCAGGAGAGGAACTCAAAGGGAAAGATGCATGAGGTGATAAAATTCCAAATAAAGGAAGATAACATCTCCTTTGGAATTGGGACTCTTCGAAACGTCCTCCAGATCTCCAAGAAGAAGAGATATCCTCCTCCCCCATCCGCTGGAGAAGTCATCACACTGCTGGATGACATTGGCTACAGATGGCCAGAGAGGGAAGGCGTCCCTTTGACCAAGACTGCTGCTACTGTCCCTAAAACAGGACCGAACGCTACGTTCTATTACATATGGAACACGTTCGGTCTCTGTTTGACAGGGAAGACGGGGAGCACTGAACAGTTTCCCACTGTCATCCAGAACATGGTCTACTCCGCTATCAAAAATAGGAAGTTTGACTATGTTCGCCATATCTGGGATGACATGGTGAAGAAGATCAAGAACAAAAACCGTGTGGTCAACGTCCCCTACACTCGGTTCTTCTCTGCAGTCCTGGAACTCCATCTGGGTACTGCCTACACTAAGGAAGGCACCTTCAACAACTACGCATTAGAAGTTCCTGGACCAGGTTCCTTCTCGTCCAGATGACGTACCCCTCTCTGCGGTTCTGGTTATTCCTGAACCAAACCAGGACGCAGATGAGCAGATCGCCTCCCCTCCCTCCCAAGGTATGTTTTCTCTCTTCTCATCCAAACCATCTTCTTCTCTTTCCATGCATGCTATGTCAGTAGCTAACCCCTTACTGACTTCCCCAGCTGCAACCACTTCTTCCGCGCTCCTGAAGCGCCCACCTCCTTCTGGATCCACTCCTCCTCCCCAACCCAAACGCGCCAAATCTAAGGCGCAGAAGAAAAAGAAGCAGGCGGCTACTGGTAAGAAATATTACCTCACTCTCCCTGCAATATTTAATAGACCCTCTCCTTTATCTAAAACTTCTCTACCTGCAGATACTCCTGCTCCTCAACAATTAGAACCTGAGGTTGTTCATCTGGAACACTCAGAGAATGTGGATGGCAATCGTTCTGATGCCGTTCAAGCCTTAGGTAATATTATTAAGCAAACTATTGCCATTTCTTCTTCTGTGAAAGCTATTGAGTCTTCTAGTGCTCACTTAGCTACTAATGTTACAGGTTCTTTTGGAGCAGCTTCTCAAGGACATCCTCAACTTCAGGATGATCCTTTCGACGAGTTCATATTCACGGACTTTGAGCGTCAGCTGAGCGCAGCTGAACTCAGGCGTCAGTCCGCTGAACGCCAACTTCAGGAGGCCCGAGCAGCACTCCAACTGCAGGAGGATGCGCACAAGGCTCCTCTCCAGGCCTTGGAGCTGGAACTTACCTCGGCGAAGGCTGCTACTGCTGCTGCTGAAGCCGCCACCACCACTGCCACTGCTGCCGCCACGGCTGCCACTCCGCCACCAACTGGAGTGATTCTAACAATACCTTGTCTGGACAATATCCACGACAAGGTATCCCAGGTGGCCACTTCCTCCAACTCCCTCCAGGCGTCCATCGAGGACATGAAGGCCACAGCCCTGCCTGCTCTCTCCACTGCTGTCAACAACAGCTCCAACTCTCTCACCTCCTTTCAGGATGCTGATAACACCAAAATTATACATGTTTTGGTTAAACGTAATTGCATGACTTTACCCCATTTCTCACCCATTTCTGATCATTTCATGCACTAAATGAGCTTATTATTGTTTATGAAGGATTTGGAGGCCGTGGAACGGAAAAATACGAAAAAAGACGAGAAAACGTGAAAAATGCACAAAGTCAACACAGTAGCTGTTTGGCGTTCGCGAGATTCCCAATCTGGCGCCGCCAGATTCGACTGAATTGAAGACTAGGGTTGACTTAAGTGTCTAGCGTCGCCAAACCTGCAGTCTGGCGATCGCCAGATGGCCCCTGGACGTTTTCTTTTAAATACCAACCTTCTCCTTCAGTTCAGAATATACGGTTTTGCATAATTATGGTACGGGATACGAGGAGGAACGAGAGTGAGAGTACGAAAGGTGCCGATACGCTGCGGGAATCGATCTCCGATCATCCGTCGTTGTACTGTCAGTATCATGTCGATGTCTACTTTTGTTTGTGTTTATGTTTTTATTATGATTAGTGAGTAGTTTTAGTAGTAGTGCTTGTCATGGTCGATGAACCTTTATGGATGATACTTTTGTGATTAATGTTTACTGGTTTGTTTTGATTAATTGAATGTTTATTAGGGTTCTTTTTTGATTGATATTGTTTTGGCAATTTGAATTCAATTGGTTGGGTGTATTTGTTAGACCAAAGCAGATAGACTCCGAGAGGATAATCAACCTACCTTAGCCTGACTTTGGATCAAAAGGTTGTGTTAAGGGGTTACTTGAACCAAGAGTGACCAGATAGTAGAAGAGCCATTGCAATATTAATTAGGACTGGTTTACCGATTCTAGATTGTGGACCAAACAATTTAGGATTGGAATTAGGAGGATCGTATCCTAGTTTCTAACCATAATATTCACATGTTAGGGTGTCCCAGACTTAAATTCCTACAATAGTCAAAACAACCAAACCTTCGACCTATTCATATCATCCATTTTGGGGATTCACTTTACCATGATAAGTACTGCTGTTTTTCCTTAATATAATCTTAAATCAGTATTTTAATTGCTTTCTTAGTTGTTACTTAGTTAATTGTCTTTTTAAATATTCAAACCTTTTTTCATACAAAACCCCCCTTTAGGTTAATTAAACCGATTTAGACTTTAGTCTACGATAACTTGACCGTTCCCAGTGGTAGATACGATACCTGGACTTTCCTACACTATATTACTCACGATCAGGTACGCTTGCCTGTATATGTGGTAAGACGGTGGCTAGGCATTAGAGGTTAAAACTTGTTACGCTTCTTATATACGATAATTACCGCATCAAGTTTTTGGCGCCGCTACCGGGGAACGGTAGTTGTTAGATTTTAGTCTAATTAGTTTTGTTAATCGATACTTGTGAGGGATTCTTTCCCTTGCAAGTTTTTCGCTTTCTAGTTTAATTAGTTAGTTTTATCTTTATTTATATTTTATCTCTTTGTTTCCCGCAAGTTGCCCGTAACCGTTTGTTGTGATTTCAGTCACGACAGAATTGTTAGAGCCATTTGAGGAGCCGGAGAGAGAGTTCAGAAAAAGAAACAAAAAGAAGTCAAAAGCCAACAAAGTTCGCCCGAGAGCTTTGATTTTTGAGATGGGAGAAGAGGCACCGATGTGGACTGCCAGGAGAGCCGCTCCAACAGTACCCGCCAATCCAATCACGAAGCCGAACCTGAACAAAGAAATCCCGGGGAAGCTCCTACACATGATCAAGGACCTTACCTTCGACGGGAAAAACGATAGCAATCCTATCGTTCACATGGAAAACTTCATGGATATTTGTGATCTGTTCAAAACAGAGGCAGACCGGGATGATGCAATTCGTCTTCGGGTCTTCCCTCTAACGCATATTGGAGAAGCTAGGGCTTGGTTGCGATCCTTAGAGCCAAGTTCAATCACTACTTGGGAAGGACTTCGTTCAAAGTTCCTTTCCCGATTCTTTCCACCATCCAAAATCGATAAATTGAGAGCCGAGATCCGATCTTTCCAACAACAAGACGGGGAGACTATATCCGAGGCATGGGAACGTTTCAAGCACCTCTTAAACTCGTGCCCCAGTCACGAGTTGAATAAGAGTAAACAGGTTCAAACTTTCTATAGTGGACTTGCTTACTCTTCACGAGCTACTTTGGATTCATCTGCAGGTGGTGTCTTCAAGTACAAAACGCCCACGGAAGGTTACAAGCTCCTCGAGGACATGCTCATACATAACATAGATTGGAGGACGGACAAGCGATTGCAAATTCCGAGGATGGCCGGAAAGATATCAACCGACTTCGATCCATCCGATGAACTAGCCGCTATGAAAAACCAACAGGTAAAGTTTGAACGCAAAATAGAAGAACTAATTAAATCTGTTCATGCTTTGCAGGTTGAATGCGAGGAATGCAGTGGACCGCATTTGACTAAAGATTGCCGGAACAGACCAATGATGACACCCGAAGAGGTGAACTATATCAACCGAGGCGATTACCAAGGGAGGTGGAACAACAACCGTAATTTCATCCCTAGACCTCCCGGTTTCTTTGCACCAAATCAACAGAACCAAAGACCGGATGGAGAGCAGCGTGTTTTTATCGAAGATCGGAATGTCCAATTCATGGATGCGCAAAAGATGCTAAACGATGAAGTAAGTTCATACTTACGTAATCACCAAAGCACCATCCATAATTTGGAATTGCAGGTTGGACGTGTTTCGCAAATGCTAAGTGAAAGGACTCAAGGCGAGTTACCAACGCAAACACAAGTCAACCCGAAGGTGGAGAATGTGAAGCCGATGCTCATGATGACCGGGGAGCCATCAAAGAAGAAGTGGACGGACATCTACACAAAGAAGTACGTGGAAACTGAGAGTGAAAGTGAACCCGATTATGCCACGGATTACGATTCGGAGGGGTTCACCGTGTCATTCGAACACCTAAGACTCAAAGTTCCCGAAGCTTCAAGTGATGATGATGAGGAGGAAGATGGAAAGCAAGGCGGATACGCGGAGTTCATGATTCCGAAGAAAGAAGATAAAGGCAAGGAGAAAGAGAAGGAGAAAGCACCGGAGGATGACCTCATCTACATTGCACCTATCAAGCATGATCCAGGGAGTTATAACTTACCTATTTCTTGTCATAGATTTAAAGGTCTTGCTTTGGTGGATTCTGGTGCCGCTCTTAATATGATGCCTGTTGGGTATTGCAGGAAAATGGGAGTTAAAAAGATTATACCAACAGATTATCAATACCGAGGCGTAAACGGTTACATGACAAAGCCGTTAGGAATAGCGGAAGGAGTCCCGATTCGTATTGGCAACTTTGTTTATTACACGGACTTCGTTATAGCTAACCTTCCACAGAACAAGGAGATCCCGATAATCCTCGGGAGATCTTTCTTACACACCGCTCAAGTGAATACCGATATGCGCAACCAAGTGACGAGTTTAGGCTATGGAGACAATCGGATTTACTTTGATCCTAATGGGGAGCCGGTTAGACACCTCGATGAACCATACGAAGATCCTTCTCTGGCCTACAACAAAAACACGAACCGCCCGTTACTCCCGCATGAGCATGGAAAGAAAACGGAGGATTATCCAAACCCGATGCATCAAAAGGAGCAAACAACCAATGAACCGGGGTCCTCCAAGAAATATCACAGAAAGAAGAAGGGCTCGTCAGCCCGACGTGCCAAGAAATGAGCCAAAAGTGGGGTCGACTTCTAGACCCGTCCAAAAATGAAGCGCTTCTCGGGAGGCAACCCGAGCTTTTTTGTTTTCTTTCGTTTTAATGATTTTCGTGTGTGTTTTTATTAATGTTTTTGTTTGATATTGCTTAGGTAACCATATGGAGGAAATAAGAACCAAATTCGAGCGAATTCGGAGTGCGATGCAAATTTTCAAAATTGGGAAACAGTGGGCACTTCGCGATCGCCAGATTCCAAATCTGGCGACGCGAAGTTGGTAAGCCACGGAACAGGTAAAAATTTCGAACCTCACGACGCGAAGAGAGCCGTTTGGCGACGCTAAACTTTTAAAAACTAGGGTATTTTTGAAAACTGTCCGTTTCGCGACGCGAAACCCTGGGTTTCGCGACGCGAAGTCGGGACTGACGGGTTTTTAAACCCTCTTTTCTCACTTTTTCACTTCACCACAACCCTAATTTCTCTTAGGCGCCGCTAAACCCTCTCACGTTCTTGCGAGATTCGACTTTCTTGAGCTTCAATTTCATCAATTTCCATGGCTAAGGTACGTTTCCTAACTTCAATTTCGTAAGAATAGCTTGAATTGGTAAGAGGAGATCTTGTTTGGACCATCAATGGTGTGTGAATGCTTATATTGAATTAGACATTGTTCTTGAATCACCATTGATTGATTGATGTTTATGCATGCCCAATTTTATGATTGAAACTTCAATTTAGCATGCTTTGTGTTTGTTTAATCTAGTGATTGTGGTTAAATGATAAGTGTGGGGATTTTGAGAACATCAAAATCCCCCATCCTTCCTTGTTAGCTAGATTTTTTGTATGAAAGTTGGACTAGAAGTTCAAGTGTGGGGATGTTTCACATCCCCATTGTTCTTGTTTTATCATGCATATAGTTGCTAGTTGAACTTGTTAGTCATATAGATTTTGTCTCGTTGGAATTTTGAATGTGAATAAACCTTGTCTTGTGCTCATGAATTGAGATTTTTCTAAGACAATGGTAATTGATTTTGTAGAGACAAAGAACCCGCTCGTCTACAACCGCCGCAACTAACTTTCATGCACCGGATGGAAGTCATGTTTTCACCTCCTTTGCAAATGACCCAACCTTGAATGGCCCGAAGAGAGAGGAGTATGGGGACATCGTCAACCGACTTCTCCCCCGCCAAGTGCTTATGCCAAAGAGAGTCGATTGGCATCTTCTTGGATCGATGGGAGTCGAGAACGACATAAAAGCAATTCTTGAAAAGCACGTATACGACGAGGATGGCAATGAGTATTACATATGCCATGCATGGGAGCGAGTTTTCGATATTGCCGAAACCCTCTACCGAGAACTTATCATGGAGTTTGTGGCCACGTTTCGTTTCGATGCAATCAAGGCTCTTGGGGAATTTCATCAAACTTGCATGACGTTCCGACTTGGTGGCGTTTGGAGATCTTTATCTTTGGTCGACTTTGCTCTTGCGTTGGGGATATACACCCAATCGGATGTTGATGCTCCCGGATTTGAGGAGTATATTTGGGCGACTTCGAAGAGACCCGATGGTTTTGATCCACGTTTGGCTTGGTCGATCTTGGGTGATGGTGATTATCATGGCAATCTCAAGGTGAATGGTTTTCTTGCTTCGTCGGACCGACTCTTGCACCGGATGCTTATTCAAGCGGTGAATGCTCGTTCTTCGAGTGAGGAGAAAGTGACTGTGCATGATCTCTGGTTTCTTGAGCAGCTCTCTACGGATGATAAATATCCGAATGCTCCATATCTTATCGCCGTGCAACTCACCAAAGCGAGCGGCTATCGGGATGGAAGTCGTTTGGTCGGGGGCCAATATATCACACGCCTCGCCAAACACTTCGGTATCCTAACCGACGCTGCTATTGCTTCGATGACGAACCTCGGGGAAATGGGGTTGATCGACATGGACCAACTCCGAGGCATGGGCTTGGCGAGAGTTGAGCACATGGTTGGAAGAGACTACAATGCATGGATCCATAATCCTCAAGCTTATAGGAGTCAGTCGAGAAGTCAACCGAGTCAAGCACCGAGGAGCACGCATGAGAGTGGCGGAACGAGTGGGGCAAATGTGGGTCAACAACCGGCGGATTGGACGGCATATTCAGGTTACCAAGACTTGAGTAACCGACTTTCGGAGATGTCACTTTCCTATGGCCGGCATCATCAGCATATGGAGTACAACACAGTGGAGGCTCTTCACCAAGCCAACTGGCAAAGTGGAGTGATGAATCAGATGGCCTCCCACTTCGGTATTCAACCGAATACCGCGTATGCTCCATCTCCATATTGGCCATACTCCGAGGATGCTCCGCCTGGTTACCCGACTTACGAGGATTGGCAAAACCAACCTCGTGGCCCTTATTGATCTATCTCTTTTATCTCCGTTATTCGATATGGTTGTTTGAGACAATTTTATTTTTGTTTGTGTGGTTTGGTTGAACAATTTTTATTTTTATTTGGTTTGGACTGTTTAGGATTTTAAATAGTTTGGTTTGGTTTATTTTTGCTAGTTCATTTGTACTTTTTCTTTTTCTTTTTGTTGCTAGATACAGCGACCTATGATCTATGATCGAGCACGATTTTTTTGGACCACTCTCAGATCAGAACAGATTTCGTCACATAATCCGGGAAATTTCTCTTTTTCCCAATTACTTCTTAATTGTGTTAATTGTTGCATTGAGGACACTGCAAATTTTAAGTGTGGGGAGGGGGTTATGTAGACTTATCTGTTTAAATGGGTTCACTTTTTGCTTATGGATTGTCGTTTTTCAAATTTTTGAAAGCTTTGAGATTTGACCCCAATTTTTTCGAAATCTGTCATTGTTTTTGAGACTGAGTTGCTTGCATAGGAGAACACTGAATAGGATTAGTTGAGTAAAAGGATGCCTTGGAATACTGATTACCATGAGTGCCTCACCCAATTCTTTTGAGAGTTTGAGCCTTAATTGTTATTTATTCTGTGAGGAATACCGACTTTGACCCAAGGTAGAACTTGTCATTTGAATGCTTGTCGAGACCACATAAGAGAAGTATTTATCACCATTGCACTGATAGAGGCCTTCGTTTCTAACCCTTTTAGCCTTCGTCAGATAATCTCATCATAAGATTGTCTGATTTGCCTAGCATTTGATTAAAAAGTGTTCACTTTTAACACTTCATCCCTTGAAACCATTTTGAGCCTTAGCCTTTTCATTTGTTACCCACTATACACTTTATCCTTGAGCCTAATTGTTTTATCTATCTTTTGGACGTGACTTAAATTTGAATCTTGAGATGTTTTGATCCAGTTTTTCATATCTGACAGTTTTTATGGGATTGAGATTTAAAAAGAGCCCAAAAGCCACATAGTTGCTGCTCTGAAAAAAAGAGAGAGGAAAAGAAAGTCAAGAATATTTGAGACTCAGAAAAGAAAAGAAATATCAAAAGAGTCGAGAATATTGAAAAAGAAAAAAAATGAGAGCTGAAAAGATTAAAAAAGAATTTGTGCCCCAATTAAGCCATAGGCTTAGGCCAATTCTAAAAGAAAGAGAGGAAATGCTCATCCCAAAAGTTTCATTGTTCGAAAGTCAGACTGTTTCACTGTTTGGATCATTACTGATTGAGTTTTCAAATTTTTGTTGCAAAACCCTTAGTCACTTATATCCTTTATCCTACCCTTAACCCTTAGCCTAACATTACAACCCTAAACTCCTCTTGACAGTTGACAACTTCTCAGTGGTGGAGACTAGATTTGGTGACAAGCTTATGCATGCGGGAATTAGTCGAGTATTGGTGTGATCACTTACATATACACTTTTACCCCCGAGAGATACACTTTATATGATTATTCATACTATGTGAGGGTGAAAGGTTGATCTTGGTATCCAATTGCTTGATGAGTCTTGTTTGTGTGTTCGATTATGTGAGTATGCTTTGTTCTCTTCGATGATCTTGGGTGGAGATAATTTTGGAGTTATCTTTCTTATCTTTCAGTCTTTTGATTGAGGACAATCAAAGCTTAAGTGTGGGGATTTTGATAACACCAAAATTATACATGTTTTGGTTAAACGTAATTGCATGACTTTACCCCATTTCTCACCCATTTCTGATCATTTCATGCACTAAATGAGCTTATTATTATTTATGAAGGATTTGGAGGCCGTGGAACGGAAAAGTACGAAAAAAGGCGAGAAAACGTGAAAAATGCACAAAGTCAACACAGTAGCTGTTTGGCGTTCGCGAGATTCCCAATCTGGCGCCGCCAGATTTGACTGAATTGAAGACTAGGGTTGACTTAAGTGTCTAGCGTCGCCAAACCTGCAGTCTGGCGATCGCCAGATGGCCCCTAGACGTTTTCTTTTAAATACCAGCCTTCTCCTTCAGTTCAGAATATACGGTTTTGCATAATTTTGGTACGGGATATGAGGAGGAACGAGAGTGAGAGTACGAAAGGTGCCGATACGCTGCGGGAATCGATCTCCGATCATCCGTCGTTGTACTGTCGGTATCATGTCGATGTCTACTTTTGTTTGTGTTTATGTTTTTATTATGATTAGTGAGTAGTTTTAGTAGTAGTGCTTGTCATGGTCGATGAACCTTTATGGATGATACTTTTGTGATTAATGTTTACTGGTTTGTTTTGATTAATTGAATGTTTGTTAGGGTTCTTTTTTAATTGATATTGTTTTGGCAATTTGAATTCAATTGGTTAGGTGTATTTGTTAGACCAAAGCAGATAGACTCCGAGAGGATAATCAACCTACCTTAGCCTGACTTTGGATCAAAAGGTTGTGTTAAGGGGTTACTTGAACCAAGAGTGACCAGATAGTAGAAGAGCCATTGCAATATTAATTAGGACTGGTTTACCGATTCTAGATTGTGGACCAAACAGTTTAGGATTGGAATTAAGAGGATCGTATCCTAGTTTCTAACCATAATATTCACATGTTAGGGTGTCCCAGACTTAAATTCCTACAATAGTCAAAACAACCAAACCTTCGACCTATTCATATCATCCATTTTGGGGATTCACTTTACCATGATAAGTACTGCTGTTTTTCCTTAATATAATCTTAAATCAGTATTTTAATTGCTTTCTTAGTTTTTACTTAGTTAATTGTCTTTTTAAATATTCAAACCTTTTTCATACAATACCCCCCTTTAGGTTAATTAAACCGATTTAGACTTTAGTCTACGATAACTTGACCGTTCCCAATGGTAGATACGATACCTGGACTTTCCTACACTATATTACTCACGATCAGGTACGCTTGCCTGTATATGTGGTAAGACGGTGGCTAGGCATTAGAGGTTAAAACTTGTTACGCTTTTTATATACGATAATTACCGCATCAAGTTTTTGGCGCCGCTACCGGGGAACGGTAGTTGTTAGATTTTAGTCTAATTAGTTTTGTTAATCGATCCTTGTGAGGGATTCTTTCCCTTGCAAGTTTTTTGCTTTCTAGTTTAATTAGTTAGTTTTATCTTTATTTATATTTTATCTCTTTGTTTCCCGCAAGTTGCCCGTAACCGTTTGTTGTGATTTCAGTCACGACAGACTTGTTAGAGCCATTTGAGGAGCCGCAGAGAGACTTCAGAAAAAGAAACAAAAAGAAGTCAAAAGCCAACAAAGTTCGCCGAGAGCTTTGATTTTTGAGATGGGAGAAGAGGCACCGATGTGGACTGCCAGGAGAGCCGCTCCAACAGTACCCACCAATCCAATCACGAAGCCGAACCTGAACAAAGAAATCCCGGGGAAGCTCCTACACATGATCAAGGACCTTACCTTCGACGGGAAAAACGATAGCGATCCTATCGTTCACATGGAAAACTTCGTGGATATTTGTGATCTGTTCAAAACAGAGGCAGACCTGGATGATGCAATTCGTCTTCGGGTCTTCCCTCTAACGCTTACCGGAGAAGCTAGGGCTTGGTGGCGATCCTTAGAGCCAAGTTCAATCACTACTTCGGAAGGACTTCGTTCAAAGTTCCTTTCCCGATTCTTTCCACCATCTAAAATCGATAAATTGAGAGCCGAGATCCGATCTTTCCAACAACAAGACGGGGAGACTATATCCGAGGCATGGGAACGTTTCAAGCACCTCTTAAACTTGTGCCCCAGTCACGAGTTGAATAAGAGTGAACAGGTTCAAACTTTCTATAGTGGACTTGCTTACTCTTCACGAGCTACTTTGGATTCATCTGCAAGTGGTGTCTTCATGTACAAAACGCCCACAGAAGGTTACAAGCTCCTCGAGGACATGCTCATACATAACATAGAATGCAGTGGACCGCATTTGACTAAAGATTGCCCGAACAGACCAATGATGACACCCGAATAGGTGAACTATATCAACCGAGGCGATTACCAATGGAGGTGGAACAACAACCGTAATTTCATCCCTAGACCTCCCGGTTTCTTTGCACCAAATCAACAGAACCAAAGACTGGATGGAGAGCCGCATGTTTCTATCGAAGATCGGATTGTCCAATTCATGGATGCGCAAAAGAAGCTAAACGATGAAGTAAGTTCATACTTACGTAATCACCAAAGCACCATCCATAATTTGGAATTGCAGGTTGGACGTGTTTCGCAAATGCTAAGTGAAAGGACTCAAGGCGAGTTACCAACGCAAACACAAGTCAACCCGAAGGTGGAGAATGTGAAGCCGATGCTCATGATGACCGGGGAGCCATCAAAAAAGAAGTGGACGGACATCTACACAAAGAAGTACGTGGAAACTGAGAGTGAAAGTGAACCCGATTATGCCACGGATTACGATTCGGAGGGGTTCACCGTGTCATTCGAACACCTAAGACTCAAAGTGCCCGAAGCTTCAAGTGATGATGATGAGGAGGAAGATGGAAAGCAAGTTGGATACGCGGAGTTCATGATTCCGAAGAAAGAAGATAAAGGCAAGGAGAAAGAGAAGGAGAAAGCACCGGAGGATGACCTCATCTACATTGCACCTATCAAGCATGATCCAGGGAGTTATAACTTACCTATTTCTTGTCATAGATTTAAAGGTCTTGCTTTGGTAGATTCTGGTGCCGCTCTTAATATGATGCCTGTTGGGTATTGCAGGAAAATGGGAGTTAAAAAGATTATACCAACAGATTATCAATACCGAGGCATAAACGGTTACATGACAAAGCCGTTAGGAATAGCGGAAGGAGTCCCGATTCGTATTGGCAACTTTGTTTATTACACGGACTTCGTTATAGCTAACCTTCCACAGAACAAGGAGATCCCGATAATCCTCGGGAGATCTTTCTTACACACCGCTCAAGTGAATACCGATATGCGCAACCAAGTGACGAGTTTAGGCTATGGAGACAATCGGATTTACTTTGATCCTAATGGGGAGCCGGTTAGACATCTCGATGAACCATACGAAGATCCTTCTCTGTCCTGCAACAAAAACACGAACCGTCCGTTACTCCCGCATGAGCATGGAAAGAAATCGGAGGATTATCCAAACCCGATGCATCAAAAGGAGCAAACAACCAATGAACCGGGATCCTTCAAGAAAGATCACAGAAAGAAGAAGGGCTCGTCAGCCCGACGTGCCAAGAAATGAGCCAAAAGTGGGGTCGAGCTCTAGACCCGTCCAAAAATGAAGAGCTTCTCGGGAGGCAACCCGAGCTTTTTTGTTTTCTTTCATTTTAATGATTTTCGTGTGTGTTTTTATTAATGTTTTTGTTTGATATTGCTTAGGTAACCATACGGAGGAGATAAGAACCAAATTCGAGCGAATTCGGAGTGCGATGCAAATTTTCAAAATTGGGAAACAGTGGGCACTTCGCGATCGCCAGATTTTCAAAATTTTCAAAATGATTCCAAATCTGGCGACGCGAAGTTGGTAAGCCACGGAACAGGTAAAAATTTCGAACCTCGCGACGCGAAGAGAGCCGTTTGGCGACGCTAAACTTTTAAAAACTAGGGTATTTTTTAAAACTGTCCGTTTCGCGACGCGAAACCTGGGTTTTGCGACGCGAAGTCATGACTAACGGGTTTTAAACCCTCTTTTCTCACTTTTTCACTTCACCACAACCCTAATTTCTCTTAGGCGCCGCTAAACCCTCTCACGTTCTTGCGAGATTCGACTTTCTTGAGCTTCAATTTCATCAATTTCCATGACTAAGGTACGTTTCCTAACTTCAATTTCGTAAGAATAGCTTGAATTGGTAAGAGGAGATCTTGTTTGGACCATCAATGGTGTGTGAATGCTTATATTGAATTAGACATTGTTCTTGAATCACCATTGATTGATTGATGTTTATGCATGCCCAATTTTATGATTGAAACTTCAGTTTAGCATGCTTTGTGTTTGTTTAATCTAGTGATTGTGGTTAAATGATAAGTGTGGGGATTTTGAGAACATCAAAATCCCCCATCCTTCCTTGTTAGCTAGATTTTTTGTATGAAAGTGTAGGACCTCTTGTTGTGAAGAGTCAGAACTCACTATCTTTAAACCAGCTTTCTAGTTTAATTTTACTTAACTTGTAAACATTATGTTTTGTTTGTGCCCCTGTTTGAGGTTTGGAACCTCGGGGGCCTTTGATGACATTTCTTGTAACTTCCTTCTACCTATAAAAGGTAAAGGATGTTTAGGGTTTTGGTATTGATTTCATACATTACCATTTTGGGCATATTTCACCATTGTTGAATATTATTCAAGCTCTTATTGATTTCAATCACACATTCATGATTTCCATCCATTTCTTCATCTTCTTTGTGTTTTATGGGACAACAATTGGTATCAGAGCCAATCCTTGTTGATTCCTTGGCTTTCTTTGTGATTTAAAAAGGTTTTAAAGGTTTTCAAAATTTTGTTTTTTCAAAACTTTTTGGGTTTTCAATCCAAAAAGTGGTTTTAAAAGAGTGATATTAAGTGTTAAGTGATTCCCTAGTGTTTTAAAAGCTTTTTCCTACAAATTGGGGCTCTTAACACTTGTTTTTTAAGTGTTTTTAAGCGTTTTTGAGTGAATTTTCGGAGCTTCTGTGCAGGTTTTCCGAATCGGAATACGAGAGCTGAATTTTCAGCTCAAATTTTCCGAATCGGAAATTGTACTTTCTCCGAATCGGAGAACTCTCCTTTCGGAAAACGAGCCTCTGATTTGGGGTCTCGCTTCTGAGAAGTCACTTTTCCGAATCGAGCTATTTTCCGAACCCTACTTTTCCGAATCGGAAAATTGCATTTCCCGAATCGGAAAAGGCTGTTTTCCGCATTCAAGTTTTGAGCCAAATCCGATTCGGAAAACTACTGTTTCCAGATCGGATTTCGCCTCTTTGAGCCGAAACTTTTGAAAATTTATATCTCAAATCCGACACTAAGCTTGCTTTCAAAACCTTTCAAATCTCAAAGCTTTTTGTGTCCCGAGGCGCTCAAAATTTCTCTTTTTCGAAAACCAGTTTTATTTAAGCCAAGTGAGTCTTACAAGGAGATCTGCTGAAGTGAGAGAGATGTCGAAGGAAATCCTCGGAATCGGATCCGAGACTCGTCCTCCCGTCTTGGTGATGGGCGAGTACCAACAATGGAGACGCAGGATGATTCACTTCCTCGACCTGCTTGATGAAAACCTGATGAAGTCCATTCGAGAAGGACCTATCCGACCGACCGTCACCGTTGCCGCCGTACCAAAGACCGATACTTGTCCCGAACTTCCGGCGTACGTGGTCGAGAAGCCTGTTGAGATGTTCAATCCCGAACAAAGAGTCCGACATCTCATTGACAAGCGTGCACTGACCCTCCTGATTATGGCTCTCCCAAACGATATGTACGCTAGAGTGGACAGTCTGACCAACGCACGAGACGTTTGGTTGGAAATTGAACAACAGATGCAGGGAGGCGACTCTGCTGTGGAGAGTCAGAAGGAAAGTGCACTCAATGCCTACGAAGGCTTCAAAGCTAGGGAAAACGAATCCCTCATTGAGTCTTATCAAAGACTGAACGCCTTCGTCAACGACTTGAGACGGCTCGGGGTTGAGAAATCAAAGTATGAAGTGAACGTGAAATTCTTGAAGAATCTCAACCAAGAATGGCAAAACATGGCCATCAACATCCAGCTTAGCCGGAATCTGGGAACCTTGGGTCTACATGACTTGTTCAGTATGATGGTTCAACACGAAGATTTCATCACCGGCGGACGCTCCAAGAGAGCAGTTGATCCTCTGGCATTGTCAGCCGTGCCCTTTGGAGGACCAAACACTGCTCCCGTCCAACCAATGCCATACAACAGCGTCTCTCCCCAGTACTATCCTGAAGAATACAGTCAAGAGTTCAACCCGAACTATGGCTCAAGCGTACAACATCCCGACGAACCGGTGATCATCTCCATCTCTGATGATGAACTCTTCCATGTGAATGAGTCCATTGCCCTCATTTCACACAGCGTACAACGACTGAACGCAAATCGTGGATACAACCGGGGACGAGGATCCGGTTTTCCCAGTGGAGGAAGAATGGGGCAAGGTAGAGGAGGTCATTATCAATCTGAAAAGGGTCAGTACGGAAATCAAGGGAGAGGAAGCTATCAGCAAGGGGGTATGCCAGCTTATGACCAAGGAGGTTATAGGAACAACCAGAGAAGGTTCAGAGAAGATCAAGGCAGATACAGAGATCAGCCGAGAAGAGACAACACTTATCTTGACTATCAAGGAGGTCAAGGTAGTCAAGGAGATTGGAGAGGACAAGTCTCAGACATCAACTACCGGAACAGCTTGAGGCAATACACTCCGGAATCTGGGTATATTGAACGTCAGGGATATGAGATTGGATATGGAGGAAGATATGAGAGTGGAAGGCTAGATCAAGGGCCAGGATACGGGTATGAGCAGCATAGGGGTGATCAAAGGCAAGATGAGAGAGTGAATCATGGGAAAGGCATCTACCACGGAGGCGATTCCAGGGGAAACAGTTCCAAGAATGTTCAAAGGGAAGATCAACCAATTCACAATGATCAAGGAATTCAACGGGCAAATCCTCCTCAGGATCCCATAAACCAGAACCCCACTCCTCAGCAAACCGCAAGTCCCACTACCACTTGTTACAAGTGTGGAAAGTTGGGACACTACGCTCGAGATTGCTCCGTCAAGTACAAGGATGCCGCGTACTTTGAGAGGAAGGCATCACTGATGAGGAAGAAAGAAAAAGGGGTGGCTTTAATGGTAGATGAAGAGAACTGGGTATGTGAAGAAGAGAGTTCAGACGAGGAAGATCATTTAGTGCAAGGTCCCTGCTTGATGGCTGACTTCGAGGGATCGGAAGCCGTTGGACCAAGCACTTATCAGGACATAGATCCATCTGAGGTATCCTCTATCCCGGATATAACTGACACTGTGTAACACCCCGCTAAAGCGGAACCGCAGGGTGTAACAGTCTAGATTTCATTGCGATAGGAGATAATCAACACCAACCATTCATTTCAAAAATATTTAAAGTTTACAAAACGTATTACAACCAACCAGAGTTTGGAATTTACAAACATAACAAAATAAACGAAGTCTTGATTGATGTCTACGATGCTCAAATTAAGCTTTTTCATTCACCCTCTGATTTCCTGAAAAGCATGTTAAAACAAGCGTCAACTACGAGAGTTGGTGAGTTCACAGGTTTTATATGCACAAAACATTTTCAATGCAGAAAATCTTTATCGTAAAAACCAATGTTCAACCTCAACTGTTAAACATAACATTTATGCAAGATATATTCTCGAGCCACTACTAAACCTAAACCTTTGCCCCAACGATCTACCTCAGAGGTGGTTGCGAACCACATGGGTAGAGCGTTCTCGCGAACTACCTCAACGGTGGGACTAAAACCCCACATGTGTAGACGCTGCACTACCTCAGCGGTGGGACTAAACCCCACATATGTAGTACCACATATGATTACGTGCACCCTATACTCGTCAGTAAACAAGGGTGGGTCCACTCTACCAAATAGCGCTATCCACAATAATCATTGGCTCGAAACGAGTTAATAGTAGTGTATTCAAATGGGACTTTTACTCAATATATCATTATTTGCATAATCAATCGCTCACAAGCAAAAATTCATAAATCATTTATCAACCAACATGCTTTTCACCCTAAAACGCGTAAAAAACGGTAAAATAGGGGCCGTGAATACTCACCTCGAGTGATCTTAGCGTTTAGACAATCGTTAACGCGTGTACGAGTCCCGGTTCCGAATCTAGAATTGCCCTATAATATACGTATTTGACGTAAGTTCTAAATTCAACGGTCCATAAATAATAAATCAATTCCGATATCCATATAATGCCTTTACTATATTTTAATAAGTTCATTTTAATATAAATGACTTTTTGTTACATAAAATTATTATCCAAACACATGGGAATTTTGAATATTTGTAAAATAACATTTTTGAAATTTTTCTATTCTGGCAGATTTGTTCCAATGCAAAGGTGTCACCATTAAACCTAGTTCCAAAGGGAGTTAGGTTTCAAACTTTTTACCTACTGGAATTTGGGATATTAGCAACAATCCCACAATTTTTCATAATTTTTGGAGGTGTTTTACCTATTTTAAGAATTTTTGCAAAGACAGTGGATACCTTTTATTTTCAGATTTACATGTCAGTGATGTTTGCTTCATAAAGAATTCATCTTCCCACCAAATCATGAATTTCAAAAGGGATTTTCTAGATAACACATATACCAAGCTAATGAGACAAATTTCACATCATTTGGGTGATTTTTGAGGGAGATATGGCCTCTTAAAGTCGTGCATGTGCAATCTGCCACCATGGGACAGCCTACACCACTAACTTGTTTTCATTGGTTGAACCCTCAAAAGTCCACCAAATCACGTGATTTTGGATTCTTTAGAAAGCTATCTCAGAGAACTTGAGTTTGAAATCAAAAATCGTGCATTTTGGATAAGTTGTCAAAGAGATATGCATGCATGAAGATGATACAAGTTTTCTGACCAAAAGCTGATGAGCATCAAAAAGTTTTTAAATGGTTGAAGGAGTTTTACTCCGAATTTTTAAGTGATTCAAAAGGGATTTTCTTCCTAACTCATCAAATTTCAATCTATCAAATTTTTGTAGAAAAATACCTCAGTTTACTATACTTTTGAGACGTCCAAACACACATGCAAAAATCAGACAGATTCTGTCCAGAATCAAAACCCCATTTTCATCCATCAAAACACATAAAATCACAAGATTTCTTGGGGTTTCTTGCTATTAATCTATAAACTCATATCATTTAACATATAAGTAGATGAAATATGCATTATCATCATCCATAAACATGCATGAACTATCAATAATGTCCAGCCCAAAATGATGATCAAAAACATCAACAACAAGATTTTTTGAAATCAAACTTGTGTTCTTACGGGGGATTCATGGATATTCACCTTCATAGAATGTTTAAACACATTTCTAAGGTTATATCTCATCCCCAAACATCAAGAGGATTATCAAAGCATAAGGAGGGATTAAACCTCAAGAAAATGGAAGAAAAACTCAAGATTGAGCCAAAAATCGAAGTTAGACAAACATGCAACACACTTACCTTTGATGAACACAAATGATACTCTTAAAACTTGTTTTAATCTTCAAGAAATTTCAGATTTTTAGAGAGAATATGGCTGGAAATTTGAGAGAATTTGAGAGAGTTTTTAGAGAGAGAGAATGATAGAGAGAGAGAGGAGTTTGAAAAAAATGACAAGGGTGTGAAGGTGATGATGTTGTTTATGGATTCAAGAGAGAGAGAGGGATATAGGGAGGGGGTGGCCAGCCAAGTGGGGCCCACCCATCCTCTCTCACACACATTTTTTTTAAATTAAAAGAGTTAAACTTACACTGCGTAATTAAACGCAGTACCGGGTTTTGGTGCGTTTTCGGTAGGAACCGATTTTTCGAGGGAAACTTTGGATCATTTAAATTAGTTTACTTATATTTTAAATAAAATAACTTAATTTTCCAAAAATTACTTTAAATTTGGCATTATAGGATTATCGGATGACTTTGGGCCGGTTCGGGCTTTTTCGGGCAGTTTTCGGGACTTTTAGGTTTTAGCCTAAATTTTTCACGCAAACTAATTTTTAACCTACGGAAACGCTATTGAGTGATTAAACAAGTAGCTAACCTGATGGTCAAAATTTGCAGCTGTCACATTTACCCCCGGTTGAAAGAAATTTCGTCCCGAAATTTAATTCTTGCTACTACCACCGGGGTCATTTGTGAAAAGGTGAGGGTATTTATTCATCATGAATGCCTCTCGCTCCCAGGTAAACTCTGGTCCATGCTTTGAATTCCATCGTACTTGACGATCGGTATTCTACTGTGCCTAAGCCGCTTGGTCTCACGATCGAGGATTTCAATTGGTTCCTCCGTGGTGCGCAATTGCCCATCGATTTGGATCTCCTCCAGAGGTAAGACTACTGTCTCTTCTGATAGGCATTTCTTCAGATTGGACACGTGGAAAGTGTCATGGATAGAGCTGAGCTCTGGGGTTAGGTCCAATCTGTAAGCGACTGGTCCGATTCTTTCCAAGATCTCAAACGGTCCAACAAATCGAGGGCTCAATTTTCCCTGCTTTCCGAATCTTATTAGCCCTTTCCAAGGTGATACCTTCAGTAGTACCCTATCACCAATCTGGAATTCCAACGATTTCCGTCGATTATCAGTATAACTTTTCTGGCGATCTCTGGCCGCTTTAAGCTTTTCTTGGACCACCTTGATCTTATCAGTGGTCTCCTGTACGATGTCAGGTCTAAGCAGTCGACTCTCTCCCAGTTCCAACCAGTTGAGTGGGGATCTGCACTTGCGTCCATACAGTGCTTCGTACGGGGCACACTGAATACTTGCATGATAACTGTTGTTGTAGGAGAATTCAACTAATGGTAGATGATCATCCCAACTGCCTCCGAATTCCAACACACATGCACGCCGCATATCCTCCAACGTTTGTATGGTCCTTTCTGTCTGACCGTCGGTTTGTGGATGATAGGCGGTGCTCAAATCCACACGAGTACCTAATGCTGTCTGCAGCGATTGCCAAAATCGCGAAGTGAATCTACTGTCTCTATCGGAGATGATCGAGATTGGCACTCCATGTCGCATAACTATCTCATCGTCATACAATTTCGCGAGTCTATCAATGCTGTAAGTTTCTCTTATTGGCAACAAGTGCGCAGATTTCATGAGTCGGTCAACGATTACCCAAATCGAATCATGGCCCTTTTTAGTCCTGGGCAACTTGGTCACGAAATCCATTGATATTTGTTCCCATTTCCATTCTGGGATTTCTGGTTGCTGTAATAGTCCAGACGGTTTCTGGTGTTCTGCCTTGATTCTTGCGCAGGTTAGACATTTGCTCACATAAGTGGCGATATCCTTCTTCATTCCAGGCCACCAATAGTGTTCCTTCAGTCCCTTATACATCTTGTCAGAACCTGGGTGTATCGAGTACCTCGATTGATGAGCCTCATCCATGATCATTTTCCTTAACTGATCGACTTTTGGGATCCAAATTCTATCCTTGAAGTAACGCACTCCATCCGTTTTCTCCTCAAACTCTTTCTCCATCTGGTGTAGAGTTTCTTTCTTCAAGTTATCAGCCTTTAGAGCTTCTCTCTGAGCTTCCAGTATTTGACTTTTCAGGCTGGTCTGCACTATCACTCCCATTGCTCGTGTCCTTGTAGGTTTCACTCGTTCCTTCCTGCTTAGCGCATCAGCTACAACATTCGCCTTCCCTGGGTGATATTTAATCTCGCAGTCGTACTCGCTGAGCAACTCAACCCATCTTCTCTGCCTCATGTTCAGCATTTTCTGATCGAGAACATGCTGGAGGCTCTTATGGTCCGTATAGATGGTGCATTTGGTCCCGTAAAGAGAATGTCTCCAAATCTTAAGGGCAAACACCACTGCTCCGAGCTCCAAGTCATGAGTGGTGTAGTTCTTCTCGTGGACCTTCAGTTGTCTGGATGCATAAGCGATGACTTTCTCGTTCTGCATTAAGACACATCCCAAGCCTTGATGTGAAGCATCGCAATACACCACAAAGTTATCCGTTCCCTCGGGTAACGCCAGAATAGGTGCATTGCACAACTTATGCTTGAGCAATTGAAACGCTTCTTCTTGTTTCTCTCCTCAAATAAACTTCTTGTCTTTTTGCGTTAAAGTTGTCAGCGGCTGCGCAATTTTGGAGAAATTTGCAATGAATCGCCGGTAGTAGCCTGCCAGACCGAGAAATTGTCGAATTTCTGTCGGTGTCTTCAGGGCTTCCCATTTCTTTATAGCCTCAACCTTGGCTGGATCGATGTGTATTCCTTCTTTATTCACCCATGACCTAAAAAGTGCACTTCTCGAATCCAAAATTCGCACTTTGAAAACTTGGCATAAAGCTTTTCAGCTTTGAGTAATTTCAGTATCAACCTCAAATGTTGCTCATGCTCCTCCTTGCTTCGGGGGTAGCCCAGGTAACTCTTCCGGGAATACTTCGAGAAATTCCCGCACAATCGGAATATCCTGAATTTGCTTCTCCTTTGCTTTCTTATCTACTACGTGCGCCATGAATGCTACACATTCATTTCGTAGATGGCTACGCATTTTCATGAACGGTACTAACTTAATATCTCTCTTCGGCTTTTCTCCGTGCACTTCGAGTATACCTCCATCGGGTAATGCTAGCCTAACTATCTTCTCAGCCCAGTATATTGTCGCTCGGTGGTTGGACATCCACTCCATACCCACTATTATGTCGAAACTCCCTATCTTGATCGGAATTAAATCTATACTCAAATCCTTTCCTGATAAGCCTAGAGTGCATTTTCTAACTACCTTGTTAGCCTTACTAACTCTCCGTTAGAGTATTCAATTATGTGCTCCTCTTTCAAATTTTGTGACTTCTTGTTTATCTTAGGCCTGAATTCTAACGACACGTAACTTCTATCGGCTCCGGAATCAAAAAGCACAGCAGCAGAATAATCGTTGGGGAAAAACGTGCCTGTGACCACATCAGGATTTTATTTTGCTTCCTCTGCTTGGTGCTACTCAAGCCTTTATTCAGTGCGGAATACCTATCTTTAGAGTGATCCGGCCTTTTAAACTCGTAGCAGACTTTCCGCCCTTCTTGACCTTTCTTTCCTTTCTTTAGTAAAGAGCAAAATGCCCTGCTAGCTTGCATTTGGTATCCGAAGTACAAGCTCATGGGTGGTTCCAGTTGTATCTAATACATTTTGGAGGGGGGTCCATATACTTTCCTGACTCTTGGGTCTTCACTCCAAAATTTTCGGCTACTTTCCAACCTTTGGTTGAATTAACACGAGTCGTTTCCTCCGACTGGTGCTCAAATTTTCTTGTATTACCATCCTTCCATTCGATGGGTACTATTACTTCCTTACTTCTTCTACTTGCGACAAGCTCGGTAGTAACTTGAGTGACTACGGTAGATACGACTTCCCAGACTTGTTGGGCTATCAGTTGAACAATGTTGATCGATTAATTCTCACGATTCACTTTCTAGCTACGTGCGTTTCTTCTGTAAAATGCGGTTCTAAATCATTTGTAAAATGTATGTTTGATTAAAAGTTGTCTTTTAATAAATGTTCGAAAATATTTGTATTTTATTCATGATAATTTCTTTAAAATAAACTCGCTAAGATCGTCCTTGTGATTTAATAAAAATTATTTTCGTAAAAGTTTAATACATATCTGAAGAGTTCAAAGTTTGATGCTAATGCATCCTTAAAATATTTCTCTTGCCCATACTGGGGTTTTAAATGGAACAATCCAAAAGTGCATTTTATTTTATTTTTTTTGGAATTCTTTCAAAATCATGAGAGTTACAATCGATAGGATCAACTTTGCCAACAGTATCACCACAACTTGCCAGTTCAAGTCAACTCTCCTAGTCGTCCTTGTTGCCGTCATAACCTTCTCTACAGCATTGGTGGCACCTTCCTCCAAGAGATGCACCAATTTCGTCAACTTAATTATATCCGGGTTCTAACTTGATACTCTGCTTCGATTATTTTGCAGTCCGTCGACGTGTGCTCGGATTGTTCAAGCCTCTCCTAGTGTCATACTTGTAGTACAACCGATCAGTATCCCCGAAAGGATATGAAATGACCTTGCATTAACTAGATGTGTTATCGCCAGTCCACTCCGAATGGTTGCCGCAGCTCTCTTCTGAGTTGTCTCATATGAGGTTTTGTGAGGTTCGGAGGTGGATCGATTGAAACGTCTTTGCTTGTTACTCCGATGTCGGAATCGTAATGCCTAGACGGGTCTTTCTCCGAAGTCTAAGTAATGGTGTTTGGCATAGTGATTGTAGTGTCCGCATAACTTATTAACGCGCCTTCAAACTACTAGTGACCTCCTAAGTGCTAACGCAAAAGTGTTCAACAAAGGCGTTACTTTACTTAAACGCGTAAGTGCTATAGTAGATATCAGAATCATGATGTGCTTATGTGAACTCACACGGTTTATGTTTTTCAGGAAATTTTTTCGAAGGTTCCAACTTTTAAACTCTAACAGTATGACTAGTTCATAAGTCTTATCCTACTTATATCATGGCTAGGCGTAGGTGATCAGGCTCCGCATATCTATGATATATCAGAATAACACCTATCCTAATCATCTTAACAGTAAAATTCTCCTAAATTTTGAAATCTTTGATTTTGAAAAGTTTTGGTTGCCGTACTTGGTATTTAAGAAAAACCGACGTGTATCAAAACAACACCTATTCTAACCACACTAGTATTTAAATTCTCCTATACTTCGAAATCCTTTAATTAAAAGTTTAACTTCTTTTTGAAAAAGGTTGGTTATAGTACTTGGTTTTTATGAAAAACCGATGTTCTATATAACCTATGGCTCTGATACCAAATCTGTAACACCCCGCTAAAGCGGAACCGCAGGGTGTAACAGTCTAGATTTCATTGCGATAGGAGATAATCAACACCAACCATTCATTTCAAAAATATTTAAAGTTTACAAAACTTATTACAACCAACCAGAGTTTGGAATTTACAAACGTAACAAAATAAACGAAGTCTTGATTGATGTCTACGATGCTCAAATTAAGCTTTTTCATTCACCCTCTGATTTCCTGAAAAGCATGTTAAAACAAGCGTCAACTACGAGAGTTGGTGAGTTCACAGGTTTTATATGCACAAAACATTTTCAATGCAGAAAATCTTTATCGTAAAAACCAATGTTCAACCTCAACTGTTAAACATAACATTTATGCAAGATATATTCTCGAGCCACTACTAAACCTAAACCTTTGCCCCAACGATCTACCTCAGAGGTGGTTGCGAACCACATGGGTAGAGCGTTCTCGCGAACTACCTCAACGGTGGGACTAAAACCCCACATGTGTAGACGCTGCACTACCTCAGCGGTGGGACTAAACCCCACAAGTGTAGTACCACATATGATTACGTGCACCCTATACTCGTCAGTAAACAAGGGTGGGTCCACTCTACCAAATAGCGCTATCCACAATAATCATTGGCTCGAAACGAGTTAATAGTAGTGTATTCAAATGGGACTTTTACTCAATATATCATTATTTGCATAATCAATCGCTCACAAGCAAAAATTCATAAATCATTTATCAACCAACATGCTTTTCACCCCAAAACACGTAAAAACGGTAAAATAGGGGCCGTGAATACTCACCTCGAGTGATCTTAGCGTTTAGACAATCGTTAACGCGTGTACGAGTCCCGGTTCCGAATCTAGAATTGCCCTATAATATACGTATTTGACGTAAGTTCTAAATTCAACGGTCCATAAATAATAAATCAATTCCGATATCCATATAATGCCTTTACTATATTTTAATAAGTTCATTTTAATATAAAATGACTTTTTGTTACATAAAATTATTATCCAAACACATGGGAATTTTGAATATTTGTAAAATAACATTTTTGAAATTTTTCTATTCTGGCAGATTTGTTCCAATGCAAAGGTGTCACCATTAAACCTAGTTCCAAAGGGAGTTAGGTTTCAAACTTTTTACCTACTGGAATTTGGGATATTAGCAACAATCCCACAATTTTTCATAATTTTTGGAGGTGTTTTACCTATTTTAAGAATTTTTGCAAAGACAGTGGACACCTTTTATTTTCAGATTTACATGTCAGTGATGTTTGCTTCATAAAGAATTCATCTTCCCACCAAATCATGAATTTCAAAAGGAATTCATCTTCACATCATTTGGGTGATTTTTGAGGGAGATATGGCCTCTTAAAGTCGTGCATGTGCAATCTGCCACCATGGGACAGCCTACACCACTAACTTGTTTTCATTGGTTGAACCCTCAAAAGTCCACCAAATCACGTGATTTTGGATTCTTTAGAAAGCTATCTCAGAGAACTTGAGTTTGAAATCAAAAATCGTGCATTTTGGATAAGTTGTCAAAGAGACATGCATGCATGAAGATGATACAAGTTTTCTGACCAAAAGCTGATGAGCATCAAAAAGTTTTTAAATGGTTGAAGGGGTTTTACTCCGAATTTTTAAGTGATTCAAAAGGGATTTTCTTCCTAACTCATCAAATTTCAATCTATCAAATTTTTGTAGAAAAATACCTCAGTTTACTATACTTTTGAGACGTCCAAACACACATGCAAAAATCAGACAGATTCTGTCCAAAATCAAAACCCCATTTTCATCCATCAAAACACATAAAATCACAAGATTTCTTGGGGTTTCTTGCTATTAATCCATAAACTCATATCATTTAACATATAAGTAGATGAAATATGCATTATCATCATCCATAAACATGCATGAACTATTAATAATGTCCGGCCCCAAAATGATGATCAAAAACATCAACAACAAGATTTTTTGAAATCAAACTTGTGTTCTTACGGGGGATTCATGGATATTCACCTTCATAGAATGTTTAAACACATTTCTAAGGTTATATCTCATCCCCAAACATCAAGAGGATTATCAAAGCATAAGGAGGGATTAAACCTCAAGAAAATGGAAGAAAAACTCAAGATTGAGCCAAAAATCGAAGTTAGACAAACACGCAACACACTTACCTTTGATGAACACAAATGATACTCTTAAAACTTGTTTTAATCTTCAAGAAATTTCAGATTTTTAGAGAGAATATGGCTGGAAATTTGAGAGAATTTGAGAGAGTTTTTAGAGAGAGAGAATGATAGAGAGAGAGAGGAGTTTGAAAAAATGACAAGGGTGTGAAGGTGATGATGTTGTTTACGGATTCAAGAGAGAGAGAGGGATATAGGGAGGGGGTGGCCAGCCAAGTGGGGCCCACCCATCCTCTCTCACACACATTTTTTTTTTAAATTAAAAGAGTTAAACTTACATTGCGTAATTAAGCAACGCAGTACCGGGTTTTGGTGCGTTTTCGGTAGGAACCGATTTTTCGAGGGAAATTTTGGATCATTTAAATTAGTTTACTTATATTTTAAATAAAATAACTTAATTTTCCAAAAATTACTTTAAATTTGGCATTATAGGATTATCGGATGACTTTGGGCCGGTTCGGGCTTTTTCGGGCAGTTTTCGGGACTTTTAGGTTTTAGCCTAAATTTTTCACGCAAACTAATTTTTAACCTACGGAAACGCTACTGAGTGATTAAACAAGTAGCTAACCTGATGGTCAAAATTTGCAGCTGTCACACACTGTGGCAATGTTAGAATCTAAAATTTGTGAATTGGAGAGATGTCTCCAATCGGAGAGGACTCTTGTCACGAAATTTAGAATCGACAGTGCTATTTACAAAGATTCTCTTGAGGAATTGACCATAGTTTATAACCGTGAATCACTTGAGTCTGGCATTCGAGAGTCCAATTTATCAAACAAAGTTAGTTGTCTTCAAAAAGCCCATGAGGAACTTAACAGTAATCATGGGGAGCTCAACATTAAATTCCAGTTACTTTCGGAAGAGAAAACTCGGTTGTTTTCAAAAATACAAGAGCTTGAGGACAACAATTTTAAAAGAGGACAATCTGAACAGACTTTAAGTATCCTCACTCAGCATGCCAAAAAGAATCCCTTTTACAAAGCTAAACCCGGCCTAGGTCTGTCTGAAAACCATGTTTTAGATAAAGCACCTTCTCATCTATACAACTTTGAGGAAATGGCAGCCTCCAAGCCCAAACCTGCCATAGTAGGAGGACATGTGACCGAGGAATTTGTTAGGCAGACTGTCACATACACCGAAGTCATAAACGGTGAGACCATAACCACGACCATCAGTCCAACGAACAGTACCTCTAGCAGTCCACCCACTAGCCCTACTCCAAATAGACCAATCTTTGTTCCATCTAGTGATCCAACCAACTCTAAACCCACCTGGGAAGGCATTAAGGCCAGAACCCCTAGAGTAGCAATGCCTCCCATCAACTACACAGACCTTAACTCAAGCTATGAGACTAGGGAAATGGAACTTTCAGAGGAGACCTTAGTTATCCCACCCGAGGATTCTTCCGCGACTAAGAGTCCCGACCTAGTCAGGCTAGAAAAGGAGGTGTTTGCTCTTAGGTTAAAAGCCATGGATTTGGATGCATGTCAACATCAGATCCTGAATCTGAAGGTCATTGTGTCGGAGAAAGATTCCTTGGTTCGCAATCTGGAGAAAGATTTGCTTGAGGCAAATGCCGAAAGAATTAGGCTTTCTTCAGAATGTGAGACCGCAACCTCAGCTTTCACTGATTTTCAAATCAAGGTTGCGGATCTTCAGGCTCGATACGTTATCCTAGATATCCACTTTGAACTTTTAAAAGAACTTGATCATGATGAACGGATAATGTATCGCCAATCTTTAACCAACCAACGGGTGTCTAACTCCATTTTAAAAAGGAAAGTGATGAATCTTGAAAATCTCTACTTTTCAGACTCAGTTGATGATAAGACTACTCCAATCCTCAACCATCCAATAGTCACTCCCCAACCAAAACCTGTCTTAGATACAGAGGACTATTACTCCATTATATCAGATGATGATGAACCCCTAACTCACACCATAGGATAGCCGAACCCAAGACTGTCCAAGATCCAAATGTTGAATATGATATGAAGGTGTTTTTAGATGAGGATGATGATCCTTCAGGCTTTATTCCCAAGAAGCCAAAATCTGTTGTTGTCAAACCTGAGCAGTCTGCTGAGTCACGAGCTCCTATTTCTGAGAAAAGCAACCCAGAGGGTGGAAAATGTGTAGGTACTGACAAGGGTAAGTTCAGTTAAGCCACACGCACCCAAAGGACTCCAGAAAAAGCATTCAAAGTCTAACGATGCTCGTAACTCAGTCAAACCCATTAAAAGTCTTGAATTTCATTCAAGTTCCTTTGAAGTGGGTGAGACATCTCAGTTACAACCAAATCAACCTTTCAATTCCACTAAACCTAAATTTTCTAAAAAGGCATCTGGAAAAGGTGGTAACTCCATTCCCACAAAACCGTCATCTAACTCACACCATGCTTATCATGCAGATGCGAGGAGGAAAGATGGTGGACCGAATGTGAAGCCACCAAGAAAGGATCATCATGGGAGGAACAACTCTTTTTCTGCTTTCCCTAAGAAACATAGTCCTAGCCGTGCGGGTTTAGGCTATGTTCCACCTAGTGTAGGAAAGAATTTGAACATGTCTGTTAAATCTAATCGCAACTTGAACGATGCTTTTAATACTTTTCGCAATGACATGTGCTTTATGTTTGATAATTTCCTGCGTTATGGTGTGCCTAACTCTTACTATGCTCCCAATTCTAATGTCAAATCCCGAAAGAGAAGGGGAAGAAAAAGAGGAAAAGCAAAATCCTCCTCGTCAGTGAAGTCTCCTCAGCCTAAGGAGAAATCCGAAAAGGGGACTTCACCGACCGATTTATCTGTATCTAACCCACAGGAACCCATTTGGCAATGGGTCCCTAAACAAGCTTAATTGTCTTGCAGGTCAGTCATGTGTGGTACTTCGACTCCGGCGCATATAGACACATGACTGGTCAGAGATCCTTCCTTTTCGACTATGTTGAAAGGTTCGAGGGATATGTCAAAACAGCCGACAAGACGCTTAGGCCAATGGTGGGTTATGGGAAAATTACGGATGGGAAATACATCATTAAAGATGTAAGGTATGTCGAGGGGTTAGGTTTCAACATGTTCAGCTCCAGCCAGTTCTGCGACAACGGATACTGGGTGAAGCAATTTCAATACGGGAGTAATGTGAATGATGAAGATAACAATGTCATTCTGAGTGCACGAAGGAATGGCAATCTTTACTCCACCGCTCTTCGTTCAATCCCTCAGACACACCCACAGTTTGCAGCAATTTCTGATCCGAGGAATGCAATCTGTCTGCTCGCGAAGGCCTCAAAGGAGGACAGTTGGTTATGGCATCGAAGACTCTGCCATCAGAATTTCAAAGACATGAACAAGCTGGTTTCGAAAAATCTAGTCAAGGGACTACCAGAGACTCGCCTTTCCAAGGATACATTGTGTCCCGCTTGCGAACAAGGAAAGATGACGAGAAGCTCTCATCCACCGAGGATGGATACAAGCAGCAAAAGTCCCCTTGACATGATTCACATGGATCTTTGTGGACCTAGCAGAACCGAGAGCTTAGCCAGAAAGAAATACATGTTAGTTCTCGTTGATGAGTTCTCTAGATTCACATGGGTTGAATTCCTGCGAGCCAAGTCTGACGCTGCCGATCGAATCATTGCCTTCATCAAGCGAATTCAAGTTCTCTTGGGTCGCCGAGTGAAGAAGTTGAGAAGTGACAACGGAACCGAGTTTCGCAATGCAAAGTTGCAATCCTTTCTTGAAGACGTGGGAATCTCTCACAACTTCTCAGCAGTGCGCACACCTCAACAAAATGGGGTAGTAGAAAGGAAGAACCGGACGTTGGTTGAAGTAGCGAGATCCATGATGGCTCATTCTGGAGTTCCTCAACAGCATGCTACACGCAGAATCGGACTCTGATCCTCAAGCGGACCGGTAAAACCGCCTGCGAGATGGTCGAACAGCGTAAGCCTAACATCGATTACTTTCGAGTCTTTGGATGTAAATGCTATGTTTTAAACGACCGGGATGATTTGGGAAAGTTTGAACCCAAATCTGATGAGTCTATCTTCATTGGATACTCACATAACTCTAAGGCTTATCGGGTTTTCAACAAACGAACCCGAACCATCCTGGAAAGCTCAAATGTTGATTTTTCAGAAACCGAAACCTATTATGTGGCAAGTTCAAGTAATATAAATGCATCATTTCCTGAATTGTTCACCACACCACCGAGCACAGATTCTTCCACTAACTTTTCTGCTCTAGACTTCTTAGACCTCGCAGATTATGATCTACCCACACTTACGGGTCCGATTGTAGTTCCTGCTCATGCTGGTTCAACTTCTACTTCCATGACGTCCGATGCATTCATCACTGAGCCATCTACAAGTACATCAACAAACTCAGTGTCTCCGGAATCAACTGCGGTTTCTCCTCCTGAAATTTCATCATCTGCCTCACCGGAACCCTTCCAAGAGCAGACTCCTCAACCTGCTCTTGCTCCCATCCCAGAAGATGCTCCGCTACCTTCACCTAGCTCAGCTCAGAGAACTTATGCTCAGGTAGTGTGTGAGCCCCGGTTGGAGGCATCCCCAGAATAATCCGACGGCCGGATCATCAAGTAGAAACCAGCAAGAGGTCTTTGCCGTGCAAGATGAGAACGACGCCACCAACAACCAACAAGCTTATGTCACTCACCCTCACACTCGCAGGTGGACAAAAGATCATCCCCCCTCCCAGATCATCGGGAGTCCCTCACAACCTGTAACCACTCGATCTGCAAAGCACACTGAAAATCTGATCCTATTCGGCGGGTTCTTGAGCGAATTTGAACCATCGGATGTTTGGCAAGCTCTCACCGATCCCGACTGGGTGATCGCCATGCAAGATGAGCTGGCTGAATTCGAGAGAAACAAAGTTTGGCGCTTGGTAGAACGACCATGGGGAAAGACTATCATCGGCCTCAAGTGGATACTCCGGAACAAAACCGACGAGAATAATCTCATCATCCGGAACAAAGCTCGCCTGGTCGCCAAGGGTTATCGCCAACAAGAGGGTATCGACTATGATGAGACGTACGCGCCAGTAGCCCGAATCGAAGCGATCCGAATCTTCCTAGCGTATGCTGCACACAAAAACATGACAGTCTATCAGATGGACGTCAAATGTGCCTTCTTGAATGGAGTTCTTCAAGAAGAAGTGTACGTAGAACAACCGGAAGGGTTCGTCGATTCTCGATTCCCAAATCACGTCTACATTTTGGACAAGGCACTTTACGGTCTCAAGCAAGCTCCGAGGGCATGGTACGAAACTCTCACTGACTACTTGCTAGGAATTGGCTACAAGAAAGGTACAATCGATCCCACTCTGTTTCTCAAGAGGTCAGGTAAAGATTTAATTATCGTTCAGATATACGTGGATGACATTATCTTTGCGTCTACAAAGCCTGAGATGTGCCAAGAGTTTGAGAACACCATGAAATCCCAATTCAAAATGAGCATGATGGGCGAGTTGACGTTCTTTTTAGGACTTCAAGTTCGACAACGCCCTGATGGCATTTTTATAAATCAAGCCAAATATGTTCAAGATCTTTTAAAACAATTTGATTTCGGTGGTTCAAACTCTGCGGCCACACCAATGCCCAGGAATTTTCAACTAACTGCAGATACTTCTGGTAAACCGGTTGACCAGAAAACCTATCGGGCAATCATTGGTTCTCTTTTATATCTCACGGCCAGTAGACCAGATATCGTCTTTTCCACAGGTGTCTGCGCTCGTTTTCAGTGTGACCTACGGGATTCACATCTGTCTGCTGTCAAGAGAATCCTTAGGTATCTGAAGGGCACACCGGATTTTGGCCTTTGGTACCCAAAGGATTCTGGGTTTGAACTAATTGCATATATAGACTCAGACCATGCAGGTTGTAAGCTAAACAGGAAAAGCACTTCTGGTGCCTGTCAATTTCTCGGAGATAAGCTCGTGAGTTGGTCATCTCGGAAACAGAATTGCGTGTCCTTATCCACAGCAGAGGCGGAGTATGTTGCCGCCGCCTGCTGTTGCTCGCAAGTTCTATGGATGAAAACTCAACTTGCCGACTTCGGATACACCATGCAACGAATCCCAATATACTGTGACTCCAAAAGTGCGATTCAGATCACGGCAGATCCAGTTCAACACTCTCGGACGAAGCATATCGACATCCGATACCGTTTCATCAAGGACCACGTCGAGAAAGGTAATGTTGAACTTTACTTTGTTGAAAGTGACTATCAGCTTGCAGATTTGTTCACTAAACCGTTTGACGAGAAGCGTCACTTTTTCCTCCTAAGCAAGTTAGGAATGCTAGACCTCCCCGCCTGAGGTCTAGGGGGAGTCGGGAGTTCTTATAGTGTATGCATGTGTGTAGGGGGAGTATTTAATAATCCTTGAGCGATTGCATGAATCGAGGGGGAGTACTAAGTCCTGTATTTAATATTTGGTGTGCTTACTAACGTTCTCGGATCCACAACACCTTGGATACCATATTGTACCTTCTTTTGTAGGTGTGGATCCTCATTAAGACTTCTGGTTACTTCAGATCAGAACTCGCGCAAAACCTTGTCGAGACGTACCAGGTAAGTCTCGTTTTTCGGGAGTCGAGCGCTGAACTTGTAAACTTTTTGTGAACTTGAAAGTTCAGGGGGTGGTAGAGTACATGTCTTGAACTTACAAGTTCGGGGACTAACTTTGCCATTTTCTGATTCTTAAACGTTCGGGGACTCGTTTTGCTCTTTAGTGAAACTTGTAGTCCAGGGTTTGTTTTGAAACTTCTTAAAACTACAAGTTCAGGGACTAGTTGTAAGTTTCCTTGAAACTTCAGTCCAGGGGTGGTTTTTGCCAATAGGTGAAAGTCGGGTTAAGAGAGTCACCAGGAGAGCCAAACACAGTGTTTTTGACCCAAACACAGTGTAATTCGGTAAAAATATAAATACCGGTTTCAAAGATTTACTTTTCACAAAAATTCAAATTTTCACTTTTTCCTCTCTGAACTCTCACCCGGTAACCGCTCTCGCGCTCGATTCGCTTTCGTTCGTTTTTGCTCCGTTCGTCGATCAGATTACGTTTTCGGATTCCTGGTAAGATTACGATCAATCCTTATATAGTTATAACGTCTTAATCTGCTGTTTTAAGGTCCGGATCGAAGCCTAAACTTTTCAAAAACTTACCCGAAACCCAAACTTCTTGGAATGGGATTTCGGGGCTTTAAATCGATCCTCTGTTGATTAGAAACTTATTATGAACTGATTTAGGATGCATGTTGATAGTTTAGGGCCTTAGATCGACGTTCGGTGAGTGGTTTTGAGTTTAGAAGTCGAACGGTTCTCGTTTTCCGAATCGGAAAACTTGAACATTCAAGTTTTCCGAATCGGAAAACTTGAATGTTCAAGTTTTCCGCATTCATCAACGATGAGTATCCTTATGCGTTTTCCGATTCGGAAAACCAGATAAATCCGAATCGGATTATCAGGTTTTCCGAATCCGACTTGTGTCTCGGTTTTCAAGTTAAGTTTTTCTGATTCGGAAAACATGGAATTACACTTACGGGTTTCTGAGGTTTTCCGAATCACGTATGAGACCAAGTCTTTCAAAAATTTTCTAAGTGTTTCACATTTTCCGAATCGGAAAACATCGTTTTCCGAATCGGAAAACCCACTTGTTCGTGTTGCTTTAATTTTCTAAGTGTGGGAGTTTCCCGAATCGGAAAAGTGCCTTTTCCGAATCGGAAAACTTGTGTTTTATTAATCTCAAAATTTTCTAAGTGTTTGATGTTTCCCGATTCGGAAAAGTACCTTTTCCGAATCGGAAAACATCCCCTCGTATGTTTGCTCGTTTTTCGACTCGGGAAATACGAAATACTCATTTATGGGTTTTCGAGGTTTTCCGACTCGCGTCTAGACGAGGGTATAGTTTTTTCACGATGCATTCTTATTAACACTTAATTTCTCTTTTGTCGTGTCAGCAATGGCTGATCAACCGATTGCTCCTACTTCCCTTGTCAACGCTGCTGACCGAGCTCTTATCGCACCATCTAACATCCGCCCCATCCACCAGAACAACGGATATGTTGATCTGTCCAACTTCACTGCTGAGGACGCGGAGGTGCTAGAGATCCTTCGTGCGCATCCGCTGGCGTACGCGATGCAAGCCACTGCTAGAGTCCCCATGATCTACCTGCAGCAGTTCTTTGCTACATCTACTGTGGAGACACGTGATGGCGTGCAGACCATCGTCGGTCGTGTTGATCACACCGACCTCACTATTACCTTGGAGGACCTGAGGCGCGTTCTCCATCTGCCTGCCGCCACGCCTGAGGCCCCGTTCGACCCTCTGGTTTCTGGACCCGAGCTCTTCAGCGAAGTACTCGCTCTCGGGGTCCACTACACTGCCAACAACCGACCGAAGGGAATCTCCCAAGTCACCCAGGGGATGCTGCCACCGATCTGGTTCTCGTTCTTCAACATCCTCAACAGAACCTTGTCCTCGAAGACTCACGGAGTTGATAAGGCTTCGACTCAGTTCTGGCACGTCATACATGCGGTCGCCTACGGAAGGCGCATTGACTTCGCCCAACAAATTTGGGCCGACATGGTCACTGACGTTCGCCCAGGATCCGCAAGAACCCGTCATACATCCATTCCGTGGATGAGGTTCTTCAGTCTGCTTATTCACGAGCACATGCAGCAGAATCAGGCCATCCGACGCAGATCCGGCCACCCTCGCTTCGAGAGCGTTCAGATCGGTAGGATGAACCGCCGAAGTCTTCGATCAGGTCAGCTTGAAATGCCCATTCCTGGAAACGTACTTGGCTTGGCGGACCGTAGGTCTGAGGCTGTTAGGATGTACCGAATCTCTATAGGCTTAGAAGACACGTCTACGGACTCCTCAGAGCCGAGGAGCCCTGCCCAAGACGTGCAACCTGTCCTACCTAGAAGCCGTGCCTCCGGCACGGCGGGCCAGAGCTCCAGTGGGGGAGCTTCTGGCTCGGGAGTGATGAGAGTTGACGTGAGGGGTGAAGCGGGTAGAGTCGTTGGAACGTCCGCCACGCCACACATGTCTCGAGGAGAAGCCTACCAGATGATGCTCCGGAACCGTACCCGTCGAGCTCGTACCCCAACAGTTGTCGAAGAAACAACCACAGTAGCCCGCGAACGTGAAATCACAAGTCACTTCCGGGTGAAGCAGTACACTGGGATCCTTCAACAATCCCCCGTTCACTCGTCATCGGAAGAACGCCGATCGCCAACACCGCCGCAACAACCTCAACCAACTGGGGAGGACGTGGAAGCTTCCCCACAAGAACAAGCACACGTTCCTCCACCACCACCTGCAGTGGCCCGTGCGTCTCAAGCAGCAGAACCCTCCGGCGATCCTTCCGGCGATGACTCCGACGGTCATGAGTCTCCAGAACATACTCCTTCGGACCGTCGTGAGCCCGATGACGAGGCCACCGAATCAGAGCAGGTGGATTACGGGTCCGACTCCGAGTTCCAACTTTCAGAAACAGCTAAAGGCGGAAAGGCCAAGGTGATCGATGTGGATGAAGCCACCTCTTCCTTCAATGACGACCGAATCTCCGGCGATCCAGTACTTGCAGAGGATCTAGCATCAGACGACCGGACCGTCGGTCGTGAGGAAGAAGGTGAGGCCGAGGTTGCTACCGGCTGGGGGAGGTATGACAGTGAAGAGGAAGAGAGAGAGGGGAGAAAAGGAGAGAGGGGAGAAAAGGAGAGAGAGAACAGAGAAAAAGAGACCGCAGATGTTGAGGTCCAACTAGGGGAGCTTTGGGCTCAATTAGAGGATGCGGACGTAGAAGTAGAGCCGCATAGGTTAGAATCGGAAATTCCTCATACCCTGAGTCCATCCACCACAGAGGCAACCCACACTGAGACTGGACACCCTACGGTGTCTGGTCAAGACGCTAGCCGCCAACTAGCGCATTTGCACGCCCCAACCGACCACTCGACCATCTCTCAACAGATGGTCGTTTCATCTTCACACGGGGAATTAGCTCAACTTCCACCAACCACTCACTTGGAGTCTGTTGGTGTTGAAATGAGAGAGGAACCGCCCCGCCTCTCGACTTCTTTCCGTGCACCAGTAGTCCTAGAGCAAGTTACTGAGACCTTTAGGGTCATTCACTTGGATAGGACACTTATTGGAGCTTCATCTGCCAGCCCAAGTGGCGAGGCCGGAACGGGGAGAGTCGGTGCGTCAACGGACGCCCTTCGAGGATCCACCGGAAGCCCCGACACTGTCAACATCATACCAGCGGTGACATCGGGCCGAGAGAGCACCTCAATAGGACTCTTCTCGTCAACTGGAGCCCAAGTGGCACCAGGTGCTGTACTTCCGGGACTGGGTCCGACAGACTCGAGCAAAGTCTCTAAAGATGCTCACGCAACACCGGGGCTTTTAGGCCTGACGGATTCGGGCGGAATCCTTAAAACCGCCCCTGCACCAACGGGACTTTTAGGTCCGACGGATTCGGACGACATCCTAAAAGTCGTCCAAAGCAGGTTACTCGCGGTGGAGGAAGCCAATCGGGCTCGCGATGCACGGGTCGAGGCACTTGAGAAAGCCTTGGCCGAGACGGAGAGGAAACGACTGGCCGATCTTGAGGCGTCGCGCAAGCTTCAAGAAGACCAGGATGCGGAGCTCTACGAGCTCAAACAGAAGATCAAGGGCAAACACTCTGAGGCAGCCCCATCATCCGAGACTCCGATCCCTCGACAGACTGAAGACGTCCTCAGGCTCGCCCCTCCGACTTCGGGCGCACTGCCTCCGATGTCGGGCTACGTTACTGAGACGGAACACGCATTCGTCATCTCTTCATACACAGCTCAGAACGACCGCCTCTCCGCCCAAGTCAGAGATCAGGAAGCCCAGATCGAGATCCTCCAGCAGAGAGTCCGGGAACTAGAGGCCATGAGTCGGTCTCAGGCTCAGCCTTCCAAAAGGAGGCATGATGACCCTGATGACTCGTGTTGGTCCCAAGTAGGTGACCTTCAAGTAAGGATAGTGTTTGGGATTATAGAAGGGGGGGGGTTGAATATAATCACACAACTTTTCACTTTTAAATTCTTGTTGTATTAACAAAATGAATTTACAGATTGTTGCGGAAATAGAAAAGACTAATAGTCTAAACTAAACAATCTAAGTTCTTTCACTATGCACTAAGTGAGAAGAGAATAAAGAAAGAAGATAGAGGGAATAAGAGAGAAAGGACTTGAGTATTTTTGGATGAAGAAGAAGTATGGAGAACATCTCTTCACGTCCTATTTATACTCCATGCATTAAATGCATGCAGACCTACTATTGTGACGTGTCACAATGTGAGTGGTCTGTTGTACTATTTACTATAAACAAATACTCTTTGCATGGTGTGCAAAAGAGGATGTTTGTAAACAGTTGCCTTGAGGTCTGATAAGTACGGAGGGAACAGTAAAGTAACTGCCCTTATGTACTATTGTGTCAGTAAAGGCGGATAATCCTTTTGTGCATTAGACTAAGACATTGTTCTAATCCTTCAGGATCAGGATACTGATCAGTGACTAGAGTCCTGAAACTGAGGAAGTTCAGGGTCACGTGTATCCTGATGAATCTTCAGGATGTCATACGATAGTGAACAGACTGCTATCACTGAGTTCCGTCTTCAGATCACGAGCATGCTGTTCCTGTCATCAGCTATTTCTTCGACGTCGCTGATGGTTCTTTGTGTATGATCTTAATGTCTTCAGGAGGAGGTCTTTACATCAGTGGACAGGATCAGTAAACTGCAGAACAGGCTCGTTAGTCTCCTGATCCTGATCCTGAAATCTATAAAGTTAAGTTACAGCACAAGTAACATGGAATAACACTGAACAGACTCAGTGATAATTCCTCAAGCTATAACAGAAGTAAAAACCTATTCACTAAGTAAAGATTCAGGATCATTATCAGTTCATCAGGTCTTAGGAGAGCTGGATCAACAATCTTCCCCTAAATGATAATGATAAGACAATAGAGTAATTGTCTTAATCTAGAAAAGTTAGAAATAAATCTAAGTCTAGAACTAAACAGTAGGAAATAGAACTCATAAAGGTACATGTCCCATTTACTGTTTTGAGGGATCTTTTTCAGTACTATGATGGAATGAAGTACAATGCACTGAATTGCATTCTCATTAATCTCATTTAAGTATTACAAGAGTAAGGAAAATACAAGAGTACATGACAGGAGTACTGAAAGAAAAAAAATTACAAAATATCTAACTATCAGATTCTTCGCTAATGTATTCAGTCATGACGCAAACAGGAACAGGAGTGTCGCTGAAGGCAAGTCTGTGATCAAGTATAGCTCTGACAGTGCGAATAATCTCTTTGTTGTCTGGATTTTTCTTATCTTGTTGTGCAGTGAAGAGAACTGTCAAAAGATGTTCATAGGGCGCTATGTGTAGCTCACTGAAGCGCTGAAAGCGTAGGATTTTTGAGTTATCGCTAACACAGATGCCATGAACAGGTTCTCTGATTACTTGTCCTTCAGATAGAGAGATTCCAGGAGGGAGTGAAAGATCAAGCATTGAGAGGTCCAGAGGTTTAACAACCATTCTGGGAAGACAGGGAGTAGGTCTTCTTGTAGAGGTGCCTGTAGATCTTCGAACTGGTTGCTGAGATAGGACTAAAGAGTAATGGAGCAGGTCATCAGGTATTTCAGTTGTCCTTCTGATGCGAGCAATAAGTCCTTCAATGACTTCTTCTACTTCAGCCCGACAGTTCTTGTTGGCTTTGGGAAGTAGGGATCTGATTTCGTTCCACTCTGACAAGTTGTAACGATCTAACTTGTCCAGAGTGTGCTCTGCGTCCTTTACTCCAGAGCGTTTGACTGTGATCCAGATTTTGCTAGGATTACCTTTCTTGCCTCTAGATCGGCGAAGATGGATTCCTGAGATGGCAGCACCATGCTTTCGGAGGTGTAACCGATCTCTGCACCAGTCAAGCTCAGCGTTTACTTCTCCAGTCTGTACCTCTGCATTTTTGTTGAAGACCTTCAGAACAGCCTTCTGTGCAAGGATAGGATCTGCACTTATTTCTGCATCTTCATCTACAAAATCCGATGCAAGCCTTCGAGCGGCTTGGGCAGAGAGGAAAGCTTCCTTCTGCTTTTTATTGTGCTCTAGTTGAGCCTGTACAGCTTCGTTGTACTCCTCCTGCGAGAGATAGGCGAACTCGGAGTCACAAGAGGTACGAAGAGGGATTTTTACTCTTGTACTCTCGAGTCGCTCTATCACGGCGTCTAAGCGCCCATCCCTGTCAATGGCAAAGGAATTGTCAGGGTAATTTTCACCTTCAGATCTAGGAGAGTTTGAGGGAGGCGATCTGGGTGAAGAAGCAGGGGTAGAGAAGTCATCAGAGATGAATTCATCATCTGATGAAAGGCATATTGTATCAGGGGTGGCTCGGATTTCAGGGGTTCTGGATGAAGAGGCTTCTTGGTTGAAATGGGTTGTAGGACGGGTAGTAATGGTTTCTTGGTTGAGGGGTGTGATCCTGAAGGTCATAGTAGATAATTCAGTCCTGGTCTGTTCATTGGGACTATTCTCCATTAGGCGAATAATGTCACCAGTGACAGAGCCATAGTTGACATCTTCAGGATCGGCTTGGGTATTAGGTTCAGGTTCAGTGTGAGAGGTGATTTCAGGAGATGGTTCAGGAGAGGATAGTTTAGGAGGTTGGTAGATAACCATTTGAAGGTTATTAGGAGGGGAGTCTTCAGGTGAGGTGTCTAAGGTGATGGTTTCAGAGGTAGGTTTGGTTTTAAGAAGAATAGAGATAGGTTGGTTATCAGAGGAAGAGGGAGAGGATGGTAGTAGAGACATACCAGAGGCATCAGGGTTCTCCCCCTGAGGTTGTGCGAGCCCTGGAATGGGCGCTGAGGTAGGAACCTTCTCGACGAAGATGTCGTCGTCTATATCATCATCATCATCTTCATCATCATCATCCTCGTCTTCATTATTCCCCCCGGCTTCAGTGGTTCTCCAGTTCATGGAAGGGGAATAGGCGGAATGGTCTCGGGGCTGTCTCTCCCCCTCAACAGGTGCCTGCACTAAGGCAGTTGTTGATACACTCCTTTGGAGGAGAGAGGCCATGTCACTGAGGACTTTGCGCATGATGTATGATGATGAGATCAGGGACTGCAACACATCCCTGTCCGCCGTGGTGAAAGATGGAGGCGGCGCAGGAGCAGAGGTGAGGGCGTTAACAGCAGAGGAGAGCCCTGTCACCTGCTCCTGGATGGCGCGGATGGCAGCTTCCTGAGCATCCAACCTCTGAACCACCGTTGATTGGAAGGTGGTGAGAGAGTTGGTGCTGTTGTTGATTGTTGTGGAGAGCGCAGGGAGAGCCGTTGCCTTCAGGTCATCAATAGATGCCTGAAGGTTGGTGGAGGAGGAGGCAACTTGTGAAACCTTGTCGTGGATGTTATCCAGACAAGGAATGGAGAGGGTGACGGCCGTGGGCGGCGGAGTTGCGGCGACGGCGGCGGCAGTGGCACTGGCGGCGGCGGCTTCAGCAGCGGCTGCAGCAGCTTTGGCAGCAGCAAGCTCCTGTTGTAAAGTCTGGAGACGTGCTGAATGCTCTGCCTCCTTCTGCTGGAGGGTTGTGCGGGCCTCCTGCAGGTTCCGTTCAGCGGACTGCCTGCGAAGCTCAGCTGTGTTCAGCTGATGCTCGGCATCCGTGAGAATAAAATCATTGAAGGGGTCATCCTGATGAAGTTGGGGATGCCCTTCAGAACCTGCTCCTAAAGAACCTGTAAATAGGAGCTAAATGAGTACTAGAAGACTCAGTAGCTTTCATAGAAGAAGAAAAGGTAACAGTTTGCTTAGAAGTATTACCTGAGGCTAGGAGGGTATCAGAACGATTACCCTCCACATTCTCTGAGTGTTCGAGTTGAACAACCTCAGGTTCTTGTGTAACAGGAGCAGAGATAGGAGTATCTGCTGTGGAAGAATTTTTAGATAAAGGAGATGGTTTATTAAAGTACTGGGGCAGGGTAATGTAATATTTCTTACCAGCCGCCTGTTTCTTTTTCTTCTGCGCCTTAGACTTGGCGCGTTTTGGAGGAGGTGGAGGAGTGGCAGAAGATGGTTGGGGGCGCTTCTGGAGCGCAGAAGTTGTGGTTGCAGCTGGGGAAGTAAGTATGGGGTTAGCTACTGACATAGCATGCATAGAAGTAGAAGAATGTGGTTTGGAAGAGAAGAGAGAAAACGTACCTGCAGTTGGAGAGGTGGATTGTTCAGCATCCTCCTGAACTGGTTCAGGAACGACCAGGACGGCGGAGAGAGGGACGTCGTCAGGTTGAGGAGCAACCTGTTCCAGGAACCTGGGTCCAAGAGTGTAGTTGTTGGAGTTCCCGACCTTGGGGTAGTTGTCCCCCATATGTAGCTCCAGGACGGCCGAGAAAAATCTGGGGAAGGCCATGTTGACGACCCGGGTCTTGCTCCGGACCTTCTTCACCATGTCGTCCCATATGCAGCGAGCATAGTCAAACTCGCGATTTTTGATCGCAGAGAAGACCATGTGCTGGATGACCGTAGGGAACTGCTCCGTGCTCCCCGTCTTGCCCGATAAACAGAGGCCAAACGTGTTCCATATATAGTAGAACGTAGCGTTTAGTCCTGACTTATGGACAGTGGCACCCGTCTTTGGTAGCAAGACGCCTTCCTTCACAGGCCATCGGTAGCCTATGGCGTCCAGGAATTCTATGATTTCGTCAGCGGTGGGGACAGGAGGGAAGCGCTTCTTCTTTGGGAAGTTGAGCACGTTCCTTAGGGTTCCGAAACCAAAGGAAATGATGTTTTCCTTGATTTGGAATTTGATGACCTCTCGCAGGACACCTTTGGAATTCTTTTCCTTGGCAACAATGGCTGTAGACCATAGTTGTTGCAGCATTGGCTTGTTCGGCTTAGGGTCAAGGGTGAAAGCCGTCTTCAGGGGGCTGTTCAGCAAGAATTCTTTGGCAGGCAGCAGGTATGCTTTGTCTGCTGGGATGTCAAACAGTCCTATGACGTTGTTCTGCTTGAACTGCACGTCATGTTGTGGGATGATTATTGGCAAACTCTCAGTAGCTTGCAGAGGTGTGGCCTCAGATGAGAGCTGGGCGTCCAAGGATGTAGATGTAGTAGCAGCCATCCTGTTAAAAACATAAAAATAACATATATGGATGATTAAGAGTCCAAAATATGCATTTTTCTTCATTTTTCAATGAACACAAAATATGTTCATAAAAATGGTGAAATCCTTTATACTTAGAATAGATTAGATACCAAAATTCACAAAAGGAATGTGTTTTGGTATTGAAAAGAAACTTTTATTTTGACGAAAAGATATAAAAAATAAGAGTTTATGATTGTTCTTAAAAGAAATAAGAATATCATGTAAACTGTTTAACAAAAACCTTAGAAGATTTTGGAGAAACTAAGATCAAACGAAGTGATCTTAGTGTTTTTGAAAAACGATTTATCACACTAAGTTGTTTAAGTGAAGAAAGCCAACTTACTATGTAGAAAGAACAAAAATTAAGAAACACTTACGATGAATTTGTTGAAAGAAAGATATGAGTGTTCTTGATGTTCTTGAGAAATTAAAACTTGTTCTTGCTTTTCTTGCTTGATTGCTTAGAGATTTATGTGAGCGTAAAGAGTGAAAAGGAATACAAGTGAGGTTTTTATACCTCGTGGTAGGAGAGAGAAAAAGGATGAGAGAGAAAAGAGCGGCTAAATTCAAACGTAATGATGAAAAAGGGAGTTCTACGCGCGTTCACGCGCCTGACACACGTAGTGGGGAACAGGAAACGTCCCATTACGTGTCAGCCAAGATGAAACGTTTGTTTTATATGAAAAACTAAAAACCACCTTTTCAGGGGATGATTCCATTTTGGTGAAAGATATGTTTTATTGGAATCAGAGTACTTATCAGATAAGTACTGTTTTGGGAAAAATCCTCTTATCACATTTAATGCGATAAGGTTTCAGTAGCAGGGAGAAGAAATACTTACCTGAGAATCATCAGTATTCGGATTTTGAACCAAGATTTTGTAAGTACTGAATAGAGTTATCCCCTGAAGAAGAGTTATTCAGGAGTTGTTAAGAAAAGAGGTCCTGAGAGAATATTTTTATCAGGACTTTAACAACTGTTTGTCCTGAGAACTTCTATTCTTCAGGATTTAACATCCCAAGTTCACTGAGGAGCATATTAAAACGCGTCACATCCAGTGGTTTGGTAAAGAGGTCAGCAAGCTGATATTCAGTAGGGACAAAATGGAGTTCAATATCACCATTCATCACATGATCCCTGATGAAGTGATATCTCACTTCAATGTGCTTTGTCTTAGAGTGTAAGACAGGATTGTTAGCGATGGCTATTGCTGAAGTGTTGTCACAGTAGATAGGAATTTTGGAGAGTTGTATGTCATAGTCCTGAAGTTGATTTCTCAGCCACAGGACCTGAGCACAACATATTCCTGCTGCAACATATTCAGCTTCAGCAGTTGATGTGGACACAGAGTTCTGCTTCTTGCTAGTCCAACTCACCAACTTGCCACCTAATAGGTGACATCCACCAGTAGTGCTTTTCCTGTCGATCTTACATCCTGCAAAGTCACTATCAGAATAAGCTGTTAGATCGAACCCTGAGTCCTTGGAGTACCAAAGACCCATGTTTGGAGTTCCCTTCAGGTATCTGAAGATCCGCTTTACAGCGGTCAGATGGGATTCTTTGGGTTCAGCCTGATAACGAGCACAGAGACATGTAGAATACATGATATCAGGACGACTCGCTGTAAGATACAGCAGTGAGCCAATCATTCCTCTATAGAGAGTCACATCAACAGGTTTCCCTTTGGAATCCTTGTCAAGAGACAGAGGAGGAGCCATTGGAGTCTTCATCGGTGTACAGGATGTGAGATCAAATTTCTTCAGCATCTCATGTACATATTTACCTTGATTGATAAAGATTCCCTTTTCAGATTGCTTGATCTGAAGTCCTAAAAAGAATGTTAGTTCGCCCATCATAGACATTTTATATTCAGATTTCATGAGCAACTCAAACTTTTCGCAGAGTTTGGGATTGGTGGATCCAAAGATAATGTCATCGACATATATCTGGACAAGAAGGATATGCTTAGGATATTTCTTTAGAAATAAAGTGCTATCAATCTTTCCACGAACAAAACCTTTAGAGAGAAGAAAGGTTGAGAGGGTGTCATACCAGGCACGAGGAGCCTGTTTTAACCCATAGAGAGCCTTGTTTAATTTGTAGACGTGATCAGGGAACTTAGGATCTACAAAGCCAGGAGGCTGAGCCACATAGACTTCTTCATTAAGTTTTCCATTCAGAAAGGCATTTTTAATGTCCATCTGATAAACCTTGAAGTTCATATGTGCTGCAAAAGCTAGGAAGAGTCGAATTGCTTCGAGCCTAGCAACAGGAGCAAAAGTTTCATCGTAATCAATGCCCTCTTCCTGCCTGTATCCCTGAGCCACAAGGCGAGCCTTGTTTCGAATGATTGTACCAATCTCATCAAGTTTATTTCGAAAAATCCACTTGGAACCAATGATTGTACGTTTTCGAGGCCTAGGGACGAGAAGCCAGACATTGTTTCTGATGAATTCTGCTAGCTCTTCCTGCATGGCTGAGACCCAGGCAGGATCACGCAAGGCATCATCTATTTCTTTAGGTTCATTTTCAGAGATAAAATTTACATAAAGACAGACGTTACCAGCCTGACGTCTGGTTTTCACACCAGAAGAAGGGTTTCCAAGAACTTGATCAATGGGATGATCTTTGGTCCATCGGAGAGCAGGTGGTTGATACACCTGTCCTGAAGTAGATGCTTCATTGGATGATGGATCAGGAAGAAGATTGGTAGGAGAGGGTTCACTAACAGTGGTTTGAGAGAAGTCTTCACTGTTAGTGGGTTGATCAGGTTCAGGTGGTGTGATTTGAGAGATAGGGGTGGCATTTATGAGAGGTGGAGTGGTTATATCAGTGGGTGGTATAGGATTTTCTTCAAAACCATCAGGAAGGTCTTGAGGAGATGGATCAGCAATAGGAGGTTCAGGGACTTGAAAGAAAGAGTCAGCCCACTGATTGATTTCAGTATTATCATTTGGGTGAGGAAAGGTAGGACCCGATTCATCAAACTTGACATGAATCGTTTCCTCAATGGTTTGTCTTCGTTTGTTGAACACACGGTAAGTTTTAGAAATGGATGAGTATCCGAGGAAAATTCCATCATCAGATTTGGAATCAAACTTTCCAAGATTATCTTTGTTGTTCAGGATGTAGCAGACACAACCAAAGATATGGAGATGTTCGATTGATGGTTTCCTGTTACGAAAGAGTTCGTAAGCGGTTCTTCTGAAACGCTTGACAATCAGAGATCTGTTCTGAGTATAGCAAGCAGTATTTACGGCTTCAGCCCAGAACTGAGTGGCAAGGTTGGCTTCACTCAGCATAGATCTCGCAGCTTCAATCAACGTCCTGTTCCGTCTTTCAGCAACACCATTTTGCTGAGGAGTTCTCACAGAGGAGAAGTTTTGAGAGATACCTTTCTGTTCAAAGAAAGATTCCAGGGTACTGTTTTTGAACTCAGTCCCATGGTCACTTCTTATTGATCGAACAGTAAGGTTGTTGAGTCTTTCCATCTTCCTGACGAACAGGATGATTTCTTCAGGAGCCTCACTCTTGGCACATAAGAAGAAAACCCAAGTATATCTGGAATATTCATCTACGATTACCAGAGTATATTTCTTTCCACCAATGGATTGGACATTAACGGGTCCAAAGAGATCCATGTGGAGAAGTTGTAGAGGAGAGCTGATGGAGGAAATCTGCTTGGACTTGAAGCTAGCCCTGGTCTGTTTTCCTTTCTCACAAGCTGAACAAAGAGATTCCTTTGTGTAGCGAAAGTCAGGAAGACCAATAACCAGGTTGTTGATGCAGAGTTGATTCAGCGTCTTGAAGTTGAGATGAGAGAGACGCTTGTGCCAGAGCCAATTCATATCAGTGGAAGCACGTGATACGAAACAGAAGTTATCAGTGGAAGTATTCATGTTGATGATGTAGATATCTGCATGTCTAACACCAGTGAGAATAACTTCCTTTCTCCTGTTGTTGACTTTGCACTTTTTCTTTGAGAAAGAAACTTTGTGATTCTTATCACATAGTTGACTGATGCTAAGAAGATTGTGCATCAGGCCTTCAACATAAGCAACTCGTTTGAAAGTAGTTACTCCGTTGGTAAGAGTGCCATACCCTCGGGTTTGGCCTCTACCGTTTCCGCCAAAGGTCACAGCAGGACCTCTTTCTTCACGGTAGTTAGTGAGGACAGATTTAGAACCAGTCATATGTCGAGAGCATCCACTGTCCAAGTACCAGATGCCCTTATCCTGTAAAATATAGAGTTTAAGTTTTCTTTGGTACCCATAGAACTATGGATCCAGGATTATCAGTAGGACTGGTTGAGTCAGTGTCAGCCTTTACTGATTTCTCAGTATAGGAGGCTGGAGTCTTGACTGAAGGGATAGTCTTGACAACCTTCTTTCCTTTGACTGATTTCTCAGTCTTAGGAACCTTCTTTACCTTAACTGATTTTTCAGCTTTGGTAGCATCAGGACACTTACTCGCAATATGGTCATTTAATCCACAGTGATAGCATTTGCGGTAAAGAAAGCGTTTTGTGGGGTCCATGAAGTTTTTGAACTTCAAGTGAGCAGGACCTGCACCAAGTATGCCTTTAGCATTTGACAGAGGAGGAATTGGAGTCTTCTCCTTAGTCGTTTGCTTCAGGTCAATCTTCAGTCTAGGAGCAGGACTCTGAGAAAGAGACTTAGTTCCAGAGACTGAAGAACCACCACCCAGAACTTTGTTCTTGGGTTTAGGAACCTTGGTCTTTGAAGGTGTTTTAGTTTTGGATTTATCCTTAACTGTATTCTTTTTGCTCTTAGGAGCACCTTCAGGGTGAGTGTTAGAAGAAGAAGAAGGAGTGTTTTCAGAAGCATTAGGAAGAGGAATAGAGGAAACAAATTTTCCAAATTTGAGCATGGAACTATCAGACTTAGTTTCTTCTTTCTTGTATCCACGAGTGAATCCAAGACCTCTTCTACTTTTACCAGTTCTTCCAGAAGCTAATATTACATCAACTTTTTCAGAGGCGTCACTCCATCCTTTGATGGTGACTTTCTCAGCATTTAATTGAGCTAAGGCCTTTTCTTTAGCAGCAAGGGCCGTTTCTCTTTCAATGCAAAGAGTTTTATTTACAGTGACCTGGTCCTTATAGTTTTCTTCCAAAATGGTGAGTCGTTTAATTTTCTCTTGACACTCTCTGAGTTGATCTCGAAGATCGATGTTCATCTTCTCAGCAGAGGTCTTACCATTTAGGGCTTTGTAAAGATCTAGAGTTACCAGGTCAAGCTGAGTTAAGCTTTCCAGAGGGACAAGAGGAATAGGTACCTGACTGGTAGATTCAGTCGCAGAGGTTGAAGCTTCAGTAGTAGGGGAGGGAGCTTCAGGAGTAGGAACCTCTTCAGGGACCTCTTCTATTTTAGCCATGAGAGCTAAGATAGGTTCCTCAATAATGGCCATGAGTGCCACTTGAGTTTCCTCTTCATCAGATGAGTCGTCAGAAGACACATCATCCCAATCGCAGTCTTCTGCAATTAAACCTTTGCCTTTTCGTTGGAATTTCATCTTCTTGTACTTTTCCTTCAGGCGCTGGTATTTGGGGTTCTTAGAAGAAGATTTAGCAGAGGAGGGAGCAAACTGACTTTTTCTGTACCTGCAATCATTAGCAAAGTGTCCTTTGCCCTGACAGTTGTAGCAGATAGCAGTGGCCTTGTCAACAGGATCTGACTTAGGCTTGTCAGTAATAGAAAGAGGTTTCTTTTTATGGAAAGATCCCTTTTTGGCAAACCTTTTAAAAGATTTAGTTAGGAGAGCCAGGGATTCATTGAAATCAGGATCTTCTGACATTTCAGAGTCAGATGATTCTATTTCAGTAATAGTTACAGAAGAAGAAGCAGTAGCAACAGGAGGAACTGAATCAGAAACCAATGCAACAGAAGTGCTTTTGGATTCTTTAGAATCTCTTATGAGATTCTTTTTCAGTTTCTTCTGTTGTTCACGGTTCAGAAGAATACCGTACAACTCACTTAGGGTGAGTGTCTTTATGTCCTTTGACATAGTTAAGCAGGAGGTGTAAACTTCCCAATGTTCAGGAAGAGCTTCCATGAACTTGGTGACCACCTCAGAGTTAGAGTAGGTAGTACCGATTGTCTTCAGGTCAATCAGAAGACAGTTAAATCTCTGATGTAGCTGGGAGAGAGTTTCATCCTTCTGATGAATAAAGCTTTCGTACTGACGAACCAAGAAAATCTTTCTTGATTCCATGAGTACGGCAGTACCTTCATATTGAACACAAAGAGTGTCTCATATCTCCTTAGCAGAGCGAAGGTGACAGACAGAATGAAAGACGTCATCAGGAAGTGACATGGCAATGAGAGATCTAGCCTTGGTGTCAATATTGACCAGGCGTCTGTCCTCATCATTCCAATCAGTCACAGGTTTTACCAGTTCACGTTCTGGTAGAGCAGGTTGACCGCCAGCAGCAGGAATAGGGTGGACGGTTTGTGTAGGCACATGTGGTCCGTTTTCCAGAAAGTAAGGAATCTGGGGATCAGAACCAGAGAGGAAAAGTTCCATCCTGGTTTTCCAAAGAGAGAAGTTGTCTTTGTTAAACCGAGGAGGCTTTCCAGCAGAGCCGGTATCAAAGTAGTTATCCTTAGCTTGAAGAGCCATAGAATAAGAAGAGAGAGGATCACAAGATTTTTCTTAAGAAGAAAATGAGAGCTTGTATCTGCTCTGATACCACTTGTTGGTCCCAAGTAGGTGACCTTCAAGTAAGGATAGTGTTTGGGATTATAGAAGGGGGGGTTGAATATAATCACACAATTTTTCACTTTTAAATTCTTGTTGTATTAACAAAATGAATTTACAGATTGTTGCGGAAATAGAAAAGACTAATAGTCTAAACTAAACAATCTAAGTTCTTTCACTATGCACTAAGTGAGAAGAGAATAAAGAAAGAAGATAGAGGGAATAAGAGAGAAAGGACTTGAGTATTTTTGGATGAAGAAGAAGTATGGAGAACATCTCTTCACGTCCTATTTATACTCCATGCATTAAATGCATGCAGACCTACTATTGTGACGTGTCACAATGTGAGTGGTCTGTTGTACTATTTACTATAAACAAATACTCTTTGCATGGTGTGCAAAAGAGGATGTTTGTAAACAGTTGCCTTGAGGTCTGATAAGTACGGAGAGAACAGTAAAGTAACTGCCCTTATGTACTATTGTGTCAGTAAAGGCGGATAATCCTTTTGTGCATTAGACTAAGACATTGTTCTAATCCTTCAGGATCAGGATACTGATCAGTGACTAGAGTCCTGAAACTGAGGAAGTTCAGGGTCACGTGTATCCTGATGAATCTTCAGGATGTCATACGATAGTGAACAGACTGCTATCACTGAGTTCCGTCTTCAGATCACGAGCATGCTGTTCCTGTCATCAGCTATTTCTTCGACGTCGCTGATGGTTCTTTGTGTATGATCTTAATGTCTTCAGGAGGAGGTCTTTACATCAGTGGACAGGATCAGTAAACTGCAGAACAGGCTCGTTAGTCTCCTGATCCTGATCCTGAAATCTATAAAGTTAAGTTACAGCACAAGTAACATGGAATAACACTGAATAGACTCAGTGATAATTCCTCAAGCTATAACAGAAGTAAAAACCTATTCACTAAGTAAAGATTCAGGATCATTATCATTTCATCAGGTCTTAGGAGAGCTGGATCAACAACTCGGCACCGGGTCCTCATGAGGGGGAGGTGCAGGCTTCATCCAAAAGGCCTCGCACCGACCTCCATTCTGCCTCTGGTTCCGGTTCCACTCCAGCTCCAGCTTCCACAGCCGCCCCTTCGAGTGCTCCCACAGAGACTGCGGCCGCCGACGCTCCCTATGTCGATTCAGACACGGAGGACATTCCTGACATGGGGAGTTGGCGATATGAGCGGATCCCGGAAGGGGAGTCAGTACAGTTTCCCCAGATGACGGACACGGCTCAGATTGAAGTCGTTCTCCCAGAAGCAGCACCGACGGATCCTTCAGAGTTCCAGATTCCGGAAGCAGCCCGGAAGATCTTACGGTCGCTTGCTCAGAGTCTCAGGATATACCAGAAGGGAGACGACATTGTCCGGGATTCTGACTACTCCAACCTCTCCGCGGCATTCGTATTCCCCACTCCAGACGCTCCACGAACTATTCACACTACTGATCCAGAGACCGCCGCTCCAACCGTCATCCAGCTCAACTGGAACCATTCAGTCATCTTCCGTCCATTCCTTGAGGAATCGTTCACCCGCATCTACCAACAAGAGAAGCTGCACGCCTGGTCCCGAAAGGTCTACTTCGGGATCTCTCACATCAAGACCAAGAGACGAAGGACAACCTACGTGCATCAGCGGATGTGCAACTGGGCCACTCATGGACGCCAGAGGATCCGACGTCGCTTTACCAAGGTAACTGCTATGCGCCCCTACAGACATGGCCATCAGTTATTCCTTGAGTACGATGTCCGCATGTACGGCACCGGTGTTCCTCGAGGTGAATTGCAGAACTGGACCTTCACGGAAGCTGATTTAGATCGGGTACATCTAGAAGACCTCCTCACGCTCATCAAGTACCTCCAAGGCCCGATTCTCCGACCAGAGCACTACAGAGACGGCACAGAGATATTGAAGAAGTATGTCCGTCACGCAATCTCTCTCGCTCGAGTGACGGACTACCAGCTTGCAATTGAAAGCCGCCAGCCAAAAGTCAACCTGCTCAGGCCAAACCTGCTCGTGCCTGGTATAGATGCCTACATTCCGTATATGCCAACCAGGATACCTGAGCATGGGGTTCTTTATATGACTCGGAAGAAGAAGGAGCGCAGGTTCATGAGGTTTGGAGAGCTCTCCAAGTTCTGCGACGGGACCCTTCTTTATGTCTACAATGGCATGCAGAGTAGACTACTGGCGGATCAGATACCGAGCCGGAGAATCATAGACGGAAAAGGAAAGCTGCTGGAGGCGATGAGATTGATCGAGAGGAAGCTCAAGGAACGGTTGATGTACAGACGGGTCGAGGCTGCAATGCAGATGAGAGCGCGGATAATCGACGAGTGGGAGGAATATCTGCAGATGTCCAAGTGGGAGCCTGCTCTAGAGCTTCCACCACCATTCTGACTTCTTCACAAAGGGGGAGATTGTAGGACCTCTTGTTGTGAAGAGTCAGAACTCACTATCTTTAAACCAGCTTTCTAGTTTAATTTACTTAACTTGTAAACATTATGTTTTGTTTGTGCCCCTGTTTGAGGTTTGGAACCTCGGGGGCCTTTGATGACATTTCTTGTAACTTCCTTCTACCTATAAAAGGTAAAGGATGTTTAGGGTTTTGGTATTGATTTCATACATTACCATTTAGGGCATATTTCACCATTGTTGAATATTATTCAAGCTCTTATTGATTTCAATCACACATTCATGATTTCCATCCATTTCTTCATCTTCTTTGTGTTTTATGGGACAACAGAAAGTTGGACTAGAAGTTCAAGTGTGGGGATGTTTCACATCCCCATTGTTCTTGTTTTATCATGCATATACTTGCTAGTTGAACTTGTTAGTCATATAGATTTTGTCTCGTTGGAATTTTGAATGTGAATAAACCTTGTCTTGTGCTCATGAATTGAGATTTTTCTAAGACAATGGTAATTGATTTTGTAGAGACAAAGAAATCGCTCGTCTACAACCGCCGCAACTAACTTTCATGCACCGGATGGAAGTCATGTTTTCACCTCCTTTGCAAATGACCCAACCTTGAATGGCCCGAAGAGAGAGGAGTATCGGGACATCGTCAACCGACTTCTCCCCCGCCAAGTGCTTATGCCAAAGAGAGTCGATTGGGATCTTCTTGGATCGATGGGAGTCGAGAACGACATAAAAGAAATTCTTGAAAAGCACGCATACGACGAGGATGGCAATGAGTATTACATATGCCATGCATGGGAGCGAGTTTTCGATATTGCCGAAACCCTCTACCAAGAACTTATCATGGAGTTTGTGGTCACGTTTCGTTTCGATGCAATCAAGGCTCTTGGGGAATTTCATCAAACTTGCATGACGTTCCGACTTGGTGGCGTTTGGAGATCTTTATCTTTGGTCGACTTTGCTCTTGCCTTGGGGATATACACCCAATCGGATGTTGATGCTCCCGGATTTGAGGAGTATATGTAGGCGACTTCGAAGAGACCCGATGGTTTTGATCCACGTTTGGCTTGGTCGATCTTGGGTGATGGTGATTATCATGGCAATCTCAAGGTGAAAGGTTTTCTTGCTTCGTCGGACCGACTCTTGCACCGGATGCTTATTCAAGCGGTGAATGCTCGTTCTTCGAGTGAGGAGAAAGTGACTGTGCATGATCTGTGGCTTCTTGAGCAGCTCTCTACGGATGATAAATATCCGAATGCTCCATATCTTATCGCGGTGCAACTCACCAAAGCGAGCGGGTATCGGGATGGAAGTCGTTTGGTCGGGGGCCAATATATCACACGCCTCGCCAAACACTTCGGTATCCTAACCGACGCCGCTATTGCTTCGATGACGAACCTCGGGGAAATGGGGTTGATCGACATGGACCAACTCCGAGGCATGGGCGTGGCGAGAGTTGAGCACATGGTTGGAAGAGACTACAATGCATGGATCCATAATCCTCAAGCTTATAGGAGTCAATCGAGAAGTCAACCGAGTCAAGCACCGAGGAGCACGCATGAGATTGGCGGAACGAGTGGGGCAAATGTGGGTCAACAACCGGCGGATTGGAAGGCATATTCGGGTTACCAAGACTTGAGTAACCGACTTTCGGAAATGTCACTTTCCTATGGCCGGCATCATCAGCATATGGAGTACAACACAGTGGAGGCTCTTCACCAAGCCAACTGGCAAAGTGGAGTGATGAATCAGATGGCCTCCCACTTCGGTATTCAACCGAATACCGCGTATGCTCCATCTCCATATTGGCCATACTCCGAGGATGCTCCGCCTGGTTACCCGACTTACGAGGATTGGCAAAACCAACCTCGTGGCCCTTATTGATCTATCTCTTTTATCTCCGTTATTCGATATGGTTGTTTGAGACAATTTTATTTTTGTTTGTGTGGTTTGGTTGAACAATTTTTATTTTTATTTGGTTTGGACTGTTTAGGATTTTAAATAGTTTGGTTTGGTTTATTTTTGCTAGTTCATTTTTACTTTTTCTTTTTCTTTTTGTTGGTAGATACAGCGACCTATGATCTATGATCGAGCACGATTTTTTTGGACCACTCTCAGATCAGAACAGATTTCGTCAAATAATCCGGGAAGTTTCTCTTTTTCCCAATTACTCCTTAATTGTGTTTATTGTTGCATTGAGGACACTGCAAATTTTAAGTGTGGGGAGGGGGTTATGTAGACTTATCTGTTTAAATGGGTTCACTTTTTGCTTATGGATTGTCGTTTTTCAAATTTTTTAAAGCTTTGAGATTTGACCCCAATTTTTTCGAAATCTGAGATTGTTTTTGAGACTGAGTTGCTTGCATAGGAGAACACTGAATAGGATTAGTTGAGTAAAAGGATGCCTTGGAATACTGATTACCATGAGTGCCTCATCCAATTCCTTTGAGAGTTTGAGCCTTAATTGTTATTTATTCTGTGAGGAATACCGACTTTGACCCAAGGTAGAACTTGTCATTTGAATGCTTGTCGAGACCATATAAGAGAAGTATTTATCACCATTGCACTAATAGAGGCCTTCGTTTCTAACCCTTTTAGCCTTCGTCAGATAATCTCATCATAAGATTGTCTGATTTGCCTAGCCTTTGATTAAAAAGTGTTCACTTTTAACACTTCATCCCTTGAAACCATTTTGAGCCTTAGCCTTTTCATTTGTTACCCAGTATACACTTTATCCTTGAGCCTAATTGTTTTATCTATCTTTTGGCCGTGACTTAAATTTGAATCTTGAGATGTTTTGATCCAGTTTTTCATACCTGACAGTTTTTATGGGATTGAGATTTAAAAAGATCCCAAAAGCAACATAGTTGCTGCTCTGAAAAAAAAAGAGAGGAAAAGAAAGTCAAGAATATTTGAGACTCAGAAAAGAAAAGAAATATCAAAAGAGTCGAGAATATTGAAAAAGAAAAAAAATGAGAGCTGAATAGATTAAAAAAAGAATTTGTGTCCCAAATAAGCCATAGGCTTAGGCCAATTCTAAAAGAAAGAGAGGAAATGCTCATCCCAAAAGTTTCATTGTTCGAAAGTCAGACTGTTTCACTGTTTGGATCATTACTGATTGAGTTTTCAAATTTTTGTTGCAAAACCCTTAGTCACTTATATCCTTTATCCTACCCTTAACCCTTAGCCTAACATTACAACCCTAAAGTCCTCTTGACGGTTGACAACTTCTCAGTGGTGGAGACTAGATTTGTTGACAAGCTTATGCATGCGGGAATTAGTCGAGTATTGGTGTGATCACTTACATATACACTTTTACCCCCGAGAGATACACTTTATATGATTATTCATACTATGTGAGGGTGAAAGGTTGATCTTGGTATCCAATTGCTTGATGAGTCTTGTTTGTGTGTTCGATTATGTGAGTATGCTTTGTTCTCTTCGATGATCTTGGGTGGAGATAATTTTGGAGTTATCTTTCTTATCTTTCAGTCTTTTGATTGAGGACAATCAAAGCTTAAGTGTGGGGATTTTGATAACACCAAAATTATACATGTTTTGGTTAAACGTAATTGCATGACTTTACCCCATTTTCTCACCCATTTCTGATCATTTCATGCACTAAATGAGCTTATTATTGTTTATGAAGGATTTGGAGGCCGTGGAACGGAAAAGTACGAAAAAAGGCGAGAAAACGTGAAAAATGCACAAAGTCAACAAAGTAGCTGTTTGGCGTTCGCGAGATTCCCAATCTGGCGCCGCCAGATTCGACTGAATTGAAGACTAGGGTTGAATTTGTTAGGAATTATGTGCAGAGTTGACAAACCAAGTGATTACACATCCAATGTTACAAGACACTTGAGGGTCACACCTGTGAGGACCTATAAGTCGAACAAGTTAGATGAAACCCCGAAATGGAGAGTTAGGGTTTATAATAGTGTATTATAAATCAGTTGGGTAATTTCAGTCAGAATTACCAAAGTTGGAGGGTTATTAATTAATTAGGATATTATATATTTATTAAGATAAATAAATATATAATAGTTAATTAATAAAGATTTTATATATTAGATAAATATATAAATTATAATTATCGTATGCAAATTCTTTTCCAGCTAATTAAATAAGGAAAGGATTTGAGATAATTATCATAAGGAAACTGGATTCCATACAAACTGTAATTTTCCTCCATATAAATAAAGCCTATGGGTTAAGGAAAAAGAATAAGCTTTCAGTTAAGAAAAACCAGTTCCCAGTTTCCTCTCTCTCCTCTCTCTCCACCGGCGCCGATCATTCCCCCCCCCCCCCCGGGTCGGATTCCAGTTTTTGTTCGGGTTTCACAAAGTTCTGCTAGAGGAACGTTCGTTGGTCGATCACCGGTGGACTAAGTCTCAAGCAATCCAGGTAAATTAATCTAACCTAATCCTTTAGGTTTAGACCTACAAACGATTAAGATCATTAGGCTTTAATGGGTTTTTAGCTTTTATCGCTTCCGCATGTTTTGATCGAAACAGTGAGTTTCTGATCACGTGGGTTTCGACAGTTTGTTTTAAACCTACGAGATATATCGAACCAGCGAGGTTTTGATAGATCTGAGATAATCCTCGAGTCAGTTTGATCCGAGGATACCCACAAAAACCCAACAGTGGTATCAGAGCCATTGTTGAATCGTTTTTAGTTGTTTATCAATTTATCAGTTTTTGTGATCCGTTAAAATTGGTTGCTTGTGTATCAATTTTTCTGAATTTTTGTTTCGTTATCATCTTATAAACCCTAATCAACGATCGGTGATGTTCATAACACCAAACCAATGATCGGCGGTGGAACGGTGGCAGCTAGCCAGACCGCCAGGCCGATCACCGGCTTCGATGATCGTATCACGCGGACACCTAGCCACACCACCCGATTGGTGGTGGTGGCGTTACCCATCGCTGAAATCCACCAAGCCGCACCACCCGATTGGTGGGAGGCGGCAGATGGTGGTGGCTGTATTTGTTCACGGCATAGGCGGCACCACCAGTCGGGTGGTAACCGCACCGTAACCACCAGAAAAAACCGCCAAAAGCGGTGGTGGACAGCGGTGTTCACAACCAGTGGCGGCGAATAGAGGCGATGGTGGTCCGTTGTTTAATCGCCAAACATGACGACGACGGCGAACGATGGCGGTGGTGTTTGCCATCGTTATCGAACCGATGGGGCGACGGCGCCAATGCGACGATCGTCGCCACCGTGTGCGCCATAAGCAGCAGATGGTGGTGGCGGTGCGTGGTCGTGGGCAACACCACCAGTTTGGTGATGGTAGACCGGAAAAACGCGACCAAACCAAGCCACGGTGGCAATGGTAGTTGTGATCGGACCGCACCACCGTGATGAAAGTGGCCGATTGCTGCTGTTACACCGGTGGTGGGGGCGGTTCTGGCCATACACGCCGTCAGCACCACTCGTTTTGGTGGTGAACGGCAACCACCAGAAACCGCAGCCGCGGCGGTGGTTGCGGCGTCGGTTGTGATCAAGAGCCGCGGCGGCGGCGGTGGCAGCCTTGTGCTGCTGTCGTCGTTCGGCCCGAATGATAGCGGTGAGTGACAGTCGCAAGATCAAAAAGCCACACCACCGTTCTGTGGTGGTGGCGATCGAGGGAATTAAAACCGATGAACGGCGACGGCGGCTGTGGCTGCTGTCGTCGATATCAATGATGATGGTTCCACACGATGAACGCACCACCAGCGTGGTGGTTGGCGACGGTTCCTGATCATGGATCGTACCTAGAGTTTTTCGACATAAAACGAGTCATAGGACAAAGGTCCAGTTGTTACCAGTTTGGTAATGGGCTTGTAAGCCCAGTTCTTTGGACCAAGTTATGGTCCAAAAAGAGCTTGTTTTGTTTTAAAGACTTTTATCCAAATTTTTATCAGTTAGACTAAATTATCCAGTTCAATAAACAGTTTTATAAAATTAAGGTTTTATTTATTTTACTGTTTCAACTCAAAAATTGGATTAATAAAACCCGTTTGATATAATTTTCGGGTAAAAGGATTGTTTTTAGATAAAATGGTTTTATTTTTGAAAAGTAGGATTTATTGTTTAATAAACCTCAGTTTTAAAAACCATTTTTCAGTCTAAAGTTTTTGGGTTCATAAAACAGTTTGTTTTTCGAATCAGTTATAAAACCAAGTTTTATGATAATTGAGACAAGATAATTTTAACGGATCCAGGTTTATTTTCTCGTAATTATAATATTGCTTTTTGTTGCATATATACACATAATTGCGTGATTGCTTGAGAATTATATATGAATTTCAGTTTGATTTTACATATATATATATACGTTATAGTATTTGCCAACTTAGACCCTTGACATATTCATGGGGAGGCCTGCGTGCCGTTTACAACCCCTTATGTAATAATGACCCTAGGATAGTTTTTTTTTTTTTTTCCTTTTGGGATGACAAGGCCAGTGGGAGCTATTCTTCATCTTACCGGAATACTGACAAGCATGGCGAAGCCAGTGGGAGCTACGCGAAGTTTTGAAGTTGTAGAAAAACTAGGTCATTATTGGTCCCTAGGAACAAAATTGGCAAATCCTATAATTATCTGTTTTACAATTGCGTAGTTGTTATAATTATCTGTGTGCATGATTAACTACGTAGTAGATACTAATAACTGTTAGTTTATTAGATATGTTTTAAAAAGGAATTTTTTAAAACAAGAAGAAATTAGGTTTTATTAACTTTTCAATCGAAAACCTTTAAAGTGAAGTTTTTTTAATAAAACCTAGTGTATTGTTATAAAAAGGCAAAGTCGACAGAACAGTTAGCTTTTGTCAGACGGAAAGGGTTATTGAAACAGGTAGTTTCAATCAACCAGTACACTTTAAATCAGTTAATTTCAATTAGCCGATATTTTAAACAGTTGGTTTAAAATAACATGAATATTTAAAACAGTTAGTTTAGAATATTAATTGCTCTTTATAACAACGTATAGATGATTGTTTAAGTTGACAAAAACAGTTAGTTTTAATCAACTGGGTATGCTATTAAAACAGTTAGTTTTAATTAGCAAGTAATTTTTAAGAACAGTTAGTTTTAAAATTTACATATATGTTTAAAACAGTTCGTTTAAAACATAAGTAGCCTTTATAAACAATCAGTTTTTCAAAAGCCTGGAAAAAAAAGTTTTTCAAAACCCCGAAAATCATAGATCAGTAGTGCAACCCATCTAGGGGCACCTTCGGCGTAAAGTACATAGGCGTTGTAAGTGATCACACATTCAACGTCTGTGTTCAAACTGAAGCTGAAGGGGTTACATAACTCTGCGAATTATCTCCGGGTGGTACCGGCCAGAGTATAGTAATCAGGTCCCCAAAATGGTGAGATCTGTTTTGGTTCTATAATGTTCACCGGGTGGTACCGGGCCAAAAAGCACTAAGAGGGACTAAAACATGCACAGGTAGTTGCCATGGTCCCGAAAAGATCTAGGAGTCATGTCAGTTAGATATGATTGGTAAAAGTCCTTACCTACCGAAATAAATACGGGTCTGGTGGAGCAAGAACATTACGCACATCAGGACGTATGAAATAAGGATCCTAGTCCAATAAATTGATCATTTAAGGGTTTATTGATATTTTATTGGAAATTAGTCTATTTACAGTTGCTAAGACCAAAAATTTTATTTTGTGTAGATGGCAAGCACTGTTACCAGCACTAACAATCTTTCCCTCCGCTCTATCCTAGAAAAGGATAAGTTGACCGGCTCTAACTTTCTTGACTGGGAGCGCAATCTGATGATTGTGCTCAGACATGAAAGAAAGTGGTATGTGCTTGAAGAGCCACTTGGGGAGGCACCTCCGGCAAACGCTCCGGCTGCTGCCAGAAATGCCCACAAGAAGCACTCAGATGATCTCCTTGATGTTGCCTGTCTAATGTTAGCAACTATGAGCCCAGATCTGCAAGCAGGGCTCATAAATACGAATGCTTACGACATGATCCGCCAGCTGAGGGACATGTTTCAGACTCAGGCTCGTACAGAACGCTACGATGCCACCAAAGCATTCAATGAATGCAAGATGGTCAAAGGGACATCAGTAAGTGACCATGTCATGAAAATGAAACGGCACTTAGATCATCTGGAGAGGCTGGGTCATCCCGTTCCGTTGCAGCTAGCAACTGATACCATACTTAATTCACTGTCAGAAGACTACAGGCCCTTCGTAGTCAACTACAACATGAATAACATGGAGAAAACTATAGCAGAGTTGCACTCCATGCTTAAGACAGCTGAATTAAATATGGGGAACAAAAACAAGACAAAGGATGTCTTGATGGTAAAAGACGGAGGGGTTAAAAAGAAGAATGGGCATGCTAGCACCAGCAAGGGAAAAGGACCAGTTCAGGCCATCCAGAGTGCACCCAAGAAAGGCAAGGGCAAGGGCAAGGGCAAGAAGGCTAAGCCAAACAAAGCTAGGACCGAGAATCGCTGCTTCATATGCAATGAGATCGGTCATTGGAGGCAAAACTGCCCTAAGCGTCATGAAGCAGGTATGTAAACCTCAGAAAATTTATGATTGCTTTTGTCACTTCTTACTTGTTAGCTTACAAGTATACTGATACCTAGAGCAAATGATTATTGCAGGAAATCAGAAATGAAGTGAAGTGCCCAGGAGTTGCCGAGGATCTTAAGTACTAGATGATTTAAAGTCAAGACATTTTTGAATTTATAGTTTTAAAACAGTTATTTTGGGGGTTTATGTTTTAAAATGTTTGGATAATTATATTTTATAATTCAATGGTTTTAATTTTCAAAAGTTATTGTCTTGACAATTGAAATATCTGATTGTGCTTAGTGTTTGTATGATCCTAGTTGTTGATGCCTGTTATAATTACTTTAATGAAATTGAAGTAATTTGTATAAAAACTATCAAAACACACGAGATTCTATAGGAATGTGTTTTGAGAATAAAACATTTATGAATAACAGTTTTGTGATCAAAAGGAAGAATTTAAGATATTAACTCAGATAGCGTTAATAACAACATTTATAAAACTAGAAAGATTCCAAGTTCTGGAATTAGGATTTGACCAAAATCCAGTTAAGTTTTATAAAAGAAATTCTCAAGAATTAACTAATCAAGTTTGATCAAGTTTTATTCAAATGTTTTAAAAGGAGAATTTAGGATATTAACTCAGATAGCGTTAATAACAATATTTATGAAACTAGAAGAATTCCAAGGTTTGGAATTAGGATTTAACCAAATCCAGTTGAGTTTCATAAAAGGAAATTCTCAAAGTCCATTACTTAAAATTAGGATTGACTAATCAAAGTCTTGAATAAGTCAATAGTAAATTTTGAGTAATAGTTAGTTTTTATGCAAGCCAGTGGGAGCCCGATTATTATCTATCTAGTCTAAGATGAAAGAATAAAAGACATAATTATTGATATATCTCGGAATTCATAAAGTCCAGGTAGGATAAGAATTCATAAGATATAATTTACCCTTTTAGTTAAAAGGATAAAAGTTTCAAGACCCATGAAACAAAGGTCGTGACTGACTTAAAAATCAATAATTATAGTGTTGGATTAAAATATATGTAGCATTCCAGTAGATTTGCCAGGATTGCAAATGGAATCGGATTTCAGGTAGAAATCATTCATCTACACAGCAACTAAGGAAAGTTGCAGTTTTACATATTCAGGAACTGGAAGTTAGTCCAGGTCTCCGAGTTCATGGAATATGATAAAAGTCTAATTATTATTTTAAGAGGTGTTTGCAAAATAATAATTAGCAGATACAAGTAAACAGACTTGTGTTTTTGGTCATCACTTTGATTAAGATGGTAAACTTTAATCAAAGGGTTTAAACTAAAGATGGGTGATACTTTATTTTAGACCAGTATCTAACAAACGTTAAATAGACATTATGAAAGTTATTAAAGAAAAGTCATTCAATCTTGTTATTATTACAGCGTGTAATATGGACTATACAAGATTGATTTCTTTATCACTTTCACATTTTGCATGTTTTAATAAATCCAGGAATGAAACTAGTTTCCAGTTTTCATTCAAAATCAGTCCGTGACAACTTATCAATGTGGGAGCATGATAAGGTGTTAAAGTCATTGTGAAATTTTAGGTAGTTATGATCAGTTGCTAAATAACAGCTACAAGCGTTGTAGACTAAAAGTTGCACAGATATTTGATAGAGTAGCAAATATCGGACGTGATCCGCGGTTGAGATTACTTCTTGGAAAAAGGTCATAAGTGAATCTCACAGTGGTTGTCCCTATCACCTGAGGTATCTGATTTGATATCATGAGGACTACTGAATTCTTAGTGCACTCAACCGCTACGCCGTAACAGGGTGGCTATAAAGGGTGTAACTAGATTCAGCGGAAGCCGTGGTGTCAAAGGCAGATATGCAAGATGGGATTTGCACCTCTTCTCAGAAGAGAGATATTTCTGGGCCCATCTTGACTGACTAAGTATGCTGATGAAGTGCATGGCCATGCCCAAACGAACTGATTAGTTCTTTGTCGTTTACCTATCAGTGAAAGTCAGATAATCAAGAGAACAGAATCTTGAGTATTTAGAGTTGACACTTTCCAAGCTCATACTCACAGATGAAATATCGCGATGCAAAGGGAAAAGCCAAGATATACCCAATCAATGAACAGTAGTTTCATAGATACCAATTCCTCACGGAACGTTTATATCACCAAATCTGGGTATAAGAGTTCTTGTAACCTGGTCAGCCTAAGTGCCTGTCTAGGGGCCTCCTTAGGTCCGTGTAATCAAAGGTGGTATTGCCAACTTGCACAAGTGGGAGTCTGTTAGGAATTATGTGCAGAGTTGACAAACCAAGTGATTACACATCCAATGTTACAAGACACTTGAGGGTCACACCTGTGAGGACCTATAAGTCGAACAAGTTAGATGAAACCCCGAAATGGAGAGTTAGGGTTTATAATAGTGTATTATAAATCAGTTGGGTAATTTCAGTCAGAATTACCAAAGTTGGAGGGTTATTAATTAATTAGGATATTATATATTTATTAAGATAAATAAATATATAATAGTTAATTAATAAAGATTTTATATATTAGATAAATATATAAATTATAATTATCGTATGCAAATTCTTTTCCAGCTAATTAAATAAGGAAAGGATTTGAGATAATTATCATAAGGAAACTGGATTCCATACAAACTGTAATTTTCCTCCATATAAATAAAGCCTATGGGTTAAGGAAAAAGAATAAGCTTTCAGTTAAGAAAAACCAGTTCCCAGTTTCCTCTCTCTCCTCTCTCTCCACCGGCGCCGATCATTCCCCCCCCCCCGGGTCGGATTCCAGTTTTTGTTCGGGTTTCACAAAGTTCTGCTAGAGGAACGTTCGTTGGTCGATCACCGGTGGACTAAGTCTCAAGCAATCCAGGTAAATTAATCTAACCTAATCCTTTAGGTTTAGACCTACAAACGATTAAGATCATTAGGCTTTAATGGGTTTTTAGCTTTTATCGCTTCCGCATGTTTTGATCGAAACAGTGAGTTTCTGATCACGTGGGTTTCGACAGTTTGTTTTAAACCTACGAGATATATCGAACCAGCGAGGTTTTGATAGATCTGAGATAATCCTCGAGTCAGTTTGATCCGAGGATACCCACAAAAAACCCAACAGAATTAACTGTCTAGCGTCGCCAAACCTGCAGTCTGGCGATCGCCAGATGGCCCCTGGACGTTTTTCTTTTAAATACCAGCCTTCTCCTTCAGTTTAGAATATACAGTTTTGCATAATTTTGGTACGGGATACGAGGAGGAACGAGAGTGAGAGTACGAAAGGTGCCGATACGCTGCGGGAATCGATCTCCGATCATCCGTCGTTGTACTGTCGGTATCATGTCGATGTCTACTTTTGTTTGTGTTTATGTTTTTATTATGATTAGTGAGTAGTTTTAGTAGTAGTGCTTGTCATGGTCGATGAACCTTTATGGATGATACTTTTGTGATTAATGTTTACTGGTTTGTTTTGATTAATTGAATGTTTATTAGGGTTCTTTTTTGATTGATATTGTTTTGGCAATTTGAATTCAATTGGTTGGGTGTATTTGTTAGACCAAAGCAGATAGACTCCGAGAGGATAATCAACCTACCTTAGCCTGACTTTGGATCAAAAGGTTGTGTTAAGGGGTTACTTGAACCAAGAGTGACCAGATAGTAGAAGAGCCATTGAAATATTAATTAGGACTGGTTTACCGATTCTAGATTGTGGACCAAACAAATTAGGATTGGAATTAGGAGGATCGTATCCTAGTTTCTAACCATAATATTCACATGTTAGGGTGTCCCAGACTTAAATTCCTACAATAGTCAAAACAACCAAACCTTCGACCTATTCATATCATCCATTTTGGGGATTCACTTTACCATGATAAGTACTGTTGTTTTTCCTTAATATAATACTAAATCAGTATTTTAATTGCTTTCTTAGTTGTTACTTAGTTAATTGTCTTTTTAAATATTCAAATCTTTTTCATACAAAACCCCCCTTTAGGTTAATTAAACCGACTTAGACTTTAGTCTACGATAACTTGACCGTTCCCAGTGGTAGATACGATACCTGGACTTTCCTACACTATATTACTCACGATCAGGTACGCTTGCCTGTATATGTGGTAAGACGGTGGCTAGGCATTAGAGGTTAAAACTTGTTACGCTTTTTATATACGATAATTACCGCATCAAGTTTTTGGCGCCGCTACTGGGGAACGGTAGTTGTTAGATTTTAGTCTAATTAGTTTTGTTAATCGATCCTTGTGAGGAATTCTTTCCCTTGCAAGTTTTTCGCTTTCTAGTTTAATTAGTTAGTTTTATCTTTATTTATATTTTATCTTTTTGTTTCCCGCAAGTTGCCCGTAACCGTTTGTTGTGATTTCAGTCACGACAGACTTGTTAGAGCCATTTGAGGAGCCGGAGAGAGAGTTTAGAAAAAGAAACAAAAAGAAGTCAAAAGCCAACAAAGTTCGCCCGAGAGCTTTGATTTTTGAGATGGGAGAAGAGGCACCAATGTGGACTGCCAGGAGAGCCGCTCCAACAGTACCCACCAATCCAATCACGAAGCCGAACCTGAACAAAGAAATCCCGGGGAAGCTCCTACACATGATCAAGGACCTTACCTTCGAAGGGAAAAACGATAGCAATCCTATCGTTCACATGGAAAACTTCGTGGATATTTGTGATCTGTTCAAAACAGAGGCAGACCGGGATGATGCAATTCGTCTTCGGGCTTCCCTCTAACGCTTACCGGAGAAGCTAGGGCTTGGTTGCGATCCTTAGAGCCAAGTTCAATCACTACTTGGGAAGGACTTCGTTTAAAGTTCCTTTCCCGATTCTTTCCACCATCCAAAATCGATAAATTGAGATCCGAGATCCGATCTTTCCAACAACAAGACGGGGAGACTATATCCGAGGCATGGGAACGTTTCAAGCACCTCTTAAACTCGTGCCCCAATCACGAGTTGAATAAGAGTGAACAGGTTGAAACTTTTCTATAGTGGACTTGCTTACTCTTCACGAGCTACTTTGGATTCATCTGCAGGTGGTGTCTTCATGTACAAAACGCCCACGGAAGGTTACAAGCTCCTCGAGGACATGCTCATACATAACATAGATTGGAGGACGGACAAGCGATTGCAAATTCCGAGGATGGCTGGAAAGATATCAACCGACTTCGATCCATCCGATGAACTAGCCGCTATGAAAAAGCAACAGGTAAAGTTTGAACGCAAAATAGAAGAACTAATTAAATCTGTTCATGCTTTGCAGGTTGGATGCGAGGAATGCAGTGGACCGCATTTGACTAAAGATTGCCGGAACAGACCAATGATGACACCCGAAGAGGTGAACTATATCAACCGAGGCGATTACCAAGGGAGGTGGAACAACAACCGTAATTTCATCCCTAGACCTCTCGGTTTCTTTGCACCAAATCAACAAAACCAAAGACCGGATGGAGAGCCGCGTGTTTTTATCGAAGATCGGAATGTCCAATTCATGGATGCGCAAAAGAAGCTAAACGATGAAGTAAGTTCATACTTACGTAATCACCAAAGCACCATCCATAATTTGGAATTGCAGGTTGGACGTGTTTCGCAAATGCTAAGTGAAAGGACTCAAGGCGAGTTACCAACGCAAACACAAGTCAACCCGAAGGTGGAGAATGTGAAGCCGATGCTCATGATGACCGGGGAGCCATCAAAGAAGAAGTGGACGGACATCTACACAAAGAAGTACGTGGAAACTGAGAGTGAAAGTGAACCCGATTATGCCACGGATTACGATTTGGAGGGGTTCACCGTGTCATTCGAACACCTAAGACTCAAAGTGCCCGAAGCTTCAAGTGATGATGATGAGGAGGAAGATGGAAAGCAAGGTGGATACGCGGAGTTCATGATTCCGAAGAAAGAAGATAAAGGCAAGGAGAAAGAGAAGGAGAAAGCACCGGAGGATGACCTCATCTACATTGCACCTATCAAGCATGATCCAGGGAGTTATAACTTACCTATTTCTTGTCATAGATTTAAAGGTCTTGCTTTGGTAGATTCTGGTGCCGCTCTTAATATGATGCCTGTTGGGTATTGCAGGAAAATGGGAGTTAAAAAGATTATACCAACAGATTATCAATACCGAGGCGTAAACGGTTACACGACAAAGCCGTTAGGAATAGCGGAAGGAGTCCCGATTCGTATTGGCAACTTTGTTTATTACACGGACTTCGTTATAGCTAACCTTCCACAGAACACGGAGATCCCGATAATCCTCGGGAGATCTTTCTTACACACCGCTCAAGTGAATACCGATATGCGCAACCAAGTGACGAGTTTAGGCTATGGAGACAATCGGATTTACTTTGATCCTAATGGGGAGCCGGTTAGACACCTCGATGAACCATACGAAGATCCTTCTCTGGCCTACAACAAAAACACGAACCGCCCGTTACTCCCGCATGAGCATGGAAAGAAAACGGAGGATTATCCAAACCCGATGCATCAAAAGGAGCAAACAACCAATGAACCGGGATCCTCCAAGAAAGATCACAGAAAGAAGAAGGGCTCGTCAGCCCGACGTGCCAAGAAATGAGCCAAAAGTGGGGTCGAGCTCTAGACCCGTTCAAAAATGAAGCGCTTCTCGGGAGGCAACCCGAGCTTTTTTGTTTTCTTTCGTTTTAATGATTTTCGTGTGTGTTTTTATTAATGTTTTTGTTTGATATTGCTTAGGTAACCATACGGAGGAGATAAGAACCAAATTCGAGCGAATTCGGAGTGCGATGCAAATTTTCAAAATTGGGAAACAGTAGGCACTTCGCGATCGCCAGATTCCAAATCTGGCGACGCGAAGTTGGTAAGCCACGGAACAGGTAAAAATTTCGAACCTCGCGACGTGAAGAGAGCCGTTTGGCGACGCTAAACTTTTAAAAACTAGGGTATTTTTGAAAACTGTCCGTTTCGCGACGCGAAACCCTGGGTTTCACGGCGCGAAGTCGGGACTGACGGGTTTTTAACCCTCTTTTCTCACTTTTTCACTTCACCACAACCCTAATTTCTCTTAGGCGCCGCTAAACCCTCTCACGTTCTTGCGAGATTCGACTTTCTTGAGCTTCAATTTCATCAATTTCCATGGCTAAGGTACGTTTCCTAACTTCAATTTCGTAAGAATAGCTTGAATTGGTAAGAGGAGATCTTGTTTGGACCATCAATGGTGTGTGAATGCTTATATTGAATTAGACATTGTTCTTGAATCACCATTGATTGATTGATGTTTATGCATGCCCAATTTTATGATTGAAACTTCACTTTAGCATGCTTTGTGTTTGTTTAATCTAGTGATTGTGGTTAAATGATAAGTGTGGGGATTTTGAGAACATCAAAATCCCCCATCCTTCCTTGTTAGCTAGATTTTTTGTATGAAAGTTGGACTAGAAGTTCAAGTGTGGGGATGTTTCACATCCCCATTGTTCTTGTTTTATCATGCATATACTTGCTAGTTGAACTTGTTAGTCATATAGATTCTGTCTCGTTGGAATTTTGAATGTGAATAAACCTTGTCTTGTGCTCATGAAATGAGATTTTTCTAAGACAATGGTAATTGATTTTGTAGAGACAAAGAACCCGCTCGTCTACAACCGCCGCAACTAACTTTCATGCACCGGATGGAAGTCATGTTTTCACCTCCTTTGCAAATGACCCAACCTTGAATGGCCCGAAGAGAGAGGAGTATCGGGACATCGTCAACCGACTTCTCCCCCGCCAAGTGCTTATGCCAAAGAGAGTCGATTGGGATCTTCTTGGATCGATGGGAGTCGAGAACGACATAAAAGAAATTCTTGAAAAGCACGCATACGACGAGGATGGCAATGAGTATTACATATGCCATGCATGGGAGCGAGTTTTCGATATTGCCGAAACCCTCTACCGAGAACTTATGATGGAGTTTGTGGCCACGTTTCGTTTCAATGCAATCAAGGCTCTTGGGAATTTCATCAAACTTGCAAGACGTTCCGACTTGGTGGCGTTTGGAGATCTTTATCTTTGGTCGACTTTGCTCTTGCCTTGGGGATATACACCCAATCAGATGTTGATGGTCCCGGATTTGAGGAGTATATGTGGGCGACTTCGAAGAGACCCGATGGTTTTGATCCACGTTTGGCTTGGTCGATCTTGGGTGATGGTGATTATCATGGCAATCTCAAGGTGAAAGGTTTTCTTGCTTTGTCGGACCGACTCTTGCACCGGATGCTTATTCAAGCGGTGAAAGCTCGTTCTTCGAGTGAGGAGAAAGTGACCGTGCATGATCTGTGGCTTCTTGAGCAGCTCTCTACGGATGATAAATATCCGAATGCTCCATATCTTATCGCCGTGCAACTCACCAAAGCGAGCGGCTATCGGGATGGAAGTCGTTTGGTCGGGGGCCAATATATCACACGCCTCGCCAAACACTTCGGTATCCTAACCGACGCCGCTATTGCTTCGATGACGAACCTCGGGGAAATGGGGTTGATCGACATGGACCAACTCCGAGGCATGGGCGTGGCGAGAGTTGAGCACATGGTTGGAAGAGACTACAATGCATGGATCCAAAATCCTCAAGCTTATAGGAGTCAATCGAGAAGTCAACCGAGTCAAGCACCGAGGAGCACGCATGAGATTGGCGGAACGAGTGGGGCAAATGTGGGTCAACAACCGGCGGATTGGACAGCATATTCAGGTTACCAAGACTTGAGTAACCGACTTTCGGAGATGTCACTTTCCTATGGCTGGCATCATCAGCATATGGAGTACAACACAGTGGAGGCTCTTCACCAAGCCAACTGGCAAAGTGGAGTGATGAATCAGATGGCCTCCCACTTCGGTATTCAACCGAATACCGCGTATGCTCCATCTCCATATTGGCCATACTCCGAGGATGCTCCGCCTGGTTACCCGACTTACGAGGATTGGCAAAACCAACCTCGTAGCCCTTATTGATCTATCTCTTTTATCTCCGTTATTCGATATGGTTGTTTGAGACAATTTTATTTTTGTTTGTGTGGTTTGGTTGAACAATTTTTATTTTTATTTGGTTTGGACTGTTTAGGATTTTAAATAGTTTGGTTTGGTTTATTTTTGCTAGTTCATTTTTACTTTTTCTTTTTCCTTTTGTTGGTAGATACAGCGACCTATGATCTATGATCGAGCACGATTTTTTTCGACCACTCTCAGATCAGAACAGATTTCGTCACATAATCCGAGAAGTTTCTCTTTTTCCCAATTACTACTTAATTGTGTTAATTGTTGCATTGAGGACACTGCAAATTTTAAGTGTGCGGAGGGGGTTATGTAGACTTATCTGTTTAAATGGGTTCACTTTTTGCTTATGGATTGTCGTTTTTCAAATTTTTGAAAGCTTTGAGATTTGACCCCAATTTTTTCGAAATCTGAGATTGTTTTTGAGACTGAGTTGCTTGCATAGGAGAACACTGAATAGGATTAGTTGAGTAAAAGGATGCCTTGGAATACTGATTACCATGAGTGCCTCACCCAATTCCTTTGAGAGTTTGAGCCTTAATTGTTATTTATTCTGTGAGGAATACCGACTTTGACCCAAAGTAGAACTTGTCATTTGAATGCTTGTCGAGACCACATAAGAGAAGTATTTATCACCATTGCACTGATAGAGGCCTTCGTTTCTAACCCTTTTAGCCTTCGTCAGATAATCTCATCATAAGATTGTCTGATTTGCCTAGCCTTTGATTAAAAAGTGTTCACTTTTAACACTTCATCCCTTGAAACCATTTTGAGCCTTAGCCTTTTCATTTGTTACCCAGTATACACTTTATCCTTGAGCCTAATTGTTTTATCTATCTTTTGGCCGTGACTTAAATTTGAATCTTGAGATGTTTTGATCCAGTTTTTCATATCTGACAGTTTTTATGGGATTGAGATTTAAAAAGAGCCCAAAAGCAACATAGTTGCTGCTCTGAAAAAAAGAGAGAGGAAAAGAAAGTCAAGAATATTTGAGACTCAGAAAAGAAAAGAAATATCAAAAGAGTCGAGAATATTGAAAAAGAAAAACAAATGAGAGCTGAAAAGATTAAAAAAAGAATTTGTGCCCCAAATATGCCATAGGCTTAGGCCAATTCTAAAAGAAAGAGAGGAAATGCTCATCCCAAAAGTTTCATTGTTCGAAAGTCAGACTGTTTCACTGTTTGGATCATTACTGATTGAGTTTTCAAATTTTTGTTGCAAAACCCTTAGTCACTTATATCCTTTATCCTACCCTTAACCCTTAGCCTAACATTACAACCCTAAAGTCCTCTTGACGGTGACAACTACTCAGTGGTGGAGACTAGATTTGGTGACAAGCTTATGCATGCGGGAATTAGTCGAGTATTGGTGTGATCACTTACATATACACTTTTACCCCCGAGAGATACACTTTATATGATTATTCATACTATGTGAGGGTGAAAGGTTGATCTTGGTATCCAATTGCTTGATGAGTCTTGTTTGTGTGTTCGATTATGTGAGTATGCTTTGTTCTCTTCGATGATCTTGGGTGGAGATAATTTTGGAGTTATCTTTCTTATCTTTCAGTCTTTTGATTGAGGACAATCAAAGCTTAAGTGTGGGGATTTTGATAACACCAAAATTATACATGTTTTGGTTAAACGTAATTGCATGACTTTACCCCATTTCTCACCCATTTCTGATCATTTCATGCATTAAATGAGCTTATTATTGTTTATGAAGGATTTGGAGGCCGTGGAACGGAAAAGTACGAAAAAAGGCGAGAAAACGTGAAAAATGCACAAAGTCAACACCGTAGCTGTTTGGCGTTCGCGAGATTCCCAATCTGGCGCCGCCAGATTCAACTGAATTGAAGACTAGGGTTGACTTAAGTGTCAAGCGTCGCCAAACCTGCAGTCTGGCGATCGCCAGATGGCCCCTGGACGTTCTCTTTTAAATACCAGCCTTCCCCTTCAGTTCAGAATATACGGTTTTGCATAATTTTGGTACGGGATACGAGGAGGAACGAGAGTGAGAGTACGAAAGGTGCCGATACGCTGCGGGAATCGATCTCCGATCATTCGTCGTTGTACTGTCGGTATCATGTCGATGTCTACTTTTGTTTGTGTTTATGTTTTTATTATGATTAGTGAGTAGTTTTAGTAGTAGTGCTTGTCATGGTCGATGAACCTTTATGGATGATACTTTTGTGATTAATGTTTACTGGTTTGTTTTGATTAATTGAATGTTTATTAGGGTTCTTTTTTGATTGATATTGTTTTGGCAATTTGAATTCAATTGGTTGGGTGTATTTGTTAGACCAAAGCAGATAGACTCCGAGAGGATAATCAACCTACCTTAGCCTGACTTTGGATCAAAAGGTTGTGTTAACGGGTTACTTGAACCAAGAGTGACCAGATAGTAGAAGAGCCATTGCAATATTAATTAGGACTGGTTTACCGATTCTAGATTGTGGACCAAACAATTTAGGATTGGAATTAGGAGGATCGTATCCTAGTTTCTAACTATAATATTCACATGTTAGGGTGTCCCAGACTTAAATTCCTACAATAGTCAAAACAACCAAACCTTCGACCTATTCATATCATCCATTTTGGGGATTCACTTTACCATGATAAGTACTGCTGTTTTTACTTAATATAATCTTAAATCAGTATTTTAATTGCTTTCTTAGTTTTTACTTAGTTAATTGTCTTTTTAAATATTCAAACCTTTTTCATACAAAACCCCCTTTAGGTTAATTAAACCGATTTAGACTTTAGTCTACGATAACTTGACCGTTCCCAGTGGTAGATACGATACCTGGACTTTCCTACACTATATTACTCACGATCAGGTACGCTTGCCTGTATATGTGGTAAGACGGTGGCTAGGCATTAGAGGTTAAAACTTGTTACGCTTTTTATATACGATAATTACCGCATCAAGTTTTTGGCGCCGCTACCGGGGAACGGTAGTTGTTAGATTTTAGTCTAATTAGTTTTGTTAATCGATCCTTGTGAGGAATTCTTTCCCTTGCAAGTTTTTCGCTTTCTAGTTTAATTAGTTAGTTTTATCTTTATTTATATTTTATCTCTTTGTTTCCCGCAAGTTGCCCGTAACCGTTTGTTGTGATTTCAGTCACGACAGACTTGTTAGAGCCATTTGAGGAGCCGGAGAGAGAGTTCAGAAAAAGAAACAAAAAGAAGTCAAAAGCCAACAAAGGTCGCCCGAGAGCTTTGATTTTTGAGATGGGAGAAGAGGCACCGATGTGGACTGCCAGGAGAGCCGCTCCAACAGTACCCACCAATCCAATCACGATGCCGAACCTGAACAAAGAAATCCCGGGGAAGCTCCTACACATGATCAAGGACCTTACCTTCGAAGGGAAAAACGATAGCAATCCTATCGTTCACATGGAAAACTTCGTGGATATTTGTGATCTGTTCAAAACATAGGCAGACCGGGATGATGCAATTCGTCTTCGGGTCTTCCCTCTAACGCTTACCGGAGAAGCTAGGGCTTGGTTGCGATCCTTAGAGCCAAGTTCAATCACTACTTGGGAAGGACTTCGTTCAAAGTTCTTTTCCCGATTCTTTCCACCATCCAAAATCGATAAATTGAGAGCCGAGATCCGATCTTTCCAACAACAAGACGGGGAGACTATATCCGAGGCATGGGAACGTTTCAAGCACCTCTTAAACTCGTGCCCCAGTCACGAGTTGAATAAGAGTGAACAGGTTCAAACTTTCTATAGTGGACTTGCTTACTCTACACGAGCTACTTTGGATTCATCTGCAGGTGGTGTCTTCATGTACAAAACGCCCACGGAAGGTTACAAGCTCCTCGAGGACATGCTCATACATAACATAGATTGGAGGACGGACAAGCGATTGCAAATTCCGAGGATGGCCGGAAAGATATCAACCGACTTCGATCCATCCGATGAACTAGCCGCTATGAAAAACCAACAGGTAAAGTTTGAACGCAAAATAGAAGAACTAATTAAATCTGTTCATGCTTTGCAGGTTGGATGCGAGGAATGCAGTGGACCGCATTTGACTAAAGATTGCCCGAACAGACCAATGATGACACCCGAAGAGGTGAACTATATCAACCGAGGCGATTACCAAGGGAGGTGGAACAACAACCGTAATTTCATCCCTAGACCTCCCGGTTTCTTTGCACCAAATCAACAGAACCAAAGACCGGATGGAGAGCCGCGTGTTTCTATCGAAGATCGGATTGTCCAATTCATGGATGCGCAAAAGAAGCTAAACGATGAAGTAAGTTCATACTTACGTAATCACCAAAGCACCATCCAGAATTTGGAATTGCAGGTTGGACGTGTTTCGCAAATGCTAAGTGAAAGGACTCAAGGCGAGTTACCAACGCAAACACAAGTCAACCCGAAGGTGGAGAATGTGAAGCCGATGCTCATGATGACCGGGGAGCCATCAAAGAAGAAGTGGACGGACATCTACACAAAGAAGTACGTGGAAACTGAGAGTGAAAGTGAACCCGATTATGCCACGGATTACTATTCGGAGGGGTTCACCGTGTCATTCGAACACCTAAGACTCAAAGTTCCCGAAGCTTCAAGTGATGATGATGAGGAGGAAGATGGAAAGCAAGGCGGATACGCGGAGTTCATGATTCCGAAGAAAGAAGATAAAGGCAAGGAGAAAGAGAAGGAGAAAGCACCGGAGGATGACCTCATCTACATTGCACCTATCAAGCATGATCCAGGGAGTTATAACTTACCTATTTCTTGTCATAGATTTAAAGGTCTTGCTTTGGTGGACTCTGGTGCCGCTCTTAATATGATGCCTGTTGGGTATTGTAGGAAAATGGGAGTTAAAAAAATTATACCAACAGATTATCAATACCGAGGCGTAAATGGTTACATGACAAAGCCGTTAGGAATAGCGGAAGGAGTCCCGATTCGTATTGGCAACTTTGTTTATTACACGGAGTTCGTTATAGCTAACCTTCCACAGAACAAGGAGATCCCGATAATTCTCGGGAGATCTTTCTTACACACCGCTCAAGTGAATACCGATATGCGCAACCAAGTGACGAGTTTAGGCTATGGAGACAATTGGATTTACTTTGATCCTAATGGGGAGCCGGTTAGACACCTCGATGAACCATACGAAGATCCTTCTCTGGCCTACAACAAAAACACGAACCGCCCGTTACTCCCGCATGAGCATGGAAAGAAAACGGAGGATTATCCAAACCCGATGCATCAAAAGGAGCAAACAACCAATGAACCGGGATCCTCCAAGAAAGATCACAGAAAGAAGAGGGCTCGTCAGCCCGACGTGCCAAGAAATGAGCCAAAAGTGGGGTCGAACTCTAGACCTGTCCAAAAATGAAGCGCTTCTCGGGAGGCAACCCGAGCTTTTTTGTTTTCTTTCGTTTTAATGATTTTCGTGTGTGTTTTTATTAATGTTTTTGTTTGATATTGCTTAGGTAACCATACGGAGGAGATAAGAACCAAATTCGAGCGAATTCGGAGTGCGATGCAAATTTTCAAAATTGGGAAACAGTGGGCACTTCGCGATCGCCAGATTCCAAATCTGGCGACGTGAAGTTGGTAAGCCACGGAACACGTAAAAATTTCGAACCTCGCGACGCGAAGAGAGCCGTTTGGCGACGCTAAACTTTTAAAAACTAGGGTATTTTTGAAAACTGTCCGTTTCGCGACGCGAAACCCTGGGTTTCGCGACGCGAAGTCGGACTGACGGGTTTTTAACCCTCTTTTCTCACTTTTTCACTTCACCACAACCCTAATTTCTCTTAGGCGCCGCTAAACCCTCTCACGTTCTTGCGAGATTCGACTTTCTTGAGCTTCAATTTCATCAATTTCCATGGCTAAGGTACGTTTCCTAACTTCAATTTCATAAGAATAGCTTGAATTGGTAAGAGGAGATCTTGTTTGGACCATCAATGGTGTGTGAATGCTTATATTGAATTAGACATTGTTCTTGAATCACCATTGATTGATTGATGTTTATGCATGCCCAATTTTATGATTGAAACTTCACTTTAGCATGCTTTGTGTTTGTTTAATCTAGTGATTGTGGTTAAATGATAAGTGTGGGGATTTTGAGAACATCAAATCCCCCATCCTTCCTTGTTAGCTAGATTTTTTGTATGAAAGTTGGACTTGAAGTTCAAGTGTGGGGATGTTTCACATCCCCATTGTTCTTGTTTTATCATGCATATACTTGCTAGTTGAACTTGTTAGTCATATAGATTTTGTCTCGTTGGAATTTTGAATGTGAATAAACCTTGTCTTGTGCTCATGAATTGAGATTTTTCTAAGACAATGGTAATTGATTTTGTAGAGACAAAGAACCCGCTCGTCTACAACCGCCGCAACTAACTTTCATGCACCGGATGGAAGTCATGTTTTCACCTCCTTTGCAAATGACCCAACCTTGAATGGCCCGAAGAGAGAGGAGTATCGGGACATCGTCAACCGACTTCTCCCCCGCCAAGTGCTTATGCCAAAGAGAGTCGATTGGGATCTTCTTGGATCGATGGGAGTCGAGAACGACATAAAAGAAATTCTTGAAAAGCACGCATACGACGAGGATGGCAATGAGTATTACATATGCCATGCATGGGAGCGAGTTTTCGATATTGCCGAAACCCTCTACCGAGAACTTATCGTGGAGTTTGTGGCCACGTTTCGTTTCGATGCAATCAAGGCTCTTGGGGAATTTCATCAAACTTGCATGACGTTCCGACTTGGTGGTGTTTGGAGATCTTTATCTTTGGTCGACTTTGCTCTTGCCTTGGGGATATACACCCAATCGGATGTTGATGCTCCCGGATTTGAGGAGTATATGTGGGCGACTTCGAAGAGACCCGATGGTTTTGATCCACGTTTGGCTTGGTCGATCTTGGGTGATGGTGATTATCATGGCAATCTCAAGGTGAAAGGTTTTCTTACTTCGTCGGACCGAGTCTTGCACCGGATGCTTATTCAAGCGGTGAATGCTCGTTCTTCGAGTGAGGAGAAAGTGACTGTGCATGATCTGTGGCTTCTTGAGCAGCTCTCTACGGATGATAAATATCCGAATGCTCCATATCTTATCGCCGTGCAACTCACCAAAGCGAGCGGCTATCGGGATGGAAGTCGTTTGGTCGGGGGCCAATATATCACACGCCTCGCCAAACACTTCGGTATCCTAACCGACGCCGCTATTGCTTCGATGACGAACCTCGGGGAAATGGGGTTGATCGACATGGACCAACTCTGAGGCATGGGTGTGGCGAGAGTTGAGCACATGGTTGGAAGAGACTACAATGCATGGATCCATAATCCTCAAGCTTATAGGAGTCAGTCAAGAAGTCAACCGAGTCAAGCACTGAGGAGCACGCATGAGAGTGGCGGAACGAGTGGGGCAAATGTGGGTCAACAACCGGCGGATTGGACGGCATATTCGGGTTACCAAGACTTGAGTAACCGACTTTCGGAGATGTCACTTTCCTATGGTCGGCATCATCAGCATATGGAGTACAACACATTGGAGGCTCTTCACCAAGCCAACTGGCAAAGTGGAGTGATGAATCAGATGGCCTCCCACTTCGGTATTCAATCGAATACCGCGTATGCTCCATCTCCATATTGGCCATACTCCGAGGATGCTCCGCCTGGTTACCCGACTTACGAGGATTGGCAAAACCAACCTCGTGGCCCTTATTGATCTATCTCTTTTATCTCCGTTATTCGATATGGTTGTTTGAGACAATTTTATTTTTGTTTGTGTGGTTTGGTTGAACAATTTTTTTTTATTTGGTTTGGACTGTTTAGGATTTTAAATAGTTTGGTTTGGTTTATTTTTGCTAGTTCGTTTTTACTTTTTCGTTTTTTCTTTTTCGTTTTCTTTTTGTTGGTAGATACAGCGACCTATGATCTATGATCGAGCACGATTTTTTTCGACCACTCTCAGATCAGAACAGATTTCGAAATCTGAGATTGTTTTTGAGACTCAGTTGTTTGCATAGGAGAACACTGAATAGGATTAGTTGAGTAAAAGGATGCCTTGGAATACTGATTACCATGAGTGCCTCACCCAATTCCTTTGAGAGTTTGAGCCTTAATTGTTATTTATTCTGTGAGGAATACCGACTTTGACCCAAGGTAGAACTTGTCATTTGAATGCTTGTCGAGACCACATAAGAGAAGTATTTATCACCATTGCACTGATAGAGGCCTTCGTTTCTAACCCTTTTAGCCTTCGTCGGATAATCTCATCATAAGATTGTCTGATTTGCCTAGCCTTTGATTAAAAAGTGTTCACTTTTAACACTTCATCCCTTGAAACCATTTTGAGCCTTAACCTTTTCATTTGTTACCCACTATACACTTTATCCTTGAGCCTAATTGTTTTATCTATCTTTTGGCCGTGACTTAAATTTGAATTTTGAGATGTTTTGATCCAGTTTTTCATATCTGACAGTTTTTATGGGATTGAGATTTAAAAAGAGCCCAAAAGCAACATAGTTGCTGCTCTGAAAAAAAAAGAGAGAGGAAAAGAAAGTCAAGAATATTTGAGACTCAGAAAAGGAAAGAAATATCAAAAGAGTCGAGAATATTGAAAAAGAAAAAAATGAGAGCTGAAAAGATTAAAAAAAGAATTTGTGCCCCAAATAAGCCATAGGCTTAGGCCAATTCTAAAAGAAAGAGAGGAAATGCTCATCCCAAAAGTTTCATTGTTCGAAAGTCAGACTGTTTCACTGTTTGGATCATTACTGATTGAGTTTTCAAATTTTTGTTGCAAAACCCTTAGTCACTTATATCCTTTATCCTACCCTTAACCCTTAGCCTAACATTACAACCCTAAAGTCCTCTTGACGGTTGACAACTTCTCAGTGGTGGAGACTAGATTTGGTGACAAGCTTATGCATGCGGGAATTAGTCGAGTATTGGTGTGATCACTTACATATACACTTTTACCCCCGAGAGATACACTTTATATGATTATTCATACTATGTGAGGGTGAAAGGTTGATCTTGGTATCCAATTGCTTGATGAGTCTTGTTTGTGTGTTCGATTATGTGAGTATGCTTTGTTCTCTTCGATGATCTTGGGTGGAGATAATTTTGGAGTTATCTTTCTTATCTTTCAGTCTTTTGATTGAGGACAATCAAAGCTTAAGTGTGGGGATTTTGATAACTCCAAAATTATACATGTTTTGGTTAAACGTAATTGCATGACTTTACCCCATTTCTCACCCATTGCTGATCATTTCATGCACTAAATGAGCTTATTATTGTTTATGAAGGATTTGGAGGCCGTGGAACGGAAAAGTACGAAAAAAGGCGAGAAAACGTGAAAAATGCACAAAGTCAACACAGTAGCTGTTTGGCGTTCGCGAGATTCCCAATCTGGCGCCGCCAGATTCGACTGAATTGAAGACTAGGGTTGACTTAAGAGTCTAGCGTCGCCAAACCTGCAGTCTGGCGATCGCGATGGCCCCTGGACGTTTTCTTTTAAATACCAGCCTTCCCCTTCAGTTCAGAATATACGGTTTTGCATAATTTTGGTACGGGATACGAGGAGGAACGAGAGTGAGAGTACGAAAGGTGCCGATATGCTGCGGGAATCGATCTCCGATCATCCGTCGTTGTACTGTCGGTATCATGTCGATGTCTACTTTTGTTTGTGTTTATGTTTTTATTAAAAAATTAGTGAGTAGTTTTAGTAGTAGTGCTTGTCATGGTCGATGAACCTTTATGGATGATACTTTTGTGATTAATGTTACTGGTTTGTTTTGATTAATTGAATGTTTATTAGGGTTCTTTTTTGATTGATATTGTTTTGGCAATTTGAATTCAATTGTGTGACAACCGTCAATTTTGACCCTCAGGTTAGCTACTCGTTAATTCACTCGGTAGCGTTTCCGTAGGTTAAAATTAGCCATTTAAGTTTTTAAATGAAACTAGGTTAGTTTGCGTGAAAAATTTAGGCTAAAACCTAAAAGTCCCGAAAACTGCCCGAAAAAGCCCGAATCGGCCCGAAGTCATCCGATAATCCTATAATGCCAAATTTTTAAAGAAATTCTCAGAGAATTAAGTTATTATATTTAAAAATAAGTAAACTAATTTAAATGGTCCAAAATTTCTTTCGAAAAATCGGTTTCTACCGAAAATGCGCGTTTTCGGTAACGGTTTCCAATTTTAGCAGCTTTATTCCACCAACACTTCAACATTTTCATAAAAACTTATCTAATTGAAATAAGATCAGCCATATTATTTAAATAATTAAAGGCTTCTAGAAACTTGATTTAAATAAATTGTAAAAGACAAGAAATTTTCAAACAACCAATACAAAAATTTCTTACTTACACACACTTACTTTATTTTCACTCATCTCTCTCTCTCCCACCCTCTTTGGCGTCCAACACACACCAAACCACCTACTTTTGGTTGATTTAAACCCTCAACACTCATATCTCACCTCATTTCTATCATAGCTCTCTCTCTCTAGCATCTTTCTCTCTCTAAACTCTCTCATTTCTCTCAAATTTCCAGCCACATATTCATCTAAAATCTGAAGTTCTTTGAAGATTAAGACAAGTTTTTGGAGGCTTTATTAGTGTTTATCAAAGGTAAGAGTGTTGCATGTTTGTCTAGCTTCGATTTTGACTCATTCTTGAGTTTCTTCCATTTTCTTTGAGGTTTAATCCCTCCTTTATGCTTTGATAATCCTCTTGATGTTTGGGGATGAGACATAACCTTAGAAATGTGTTTAAACATTCTATGAAGGTGAATATCCATGAATCCCCCGTAAGAACACAAGTTTGATTTCAAAAATCTTGTTGTTGATGTTTTTGATCATCATTTTGGGGCTGGACTTTATTGATAGTTCATGCATGTTTATTGTTGTTCCAGATTCAAGTTCTAATCAACATGCACACAATTGTAGAATGAATTGAAAGAGTAATCTATTGAATTCTTGAATGAAATTTACACACACTCAATACACCAAGAACACACACACTTAAGAACAAAACTCTCTCTCAATTCACTCTCTTTCACAATGATACGTACATGCATGTTCCTACTACCAAACTAATTCACTTTGGGTATTTATACCCCAACACTAACAACCCTTACACTATAGAACAATTACAACATCTACCCTAATAAAGGAAAACTATTACAAAGGACTAAAACAATAAAAGTAAACTTTGACTTTGTTGCCCACTTTGACTTTGCCTTTTTCTTCACTTTAAGCACCAACTTGTGATCTCGGATACAATCTGATTTTGCACCCAACAATCTCCCCCTTTGGATTCGAGATCACAAAAAGAATTAGGCAAACGTCTACTAGAAAGCATCAACACTTTAAGCATCAACGATAAGCTTCCTTGAACGATAAGCTTCCGTAATAATCTTCACGAATCATCCAAAACTTCATGAAGCTTTAACAAACTTTGAACACGAAGCTTTAACGAATCAAGATATCTTCAAATAATCACCAAACTTCAAACATCTCTTTCAAACATCTCTTGTCATATCTCGTAATCTTCTCTTCATCTTGACATTTCGGAACCATCTCCCCAAACTATCTTCAAAAAACATTTCTCAACTTTACATTTCTAAACCATCTCCCCCTTTTTGATGAAATATGAAATAATCATCAAAACTATAGAAATGTATGATCAGATCAATCATCGCGTAAAGATACAAACAGGTGAACAAACCACCAAGGAAATCAAAAACCATCTCACATAACCATCTCCTCCTTGTTACTCTAGAATTCCCCTTTTTACTGCAAAGAAATACCGTCAATTCCATAAAGTAATCCGAATCTTTTCAAATTCAAATTGAAGTGGGAAAATCCTGAAACAACACATGAATCAGTTGGAATGCCTGTGAGAAGCACAAAGCAACTCAGTACAACAAATGCACTATATAAAGAGCTTTAGTGATGATCACTCCCCAGGGCTTCCGTTCAATCATCGCAAACACTAAAAGTATTCCTATGAACGTTCCGACAAAGAAACAAATTCCTTGTGTGTATTTGTGATAAAAGAAAATAAGCATCAAGTGCTTTCATAAGGCTCAAAACGTGAAAACAGTTCACGATTCGATGTGTAGAAATGAAGTTCGAAGGCAGGGCAACTTCCTTCTGTTTCAATATCGATTTTCCAAATGAAAACCTGATAGATTATGTGCTGCGTCCCCGTGATGAATTGAAACATCTCCTTGTTAAGAAGGAAATGAGTAGCTAGTAGGGTAAAAACGAGAGTCGGCATTGGGCTTTGCCTTATTTCAATATCGGTCACCAAAGAATGTGAACCAATAGAGTATGTGGTTGCCCGGCTTAGAAAAGGTTGGTGCAGAGTTTTATTTTTCTTTTAACTCTGTTCTCACACCCTCCAATTCTTTTAAAAAACCTCACTTCTAACCAATCTCTCATATAATATTTTTCCGCTCAATCACTATGAGAATAACTCGACCACCTGAGTTATCTCCCCCACTCTTTGATGTAGACCCCTCATTCATTTCTCAAGGATAACTTCTTGGGTAGGATTGCCGGTTCTGGAAATCCATAGAAGTTCTGTTAAGCTCACACATCCCATGAAATAAGTTTCCTAAACATGAACATACAATGATTCATTGGGTGAATCAAGGAGCCAATATGAAGCAAGCTCAAACAAATATATATGTACAATATAGGAGCATAAAAAAAATTCTTCAAACAAGTATATGACATGAGTAACATGAATGATGTAAACTTGTTTGAGAAAACTGATTCATCATATGATGTGAGATATGTTCTTGAAAAGCTTTGGTGTACACAAAATGAATGAATGTTATCTATACGATCAAGATATAGATATAGCAATGAAGAACGTATCTGATCAAATAAACGATGAAGCACAAATAGGAAGATAGCAAGCGAGTGTATTACCACCGAAAAATATGGTCATATAGAGACGTGGTAATAACAAGACAAAAGAAGCTAAACCGGTGTGTATGAATACTTGAAAAGTATATGAAAAGATAATACACAAGTATTAATCTTTGGAAACACACGGTTAGAAAATATCCGTCAACTCATCATGATATGAAAACATAAAAAATCACACTTCTAATTCGAAAAAAAAACGTTTGAGAATCGAGAAGTGAGTTTGAACATTTAAAAACATTTTTCATACCTGAAAGTTGTTCGTCTTTCAGGTATGTAAGCATTAAAGCTTATTTGAACTCTCCCCCTAAAAATAAATATCACTTGTAAGAACTCCCCCTCAAATGGATAATCTGCAAAACAAAGTAGAAATTGGTATTCATTGAAAATGAATCCTTAGATGTTAGTCAGATAGTATCCAATCCAGAATAATTAAGCAACTCCCCCTTAAATTAAGATGAGAAACAGATTTAAGTAGGACTAAGCATGCCAAGCTTGCTAACCAAAAAGTTAAAACGCTTTTCATCTAAAGGTTTAGTGAAAAGGTCAGCAAGTTGGTAATCTGTTTGAACAAAAAACATCTCGATGTTACCTTTCTCCACATTGTCTTTGATAAAATGATACCGGATGTCGATGTGTTTGGTCTTGGAATGCTGAACCGGATTTGACGTTATCGCAATGGCGCTTTCCGAATCACAGTAGATAGGGACTCTCTTCAACTTGTAACCATAATCTAGTAGTTGTGTCTTCATCCAAAGCACTTGCGAACAACAACTTGCGGCGGCCACATATTCTGCTTCGGCCGTAGAAGTGGAGACGCAATTTTGCTTTTTCGAAGTCCAACTAACAAGTTTATCACCTAAAAACTGACATGATATAGAAGTGCTTTTCCTATCCAGTTTACATCCACCATAATCTGAATCTGTAAAAGATATTAGCTCAAAACTAGAATCTTTCGGATACCAAAGGCCCAACTCGGGTGTGCCTTTGAGATACCTTAAGATCCTTTTAACTGCCGCAAGGTGTGACTCTTTAGGATTAGCTTGAAACCTAGCACAAAAACATGTGGCGAACATAATGTCCGGTCTAGTCGCAGTGAGATACAAAAGAGAACCAATCATGCTTCTGTAAATCTTTTGATCAACAGATTTACCGGCTAAATCAGGACCCAAAAGATTTCCAGTTGGCATTGGTGTTTTAATTGGAGAACAATCAGTCATATTAAACTTTTTCAACATATCTTTAATATATTTTGACTGATTTATAAAGATGCCATCAGGGTTTTGTTTGACTTGAATTCCTAGAAAGAAATTCAATTCACCATCATGCTCATTTCAAACTTTGTCTCCATGATTTTAGAAAATTTTTTACACAACTCTGGATTAGTAGAACCGAAAATAATGTCGTCAACATAAATTTGAACTAAAAGCAAGTCATCACCTTCTTTCTTCAGAAAAAGAGTAGTATCGATCGTACCTCGTTTGAATCCTTTGGATAAGAGATGATTAGTAAGAGTTTCATACCATGCTCTTGGAGCTTGTTTTAGACCATACAATGCCTTGTCCAAGATGCAGACATGATCGGGAAAATCTGGATCGACGAACCCTTCAGGTTGCTCTATATAGACCTCCTCATGCAAGACTCCATTCAAGAACGCAGATTTGACATCCATTTGAAATACCTTGATGTTCTTGTGAGCTGCATAGGCCAGAAAGATTCGAATTGCCTCGATCCTCGCTACCGGTGCAAAGTCTCATCGTAGTCAATACCTTCTTGTTGAGAATAACCTTTAGCAACCAATCGCGCCTTGTTTCTGACAATCAATCCGGATTCATCTTTCTTATTTCTGAAGATCCACTTGGTTTTAATGATTGGTTTATCTTGCGGTCTCGGAACCAAGCGATATACTTTGTTTCTTTTGAACTGTAGAAGCTCTTCTTGCATTGCTAAAAGCCAATCAGAATCGTCTAAGGCTTGAGAGACATTCTTTGGTTCAATTTTGCTCAAGAACAAATATTCTCCGATGGTCCGGAATCATTCACGCTTGAAGGTTCTGGGACATCGTGAATATCAACTCTTGGATTTCTGGAAAGAACGAGATCTTCAGTATCAAGATTGTCACGGTTGTTAAGAATGTAACACCTACAACCAAAAACATGAAAAAATTTCACATTAGGAACTCTACGGTTGATTATATGATAAGGAGTTTTCTTGAAGCGCTTAGTGATGATGGTTCGATTCTGTGTAAAACAAGCCGTTGAAACAGCTTCGGCCCAAAAGGTAAGAGGTAATCCGGAGTAAGCTAGCATCGTTCGTGCTGCTTCGACTAAGGTTCAGTTTCGTCTTTCTACAACTCCATTTTGTTGTGGAGTATAAGCACCTGAAAAATTATGAGAAATACCAACAGATGTTAGATAAGCATCTAAAGTAGCATTTTTAAATTCAGTTCCATTATCACTCCTAATCTTTCGAACTGGAAGTTGCAAAAGAACTTGGATCCTCTTGATAAACTTTATGATCAATTCGGGAGCTTCAGATTTCATTCTCAGAAATTCTAGCCACGTGTACCGTGAGTATTCATCAACCATAACTAGAATGTACTTCTTTCCACTAATTGATTGAATTCTCATCGGTCCGCATAAGTCCATGTGGATCATTTCGAGTGGTGATTGACACGAAGATTCTGTCTTTGACTTGTGAGAACTTCTCTTCATCTTTCCCATTTGACAAGCCGGACATAAAGAATCTCTATCAAATGTCAACTTTGGAAGACCTTTCACCAATCCACCATTAGCTAGTTTGCTAATATCTGAGAAATTCTGATGAGAAAATCTTCTATGCCATAGCCAACTTTCGCTTTTTGTTGCCTTTGAAAACAAACAAACGGGTTTCGACGAATCTATCACCGGAAAGTAAACCACATAGAGATTGTAAAACCTTCTCCCTTCAAAAATCTCAACACCATCACTATTAATGATAAGGCAGTTAATGATGGAAAATAAAACAATGTTATAACCATTACAAAACTGACTTGCACTAAAATGATTATGACTTAACCCCTCAACATAAAGTACCTTCTTTATGGATACCTTACCATTTGTAAGAATGCCGTAACCTTTGATGACACCAGTCGTCTTATTCCCAAAACTAATTGTTCCTCCTGGTCGTTCCACATAATTGTGCAACAACTCCTTGTAGCCAGTCATATGTCTTGAACAACCGGAATCGACATACCACATATGCCTGGCCTGTAGAAACATGTTAGTTCATCTTGGGAACCCATATCCAAATGGGTCCTTTCTTGTTGGTCTCATACATCTTTAACAAATCAGAAGATGAACCTAAAATCTTACAGTTTATACTAGACTTTGAAATTTGTGCATTCAATAAGTCTTTAGGAATCCATTTGCACACAAATTTCACATCAACTGATTTATCTTTTGCTTTTGAAAGATTTTTCTTTTTAGCACTAAACACTTTGGCACGATGATCAAACGAGTAAGCATGAGATTTATCATTAGAAACACCACTAGATCTCTTCTTGTTAACATGACTAGAGTTCAAAGAAAAAGAGTTATCACCACAATGAGTACAATGCAAACGTTGCATAGCAAAAAACATTAAGGCAGACTCAAAAGAGTTTTGACACTTATTGAATCTAACATTCAGATTACATTTATTTGCAACATCAACGGATGAATTTTTAACAAAACGCTTTTTCTTCTTTGAATCTTTCTTCTTCCACCCTAGGCCATGTCGTTTAAAAACTTTTTAAATCTGTAGAATCAGAAGAACTAGAGTTAATAGGTGTCTTAGGAACTGAACATACATCAGATGAATCTTTTGAAGATGTTTCAAGTGTAGCACAAGAAGTACTTCCTACCTCAAAAGTACTTGCATCAAAATTAATTGAACAAGTTTCAGACTTTAACAAAGTACACGAGGATTTCTTATCTTTAGAAATTCCACTATCACTTGAAACATTTACAACGTTTGGTTTATCTTGTGTACTCGACTTTGGTTTTTCAAAAACTGCACCAAATTCCACATCTGGTAGTTTGAGTTCTGATTTAAGGATATCTCCTTCAACCATACTATCTAAACTTTTGTACACAAGATATCCATCTTTGTCAATAACAGCATATGTAATTAACTCAGTCACTTCAGGCTTAATAGTTTGATCAAAACAAGGTGGAGTTTCTTGAGACTCAAACATGGGGTTAGAAATAAAATTTATCTTTTCTTCCTCAACACCCGCTTCAATATCATCATCAGAATCAAAACATGGTTTGGTCTCATCAGAATCAAAATCAGACTCATAATCAGAAACGCTTTTATTTTCTGAAAGATTATTAACTTGAATAAACTCAGAAAGATTTTCACAATCTGTTTCTTTTTCAAGTTCACTTGTCTGATCTTCAGATTTAGGAGTAGAATCAGTAGTCTTTGACTCATTTTCAATATCGTTACTAAGCTTTTCAAATTCATTTGAAAAAGACTTTACATCTTGAGAATACAAAGAAACACACTGAGTATGAGAAAACTCGGGTTTTCTTGTTTTATAACTTTGATTTAAATCATCATATTTAAAATCACATGTGAAATCAAAGTTATTCTTTCTCTTTGGCTTTGAATCTGAAAAACTATCACTTGAGTCATCAACAACTTTTTCTTTACCTTTATCAGAAGAATCAGATAATGAACTACCAGATTTTACAAAGGTCTCATTTATTTTTGGAAAACTTAAGTTATCAAATTGATAAAGACCTTTGGGGGCTTTCTTTAAAACATCATTTTCAGGTAAACCTAACCCCATTTTTGGATTGTAAAACCTAGTATCTTTTAGATTATTTGTCAAAAGCTTAAGCGTCTGTTGAGTCTGACCTCTTTTGATATTAAGATCCTCCAACTGTTTGATTTTGGCATAAGCCTCAGATCTATCTTGAAAACAAACTTCAAATTTGATCATATATTCAGCTTTTTCAGACTCTAAATTGACTAAAGCACTCTTCATCTCAGAAATTTGAGATTCTAGTTTGGCTTTCTCTTTCCTAATCTCAGCCTTTTCAAGCTCACGATCATCAGCTAAAGATTTATATAACTCACATTCATTACTGAATTCAATGACTCGAGCTCTTTCGAACTTAATCTTTTCCTTCAAGTCATCAAATTCAGTTTTTAAAATTAAAAACTGTTCTTCTAAAGAGCATTCATCATTATCAGACATATCCGAGTCAGAAGGAGTTTGACTTACCTCATTTGTTTCTTCGGTCTGTTTGTGAAGGTTGATGGTTTCTTCCACACTTGCCATAAGATTGTAATGAACTTGTGTGAAATGAGCAGAGTCCTCATCATCAGAAGTATCATCATACCAACATTCCTCTTCCGCCATCAAGACTTTACCTTCACTCTTGTGTTTAGCAAGTTGAGCCTTCTTTGAGTAGTAGTCAAAATCCCTGACTTTCGGTGCTCTACAATCTTTGACAAAATGGCCTGGTTTGCCACAGTTGAAACATACATTTCCTTTCTCATCCGTCATGCCTTTCTCATAAGTCTTCCTCTCCGGTCTTCTCTCATATTCCTTTGGCTTGTACTTGTCTCTTTTGTAGTTCTCGAACTTGGGTTTAGAATAGAACTTCTTCTTCCTATACCTCTTGTGGATGGAACTAGACAAAAGAGCAAGTTTATCCGCAACTCTCTTCAAATCAACATCAGATTCAGAACTATCATCCTCAACAGTTTCCGAATCAGAATCAGACAACTCGGTGACTAAAGCCTTGGAATGACTTTTCTTCTTTGAACCACTTGAGAGAACACTCTTACTCTTTTCAGTCAAAAGAGCCAAAGAATCAGAGATACTCTTTTGCTTCATCACAATATCTTTGACTTTCACTTCATGCTGACTAAGAATAGAATATAGATCATGTAAGTCTTCTTCCGCCAAGTTCTTGTTCATCTGTAGATTAACCGAATATTGATCCCATTCCGGATTGAGATTTTTCAAGAACTTGAAGTTTATCTCGGAAGTAGACTTATTCATTCCATTTTTTCGTAGATCATTCAGAATGATGTTGAACCGACTGTAAGAATCAGCAAGTGTTTCTCCCTCTAATGCCTTAAAACCTTCATAAGCACTAATTGCTTGGTTTAGCTTGGCTTGGATTGATCTCTCCGTCCCTTGAAACTGCTTCTCTAACTCATCCCACAGTTCTTTTGCTGTCTTTCGACTATCAACACGATTGAATAAATCGTTCGGAATTGCCATCGTTAGAAAAGTTAGAGCTTTGTCATCAATTTCCGCTCTGATCTTCTCGAGCTCATTGTAATGCCGAAAGAGTTTATACACTCTTCTTGGTTCAATTGCGGGAGTAGTAGCAGTCTCAGGAGTACCGGGAATGTCAATGAAAGGCTTAATTGGACCTTCCTGAATGCTTGTCATGAGAGTCTTGTCGATGTTGTTAAGGAATTGAATCATCCTTACACGCCATTGCGGATATTCTCCAATTTGAAGAACCGGAGGTTTGGACTTTGAACCCATGCTCAAAAGATCTCTAGACATCTTCGTAGAACTTGAAAATGATCGTAAATTCACTGAAGCTGAAAGACTAGTTCTGAACTTCAAAAACTGGAAATCTGAGGAACTGTAACTAAGCTGCACACTTCTTTTGATCAAATAAGAGATTAGTAACAAAAGTCAAAAAGTCAACTGGAAAGTCAACCGATGAATAGTGAAATCCCGAAAAAAATATTTTTCAAAAATATGAAAGTTGATTTTGATCGTAAAATTGACCAATTAGTCCAAAAAATCAACCTCTCGGAAATCACCAAAATCTCGGAAAAACCGACATTTTTCGGGAAAAAATGACCTTCTTAAAAATGATTTATGTTTTCCACCGTAAAATCAGATAAGGAATCTAAGAACGCTTATGTGAAAAAGTGCCCAAAAAACGCTTCCAGATTCGGGTAAAGGGGATTCCCGAATCCATTTAAAAAAATTTCAAAATACCCAGTTCGGGTTTTGCATATACCCGATTCGGGTTTTGTAAATACCCGATTCGGGTTATGTGAACAAAAGAATCTCACCGAACAAACTTCCGAGTTGGTATTTGGTCCAATCTCGATTCGGGATTTGGACAATACCAAGTCGGGTAACAAGAAAAAACCAATTCGGATAAAAATTCGAGTCTCAAAAAAAATCCGAAATCGGGATTTTCAAAATACCGATTCGGGTTTTTCAAAATCCTAATTCGGGATTTTTGAAACTCCCGATTCGGGTATTTATGAATGTCCGATTCGGGTACTATGAACACCAATTCGGGTATTATGAACACCAAAGCGGGAAACCGTAGAAAACTCGTAAAAATAGTAAAAAACTTCAAAAATTACACCCCAAAACCACGAATTTTTACTCCAAATCAATCCTAAACACAGTAAAACATCATATTAACCATATAGGATCAAATTCAGAGGTAAAAACGATCAAAAGAAGAGATAAAAATCCTCAAAACCACCATTTTCGAAAAACTCAAAAAACTCAAAAATCTTACCAATCTTCAGTGAATTTCCAGCTCTGATACCACTTGTTGTTCCAGATTCAAGTTCTAATCAACATGCACACAATTGTAGAATGAATTGAAAGAGTAATCTATTGAATTCTTGAATGAAATTTACACACACTCAATACACCAAGAACACACACACTTAATAACAAAACTCTCTCTCAATTCACTCTCTTTCACAATGATACGTACATGCATGTTCCTACTACCAAACTAATTCACTTTGGGTATTTATAACCCAACACTAACAACCCTTACACTATAGAACAATTACAACATCTACCCTAATAAAGGAAAACTATTACAAAGGACTAAAACAATAAAAGTAAACTTTGACTTTGTTGCCCACTTTGACTTTGCCTTTTTCTTCACTTTAAGCACCAACTTGTAATCTCGGATACAATCTGATTTTGCACCCACATTTATTGATGATGATAATACATATTTCATCTATTTATTTGTTAAATGATAGGAGTTTATGGTTTAATAGCAAGAAACCCCAAGGAATCTTGTGATTTTATGTGTTTTGATGGATAAAAATGGGGTTTTGATTCTGGACAGAATCTGTCTGATTTTGCATGTGTGTTTTGACGTCTCAAAAGTGTAGTAAACTGAGGTATTTTTCTACAAAAAATTGATAAATTGAAATTTAATGAGTTAGGAAGAAAATCCCTTTTGAATCACTTAAAAATTCGGAGTAAAATCCCTCCAACCATTTAAAAACTTTTTGATGCTCATCAGCTTTTGGTCAGAAAACTTGTATCATCTTCATGCATGCATATCTCTTTGACAACTTATCCAAAATGAACGATTTTTTATTTCAAACTCAAGTTCTCTGAGATAGCTTTCTAAAGAATCCAAAATCATGTGATTTGGTGGACTTTTGAGGGTTCAACCAATGAAAACAAGTTAGTGGTGTAGGCTGTCCCATGGTGGCAGATTGCACATGCACGACTTTAAGAGGTCATATCTCCCTCAAAAATCACCCAAATGATGTGAAATTTGTCTCATTAGCTTGGTATACGTGTTATCTAGAAAATACCTTTTGAAATTCGTGATTTGGTGGGAAAATGAATTCTTTATGAAGCAAACATCACTGACATGTATTTCTGAAAGCAAAAGGTGTCCACTGTTTTTGTAAGAATTCTTAAAATAGGTAAAACACCTCCAAAAATTATGAAAAATTGTGGGATTGTTGCTAATATCCCAAATTCCAGTAGGTAAAAATTTTGAAACCTAACTCCCTTTGGAACAAGGTTTAATGGTGACACCTTTGCATTGGAACAAATCTGCCAGAATAGAAAAGTTTTCAAAAATGTTATTTCACAAATATTCAAAATTCCCATGTGTTTGGATAATAATCTTATGTAACAAAAAGTCATTTTATATTAAAATGAACTTATTAAAATATCGTAAAGGCATTTATATGGATATCGGAATTGATTTATTATTTACGGACCGTAAAATTTAGAACTTACGACAATTACGTTTGTATTAGGGCATTGGTAGAATCGGAGCCGGGACTTAACCTCGCACTAATCAATCGCTTAGAAACGCTTAACCACAAGGTGAGTATTCACAGCCCCACTTTTTACCGTTTTTACGTGTTTTGGGGTGAAAAGCGTGTTTATAAATGAATGTGAAAAATTGTGAAAAATATTGCGAAATGAAATGAAATGAAATGTATTGTGAGCTAAATTTTGATATGTTGAGGCATGATATAGTGAGCCTGAAATGAAAATGTCCCCTGTAACTACTATTAACCCATAGCAATGGGCCTATAATACATGTGGATAGCGCTATTTGGATTGACATACCCACCTTAAACTGACGAGTGATAGGTGCACTGTATTGAATAGAGATTCTACCCCGGTGGGATTTAGTCCCACCGTTGAGGTAGAATAGGGGCGTAGCAATGTCATGAAATGGAGGATTGTAGTAACTCACAGATAAATATCATGCGATTAACAAATCACCCGGGAAATTTACTCACATTTGAGACTAAGCTTGAAATGGAGTGAGCAAACACGTTCACTATAAAATGGTTCACTGTAAACTGATTTTGAAAATTTAGTGAATAAATAGATTCACTATAAATGATTTACGAATATTGAGTGAATAAAAAGGTTCACTGAAAATGTTGTTGCATTTAACTGTTTTGTGTATATGAAAACCTGTGATCACCAACTCTCGTTCCAGGAAATCCGAAGCTTTGATTTGGCTATAAATGATTCACTATAAATGATTTACGAATGTTGACGCTTGTTTTAACATGCTTTTCAGGAAATCCGAAGCTTTGATTTGGCTAAGTTGTGGAATTTTGTTATCACCAATCTAATTATGAAATTTATTTTCATTTTGTAAAAGATCTGTAAACCTTAACTTATGGTTGGATTGTACAACTTTGTAAACGTAATTTAATGTTTGATAATGAATGATTGGTGCTATTTATCTCCTATCGCAATGAAATCTAGACTGTTACACCTTGCGGTTCCGCTTTAGCGGGGTGTTACAGATTCGGTATCAGAGCCATAGGTTATAGAGAACATCGGTTTTTCATAAAAACCAAGTACTATAACCAACTTTTTTCTAAAATAAGTTAAAACTTTTAAATTATAAGATTTCAAAGTAGGAGAATTTAAATACTTGTGTGATTAGGATAGGTGCTATTCTGATATATCATAGATATGCGGAGCCTGATCACCTACGCCTAGCCATGATATAAGTAGGATAAGACTTATAAATTAATCATACTGCTAGATTTTTGAAAGATGAAACTTTCTAAGATTTCCTGAAAATGTATATTGTATGAGTTTGCATAAGCACATCATGATGTTGATATTTACTATAACACTTATGCGTTTAAGAAAAGTAACGCCTTTGTTGATCACTCCTGCGTTAGCGCTTAGTATGTCACTAGTATTTGAATGCGCGTTAGTAAGATATGCGGACACTACAATCACTATGCCGAACACTATTAGTTAGACTTCGGAGAAAGGCCCGTCCAGGCATTACGATTCCGACATTGGACTAATAAGTGAAGACATTTCAATTGATCCACCTCCGATTACCCCCAACAACTGTCTTATCTCAAAGTACACCAGTTATTCCTACGCCTAACCCGAACCTCCCAACGCCTCATATGAGACAACTCAGAAGAGAGCTGCGGCAACCATTCAGAGTGGACTGGCGATAACTCAGCTAGATAATGCAAGATTATTTTACATCCTTTCGGGGATATTGATCGGTTATATTAGTAGTATGACACAAGGAGAGGCTCGAACTATGCGAACACTCGCCGACGGACTGCAAAATAGTCGAAGCAGGGCATCAAGATAGAACTGGGCCATAATTTAGTTAACAAACTTGGCGCATCTCTTGGAGGAAGGTACCACCAATGTTGTGGAGAATGTTATGACGGCAAGAAGGACGACTAGGAGAGTTGACTTGTGCTGGCAAGTGTGGTGATACTGTTGACAAAGTTGATCTTTTCAAATGTAACTCTCATGAATTTGAAAGAATTTCAAAAATGCACTTTTGGTTGTTCCATTTAAACCTCATTGTGGGCAAGTAAGATATTTTAAGGATGCATTAGTATCAAATTTCTACCCTTCAGATAGGTGTTAAACTTTTACGAAATTAATTTTTATTAAATCACAAGGACATTCTTAGCGAGTTTATTTTAAAGAAATTATCGTAAATAAAATACAAATATTTTCGAACATTCGTTAGAGACAACTTTTAATCAAATATGCATTTTGCAAAGGATTTAGAACCGTATTTTCCAGAAGAAACACACGTAGCTAGAAAGTGAACCGTGAGAATTAATCGATCAACATTGCTCAACTGATAGCCCAACAAGTCCAAGAAGTCGTACTTACCATAGTCACTCAAGTTACTACCGACCTTGTCGCAAATAGAAGAAATAAGGAAGTCGTAGAATCCATCGAATCGAAAGATGGTAATAAAAGGAAGTAGAGCACTAGTCAGAAGAGACATCTCAAGGTCATTCAGATAAAAGTCGAAAAGAAGTCAGAAATTTTGGAAGTAAAGACCCATGAGTCAAGACAGTATATGGACTCCCCTCCAAAATGTATTAGATATAACTGGAACCACCCATGAGCTTGTATTTTGGGTACCTAGGACAACCTAGTCGGTTACACTACTCGTTACTATAGAAAGGAAAGGAAGGGCAGAAGGACCGGAAAGGGTGCTAAGAGTAGGGAACCCTAAACCACTCTAAAGATAGGTATTTCACGCTGAATAAAGGCTTAAGCAGCACCAAGAGGACGAACAAAGCAACGCAAGCCAATCAAAGAGATTAAGGATGCAAGGCTCAAGGAAGGGCATTCGCATTGGGAACTAAAAAGGGTTCACCAAGATCTAGTATAGTGACATGCATGAAAATGCGAGGTCATCTACGGAATGAATGCTTGGCGTTCATGGCGCACGTCATAGATAAGAAAGCAAAGGAGAAGCAAATCCAAGATATTCCAGTTGTGCGAGAATTTCCTGAGGTATTTCCGGAAGAGTTACCTGGATTGCCTCCACAACGACAAGTAGAGTTCCACATTGACTTAGTTCCCGGAGCAGGCCCCATAGCGAAGTCGCCATATCGTCTAGCGCCGTCCGAGATGCAAGAGCTGTTAGATAAGGGATTCATCCGACCCAGCTCTTCACCTTGGGGAGCCCCCGTGCTATTTGCCAAGAAGAAGGATGGATCTTTTCGCATGTGCATCGATTATAGGGAGCTGAACAAGAACACCATCAAGAATCGTTATCCCTCCCTCGCATTGAAGGTCTATTCGACCAATTACAAGGAGCTGCCTATTTTCCAAGATCGACCTACTGTCGGCCATCACCAAATGTGAGATTGCGAAGATGATATCGCCAAGATAGCATTCAGGACTCGATATGGACATTACGAGTTTCTGGTCATGCCCTTCGGATTATCAAACGTGCCAGTAGTTTTCATGGATCTGATGAACAGGGTATGTCAGCCATATCTAGATAAGTTGGTGATAATGTTCATAGATGACATCCTGATTTACTCACGAAGCAAGGAGGAGCATGAGCAACAATTGAGATTGATACAGAAGATGCTCAAAACCGAGGAGCTTTACGCAAAATTCTCTAAGCGTGAATCTTGGGACTCGTGAAGTGCACGATCTTCACAGATCACAAGAGCCTTCAGCATACCCTCGATCAGAATATGCTGAACATGAGGCAAAGAAGGTGGGTTGAGTTGCTCAGTGATTACAACTGTGAGATTAAATATCACCCAGGGAAGGCGAACATTGTAGCTGATGCGCTAGGCAGGAAGGAACGGGTGAAGCTTACAAGGACGCGAGCAAAGGGAGTGATAGTGCAGACCAACCTGAAAAGTCAAATACTGGAAGCTCAAAGAGAAGCTATGAAGGCTGATAACTCGAAGAAAGAAACTCTACATCAGATGGAGAAAGAGTTCGAGGAGAAAGCGGAAGGAGTGCGTTATTTCAAGGATAGAATTTGGATCCCAAGGGCCGATCAGTTAAGGAAAATGATCATGGATGAAGCTCACCAATCAAGGTACTCGATACACCCAGGTTTGGACAAGATGTGTAAAGGACTGACGGAACACTACTGGTGACCTGGAATGAAGAAGAATATCGCCACTTACGTGAGCAAATGTCTAACCTGCGCAAGAATCAAGGCAGAACACCAGAAACCGTCTGGACTATTGCAGCAACCGGAAATCCCAGAATGGAAATGGGAGCGGATATCAATGGATTTCGTGACTAGGTTACCCAAGACTAAAAAGGGCCACGATTCGATTTGGGTAATCGTTGACCGACTCACGAAATCTGCGCACTTTTTGCCAATAAGAGAAAGCTTTAGCATTGATAGACTCACGCAATTGTGTGTCGATGAGATAGTTATGCGACATGGAGTGCCGATCTTGATCATCTCTGACAGAGACAGCAGATTCACCTCACGATTTTGGCAGTCACCACAGGCAGCATTAGGTACCAGCGTGGATTTAAGCACTACCTATCATCCGCAAACCGACGGTCAGACAGAAAGGACCATACAAACACTGGAGGATATGCTGCGTGCATGTGTGTTAGAATTCAGAGGCAGCTGGGATGATCATCTACCATTAGTTGAATTCTCCTACAACAACAGTTATCATGCAAGTATTCAGTGTGCCCCGTACGAAGCACTGTATGGACGCAAGTGCAGACCCCCACTCAACTGGTTGGAAGTGGGAGAGAGTCACTGCTTAGACCTGACATCGTGCAGGAGACCACTGATAAGATTAAACTAGTGCAGGAGAAGCTTAAAGCAGCCAGGGATCGCCAGAAAAGCTATGCTGATAATCGACGAAAGCCGTTAGAATTCCAAGTTGGCAATAGAGTGCTACTAAAGGTATCACCTTGGAAAGGGATAATAAGATTTGGAAAGAAGGGGAAATTGAGCCCCCGATTTGTTGGGCCGTTCAAAGTCGTGGAAAGAATCGGACCAGTCGCTTACCGATTGGACTTACCCTCAGAGCTCAGCTCTATTCACGACACGTTCCACGTGTCCAACCTAAAGAAGTGTCTGTCGGGTGAGACAGTAGTCTTACCTCTGGAGGAAATACAAATCGACGAACAACTGCGCGCCACGGAGGAACCAATTGAGATCCTTGATTGAGAAATCAAGCAACTCAGGTGTAGTAAGATACCGATTGTTAAGGTTCGATGGAATTCCAGGCACGGACCAGAGTTCACCTGGGAGCGGGACGCTTTCTTGAAAGACAAATACCTGCATCTCTTCACAAAGAACCCCTGTGGTAGCAGCAAGAATTAAATTTCGGGACGAAATTTCTTTCAACCGGGGGTAAATGTGACAACCGTCAATTTTGACCCTCAGGTTAGCTACTCGTTAATTCACTCGGTAGCGTTTCTGTAGGTTAAAATTAGCCATTTAAGTTTTTAAATGAAACTAGGTTAGTTTGCGTGAAAAATTTAGGCTAAAACCTAAAAGTCCCGAAAACTGCCCGAAAAAGCCCGAATCGGCCCGAAGTCATCCGATAATCCTATAATGCCAATTTTTTAAAGAAATTCTCAGAGAATTAAGTTATTATATTTAAAAATAAGTAAACTAATTTAAATGGTCCAAAATTTCTTTCGAAAAATCGGTTTCTACCGAAAATGCGCGTTTTCGGTAACGGTTTCCAATTTTAGCAGCTTTATTCCACCAACACTTCAACATTTTCATAAAAACTTATCTAATTTAAATAAGATCAGCCATATTATTTAAATAATTAAAGGCTTCTAGAAACTTGATTTAAATAAATTGTAAAAGACAAGAAATTTTCAAACAACCAATACAAAAATTTCTTACTTACACACACTTACTTTATTTTCACTCATCTCTCTCTCTCCCACCCTCTTTGGCGTCCAACACACACCAAACCACCTACTTTTGGCTGATTTAAACCCTCAACACTCATATCTGACCTCATTTCTATCATAGCTCTCTCTCTCTCTAGCATCTTTCTCTCTCTAAACTCTCTCATTTCTCTCAAATTTCCAGCCACATATTCATCTAAAATCTGAAGTTCTTTGAAGATTAAGACAAGTTTTTGGAGGCTTTATTAGTGTTTATCAAAGGTAAGAGTGTTGCATGTTTGTCAAGCTTCGATTTTGACTCATTCTTGAGTTTCTTCCATTTTCTTTGAGGTTTAATCCCTCCTTTATGCTTTGATAATCCTCTTGATGTTTGGGGATGAGACATAACCTTAGAAATGTGTTTAAACATTCTATGAAGGTGAATATCCATGAATCCCCCGTAAGAACACAAGTTTGATTTCAAAAATCTTGTTGTTGATGTTTTTGATCATCATTTTGGGGCTGGACTTTATTGATAGTTCATGCATGTTTATTGATGATGATAATACATATTTCATCTATTTATTTGTTAAATGATAGGAGTTTATGGTTTAATAGCAAGAAACCCCAAGGAATCTTGTGATTTTATGTGTTTTGATGGATAAAAATGGGGTTTTGATTCTGGACAGAATCTGTCTGATTTTGCATGTGTGTTTTGACGTCTCAAAAGTATAGTAAACTGAGGTATTTTTCTACAAAAATTTGATAGATTGAAATTTGATGAGTTAGGAAGAAAATCCCTTTTGAATCACTTAAAAATTCGGAGTAAAACCCCTCCAACCATTTAAAAACTTTTTGATGCTCATCAGCTTTTGGTCAGAAAACTTGTATCATCTTCATGCATGCATATCTCTTTGACAACTTATCCAAAATGAACAATTTTTTATTTCAAACTCAAGTTCTCTGAGATAGCTTTCTAAAGAATCCAAAATCATGTGATTTGGTGGACTTTTGAGGGTTCAACCAATGAAAACAAGTTAGTGGTGTAGGCTGTCCCATGGTGGCAGATTGCACATGCACGACTTTAAGAGGCCATATCTCCCTCAAAAATCACCCAAATGATGTGAAATTTGTCTCATTAGCTTGGTATATGTGCTATCTAGAAAATCCCTTTTGAAATTCGTGATTTGGTGGGAAAATGAATTCTTTATGAAGCAAACATCACTGACATGTATTTCTGAAAGTAAAAGGTGTCCACTGTTTTTGTAAGAATTCTTAAAATAGGTAAAACACCTCCAAAAATTATGAAAAATTGTGGGATTGTTGCTAATATCCCAAATTCCAGTAGGTAAAAATTTTGAAACCTAACTCCCTTTGGAACTAGGTTTAATGATGACACCTTTGCATTGGAACAAATCTACCAGAATAGAAAAATTTTCAAAAATGTTATTTCACATATATTCAAAATTCCCATGTGTTTGGATAATAATCTTATGTAACAAAAAGTCATTTTATATTAAAATGAACTTATTAAAATATCGTAAAGGCATTATATGGATATCGGAATTGATTTATTATTTACGGACCGTAAAATTTAGAACTTACGACAATTACGTTTGTATTAGGGCATTGGTAGAATCGGAGCCGGGACTTAACCTCGCACTAATCAATCGCTTAGAAACGCTTAACCACAAGGTGAGTATTCACAGCCCCACTTTTTACCGTTTTTACGTGTTTTGGGGTGAAACGCGTGTTTATAAATGAATGTGAAAAATTGTGAAAAATATTGCGAAATGAAATGAAATGAAATGTATTGTGAGCTAAATTTTGATATGTTGAGGCATGATATAGTGAGCCTGAAATGAAAATGTCCCGTGTAACTACTATTAACCCATAGCAATGGGCCTATAATACATGTGGATAGTGCTATTTGGATTGACATACCCACCTTAAACTGACGAGTGATAGGTGCACTGTATTGAATAGAGATTCTACCCCGGTGGGATTTAGTCCCACCGTTGAGGTAGAATAGGGGCGTAGCAATGTCATGAAATGGAGGATTGTAGTAACTCACAGATAAATATCATGCGATTAACAAATCACCCGGGAAATTTACTCACATTTGAGACTAAGCTTGAAATGGAGTGAGCAAACACGTTCACTATAAAATGGTTCATTGTAAACTGATTTTGAAAATTTAGTGAATAAACACATTCACTATAAATGATTTACGAATATTGAGTGAATAAAAAGGTTCACTGAAAATGTTGTTGCATTTAACTGTTTTGTGTATATGAAAACCTGTGAACTCACCAACTCTCGTAGTTGACGCTTGTTTTAACATGCTTTTCAGGAAATCCGAAGGTTTGATTTGGCTAAGTTGTGGAATTTTGTTATCACCAATCTAATTATGAAATTTATTTTCATTTTGTAAAAGATCTGTAAACCTTAACTTATGGTTGGATTGTACAACTTTGTAAACGTAATTTAATGTTTGATAATGAATGATTGGTTCTATTTATCTCCTATCGCAATGAAATCTAGACTGTTACACCTTGCGGTTCCGCTTTAGCGGGGTGTTACAAATTGGTTGGGTGTATTTGTTAGACCAAAGCAGATAGACTCCGAGAGGATAATCAACCTACCTTAGCCTGACTTTGGATCAAAAGGTTGTGTTAAGGGGTTACTTGAACCAAGAGTGACCAGATAGTAGAAGAGCCATTGCAATATTAATTAGGACTGGTTTACCGATTCTAGATTGTGGACCAAACAATTTAGGTTTGGAATTAGGAGGATCGTATCCTAGTTTCTAACAATAATATTCACATGTTAGGGTGTCCCAGACTTAAATTCCTACAATAGTCAAAACAACCAAACCTTCGACCTATTCATATCATCCATTTTGGGGATTCACTTTACCATGATAAGTACTGCTGTTTTTCCTTAATATAATCTTAAATCAGTATTTTAATTGCTTTCTTAGTTTTTACTTAGTTAATTGTCTTTTTAAATATTCAAACCTTTTTCATACAAAACCCCCCTTTAGGTTAATTAAACCGATTTAGACTTTAGTCTACGATAACTTGACCGTTCCCAGTGGTAGATACGATACCTGGACTTTCCTACACTATATTACTCACGATCAGGTACGCTTGCCTGTATATGTGGTAAGACGGTGGCTAGGCATTAGAGGTTAAAACTTGTTACGCTTTTTATATACGATAATTAACGCATCAAGTTTTTGGCGCCGCTACCGGGGAACGGTAGTTGTTAGATTTTAGTCTAATTAGTTTTGTTAATCGATCCTTGTGAGGAATTCTTTCCCTTGCAAGTTTTTCGCTTTCTAGTTTAATTAGTTAGTTTTATCTTTATTTATATTTTATCTCTTTGTTTCCCGCAAGTTGCCCGTAACCGTTTGTTGTGATTTCAGTCACGACAGACTTGTTAGAGCCATTTGAGGAGGCGGAGAGAGAGTTCAGAAAAAGAAACAAAAAGAAGTCAAAAGCCAACAAAGTTCGCCCGAGAGCTTTGATTTTTGAGATGGGAGAAGAGGCACCGATGTGGACTGCCAGGAGAGCCGCTCCAACAGTACCCACCAATCCAATCACGAAACCGAACATGAACAAAGAAATCCCGGGGAAGCTCCTACACATGATCAAGGACCTTACCTTCGAAGGGAAAAACGATAGCAATCCTATCGTTCACATGGAAAACTTCGTGGATATTTGTGATCTGTTCAAAATAGAGGCAGACCGGGATGATGCAATTCGTCTTCGGGTCTTCCCTCTAACGCTTACCGGAGAAGCTAGGGCTTGGTTGCGATCCTTAGAGCCAAGTTCAATCACTACTTGGGAAGGACTTCGTTCAAAGTTCTTTTCCCGATTCTTTCCACCATCCAAAATCGATAAATTGAGAGCCGAGATCCGATCTTTCCAACAACAAGACGGGGAGACTATATCCAAGGCATGGGAACGTTTCAAGCACCTCTTAAACTCGTGCCCCAGTCACGAGTTGAATAAGAGTGAACAGGTTCAAACTTTCTATAGTGGACTTGCTTACTCTTCACGAGCTACTTTGGATTCATCTGCAGGTGGTGTCTTCATGTACAAAACGCCCACGAAAGGTTACAAGCTCCTCGAGGAGATGCTCATACATAACATAGATTGGAGGACGGACAAGCGATTGCAAATTCCGAGGATGGCCGGAAAGATATCAACCGACTTCGATCCATCCGATGAACTAGTCGCTATGAAAAACCAACAGGTAAAGTTTGAACGCAAAATAGAAGAACTAATTAAATCTGTTCATGCTTTGCAGGTTGGATGCGAGGAATGCAGTGGACCGCATTTGACTAAAGATTGCCCGAACAGACCAATGATGACACCCGAAGAGGTGAACTATATCAACCGAGGCGATTACCAAGGGAGGTGGAACAACAACCGTAATTTCATCCCTAGACCTCCCGGTTTCTTTGCACCAAATCAACAGAACCAAAGACCGGATGGAGAGCCGCGTGTTTCTATCGAAGATCGGATTGTCCAATTCATGGATGCGCAAAAGAAGCTAAACGATGAAGTAAGTTCATACTTACGTAATCACCAAAGCACCATCCAGAATTTGGAATTGCAGGTTGGATGTGTTTCGCAAATGCTAAGTGAAAGGACTCAAGGCGAGTTACCAACGCAAACACAAGTCAACCCGAAGGTGGAGAATGTGAAGCCGATGCTCATGATGACCGGGGAGCCATCAAAGAAGAAGTGGACGGACATCTACACAAAGAAGTACGTGGAAACTGAGAGTGAAAGTGAACCCGATTATGCCACGGATTACGATTCGGAGGGGTTCACCGTGTCATTCGAACACCTAAGACTCAAAGTTCCCGAAGCTTCAAGTGATGATGATGAGGAGGAAGATGAAATTATTCTCCTTATGGAAAATAGTCGATCAGAAGAAATCAGAACTGAACTAAGCAAAATGACATTCAGAGTAACTCCCTTAAACCCTGAAACCACTCCTCTAAATCCAACCCGTTTTAATTCTGAAGCCTCATCCTCCAGAACCCCTGAAATCCAAGCCCCTCCTGAAACCGTAATCTTATCGTCAGATGATGAATTCATCTCTGATGATTTTTCTACCCCTGCCTCTTCAACTAGATCTCCTCCCTCTAACTCTCCTCTCTTTGAAGGTGAGAACTACCCTGACTTTTCTACTCATGTAAACAGGGATGGGCGTTTAGACGCCGTGATAGAGCAACTCGAGAGTACAAGAGTAAAAATTCCTCTTCGTACCTCTTGGGACTCTGAGTTCGCCTATCTATCATAGGAGGAGTATGAAGTAGGAATAAGAGCTCAGGAGGAGCATAATAAAAAGCAGAAGGAAGCCTTCCTATCTGCTCAAGCCGCAAAACGGCTCGCGTCTGATTTTGTTGAAGAAGACGACGAAATAAGTGCTGATCCTCTCCTAGCACAGAAGGCTGTACTGAAAGTCTTCAACAGGAATGCTGAAGAACAGGTTGAAGAAGCGAATACAGAGCTTGACTGGTGCAGAGATCGTCTACATCTCAGGAAGCATGGTGCTGCCATATCAGGAATCCATCTTCACCGAACCCGCGGCAAGAGAGGTAATCCTGGCAAAACCTGGATCACCGTCAAACGCTCAGGAGTAAAAGATGTGCAACACACTCTTGACAAGTTGGATAGATACAACTTGTCAGAGTGGAACGAAATCAGAAGCCTACTTCCTAAAGCCAACAAGAACTACAGGGCTGAAGTAGAAGAAGTCATAACTGGACTTATCGCACGCATTAGAAGGACAACTGAAATTCCTGATGACTTACTCCAACCTTCTTCAGCACTGCCAAAGCCTCCTGTTAGACGATCAGCGGGCACTTCAACAAGGAGACCCACTCCTTGCATGCCCAGGACTGCATACAAGCCTATGGATCTCTCGATGCTTGATCTTTCTTTTCCTTCTGGAGTCTCTCTCTCTGAAGGTGAAGTCATTAGAGAACCTGTTCATGGTATTTGTGTAGGCGACAACTTCAACATCCTTCGCTTCCAACGCTTCAGCGAACTACACAAAGCACCCACTGAACACTTGGTATCAGTCCTCTTCATCGCACAGAAAGTAAAGAACAAGGACAATAAAGAATTTGTTCGCGTTGTCAGAGCAATCCTGGATAAAAGAATAGCCATTGGTGAAACTCCAATCACCGTCCAAGTCAAGACTAAAGAAATCAGTGAAGACTCTGATAGCTAGGAACTTTTGTACTTTTCTTTCAGTATTACAATTATGTACTTGTGTATTTTCTATACTCTTGTAAAAACTTATATGAGATTAATGGAAATGCATTTTAGTGCATCATACTTTATTCCATCATAGTACTGAAAAAGATCCCTCAAAACAGTAAATGGGACACGTACCTTTATGAGTTCTATTTCCTACTGTTAAAATTCTAGACTTAGATTATTTCTAAACCTTTCTAGATTAAGACAATTCCTCTGTTGTCTTATCATTATCATTTAGGGGGAGATTGTTGATCCAGCTCTCCTAAGACCTGCTGAAATGATAATGATCCTGTTACTTTACTTAGTGAATAGGTTTTTACTTCTGTTATAGCTTGAGGAATTATCACTGAGACTGTTCAGTGTTATTCCATGTTACTTATGCTGTAACTTATTTTTATAATGATCAGGATCAGGATCAGGAGACGAACGAGCCTGTTCTGCAGTCTACTGATCCTGACCACCGAAGTGAAGACCTCCTGAAGACATTAAAGTCATACTCAAAGAACCATCAGCGAAGTCGAAGAATTAGCTGATGACAGGAACAGCATGCTCGTGATCTGAAGACGGAACTCAGTGATAGCAGGCTGCTAAAATTCGTATGACATCCTGAAGACTCAACAGGATACAGTGACTCCTGATCTACATCAGTATCAGGACTCTACTCACTGATCAGTATCCTGATCCTGAAGGATTAGTGTAATGTCTTAATCTAATGCACAAAAGGATTATCCACCTTTACTGACACAAAAGTACATAAGGACAGTCTCTTTTCTGTTCCCTCCGTACTTATCAGACCTCAAGGCAACTGTTTACCCACATCCTCTTTTGCACACCATGCAAAGGGTATTTGTTTATAGTAAATAGTACATAGAACCACTTAGAATGTGACACGTACACAAAAGTGAGTCTGCATGCATTTAATGCATTGGGTATAAATAGGACGTGAAGAGATGTTCTCCATACTTCTTCTTCATCCTAAAAATACCCTAATCCTTTCTTTCTTATTTCATCTATCATCTATCTTTTCTTATCTTCTCACTCTAGTGCATAGTGAAAGAACTTAGATTGTTTAGTTTAGACTTGTAGTCTTTTCTATTTCCGCAACAATCTGTAAATTCATATTGTTAATACAACAAAGAATTTAAAAGTGAAATTTGTGTGATTATATTCAATCCCCCCTTCTATAATCCCATACACCATCCTTACTTGAAGGTCACCTCATTGAGACCAACAAAACTCCATAGGAGTCAAAAGCTCCAAGATTTTCTTGCTTTTTCGTGAGAAATCGTTGGATTCAAGGGATAAACTGTGCGATTTATGTAAAATGATCTGTTTTGGTCCCATTTCAAGTTGCATTTGTGCGTATATGTAAAAATTGTTGGGATGCAATTTTTTTGTGTGTGAGTGTTGTGCAGGTGTGTATTTTGTGTGTCTATATATACATATTTAGGTGTATATATAAATATATATATATATATATGTGTGGTGTGTGTGTGTTTTGTATGCTCTCTCTCTCTCTCTCTCTCTCTCTCCTCTCTCTCTCTCTCTATATATATATATATAGGGTCCTTCAAGAAAAAACCACTTTTTTTGTAAAAACTTGAGGAATAATCTAAGCCCTTAATCTGAAAAGGGCATGATCGTCATTTTGGTAATAAAAAAATCGCAGTTTATTCATTATATGAATATTCACTATCATATTTACCATATCATATTCAATATAAATTCACCATATGAATATCATATTCACCTTATGAATATTCATATTCACCAGATAAAAATTACATAAATTCAAATTGAATATCTCCTTAATTAAATCATATGAAATCATAAAAAACCCAAATTGCTTCCAATCCGACATTTTTTTCATCTCTCCTTAATTAAACTAACAATCATCTTCACAATCAAATCACTACAGATCTCAATCACAATCCACACCAGTTCTCTTACAAATCCCCCAAATTTAACAACTCCAAATCATGCCCACTACAAAACCCTAGACTTAGAACAAGAACAACAACAATCAGATGGAACAAAAGGAGGAGGTGGCGTTCTCAGATCTGAAAGGAGGAGGGAGGGTTGCAGAAGGGGCGGTTGAGAAGAAAAGAAGATGGTGGTGGTGGTGGCACCGGCCGGTAGAAGGTCGTGGTAGTGTTCTCAGATGAAGAAGTGGACCAGAGTTTGTTGCGAGATTCATCGTCGGAATGAGATTTGATCGAGATCTGATGGTTGGTGGTCGTCGAGATCTAATCGTGGTAGAAACCGGATCTCAAATCGAGATCTGATCTCGTCTCAAATCGAGATCTGATCTGATCTCCGGAACTCAGATGACGAACTCCGACGAATGGTGGTGGCGGTGATGACGATGATGTTGTCGGCGGTGGTGGCGGCAACGTCATCAAGTGGTGGCAGATGGTGGACGTCGGTGGTAGCAGCAACAAATGACGGAGTAGTGGTGGTTTATGGCGGTGACGGTAGAGTAGTGGTGGTAGGCGGAGATGACGGTGGTAGCAGCAACAAATGGTGAAGTAGTGGTGGTTTATGGTGGTGATGACGGTGGAGTATGGTGGTGGGAGGTGATGACGGTGGCTGATGGTGGTGGCACCGCCCGGAGTGACCGAATTTTTAACTAGGGTTTTGGATTTCTATAGAGAGAAAGTGGAAGGAAGATTGATTTTTTTTTTGGGGTTAAAGTTGCAGGTTTGGAAATGGGGTAATGTAGGAGAGAAGTTAGAGTAATTTTAAAATGACCGAATTACCCCTTTGGGGTTATAATCTTGTGTGGCACACTAAAAATTAAAAAAATGTTATGGTGTTCTTTTATGTTAATAACCATTGATTAAAATATATAGATGGTTTAGATTAGTCCTATAGTTTTTACAAAATATGTGGTTTTTATTTGATTATTCCTATATATATATATATATATATATATATATAGAGAGAGAGAGAGAGAGAGGAAGGTTAAAATACACCCCATCAAAGGGTTATCCCCCTTACACCCCACATCTTAGCCCTCCATCTATCAAGATTAGATTTTAATTATTATTTTTTTTGATTTTCCTTTAATATCTCTCTCAAGGGCTTATTGGTCATTTGTTAAAATTGTTTTTATTTTCAAATCAAAATTACATCTTAGGAAGTTATCAAATGGTAGCAGTTTCCTTTTTGTGCGATTATTATTATGGGAAGTTTCAATCAACTTGTTTTATTAGTTTTTTTATTCAAAGAATCATTCGATTATTTGAAGTTTATAGATGTTTGATTGATGGTTTTGTTTTTCAATTATCCCATTGAATATTCATTAAATTTCTTAATTTCATTTAGTTTTTTTCCTTCGTTGAGTAGTATTAAACTACTGTGTAATGATCATTGCTAATCTTAAAGATGTTGTCGAGCATGATGATGAAGTTATGCAAGGACTTGATTCAATGGTTGATGGCGACATGGATGCAATCGAATCATTTTCTTTCCGAGTTGGATCTGTATGTGATGATGGTGATGAACCCATATTTTTTTCCAATTTGATTTGATCTCCAACAAATTCTTTCTAAGTTAGTTTTTTATATTCAACGTTAGTGAATACGCACTTCATACGCTTATATCTACACTTCGTCTTTTATTTACCATCACCATCGATCTACCATTCGTCATCAGGGTTACATTTTCGATGACGACGATGAACTCGGGAAGGATGAAATTGGGAAGGATACAATTAAAACGATGAACTCAGGAGGATACGATGAAGACAATGAACGTTGGAAGGAGGTTAATATTCTGATGAATGTATTAGTTTTTGGATACATTTTTGGTGAATATGTTATTTTTCCGATGAATGTATAAGTTTTCCGATGAATGTATAAGTTTTCCGATGAAGTTCCAATGAATGTATTAATTCTCCGATGAATGTATTAGTTTTTCGATACATTTCTGATGAATGTTTAAGTTTTCCGATGAATGTATTATTTTTGGATACATTTTCGATGAATCTTTAAGTTTTCCAATGACTGTTTACATTTTCCGATGAATGTATAAGTTTTTTGGCTAAGTTTCAATGAATGTATACATTTTCGACGAATGTTTAACTTTTCCGATGAATGTGTTACTTTTCCGATGAATTAAGTTTTCCGACTGAGTTTCGTTTAACTTTTTCCATCACAAACGATTGTAGCATCTTCTTCTTCTTCTTCGATGTTTCTTTGATAGATTCAAATGATGAATCTTATATAGAAGTTACCAAGACGATGCAATTACGATGAAGACGATGTAGTTACAATGAATACGATGCGGTTACGATGCAGTTGCGATGAAGAAGCACGATGCAGTTACGATGAAGACGATCATCAAATATGAATTAAGGTTCGTAAAATCATACCGTTGTTTGCCTCTGCCATTGATGATCTAAGAGTTCGAAGTTGATGTTGGTTCGTCGTTCGTGAGTGACAAATTGATTCTTTCAAATGATGAATCCTGGACTTGAAAAGGAGAGAGGTTTTTGGAATAAATTTGGTCAAATAACTTCCATAATTATTCTGGAATTTGAATTATAATCATAATGATTCATTAACTTCCTTTATTATCAAATGCTTTAAAATTCAATCACTTTGACGAATTTACCCCTCCATAATTGTTTGCCACCTAATTTGAATAATTAAAGAAAAGAAAAATGTATTTAATGCACCAAAATGATCTAGACCGTATATTCTTAGATGAATGGTAGAGATTAGGGGTGTAGGGTGTGCAAGATTTTAGAGGGATGTATAATAAAAGCCCCCTATATATATATATATACATATATATATATTTGCAGGTGTATACATATATGGGTGTGCTTTGTGCTTTAATTGTTATATAATATTTGGAGAAAAGGACAAAACACAAAAACACAAAAATAATAATAAAAACTATTGTTTAAATTGTTAGAAAAGAAAAAGACATAAATACCCTCAGATTTAACTGACATGTTAGATAGATGTTAGGGCAAGGGACCAAATTCAAAAGAAATTGCAAACTGACATGTTAGATAGATGTTAGTGTTGGGTTTTATACAATTTTAGTTTCAAAAACTCATATTTAGCAACGGAAGCAAATTAATCGTATAACAATAAAACTAGTTTTATTCCCAAACAAGGATCATCATGCAACACTTTGAAAGATTAAAAAAAAACAACCATAGAGGGAATAAGAAATAACAACCTTTGTAGATCTTTGAGTCCTCTAGGGGAGGCTTGATAGTTGATGAAGAAGGCAAAGATCCAAGCAAGAATCTCTCTATATGTATCCACCAACAAGTCACCAAACCACCTTGAAATGCTAGTTTCCACTTGTAAATATTGTTGTTCTTAAGCCTCAATAACTTATACCAAATAAGTTATAAAAGGAGAAGCAACAAAATCACTTAAATCTACACAACCATTGCTAGAAAAGTGAGAGAGGGAAGAAGCTTGGAAGCCTAAGGTTTTGATGCAAGAAGAGAAGAAAAAAGAACTAGTTTATTTTTCATGCCAAAGCCTTCTTTATATACTTCTATCCAAGACAACTACACCATGCCTTGAATTAATGCAAGTAAGGTCTTCCAAGTAGCATGTCCATGAGTAAGAAAGTCATCACAAGCCATCCCTCCCATACCATGAAACCCATGGTTTCATGATGAGAAGATGGCAAGGTAGTGTGATGTTTACTCAAGGTAAACTAGCTAGTTCCATGTATATTAGTAACTTCCATTCCATATGGTTAGATACCTAGACTTTCTAAGGTTCCAAAATAATGTACATGACATAAATATTCATACCTTATGAATATATCTAGTTTTTGCTATCTTTATTATTATTTCCAATAAACAATAATTCCCAATATAAATACAAGTGTTGATTATATTTATTAATAATCAAATTACTTAATAAATAATCAATTAGTGTTTACTTGTTATATGGTGTGACCCTATAGGATCATATGTTATTAGCAAATATCATTACATAATGAATCTTGAGCATAAAAGATCTTTCAATCTCCCACTTGCACAAGGTTCATTGTGCATTGATATAGACAGTGGTCAACGTCTAGCAACGCATTACTGCCCCTAATAACACACGACGAGGTGCCATTCAATCAACATCCAATTCCCCTTAGCTCAAAGCTACAATTGGTGTATCAGGTAAGTTATCAGTTATCCCTTTGTCACAGACATCATGTTGAACATGAGATACGGATCGCAATCAATCTCATTTCGGTGTTCAACTTTTGATAAGGCGCCTTAGACGTCTAACTCTCAACGAGTAAGAGGAACAAATCCCTTCCGACTACATATGCCTCTTGCACAGTTCACATTGTACCCAATAATGGCCTTTATAGCTGCCTGTTTAAAGAACAGCGTTGGACCACATCAAAGTACAACATTCCCCATACACAAGTCCCAAATATGTATCTAAGGTCTAAGAATACAAAGATAATACCTTTATCAAGTATCACTCATGATAGCGATCCATGTAGTGATCTTGAACGGGTCAAATCCAATACTTGTTCTCTGACAAGTACCTATGAACTTGGTTGCAACCTTTTGCTATTTTCATCTCTATGAAACATCAACCAATCCAATTCATATTAGTCTTACTTCATTTTGTTCCCACAATAATGATCGACTATGGACATTTAGAATAATTTCACTATTCAAGGATTTAAACATGTTAATCTAGAACTCAATAAGTATTTAATGAAAAGATCATATTTCATATATATCATAATCATTACAATAGTCATTGATTATAAGTTCAAAGTTCAATACTAAACCAAGATCAAATCCATTCACTAGAATAACGAAGTCCTATTCCTCTAGCATGACCTTCATGTTTGGCTTGCGATAAGGGCTTCGTGAATGGGTCCGCCAAGTTATGATCTGTGTGTACTTTGCGAATACAAATATCACCATTTCCAACTTCATCACGAATGTAGTTGAACCTTCGGTGAATGTGCCTGGTCCTTTGATGTGACCTGGGCTCTTTGGCTAAAGCAATAGCACCCTCATTGTCACAAAAAATCTCTAGGGGATCCTGAATGGAAGGAACAACCCCTAGTTCATCAATGAACTTCTTCATCCAAGCAGCTTCCTTTGCAGCTTCCGAAGCAGCAACGTATTCTGATTCTGTAGTGGACTGTGCCACAACACTCTGTTTGGAACTTTTCCATGAAACCGCACCTCCATTCATAATGAAGACATATCCTGATTGTGACTTACAATCATCCCGATCAGTTTGGAAAGAAGCATCAGTGTAACACTTTACATTAAGCTCTTCTTCCAAACCTCCATAGACGAGGAACATTTCTTTAGTCCTTCTTAAGTACTTTAGAATGTTCTTCACAGCCATCCAATGACTGTCTCCTGGATTCTGTTGATATCTGCTCGTCATGCTCGAAGCACACGATACATCAGGTCTAGTACATATCATGGCATACATGATGGAACCAATAGCTGAAGCATATGGAATGCCACTCATCTTTTCTAGCTCAACCTTTGTTCTAGGACTTTGAGATGTACTCAAAATAATGCCAGGTTGCATTGGTACGAATCCTCTCTTAGAGTCTTCCATCTTGAACCGCTTCAAGACTTTGTCAATGTATGTACTTTGACTTAAACCTATTAATCGCTTTGATCTATCTCTATAGATCTTTATACCAAGAATGTATGCTGCCTCTCCCAAGTCTTTCATTGAGAAGCATTTTCCAAGCCAAGACTTAACACCTTGCAAGGTCGGAATATCATTTCCCATGATTAGTATGTCATCTACATACAAAACTAGGAATGTTACTATGCTCCCACTAGTTTTCTGTAAACACAAGTGTCATCTTCGTTTTTGATAAAACCATACTTTGTGATTTGCTCATCAAAACGAATATTCCAAGTTCGAGATGCTTGCTTCAATCCATAAATGGATCTTTTAAGCTTACACACTTTATTAGGATTCTTTTGGTCGACAAAACCTTCTGGTTGATCCATATAGACATCTTCTTCCAAGAGTCCATTAAGAAAAGCGGTTTTGACATCCATTTGCCATATCTCATAGTCATAATATGCGGCTATGGCAAACAATATCCTAATTGATTTAATCATAGCAACTGGAGAGAAGGTCTCGTCATAGTCAATACCATGAGTTTGAGTGAAACCTTTTGCAACAAGTCTTGCTTTATAAGTGTGTATATTACCATCCATGTCAATCTTCAACTTGAAGATCCACTTACTCCCTATAGTCTTACAACGGGGAGGAAGATTAACCAAGTCCCATACTTGATTCTCATACATGGATTGCATCTCAGCGTTCATGGCTTCACGCCATTTGTCAGATTTAGAATTTGACAAAGCTGCCCGATAGTTGATAGGTTCATCGGAACTCATCAAGAAACATTCGTCAATGAGAAATCCATATCTCTCAGGTTCTTGACGAACTCTATCAGATTTTCGAACGCCTTGTGTTTCAATTGGTCCATGAACAACCATTTGTTCATCTTCAACAACTTCTTGTTGAGTACTAGTGCCAACTTGAGTTGCATCTGCCTGTGGTTCTTGATCTTCTTCAAGATCCACTTGCCTCCCACTTGCTTCATCATTTAGAAACTTGTTTTCTAAAAATTCAGCTCTTCGTGCAATAAAAATTTTATTCTCACTAGGGATGTAGAAGTAATAACCTAAACAATCTTTAGGGTATCCTACAAATATGCATTTGGTAGATCTTGGATCGAGTTTGCTAGAAGCTTCTTGTTTCACATAAGCTTCGCAACCCCAAACCCTCATGTATAATAGGGATGGAACCTTTCCATGCCAGATCTCATACGGAGTTTTATCTACCTTTTTAGTTGGTGCCATATTCACAATACGGGCGGCAGTGAGTAAGGCATAACTCCAAAATGACAGTGGAAGAGTGCTTCGACTCATCATAGAACGAACCATATCAAGTAAGGTTCGGTTCCTCCTCTCAGACACACCATTATGCTGCGGTGTTCTGGGTGGAGTGAGTTGTGAGACAATCCCACAATTCCTAAGATGATATTGGAACTCTTCACTGAGGTATTCACCTCCTCTATCTGAACGAAGGACCTTAATGGTTTTGTTGAGTTGATTTTCAACTTCACTTTGAAACAATTTGAACTTTTCAAATGCTTCATGTTTATGTTTCATTAAGAACACATAACCATAGCGACTAAAGTCATCAGTGAAGGTGATGTAATATCTTTCACCATATCTCGACATGACTTTGAATGGACCACATACATCAGTATGTATGATTCCTAACAAATCACTTGCCCTTTCACTTGAACCAGAGAAAGGGGATTTTGTCATCTTTCCACATAAACAAGATTCACATATATCAAACGATTCATTATCATTTGCCTCCAAAAGTCCACTCTTTTGGAGTTGGGATATGCGCTTCTTATTTATATGGCCAAGACGACAATGCCATAGATAGGTTTGGTTCAAATCATATTTGATTCTTTTGGTGTTTACATGATAAATGGAATTAATGCTTGAAGAACAATCAAGGTTTAATTCATATATTCCATTAATAGGCCTTGCCTCAAAATAGAATATTCCTTTCAAAAAAGAGTGAATATTATCATCAACAAATTGATAATTAAAACCAGATTGTTTTAAACGCGAAACTGAAATTATATTGCGAGTTAAACTTGGAATATAACAAACATTGTCTAACAATAAGTACAAGCCATTTGGTAAACACATTTCAAAAGTTCCTATTTCTTGGACTGCAACTTTTGCTCCATTGCCCATGTGTAGTACCATATCGCCTGCCTTCAGTTTCTTACTCCTTCGAAACCCCTGTAACGAATTACAAATATGAGTTCCACACCCGGTATCAAATACCCAAGTAGTAGATGAAAAAGTAAATATTCCCATTTCAATCATGAAAATAGATATACCTGAAGTGCCCTCCCCGGCCTTCTTGGTTTTCAACCCAGCAAGGTAAGTGGGACAATTCCGCTTCCAGTGACCGACGACGCCACATTCAAAACATGCATCTTCTTTGGCCACTTTTTCCTTTTTCTTCGGCTGTTGGGGTTTGGAAACATTTTTCCTCTTTCCCTTACCACCTTGTGGTTTAGCCTTGAAGTTCTTGCCTTTGGTCTTCTTGATTTGTCCTTCCCGGATCATGAGCACTTGAGATGGTTTCTTTGGGATGTTCTTCTCGGCAGTTTTTAGCATCGAATGCAACTCCGAGATGGGCTTATCCCAACCATTCATGTTGTAATTCATGATAAAGGTGTCATACGACTTTGGCAAAGAGTTAAGGATCAAATCCGTTGCCAAATCAAGTGGATAAGGAGAGCCTAGTCTCTCTAAATGATCCAATTGACTCTTCATCTTAAGAACATGAGTGCTTACATTTCCACCCTCCTCCATTTTAAAACCATGGAGCACTCGAACAGTTTCGAATCGCTCGGTTCTTGCTTGCTTTTCAAACATCTGTTTAAGATGTGCAATTATATCATATGCTTCAAGATGTTCCAGATCCTTCTGAAGGTCTGGAATCATCGTAGCAAGCATTAGGCATGCGACATCGATCGAGTCATCAGAATGCTTGACCCAGATGTCATGGGCAGCCTTTGGAGTAGTTTGGGGTTCTTCGGGAACGGGTTTCTCAAGAACATATTCCTTTTTTTCTTGTTTTAGTACAATTCTTAGGTTGCGGTACCAGTCTAAGAAATTTGAATGGTTAAGTTTTTCCTTCTCAAGGATTGATCGGATTGACATTGGGTGAGAGTGATGTTGAACAACAGTAGTCGGTGGAGCCATCTACAAAATATTTACAAAGTTTTTATTTAGTATTTAGTTCTTTAAAATTAATACCCTTTTGTTTCTAAAACATTAATTTTTAAAGGCTAGAATCCAAGTTGCATAACAAATAAATGGTTAGGTGACTCACTTTATCCCATTCATTTAAATCAACAAGGTAAGTAACGATTTACTAATTACATCCAACTGTAATTTCTAGTTGCATAGGACCTTTAACAACATTTTGTTAACATGACATGTTTGATCCCATCTATGCCTCAGATCTCTTTTGTTTAGGTGACTCACTTTATCACAAAAGAATTCCAATCAAGTCATCCAATTAGAGAAACTTGTATAATCGGTCTATAACTGTTATAGAATTCACGAATACACTTCGGCCACCAAAAGATAACACAAGTGGTTAGGTGACTCACTTTATCCCACAAGCATCTAACAAATGGTGATGCGAATGTTTCAAAATTTGGATGGCATAGACTTGCGTTTGAAAGGGATTTATAAATGTTTTATAATTCTAGTTTAAAACATCTTATATCATGGTTATTGCATGCATCCAATAAGTCATGGTATAAAAAAAAATCACATTTTAGGTTCTATATAAATCTAGCTTTATATATTTCGACGCAATCAAATTTTAAAATTAATATCTTATATATTAAGTTCGACGTTTGAGCGTTATAGAACCATTTTGAACCTTTTAATAAAACTTCCTTTTATTATAAAGACGTAGAGTTCGGATAAGTTTCAAAATCACCATTTCAAACTTATTAATTTCAATATTTCAAAATTTGTCATAATAGAGCTTTCAAAACAAAACTATTTTATTTTAAAGTCTCATTTTATACATCTTATGTTTAAAAGTCATATTTTGAAAACCAAACTCCATGTGATGATATTTATGTTCAAAATATTATCTAGCATGCAAAATCCTATTTTACCAACCAAGCATAGTATTAACATAAAATTAAACATCACAAACATGCATATGTGCATAAACCAAGCCATAAACTAGTGACATTTTGTGAGCCATCACAAAATGCCAAGTCCATTCCTAAAGGGACAAAAGGAACAAATCTTCTAAATGATGTTCTTCAAGCTCCCACTTGCTTAGACAACTCCTTGTAGCAAACTCTTGAAATATCCATGGAAGTTGTAAAACTTCACAAAACCATAGGGTTGATTTTGACCTTCAAAATGGCCACCATCTTCAATCTTGTTACATTTTATATAAAGATAAACTAGTCTAAAACTAATCTATTACTTACAAAATAAACAAGATCAAAAACGAACTATTAAATTATTACATACCATATGAATAAAAGAATATTACAACCATTTTGAATAATCAACACAAACAACATCACAAAAGGTCCATGGCTTGTTTATGCACTCAAATATACATATAAACATAAAACAACTCTTTGTTTTTCTAAGACAACTTATATGACCAAAAATGCATGTAAACTTTTGGTCAAAAACAAATAATAACAATATTATAGTTGTCATAGAAAACATGTATAAACATATTCTTACAAAAGAAAGTTATCCATGTTTTCCAAAAACTAAGATCATCCAAATGATCAAAAAAAAAATCTAACCAAGCTTGCAAGATGGCTCTGATACCAATTGTTGGGTTTTATACAATTTTAGTTTCAAAAACTCATATTTAGCAACGGAAGCAAATTAATCGTATAACAATAAAACTAGTTTTATTCCCAAACAAGGATCATCATGCAACACTTTGAAAGATTAAAAAAAAACAACCATAGAGGGAATAAGAAATAACAACCTTTGTAGATCTTTGAGTCCTCTAGGGGAGGCTTGATAGTTGATGAAGAAGGCAAAGATCCAAGCAAGAATCTCTCTATATGTATCCACCAACAAGTCACCAAACCACCTTGAAATGCTAGTTTCCACTTGTAAATATTGTTGTTCTTAAGCCTCAATAACTTATACCAAATAAGTTATAAAAGGAGAAGCAACAAAATCACTTAAATCTACACAACCATTGCTAGAAAAGTGAGAGAGGGAAGAAGCTTGGAAGCCTAAGGTTTTGATGCAAGAAGAGAAGAAAAAAGAACTAGTTTATTTTTCATGCCAAAGCCTTCTTTATATACTTCTATCCAAGACAACTACACCATGCCTTGAATTAATGCAAGTAAGGTCTTCCAAGTAGCATGTCCATGAGTAAGAAAGTCATCACAAGCCATCCCTCCCATACCATGAAACCCATGGTTTCATGATGAGAAGATGGCAAGGTAGTGTGATGTTTACTCAAGGTAAACTAGCTAGTTCCATGTATATTAGTAACTTCCATTCCATATGGTTAGATACCTAGACTTTCTAAGGTTCCAAAATAATGTACATGACATAAATATTCATACCTTATGAATATATCTAGTTTTTGCTATCTTTATTATTATTTCCAATAAACAATAATTCCCAATATAAATACAAGTGTTGATTATATTTATTAATAATCAAATTACTTAATAAATAATCAATTAGTGTTTACTTGTTATATGGTGTGACCCTATAGGATCATATGTTATTAGCAAATATCATTACATAATGAATCTTGAGCATAAAAGATCTTTCAGTTAGGGCAAGGGACCAAATTCAAAAGAAATTGCAAACCACAGTGACCAAATCCATAATTACTGAAGTTTAGGGACCAAATCCACAAAAACTACCAAACCACAAGGACAAATCCATAATTTACTCTAAATCTTAATTACCTTGTATTTAGAAAATAACATTTTTCATGAAGTTTATATATGCATACGTGCGTATGTGGGAGGTTTAATAAAATGTCTTCATATATTCCACCTTATCTTTCATACTAGTTTAAATTTGGTCTACAAATGTATTTGACTATTTGTACATGTAATTTGTCTTTGCATTAAATTATACCCTTTTTTCGTAACTCTTACTATAAATGGGCATTTAATTTACATAGAATGTATGTTACCAAATAATAATCTCATTTCATGAATTGTGGAGGTTAAAGAGAGCCATTGTCTTTCATTCTGCAAACACAATTCTCTCTCTCCTTAGGCATATTGGAGGAGAGAGAAGCTTGAAAAATCTCTTCCCTTTTTTACCCTCTTCAGTTTGTAACTAGTTTTTGCTTATAAGATCATTTACAGAAGAGAAGAAAGTAGGAAATGTCATCAAAGCATAAACTTTATGTAGGAGAAAACCCCTCAAGAAATCTCCCAAACAAAACATGGATAGTGTTCCTTTGGATTGTCAGTTTCTGCGCTGGGATGTTGTTTACCAATAGGTAATTAATGTGCTTTCTGTATAACTAAGGTTGATTGTGCATATATTTAATATTGAAGAAATGTGTATATATTCTTTAATTTTAACAAAGATTATGTCTTTAATTGGAACAAATTGTGGGTTCATCTTGAACCTGCTTCCATGCTAGAGAGTAATGGGTTATTTTGAATTTTACATAGATTGTTCATAGCTTATGAAACAGGAAATAATGGATTCACCATATATGAAATCTTAAGTACTTTGCTTTTGTGTTATATGCATTTAGGATCATTGGTTAATTAGTCTTCAACTTGACAACAGCAGGGCTTCATCAGTTGAAATAAATAATCTGAATGCAATTTATTAAATGCTTGTTGGGTTTTATGCATTTTGGTGATCATAGGTAATTTCTATTCAGATCATCAAACACGAGAACAACATTGGTTCGTAGGACCCAAAAAATTTCAACGCCTCATAATAGACCGCTTTTATAAGACTTAAATTATAGGACCAAAAAATAAAGCATCATATGTTGTAATAAGTTTGTACGACGTTTTCGGGGATCATAACAAGTTTTATGGGAAAATTTTATAAAAATATCGTATTAACTATCTTATAGGATAGTATTTGAAAATAATAAGTCCTATATCTAAAAAGAAGTTAATTTCTTATAAAAATATGAGTTCATAACACATTTTCTCAAAAATGTCATATGAAATGGCTACTGTGGCTCTTTGTATTAAAAATGTCCTAAGCACTAGTCAGTTTTGTTATAGTGAAAGTGTGAAACCTAACCTTTTTGTGGAGTTTCAACCAACATATATAGATGTAATGATACACATTTATAAGTGTAATGAACTAGTGAAAATTAAGTTCAATATTCTTAAATCTGGGACTTTAAGGTTAAGTGGTTAACGTAGAAATCCTACCATTGGAAAGACCTTCTTTAGGCACCAATGTTTGTGTCTCAAGAACTAAAGAATATTTATCCTTATCAAATAATGTTTAGCCCAGTGGTGAGTTAACATCCTTGGGGGTTAGTGGATGGTATCCCTGACTACCCGAGTTCGAACCTCGTGGTCATGAGCCTGAGGTGATATCCAAATCTGTGGTCTGCCACAAGTGGTACCCTTAATTGGGTTGGGCCATGGTCGACGAGGATTAGTCAGGTGACACCCTTAAGTGGGAGCCTGATACCCCATTAAAAAAAAATAGAATTTATCCTTTGATGTCATATAAGCAATTGATTATGTTTACATATATATCCCACATTACCCGACCTTATCTTTGGACATTTAATAGGTTCATTTCATTTGGTTTGATTCATTTTATAACTTTGTGGCTTGTGGTTTGCTACTAATTCCTACTCGAAGTTTTCGATTTATATTGTTTTTGAGTTTTTTCCTAGGATGGAGATAGTGTCGGAAGGAAGACTAGCAAGAAAGAATTGGGGCCGGAATTTCATCGAGCAAGACTACAAACCTAAATATGTGAGCTTTCTCTATGATACTTCCACTACTAAAACACGAGTATTACTGATGCTAAAAACAGTTGGAAATAGATTTTATCGATAATAAAGCATCGCTAAAAGGTGGTCGGTAGAGTTACCGATTGTTTCCGGACGACACTTATCGACTACTGTTTCATTTACCGATTGCTTTTTGACAATTTATCGACGATTTTTCGACTTTTTTCCAACGGTTTTCCATGGGACAATTTGAAAATTAAATAGCAAAGAAAAGAAAAACAAACAGTCGATAAACCACCATAAAACAGTCGATAATGACCGTAGGTAATTCAAAGTTTTCAGCAGTGTTCTATACTTCCAACATTATATATTTGATTGTATCATCAATATTAGAATAACTAACGATGAGCTAAATCTTATGATCCAATGCATGTGATTTTTAAAACGGTTAAAAGTAAGAAAAATACTTATTTGCTTTTTGGATGACTATGTTTGGCTTTAATTATTTATTTCTTATTTAGTATAATGAATATTTTTTTAGGGGATTGCCAGATTTGAATCCAATACTACAGGGGAAGTTTCCAAGATCTATGATTATATCAAGTAAGTTTTTTAAATGTTCCTCAAGCCCAAAAATTTTCTAATTAGTTTTTAACCTTAATTTAACAAAAAATTCGATTTTTTCATGATATAGAAAGCTGGACAAGAAGATCTTGAATCTTAAAACAAAACTAAATTCTTTAACGAAGAAAAACCAGTCTACGGTCAATGATTCGTCATTGGAAAATGAAAACGTAAGTACCAAAAAGAAGTACTTTATAGTAATAGGAATCAATACAGCTTTTAGTAGTCGCAAAAGAAGAGAATCCGTTCGGGCTACATGGATGCCTCAAGGTATAGATATGCTTTCTTCCGGGTATTTTGAATTTCATTTCGTCTTATTTCAAGATTCCTTGATGTTCGAATTATGTCAACACTTTGTAATTAACCAGGGGAGAAAAGAAAAAGACTAGAGGAAGAAATAGGAATCGTTATACGCTTCATCATAGGCCACAGGTACGTAATGGTAAAAGAAGTTGGTATATGTTTGTGGGTGTCCAGACCTGCTTGCGTACATCTTGACTAATTTCATAAGGCCTCAAGGATAACTGATAGGAAAATACCAAGTGGTCATGGGGACACTTGAACTTGGCCTAAAGGGGATTGAGGGCTCAACAAGTTGGTTAGTCTTTTACTTATCTTAGTAACCATGTGTGTCCAGGCTAGCATGTGTGTACCTTGACTAATTTCATGGGGTTTTGAAGATAACAGACAGGAATATACCTAGTGGCCTTACAGAGATTTGAATTTGCGACCTAGGGAAGGGGGTCAAGTTTGGTTAGTTTTATACTTTTTTCGTAATCGTGGGTATCTCTCCTATGTAAGCACACACCTCGACTAATTAATGGGCCCTAAGATAAACAGTTAGGAAATTTTCTAGTGGTCCTGACTAAATTTGAACCACGACCTACAGGGAGAGGGTGATCATGTTCGCTAATTATTGTAATTCACATTTAATTGTCATTTTGTAGCGCAAGACCGGGTGGTATTCTTGATAATTCAATTGACGAAGAGGAAAAGCGTTACGGAGATTTTATGAGGCTGGTAATGTCATTTATGATCTTTTAGAATGTCAAAGTTTCTATCTAACGAAGGGCATAATGCCCGTTACGCATTCGACATCTTTCACATGAGCTTCATTTGTAATTGACCAGAATCATACCGAAGCATACTTGGCTCTATCAGCTAAGACAAAGATATACTTTGCGACAGCGGTTGAAAAGTGGGATGCGGATTTCTACATCAAAGTCGACGACGATGTTCATGTAAATATAGGTATATTTATTTTGAAACATTTGCTTGATTATATGTTCGTGTTATAGGCTTATTTCCACTTAATTAAGCATGCTTAATTTGATGTTCCCTCTCTTCGAAAAATTTGTACAATGAAAAAGGCACACATGTAACTATTACAATTTTAATTAACTAATAACAATTTTATCTTTGGGGGTAATAAATAAATTTCTCCATCTCATATTTAATGGTAAAGCTAGAAAACTCCCACTTACTTTGAAAGTGAATACTTATTTTGTGACAAACAATAATAAATATAGACACATATGTAGTTTTAAAACTGTTTATATGCAAATTAGTCGATGGGACCAAGTTGAACTCTAGAGCCTAAGGGTTAAACACGTTTTCTGATATGGGTTTTCAGGGTTGGGAAGGTGTGTTCAACTAGGCAGGTCAAGTTGGTTATTTGTGATTGATTAATTGTGAATTATTCGGCTTTGAAACTAATAATCTTTGCAGGAGCATTGACGAAAACGCTATTAAGTCATGTTAACAAGCCTCGTGTGTATATTGGTTGCATGACGTCCGGTCCCGTGCTAACTGAAAAGTAAAGTTTTATCGAGAACGTCCAAATAGTATAGGGTGCAAGGGCAAGGCCCGTTCTATTGATTTCCTTTCTAAAAGCAGTTGTGTTGAAAAGCAGGGGAGTGAAACATCGAGAACCGGAGTTTTGGAAATTCGGTGAAGCAGGAAACAACTATTTCCGCCATGCGAGGGGACAAATATATGCGATCTCGAAAGAGTTGGCTACGTATATATCTAAAAATAAGTAAGTTCTCTCCTCAATGTTCAAAGATTTTAGAAGGATTAGAATAATTAATGTTTGGCTTTGTAAATCTCTTGATTATTATGTTGTTTTAATGTGTCAGGGATATTTTGCACAAGTATGCAAATGAAGATGTTTCATTAGGAACTTGGATGATTGGTTTAGAGGTTGAGCATGTTAATGACAAGAGCTTATGTTGTGGTACTTCTGGTGAGATTTTGAACTTTGGTTATGTCGTTATGACCTCATCCATAGCTCATGGGTAGATGAGCCAAACTAGGATGAGCAAGCCGGAGACCAAGGCTTTGACTAGCCGAGCTTGAGTTAAAATTTTCAAGCTCAACTCGATAACAAAATAATGGGTCAGTCTTGAAAATGTGTGTATGTAAATGGTTTTGTGACCAGAGAAATCAACCTTCTTGTTCACCATCATGAGTCGAGAAAATTAACTCGACTCATTTGACCGTTGAAACAAGCTCAAGCATGGTATGCATAGACCTTGACAATTCAACGAGTTTAAAATAAATCGAGTCTAATGCAACATTTCTTGACAAATGAAAAACTATTTTAACTAAATACTCCTTCAACCGGTTATTTAGTTAAAATACCTTAAATGAATTTTCAAGTAGAAGGAGTATGAGCTTTAACTTTTTTTAACTTCATAACCTCCAAAAGACACGTCTCCGCTGTAGAGCTATCTGCTTTTCATGTTAAACATCCTACACATATAAAATCACGAAAAATACAATACAATGTTATTTCGTACATGTGATTTCCATAGAGGTTATTTAACTAAAGGACCCCTTTACGATGAAAAAAACATATATTCATTTTTCTCTTTTGTTTACAGTTTGTGAGTGGAAGAAGTTGATTGGGCATACGTGCGTTGCAACACTCGATTGGGCGTGTAGTGGCATATGCAACTCCCAAGAGAGGATCTTGGATGTCCATAAGCATTGTAGCGAAGATGAGAACGACTTATGGCAAGTAATTGTTTGATTTGTTGGAGCTACGTTCATGTTGTGCAATATGAGCAAATTCGTAAATGATTCCTCTTCAATATCGACAAAATAATCAAGCTCGCTTCATCTAAATCTTGGATATATATGCGACATTTAGGAGATGGCTATATATCAAATATATTTTCACCTTCGAAGAGTTAATATATATGCGACATTTTGTATATTATTTTCAAGCATGTGTTCCTTTTCATTATTTGATGATAAATGAAAACGGTGAGTTGTTTAATGAAGATGAGAAATTGATGAACATGAACTCATTACAGTTTATGATTTTTATCTATACTATAGTATACAACATTTGAGAAAAAACATTTCAAATCTATTTTTATGAGTGTTATTTCTGGGTGCATATTACTTAAAATTCAAGATCATATCAGTACATCTTAATTTTTAAAGTTGCATATTTGAATTTATATAACTAATTAATAAACATAATCAAATACATGATAAACATCCCATGCAATACAAAAAGTATAAAATATAAGCAAGATAATTATTGAGTTTCAAGAAATACTTAAAGTAGATTATCTTTATAAAAATAAGGGGATAGTTCTTCGAAATATATTAAACTATCCCCAAAAATCTATTGTATGTATCCACCTACGGAAAATGCTCTTTAATGTATCAAACTTTCTTTTTCCTTCTATTGTGTTACAAATGACCGGATCAACCGGTTACCTCCGGCGACCACGTTCCGATCACTATTCCGACGCTATTCCGACCATTCTTTTGCGAAAGTTCATCTTAGCCACTATTCCAATCACTCTTCCGGCAGCGTTGAGACCTTTTCTTTGTCACCGGTGATCATCTCCGGCAACATCACTCTTCCGAAGAAGAAGGTTGGAGGTCGGCACCGTCACTCTCCGGCAGCATCACTCTCCGGCAACGTCGAGACCTTTCTGGGTGGTTCTGGTTGGAGGTCAAGATTGGAGGTCGGCATTGGAGGTTCTGGTTGCGGTGGTGATGGGTGGTGGGTGGCGTTGGAGGTTGGCAATGGCAGTGGTGGTTCCCGACGGCGGCAATGGTCCTCGGTCTCGATGGTTTACCGACTAAGGAGCGGCGATGATCGTTTGCAACAATGGCGATGATGGTTTGCGCGGTGGTTCTAGATTTCCGCGACGGTCACCGGCGATGGTTTACCGGCTAAACAGGGGCGGTGATGGTTTGTAACGGCGGCAATGGGTCTCCGATGGTGGTTTGCGGTGGTTGTAGCGGTGGTTATGGGTCTCCGGCGACGTCTCCGGCAATGGTTTACCTGCTAAGCAAGTAGCAGGTGATTTTGTAACACAATAGAAGGAAAAAAAAAGTTTGATACAATTAAAAAGCATTTTTAATAGGTGGATACATACAATAGATTTTTGGGAATAGTTTGATACATTTAGGAGAACTATCCCATAAAAATAATTAAAATTAAATTGAGTTATAAAAAGAATTAGAATTAAGCAAATTATACATAAATTAGAAACTTTAAGATTGTTAATTTGATATTATTGACATACTTTTTATAAATTTATGTTCTATATTGTTTTTTTAAAGCCACAAAACCGTAATATAAAATCCGACAGAAAAAATAAAACAAAACTTTAAAATCAAGATATGCAAGTATATTTATGTTGCATTGTGCAACTATATTTTAGTTGTTCCACAATGTTAATTTTACAAAAGATGTATTCATGCAACATTTGACCATCAAATGCCAAAACGTTATTTTACAAAGATAAATAAATATTATAGATGATTAATTAACCAAAATCAAATAATATTAAAGTGAATTTCTAGGTCCATATGATTTAACCAATGTTTTTTTAGTTAATTTGGTGTGGTGAGTGTGTAATGGGTCAATCAATTTCCTTATATTTTAATTTTTCTGCACTATATATATATATATAGAGGAAAGTTCAAATGTGAACCACTTTTTGGTTGTGAACGTGAGGACAACCGAGAGCGCGACACGTGGCGACTTTAAGTGTGGTCCCTCTCTTTAATTCAATGCCCTCCCATGAATCGCGTCTAGTCATCCGCCGTGGATCTTACGTGGCGCCTAGTCATCCGCCACGTGTCGCGCTCTCGGTTGTCCTCACGTTCACAACCAAAAAGTGGTTCACATTTGAACCCACCCCTATATATATATATATATATATATAGTGGTGAGTGTATAGAGGAAAGTTCAAATGTGAACTACTTTTTGGTTGTAAACGTAAGGACAGCCGAGAGCTCGACACGTGGCGGAGACTAGTCATTAAAGGCAGCTTTGAGTGTGGTCCCCCCCTTTAATGCAATGCCCTCCCATGAATCGCGCCTAGTCATCCGCCGTGTACCTGACGTGATGCCCAGTCATCCGCCACGTGTCACGCTCTCGATTGTCCTTATGTTCACAACCAAAAAGTGGTTCACATTTGAACCTACCCATGTGTGTGTATATATATATATATATATGTGTGTGTGTGTGTGTGTAATAACCGGAATTTTAGGATTTGTTATTTTGTTTAATTAGTGAATTTGGGGTCAAATCTTGGTAAACTGGAAGTTAGAGGTCATATGTGTCAAGATTGGAAAAGTTTTATAATAACAGGCTTAGGCTTTTTTTGGTATGTCTATTGGGCTTGGCTTTGGTATTTAAGGAAAAAATTTAGGGTTTTATCCGTTAGGTCTCAAAGAGAGATAGACTTGGCTATCAGGGTTTTGTAGAAGGGGGTTGAATACAAAACAGTAAAAATAAAGACAGAGATGTACTTTTTAAATTCTTTGTGTTGAAAAACTTCAACTAAGAATTACACTAAGTTCACAAAGATTGATTGTTGCGGAAAACAAATAACTTAAAGCCACTTGAACAACCAACACACTAAGATACTAAGACACTTAGAACACCAAGAACTACAAGAACACAAACTATGGAACACTTAGCAAAACTATGAACTTGAATATGGTGGAAGCACTCTTTCTCTCTGATTGCTATATGCTCTAAATCTGAAAGCTTGAATGCGTGAGGAAGACTGAATGCACGGGCCTGTATTTATAGTCCCAAATGCATCAAGTACAATGGACGTGTGTCACCTCTTTACTTGTTGTATGTAGGGATGCATAAAAGGTATTGCAGCCAAGTCAAATCTTCATGACTCCTTTTTACAGCTATTCATTCTTTTATGAATATCTTAGATTTAAGTTGATATGACAACTTCCAGCATGTGAAGATCTTTAAGAGGTAAACCACGAGTCAAATCCCCTTGACTCCTTTTTGTAGGTAGACAAGCTTGAATGAATACTTTGTATTCAATGAGATAGCATATCTTCAGACAAATCTTTAGACAAGCATTCTCGAAAAACTGACCAGGCTAGAATGTCTTTGTCAAATTGATATTGGAGATCAAAGGACATAACTTTCCTTTATCCTTTGGTACAAAGACAATGTCCATTCAAAAGTCTTCCTTGAGTATAGAGTGGCAGTTGTTGCACAAAGAGCTACCACTCGGATGACCTCACTCGGACTTATCCGGATGAGCCGGAGGACCTCAATCGGATGGCCTCATCCGGATGATCTGATGACCTCAATCAGATGGTCTTGTCCGGATGGCCTCAAACGGATGGCCTCCGGATGGCCTCAATCGGATGGCCTTATTAGGAAGCCACAAGTCTCAGACACTTAGCCAAAATCATCTTTGATCCACTTCATTGATGAGTTGAGTTCGAATCAATTCTTCTTCGAATAATTGATGTTATTGAGTACCTGAGAGATGATAGTTTTACAATAAATAAAAGTGTTCCAACACTATCCATGTAAGGTAAGAAAATATCTTTATGCGTGTGTGTGTGTATTGAGAGCAGAAGCAGTCATCATCACCTTCATCTTCATCGATCTTCTAGGTAACATTCTAACCCTTTGGTTTGAGATTTGATTAAGATTAATTAGGAGAAATTTCAGTGAAGTTTTAATGTGAGAAACCTTGGATTTTTAGCTGTTTGGGAATGATTTTCGGGTACCAGGGTTCGATCCTCGAATCCCTGGAAACGCATAGTCGGACTACTCAAGAAGTCCGAGTCGGACTACTCTTCCAGTAGTCTGAAACGGACAACTCGGTTTCCTAAGTCGGACTTGGGACAATGTTCGAGTCGGACTTGGCCAAAGGCCGAGTCGGACTTTGGGCAATGTCCGAAGTCGGACTTTGGGCAATGTCCGAAGTCAGACTTGGCCAAAGGTCGAGACGGACTTTGGGGCTAATTCAAGGTCGGACTTTGGGTTCTCCGGGTCGAAGTTCGGGTTATCTCTAGTCAGATTTTGGGATTTTCGACCCTAGGGATATATTTCTAACGAGGACCCGGTAGTGTTTTGTTTGCATAGAAACCAAAAAAAATTCGAGGGGCGCTGCCCCTCAGACCCCGCAAGGGAGGTCCCCCTTGACTCCATTCGCTAACCAGGTCTGCCTAGGGGATCTTTTGTCACAAGGGTTTAGCCGATTGATGCAGTAATATATATATATATATATATATATATTATTAAAACAAACCAAGTTTTACCCTTAAAATCAACCCAACTAATATTACCACATTCACAGGCAAGCATACCTGATCGGTAATAATGTAGTGTAGGTAAGTTTAGGGATCGTTCTTACCATAGGGAACAGGGAAGCTACTCAATTTTAGTCTTTAAGTTGTATAAATTAGTCTAAACAAACTAGCACTTTGGGGGTTTTTGTTAAAGCTATGATTAACTAAGAAAGCAAACAAAAATAATAACTTTTTATAATGAGAAGAACAAGTACTCACTATGGTTTATAGAATCCTTTTCAGATGATTTGAAATAATTTACCAAAAGATATAGATATATGGTTATTGTAAGAATTTAAGCGTAAAGCACCCCTAACATGAATACCTGTGATTGTCAACCAGGGTTGGTCTCTCGGCCCAAGTACAAGGACTATGAAGTCTAGTACAAGTCACCCTATTTAATGCCAATTCGTTGGACCCTAATATCCAACTTACTTCGGTCTAAGGGTTGCTTACCACGTCACCGGAGTGAAAGGTAAGGGAGGTTGATTAACCGAAAGGAGTCTGCTTATTAATTGTCAGATAATAAACACACCCAACCAACGAATTCAAGTAGCCACAGTTAAAGCAATAAATAGGAATCACAAGACAATCATTTAATAAACCAATAATCTATTTATAAGAACCGAAAATCAAATTAAAGCGACAAGCATTAAAGCAACAAGTTCTACCTTGGGTCAAAGTCGGCATCCTCACAAAACGAATATATAATTAAAGGCTCAATCTCTCGTGGAATAGGGTGCGACACTCATAGCAATTAGCATTCCAACGCATTTATCAAACTCATATAACTCTATTTGGTGTCTTCCTAACACAAGATTCTAAGTTTCCACAACAACCAAAGATTTTGAAAAAATATGGTATTAGATTTCAAAATTTTCAAAACTTTTGATGAAGAACAATACAAAAGTAAAAGATTAACCCCTAAAAGAAACAGTTAAGTCTACTTAACCCCCTCCCCACACTTAAAATTTGCAGTGTCCTCAATGCAACAATTAATAAACAAGTAAGGAGATAGGGAAACAGAGAACTTCCTCGGGTTTTGAGACTTAGAATTGCACCTCCGGTGAAAAAGAAAATTTCCCAAAATCAGTCATGTTGCGGGATCATCAAACGCTACATCTATTACCAAAACAAAAACAAAAACTTTAAAAAGAACAAACAAAATAAAAACCAAACAAATAAAAGATATTTAAAATCCTAAACAAGAAAATTAAACAAATCCTAAGCAAATATAAATGTCTCCAAACCAAACCACACAAACAAAATAAAAGTAAACTGTTTAGAACAACCATATTGAATGATAGATATAAAAGAAAAGATCATTGGGGCCCATGGAATTAGCGTTGACAATCCTCAAATGATGGATATCCGGGAGGACTTTGGGTGTTGTACATCCATATTCGGGATGGAGAGTATGCATGGTGGTTGTATGTCCATGCCAAGATGAGTGGCCATCGTGTTGATCGCGCCACTTTGCCAGTTTTGTTGGCGAAGGCCTTCCACCGAGTGATACTCCATCCTTTGGAAATGATTACCCTGCAAAATAGACATGTCAGATAATTGTTGGGTAATTCCTTGATACGCCGTGTAAGGGTCCCAATCCGGATGTTGTTGGGATTGATCAACCGTGCCCAAAGCTTCTCCTCTCTCATGAGTCCTAGCTAGGGCTTCCCTTGCTTCATGCTGGGTCGGATTTTGGTTCCACATGTAGGACAATTGGCCGCCTTGCCGAACACTTGTCACGATCTCCATGCCTCTCATTTGCTCAATATCAATGAGTCCCATATCTCCCACCTTGGTTAAAGAATGAATGGCGTCATCGATCAAGATACCAAAGTAGCGAGCCAGGCGCATTACATATTGGCCACCGATCATTTGACTACCCTCTCGAAAACTACTTGCTTTTGCAAGCACTGTAGCAATAATAAGAGGGACATTAGGGTAGTTGTCCTTGGTGTTGAGTTGGTCAATGAGCCAAAGATCGTATATGTTAATCTTCTCGCGACTAGAGGTGCAGGTGTTGACCACGTGAACCAACATCTGATGCAAGAGACGGTCCTCGGAAGACATGAGGCCCGTTTCCTTGATGCTCGTAGAATATGCCCCCGCTCCAAGAATTCCCCAAACGGTTTGAGGGCTAAAGTCTCCGTCGTATGTTCCCTCGCTAACGACCGTATACTCGTCAAAACCCGGATGGTCCACTTCACGCTCGGTATAGATTCTTAAAGCTATGGCGAACTCGGCCAAGGAAAGATTGTGCCAAATGCCCCTAAGATGGAAGTTCATGCACGGTTGTCGATAATCTATATTCGCGAATCGAGACTCAAAGGTGAAGGTGGCCACGAACTCTATGATTAGTTCCCAATAGAGTAGCTCATTGAGATCAAATACCCTCTCCCATTCACGACATGTGAAGTAGATGTCACTGTCTTCTCCCATTGCTCGCTTCTCAAAGTTCGCTCGGATTTGATCCCGAACTCCCAAGGTAGTAAGCATTTGCCAATCGAGCTTGCTTGGTATAACCACCTTCTTGTTGGAGATAGTGTTGACAATGTGTGGAGCTCATTCCGTCTTTTCCTCGCCAAAGTGGCATTGTCCCCAAAATAGGTGTAGATATGGCTCCCGTTGGGAGCATAGAAATTAGGAACGGAATCCGAGGTGTTGGTCCTTTGTTTCTACAAAAGAGTTCAAAATAACATCAAGCTTACGAACCATCCTAAAAGCACACAACTTTTTATCCAAAACAAGCATATTCACATGTGAATGAAGAATGGGGATTAGAAATCCCCACACTTAAACTTTAGTACTCATGCTCAATCAATCCAACAATACTCCTAATTGCGATCTCTATATCATCACAATCTGTTTAAGGAGATAAAAGATTGGGAATTTTGAAGAAATTCCCATACTTATGATGCACAAATACAAAGCTATTACCAACATGCTAAAATCAAATTCAAGCTAACATTAAGTTCATAAGAGCAATTCTAAGCATAAGGTAAAGCTATTGACATTAAGAACAAAGGAATGCAGTTTCTACCATTAAAGCTTCAATTCGAAATAGGAGATGCTTGCAAATATACCTTGGGTGCCATTGATGCTTGAAATTGGTGCACAAAAATCGGATTTTGGAAGCTGGGGGAGGGAGATGTCGCGGCGCCACAGTAGTAGGGTTTGAGGTATTTGAAAAAAATTAAAGAATAAAAGAATTTATAAAACCCCCGGTCAATTACTTCGCGTCACGAAGCCTGAGGCTTCGCGTCACAAGATCCCTTCTGTTTCGAAAAATTTCCCTACTGTACGTTTGGCGTTCGCAAACTGCTCCCCTCGCGTCCCGAAAATGGAAAAAAAAAATAACCTGATACCCAAAGTCAAGTCTCGCATCGCCAGATATGGAATCTCGCGAACACGAGATGGTTCTGTTTGCAATTTTTGAAATTTTGCATCTTCGGTCGAAAATCCCCATTTTTGGTTTCTATGCACACGGAATGGTATTCTAATAAATACTAAACAAAAACATTAGCAAAAACACGCACGAAAAACTAAAAAAAGTAAAGTGAAAGAAAATGCTCGGGTTGCCTCCCGAGAAGCGCTTCATTTTTGTTCGAGAATAGAGCTTGACTCAATGCGTGGATCACTTCTTGGCACGTCTGGATGACGAGCCCTTTTTGTTTCGATGCCCCTTTTTAGAGTTCCCAGATGTGCTTGCATTCAAACCTTCTCCGTTTAATTCCATCCGTATAGCTATTGCATTATTGGTCTTAGGTCTAGCATGTGGGAGGAATGATTTGTATTTCGATTTGGTGGGATCTTTATATAGCTCTGAAAGGTGTGTGATGGTCCTCCATCGGGATTGAATAGTAGCCTCGTCTCACCATATCCCAAGCTGAAAACTTGGTTGCACATGTCAATGTTTGGTTATGCCATATGTAAGAAAGCTCTCCCAAATATAATAGGAACTTCGGTGCCCTCGGTAAGGTCGGATGATAACACCAAAATTATACATGTTTTGGTTGAACTTAATTATATGACTTTACCCCATTTCTCACCTGTTTCTGATCATTTCACTCATCAAATGAGCTTATTATTGCTTTTGTAGGATTTGGAGGCCGTGGAACGGAAAAGTACGAAAAAAGGCGAGAAAACGTGGAAAATGCACAACATCAATCCAGTAGCCATCTGGCGATCGCGAAGTTCCAGATCTGGCGCCGCCAAGTTCGATAAAGACGAAGACCAGGGTTTGACCTAAGTGTTTGGCGCCGCGAAACCGCCGTCTGGCAATCGCAAAAAGGCTTCTGGACATTTTCTTTTAAATACCAGCCTCCTCCTTCGGTTGTAATACACGCATAGACACACAGGCACGAATAGAGACGAGAGGAAGCGATAGAGTGGAAGTTCCGAGTCGTGCCGATACGCTACGGGTTTCGATCTTCGATCATCCGTTGTTATACTGTCGGTATCATGTTTGCATCTACTATCGTTTTTTCTGTTTTCATTATGATTAGTGAGTAGTCTTTTATAGTGGTACTTATTGTGGTCGATGAACCATTGTGGATGATGATTTTATAATTAATGTTTATTGGTTTGTTTTTGGTTAATTGAATGTGTGTTATGGTTCCGTTCTAATTCTTGTTGTTTGGTTATTTGAACTCATTGGTTGGGTGTATATGTTTTGACCAAAGTAGATAGACTCCGATAGGATAATCAACCTACCTTAACCTACCCTTTGACCAAGAGAGTTGTGTTAAGTGGTTACTCGGACCGAGAGTGACCTGGAGGTAGAAAACCATACAATAGAATTAGGATCGGATGACCGGTACTAGATTGTCTGACAAACGACCTAAGTATTGGAACTAGGAGGACCAAGACCTAGTTAAAGACCATAGTCACTACATGTTAGGGTGTCCTAGACTTAAATTCCTACAATAACCAAAACAACCAAACCTTTGGCCTATTTAAATCATCCACTTGGGGATTCACTATACCATGATGAGTACTACTACTTTTCTTATATAGTTCTTAATCAATCTCTTTTAAATTGTTTTCTTAGTTTATAACTAATTTAGTTGTCTTTTTAGTCATTAAAACCTTTTTCATAAAAACCCCCAAAAAGCTTTAGGTTAATTAAACTGATTTAGATTAATAATCTACGATAACTTGACCGTTCCCAGTGGTAGATACGATACCTGGACTTTCCTACACTATATTACTCACGATCAGGTACGCTTGCGTGTATATGTGGTAAGACAGTGGCTAAGCATTAGAGGTTAAAACTTGTTTCGCTTTTTATATATAATAATTACCGCATCAAATTTTTTGCGCCGCTGCCGGGGAACGGTAGTTGTTAGATTTTAGTCTTAGTTAGTTTTGTTAATCGATCCTTGTGAGGGATTCTTTCCCTTGCAAGTTTTTCGCTTTCTAGTTTAATTAGTTATTTTTTATTTTTATCTTATCTCTTTGTTTCCCGCAAGTTGCCCGTAACTGTTTGTTGTGGTTTCAGTCACAACGGACTTGTTAGAGCCATTTGAGGAGCCGGAGAGAGAGTTCAGAAAAAGAAACAAAAAGAAGTCAAAAGCTAACAAAGTTCGCCCGAGAGCTTTGATTTTTGAGATGGGAGACGAGGCACCGATGTGGACCACCAGGAGAGCCGCTTCGACCGTACCCACCAATCCGATCACGAAGCCGGACCTAAACAAGGAGATCCCGGGGAAGCTCCTTCACATGATCAAGGACCTTACCTTCGACGGGAAAAATGATAGCAATCCTATCATTCATATGGAAAACTTCGTAGATATATGTGATCAGTTCAAAACGGAGGAAGGCCGAGATGACGCAATTCGTCTCCGAGTCTTTCCTCTCACACTTACCGGAGAAGCTAGAGCTTGGTTGCGCTCGTTAGAGCCAAGTTCGATCATTACTTGGGAAGGACTTCGCTCAAAGTTCCTTTCCCGATTCTTTCCACCATCCAAGATCGACAAGTTAAGAGCCGAGATCCGATCTTTCCAACAAGATGACGGGGAGACCATATCCGAAGCATGGGAACGTTTCAATCACCTTCTAAATTCGTGCCCGAGTCACGGATTGAATAAGAGTGAACAAGTCCAAACTTTCTATAGTGGGCTTGCTTATTCTTCACGAGCTACATTGGATTCATCTGCCGGAGGTGTCTTTATGTACAAAACGCCCACGGAAGGATACAAGCTTCTCGAGGACATGCTTATACACAACATAGATTGGAGGACGGACAAGCGCTTGCAAATCCCGAGGATGGCCGGAAAGATCTCAACCTGAGTTTGATCCATCCGATGACCTAGCCGCTATGAAAAACCAACAGGTAAAGTTTGATCGCAAAATCGAAGAACTAATTAAATTTGTTCATGCTTTGCAGGTTGGATGCGAGGAGTGCAATGGACCACACTTGACTAAGGATTGCCCGAATCGACCAATGATGACACCCGAGGAGGTGAACTATATCAACCAAGGCGATTACCAAGGGAGGTGGAACAACAATCGTAACTTCATTCCGAGACCTCCCGGTTTCTTTGCACCAAATCAGCAAAACCAAAGACCGGATGGAGAGCCACGTGTTTCTATCGAGGACCGAATACTCCAATTCATGGATGCACAAAGGAAGCTAAACGATGAGCTAGGTTCGTACTTACGTAATCACCAAAGTACTATCCAGAATTTGGAATTGCAGGTTGGACGTGTTTCGCAAATGCTGAGTGAAAGGACTCAAGGGGAACTACCAACGCAAACAAAAGTCAACCCGAAGGTAGACAACGTGAAGCCGATGCTCATGATGACCGGAGAACCATCAAAGAAGAAGTGGACGGATATCTACACGAAGAAGTATGTGGAGAGCGATAGTGGAAGTGAGCCCGATTATGCTACGGATTATGACTCGGAAGGGTTCACCATCTCATTCGAGCATCTAGGACTTAAAGGACCCGTCGCTTCAAGTGATGATGAGGAGGAAGATGGAAAGCAAGGTGGATACGCAAAGTTCGTGATACCAAAGAAAGAAGATAAAGGCAAGGAGAAAGAGAAGGAAAAGGCACCGGAGGATGACCTCATCTACATTGCACCTATCAAGCATGATCCGGGGAGTTATAACTTACCTGTTTCTTGTCATAAATTTAAGGGTCTTGCTTTAGTGGATTCAGGTGCCGCACTTTACATGATGCCTGTTGGTTATTGCAGGAAAATGGGAGTTAAAAAGATCATTCCAACAGACTATCAATACCGAGGAGTGAACGGATACATGACAAAGCCGTTAGGAATAGCGGAAGGAGTCCCGATTCGCATTGGCAATTTTGTTTACTTTACGGACTTTGTCATAGCCAACCTTCCACAGAACACGGAGATTCCAATCATTCTTGGAAGATCTTTCTTACATACCGCCCAAGTGAATACTGACATGCGGAATCAAGTCACGAGCTCGGGGTATGGAGAAAATCGGATCTACTTTGATCCTAACGGAGAGCCGGTCACACATCTCGATGAACCATATGAAGATCCTTCTCTGGCCTACAAAAAGAGCACGAACCGCCCGTTACTCCCTCATGAACATGGGAAAAGGGCGGAGGATTATCCGAACCCAATACGTCAAAAGGAGCAATCACCCAATGGGTCGGGACCCTCCAAGAAAGAGTACAGAAAGAAGAAGGCCTCGTCAGCCCGACGTGCCAAGAAATGAGCCGAACAAGTGGTCGAGCTCTAGACCCATTAAAAAACGAAGCGCTTCTCGGGAGGCAACCCGAGCATTTTCTTTTACTTTTCGTTTTTATGATTTTTATGTGTGTCTTCGTTAATCTTTTTGTTTGATATTGCTTAGGTAACCATACGAAAGAGATAGACGCGAGAATCGAGCAAATCCGACGCGCGATAGAGTTTTCGAAAAGTTGGAGACAGTAGGAAACTCGCGATCGCCAGTTTTTAAGTTTGGCGACGCGAGGTTGGTAAGTCGTGGTATCAGGAAAAATTTTCGAATCTCGCGATGCGAGGGGGCCGTTTCGCGACGCGAAGCCTGTAAAAATTCGGGTAAGATTTCAGAAACCACCTATTTCGCGACGCGAAACCATAGGTTTGGCGACGCGAAGTCGGTGCAGACGGGTTTTTAACCCTCTTTTCTCACTTTTTCAAAAGAGTACAACCCTAATTCTCTCTAGGCGCCGCGACCCCTCCTCACGTTCTTGCGAAATTCGGACTTTTCAAGCTTCAATTTCATCATTCGCCATGACTAAGGTATGTTTCCCAACTTTAATTTCATGAGGATAGCTTGATTTGGAAGGATTGGATCTTGTTTTGGGCATCAATGGTGTATGTATGCTTATATGGATTTGACATTGTTCTTGAAACACCATTGATTGTTTAGTGCTTATTAGCTTATGCATGCTATTTGTTTTGATTGAAATTTCACTCTAGCATGTTGTATACTCGTTTAATCTAGTGACTATGCTTTGATGATAAGTGTGGGGATTTTGATGACATCAAAATCCCCCATTCTTGTTAGGTTAGCTAGATTATTTTACAATGGAGGTTGGACTAAAAGTTCAAGTGTGGGGATGTTCCACATCCCCTTTGATTTTGGCTTTTCATATATACATTTGATACTTGAACTTGTTAGCCGTGGAAGTTTTGTCTCGTTAAAGTTTTTGATGTGAATACACCTTGTCTTGTATTTATGGATTGAAATTTTCTAAGACAATGGTACTTGGATTTTGTAGAGACAAAAGACCCGCTCGTCGACTTCCACCGCTCCTACTTTCCGTGCAACGGACGGGAGCCACGTTTTCACCTATTTCATGAGCGACCCAACTTTGAACGCCCCAAAACGGGAGGAATACCGGGACATAGTCAACCGGCTTCTCACCCGTCAAGTGCTAATACCAAGGAGAGTCGACCGGGACCTTCTTCGATCAATGAGTGTCGAAAACAACATCAAGGTGATACCCGAGAAGCATGCCTACGACGAGGATAGCACCGAGTATTATATTTTCCATGCATGGGAGCGAGTCTTCGACATTTCCGAGACCCTCTATCGCGAGCTTATTGTTGAGTTCGTGGCCACGTTCCGTTTCGACGCAATCAAGGCCCTTGAGGAGTTCCATCAGAGTTGCATGACATTCCGACTTGGTGGAGTGTGGAGATCGCTATCTTTGGTAGACTTTGCTGTTGCTTTGGGGATATATACCCAAGAGGAGGTTGAGGCTCCCGGATTCGTGGAGTACATGTGGGTGACTTCAAAAAGGCCGGATGGTTTTGATCCTCGGTTGGCTTAGGCGATTCTAGGTGATGGTGACTATGGTAGTAATCTCAAGGTGAAAGGTTTTCTTGCTTCTTCGGATCGACTTTTGCACCGTATGCTCATTCATGCGGTGAATGCTCGTGCTTCAAGTGAGGAGAAAGTTTCGGTTTATGATCTATGGCTTCTTGAGCAACTCACCACGGATGACAAATATCCGAATGCTCCGTACCTCATTGCCGTTCAACTTGCCAAAGGAGGTGGTTATCGAGAGGGAAATCGCTTGGTTGGAGGCCAATACATCACGCTTCTCGCCAAACACTTCGGTATCCTTACCGAGGGTGCCATTGCCTCGATGACGAACCTTGGGGAGATGGGATTGATCGACATGGACCAACTCCGTGGCATGGGTGTAGCAAGGGTTGAGCATATGACCGGAAGGGATTATAACGCATGGATCCACAATCCTCAAGCTTATGGGACGAGGAGTCAACCGAGGGATCAAGCAAGAAGCACACATGAGACCGGTGGAACGAGTGGGACGAATGCGGGAGAACAACCGACGGAGTGGACAGCATATTCGGGTTACCAAGACTTGAATAACCGACTCTCGGAGATGTCATTATGTTATGGCCGCCATCATCAACATGTGGAGTACAACACCGCGGAGGCTCTTCACCAAGCCAATTGGCAAGGTGGAGTTATGAACCAGATGGCCTCCCATTTCGATATTCAACCGAATACCGCGTACGCTACATCATCTTTTTGGCCATACTCCGAGGATGCACCGCCCGGTTACCCGACATTTGAGGATTGGCAAAACCAACCTCGTGGCCCTTATTGATCTCTCTCTTTTATCCTCTCATTTGATATGGTTGTTTAAGACAATTTTAATTTTTGTTTGTGTGGTGGTTTGGTTGAACAATTTTTATTTTTTGTTTGGTTTGTTTAGGATATTAAGTACTTTTAATTGCTTTAGTTTGGTTTATTTTGTTTTGTTCGTTTTTACTTTTTTATTTTTATTTTTGGTAATAGATACAGCAACCTATGATCTATGATCGAGCACGATACTTGGAACACTCTCTCAGATCAGAACAGATTTCGTCACATAACCCGGGAAGTTTCTCTTTTTCCCAATTACTCCTTAATTGTTTTGATTGTTGCATTGAGGACACTGCAAATTTTAAGTGTGGGGAGGGGGTTATGTAGACGTATCTGTTTAAATGGGTTCACTTTTTGCTTTTGGTGTGTCGTTTTTCAAATTTTTGAAAGCTTTGAGATTTGACTCCAATTTTTTTCGAAATCTGAGATTGTTTTTGAGAATGAGTTGCTTGCATAGGAGAACACTGAATAGGATTAGTTGAGTGAAAGGATGCCTTGAAATACTGATTACCATGAGTGCCTCATCCAATTCCTTTGAGAGATTGAGCCTTAATTGTTATTTATTTTGTGAGGAATACCGACTTTGACCCAAGGTAGAACTTGTCATTTGAATGCTTGTCGAGACCACGTAAGAGAAGTATTTATCACCATTGCACTAATAGAGGCCTTTGATTCTAACCCTTCTAGCCTTCGTCAGATAACCTCACCATAAGGTTATTTTATTTGCCTAGCCTTTGATTAAAAGTACTCATCTTTAGTACTTTATCCCTTGTAACCATTTTGAGCCTTAGCCTTTTCATTTCTTTACCCACTATACACTTTATCCTTTAACCCAATTTTTATCTATCTTATGGCCGTAGCTCAAATTTGGAGGCTTTTCATGTTTTTTATCCGTTTTATGAATCTGACAAATAGAGAAAGAGATTGTGAAAAAGAAAAAAGAAAAAGAGCAAAAGAGTAAAAAGCAACATAGTTGCTACTCAAAAGAAAAAAATATAGAGAGCTTGAAAAGAAAAGAAAGAAAAGAAAAGGAGAAAACGACTCATTTAAAAAGAAACATCAAAAGAGTCGATGAGCTTAAAAAGAAAATAAATATCGAAGCCACAAAAATAAGCAATATGCTTAGGCCGATATAAAAGTGATAGTGATAGAAATCTCGAGCTCTAAAAATCTCAAAAGTCAGATGATTAATTGGGTCTTGAACTGACTGGTTTTCAGATTTTTGCTGCAATCCTTAGTCACTTATATATCCTTTATCCTACCCTTAACCCTTAGCCTAACGTTACAACCCTTAAGTCCTCTTGACGGTTGACAACTTCTCAGTGGTGGAGATTAGATTTGGTGACAAGCTTATGCATGCGGGAATTAGTCGAGTATTGGTGTGATCACTTACATATACAATTTTACCCCCGAGAGATACACTTTATATGATTATTCATATTACGTGACGGTGAAAGGTTGATCTTGGTATCCGATTGCTTGATGTATCTTGTTTGTGTGTTCGATTGTGTGAGTATACTTTGTTCTCTTTGATGATCTTGGGTGGAGATAATTTTGGAGTTATCTTTCTTATCTTTCAGTCTTTTGATTGAGGACAATCAAAGCTTAAGTGTGGGGATTTTGATAACACCAAAATTATACAGGTTTTGGTTGAACTTAATTGCATGACTTTACCCCATTTCTCACCCGTTTCTGATCATTTCACTCATCAAATGAGCTTATTATTGCTTTTGTAGGATTTGGAGGCCGTGGAACGGAAAAGTACGAAAAAAGGTGAGAAAACGTGGAAAATGCACAACATCAATCCAGTAGCCATCTGGCGATCGCGAAGTTCCAGATCTGGCACCGCCAAGTTCGATAAAGACGAAGACCAGGGTTTGACCTAAGTGTTTGGCACCGCGAAACCGCCGTCTGGCGATCGCGAAAAGGCTTCTGGATGTTTTCTTTTAAATACCAGCCTCCTCCTTCGTTGTAATACACGCATAGACACACACGCACGAATAGAGACGAGAGGAAGCGATAGAGTGGAAGTTCCGAGTCGTGCCGATACGCTGCGGGTTTCGATCTTCGATCATCCGTTGTTATACTGTCGGTATCATGTTTGCATCTACTATCGTTTTTTCTATTTTCATTATGATTAGTGAGTAGTCTTTTATAGTGGTACTTATTGTGGTCGATGAACCATTGTGGATGATGATTTTATAATTAATGTTTATTGGTTTGTTTTTGGTTAATTGAATGTGTGTTATGGTTCCGTTCTAATTCTTGTTGTTTGGTTATTTGAACTCATTGGTTGGGTGTATCTATTTTGACCAAAGTAGATAGACTCCGATAGGATAATCAACCTACCTTAACCTACCCTTTGACCAAGTAAGTTGTGTTAAGTGGTTACTCGGACCGGGAGTGACCTGGAGGTAGAAAACCATACAATAGAATTAGGATCGGATCACCGGTACTAGATTGTCTAACAAACGACCTAAGTATTGGAACTAGGAGGACCAAGACCTAGTTAAAGGCCATAGTCACTACATTTTAGGGTGTCCTAGACTTAAATTCCTACAATAACCAAAACAACCAAACCTTTGGCCTGTTTAAATCATCCACTTGGGGATTCACTATACCATGATGAGTACTACTACTTTTCTTATATAGTTCTTAATCAATCTCTTTTAAATTGTTTTCTTAGTTTATAATTAATTTAGTTGTCTTTTTAGTCATTAAAACCTTTTTCATAAAAACCCCCAAAAAGCTTTAGGTTAATTAAACTGATTTAGATTAATAATCTACGATAACTTGACCGTTCTCAGTGGTAGATACGATACCTGGACTTTCCTACACTATATTACTCACGATCAGCCGATCAGGTACGCTTGCCTGTATATGTGGTAAGACAGTGGCTAGGCATTAGAGGTTAAAATTTGTTCCGCTTTTTATATATAATAATTACCGCATCATCGGATACTAGGAAATCCGTGGGGTAGATGAAATCCCCGATTCTTATAGGCACATTGTCGGCTATCCAAAGAGGTTTAGTCGTTTTGCCATCCACACCACGATATTGATAATCCATCGGTCTTAGCTTTTTGATCCTTGCTTTCCTGCAATAACCAAAAAGTATCATGTTAAGAGCAGCACCTGAATCTACTAAGGCAAGTCCGGTAAAATCATTAATAAAAAAGGGTATGTTGTAACTTCCCAGATCATCCTTAATTGGTAAGATGAAAGTGCATTTAGATATATCCTCCTTCTTCTTTTTGGTCTTTGTGGGATTGCCACTTTTTGGAGGGATCACTAATTCCGCATAATCACCTTGCTTTTGCTCTTCCACGCCTTTGTCCTCGACCTCTTCTTCTGGTTCCTCCTAATTATTCGACGCATCCAGATCATCTATTCCCAAGTCCACGAATTTAAGAATGAAACCTTTCGGGATTGCATCAAAATCATCATCTGTGCCATAATCGCTCTTGGAAGATTCGTAGACTCGTTCATAGATGTCGGTCCAAGTCTTTTTCTTTGATTTAGGGATGGCAAAAAAATTCGAATCCGATGGGGAAACCCGAAACCCGAAATAAATGGGGCGGGTTTGGGGACGATAAACGGGGACGGGGACGAGGTGGGGAAAACCCGCTTATTTTAAACAGGGATGGGGACGGGGACGGGGGACCAATCCCCGACCCGATTACCCGATTATTTCCCCAATTATATCCCCGAATATATCCCTAAAATTATTTTTATATTATGATTGTTTAGTAGACAATATATTATATATAGCTAAATGGTTTTTTATGTTTGGTCGTATATATACTTTAACATTTCAACTGTTAATATTTTGGATGCATTTAAACTATATATAGCTAAATTGTTTCTATTTTGAATGCATTTCAACTTTAGGACTTTAATTTTCTTTCGAATATGTTTAGAGAATGGATTCGGGAATGTTATGTAATTTAGTATATCATTTTTCAAGACTTGTGGATTTGTGGTAAAGTTTAAACGATGACGGGGATCCTAGGGTGAAACCCGTTTAATTAACCGTTTATACTAAACGGGGATACCCGTTTCCCCCGGGTTTCCCCGATTACCCGATGGGGATCCCCGTTTAAATCCCCGCGGGTTTTTAAGCGGGGACGGGGATGGTTTTTTTAAACGGTGACGGGGACGAGGGACCAATCCCCGCCCCAAACCCGCTCCGTTGCCATCCCTACTTTGATTTTCTTATACTTTTTGTTGGGTTTTTCTGTGATCCCCGAATCAAACTAATACGATGAACACTTAATCATGCGGAAGCGATTTTGGATAAAAAAACCCAAAAACCACGATCGTTCGTTTTAATCTATATAAGCATTAATCTAAGAGGAATTTTACCTGGAGAGCTTGAGTTATAATCCACCGGTGATCAACCTGACGAACGTTCCTCTAGCAGAACAAAAACCCAATGGCCGGAAAAACCGAACTGGTTTGGTGAGACAAGGGGGCGGCGCCGAAAAGGAGATGTAACATCCCAATACCCATACCAATAATAATAAAGCATAACATAAATTCCCAGTGATCTAATACGTAATAATAAGAATTCTCAAATCAAGGTACGGGTTAATAGCGCATGCGGAACATCCCTCCACAGCTGAGATTCTAAAATTAGGACAGAGTACTAACTTCTACTGGTAGAGCTACTCTAGACGTCTACCTTCTCCTTGCCTCTAGCCACGCGATCTTTCCCTGAAATGGTTTTAGATTTGAAAACGAGGGTTAGACCGAAAGGTCTAGTGAATTCCCTCAAAACAGTTAATCAACAATCCCGACCCGCTGGCCGTAAAATCACAATTTAATAATAATGGCAATGCAAATGTGTTACGGACAAAGAACTTCCACAAGGCACCGAGGCCACAAATCACTCCCAAGGGACGCTATCCCGAGGTACCCCCAAATGGTGGACCAGACCAATTGGTAAACACTCCCAAGGAACATACAGTTCCAAGGTACCCAATGTCCATACTTGCAACACATTTCATTCGGAAACATTTCAACAATTACATATAAGCATGCATTAAACGAAATCCAATCATTATCCACATTTTCACAAAAACAGTTCATCATCTTTAGCAAAGCAGTTCGCAAATCGAATGGATATACATTTATAAAAGCAGTTAAAACTATCCATTCATTTTCAGGCAAGGGAACTCACCTGAGTAAATCTCACTGTCCTCCCGCGGACCTCGTCTAACGTGCCTGTAAATATCTAAGGCATTAATAACTGCGCTCAACAAATCCCACTACTATGACATCCCTAGGCAGACCTAGCACGGGGGTTCCGCTACCCGGTTAGCGGACGGGGTCAAGGGGAGCCAATTCGGAAACTAACCCTACAATCGAAACCCTCCTAAAACCGACTCGGAAAACCAATTCGGAATACCACAATTTTCCCGATTCGGAAAATGGCATTTTCCGATTCGGAAAACACCAATTTCCGATTCGGAAAACGACAACTCGGAATTCAGCATAACGACTAGGCTAGCCTATTTCCCGATTCGGAAAAATCAAAGTTTCCAATTCGGGAAAGGCAGCTGAAACACTCAAACACACTTCAAAGAATCCGATTCGGAAAACATGTTTCCCGATTCGGAAAAACGAGCAGAATCGCAAAAAGCTCCAAAACTCAATGAAAACTGACCCAATTGAATCCAAAGTAATACTAGAAGGTCACTAAACTTTTCCCGCATAGATCTAGATAAGTTATACGCAAAAATAACGTCGATATCTTACCTCGGCGATGATTTCCCGGCCTCGAAATGGTGAAAAATGGCTCCAACTTGTTTCTCCAAAAACACACACACTAAGCACACACTAAACCTTTCTCCAAAAATGGCAAAAATCTAGGGTTTAAGGTTTAAATACCTAGGGTTTGGGCCAAGCCCATACCTAAAAGGGTATAAGCCCACATCATTAAAGACTTTTCAAAAGTGACACATTCAACCCAAGATTCTAATTTTTCTCACAAAAAGGGTCATTTGACAGAAACTTAACTTAATTACTCTATCCAGAATTCTTGGTTATTACAGGAGAGAGAGAGAGAGAGAGAGAAGAGAGAGAGAGAGAGGAGAGGATTTTTCTGGGAACTGATTGGTAAAAACAATGAATCAATAATTAGCCTATAAGGCTTTATTTATAAACCTTTAAAAGCCAGTGTTTGTATCCAATTCAGTTACCTTAATTATCTGATTTCTTTCTTTTTCTTAAATAAAGAATATTCTAGATAATTATCTTTAATTAACTAGTTATTCTTATTATATATTTATTTTACTAATAAATATATAATTTATCTAATTAATTAATAACCCTCAAACTTTGGGATTTCTGACTAAAATTGCCCACCTGATTTATAATTTACTATTATAAATCCAATCTCTTCATTTCTGGGTTTTATTTATCTTGTTCGATTTATAGGTTCTCACAGGTGTGACCCTCAAGTGTCTTGTAACATTGGATGTGTAATTACTGGTTTGTCAACTTATGCACATAATCACTAACAGACTCCCACTTGTGCAAGTTGGCAATACCTGTCTTGATTACACTGACCTAAGGAGGCCCCTAGACAGGCACTTAGGCTAAACAGGTTACAAGCACTCTTATACCCAGATAGGTGATTTAAACTTTTCCATGAGGAAATAGCATTTATGAAACAACTGTTCATAAATTGGGTATATCTTGGCTTTTCCCTTTGCAACACGATATTTCATCTATGAGTATGAGCCTGGATTAAGTCAACTCTAAGTACTCATGATTCTGTTTCTCGACTATCCGACCTCTACTGATAGGTAAACGACAAAGAACTAATCAGTTCGTTTAGGCATGGCCATGCACTTCATCAGTACATTCAGTCAGTCAAGGGGCCCAGAAATATCTCTCTTAGGAGAAGATGTGCAAATCTCATCTTGCATATCTGCATTTAACACCACGGCTTCCGCTGAATCTAGTTACGCCATTTATAGCCACCCTGTTACGGCGTAGCGGTTGAACGCACTAAGTATCCAGTAGTCCTCATGATATCAAACCAGATACCTCAGGTGATAGGGACAACCATTGTGAGATTCTACTTATGAAAAAATCCAAGAAGTAGTCTCAACCGCGGATCACGTCCGATATCCGTGCAGTTTTTGGTCTACAACGCTTGTAGCTGTTATTCAACCCTCTGATCATAACTGCCCAAAGACTCACAGTGACTTTAACACCCTAGTGGGTTCCCACCACAATAAGTTGTTACGGACAATTTTCGAATGAAAGATTGGGGACTAGTCTCATTCCTGGATTATAAAACATGCAAAATATAAAAGCGAATTTAAGAGACTAATTTTGTATAGTCCATATTACACTCTGTAATAATACTAAAATTAATAGCAACTCTTAATTACCTTTTACTGTATTTACTCAACGTTTGTTAAATAGTGATCTAAATGAAGTATCACCTAACTTCAGTTTAAACCTTTTGATTAATGTTTACCAGTTTAATCAAAGTTACAACCAAAAATACTACAAGTTTAACATCTACTTGTGTTTTTATACTTGTTTCAGCTAATTTTGTTTTGCAAACACTATAAAACAAAATTAGACTTTTACTTTACCATATTTCCCTGAACTTGGAGATCTGGACTAACTCTAAGTTCTCCGAATATGCAAAGTTAAATTGCAACTTACCTTTGCAGTGTAGATGATCGTTTTCTATCTGAAAACAGATTTTTATTTACCACACTGGTAAATTTCTAGAAATTCTGTTTTAGCGTTTTATGACACTAAAAGCTGATTAATATTTTTCTCCAACACAATTATTGATTATTACTTTATACTGTTTCAAAAATATGAAACTATATCTTATCTCCTTTTTAACTAAAAGGCAGGTCTTGGATGAATTTATATCCCATCTGGATTATAATTCAAAAATCTATTTAATCAATAATTAGTATATATCTTTTATTCTTTATCACGAATCTGGATATAGAATAAACTGGGCTCCCACTGACTTTTATGAAAACTAACTATTACTCAAAATTGACTATTGACTTAGTCAAAACTTGACTACTTAGTCAATTCTATTTTAAGTAATCAGAACCTTAGTACTTATAAAACTTAACTGGATCTCTAATTCCAAAACTTGGAATTATTTCCTATATATACTGATATTATCAACAATCTGTAAGATAATATCTTTAAAACACATGAGTGATGATCCTTAGATCATAAAACACTTTTATAATCTTTTACTCATGTATTTTATTCAAAAACACATACAGTACTTTGTGTGTTTTTCAATAGTTTTCATTAAGGCAGTATAGTAATAATCATTATCTAGGATCTAAACTTGAATTAAGTCAAAACTTGACCTTATTCATAATAAGCACAACAGATATTTCAAGACAATAAATTTCAAAAACTTAAACTTAAGAACCATTCAATTTAAAAACTTCCCAAAATAATGTAACCATAAGTACTAAGTAACTGCATAAGTTCTTTATAATGAAAAACTAAAAAGAAATGTCTTGATAATCTTGATCAACTTTGTGCTTTAGATCCTCGCAACCTCGGGCATTCACTTCTAACCACCTGCAATAAGTTTGCACTAGGCACCAGTATACTTGTACATCATACAAGTAGTGAGTGACAAACTGAGCAATCATAAATTCCTGAGGTTTACTTACCTGCTTCATGACGCTTCGGTCAGTTTTGCCTCCAGTGACCAACTTCATTGCATGTAAAGCAACGATTTTCAGTTTTTGCTTTATTAGGCTTAACCTTCTTGCCCTTGCCCTTGCCCTTGATGTTTTCACGAACCTTGGGTGCACTCTGGGTGGCCTGAACTGGACCCTATCCTTTGCCGGTGCCTCCATGCCCATGCCTCTTCTTTACTTCTCCGTCCCTCACCATCAGCACATCCTTGGTTTTGTTCTTGCCCCCCATATTCAACTCAGCAGTCTTAAGCATGGAGTGCAATTCGGCTATTGTCTTCTTCATGTTGTTCATGTTGTAGTTGATTACAAAAGGCTTGTAATCTTCTAACAGTGAGTTGAGTATAGTATCCGTTGCTAGCTGCAATGGAACTGGGTGACCGAGTCTCTCCAGGTGATCCATGTGCCGTTTCATCTTCATAACATGGTCACTCACTGAGGTCCCCTTGATCATCTTGCACTCGTTAAATTCCTTTGTGGCATCATAACGTTCTGTGCGGGCTTGCGTTTGAAACATGTCCCTCAACTGGCGGATCATGTCATAAGCATTTGTGTTTATGAGCCCTGTTTGCAAATATGGGCTCATAGTTGCAAGCATGAGACAACCGACATCCAGCAAATCATCTGAATGCTTCTTGTGAGCATTTCTAGCAGCAGCCGGGGCATTTGCTGGAGGGGCCTCCCCTAGAGGCTCTTCAAGGACATACCATTTCCTTTCGTGTCTGAGCACAATCATCAGATTGCGCTCCTAGTCAAGGAAATTGGGGCCGGTGAGTTTGTCCTTCTCAAGGATGGAGCGGAGGGAAAGATTGTTTATGTTGGTAACTGTGTTTGCCATCTACACATTTAAAAACTTTGGTTTTTAGCAACTGTGAATAGACTAATTTCCAATAAAAATCAATAAACCCTTAAATGATCATTTTATTGGACTAGGATCCTTATTTCATACGCCCTGATGTGCGTAATGTTCTTGCTCCACCAGGCCACGTATTATTTTGGTAGGTAAAGACTTTTACCAATCACATCTAACTGACATGACTCCTAGATCTTTTCGGGACAACGGTAATTACTCGTACATGTTTTAGTCCCTCTAAGTGCTTTTTGGCCCGATACCACCCGGTGAATCTAAACAAGACCAAAACAGATCTCACCATTTCGGGACTTGGACACTTTTACTCTGGCCGATACAACACGGAGATAATTCGCAGAGTCGCAGTATCCCCTCTAGCTTGGGGTTTGAACGCGGATGCTTAAGGTGTGTTCTTCTTAGAACACCCGCGTACCTTACGCCTGAGGTGCCCCTAGATGGGTTGCACTTACTGATCTATGATTTAACGGGGTTTTAAATATTTTTTGAAAAACCTTTTAATGTTCAGTCATTTAGAAAAATTGTAATTTAGGAAAACTGATTGTAAAAAAAAAAACTGGTGTTTAAACTAACTGTTTCAAACACACGTTGTTTTAAAACTAACTGTTTCAAAATGCTCTTGCTAATTAAAACTAACTGTCTTAAAAGCATACTTGCTAATCAAAACTAGCTGTTTTGATAGCATGCTAGTTGATCAAAACTAACTGTTTTATCAACTTGCCTTTAAACAATCCATTTACAATTTTATAGGTTTTAAATAAAATTTACCGTTTTAAAAGGTTTCGAAAAACAGGCAATTATAAAACCTATATGATCTCGTGATTTAATCTAGTTTTAAAAAACTCTCTTCTATTTTTAAAACATATTTAATAAACATACTATCACGATTAAAAATCAACCACGCAGTTAATAATTACAAACACACAGATAATTATAACAACCACGCAGTTTAAAACTCAACTAATTATAGGTTCGCCAACCTTTATTCCTAAGGACCAATAATGACCTATTTTCTAAAGGATTTCTAACACCTCGTGTAGCTCCCACTGCTTCGGCATCTTTGTTAGGACTCCAGAAAAGCAAATTTGGGTTTTTCTTGTGTAGCTCCCACTGGCCTTCGACATCTAGTCTATGGTTATTATTACAAAAAGAGGGTTGTAATTGGCACGCAGGCCTCCCCATATTTAATCCAAAAGGGTCTAAGTTGGCAAACTCTATAATAGACATATATGCAAACACGTATATTTACTCAAGCAACCACGCATTTATATATATCAACAATATAATAAAGCGATAATCCTAGATCCGTTAAAAAAACTGGTTTTTACTGATTTATAAAAACAAACTGTTTTATAAATCCGAATCTAACATTTGAAAAATTCGAATTGTAAAATATTAAGGTAAATAATGAATTAGTTTTACAAAATAAACTAGTTTTACAAAACGGATTTTTTCTTTTAAAAATATTAATTTGGTGAAAACAATTTGACCGAACGGGTCAAAGATAAAATTAATTTCCTTTCAAAAGCTTGGTCCCCAAAAAAAATGGGTCTTGGGCCCGTTACCAAACTGGTAATTATTGGGCCTTTCGTGTTTCTTGAAAAATTATCGTAAGTCGTAACCCTAGTCTTTTGTTTTGTTAATTACAATTAATCCCTTTAAAATTAAAACAACTTGGATAAGACTTAAAACCAACAAAAACCTTTCTTGGGCCTTAAGCTAAGCCCAAAAACTGGGCTTTGGACTTGTGAACAAAAACTAGCCCAAAACAACGGAAAAACCCTAGACGGATTCGCAGTTCGGTTTGTGCCGCGAAGGTCATGTCTGTTGGGTATCGACAGTCGCAATCAGCGACCATCATTAGCCGGTGATTCGATCACGATCCGGCTATCGTCGCCTCTTGGTGACCGGCGACCTCAGCAGCAAATCGACCGCCAATATCGCCTTCACCATTGCCGATCGTGGACGACGGCGACGACGCCGCTCGTCTCCACTTCTGTCGCTGCCATCGCCACCGATCCCCACCCACAGGTGGCGATCGGTGTTTTGCAATCGAACAACCACCGTCACTCCATCGATTCGGTCGCCACCGCCTCTTGATTTGATCGGAGGCTATCGGTTTTGGCCGATTACCACCGTGGCCCCGGCGATCACCACCGTGCTGGTGGTGTCATTTGTGATTCGTCCGCAATCCGGCCAAAGCCGGACACGGGTTTGTCCTCCACGACGACACCGCACACCACCGCTCCTACCACCAGCGGCGGTGGTGGTTTTCGTCCTCTAAGAACATCGCCGCACACCACCGCCACCACTTGGGGCGGCCATAAGGCAGCCAGCGGTGGTTTGTGTAAAGCGGCGGTGGCCGACGCCACCGTTAGGTGGTCATCAACCACCACCATCACTTCTGCCGGGCGATGGCAGTCGTAGCGCAATGCCACCACCACCGCTACCGTACGGCGATCGAGAATAACAACACTACTGCCGCCACCACGACGTGTGGTGCGGCTGGGACGACAATCAATCGCCGCCACCACTTGCTGTGGTGCGACTGCCGACGAGCGAGGAGGAAACAAGGGAGGAAGGGGACGGCCACCCCGTAAGACCGCCTGCCGCCACCAATCCGGTGGTTTGCCTTGATCGTCGGAAAACACGACCACCACCGATCTGGTGGTGCGGTTTCATTGTCGGCCACCACCGATTTGGTGGTGTGGCCCTCGATCGTCGGCGCTCACGGCCACCACACGATGGTGCAGCTTGGTGGTCCGAAATACAACAGCCAACGCCGCCACCACAAGCTGTGGTGCGGCCGGCGTTTGATCGTCGGGTGTATCCGTCGATTGGCTTGGCGGTCTGATCGGCTAACTGCCGCCGTTCCACCGCCAATCATCGGTGTTTTTGATGATTAGGTTTTTCGATAAAAATCAGATTTTTAAAACATACTGATAAAAATTTAAAATTTTTAACACAAAGCTTTTGATACAAGAAACGATTTTTTAACGGATCTTTTAACAATTAAGAACAGTAAATTAAAACGAAAAAACTGTGGCTCTAATACCACTGTTGGGTTTTTCTGTGATCCCCGAATCAAACTGATACGATGAACACTTAATCATGCGGAAGCGATTTTGGATAAAAAACCCAAAAACCACGATCGTTCGTTTTAAGCTATTTAAGCATTAATCTAAGAGGAATTTTACCTGGAGAGCTTGAGTTATAATCCACCGGTGATCAACCTGACGAACGTTCCTCTAGCAGAACAAAAACCCGATGGCTGGAAGAAACCGAACTGGTTTGGTGAGACAAGGGGGGGCGGCGCCGAAAAGGAAGAGAGAGAGAGAGAGAGGAGAGGATTTTTCTGGGAACTGATTGGTAAAAACAATGAATCAATAATTAGCCTATAAGGCTTTATTTATAAACCTTTAAAAGCCAGTGTTTGTATCCAATTCAGTTACCTTAATTATCTGATTTCTTTCTTTTTCTTAAAGAAAGAATATTCTAGATAATTATCTTTAATTAACTAGTTATTCTTGTTATATATTTATTTTACTAATAAATATATAATTTATCTAATTAATTAATAACCCTCAAACTTTGGGATTTCTGACTGAAATTACCCACCTGATTTATAATTTACTATTATAAATCCAATCTCTTCATTTCTGGGTTTTATTTATCTTGTTCGATTTATAGGTTCTCACAGGTGTGACCCTCAAGTGTCTTGTAACATTGGATGTGTAATTACTGGTTTGTCAACTTATGCACATAATCACTAACACTTTTTACGTCAACCATCATCACGCCTTTAGTCGCCTCCACTTTTTGACTCACCTACGTTTGAGTTGGAAGTTCCCCTTGCGCCCTTCCACTTAGTGTTTGAGCGATCCGCCCAACCTGTGTTTCAAGATTCTGTATCATACTCTGTTGGTTTCTAAGAGCTAGGCTTACCTCCTCGTTGATCTTAGATTGTGATGCCATGAACTTTCCAATGATGTCCTCGAGAGATGCACATGGTCTATTCTCGTTCTTCGATCTTGGTTGATTTTACGAGTAGAATCCGGGAGGTCTTTGATCGAAGTTTCGGTTGTTGTTCCACTTCCCTTGATAGTCTCCGCGATTGAGAAAGCTAACCTCCTTGGGAGTCATCATTGGTCTGTTAGGACAATCTTTGGTGAGATGTGGTCCTTGGAATTCCTCGCATCCAACCTGCATGGCATGAATAGACTTTGTTACTTCATCTATTTTTTTCTCAAGTCTTACCTGATTATTTTTCTAGGCTGCCACTTCCTCATCTGGACTGTAATCGGTGGACACGTTTCGGTAAATTTTCTGACAAGTGTGCGCTTATCCGGAGTCCAATCGATATTGTAGATGAGCATATCCTCCAATAGTTGATAGCCTTGGATGGGTGTTTTGTACATGAACACTCCTCTGGCGGATGAATCAAGAGTGCACCGAGACGCGTAATTGAGTCCACTATAGAAAGTTTAGACTTGTTCACTTTTGCTCAACCCATGACACGGGCACAAGTTCATCGTTCGCTTAAATCCCTCCCAAGCTTCGGTTATCGTTTCATCATCATGTTGTCGGAAGGTGCGAATTTCGGTTCTTAGTTTTTCCAGTTTCGATGGTGGGAAAAATTGGGATATGAATTTGTTACGCAGTTGCCCTTGAGTGTTTTGTGTGTGTTTTCAGGAATTGCACACTGGAACTGACAGAGTCGTTAGTCGAGCCGGAAAAGGAGATCCGAAAGCGAAAGAAGAAGAAGCGTACTAAAGCCGATCAAGTTCAACCTTGGAATCTAAATTTCGAGATGGGGGACGATCAACTGATGTGAACCGCTCGAAGGACCGCTCCCGCGAACGTACCACGACCCATTACCAAACCAGGGTTCAACCAAGAAACTGAAATCAAGGGACAATTCCTTCACATGAATAGGGAATTGACCTTTGATGGAAAAATCGGGATATGAAATAAGTTTCTTGGTTGAACCCTGGTTTGGTAATGGGTCGTGGTACGTTCGCGGGAGCGGTCCTCTAGGCGGTCCACATCGGTTGATCGTCCCCCATCTCGAAATTTAGACTCTGAGATTGAACTTTATCGGCTTTAGTACGCTTCTTCTTTTTTCGCTTTCGGATCTCCTTTTCCGGTTCGGCAAACGGCTCTATCAGTTCTGGTATGAAATTCCTGAAAACACACAAAACACTCAAGGGCAACTTGCGTAAAAAATAAAAATCAAATAAAACTAAAATTACCTAATGGAACTATAAAACTGAAATCAAATAACTAAAGATTAACTAATGAAACTATAAAACTAAAATCAAATAAGCCACTGTTCCCCGGCAACGGCGCCAAAAAATTGATGCGGTAAAATATATATATTAAAACAAACCAAGTTTTACCCCTTAGAATCAACCCAACTAATATTACCACATTCACAGGCAAGCGTACCTGATCGGTAATAATATAGTGTAGGTAATCCAAGGATCGTTCTTACCACAGGGAACAGTGAAGCTACTCAATTTTAGTCTTTAAGTTGTATTGATTAATCTAAGAAAAACTAGCACTTTGGGGGTTTTTGTGAAAGCTATGATTAACTAAGAAAGCAAATAAAAATAAGAACTTTTTATAATGAGAAGAACAAGTAGTCACTATGGTTTATAGAATCCATTTCAGATGATTTGATATAATTATAGATTTATGGTTATTGTAAGAATTTAAGTGTAAAGCACTCTAACATGAATATCTGTGATTGTCAACCAGGTTGGTCTCTCGGCCCCAAGTAGAGGGACTATGAAGTCTAGTACAAGTCACCCTATTTAATGCCAATTCATGGGACCCTAATATCCAACTTACTTAGGTCTAAGGGTTGCTTACCACGTCACCGGAGTGAAAGGTAAGAGAGGTTGATTAACCGAAAGGAGTCTGCTTATTAATTGTCAGATAATAAACATACCCAACCAACGAATTCAAGTAGCCATAGTTAAAATAATAAATAGGAATCACAAGATAGTCATTCAATAAACCAATAATCTATTAATAAGAACCGAAAATCAAATCATCTTTCCAAGTTCATCAAACCGTAGTAAGTACTAAAAACGAACTAGCCACTAAACATAACTACGACCAAAGAAAGCAATAAATATGAACACATCATGCAGATCATGCAACAGATGATGATCAGGCACCAGGAAGACGACTCCGGGTTAGCACCAGTGAGGTTTCACCGTGTTTAAACACCGCTCTCCACTATTGGTTCATACAATTCTTTCGTTCGAATGGCAGTTCTAAACCTCTCATCTTTTTTGAATATTTTTCTTTTTGATCTGGAAGACTGGTTGAAGGCAGTATTTAAAAGAGCCTGAGACGTCCCATCTCGCGATCGCGAGGCGGTAGCTTCATGATGCGAAACACTTAAAGTAACCCTAAAATTGACTTTGAACATTCTGGAATCTTCTAATTAGGGTTGACTTTTCTTTTACGACGCTAGATAGATCTTTCGCAGCGCCAGATGGGAAGCAGGAAGAAACATTCTTGAATTATTTCACTCTCGCGACACCAGATTGGGGTCTCGCGATCGCGAGAGCCTTCTGTCTCGTGTAATCTCCATTTTCCATGCTTTTTGCCTATTTTCTTACTTTTACGTTCACGAGCCTTCAAAACCTGCTAAAATGAAAAACAAAGACTTTCGGAGGTAAAATGCACCAAAAATGGGCTAAAATGGGAGTAAACATTACAAACCAGAACTACCAGAACATGTATAATTTTGGAGTTATCACCGATCCCTAAGAATGATTTGTGATGTTCTAAATCGGTAGCTGATTGGATAGACGAGGATTAAAGGTAGTGAGTATATCCGAGATAGGCTCAAGTAAGTTTTGTAACACCCCAAAACCCGATCATAAAATAAAATCGCAACCCAATGATCTAACGCAACGGAAATATAATAATTAATAACATAGTCTGGCATTAAGCCCAAATTACCAAGTCGTCAAGAAAATCTAGAATGAGTGCAAGTAAAACAACCCTCCACAACTGAGATATATAATACTAAGTATTCTTCTAAAGTTAAAAGGTGGCAGCACTAATCGCTCACCTTCTCTTTTCCCTTTCCTGATGCTCGAACACGCCCTGAAAATGTTTTAAGAAAGATTTGAAAATGAAGGTTAGACCATAAGGTCTAGTGAATTCCCTCAAAACAATTTAATATCAAGTCGGCATATTGGCCCAAATATAATTGTAATAAATACCACTAGTACGTTGTGGACTTAGATATATATATATATATATATATATATATATATATATATAGAGAGAGAGAGAGAGAGAGAGGAAAATTCAAATGTGAACCACTTTTCGCAACACGTGGCGACTTTGAGTGTGGTCCCCCTCTTTAATTCAATGCCCTCCCATGAATCGCGCCTAGTCATCCGCCGTAGACTTGACGTGGCGCCTAGTCATCTGCCACGTGTCGCGCTCTCGGCTGTCCTCACGTTCACAACCAAAAAGTGGTTCACATTTGAGCCCACCCCTATATATATATATATATATATATATCGGGTCACACGGACTTCATTCGTGCCCCAAAAGCCCTTCAGAGTCACCCGAAATAGACTCGGGCCCAAGCTATCGTCCTTCAGGGTCACATGTCATGGACATGCCCCAGGCTACAATTTCACTCCCAAAGAACGTGCACCGAACCATGGTATCCAAAGTCTACTACGTATCGTACCATCAAACAGTCACATATAATATAAGCATGATCATAATGTGAGATTTATAGAAAAACAGTTTATCGCACGTAAACAGTTTACATTCATTTTCTAGATTTCTCAAAAAGGGTTTAGTAAAGGAACTCACCTGAGCTTATCCCCGATATTTGCTCACTGCCACTAACTCTCGAGCACCCGATCTAAAACATCAAAACCTTACATAGGGAACGACTAAATCCTTAAGACAAAAGACCCTCTAGGCAGACCTAGCACGGGGGTTCTGCTATAGAGATAAAACACTACGGAATCTTCCTCAGAAATCTAATCCTAGGGTCGAAATTTCCCAAATCCGACTCGAGAACTAACCGAAATCCGACCCAGGTTTTACCCAAGTCCGACTCGGACTTCAGCATAGTCCGACTCGGACTCCAGGCCTTGTCCGACTCGGACTTCATCCTAGTCCGACCCAAACTTTACAAGTCCGACTCGGACTTCTGGAATAGTCCGACTCGGATTTTCCAAGTTGTCCGATTCGGACTACTAGAGAAAAATTGTGTCCATAAGTGGAAACAATGGTGAAATCACTAGGTGGAGTGGGATCGGATAGCGGATCTAAAGACAACACTGGGCGGAAAATATAAGTTATCAACGCTTAAACTAGTACCTCAAAATTGACCAAGACACTACTTTTATAGGAAAAAAACGATTCAAAATAATTAAGTTATAAAATTCCCCTTGATTTTCTAGTTGCTACATTTAACAATTCCTGGGTCCGCCACTGTCTTCTAGTGCTACTATCCACAATTCTACATTAGCATGGGTTTGCCACAGTCATTAACAAAGACTAATCATCACATTAACAAATAATAGCATCACATTAACAAAGAATCAATCAATGTTTCCAAGTACCCATAAAAGAAAAATATATAGCCAGATTGACTAGTAGTTCCAAAATATAACATGTACCGTAGCAGTTAGAACCAATGTTAGCAATAGATGTGTTTAAAACATTGGTGCCCGAAAAGGCTTCTTCACTCAACAATCAAGACCAATTAAAAGTAAGCAAAAATGATCGCAACGCAGGGAGAACTCATACCTACATCATTTCCTTTCACCTCGTAGCCTAAACGTGACTTGGATTACTGCCTTTTTCGCTAATTTGTACGAAGCAGTTGTGTGGTTTTCTTCATTGAGAACCTTCTCCCCAACTGTTATCAACTGATCATCCCTAGGAATACCCGATTCTTTCTCAACGATCGACTTGAGGTCATTGATGGTATCAAACTCTGAAACACTTACACAGAAAGCGGTCTTGTACGTAAGCTTCATGGTAACTTGTAATGTTCCTCCAAGAAGCCTTGGAACAGCCTGAATCATGAGAGGCTTCTTGTTGACATTCCCAATTTTGCAATTATAATCATTGAGGACTTTCCCGCTCTGCACCAAGATGTGGTTATGAAGAGGGATACCGTGTCTTGTAAGGATGAAATCTGTAAGATTGTGAAGGGTGTCCCAAGGATGGACATCAACACATAGAGTCTTGTTCCCGATCAACACATAGAATCTGTAAGACTATACAAATCCAATAAAATATAACATAGAACATAAAAAAAACAATGATACTTTGGTGCATATATACACCCAAAAATAATATACAACTCACACAAATAATAAAATAAATAATTAAAATATTACCTTAGTTAAAATTTTTACGAAGATTGAGTAACAGCACCGATGAAAATGAATTCTAAAAAAGAAACAACAAACAACCATATAAATCCAATAAAATTTAACATAGAACATAAAAAGTTATTGTATATTACATTTTTGATGGAACATTAAGTAGAGTTTATGAAGGATTTTGTTGTAGGTTTCTTTTCTAATTTATAAATGGGAATATGAACGGATAAATTGAATGTCACTTAGAAGTTAAGTAATTTGTAATTTAAAGCTAATTATATTGTAAGTCAAATTTCCAAATAAACATTCTTATAGTAAAATTTACAATCTTCAGGGATCAAATGGTCTTTAACTTATTTAACATATTAATTAATTCAAAACTATGAGAAAATTCTTAGAGGCAATTCCTACTCCAACATTGTGTCACGTCATCCTTCAAGGGTTTTGTTTTTATATATAAAGATATAAAGATGGGTAGGTTATGTGAGTATATAGGTGGGACCCAATATTAAGGGTCTATTTTTATGTAAGTACATGAAAAATCTAAAGAGGTCCATATAACAACACCCTTAATAAACTGTGTTTATTATAATATTCTTACCATTCTTACTTATTTTAAAACGGCCAAATTGCATCAAAAAGTAATGTACTTTTGTCAAATTCCTATTTTGGGTAATGTACTTTTAAAACATTCATTTTGGTACCTCAATAGTAAAATATCAAATGATATGTACTTTTTAATAATGATATGTACTTTTTAATATCAGGTAACCGGTCATCTAATATGATATGTACTTTTTAATAATGACATCGAAATAAAAATAATGATGTGGAATTAATGACATGAAATTTATTATTTTCAAAACCTTTCCAACCCAACACAATATCACAATTCACATACTGCAAAACTGAATCGTCGCTCCCATCTATCACCGCCTCTTCTCATCATCAACATCCATCGTCGCCTCTATCCATCACCACCTCTTCTCGTCATCAACATACATCATCGTCTCCTCTCTCATTGTCTAATGAGTACAAGGTTAGTCTCCTCTCTCTCATCGCTCAACTATTTCTTGCTTTAGGGTTTTGTGGTTTCTTGATTAATCTTGATTCTTGATAAATATTGCATCAATATCGTTTCTTCTCGATTAATATTGCATCAATTTTTACCCTAGTTTTATGCTATTCTCTTATATTTGATTGTTCTATGCTTCATGATTAATAGGGTTTTTTTCTAGTGACATACTATATATATTCTTTATTGGATCAATATTGAAGTTTTGTTTTACTATTATTTTATTGCATCGATATTGAAGTTTTCTGCTATACGATTATTTTATTGCATTGAGAAGTCTATATCACATCTATGGCAAATAAAATCATGCTACTTTAATGGTTTAAAGTGTATTGCATTATTATAATGGTTTCTTCTTAAAGTGTATTGCATTAGTATTGATTAATTGCATCAATGTTACTGGTTGCTTTTTTGTTTGTTTCAACAATAAGGAACAAGAGGAAGGGGCTTTAAGTAGTGATGATGACCTTGGAGATGTAATAGACTTGAATGAAGATTGGGTTAATGATGGGTTTTTCGATGTCGATCAAGATGATGTTGCTAGTTTAGATCATTTATCAGACGAAGGGGATGAAATAAGGGAAGCCCGATTAAAGATGTTGAACCTGAATAGTAAACAAAAGAATAAAAATGTGGAAGATTTTGGAGATATTAATGAAAACGTTTCGATGGTTGTTGATGCTAGTGTGGAAGTAGTGGAAGATGTACATACACAATCATATCAACATGACCATTTTTTTTACGGAGACATGCGAGGGCTATGATAGAGATGCATTCATGGAAGAAGAAATTGATTCGGAAGATGAAGTTGTCCGGACAAAGTCAAATGAATTTCTCATACATGATCTGAATGTTCCTTGGAATGTAATGAAACCTTACTTGGGTGAAAGATATGTTTCCACTTCCGAATTAAAGACATGTTTGACCAACTATGCTCTTGCAAATGGACTTCAACTTAGGTATATTTTATCTTTCTTTTTTGCATATATACATTATTTATATTTTGTTTCTTGACACATTTTCCATCGATTTAGGTACAAAAATATTGCAAAGACAAGTTACTTGTTGTGTGCGGATCGGAATTAAAATCAGAAAATGGTTGTCCATGGAGGTTGTGGGCTACTTGGATGTCAAAGGAAAAATCATTTCAACTGAAGTCATTACACAATGATCATAGATGTGGAAGAAGTTACCATTTAGGTTCACTTGTGAATTCTAATTGGATTGCAAAGGTATACGGTAGGAAGATAAGACGAAATCCTTCTATAAAGTTAGTTGAGTTAAAATAATCTATTCTGAGAAAATACAAGTGCATAGTTCAGATTAGCCAATGTAGTAGGGCTAAAGCAAAAGCTTTGGGCGGGTTGGAAGAGTACCTAGTTGATCACTATGGAGCATAAATCATGAGGAATAACCCAGGGTCAACCATCAAAATAAGTGTGGAGGTAGGACCAGATGAGAAAAACTATTTCAAGATATTTTACGTTTGCTTGAAAGGTGTGAAAGACGGATGGTTGGCCGGTTGTAGAAAGTTCATTGGTCTAGATGGATGTTTCTTGAAAACCCATTGCAAAGGTGAATTGTTAAGTGCGGTAGGCAGGGATGCTGTTGGTCCCAAGTAGGTGACCTTCAAGCTAGGATAGTGTTTGGGATTATAGAAGGGGGGGGTTGAATATAATCACACAATTTTTCACTTTTAAATTCTTGTTATATTAACAATATGAATTTACAGATTGTTGCGGAAATAGAAAAGACAAATAGTCTAAACTAAACAATCTAAGTTCTTTCACTATGCACTAAGTGAGAAGATGTAAGAAAGAAAGATAGAGAGGAATAAGAAAGAAAGGACTTGAGTATTTTTGGATGCAGAAGAGGTATGGAGAAAATCTTCTCCACGTCCAATTTATACTCCATGCATTAAATGCATGCAGACCTACTTTTGTGACGTGTCACGTTGTAGTTGGTCTGTTGTACTATTTACTATAAACAAATACTCTTTGCATGTTGTGCAAAAGGAGTATGTTTGTAAACAGTTGCCTTGAGGTCTGATAAGTACGGAGGGAACAGTAAAGAGACTGTCCTTATGTACTTTTGTGTCAGTAAAGGCGGATAATCCTTTTGTGCATTAGACTAAGACATTACACTAATCCTTCAGGATCAGGATACTGATCAGTGACTAGAGTCCTGAAACTGGTGCTGTTCAGGGTCACTTGTATCCTGATGAATCTTCAGGATGTCATACGATATTGAGCAGCCTGCTATCACTGAGTTCCGTCTTCAGATCACGAGCATGCTGTTCCTGTCATCAGCTATTTCTTCGACGTCGCTGATGGTTCTTTGTGTATGATCTTGATGTCTTCAGGAGGTCTTCACTTCAGTGGATAGGATCAGTCGACTGCAGAACAGACTCGTTCGTCTCCTGATCCTGATCCTGATTACTATAAAATTAAGTTACAGCATAAGTAACATGGAATAACACTGAACAGATTCAGTGATAATTCCTCAAGCTATAACAGAAGTAAAAACCTATTCACTAAGTAAAGATTCAGGATCATTATCATTTCATCAGGTCTTAGGAGAGCTGGATCAACAATCTCCCCCTAAATGATAATGATAAGACAACAGAGAAATTGTCTAAGTCTAGAAAGAAAAAAAATTTCTAAGTCTAGATGAAACAGTAGGAAATAGAACTCATAAAGGTACATGTCCCATTTACTGTTTTGAGGGATCTTTTTCAGTACTATGATGGAATAAAGTACAATGCACTGAAATGCATTTTCATTAATCTTAATAAAGGTTACAAGAGTAAGAAAAATACACGAGTACATGAATAAAGTACTGAAAGAAAAGATTACAAAATATTCTAACTATCAGAGTCTTCGCTAACATATTCAGTCTTTACTTGTATTGGAACTGGAGTATCACTGAATGCGAGTCTGTGATTGAGTATAGCTCTGACAGTGCGAATGATCTCTTTATTGTCTTGGTTTTCTTTATCCTTGTGAGCAGTGAAGAGGACTGAAACCAAGTGTTCATATGGTGCTTTGTGTAGCTCGCTGAAACGCTGAAAGCGTAGGATCTTTGAGTTGTCGCTTACACAAATACCATGAACAGGTTCTCTGATGACTTGTCCTTCAGAGAGAGAGACTCCTAAAGGGAGTGAAAGATCAAGCATCGAGAGATCCAGAGGCTTGACCACCACCCTGGGCATGCAGGGAGTTGGTCTTCTTGTTGAGGTGCCTGCAGATCTTCGAATAGGTTGCTGAGGTAGGACTGAAGAGTAGTGGAGCAGGTCATCAGGTATTTCCGTTGTCCTTCTGATGCGTGCAATAAGTCCTTCAATGACTTCTTCTACTTCAGCCCGATAGTTTTTGTTGGCTTTGGGAAGTAGGGATATGATTTCGTTCCACTCTGACAAGTTGTAACGATCTAACTTGTCCAGAGTGTGTTGCACGTCCTTGACTCCAGAGCGTTTGACGGTGATCCATGTTTTTGCTCTCTTGCCGCGAGTTCGGCTGAGATGGATTCCAGAGATAGCAGCACCATGTTTTCTTAGGTGTAGACGATCTCTGCACCAGTCAAGCTCAGTGTTTACTTCTTCAGTCTGTTCCTCTGCATTTTTGTTGAAGACCTTCAGAGCAGCCTTCTGTGCAAGAATAGGATCTGCACTTATTTCAACATCTTCATCCACAAAATCTGATGCAAGCCTTCGAGCGGCTTGAGCAGAGAGGAAGGCTTCCTTCTGCTTCTTATTATGCTCCTCCTGAGCCTGTACAGCAGCGTTGTATTCTTCCTGTGAAAGATAGGCGAACTCGGAGTCACAAGAGGTACGAAGAGGAATTTTTACTCTTGTACTCTCGAGTCGCTCTATCACGGCGTTTAAACGCCCATCCCTGTTGACAATAGCAGAGTTGTCAGGGTAATTCTCACCTTCAGATCTAGGAGAGTTAGAGGGAGGAGATCTGGGAGAAGAGGCAGGGGTAGAGAAGTCATCAGAGATGAATTCATCATCTGATGAGAGGCAAATGGTTTCAGGAGGGGCTCGGATTTCAGGGGTTTTAGAAGAGGATGCTTCAGGATTAAAGCGGGTTGGTTTAGAGGGAATGGATTCAGGGTTTAGGGGTGTTACTCTGAAAGTCATTCTGCTTAATTCAGCTCTTGTCTGTTCTGATGGACTATTCTCCATGAGGCGAATAATCTCACTAGTGACAGAGCCAAAGTTCACATCCTGAAAGTCAGAGTTTTCTTGGTTTTCAGGCTCAGAGGTTTGTTTAGGAGAAGAATGGGGTGTTGGTTCAGGGGTAGGTTGTTTTGGTGGTTAGTAGACAACCATTTGTAGGTTGTTTATTTGAGAGTCATCAGAGGAGGTGTCGAGGGTTATGGTTTCAGGTGTAGGTTTAGGTTTAAGGAGAGAAGAGATTGGTTGGTTATCAGAGGATGAGGGAGAGGATGGTAATAGTAACGTACCAGGTGCACGGAGGTTCTCCCCCTGAGATTGTGCAGGCCCTGGAGTGGGCGTTGGGGATGCAGCCTTCTCGACGAAGATATCGTCGTCTTCATCATCATCTTCATCTTCTTCATCTTCCTCGTTCATTCCCCCTTGTTCGTTGGTTCTCCAGTTGGTGGAGGAGGAATAAACGGACTGGTCTCTAGGCTGTCTCTCCCCCTCAACAGGTGCCTGGAGTAAGGCGGCTGTTGATAAGTTCCTCTGGAGGAGAGAGGCCATGTCGCTAAGGACTTTGCGCGAGATGAAGGAAGATGAGATCAGGGATTGCAAAACATCCCTGTCTGCCGTGGTGAAGGACGGAGGCGGTGCAGGAGCAGAGGTGAGGGCGTTGACAGCAGTGGTGAGGCCAGTCACCTGCTCCAGGAGGGCGCGGAGGCCTGCTTCCTGAGCATCCAATCTCTGAACCACTGTTGATTGGAAAGTGGTGAGAGAGTTGGTGCTGTTGTTGATGGTGGTGGAGAGTGCAGGCCGAGCAGAGGCCTTCAGGTCATCAATAGATGCCTGAAGGTTGTTGGAGGAGGTGGCCACTTGTGAGACCTTGTCATGGATGTTATCCAGACAAGGAATCGTAAGGGTAACAGCCGTAGGCGGCGGAGTGGCGGCGACGGCGGCGGCAGCGGCATTGGCGGCGGCAGCTTCAGCGGTACTGGCAGCGGCCTTTGCAGCGGCAAGCTCCAGTTCCAACGCCTGGAGGCGTGCCTGGTGCTCGTCCTCCTTCTGTTGGAGAGCTGTGCGTGCCTCCTGCAATTGTCGTTCAGCGGACTGCCGACGTAGCTCAGCTGCATTCAGCTGACGATCGGCGTCCGTGAAGACAAAGTCATTGAAGGGGTCATCCTGATGAAGTTGGGGATGCCCTTCAGTGGCTGCTCCTAAAGAACCTGTAGACAGAGTAGCTAAGTGAGTACTAGAAGACTCATTAGCTTTCATAAAAGAAGAGACAGTAATATTTTGCTTAAAAGTATTACCTGAGGCTAGGAGGGTATCAGAGCGATTACCCCCCATGTTCTCTGAGTGTTCGAGGTGAACAACCTCAGGTTCTTGTTGTACAGGAGCAGAGATGGAAGCATCTGCAGGTGAAGAAGTTTTAGATAAAGGAGATGGTTTATTAAAGAGTTGAGGCAGGGTAATATAGTATTTCTTACCGGCCGCCTGTTTCTTTTTCTTCTGCGCCTTCGACTTGGCGCGTTTTGAAGGAGGTGGAGGAGTGGCAGAAGAAGGTTGGGGGCGCTTCAGGAGCGCAGATGAAGTGGTTGCAGCTGGGGAAGTCAGTATGGGGTTAGCTACTGACATAGCATGCAGAGAAATAGAAGAATGGGGTTTGGAAGAGAAGAGAGAGTACATACCTTCAGTGGGAGAGGTGGAGTGCTCTTCATCCGCCTGACCTGGTTCAAGAACAACCAGAACAGTGGAGAGAGGGACGTCGTCAGGTTTTGGAGACACCTGATCCAGGAACTTAGGCCCGAGGGCGTAGTTGTTGGAGTTCCCGATTTTGGGGTAGTTTGGCCCCATATGCAGTTCCAGGACTGCCGAGAAGAATCTGGTGAAGGCGACGTTGGCGACCCGCTTCGTGTTCCTGACCTTCTTGACCATGTCCTCCCATATGCAGCGAGCATAGTCAAACTCGCGATTTTTGATCGCTGAGAAAACCATGTGCTGAATCACGGTGGGGAACTGCTCCGTGCTTCCTGTCTTGCCAGATAAGCACAGGCCGAACGTATTCCATATATAATAGAATGTAGCGTTCAGGCCTGTCTTATGGACAGTAGCAGCAGTCTTGGGAAGCATGACGCCATCCTTCACAGGCCATCTGTAGCCAATGGCGTCCAAGAACTCGATGATTTCGTCGGACGTAGGAGCAGGAGGGAAGCGTTTCTTCTTTGGGAAGTTTAGCACGTTCCTCAGAGTTCCGAAACCAAAGGAAATTATATTTTCCTTGATCTGGAACTTGATGACCTCCCTTAGGACACCCTTGGCGTTCCTTTCCTTGGCAACAGTGGCAGTAGACCACAGTTGTTGCAGCATTGGTTTGTTCGGCTTCGGGTCTATTGTAAAAGCCGTCTTCAGGGGGCTGCTTAGGAGGAAGTTCTTAGCAGACAGCAGATATTCTTTGCCGTCTGGAATGTCAAACAGGCCAACGACGTTGTTCTGTTTGAATTGTACGTCGTGCTGCGGAATGACGATCGGCAGGCTTTCAGTGGCGGTTTGCAGTGGTGTAGCTTCAGACGAGAGTTGGGCGTCCAAGGAGGAAGTAGTAGCCGCCATCCTGTTAAACACAAAAATAACATATGTGGATGATTAAAGATCCAAAATATGCATTTTTCTTCATTTTTCAATGAACACAGAATATGTTCATAAAAATGGTGAAATCCTTTATACTTGGAATGGATTAGATACCAAAATTCACAAAAGGAATGTGTTTTGGTATTAAAAAGAAACTTTTATTTTGATGAGAAGATATCAAAATAAGAGTTTATGATTTTTCTTAAAAGAAATAAGAAAATCATATAACATGTTTTAACAAAAATCTTAGAAGATTTTGGAAGAACTAAGATCAAATGAAGTGATCTTAGGGTTTTTGGAAGAACGTTTATCAAAATAAGTTGTTTAGATGAAGAATACCAACTTAAAATGTGGAAAGAACAAGAGTAAAGAAACACTTACGATGATCTTGTTAAGAAAAGTGGTGAGTGTGTTCTTGGTGTTCTTGAGAGAAAACAGTTCTTGCTTTTTCTTGCTAGATTGCTTAGAGAGAATTTTGTGAGCGTAAAGAGTGTGAAGGATTACGAGTGAGGTTTTTATACCTCGTGGTAGGAGAGAGAAAATGGATGAGAGAGAAAAGAGCGGCTAAATTCAAACGTAATGATGAATAAAGGAGGTTCTACGCGCATTCACGCGCCTGACACACGTAGTGGGGAACAGGAAACGTCCCATTACGTGTCAGTGCAGATGAAAAGTTTGTTTTATTTGAAAAGATAAAAACCGCCTTTTCAGGGGATGATTCCATTTTGGTGAAAGATATGTTTTATAGGAATCAGAGTACTTATCAGATAAGTACTGTTTTGGGAAAATCCTCTTATCACATTTAATGCGATAAGGTTTCAGTAGCAGAGGGAAGAAATACTTACCTGAGAATCATCAGTATTCGGATATTGAACAAAGATTTTGTAAGTACTGAATAGAGTCATCCTCTGATGAGAGTTAATTCAGGAGTTGTTAAAGAAAGAGTCCTGAGAATGATTATTCTATAGGATTTAACAACTGTTTGTCCTGATAAACTTCAATCATCAGGATTTAACATCCCAAGTTCACTGATGAGCATATTAAAACGCATCACATCCAGTGGTTTGGTAAAGAGGTCAGCAAGCTGATATTCAGTAGGGACAAAATGGAGTTCAATATCACCATTCATCACATGATCCCTGATGAAGTGATATCTCACTTCAATGTGCTTTGTCTTGGAGTGTAAGACAGGATTGTTGGCGATGGCTATCGCTGAAGTATTGTCACAGTAGATAGGAATTTTAGAAAGTTGTATGTCATAGTCCTGAAGTTGATTTCTCAGCCACAGGACTTGAGCACAACAGATTCCTGCTGCAACATATTCAGCTTCAGCAGTTGATGTGGACACAGAGTTCTGCTTTTTGCTAGTCCAACTCACCAACTTGCCACCTAGCAGGTGACAACCACCAGTGGTGCTTTTCCTGTCAATCTTACATCCTGCAAAGTCACTATCAGAATAAGCTGTTAGATCGAACCCTGAGTCCTTGGAGTACCAAAGACCCAGATTAGGAGTTCCCTTCAGATATCTGAAGATCCGCTTTACAGCGGTCAGATGGGATTCTTTGGGTTCAGCCTGATAACGAGCACAGAGACATGTAGAATACATGATATCAGGGCGAGTAGTTGTAAGATACAGCAGAGAGCCGATCATTCCTCTGTAGAGAGTCACATCGACAGATTTCCCTTTGGAATCCTTGTCAAGTGTCAGAGGAGGAGCCATTGGAGTCTTCATCGGTGTACAAGATGTGAGATCAAATTTCTTCAGCATCTCATGTACGTATTTACCTTGATTGATGAAAATTCCCTTTTCAGATTGCTTGATCTGAAGTCCTAAAAAGAATGTTAGTTCGCCCATCATAGACATTTTATATTCAGATTTCATGAGCAACTCAAACTTTTCGCAGAGTTTGGGATTCGTGGATCCAAAGATAATGTCATCGACATATATCTGGACAAGAAGAATATGCTTAGGATATTTCTTTAGAAATAAAGTGCTATCAATCTTTCCACGAACAAAACCTTTAGAGAGAAGAAAGGTTGAGAGAGTATCATACCAGGCACGAGGAGCCTGTTTTAACCCATAGAGAGCCTTGTTTAACTTGTAGACGTGATCAGGGAACTTAGGATCTACAAAGCCAGGAGGCTGAGCCACATAGACTTCTTCATTAAGTTTTCCATTCAGAAAGGCATTTTTAATGTCCATCTGATAAACCTTGAAGTTCATATGTGCTGCAAAAGCTAGGAAGAGTCGAATTGCTTCGAGCCTAGCAACAGGAGCAAAGGTTTCATCGTAATCAATGCCTTCTTCCTGCCTGTATCCCTAAGCCACAAGGCGAGCCTTGTTTCGAATAATAGTACCAATCTCATCAAGTTTATTTCGAAAAATCCACTTTGAACCAATGATAGTACGTTTTCGAGGCCTAGGGACGAGAAGCCAGACATTGTTTCTGATGAACTCTGCTAGCTCTTCCTGCATGGCTGAGACCCAGGCAGGATCACGCAAAGCATCATCTATTTCTTTAGGTTCATTTTCAGAGATAAAATTTACATAAAGACAGACGTTACCAGATTGGCGTCGAGTTTTAATGCCAGAGGAGGGATTACCAAGAACTTGATCAATGGGATGATCCTTGGTCCATCAGAGAGCAGGTGGCTGATACACCTGTCCTGAAGTAGAAGCTTCATTTACTGATGGATCAGGGAGAAGATTAGTGGGAGTAGGCTCACTAACAGTGGTTTGAGAAAAGTCTTCACTGTTAGTGGGTTGATCAGGTTCAGAAGGTGTGATTTGGGTAATTGGAGTGGCATTAATCAGAGGTGGGGTAGATATTTCAGTGGATGGTATAGGAGGATCTTCTTCAAAACCATCAGGAAGGTCTTGAGGAGATGGATCAGCAATAGGAGGTTCAGGGACTTGAAAGAAAGAATCAGCCCACTGATTGATTTCAGAATTATCATTTGGATGAGGGAAAGTAGGACCCGATTCATCAAACTTGACGTGAATCGTTTCCTCTATGGCTTGTCTTCGTTTGTTGAACACACGGTAGGTTTTAGAAATGGATGAGTATCCAAGGAAAATTCCATCATCAGATTTGGAATCAAACTTCCCAAGATTATCTTTGTTGTTTAGGATGTAGCAAACACAACCAAAGATATGGAGATGTTCGATTGATGGCTTCCTGTTACGAAAGAGTTCGTAAGGAGTTCTTCTGAAGCGTTTGACTATCAGAGATCTGTTCTGAGTATAGCAAGCAGTATTTACAGCTTCTGCCCAGAACTGAGTGGCAAGATTGGCTTCACTCAGCATAGATCTCGCAGCTTCAATCAGCGTCCTGTTTCGTCTTTCAGCAACACCATTTTGCTGAGGAGTTCTTACAGAGGAGAAGTTTTGAGTGATACCTTTCTGCTCGAAGAAGGTTTCCAGGGTACTGTTTTTAAATTCAGTTCCGTGGTCACTCCTGATTGATCGAACAATAAGGTTGTTGAGTCTTTCCATCTTCCTGACGAACAGGATGATTTCTTCAGGAGCATCACTCTTGGCACGAAGAAAGAATACCCAAGTGTATCTGGAATATTCATCAACTATTACCAGAGTGTATTTCTTTCCAGCAATGGATTGGACGTTGACTGGTCCAAAGAGATCCATGTGGAGAAGTTGTAGAGGAGAGCTGATGGAGGAAATTTGCTTGGACTTGAAACTAGCCCTGGTTTGTTTTCCTTTTTCACATGCTGAACAAAGAGACACCTTTGTGTAGCGAAAGTCAGGAAGACCAATGACCAGGTTGTTGATGCAGAGTTGATTCAGCGTCTTGAAGTTGAGATGAGAAAGACGCTTGTGCCAAAGCCAATTTGTATCAGATGAAGCACGAGATACAAAGCAGAAGTTGTCAGTGGAAGTATTCATGTTGATGATGTAGATATCAGCATGTCTCACTCCAGTGAGAATAACTTCCTTTCTTTTGTTCTTAACTTTGCACTTTTTCTTGGAGAAAGAAACTTTGTGATTCTTATCACACAGTTGACTGATGCTCAGAAGATTATGCATCAGGCCTTCAACATAAGCAACTCTTTTGAAAGTAGTTACTCCGTTGGTCAGTGTGCCATACCCTCGGGTTTGGCCTTTACCGTTTCCGCCAAAGGTCACAGCAGGACCTCTTTCTTCACGGTAGTTAGAGAGGACAGATTTCGAACCAGTCATATGTCGAGAGCATCCACTGTCCAAGTACCAGATGCCCTTATCCTGTAAAGTTTAGAGTTTAAGTTTTCTTTGGTACCCATAGAACTATGGATCCAGAAGTATCAGTAGGACTGGTTGAGTCAGTGTCAGCCTTTACTGAAGTATCAGTACAGGAGGCTGGAGTCTTGACTGAAGGAACAGTCTTGACAACCTTCTTTCCTTTGACTGATTTCTCAGTCATGGGAATCTTCTTTACCTTAGCTGATTTTTCAGCTTTGGTAGCATCAGGACACTTACTCGCAATATGGTCATTTAATCCACAGTGATAACATTTGCGATATTGAAAGCGTTTAGTGTGGTCCAGAAAGTTTTTGAACTTTAGGTGAGCAAGACCAGCACCAAGTATGCCTTTAGCATTGGACATTGGAGGAATTGGTTTCTTCTCCTGAGTCTTTTGCTTCAGGTCAATCTTCAGTCTGGGAGCAGGATTTTGAGAGAAAGATTTTGATCCTGAGACTGAAGGACCACCACCCAGAACTTTGTTCTTGGGTTTAGGACTCTTGGTCTTTGAAGGTGTTACAGTCTTAGATTTTTCCTTGACTGTGTTCTTTTTGCTCTTAGGAGCACCTTCAGAGTGTGTGTTAGAAGAAGAAGGGATATTTTCAGAAGCATTAGGAATGGGAATAGAAGAAACGAATTTTCCAAATTTGAGCATGGAACTTTCATACTTAGTTTCTTCATACTTGTATTTATGAGTGAATCCAAGACCTCTTTTGCTTTTGTCAGATCTCCCTGAAGCTAATATTTCATCAACTTTTTCAGAGGCGTCACTCCATCCTTTGATGGTGACTTTTTCAGCATTTAATTGAGCAAGGGCTTTTTCTTTAGCAGCAAGAGCCAATTCTCTTTCAATACAGAGAGTTTTGTTTACAGTGACCTGGTCCTTATAATTTTCTTCCAAAATGGTAAGCTGTTTTATTTTTTCTTGACATTCTTTGAGTTGTCCTCTAAGATCAATATTCATTTTTTCAGCAGAGGTTTTACCATTAAGGGCTTTGTAAAGATCAAGAGTGACCAGGTCCAACTGAGTTAAGCTTTCAAGAGGAATGAGAGGAATAGGTACCTGACTGGAAGAATCAGTCGCAGAGGTGGAAGCTTCAGGAGTTGTGGAAGAAGAAGCTTCAGGATCCTGAGGAGGAATCTCTTCAGGAACCTCTTCTATCTTAGCCATGAGAGCTAAGGTAGGTTCCTCAATAATGGCCATCAGTGCCACTTGAGTGTCTTCCTCATCAGATGAGTCATCAGAGGAGACATCATCCCAGTCGCAGTCTTCTGCGATTAAACCTTTGCCTTTGCGCTGAGTTTTCATCTTTTTGTATTTTTCTTTCAGGCGCTGGTATTTGGGATTCTTAGAAGAAGATTTAGCAGAGGAGGGAGCAAACTGACTTTTCCTGTACCTGCAATCATTAGCAAAGTGTCCTTTGCCCTGACAGTTGTAGCAGATGGCAGTAGCCTTATCAACAGGGTCTGATTTAGGCTTGTCAGTAATAGTAAGATGTTTCTTTTTGTGGAAGTTTCCCTTTTTGGCAAACTTCTTGAAAGATCTGGTTAAAAGAGCAAGAGATTTATTGAATTCAGGATCTTCTGACATGTCAGAGTCAGAAGATTCTAATTCAGTAATAGTTACTGAAGAAGAAGTGGCAACAGTAGGAACTGAGTCAGAGACCAATGCAACAGAGTTGCTTTTGGTGTCTTTAGAGTCTCTTATGAGATTCTTTTTCAGTTTCTTCTGTTGTTCTCGGTTAAGAAGAATACCGTACAGCTCACTTAGTGTGAGTGTCTTTATGTCCTTTGACATAGTTAAGCAGGAGGTGTATATTTCCCAATGTTCAGGAAGAGCTTCCATGAACTTGGTAACCACCTCAGAGTTAGAGTAGGTAGTACCGATAGTCTTCAGATCAATCAGAAGACAGTTGAATCTCTGATGTAGCTGGGAGAGGGTTTCATCCTTTTGATGAATAAAGCTTTCATACTGTCGAACCAAGAAAATCTTTCTTGATTCCATGAGAACAGCAGTACCTTCATATTGAACACAGAGAGTGTCCCATATCTCCTTAGCAGAGCGAAGGTGACAGACAGAGTGGAATACATCGTCAGGAAGTGACATGGCAATGAGAGACCTAGCCTTAGTGTCAATGTTGACCAGGCGTCTGTCTTCATCATTCCAGTCAGTTACGGGCTTCACCAGCTGCCTTTCAGGAACAGCTGGTTGGCCAGCAGCAGCAGGAATGGGGTGGACGGTTTGTGTAGGCACATGTGGTCCATTTTCCAGAAAGTATGGAATCTGGGGATCAGAACCAGAGAGAAAGAGTTCCATCCTGGTTTTCCAAAGAGAGAAGTTGTCTTTGTTGAACCGAGGAGGCTTTCCAGCAGAGCCGGTATCAAAGTAGTTATCCTTAGCTTGAAGAGCCATAGAATAAGAAGAGAGGATCACAAGATTTTTCTAAGAAGAAAATGAGAGCTTGTATCTGCTCTGATACCACTTGTTGGTCCCAAGTAGGTGACCTTCAAGCTAGGATAGTGTTTGGGATTATAGAAGGGGGGGGGGGGGTTGAATATAATCACACAATTTTTCACTTTTAAATTCTTGTTATATTAACAATATGAATTTACAGATTGTTGCGGAAATAGAAAAGACAAATAGTCTAAACTAAACAATCTAAGTTCTTTCACTATGCACTAAGTGAGAAGATGTAAGAAAGAAAGATAGAGAGGAATAAGAAAGAAAAGACTTGAGTATTTTTGGATGCAGAAGAGGTATGGAGAAAATCTTCTCCACGTCCAATTTATACTCCATGCATTAAATGCATGCAGACCTACTTTTGTGACGTGTCACGTTGTAGTTGGTCTGTTGTACTATTTACTATAAACAAATACTCTTTGCATGTTGTGCAAAAGGAGTATGTTTGTAAACAGTTGCCTTGAGGTCTGATAAGTACGGAGGGAACAGTAAAGAGACTGTCCTTATGTACTTTTGTGTCAGTAAAGGCGGATAATCCTTTTGTGCATTAGACTAAGACATTACACTAATCCTTCAGGATCAGGATACTGATCAGTGACTAGAGTCCTGAAACTGGTGCTGTTCAGGGTCACTTGTATCCTGATGAATCTTCAGGATGTCATACGATATTGAGCAGCCTGCTATCACTGAGTTCCGTCTTCAGATCACGAGCATGCTGTTCCTGTCATCAGCTATTTCTTCGACGTCGCTGATGGTTCTTTGTGTATGATCTTGATGTCTTCAGGAGGTCTTCACTTCAGTGGATAGGATCAGTCGACTGCAGAACAGACTCGTTCGTCTCCTGATCCTGATCCTGATTACTATAAAATTAAGTTACAGCATAAGTAACATGGAATAACACTGAACAGATTCAGTGATAATTCCTCAAGCTATAACAGAAGTAAAAACCTATTCACTAAGTAAAGATTCAGGATCATTATCATTTCATCAGGTCTTAGGAGAGCTGGATCAACAGATGCGAATGATCAAATCTACCCACTTGCTTGGGCTGTTGTTGAAGTAAAATGTACAGATAGTTGGAAATGGTTCTTGGAATTTTTGATGCAAGACATTGGATTGATGGATAGATTGGGGGTGACAATAATGTCAGATCAACACAAGGTAGACTACTTATATTATTTGTTCTACTAGTTTTATTTATCTACATGTATGAGTTTTACTGATTGATTATCTACTTCAAAATTATAGGGACTTATTGAAGCAGTAAAAGAAGTCTTCCCATTGGCTGAACATCGACAATGTGCTAGGCATATTTATGCAAATTTCAGGAAAAGGTTTACCAGAATCCAGTTTGGGTCATTATTTTGGGCTGCATCAAAAGCAGGTACACCTGAGGAATTTAGATGTGTAATGCACAAACTGAAAGACTCGAGTCATGAAGCCTATGATCATTTGATGGAACGAAATCCAAACACATGGTCAAGAGCTTTTTTTAAGCCGGATACATCGTGTGACGCAGTTGAGAATGGAGTTAGTGAGTGTTTCAATTCATTAATTGTTTCGGCTAGAAGGAAACCTATAATAACGATGCTTAAAGAGATAAGATTGACCATCATGGAAAGATTTGAAAAGATGGCCAAGAAAGTAGAGAAATGGAACGGTGATATTTGTCCACGGATCAAAAAGAAAGTAAAGAGAAACAAAGATCAAATGAGGTATGTTCTTTTATTAATTTGTTTCATAAAAGTGATAAATATTTTTACATAATATGTTCATTACATCATTATTATTATTTGTTTAGGTTTTGGCATGTTGTCCTGAATGGTGGAACTCTCTTTGAAGCAAAAAACGGGCTTGACGGTTATGTTGTCGATACAGAAAAAATGACATGCACATGTAGGATATGGCAAGTTTTTGGAATTCCGTGTGCTCATGCAATTGTGGCCATCTATTTCATTAACCGCGACCCGGATAAGTATGTATCTCACTTTTTTCAAAATCATGCTTTATAAACACATACAACCATAGGGTCAATTCATTAAACGGCGTCAAGCTTTGGCCGACCACAACTTTTGTTAAGCCTTTGCCACCAAAATTTAGAAGAATGCCCGGTCGACCTTCGATATCTAGACGAAAGGATGCATGTGAAGGTGGTGGTAAAAGTAGGACCAACAACTTTGGACATGATGAGATAGGAAGAAGAGGGAGACAAATGACTTGTAAAAATTGTTGGGAGGTTGGACATAATTCAAGAGGTTGTAAAAACCAGAAAAAGGATGCACCATTGAAGAAAAAAATCCAGTTGGTAGGCCTATAGGGAGCGGTTCAAGTAGTTCAAGAGGAAGGGGTAACATAAGAAGAGGTGGGTCAAGTTCCACCGATTGTGGTAAGTAAACTTTATGATTCTATATGTTTTTTTTATGTATAAATTTCCCCGATGTGTTACAGTGTTAGGTAATTAACATGATTTTTTTTGAAGTTGAAGTAAGGGAAAGTGAAGAAACTCCATCTAAAAGGACAAACTGGAGCCGAGTATAACATTGGTTGAGCTTTAGCGAAGTATCGAAACATTTTGGCTTAGAATTGATAGCGGCGTTATGTTATTACCCCTTTTTATTATGGAAAATACCGTTTTTATGACATTTTATGGGGTATCAAATAATTTGTTATTTTGGTCTTTGTTTGGTTAGTAGATTTCAACAAGTAGAAAGCTAAAAAATGTTTCGGAAATAACAATTGTTTAAAAAGATTTACAATTATTTTTTGTAAGAAATAAATAAATATAAAGTTAGAAAAAAAATCCATAATGATTTGGAACTTTTTTTAATTGAAAAAACATATCTTGCAAAAAAATGGCGTTAATTTAATTGCAAAATACAACTTTTACAAAAAAAAAAAATACAAAATTAAAAAACAGTGACATGAATATTTCTTGTTAGTTGACACTTATAAAATAAATAAATAATCCACGTCAATAAAAATCTAATCCTAATCAGTTTTTAAAAGTCATTAGGTACCTAAAAGTTTAATATTTTACAATTGAGGTATCAAAATAAATGTTTTAAAAAGTACATTACTTAAAATAGGAATTTAACCAAATTACATTACTTTTTAATGCAATTTGGCCTTTTAAAACGAGCTTAGATACATATGTGTGTACTTACACGGTTAACTCTTGTAGCCTTTTGGTTGCATGTCGTTATTATATATATATATATATATTTAATATGTTTAATTTTTGATATTTATATATATCATTTTAATAAAAATATCAAATAATACATGAGCCTGAACAAGCTAAGCTCGAGTTTTATAAATCTTAAACGAGCCGATCTCGAGCTCAACATCACGAGCTCTAAATGAACCAAGCTCGAGCTCAAGCTTAAAAAAGCCTAAACGAGCCCAACTCGATAAGTGTCTGACTCTACTCAGGTGGTTTACATCCCTGGTAGATAAAAAGAATGGAATATTATATAAGATCAAGGGTCTTTTTAACAAATTTGCTTCAATTGGAGGACCTGTTTTATAAAAATTAAATAACCGGTTCTCCAAGTCATCCAAATCAACACTCTTGTCTTGTTTAGCCCTCTGCAAATTCCCAAATCCAAAACCCCCCAAAATCATCTTCCTTTTCCCCCTTTCTTGCAATCTTAATTTGTCTCCAATGTCGGTAAGTGATCATTATATATATATACTTTTTGGCAATTTTGATTGATCAATATTGTAATCGATTCATATGGAAGCTGGCAAACCGGAACCTAAATTGTTTCTTCATTGTTTCTGTTAGTTTTAAGTGATTTATATAATTGTGTCAACTTTGGTAGATTAAATTTTGTTTTTCTGTTAGTATGCTTAAAGAAACTTCTTTTTGTTTCAATTTTGCAACTATAATGATTCTAGTGCAAAGTATTTTTGTACAACACAAAATTTAAGTGCATTATTTTTCATCTGATATCAGTTTATCCAACACCAACAAAGGTTGAATGATATGGTTTATAAATCCTTTGGAACATAATTAGTATTTGGAATTATAACAGAAGGCATATGATTAGTTTTGGGAAAGATGAAGCTTCATAGGTGATATAGGTCTGTTTAGGTGTCAAACTTTAATTGTTTGGGCAAGTTATGGATTAATGTGTTTTTGTTATTATAGATTTTTGAGTACAATGGAAGTGCCCTGGTGGCTATGGTTGGTAAGAATTGCTTTGCTATCGCTAGTGATCGCCGCCTTGGGGTTCAGCTTCAGACCATAGCTACAGATTTCCAAAGAATTTTCAAGATTCATGACAAGTTATTTCTCGGTCTCTCTGGTCTCGGCAGTGATGCTCAAACACTGTAAGTATTAATGTTACTGATTTAGAGTATAATGTGACACCTTATCATAACAAGCTTACGCTATGTTCAGATTTTGCATAGGTGTAACCCTGTAACAAAGAAAAACTACCCATTCCCTAATGTAATTGCAACATGATATTCTGCCCTACGCGACTGTAGGCTGCTACAACACTATGGGTTTTATTATTAAGAAGGCATTTGTTCTTTGAAGTTTGTTGCTATCGATAACCATAAAAGGGCCAGCAAGTATATGCCAATGTGATATAACTCCAGTGTGTTTTCTTTCTTATACATACTGAGTCACTGAGAGCCTTCAACTGAGATCAACCCAATCTTCCGTAAACAAATTTCAGGGGTGAATGTGTCAACTAGGTTACGTTTGAGTATCAACTTCACTCTGTTTTGCACCTCGAAGTTCCAAGCAAGATGTGACCTTTTGAAATTTACTTTGCTTATTACACCATAATTCTGAATCGATGATTGCAACTGCATGGCCATTAATATTAGCTAGTTTTCTTCAAAATATGTATACAAGCCTCTCAGAAATTTTCAAGCTTTCCACCCTTCAAGAACCCGGTTGGTGTTTTTTCCGACTCGCCTTGGAGCTCCTGTCAGTTTTGGGCAAAAATTTCTCAAAAGAACCACTTACTGAATTCCTTTTTGAGGGCAACTTGTGTTTATCCTTTGTTACCACTAGTCCACTAGTGTTGGTTTCTTTTAATGAATCATCATTTCTTTGAAATACTATCTCATCACTAGAATTTCTAGGAACTTTCTTTTATCATCAACCGACAACCGCATCCGATGACCATATATTCTAATTGGTGCAAAAACTAGAAGCTGTTTTTGTAGAACAATGAGAATTTCTGGAAATAATTTTTTTGTCATGAAGTGTCCTTTTAGCCTTCAACAACTTTGTCCATTTCAGCTTCCTCCACATACTCCTTTGGTGCCAATACCCAAATACTTTGTAATTTCTTTATTGAAGCTGTTCACAGAGGCTTGACCTGCACCTTTGTTGGACTGTCTTGCTGTCATTAAAGCGTCCATTTTTCTAAAAACTCGAGCAATCGTGACTTTTATCTTTTAATAGAAAGGTTTTGATGGCTTCTTGCGGCTTAGAATGCAGTCATTCTTGATAGCTTCCAAACTACCATCACTGCTTAACTACCATCATCATGCTGCTAACCACTTGACAGTGAATGAACTATCCTTTTACAACCATACTCCCATAGTTGACTTTATTACAACTCTAATGCTTGACTACATCATGCCTTACAGCATCTTAATTGTATCTATATCTGTCCCACTTTGGTGTGTAACTGGGAAGCTCTTTTATTTTTATTTTATGTTATTGCAGTTACCAGAGACTTGTTTTTCGCCACAAACTGTATCAACTTCGGGAGGAAAGAGATATGAAGCCTGAAACCTTTGCTAGTCTTGTCTCTGCTATTTTGTATGAGAAAAGGTTAGAATAAAAGCTTATTTATGTGTCTTGTTTAGAATTGTACCCCTAGCTAACATATATATGTTTCTTCCTATATTTTGGATTTTCTATCCCTTTGCTCCAAAATTGAAACCAATCTGTTGAGTTTTTATAACTTCATAAGAATTAACAACTAGCCTGTACGTTCATGAAAATTGCAACAATCTTGGGGAAAAAAAACATTTAAGAGCCTCTTACTCAGGCTAATTGAAGTTCTTTTTTAATCTTTTCATTTAAATTGTGTTCATAAAGCATTTATTTACAAAAAAAATTACAATAAATTCTTTTCTGTTAATTGACTTCCAATAATGTGCTCCAAAATCTAAATGATAAACTTTATAATAAAGGAAGCATGTTTAACTTCATATCAAACACTAGAAATAAAAAGAATGGCGGAGTTTGTACTCACATTGTTTTCAATTTTGAGCTTGAATAAATAACGTACCTGGAAAATAAGATTACTCATCCATTGTGGAGAAGGGAAAATACATCTGCTTCAAATGTTACTCCTAATACTAAGAATAAACCGAGACCAAGGGTCATGCTTAGACTTTCAAGCCAACAGTTGCTAACCATTAGCGAGTCATCTCTTTTATGGAGTCCAGCGCACAAGTTTTGCTTGACTATAGAAGCAGGAATTAAAGAAAAATATTTCCATAAAACCAACAATGATGTTATGAAGTAATACATGTTAACAACCAACATTTCATTTAGGCATAGTTCCCTAACACTGAAGAGAATCGCTACATAAAATAGGGATGTTATTGATACACAAATTGTAGGTAGCAAACTGGTAATTTCTGATTAGCTCATTGTTCTACGAAAAGTCACAGGGTTTTTTTGTTTTCTTTGGTTTTATCATAGTCTATGGTGGAATATAGAAAATTCTAATTGTGTAGTGATGAACATGCATATCTTTGTTGTGCTATGGGTGAGCTTTAATAAATTGGTGAATATTCTGTACCTACGTTGCAATCAATGATCCATGTTAAGAACATGCACATGTACAGTCAAATGCTTGATTAATCTGCTCCCTATCTCTTATAAAACGGTAAGAAATTATGTATACATGACTAACGGGCTGTATAGTTGGTTTTCCATTAAGTCCTGTTTGTATAAAGCTATCTGTGTGGACAAATTGGTCTTGTATAGATTGGAAATGTTTTTGTTTGGGAGGGTTTTATCATAGACAGAAGGATCTTGTTTTTCAATTGGGAGGGCCATGTTTGGAAAAAAAACATGGCTTTCTGCATAAAGTTTACCCTAGAAGCTTACTGAATAAGCCACTTTCTATATTATTGAGCCACTACCAGAGTACCAGACAATTGTGTATAGCTGACTGAATAAGCTGCCAGTCTCATTAAGCTGGTAACAGACATGCCCAATCAGTTGCTCATCATATCTCTTTAGAATAGCTAATGTTTTGGAAGGTTGTCTTGCCATCTGGTTTACCAATATTTTTTCTCCCTTATTTCCAACAAATTGGATATCATCTTAACTATGGTGTACTAGTATAATTGTATACTTCTTGAAAGATTGTGCTTTTTGTCCGTTAGAATTTGTCTTCTCTCCGATATCGAGTTCTTTTTCGTTGTTTTCTATAGTCGTATTTCTTTCTTTCTCCATCATTTGACAACGTTTAGCTTGATAAAATTATATAAATGTTAGTTTTAATGGAATTTACTAATATTTTGTGTAGGTTTGGTCCGTATTTCTGCCAACCTGTGATTGCTGGCTTGGGAGATGATGACAAGCCATTTATTTGCACAATGGACTCAATTGGAGCAAAGTAGGTCCTCTTTCTATGCTTTGTTGATAGCATAACTTAAATCACAAGCAGGTTCAAGATAATGTAATCAAAAAGCATAAGAAGCTTCATTAATTCGTTGTCTTTCCATTTTGAAATCAACTGTAGAGAGCTTGCTAAAGATTTTGTTGTTGCTGGTACTGCCTCGGAGTCTCTTTATGGTGCTTGTGAGTCAATGTTCAAGCCTGATATGGTACGGTTCTATATTCTAATTCTTTAGTAACTCTTTTATCTTGATGTTGTTAATAACTTTTGCATTAGGCCTTATCTGATAAACGGCATATATGTTTAGTTTTCGGAAATTCAATAATGCATCCTAATTGTGACCATCTAATTTAAACCAAATTTAGAGAGAAAAGAACTGATCCTATGTTTGAGTTGATGCAGTAACTCCAAATATACAAAATTTGTTATTTAAAAAAATATATTTTAAAAATAAACTGCTCCTATGTTTGGTTTGAGTTAACACAAAATCTGTGTGCTTTATGACCCCAGCATCTAAACTATGTCACCCAAACTGATGTAGGTTGTCATACTCTTTCTTCTCCCCTATGATGAGAGTTGCCATCGCCCCATCGGCCATATCTCCATTAATTTGTTATTTACAGTTCTTCATATTTGGTCATTTCTTTTATAATGCCTCAAATGGTTGGTTGGTTGCTTTTCTTTTACCTCCAAAGACTCTTCCAATTCACCTGCCAACTTTGGAGAATCTCTTATAGGAAGAATCCTTCTCGTCCTCTACTACACACTTTTTGGTCGATTAGGTGTTTCTTCTTTATTTATGATTACATGTACAACGCTTGAGATATGAGTACTTGTGGAGGCTACTTGTACAATGGAAACTGTTAGAGATATACAGCTGTATATATGCTTATTTAAGCATGATTTAGTTTCCTTGTATAGTTTTATTCTCTTTCCTAGTTTAGTGTTGAGAATCCTGTATATATACTAGTTGTACCTTGTTAATAAGAGCATCAGAAAACCTTTGATACCTTCTTCTCTTTAACATGGTATCAGAGCTAAACTTTTGCTACAGCTAGCAGTCATCGCCGGACCCTAGCCGCCGACGGAACCCTAGCAGCCGTCGACGGAACCCTAGCAACCGCTGCCAGAAAGTCACTGAACCTTAGCCACCCTACCAGAACCCTAGCCGCCGCTGACAGAAAGTCGTCGAAACCCTAGCCGCCGCTGCCGGAAAATCACTGAACTCTAGCCGCCGCCGGAACCCTAGCCGCCGCCGCCGGAACCCTAGCCGCCGCTGCCATTCTTGTTCAGATCTGCTACTGTTCAGTGCCATCCTCGTCCACCGTAATCAGACTCACCACCACCGTCTGCCACCACCAGCGCCCGTTGCTGCCACTGCTGTCTTCTGCCACCCTCTCCAGAATCATATTGGCTACTTCTGGTCTGACTTCCTTTTCCAACTCTAGTCTCCTTGAATCCTTGTTGAACCTTATTATTTTTGCTGGTTTCTTTAAAAAAAAAATGGGAGATGATGCAAAACCAAATGAGTCTGTAGTTCCTGGAATTATTAATTATTCTGTGATTTTAAAGATACCAGTTGAACTAAACTCAACTAACTGGGCTCAATGGAGTATGTTTGTTCAAACTGGACTTGAAAGTTTGGATAAAGATGCATATTTAACCAAGGATCCTCCAAACCCGAAAACCCGGGAATGGAAACTTGACGATAGTGGGATTAGAATGGCTTTGTGGAACGCTATGGAACCTCAGATTTTGACTATTGCTCAAAATTACCCCACCACAAAGAAGATGTGGGAACACTTGCAGTCATCCTTTTCAGCAAAGGAATCTCTGTCCCACAAATACTCTGTGTTTGGATCTTATTTCAGATGTGAGCAAGGTGACTCAGACCTTACTGAATATTACACAAGGCTCTCCAAATTAGCAGAAGAACTACGAGTTCTGTTCCCTGTCACTCCAGATGTCAAAGTTCAGGAGGAGCGGTTAGCAAAAATGGATGTAATGACTTTTATCTCTGGGTTATCTCCTAAGTACTCGAGTGCTCGTCCTTTGCTTTTGAGTCACACGGCCTCTAAATCTCTAGCCTCGACATACCATCTTGCTCGAGAAATGTATTCAGACAGTTCAACGGCACAACCATCTCCTGGCACAGATGCATCTGCTTTGACATTTAGTGCCCGGAATAATGGTAAAGGAGGGAATCGGAAGAATGATTTCAATAAGAAGGTCCAGTGCAATTATTGTAAAGAGTATGGACACATCAAGTACAATTGCCCAAATCGACCGCCTGGATCTCATCCACCCCCGCGTCCTCCTCGTGCTCAGGTAGCATCCACCGATGCTACAACAGACGTTTACCCTGAAGCTTCTGGGCAGGTAGCATCCACTCCTCGTGCTAACACAGCACACGCAGGTATATCTTCAACTTGTCTTTCTGCTTGCTCATCATCCTGGATTGTTGATTCTGGTGCCACAGATCACATGACTGGGAACAAAAACCTCATAGTTAACCTAGATACAAGTACAACTCATAACCCCGTTAGACTTGCTGATGGTTCTTCATGTCCAATTGTGGGCAAAGGATCCACTAGTAATTTACCAAACCTGAACTTATCATCTGTTCTTTATGTTCCTACCTTTCCGGATAGCCTTATTTCTGTTAGTCGGATTACCAAGAAACACAACTGCAAAGTAACTTTTTACCCTACACATTGTCTTTTCCAGGAACTAGGGACGAACCGGTTGATTGGCACAGGTTTTGAGTCTCAAGGTCTTTACTTCTTGCCTGCACTTCAGTCTCCTTCGGCACACCTATGTGAATCAAGTATTCGTGAAGTTCATTGTCAGCTTGGTCATCCTTCTTTGTCCGTTCTCAAGCAGCTCAGACCTGATTTTTCACCTTGTCCTAAGTTTGTTTGTGAGTCATGTGAGTTAGGGAAACATACTCGTCGCCCCTATCCCCCGAAAGAATCTAAATGTGTCAGTAGTTTATTTCAGTTAATTCATTCTGATGTTTGGGGACCTTGTCCAGTTACTTCAATAAATGGATTTAAATACTTTATTACGTTTGTTGATGATTATTCTCGTGCAACTTGGGTTTACTTGTTCAAATCACGTAATGAAATATTTTCCATTTTTCGAGAATTTTATGCTTACGTCCAGACCCAATTTGACATCAGCTTAAAAACACTTCGATCCGATAATGCTAAAGAATATTTCTCTTCTGATTTCATGAGTTTTTTATCTGAGCATGGTATCATACATGAGTCATCATGTGCGTACACACCCCAACAGAATGGCATTGCTGAGCATAAAAACCGTCATCTGTTGGATGTTGCTCGCACTATGATGATTCATTATAATGTGCCACAACGTTTTTGGGCTGACGCGGTGCTCACAGCAAATTATTTGATCAACCGCATGCCATCTTCTGTTCTTAAAGGCCAAATACCATTTTCTCTTCTATTTCCTAAGGGTTCCCCCTTTCCTCTGGCTCCTAAGATCTTTGGATGTGTATGTTATGTTCATGATCATCGTCCGGGGCATAATAAACTTGATCCACGTGCTATCAAGTGTGTATTTCTTGGGTACTCACGAGTCCAAAAAGGGTTATCGTTGCTACTGTCCAACCCTTCGTCGATATTTTACAAGCGCCGATGTCACTTTCCATGAGTCAAATTCATTCTTTACTAGCCCCACTAGTTCCTCGGAGTCATCATATCCCATCCCTGATCCTTCAGAAACTCCAGATCCTCCAATCTATACCACCCCTCTACAAACTTCAAACACCCCGACTCACGATCTAGATGCGGATACTCGTTTCACAAAGGTGTACGTTAGACAACGAAGACAAGCAACGATAAACCAAGAGAACTCAACTCCATGCCATGACACTGGTGATTTCCATGTTCCACAACCTACATCTGAACCGCACCTAGAGCACCTCTCTGAACCGCACCCCGATCCAGCACCCCAGTCTGAAAACGAACCCAATACCGATCCAGCACCTCAGTCTAAAAACGAACCCAATACCGATCCAGCACCTCAGTCTGAAAACGAACCCAATACTGAACCCTATGACCCACCCGGAGCACCTCTTCCTGAAATTCCAATCGCCTTTCGAAAAGGAACTAGGAATTGTACCGGATATCCCATTCAAAATTACCTTGCCTATTCCCATCTCTCACCCGAATCATATGCTTACCAAACAGCCATTGATAGTCACCATGTTCCCAGGAATGTAACTGAGGCACTAAATCATCCTGGATGGTTTAAAGCTATGCAAGAGGAGATGGATGCCCTACAGAAAAATGAGACTTGGGATTTGGTTCAGCTTCCTCTTGGAAAGCGCAAAGTTGGTTGTAAATGGGTTTTTACTATCAAACTAAATCCCGACGATTCATTGCATCGATTGAAGGCTCGATTGGTCGCCAAGGGTTACTCTCAGGCATATGGGATTGACTATGATGAAACATTTTCCCCGGTAGCCAAGATGCCTTCTGTCCGCATTTGTATTGCTCTGGCTGCAATTAATCATTGGCAGCTCCATCAGTTGGATATCAAGAATGCCTTCCTCAATGGCATCCTTGAGGAGGAGGTATATATGGAGCAGCCCCTGGATTTATTATAAAGGAAGAGGCATTTAAAGTGTGTCGATTGAGACGCTCGTTATATGGGCTCAAACAATCTCCTAGGGCATGGTTTGGACGTTTTTCTAATGTCCTTCAACAATTTGGCATGACCCGAAGTTCTCAGGATCATTCTGTGTTCTTTAGACATCAAATGGGTCGACGACTCATTCTTGTAGTTTATGTGGATGATATTATTATCACTGGAGATGACAGCAGTGGAATTTCAGAGCTAAAAGAGTTTCTACAGTCACAGTTTCAGGTTACTGATTTGGGACGCCTTCGTTACTTTCTTGGGATAGAAGTCTCCCAGTCTCCACAAGGAATTCTTTTATCTCAACGGAAGTATGTCCTTGATATGTTGATGGAGTGTGGTTTACTAGGATGCAAGCCGGTAGAAAGCCCAATGCTTACAACAGGAAAACTTCTTCCCAAGGATGGAAGTCCTATGAAGGATCCAGAGCGTTACAGAAGACTAGTTGGGAAATTGAATTATCTAACAGTTACTCGGCCTGATATATCTTTTCCAGTTAGCATCTTGAGCCAGTTCATGTCTGATCCATACACAGGACATTGGGATGCAGCCCTTCGTGTTTTGAGATATCTCAAAGCCACACCAGGCTTAGGAGTACTATATTCAGATCAGGGTCATTGCCGAGTAGGTGCTTTTATCGAAGAAGGAGATGGCAGAATATCTGGGTTTTCAGATGCAGATTGGGCTGGTTGTCCTATTTCCAGAAGATCGACTACGGGATACTGTGTTTTTATCGGAGGAAATCTGGTCTCCTGGAAAAGCAAGAAACAACACATTGTCTCTAGATCAAGCGCTGAATCGGAGTATAGAGCTATGGCAGATGTTTCATGTGAAATGACATGGGTTAAAAGACTACTCAAAGAGCTTGGAGTAGATACTAATGGTTTGATGAGACTTTATTGTGATAATCAGTCAGCTATCCATATTGCCAAAAATCAAGTGTTTCATGAGCGGACCAAACACATTGAAGTTGATTGTCACTTAATCAGAGATCATGTGGTTGGCACACAATCAAACCCTCCATCAATCCTACCGGTGCATGTCAGGACTGAACATCAACTTGCGGACATCTTTACGAAGCCACTTCGTAAACCACAGATAGATTTTATTTGTAGCAAGTTGGGCATGATTAACATCTTTGCTCCAACTTGAGGAGTGTTAGAGATATACAGCTGTATATATGCTTATTTAAGCATGATTTAGTTTCCTTGTATAGTTTTATTCTCTTTCCTAGTTTAGTGTTGAGAATCCTGTATATATACTAGTTGTACCTTGTTAATAAGAGCATCAGAAAACCTTTGATACCTTCTTCTCTTTAACAGAAACGAACCTTTGGTCCACATTGGAAATTGACCCGAAACCTTTTTCATACTTTGGCTGGCTGCACAACTGGGTAGTTGCTTACTCATATGTGCTTAATGTTTAAAAACCTAACTCTCTAAATCCCACAGAAGTAGGGTCGCCCCTCCCCTGCAGAGGGGGGGGGGGGGTGGTTAGGTAGGATATATGTAGGCCTTTTCTTTGCTCCCAAGGGGTAGAGACTAGAGAGGCTGTTAGTGTAACACTTCCTTTTGTCTCAAAATAAATGTCTGCATTTTTATTTAAGTTTGTCCTAGGACAAGGTTCCACTTTTAAAACTAGATAGTTATAATTACTAAGTTTCCAACTCTACGCTTAATTTTAAAGCACAAATATTTAAGAGTTGGTGAGATGGAGAGAGATAGAGAGAGAGAACGTTTGCTGCTACCGTCAAGGATAAAATTGTCATCCAGTTAATTGTAATGATTATATATTTCTTAAACTTGTGTCTCTTTATTATGGACATTTGTTTTGGGACACATGGAGTAATTTTTGGTGTTGCCATGTATGTATGCAGGAACATGAAGAGCTATTTGAAACCATCTCCCAAGCGCTATTATCATCAGTTGATCGTGATTGTTTGAGCGGTTGGGGAGGTCACGTCTACCTTGTGTAAGTTTAGTGGATGAATATTTATCATCTGATTTCAATTCAGTATTATGCACATATAAATATAATTTTATATAAATACAGTGGGAGGGTTAAATATAATTGCTAAATATCGTGATATTTGGTAAGAAAAGAAGGTCATGGAAAGTTCATATGTGAATCATTGAAAAAATGGTGGAAATCTTTTTAAAGATATATATATATATATATATATATATGTGTGTGTGTGTGTGTGTGTGTGTGTGTGTGTGTGTGTCAGTGATTATTTATATGGATTCACATAATGCATCTTCAAATGGATTTTTCTAATGATTGACATATGAACCTTCTATTAACCTTTTCTTACCTTTTCACGATATTTAATCTTATTATTTGAATTTTGAACCGACTATTGTAAATATAATGTGTGTGTGTGTATAGCGAAGGATCCCGTGATAAGTTGAGTTAACGTGAGAAGTGGATTTGAACCCTTGATCACTTTCTCAATCCCACCCATGAATCGTGCTTGATACGGGGTGTCATTTGGTGCATCTTATCTCGGTGTTCTCATCCTAGTGTGCATCCAGTGGTTGATAACCACTTCTCACGCTTACGTTAACTCAACTTCTCATTGGAACCCAACCCGTGTGTATATATATACACATATTTATTTATTTAAGAGGGTGTGGTTTTGTTTTGGTGCAGAACACCAAGTGAAGTGACAGAAAGAATCTTGAAAGGGAGAATGGATTAAGGTGAAGCATGTATGAAGATGATAATTGATGATGTTTTTATTTTATATTATTTGAATAGTTGGTTCTTTTTTTTTTGGTGCTTTTTGCCTTCACCATATTTTAGATTTACTTTTCTTCTTTAATTAACCCCCCATTTAAAACACAAGGGAATATCAGTTTCTATACTTACGGTATGATGAATTTCAAGAGTATGCTTCATAGTTGCACTTACCCAAATATGTCTAGAAGTGGTTGTGAATTACGATTGTGCCAAAAATCAACTTAAGGACGAGGTCCTATGTTCGAAGCTAGGTGCCACTCCGCTCTTTTGCCATTGGGATGTATTAGTTTACGTTTAATGTAATGATCGTATGCCAATGTGGTGGGAAACTGAAACATTTTTTTAATGAATTACGATATGGAACAACTACCAAAAGGTTATGAAACCTATCAGTAAGAGTTATAGTTAGTTTTAAGAAATTGTTACGAAAAAATTCCAATTCGAAATGGAAAACCATTAAGAAAACATCATGAGATGATACAACGATGAACCATTACAATACGATTTATGTACGAACATCGTAAAACATCATTTGTAAATTACAAAACGGTTTTTAAAGTAATTATCTCATCTATGAATGGTTGAATTTGTTTTCTTTATTAAGGTTCAAAGGTTGTACGCCGGCCCTTCTTGATAATCTATGTGTCCTGGGTAAGATGTAAAAATGGATCCTTGATAACTAAGAAATTATTTTTAGTATATTGTGTATTTTATAAAAAAACATTAAATTTAAGAAATATTAATATATTTTGTGAAATATTTTTTTCTAACATTTTTCTAAACGGAAATTCATGGAAAGCTAGCTAAAGACCAGCTGAAAGAGAATAGAGTTACATCTTATTGAGACAATTACAAGGAGAGGTCCGTCACTCTATGGATTATCCAGCTAAATGACTTATCCACAACAAAATCAAAACATATCTTCTAACATTGGTAGACGGTAAAGAGTTATCAAAGATGTATCTGTTGTGAAAGCACCAGATTAAGTAACATGTTATCATTTTTCTTGGTATTCCTAGCGCAAGATCAATCAAACTTTTTAACAACCGTCAATCTTATTTAAAGGGCCGTTATATCTTAAATATAGATATAACTTAGGTAGTTGGCTTGTCACACATAGTATGTAATTGTTTTCAAAAGGTAAGATTTTTATTAGTTGGTAACAAGAAATCTACTATAATTTAAAACAAAAACAAATTTAATTGGATGAAATAATCAAAAGAGTATGTGGAAGATGAGTAATGGAGTATATATAAAGGTTTCTAGACAAAAATACTTCTTATATATCCGTACGAGATAAAAAATCTTAAAAAAATAATAAACAATACTATAACATAAAAGACCAATTAACATTTTTACAAAATTTGTTGTCTAATATAATTAATTAATAGATATTCGGGCCCTTAATATGATGTTAAATTTTATTTGGGTCTTATTATATACTATTTTTTTGGTTTTTCATTTATAATCTTCTAACTTAATACTATATATTATATAATATATACTAAAAAAATTTGGGCCCCTATTTCGTTTTAGTCATGGGCGTACGCCCAGCCATTCCCCCTCCAAGCATGGCCCTGGCTGTACGTTTCTCTTACACTAAAGTGTAGGGACATGATTGGACAAAACAAGTGTACGTCTAGTGTTTGATACGACTAGGATTGAATATGGCAGAACCACACAAGATCTCCCAAAAAGTTATTTGAAGATCTTATATATCATATACTAATATCTATTTAAAAGAACATGAAAACCATCAAATAACCGAAAAACCGATATGCACTTATGCATACGAGGTAATTAGAAAATATGGATGTACAAGTGCATACATATAAAAATAAAAATAAAAAGAACAAATAAATGCAAACGGGTAATTTGTCACATACACAAGTGCATACATACAGGTCAAAAAGAACACAAAAAAAACTTTCATTTGTTCCTTGTTTGGTTTTTTTGATACTTATGTATGCACTTATAGATACGTATTTTTTTATAAATTATTCCGTATACACAAGTATATACTATTTTTTTTTGCTTTAAACCTGACCATATATATACTAACATTAATACAGATTAACCCATTGTTGCTTGGGTAATCCTCTTTCAGTTTATAACAATTGGTTCTAAGATTCATGTCGTAATTAGAATACTTTTTACTACCAAAATGCTAACTATAGTAACCTGTTATGTATATTTTTACTATAGCAATCTAAGAATGTTGGTTGGCATACCAACAATTAGCTATAGCCAAAATGTCCTTGATGGCAAATATTTCTTTGAGTAAATTACTTGGTCAATGTAGTTTTCAATTTATTATGATTAAGGTTTCTAAACTTAAAAAATTATGAATTGGGTCTATGTGGTATTCAATTTTACACAACTAGGATCCCTACCATCAATTAGCCTCAATTAACTCAAGGGCAAAATTGTCTTTTCCATATTTGAATATTAAATTGTTTTTATCTTTTTCCTTATTTTGTCTTTTTGCCTTTTCTTCACAAGGACCAAATACACACATATATATATATATATATACATCATCACCTCCTACAACCTATATATATATATATATATATATATATATATAAGAGATAAAATCTGATATTAATACACAAACACACACACACACACACACACCACACACACACACATATATATATATACACCATTGTCATTGCCATTACCATCAACGCTTGCAACCATTATATGAGAGGCAATCCCATAATATATATATATATATATATACCATTGCCACATAAACCGTATAATATAACAGATGAAGGGTTCTTCCTTGGCTCTGCAAAACACCATTTTGTTAACAGAGAACACCAAACCAGCATACAAAAGCTGCAGAAACCAGTCACAAAGAGACTAGAGGCCGCACACATGCCCCGTTTACCAACGCTTTGGTGGGTTTAATGGTCACATGGGTGGGAGTGGTGGATTATCTCCAAATATATATATATAGAGGGATATATATATATATATATATATGTGTGTGTGTGTGTGTGTGTGTACACACACACACACACACACATATATATATATATATTATGGGGTTGTCTCTATCATATAATGGTTTGTATGTGTGTGTCTGTTTGTGCATTAAATATCAGGTGTATCTCTTATATATATATATATATAGAGGCAGGTTCATACAAGAACAACCCAATTTGCAAGAACAAATGAATCAAGGAAATCACATGTGATTTTGTGCTTGCCATGGAAAAACGGTGATTTGGCATGCGCCGACAAGGCGCGTGGGAGAGCTATGCTGGAAATGTGATTTCCTTGGTTCCTTCATTTCTGCAAATTGGTTTTGTTCTTGTTTGAACCTAATTCTATATATATTATAGGTTGTAGGAGGTGATGGTGTGTGTATATGTGTGTGTGTGTGTGTTAATATAGGGTTCTAGTCTTGGGGATGATGATGGTGATGGTATATATATTTATATTTGATATATATATATTTTTTAGAGTAGATGACGTATTTGGTCCTTGTGAAGAAAAGGCAAAAAGACAAAATAAGAAAAAAAGATAAAAACAATTTAATGTTCAAATATGGAAAAGACAATTTTGCCCTTGAGTTTATTGAGGCTAATTGATGGTAGGAACCCTAGTAGTGCAAAATTGAATACCACAAGGACCCAATCCATAATTTTTCGAGTTTAGGGACCTTAGTCGTAATAAATTAAAAACCACAAGGACCAAATCCGTAATTTACTCTTTCTTTTGTTTAGCGCTAAAGTAAATGACATTAATAAACGCTAAGAGCATCTCCAACAACATTGCTATAATAGAAAATTCTGAGTTTTTTTTTTCTTTTAAAGTGCTCCAATAGCATTGCTATATGATTTGCTAAAATAGAAAAAGTTGAGGTTTTATCTAAATATAGAGATTTCTCTAAAAACTCTAAATGAGGAGAGAAATATTTTTTTAATCTATTCCACCAATACCCTAATTACTTGTTTAAAAGATTTTAAAAAGTTTATTGGGATAATAAATATAGTGTATATTTTAATAATATAAGTGATGATAGAATCTCTAAAATAGAAAAACTGTTGGAGATGAAAAAGAAAGGTTTTAGAAATTTTGATCTTTCATTCTCTATTTAAAAAAAATTATAGCAAATATGTTAGAGATGCTCTAACCTATAACTTTTAGTAAAAGGCCTTTAAATTACGAAAAGTTGCTTAGGTTTTTCTCTCAATTATTTGTGGTCGACAACCTCTTTTTTTCGGTAATTGATGTGTATGCACAAAGCCCCACCCCCACTTTGCACAAATACCCCTAAAAGGCCGTTATAAGGGCCGTTATGCATTTTCAGTCAATTAATGGGGTTTTGCGCCGTTATAACGGCCCAAAACGCCGTTATAACGGCGTTTTGGGCCGTTATGGCGCCGTTATAGTGCCGTTATAACGGCGTAACGGTATGGGTATACCGTATATGTGCAAAGGGGAGCACCGTTATAGGCATAACGGCAAAGCACTCCTATTTTTTACATCTTTTTACTTTTTTGCATCATGTTGGTATTTGAAAATATTATAATCTCTCATACGTTTATGTTTCAGCTTCACAATTAAACTTCATGAACGATAAATCATACCATATATCACATTTTGAACTTCGTGGTGAATCATACATCAAATTGCCAACTCGGAACAAATTATAAAAATTAAAATCAAACTTTATGTAGCGTTGTTTGGATGGATCTCATGTGGCTTTTTTCTTACTTTTAGGCTATCAGTACCAATCGAGCCCTCTGAGCCCCATTGCCACGTCTGCGCCACATCAACTTTTCAATAAATCCACAATAAGCTTTCTAGAGCCCTCTCTGTTATTACCCGAATATACCAAACCAAATACTCAATACAATTAAAAAAAAGAATGTGAGAGAGGAGAGAAGTGTTGGGAACCGTAGGCACTAACGGTGCGCAGCGGATAACAAAACGATTCCCAAACCCGGACCCATCTTAAACTCTATCAGATACAATTTAGTGAGGTTTGACGATTTACCTTTTGAGGATAAATTTCCAGAATGCTTGTAGGGGGTACACCGCTACTGACACGTCTCGAGGAACGGTTGCTAGACCACCACCACAGATTACTCCGCAAACGAAAAAATTCCGGTTCTTACTTTGAGCCTATGATCGCCGGCGGTGGGAAGAGAGAAAAGAGAGAGATTGTTTTTTGAGAATTATCAATTCAGTTATTTTTCAATCAAACCTTATGCCTTTATTTATATTAACTAATAAGGCAGTGTTTGATACCATATGGAATACCCTTATAATTATCAACCTGATAATTAAATATATATTCCATAATTATCCCTTTATTAATTAATTCAACTGATTAATTAATTTACAAATAAATAATTTAACTAATTATTTATTTCTTTCTCTCTCGTTTAATTATTTCTCTCAACCATGTAATCCGAATGTCCTCTATTTTAGTGTGCAGCGGTGTGACCTACTAGTGTCCTATAACATCGGATACGGTAACCTTGTTACTGTCTCGCACATAATCCTAACAGACTCCCACTTGTGCTAGACATGTAACTGTACTGTTACCATTAGCCTAAGGAGGTCCCTAGCCAGACACTTAGGTTAACCAGGTTATAAGATCTCTTACATCCAGAGATACAATTCACGCTTGAATTTGTACACAGGTTCATTCCTTTTGCACACGATATTTCTAAAGTGATTTTAAGACATGGAGTGGAGGATTCATTTCTAAAAATCAAGTATTTCTTGACTCTGATTTTGATTGCCTGCAGTAACGGATATTATTAAATAACCCCTGTTATTCTATCCGAGCGTGGCCACGCGTTTTCTGCCAATCTTAATCGTCAAGGGGCCCGGAAATATCTCTCTTTTGAAAAGAGGTGCAAATCCCTTCTTGACTACTTGCATTTGGATCCACGGCTTCCGCTGCATCTAGTCACGTCCCGTATGGCCGCCCTGTTACGGTGCAGCGTTAGTACGTGCTAAGAATACAGTAGTCCTCGCGTTCCCAAACCAAGTATCTCAGGTCTAAGGACAACCTATCAAGTCAGTGCTTATGACTGGGGCTCCATGAAGCAGACTTGATTACTGGTCACTTCCAATACCCAAACACTCTGATGAGTATCTATAAATACTTGGTCACATCACTTGTGCTTTTATTCTCTACTTTGAATAAATCATCAAGTATTTATAATAGCGTTAATACTCCCTATTGAAATTCCCATTTCGATAAGTGGCTACGGAATTTTAGATTTTATACAAATCTTTGTAAAATCATGGATACGTTAAATATGCGAAAAATAGTTAATTTCGAACAATCATGAAAATAAAACCTCCATTTATTTCCATCACACTGTGAAATAAAAACTTTACATGATTATATTGTTTCTAAATTAGACTATAGTAATAATTAATAAACTAAGAACTAGCTACTGGCTTCCAGGTACTGCATCCCAATGGAATTCGCATGTGCCTCATGCTTTACCCTTGCTAGTGGCTTTGTCAGCGGATCTGCGACATTGTCTCTTGTTGGAATCTTGCATATTCTCACATCTCCTCTTCCAATGATCTCTCGGATGAGGTGATACTTTCTGAGCACATGTCTTGACTTGTGATGCTCTCTAGGTTCCTTTGCTTGCGCCACGGCTCCTGAGTTATCACAGAATATATCGATCGGTCTCGAGACACTGGCAACCACTCTGAGATCCGATAGAAAATTTCTTAGCCAGACAGCTTCCTTTGCCGCATCAGATGCTGCAATGTACTCTGCTTCTGTAGTTGAGTCTGCAATCGTGTCCTGGTTCGAGCTCTTCCATGAGATCGCACCTCCGTTTAGGGTAAAGACGTACCCTGACTGTGACCTGAAGTCATCTCTGTCGGTCTGGAAACTAGCGTTAGAGTATCCGGTGACACTAATTTCATCCTCAGTACCTCCAAAGACCAAGAACATTTCTTTCGTTCTTCTCAGATATTTAAGAATGTTCTTGACAGCCACCCAATGGGGTTCACCCAGATTCTGTTGGTATCTGCTCGTAACACTTACTGAGTAAGCAACATCGGGCCTAGTACACAGCATGGCATACATAATCGATCCAATTGCAGAAACATATGGGACCGATTTCATCTTGTCCTGATCTTGACTAGAAACAGGACACTGTGTTTTACTTAACACTATGCCATGTTGCATCGGGATAAATCCTTTCTTGGATTCATCCATCCTGAATTTCTTCAAGATTTTATCGATATACGTACTTTGGCTAAGCCCGATAAGCCGCTTAGATCTATTTCTGTAGATCTTTATACCGAGTATATAAGCGGCTTCTCCAAGGTCTTTCATCTGGAAACATTTGCTTAACCAACTCTTAACACTCTGTAAAGTTGGTACATCGTTTCCTATTAGTAGAATGTCGTCTACGTATAAGACCAAGAAGGTTACTATGCTCCCACTGAACTTAGTGTAGACACACGGCTCGAACTCACTTTTGGTAAAACCAAACTCTTTGATTCGCTCATCAAAGTGTAAGTTCCAGCTTCGAGATGCTTGCTTCAACCCATAAATGGATTTTAGCAGCTTACACACCTTATTAGGATTCTTAGGATCTTCAAACCCTTCTGGTTGTTCCATATAGACGTCTTCTGTTAACTTTCCATTCAGAAAGGCTGTCTTGACGTCCATCTGCCAAATCTCGTAGTTAAAGTACGCTGAGATGGCCATAAGAATCCTAATTGATTTTAACATGGCCACTGGTGAAAAGGTCTCATCATAGTCAATGCCATGAGTTTGCGTGAATCCTTTTGCAACCAGTCTGGCTTTGAAGGTGTGTACGTTCCCATCCATGTCGGTTTTCTTCTTGAAAACCCATTTGCGTCCAACAGCCTTACAGTGTTGTGGCAAATCAGTCAACTCCCAAACTTGGTTGTCGTACATGGATTGCATCTCGGCCTTCATGGCTTCCTGCCATTGTTCAGACTCACTGCCTGACACAGCTTCTCCATAGGATGTTGGTTCATTCAAGTCTCCGCTATCCTGAGAGACTAGGAACCCAAGATACCTATCTGGTTCTTGTCTTACCCTGCTGGATCTGCGAAGGTCCTGTGTTTGCACTTCCTCAATCGGCTCTGATTGAGGTTCAACATTGTTATGTTGAATTTCTGGCTCAACAACTGGTGTAGTGTTTTCTTCGTCTACTACCTGTAGATCTACATCCTTTCTGGTGTTCTCTAGGCTGAGAAACTTTTCTTCCAGAAATTTTCCATTTCGAGCAACAAAAACTTTGTTCTCTTTAGGGTTGTAGAAGTAATACCCCACGGTGGTCTTGGGATATCCAACGAAGAAACACTTGTCGGATTTGGGCTTGAGTTTTTCTGAGGTAGGTCGTTTGACGTAAACCTCACAACCCCAAATTTTCAGAAAAGATATGTTGGGTTTCTTACCCTTCCACAACTCGTATGGAGTCTTTTCTACCGACTTTGTTGGCGCTCTGTTCAGTATGTGTGCTGCTGTTTCGAGCGCATGTCCCCAGAATGATGTTGGCAGCGAAGAATGACACATCATCGTTCGTACCATGTCAAGCAAAGTACGATTTCTCCTTTCTGATACACCATTCATCTGAGGTGTATACGGAGGTGTGAGTTGGGATACAATCCCACACTCCATCAGATGATTGTCAAACTCATCACTGAGATATTCGCCACCACGATCTGACCGTAAGAACTTGATCCTCTTGTCAAGTAGATTCTGTACTTCATTCTGATACTCCTTGAATTTATCAAAGGTTTCAGATTTATGTCTCATCAAGTAGACATAACCATACCTACTGAAGTCGTCAGTAAAGGTAATGAAGTACCGGTATCCTCCTCTTGCTACATGACTGAAAGGTCCACATACATCTGTGTGGATTATTTCAAGCAAGTTAGTAGCCCTTTCATTTTCATTGTTGAAAGGTTGCTTTGTCATTTTACCAGATAAACAAGATTCGCAATTATCAAAAGGTTTATAGTCGAAATTACCAAGAAAACCTCCTTTTAGGAGTAGTTCAACGCGTTTCTTGTTTATATGGCCCAAACGACAATGCCAGAGGTAAGTCTGATCCTCAATATCTTTGGATCGGTTACTTATATGATAGATTTCACTATTGTTGTCTTTCAGATTTACAGTGTATAGACCATCTACTTTTAAAATAGAAAATGTTATCTTTAAAGACTGAAACCATTTTATAAGTATATTTATAATAAAAACCTTGGTCTACTAATAAATCAAAAGACAAAACATTCTTAATCATATTTGGAATATAATAACAATTATCCAGTTCCAAAACTAGACCCGAGGGTAAACTAAGACTATAAGATCCCACGGCTTTAGCAATCAACGGAGTGCCTTCGCCAACTCGTAGGTTCGAACGGTCCTTCCTCAGAGTCTTTCTTCTAGTGAATCCCTGTAAATGATTACAAATGTGGTTACCACTGCCTGTATCAATTACCCATGATTCATAAGAAGTGATTAAGCAATCTATCATAAAGATACCTGGAGCATCGGGTAAACCGATCTCTATCTGGTCGATATTCATCGAGTGCTCGCAAATATCCTCGCTGCCGCACTCTGGGCAACTCAGATCTCCCAGCTCATCAATTATATCAGTGTCCATGAGATTCGCAGGTTCGGGTGCTGGCTCTAGACTGGCCAGGATATCTTCATGAACTTTATCCACGTCGTTCTTTGGTTCCTTCATGTAGGCACTAGCTGTGTCCTGAACTTCCTTTGTGAGGGAGAACCACATGAGGTACACTAACTCCTCCTGAGTCATCGTGTACCCCAGACGTGATAAACATTTAAAAAGCCTTCTCATTTCAATAAGATGGTTTTTAACTGACTGACCATCTTGTAGCTTCAGGGAGAGAATCTCTTGCATGATCAAAAGCTTGCCCGTGTGCTTGTAGAAACCTAGCTGGTTCTCTACATTTCTCACAACCTCGTGACAGAATTTCACTCTTAAGTTTCCCGTGAACTCGGGTGACATAGAGAAAACTAGAATGGACATTACATCCGATTCATCTGCCATGAATCTGAAATATTCAGCAAATTCCTCTTCAGGGGCATTGCTTTTAGGTCGTGACATGGGCTTATTGATCACATAAAGCTTACCCTGGGCACTCAAAACATTCTGTAAGTGCAACTTCCAAACTGGAAAGTTCTGGCCCGTAAGCTTCCACTTGCCCGTAATAAGGCGAAGTGATTCCTCAGGTGAATAAAACGGAATGCTAATTGGAGACATCTACAGAAGAATATAAATTCCAATTTAGTTTATAATTATATAATTCTAATAAATTATTACCCTTAAAATAAATTTATTAGACTAGAATCCATATTTCACATGTGTCGGGAAGCATGTGATCATGTCAAACCGACTCATGCGATCTATGGTAGGTAAAACTATACCAATCGTATTCCTATCTGGAAAAACACGACTTCTAGATCGTCGGGACATCGGATATTAATAGTCCGTGCAAATTTAGTCCCTCTAGTGCATTTTGGCCTGGTACCACCCAGTGAATAAATAATTACCAAAATAGATTGCACCACCCGGGACCTGGACAAACTCTGGCCGGTACCACCCGGAGATAATTCGCAGAGTTTTATCTCCCTCCAGTTTCGGTTTGAACACGGACGTTCATAGTGTGTGCACTTACAACGCCCTATGTACCTTACACCAGAGGTGCCCCTAAAGTGGGTTGCACTTACTAATCTATGATTTTAACAAGGGTCGAAAATTGCCAGTTTTCAAAAACTTTGGATTTAAACACAAACTGTATTTTATCCAATTTTAAAACCATTTATATTTAATTTAAAAACGTAACTATGTAATATAATTAAATATAAACAACCACGCAGACTGAATAATCGTAAACAACCACGCAGTTAAAATAACATGTCATAGTCAAGAACCCTTAACTATTGTCGTTTTTGTGAGCCAACACAAAACGGCAGTCTAATTCCTAAGGGACAAATCTTCTCGGTGCTCCCACTGGCTCCAAGCTCCATGATCGTCTCCTTGACTCCGTCTTCAGGTCTTTATTTTAATTAAAAATATTACAAATAACCGGGTTGTAAATGGCACGCAGGCCTCCCGTAATAATAAATAAAAATAAAAACGCAACCATGGGTCTAAGGGTATGACTATGACAACAAAAACTTGACTAGATTTTAATTAAACGATTAAATCTAATTTAATTAAATCAAATAATTAATTTAGCAATTAACAAAATTAATCCCTAGGGTTCAAAACCTTATCTGGTTATAGTCCTTATCTCATAAAAATTTGTTGTGCAAGAAACGACCGGTAAAATACCGGTAATGATAGTAACCCTAAAGCCACCATCACCGCCGTGTTTTACGAACAACACCACCCGCGGCGTGGCCGTAAGGCAGCCCGGTGGTTTGATCGATTGCCACCGCCACCACAAACGGTGGTGCGATGGTCGGTTGTTTCATATCGTCGTCATCATCATGATTCCACCGGCGATAACGGCAGCTATCCGCCACCATCATCACCGTGGTTCACGGTGAACAACAATAACAATCATGCCGCCACCACCATCATCGACGATGGCAGCAACGGCCACCACCGCCGACCGGCGATATAACTAAAAACAGTCGACGACGGCAGCGGCTCTCGCCACCGCCGCCGTTCGTTTTTCCGGCGAGATAAAAACAAAACCACCACCACCGTTAACCGGTGGTTGGAACATCAATCGGTCGCCATCACCATTGTGGCTTCCGATCGCAACCATCATCACCACCTTTGCCGTGATCGGCTTTGGTGGTCGAACCAATTTCCACCGCCACCACGAACGGTGGCGCGGTGGTTGGTCTTTTGCCGCAGCACCACTGCCACCACACGGCTGTGTGGTGGTTCTCGATGATACCAGCCGCCGCCACCATCAATTGGTGGTGCGGTGGGCTTTGGGTGCAGCCGGCGGCGGCCACCACTAGCTGTGGTGAGCCGTCGGTGGTTTTGCGGTGGTTGGCCTGGTGGTTCGGTTAGCTAACTGCCGCCGTTCCACCGCCAGTTTCCGATTCATTAGGTTTTTCATAAAATTCAATTTTTACAATAATTCAAAACATATAAAATCAAATTTTTAAACCTAATCAACAAACAATTAAACCTGATCTGTAGGTTTAAGAAGTGGCTCTGATACCACTGTTGGGAACCGTAGGCACTAACGGTGCGCAGCGGATAACAAAACGATTCCCAAACCCGGACCCATCTTAAACCCTATCAGATACAATTTAGTGAGGTTTGACGATTTACCTTTTGAGGATAAATTTCCAGAATGCTTGTAGGGGGTACACCGCTACTGACACGTCTCGAGGAACGGTTGCTAGACCACCACCACAGATTACTCCGCAAACGAAAAAATTCCGGTTCTTACTTTGAGCCTATGATCGCCGGCGGTGGGAAGAGAGAAAAGAGAGAGATTGTTTTTTGAGAATTATCAATTCAGTTATTTTTCAATCAAACCTTATGCCTTTATTTATATTAACTAATAAGGCAGTGTTTGATACCATATGGAATACCCTTATAATTATCAACCTGATAATTAAATATATATTCCATAATTATCCCTTTATTAATTAATTCAACTGATTAATTAATTTACAAATAAATAATTTAACTAATTATTTATTTCTTTCTCTCTCGTTTAATTATTTCTCTCAACCATGTAATCCGAATGTCCTCTATTTTAGTGTGCAGCGGTGTGACCTACTAGTGTCCTATAACATCGGATACGGTAACCTTGTTACTGTCTCGCACATAATCCTAACAAGAAGCGACTACATCGGAGTGGGGAAGCCGATGTAGTACAACCCGCTAGCCCACCAGAATTTGTACCGGAGCCCGCTCAAGCCCTTGAGCCCGCCAGCACTGCCCAATGCAGCCTAAACCACCGCTACTAAGGGCCCTAGACGAATTTTACACCGTTGCATCGCACGGGTAGATAGCTAGTGTGTGTATATATATATATATATATTAAAAATTCAAATGAGATTTATTAATTTAAACTTTAGATTAATTTTGATTCATATAGTTTGTTAACAAAAAGTAATCAAAATATAAATATAATTTTATAGTACAATTGAAAAGGCTAGAACATTACAAAAATATTAATATTTATAAAAAATATAAGTAAATAGTTTAAAGTAATATAGATTACTCGTGATCTTGATTCGATCAAATTTGTATAACTGTTTACAAGAAAACAAATATAAAAATTGTTTTATAATATTATATATATATATATATATATATATGTTTATAAGAGGAGTTTTATTTGTGAACTTGTGGACAAGATCCTAGCCGTCTATATCCAAGATCAACGGTCAAAATAAAGTGGGTATATCTTTTATATAGTGTAGTTGTTTTTGAAGAAACTACTCATTTACTCTTGACCATCGATCTTGCATACGGACAACTAGGATCTGATTCACAAGTTCACACTAAAAACATGGTTCATGATTGAAATGAACTCTCTCTCTCTCTCTCTCTGTTTCTCTCTCTCTCTCTCTCTATATATATATATATTATAGATTTATAAAATGAAAATGGTTAAAAAATAAATAAAAATAATAACATAAAAGGAAAGTAGACAAGAACCTGAGTTTTTGTTCAAGCACCTGAATAAGAACCTATGACTGGACAAGAACCCTTGTCTAACAATGGATGTCCTTGTAAAACCTCAAGAAGAACCATGCATTGTGGATGCTCTACAATGGTCGAACCTCTAAGAACCTCACTCGCCATATTTTTTCCTACCACATCATTACCACCTCAATAAACTAAGAATCTCCTCAAAACTCTACAATTTTTGGTATACTTTGTTAGAAAAAATATTTTATAATTATTAATTTTAGTTTACATATATAAAAATATTTTAAAGTAATCTAAACATTATGAATTAATGGAATAATTAAAAATCAAACTTATTAAAACTATTATTAAAGGGTATATAGGAACTATATTTGTTAAGTAGGAGACAATAAATAAATGCCTACAATATCAATGAATTCTTCTGACATACTATACTAAATCTGTTATCGTAACATCATTTACCGAAAAATGTGATCCTTTATTGCTCCTCAAGTTGTTATCTTGTATAGGGTTGACAATTTGCTCAGCAAACACTAGTATGCATGAAAAACGCTGGCTCTGATGGTTTTGGGAGAGGAAGAGACGCACTTTTAAGCATGTGAACAACCTCAGCCATTGTTGGCCTGTCAACAACGTTATTTTGAACGCACAATAAACCAATGTGGATAGTTCTGATGATTTCTTGCAGTGAACCTAATTTTTCCTTCAATATGGGGTCTATCATATTAGACACTGTTCCATCTTGTAAGCATTTCCACGCCTGAAAGATCGAGGTTAATAAGTTTTTCTTCAAATAAACATAATTTGAAATTTAAGGAGTAAGATGGGATACTTACATATGTAAGAAGGCCTTCAACACCTTTCCCGTTTCGAAAACGTTGATTCTGTTGACCCGCTACAGTTTCTAGCACTAAAACTCCAAAGCTAAAAACATCTGATTTTACGGAGAATTGACCATACAATGCATATTCAGGTTCCATGTATCCACTATATACAGTTATAATAACCAAATGGAAGTTAGAATAAATCAGTTTTCCTTGGTCAAATATTTTAAATTACTCATATATAGAATATAATTTGGTATATATATATATATATACAGAGAGAGAGAGAGAGAGAGGTTCCAACAATCCGATTTGTACTTCCTTCAATTTCATCAGGGTTAAATAACCTTGCCATGCCAAAATCTGCAATTTTTGGATCCATATTTGAATCTAACAAAACATTGGCGGCTTTGAGATCACGATGGATTATCCGCAGACGTGAGTCTTCATGGAGGTAAAGAAGTCCTCGAGCAATACCTCCTATGATTTTGTAGCGTGTATCCCAATCAAGAAGTAAATGCTTAGTTGGATCTACAAGATTGTAGCAAGAATTCAGCATGAGCAACAACCTTCTTTAAGGAAGAGGTAAAAGAAAACATAATATAGAAAGAAGTGCAACAACTAAACTATCAAATATAAATTTGTCAAGGCTTCATTGCCACAAACTCATATATAAGAAGTCTTTCAGTTCCTTCCAAGGTGAAACCAATGAGCTTAACCAAATTTCGATGTTGAAGCTTTGCGACTAATAAGACCTCATTATTGAATTCTACTTCACCTTGTCCAGACTCTCTAAATAGCCTTTTTACTGCTATTGCTTGTCCATTTGGAAGCTTGCCCTAAATATGAACATGTTTATATTTAAAATGCACGTGATACTAAGATGGTCATTTGACACATAGTGAAAAGGGTTGTGGCTATATATGTTTTCCATGTACCTCGTAAATGGATCCGAATCCACCTTGTCCAAGCTTATTATTTTCAGAGAAGTCATCTGTTGCTGCTTTGATAGTATGGAAATCATAGTGTAGTGATTCAACGATGTTAATGTCCATAATTTCACCTACCACATATGAAAAAAGAGACACCATTAAGTGTAGTTCTAAGATTAACATAAAATTGTTATGCATTAGTTCATTATTCATATAAGGAGGTTTCGAACGTTTACGAGTATTTTTAGAGATATTTAGAAATGACGAAAAAGATCCTGAAATAATCCCAAAATTCTACCTCACAAGATGAAGAATGTTGCTTAGGAAATTTATCTCGCACAAGTGTTCTAAATTATCCGACACAAATTGTGTTTATTTATTTATTCTATCATTGAAGATCGAAAACAAGTCGAAAATAAAAAATATAGAAAAATAAGAGTATCAAGCAGGTTAACCCATATGACATTCGTGTAATGCACTACCAATACTTGCACATGCAATCAAAGCCTTGCAATGAGAAGCCTCTTATGTTGACTATTTCTTTCTCAACCTGACCATCTTCTCCTAGGCTTCCAAAGACTATTTTGGTTATTATTTAATTTTAGTTATTATCTTTTATTTTATTTTATTCCTTATTTAAATTATCTTTCAATTCTAATCAATTAGCTTAAGATTATTATTAATTAGTTTTATAGTTAATTTAAGATTAGATCTGATTTCATAGTTATCGATCTATTCTAGTTAATATTATAAATAAGGATAATAGGTTTCGATTGTAATCCGTTAAAGTTTTATTAAATAAAATCATTCTCTTTAGAGTTTTTAGAGATTATTTTTTAGTATTTTTGAGTTTTACCGTTGGTAATTCTCAATCCTAAAAGATTTAGACGCTTGTCGATATTTTCGCAAACTCAATTACACTTAAAAGGAAGATCCATCGCTATGCTACAAAACAAAGGGTATAAAATACACGCAAGACAAGATTTGGTCAATCCTTATCAAGATGAAATTTATCTGCCAAGTTTATTCAATTCCCAATTCCCATATCTTTACATGTTATAATTCATGAGCTTTGGGGAAATGTTATAAGGAAGCAATATGTATTTAACACAAGTTCACGTGGTTTGAATTCCCAAGAAAAATGATTTTTTTTAATGGCAAGCTAATACACACACGTTCGAGCGGTATTGCTATGATTCGATCCAACCTATGGCTGAACCCGACCGGCAGGATATCTCTGAACCCGGCCCGGAGGACCAGATTCAGAGTCTGCATATCTCAAAAATGTCGCTAGTGGGAATCGAACCCTGGTAGTGTGGCTTTCACCCCACACCCCAGGAATGTTACCTATTTAACTGAGCTAACACCCTTTGATCCAAGAAAAATGAAATGAATATAAGAGGGTATTTGGACGTGTGTTTTAAAAGTGCTTATTCACTTATTAGCTTATCCAAAAGCTAATAAGTTAAAATTAGTGTTGGATACTGGAACACACTTTTGAAAAGTGCTTTTTGGAGAGCTTACAAACACAGATTTTAAATGTCACGGGTGAGTGACTTTTTGTGGTGAGCAAAAATGTTTTTTGTTGATAAATGATACAAAGGCTTCTCAAAAAACTAATAAGCTATGTAAAACATTAAAAAACAACTTATTGCCTTATTGACTTTATCACCACAAAAGCTAATCAAAACACTTTTTTAAAAACTCTTTTTTTTCCACCATCATAAATAAATAAGCACTTTTGGACAAAAAAAACACTCCCAAACAACCTTCTAAGTAATAGTTTTGGAACTTACTTTTAACTTGTAATCTAAGTGTTTCTTTCCTCCTCCATATTATGTACATGCCAACGGAAATGATTATAATTATCACAAAAATGATAGGAGGAATAATGATAGCCATTCTTGGAGTTCCGTCTGTATCTTCGTCTGCAAAAAAATTAATCATCCTCATATAATAATGCATGCATGGTTCATGAGATTATTTTAATTAATTATATATTTTCTTAATATACAAATATCCATTCAAGTTATTAAATTTTTATGTTCTTAATTAGTATCCTTTCATTTTCATTTTCATTTTCAATCTTATATTGATTGTCCAATCAAAATACTAGCTACGATTTAAAAAAGGAAAACTAACTACGAGTGTTAAATGTACCAATTAATTTTGTGTACTTTTTAACAAGCTAGCTTTTGAGAAAAATATTTACAAAATATGTAGATAGAGGGAGTATTAAACAAGAACAATAACTTATGAAAAAACCTTAAACTTAACCGTTTATATGATTTTGCATTAACGACCAAAAAAGCCACACACGACCTGCAAAATCGCATGAATCATGTATGATTTTGTATATGAATTGTTTATGATTTCTTTCTTAGTTCTCGTGTTCTTTGAAATAGATATTGTTCTCGTTTAAATCCACTTTCATATGTATATTAATTGCGTACCTGATGGTGGTAGTGGTGGTAAAGTAGGAGCCAAGGATGCAGATTCGGATGGAGGGATAACCGGAGTCTTGTTATAAAACAAATAATTCTCGTACCTAATTGTACATGAAGGTGTCCAAGCGCTTGCCCCTTTCGTACTAACGTATTCTGGAATTCCACTGATTAAGTATTCCAGGCAATCGTTACATTGTTGGGTCGATAAATCCGGAGTACACTGCACAAGTGCATGCATAAATCGATTTTGAAGACTTGGGCACACTCGTGTTTCCTGTAGCGAACTTCAACAAGGATCCGCCATCAGTTGCTTTACCTCTCAGATCATCGAGTAGCGGCCTCAGTACCCAAACGAAGCCATAGGCACTACTACTGTTATCATCACCAACCGTCCACGAAGAAGAAGAAGATTCGCTAATAACATTAATTCCCAATATAGTGGCATTGGAGTACCTCAAGAAACAGATATCATTGTGTACATACCCACCTCTTGAACTAAGACAAGCTTGTCTTATCTCAACAGTAGCGTCTTTCGAACAACTTTGGCACATGCCAGCCTCCACGTCTCCACGGCAAAATGCGATTGCATTGGCTGTATCGGGCCCTTCGCCCACAGAGATGTTAAAAAACCCGTACCCAGAGTTGGTTTTAGGGAGGGAAGACATGGCTTCTTCGAGATTTATGTCGTAATACTTACTTTTGGGGGTATAAGTACTATGGTAATCGCAACCAGATTGATCAAAGACATGCGGTTGGGATTTTATGAGAACGAAGAGTTGGTAGGTGTAAGTAAGACAGAAAAATACAAGTGATTTTCCGATGAGTATCGTCATATAATTCTCTTATGTGTAGGTTGGGTGGAAAATTAATAGTTTGATTATGATCATCTTCATGAAAGTTAAATACATGATGTTTCTTCTAAATTGTTTAAATTAAGTTGTCCCTTCTAGTTTCCAAGACTTCACCAACTATTTAATGGAAGTCAACAAACAATTACTTCACCATCCGGGCAAGGCCAACGTAGTGGCCGATGCGTTGAGCAGTAAGCAAAGTGGTGTGTCCCTTTCGGATAGCGTTTTTAAGGTGACCATGACTATGACATTCCTTGAGATGGTTTGTCAAGCGCAAGAAGAAGCTAGTCGAGGCTAGAACCAAACAAGGAATGGGTTATAAGTCTGTAGCTGTTGATGAACAGAGACAGCAGGGAGCTTTCGGGTGAGATGACCGAGTGTGGGTCCCTCTCGCAGGTAGTACTCGGCAGTCATTATTGGAGGAAGCTCACCAATCGAGGTTTTCCATTCATCACAGGGCCACGTAGATGTGTAGCGATCAGAAGACCGATTACTGGTGGCCTGGAATGAAGCGCGATGTAGCCGATATGTAGAGTCGTTTTCGACCTGTCTGAAGGTCAGGGCCGAGTATCAGAAGCCTTACGGCAAGATGCAGACTATGGAAGTTCCGATGTGGAAGTAGAAGAGCAAAATCATGGATCTAATCACCAGCTTAGGGTGATAGTAGATCGGTTAACCTTGAGGGCCCACTTCTTAGCCTTTTGGGAAAGCTCTTGTCGGAGCAGTCGGCGGATACTTTTGTGAGAGAAGTGGTGATGAGGCATGAGGTGCCTGTGTCGATTATTTCGGTTGGAGATACTCGTTTCACCTCTTAGTTCCGGGAGTGGTTCCATAATGATTGGGTACTAAGCTGCATTTTAGTACCGCTTATCATCCGCAGATCGATGTGTAAAAAGCAAGTGGGCGATCCTAACGTTGGTAGCTATGCTGCGGGCATGTGTTTTTGTTTTGTGATAGTTGGGATACGTACTCGTCCTTAGCCGAGTTCCCGTTTACCATCAGTTTTCACTCGAGCTTTAGGGCGCAGTCGTACGTAATCCTTGCGGGAGGAGATGCCGAACCCCGATCCGTTGGGGCGAGGTGGGTCAACATGTTCTTGGGAGTACAGAAGTAGTACAGAGGACTACCGAGAACATTCAGATGATCAATGAACGTTTGCAGACAGCTCAGAGTAGGCAGAAGAGTTATGCAGATAGACGAAGATCAGACCTAGAGTTCCAGGTGGATGACCGTGTTCTGTTGAAGGTCTCACCCTGGAAGGGAGTGATCTGTTTCCGAAGAAGGGTTGCATAAGCGCCTCGCAGGCGAGTCAACTCACATACCGTTGGATGATATTCAGGTGGACACGCGCTTGAACCGAGTGAGAGACCCGTAGCGGTGTTAGAGCGGAATGTGAAGAGGTTGCGGAACGAGGAGAGTGGAACCATGAAGGTTCAGTGGCACCATAGAAGAGGATCTAAGTGGACTTAGGAGCCGGAAGCTGATGCGGGAGTTATACCAGAAGCCTTTCAGAGATTGATTTCAGGGACGAAATCCTTGTAAGTGGGGGATAGTTGTAACGCCCCGTTTTTTATTATTATTCGATTCTTATTTATTTCCGGGTTCATTCATTCGATTTCTCTTGTGGGTCTAGATTATTTAGTTGGGCCTAGTTGGTTGTTGGGCTAGTGAGAGTTAAATGGGCTTGGCCTAGTGTATAAGACTTAGCGGGGAAGCTTTGAGAAGGGAGTTGTGAATTGAAAGAGAAAAGAGAGAGCGAGAGAGAAGCGAGAGAGAGGTCGAGAAAGAGAAGGGGCGACGAGAAGAGAGAAAGAGAAGAAGAATCCAGCCAATGGTTCGAGATTAGTGTGGCTTCGTTGTCAATCTCCAAAGGTATTGTATTCATTCCTCGTTAGATTTGTTATCGTAACCTAGGGTTTGATAGATCGTTTGTTTAGGAATCGTTGTTGTTGAGTCCATACCCTAGATTGGTTATTGTAGCCTCGTAGAGCTCCGAAAAACGAATCCGTGTCAAGTTGAATCGGCCAAAACGGAGTTCGTATGAGTGAGTTATGAGGAAAATCGCGTTTTGGGTCGAATTTGGAACCAGCCGCCACCTCGCACCAGCGCCCGCGCCGCGAGCAGTGAAGCGAAGGTTCTCGCGCCGCGAGCATACACCCTCGCGCCGCGAGAAGTGCAGGGGGGCCGGGGCTGTCCAAAATCCGGTTTTCGAAGTTGGTTGTTTTCAGGATTTGACCTTGGGCTACTGTTAGGCATGTTATAGGATGGCTATAGATGAAATTTGAGGGCAATTGGACTAGTGTAGCTAGGCCTAAAACCCTTGTTTCGGTATTGGGTCTATGTGTAAATTGTTTAGTTTGTGATGAGTTGTGTGTTTGCTTTGTTTAGGTGAGCTAACTCGTTAGTGTGTGGATACCGAGGGATGCACTGAGCTACATCCGGGTGAGTGGGAATTATGTGATTTTATATTGTAATGTATATGTATATGCATGATTTGTGTGATGTGCCGGGTCGCGGGATGATCTGAAGAGTGGGTAACCACTAAGGCCGGGTCGCGGGATGATCCGAAGAGTGGGTAACCACTAAGGCCGGATTGCGGGATGATCTGAGGAGCGGGAAACCGCTAAGTTGTGACACGTGTTGTGGTGTATGTGTATGTTGCTATATAATTGTATATGATTTTCTGCTCACTAAGCGTTTCGCTTACCCGTTGTTGTTTCCCCTTTTCTCAGGTACCGGTTCGGGTACGGATAAGGGCGAGGCCCCGACTTGACTCCGAGAGCGATGACAGTTCCGACCAGACCTTTGACGGGAGTTGATATAAAACAGTTTTGTCCGTTTATTTTGAGGCGTGAAGTTAAATGATATTTTTTTGTTATGTGAATCATATACTGATTTTAAATTAATGACTTATGAGTTTTGACACTTAAAAATGGTTTTATTTAAGATTAATTATTTAAATCGGTATTTTGGGAAACGGATGTTACAAATTATGTAACAGCTCGTCCCACATCGGCTGGTGAGGGGAACGAAGCACTCCTTATAAGGTGTGTTGATACCTCACCTGGTGAGACGCGTTTTGGGTTGTGACCTGGACTGGTCAACTCCAAAGCAAAACCGTGAGGGAGTAGGGGTGACCGGTTAGGGCCCTGTGTCTCCAAAGCGGACAATATCGAACCACGGTCGCCTGGGCTGTTACAGATGGTATCAGAGCTAGGACCGGGCCGATGTGCACAACGGGGGCGTTGTGTCCGTAAGGGGGGGAGAGTGTAACAGCTCGTCCCACATCGGCTGGTGAGGGGAATGAAGCACTCCTTATAAGGTGTGTTGATACCTCACCTGGTGAGACGCGTTTTGGGTTGTGACCTGGACAGGGCAACTCCAAAGCAAAACCGTGAGGGAGTAGGGGTGACCGGTTAGGACCCTGTGTCTCCAAAGCGGACAATATCGAACCACGGTCGCCTGGGCTGTTACAATAAGACACTAGTGGGTCACACTGCTAACACCCCCGATTAGAGATCATCTGGATAATAGTTGTGAGAAATAATTAATTAAGTTTAATTATTAAAGAGAAAGAATAAATAATAAATTGGTTATTTATTATTTATTTAAATATTAACTTTTATTTATATGGAAACAAATTATTAGTTAATATATTAATTAACAGTTTGTTAATTAAAGTAATTATCGATGGGTTACAGTTGGATTGGGTTTTCTTATTATACTGCCTTATTTATTTTTATAAATAAAGGCATTATTCAGGTTATTGGTTATCTCATTTCATTAGTTACTTATCCATCAAGAAAAACCCTCAATCCTCTCTCCCCTCTCTCTCTCTCTGCGCCGATCTCACAAACACATACAAACCAGTTTCGGTTTTTTATCAATCCACGGCGGTCTAGCAGCCTGTCTCAAAGGTGGTGCAGTAGCGGTGTATCCATCGCCAACTTTCCAGGATCGTTTTGTCTCGTTTAAAGGTAAATTCGATAAACCCCCTTTATATCGTGTTTGATAAGTTTTTGGTTGGATCTACAATTGGGATGATTTTTTTATTCCGCTGTGCAATTTTATTTAGTTCCGTTTTGCTCAAATTATCCCAACAGGATCCGGTGAAGCAAGCCTGTGTCTGGTCAGTTTGGAGAGACAGAAATGAGACCCAATTTAACAACGCGTGTTCAATCATCTTGTGATCGTGAACAAAATTCAATCAATTACTATTTTGTGGTTTCGGTGTAGATCTAAAGTTAGGCAAAATGCCTCCTGTCACGATTGAAGTTGTAATATTTTGGCATTAATTCGGTTTTTTGTTTGTGGGCCTAGCGTCTTGCTAAGGACGTGTTAATAAATAGAGTTTATACCATTAGTCCTTTATGATATGCTGAAATTTAGTCCTTAACTTTCAAAAGTTGCAGTGATTGTCATTTATATGAAAAATAGTCACACCGACGGTCGTATATGCAAACGGATGTCAATTACTAACGAAAATACGAGGGTAAATTGGTCTTTTTTAGAAATTTTCCTTTTTACAAATTTGTGTAATTAAGATTTGTGTGTGTGTGTGAGAGAGAGAGAGAGAGAAAGAAAGAGAAGCCTATATAAAGGGAACCACCGCCTATGCCACCCGCCTCTCTGCAACACCACCATCCGCCGACAAACCACCTTCCCTGCTCCACAAAGTCACCGGTCGGATTCCGAGATCGATTTCGGATTTAGCCTCTCTGAAGCATCTAGATCTGAAAACAACTTGATTTCAGGAACGATTCCTCGAAACATCGGGAAGCTTCGAATGTTGAGTCGTGCATTGTTGAGCAATAACAGGATTTATAGACCGATTCCGGAGACGATTTTGTACATCTATAGTCTCTCATATCTAGATCTCTCGTTAAATCGTCTCTTCGATCCAAGTTCGTGGAATCTGTTTGAGTTCCTGGTGGGTAAAGTGGAATCATGGAATTTGCTGGAGTTCGTGGAATCGTCTCTCAAATCAGATCTACGTCTCTCATTGAATCTACTGGAGTTCATGGTAGGTAAAGTGGGTGGTGGTAATGGCTGTTGGTGGTGATGGTTGGTTGTGTTGGTGGTGGGTAATATGAGTGGTGGTGGTGGCGTTGGCAGTGGAAAAATGGGTGGTGGTGCCATGGTGGTAATGTTGTGGTGGTGGTGGTAATGGTGGTGGTGGGTAGGTAAAATGGGTGGTGGTAATGGTGGTGGGTGGTAGATGAAGATGAGGATGAAGATAAATCTCGTTAGTGAATTAGAGAGATGATGAAGATGAGTGATATAATCAGATAACATTAATTTTTATTTTTTATTGTTTATTTATGAGTACATTACACTCGAAGCTCAGTTCTATGAAGCAAGAGATGCGAGCGAGTGCTGCTCATGAAGATCGTGCGATACGGGAGGCTTAGAAAGCTGCAAAGAAGAATCATGCGATAGAGGCTGAACTCCATGCCAAGAAAGTGAAAATCAACGATCTCAAGAGCAAACTAGAGGAGGCTGATCAGATCCACATGGATCAAAACGCTTGTCTAAAGATGGCGAAAGACCGGGTGAAGAGAAAGACACGTATGAAGACATACTTTTATCGGAGATCCAGGACCTCAAGCATGAGGCGGCGCTGATTAGGGTTACGGCCAGGGCGGCTGATAGGGCGGGTTGACACCCACCTAAATCTAACCGCAAGTGTACGGGTCGAATCAAGTAATATGTACTGGTAAGTACGAGATCGAACCAAGGGAATTAGAACTGAACGTCACAATGACTAATATTCGCTATTGACTGGACAATTCGAATTTTGAGTGGTGATGATTAAAGTAGTACTAATTAAACTAAACAAATAGAACGACAAGAAACTAACTTGGTATACTTTCAGTTGGAGAAAACTGTTGAGGGTTGGAAATCCTAAGGTTTTCACAAATAAACACTTTACTTTGGACAATTATCAGTAATCTCTTTCATAAAACCCAATCTTATAGAAGTCACTATTGTTTTCTCTCGAATAGCAATAGATCCTATTTTGGAAAACAACGTTTCATCTCTCGATCTCAACAATTGATTCCAAAAAGCATTAAGCATTCAAGAATTAAAACGGGACTAAGGTTTACTTGGTGTATCTCTACCCAATATCTCACCTTAGGCATATAATTCTAGTTCTAGTTAACAATTAATTCTCTCGAACTTAATAATTAACAAACAATTCAATTGAAAGTTGGCCAGACTCACAAAAGCATTAAATCCAAAAACCATATGCTTCACTAATAAAGAAAACTGATAAAAGTCACAAATCATGTGTTCATAAGCTTAAAACCAAATTCAAACCAACCCCCAACATCTAAAGATTAGTTCATGTTGGGGGTATAAACAAACAAAACAAAAGATGAAGAATCCATAAGTCTAGAACAAGAAAAACTCATAAAACTCCCCTTTGTTGCGCAATACCCACGAAGAACGGCGAAGATTCGATGTAGAAATCTCTCTCCAATCGATATCTCCCTTTAATCTTGTGTTTTCTTCAGCCAAAAATCGCCCTAGTTGGTGTAGAAGTCGCCCCACTTGAAGAGAAAATCGTGAATCCCAAAACCCTAGGCTGAAAAGCCCTTTTATAATAATCAGCACACTTGACGAGACTTGCGTCCGAGGGTTCAACCCTCGAATCAACCCTCGGACGTCTCTTTACTAGAATCGCATCTGACGAGGGTTGAAGTCTCATCAGCAATCATTGTGTCGGTTGAAGTCTCATCAGCAAGTCTAGCTTTCTTTTCCAAATGCCATCAGATTCTTCTTTGCTAGCACTCTATTTACGCTTGGAAACTTTTCTTCAAGTTCCGATCAACACATTCTTGCGCCCGGTTTCCATCAACTCTAACTCACTTACGAACCTCTCACAAATCCTTGCGTTTCTTGTCCTTTTTTTGAACTTTCCATAGCCTTTCGGTAATTCCTGAAATCCTTACAATAAAACCATGAAATCTTACGCTTTACTCACTCGAAGACGGCAAACCCGTTGGAAGTAGGACTAAAATAACACCAAAAATTGGTGTTATCAACAACCCCAAACCAAGTGTTGCTTGTCCTCAAGCAAGTTAGCGTTAAAAGGAATAAAATAGCTCAAAACAAGGATTCGGCACAAAACAAAATGACCAACGGGTTTGCTCATCGAGAAACAATTTCATGTCAAGCAAATCAGTACATGTAAATAATTAAGGATATAAATACCAACAAAATTCTCGTCCCGCAAATGGATGAGTTAAACATTGAGAATCGAACTAGAATCGGTGGTGTTCTACCAACATGCAATTAGGTCATAACACTTTCGGGAAGGATTTCGCCTCGACCCTACCTCACGAATTTCACTCATTACGCTCGAGCCCTAGGTTGCACACATGTGTTCATGCATCAGGAGTTTAGGTACAAAGAACTCACAAGACATTAAAGCATGAACAACTAAACATGAAAAACGCACAAATGTAAGTCAAAATGATCTCAGAAGGAATCAATTAACAAGACTAGGACTATCAGTGAAATCTCATCTTTCTTTTTCTATAATTTCCAAAAGATCATCCAGGTCTTTGTAAGGGTTGTAACGGGGATTCGATTAATGGCTAGAAACGAAGAGGTAAATAGGATTCAAAATCCGAGGTGTATCCGTTTCTGAGCTGTCTAATCCGCCTCTTTCCGTTATTATCCCAATGATTTCAAAGCTTGCACCTTTCCGTAGCCTTATTCCTTTTTTTTTTCTTTTTCTCTTTTTTTTTGCTTTTTTTTTGCATGGGCAAACTGGCCCTCTTTTTTTTAAGCTACTTTTTATTCTTGACTTGTTTGTGCTTCCAGTTTTTTTTTGGCTTTTCCTTGATTCCACATGTTCTCCCTTCTTCCCATTAAACAGCTCATAACTGACACACCTTGGATGTGGGTCGGCTAGAAATCAGGCTTGGGTTTTGTAGTGGGTTAAGAAGAGAAATAATCAAAGTGTATGGCTGCAAAAGTGGGTTAGGAGCACACAAATAGAAAGGTAAGCAAGATAAAATCACACATTTATTTCACGCAACGCCTGGAATCACTTCTTAAGGTCGATATATCAGAGCAAGACAAGTTTCACTTAATATCCCTATGGCCGTCTTTGCTAGTCGATGCAATATTATAGTGAGATCAAGCTATAATCACGAGAAAAGAAATCGAACAATGTGTATAAGATTACGTATTTAATTCTCTCGCAATTGATTAAAGCTATATTTGGCACAAAATCTCTCGGGTGACCTCCACTAATGTTCCCTAATCATGCAATTTCCTATAACAGTTGGCTCACATTCTCGATCTTAGATTCTCAAAACAATGAAAAACTATCCAACTTACGGAATTCAAATTTTTTAGCATTCAAACCCCTAATATTTATCTAAAAAGAAAAAAAAATATTGACATAAAATAAAGTACCCGATGAGTATACCCGTGTCTACCACCCCAAACCTTGCGGACACATTGTCCCCAATGTGTAAGATTGGTTTTGAGCTATATGTAATCATATGTGACCAGATGACACAAGTATAGGCAGCATACACACAAGCTAACAGAGTTACCGAATGCCATAATGTGACAAAGTGAAGGTGCAATTGTAGAGTTATTAGTTACAGTCATCCAACATGAGCATAAAGTAAAAGCGACAGATATCCGGATATCAAAAATCACAGTATTGGATGGTTGGGTAGCACCTCTATTGCATCCACGTCTTCCGTCTCTTGTCTCTTCCTATAAAACAATAACATGGACTCCTTAGTATCAACTCAAGTGGGGGCACCCCAAACCTAGGCCATGGCCTAGGTGTACTCTTGTCTAGGTTAAAATTGGGTCACAAGGTAGCGACCCCAAACCTATGTGAAAACATAGGTTTGAATAGTGTAGAGTGTATCCCTAGAAACAAGAGTGTAGGGTGAATGTGCACACATGGGTGCCGGTGAGCATAAGAAGACCTATGGCACCCCAAACCTAGACCTTGGTCTAGGTTGGTATGTTACCGCAATCAAGTAAACTTAGGAAGATCAACCCCAAACCTAGGCCAAAGCCTAGGTTGGGTGGTGTGTGCGTGAATGAGAGATCGTGAGAGAGAAGAGGGAAATCGAAAAAAAAAATTTGGCCCAAGGGTTTTAAGAGCATCTGCCGAGGGTTGGCTTCGAGACTTCAAGTCTCGGGCCAAGGCTCGTGACAGGCTGTGTTTGTGTGAAGGAAAAACCCACCTTGAGGGTTCATTATGTGGGTTCAACTCTCGACTGAAGTCTCATGAAATTGCCCTTGCCGAGGGTTCAATCCGAGGCTTGAACCCACGATTCAAGTCTCGTGAAGTAGCCCCTTCCGAGGGCTCAATCCGCGACTTGAAGCCACGGATCAAGTCTCGTCAGAGGCTGTTTGGTGCCCATCTAGCGATTCATAACGTGCTTCCGAGTTGGCAAAAAGTGCGTATAAATGTGCCTAATCCAATCCCACATGCGCACAACTTCATTGCGAGACGAATAAATCAAAGAATTGCTCGCATACCTTTCTCTTTTTCGAAATATTACCTTGCACACTTAAGCTTGAAATTCCTATGGCTTCGAGAAGGAAACTTGCCCAACAAAAGGAGTTAAAACACAAAAACTGAAATCTAAAACTAAACTACGAACATAAAAGGAAACCAAATTAAAATACTAATGCTAATCAAACCTAGTGGGTTGCCTCCCACCCAGCGCCTTATTTTAAGTCGTGGCTCGACATCGGATCGTGATTACTCCTTCGGATCTTGGAGGAACGTGGTATCCGTCACCACCGTTTCTCCTCCTAGGTATGGCTTCACTAGTTGTCCATTCACCTTAAATGTCGTTCGGTTTCCTCCTTTGCGTTCTACCCGGTAACATTCATCTGGTTTCGAGCTATGCTTTGTGGCTCGAAAGACATTAAATACCACTTTCTCTTCGCCTACCCTGAGTGTCAACTTACCTCCTTTCACATCAATTACTGCTCCTCCCGTAGCCAAGAATGGACGACCAAGGATAAGTGGTATCTCCTCATCTTCATCTATATCCAAAACCACGAAATCTGCAGGGAAGTAAAATTTGTCCACCTTGATCAATACATCTTCGATCACTCCATATGGGTATGTGATGGATCTGTCAGCAAGTTGCAGAGTGACATTCGTAGGTTGTACCTCACCAAGTCCCAATTTTCTAAAAATAGACAATGGCATTAAGTTAATACTAGCACCAAGATCGCATAATGTCTTGCTAAACTCAAAATTCCCTATATGAACAGGAATAGTAAAACTCCCTGGATCCTTAAGCTTTAGGGGAAGCTTGTGTTGGATAATTGCACTACACTCCTCAGTAAGTGCGACAGTGGCGTGCTCCTCAATTTTTCTCTTATTAGAGAGGATGTCCTTCAGAAATTTCACGTATGAGGGCATCTGAGCCAAAGCATCTGCAAAAGGTATGTTAATATGCAACTTTTTAAATACTTCAAGAAATTTAGCAAAATTAACATCATCCTTATGAGCTTTCAGTCTGTTCGGGAATGGCACTTTAGGAACGGTATCACTGATTGTTGGCGTTGTGGGTATGTTCTCTTTTTCCTTCCCCTTGGCATCATTCTTCGGTGCTTTCACTGGAACCTCATCTTCGATTTCTATCTTTTCCACATCAACATGATCAACCTTGGTACCTTCCATCTCGGTTTCCTTAACCTCTGGCTCTCTCGTAGGATCTCGAATGAGCTCTTTCCCACTTCTCAAGTGGATGGCCTTGCACTCCTCCCGTGGCTTTTTCTCAGTTTGACTCGGAAATTGACCCGGAGCACGAGCTTGCAAGGCTTCAGCAATTTGCCCCACTTATCTCTCTAAGATCTGGATGGCGGCGGTATTCTGCTCTGTTGCGGTTTTCACTACTCCAACGGTGGCAGCAAGCCCTCCTACTGCACCATCCATCTTTGCCATAAAGTTCATCAACATATCCTCGAGTCTTGGCTTCCTTTCCATAGCTTGCCCTTCGTCTGCTCGTCGTTGGTTGTAACCTGGAGGACGATACACATTGTTAGTATTCGAAGATGATGAAGAGTTAGAGAAATTACCAGCTTGTTGTTGTTGCTGTCCCAACGTCTCTTGCTGCTGATTAGAAGGTTGGCCCCATTGGAGATTAGGATGGTTTCTCCAACCCTCATTATAAGTGTTGGAGAACGGATCATTCCGAGGCCGATCATTCCTATTCTGTAATAACTGAACTTGCTCGGGCTCTTGAGATGCTGGGAACAAATCTGGAATAGCTTCGTCATGTGCAATAGAGGTTCCCTTAAGCTGATTTGTGATGGCAGCCAATTGAGCTTTTATCTCCTTAAGCTCATCAAATTCATGAACACTCGCTACTCGCCTAGTAGCGGATCGTGGCGTGGCGTAGCTATGTTCTGCCAAGTTCTCGATTAGCTCCACCGCTTCCTCATAAGTCTTATTCATTAGTGCTCCACCCGCTGCCGCAGTTATTTCATTTTTGTACTGCAGGTGGAGTCCACCAAAGAAGGTCTGAATGATAACCCAACCTTGTAACCCGTGATGAGGACACTTTTTGGGCATGTCTTTGTATCGCTCCCATGCCTCATAAAGCGTCTCTTGGTCCCATTGAGAAAAGTGGGTTATGTCTGCCATTAGTTGAGCAGTTCGGCCAGGCGGGAAGAACTTGTCAAGGAAAGATGCAGTCATCTGTGCCCATGTAGTAATTTGATTAGAGGGCAAGTTTTCTTCCCAGGTTTGTGCTCTCCCCTTTAGTGAGAAACCAAACAACCTCAGCTTGAGAGCATCCTCAATGACCCCATTAATCTTGAAGGTATTGCAGATCTTTTCAAAAGTGCGGAGATGTCCATGTGGGTCTTCTGTCGGTGCCCCTCCAAACTGATTTTGTTGCAAAAGTTGAATCGTACCATGTCGAACTTCGAAATTGTGTGCTCCAACCCCGGGGCTTGGATACCTCTGTTTGGTGCCGGCATATTTGGGTTGGCAAACGATCGCATTGGTCTCCTTTCTGCCATCTCAACTTCTTCGTCTTTTGAACTGTTTTCTTTCGTGGTTTAGCTACCTTCACTGCCTTTCTCAACCGTCGTGCCGTTCTTTCGATTTCTAAGTCTCGAGGGAGTAACGGTTTCCCACGGTTTCCCCTTGGCATAGACAATCAGTACCTGCGTTAGCAAACCAAAATTTAAGTTAACAAAAATTTAAATGACAAAATAAAAAGAAAAAAATAAATAAATAAAAGAAAATATCCAATGCAAAAGCGTCTATAGCTGGTAGTGCAGTCAGTAAACTAACTCCCCGGCAACGGCGCCAAAAACTTGATAAGGCGGGTTTACACCCCCCTAAATCTAACCGCAAGTGTACGAGTCGAATCAAGTAATATGTACTGGTAAGTACGAGATCGAACCAAGGGAATTAGAACTGAACGTCACAATGACTAATATTCGCTATTGAGTGGACAATTCGAATTTCGAGTGGTGATGATTAAAGTAGTACTAATTAAACTAAACAAATAGAACGACAAGAAACTAAATTGGTATACTTTCAGTTGGAGAAAACTGTTGAGGGTTGGAAATCCTAAGGTTTTCACAAATAAACACTTTACTTTGGACAATTATCAGTAATCTCTTTCATAAAACCCAATCTTATAGAAGTCACTATTGTTTTCTCTCGAATAGCAATAGATCCTATTTTGGAAAACAACGTTTCATCTCTCGATCTCAACAATTGATTCCAAAAAGCATTAAGCATTCAAGAATTAAAACGGGACTAAGGTTTACTTGGTGTATCTCTACCCAATATCTCACCTTAGGCATATAATTCTAGTTCTAGTTAACAATTAATTCTCTCGAACTTAATATTTAACAAACAATTCAATTGAAAGTTGGCCAGACTCACAAAAGCATTAAATCCAAAAACCATATGCTTCACTAATAAAGAAAACTGATAAAAGTCACAAATCATGTGTTCATAAGCTTAAAACCAAATTCAAACCAACCCCCAACATCTAAAGATGAAGAATCCATAAGTCTAGAACAAGAAAAACTCATAAAACTCCCCTTTGTTGCGCAATACCCACGAAGAACGGCGAAGATTCGGTGTAGAAATCTCTCTCCAATCGATATCTCCCTTTAATCTTGTGTTTTCTTCAGCCAAAAATCGCCCTAGTTGGTGTAGAAGTCGCCCACTTGAAGAGAAAATCGTGAATCCCAAAACCCTAGGCTGAAAAGCCCTTTTATAATAATCAGCACACTTGACGAGACTTGCGTCCGAGGGTTCAACCCTCGGATCAACCCTCGGACGTCTCTTTACTAGAATCGCATCTGACGAGGGTTGAAGTCTCATCAGCAATCATTGTGTCGGTTGAAGTCTCATCAGCAAGTCTAGCTTTCTTTTCCAAATGCCATCAGATTCTTCTTTGCTAGCACTCTATTTACGCTTGGAAACTTTTCTTCAAGTTCCGATCAACACATTCTTGCGCCCGGTTTCCATCAACTCTAACTCACTTACGAACCTCTCACAAATCCTTGCGTTTCTTGTCCTTTTTTCGAACTTTCCATAGCCTTTCGGTAATTCCTGAAATCCTTACAATAAAACCATGAAATCTTACGCTTTACTCACTCGAAGACAGCAAACCCGTTGGAAGTAGGACTAAAATAACACCAAAAATTGGTGTTATCAGCGGCCTTAATGCATCGCTTTATCGCCGGAGGGATCTCCATTCATGCGGCCGATGAGGAGCTCGCCTTCTACAAGGCGCATATCGGATCCGAGGAGCTCTTGGATGCGGGTGACTTGAAGGACTCGGGGGAGGAGAAGGAAGAGGATCGTACAACGGTGAAGGTCCCAGTCGTCAGGTAGGAGGCTAGTAAGGAAAAAGCCTTTGGATCCGATGTCGCGGTGGAAAAAGTCGAAGAAGAGATCCAGCCAAAGGATGTGGGGACAGAGAAAATCCGGATAGAGGAGATCGTAGGATCAGATGCTCCTGCATCTTAGGTTTTCTTTGTGTAATCGTACAATTTTTTGTTTGGGATGCTATCTTTTGAATGCAAGTATTAGTTTGTTTTGATATCGTGTGTTTAAATTACTTTACTTGCGTTTTGATTGTGCGGAATAACTTTGTCGTTTGTCAAGCGATTTTAGCCTTAGGTTTTAGAAACATTTCTTTTACTCGAGTAACTACTCTTGAGATGGGCGTGGTGCCTTGCGCTCGTGTGATTTTGAAATAATCGTGCATTTCAGCGTACTATTGATTGTGTGTTATCCGTATTGGGTCAACTGTGCGACTATCATTCATGCGTTTCCTGCAAGAAGCAAAGAATGCTAAGGGTGGCCGTTGGTTTGACCAACGACGCTCCGGGCCTCCGACGCTCATGTCAGTAATCGGTTGTAAAAGAGATAATCGTATGCAAAAAGGGTTTAGAAGTAGTTACCTTTTCAAGTGAGTTGCGTTCCAACTTCATGGGATTTCCTTGTCGTCCATGGTCTTGAGTTTATAAGCACCATTTCCAACGACTTTATAGATCTTATATGGACCTTCCTACTTAATTGAAAGTTTACTTGCGTTCAGCTCTTGAGTATTTTGAAAGACATGTCGTAAGACATAATCTCCTTTTTGAAAGATTTTGGCTTTCACATTCTTATTGAAGTATCATTCGATTGTATTCTTCTACGAAGTCATCTTTAACAATGTTGTTTCCCTGAGTTCTTCTAAGGCATCCACATTGTGAGATAGATCAATCACATTTTGCTTGATTTCTCGATGTCTTGCGACTGGTATCTGAGATTCAATCGGTAATACTACCTTGCAGCCGTATACAAGTGAAAACGGGGTTTGTCCTATTTATGTTCTTGGCGTCGTACAATTTGCCCATAGGACGGAAGGCAATTCTTCAAGCCATTTTCCTTTCGCGACTTTCAACCTTTTTCGGATTGAATTGATTATCACCTTATTGCTAGATTCAGCAAGGCCGTTGGATTGGGGATACCTTGGTCTGGATGTGATCAGTTTGTTTCCTCATTCGTCACATAACTTTCGCATTTTCTGGCTTATCAATTGAGTAAGGCCATTATCACACATAATTTCGGAGGGTATGCCAAATCTACATATGATGCTAGTGTGAATAAAAGATATGACTTCTTTGTCTCTTACCAGTGAGAAAGCAGCAACTTTGATCCATTTCGAGAAATAATTAGTGAGAACAAGTAAAAATACCTTTTGTCCCGGGGCTGGGGGTAATTTTCCTGCGATATCCATACCCCATCGCATGAATGGCCATGGAATTAATATGGAATGCAGGGGCTCGGAAGGTTTATGTGACGTACCTGAATGTCGTTGACAAGCATCATAGCTTCGTACGTACCCGATTGCATCTTCTCGTAGGGTTGGCCAATAATACCCTTGTTGTGAGATTCGATTGGCGAGGCTCCTGCCTCCGGAATGATTCCCACATTCGCCATCATGCATTTCTTGTAGGATCTGGTTCATTTGAGCTTTGTTTATCACGAATCGTAAGATAAGTCATGTGGTAGATCGCATATATAACTGATCGTTGTGGATAGTATATCGCGAGGCTTTAAATCTTGTCTTTCGAGCCTCCATCTTATCTTCAGGTAATTGGTCATGCGTAAGATAGTTCCATATATCGAGTGATCAATTATATACTTCCTCATTCATTTGAATGAGTCCTTTGGTTTCAACCGTCGGCATCGTAAGATGAATAATTGGAATGTTTTCCAATGTTGGCTCGTTGAACGCGGATCCGAAGTTAGCTAGTGCATCATCTTGAACATTTTGGTCACGTGGGATATGTTCGATCATAAATTTTTCGAATCGTGCGATTCTTTCTTTCGCAATATCCAGATATAACAACATTTTTGAATCTTTTGCCTGGAAATCACCATTTACTTGGTTCACCACAAACAGGGAATCGCTTCATACGTGTAAGTTTTTTGCTCCTAAGCTGTGAGCCATATCCATTCCAGCGATCAGTGCTTTGTATTCTGCCTCGTTGTTGGTGGTTTTAAAGTCACATCGTATGGAGTATACCATCTTGCCCCTTGTGGCGATCTTAAGATGACACCCAGCCCTGATCCTCTTATGTTAGAGGATCCATCGATGTGCATAATCCAAGGCGTGTTGTCTTGAATCACCACACTCTTGACTTCGGCTTACATTGTTGGTTCTAGCTTGGGACTGAATTCTGCAACAAAGTCTGCTAGTACTTGCGATTTTATCGTTGTTCGGGGTTTATATTCGATGTCAAACCTGCTAAGATATATGCTCCACCTAGCCAGCCGTCCAGTCAATTCTGGCTTACGTAACACAATCTTAAGAGGATAGTTAGTTACAACAATTATATGATGAGATTCAAAATAATGTCTTAACTTTTTTGCAACTATTACT